>CAXKWD010000002.1:112204153-114604153 GCA_964059195.1 Ectobius pallidus
TTAAACCGAAGACGAGCTCGGTTATAAACATAATATACTTGAGTCACGTTTGCTGACTTCTGTTGCTGTTGGAGATTAGTTACCGGATTTCCACATTTATTTCTCTGATCCCTTATAAGACTAAAGATCTCGCACGAAATCTGTGCCGATGAGACCGTTACTCTCTAGAGAGAGAGACATGCTATTGTGCGAGAGAGAGAGAGAGAGAGAGAGAGAGAGAGAGAGGTAGCTTTGCCTTTACAAATAGAAAGGGAGGTACTGTTGTGCGAGAGAGATAGGTAGCAGGCCAATCGACGCTACAGTCCCCACGAAAACGTAATGCAATTACTTAGGCAATCGGCACAGATTTCGTGCGGGATCTATACTTTGAATGAAAGGATATGTTATATTTGTTAACTATACGATCCAATTATTTTTGTTTTATAAATTTAATGAATGTAGTAATCATATTACGCTTATTATAAATCTTATATTTAGTCTTTTGAAAACCGTATTAAACTTACATCCTGTAACAAACCAAGGGAAACGAAAATAAATTATTCAATCTATAGAATTTATAAAACTCATATTCATAGACGCTCTATAGTGGAGATTGCTGATGTGACATTTTATGCCCCTATTTTCTTTGATGACACTTACGCTCTCTATGAAGCCTATGCTTTTTATGAAACCTATGCTCTTTACTTATTTAATTTATTATTATGATTAGCCTTAACCTTAGTCTTAGTATTAGTCATAAGTCTCTTATTCACTAATTTGCTATTTATGTAAACCTACATTGTATATATTTTCTGAAACCTGGTTGAGTGGAAGAGAAGGCCTTATGGCCTTAACTCTGCCAGGCAAAATAAATCATTTACTACTACTACTATTCAGAAGGCCTTATTTTCCTACAGAATTTGTGAATAGGCTGCTTCTTGTTACCTTACAGTGGACCCTGTAGAGACCGTGAAGTTCTTGGGGTTCCAGGAATTTTGAAGCTCCCAGATTTTTGGACATTCGACACGTGATGGTTGTAAGGTTATCAGCCTTAAACCCATGTCCCACGTTCCAATATGTTGGTTGAAATATTTGTATCAAGTAGTATTCTTATACAATTATTTCCTGGTTGTGAACACGAGAGTGCATTTTGGTCCAATATACAGCGTCAGCTATTCTCCCGAAACGAAAATCGATAGCTACTACAATCAACAGTGCGGTCGATATGAACGCACTTGACACAAGTTACATTTTTTTACTGAATCTTTATCATAATTTGTAGAGCACCCCAGGGTTTATGCCAGTTGCAATAATGGTTATTTTTAATATCGTTGTAAATTTAAAATCTTAGCATCCGTTAATCTTCTTGACTTCAATATTATATAATTTTATCTTTTTGGTTATATTCGCTGCTCGAGTGAGCGCTGGCAGCGCTGAGAATCTGCTGTATGGGGGGGGGGAAGAAGCCATGTTTCTACGTCATGCAGGTCACGCGGGGATAGAATGACGCTCTTTGGTTGATTTCATATTTTTGGATGGAAAATTAGAAACATTTCTATTCCGTTGCATGCAATAGGCTACAATTGAATGGAAAATATAGGATGACAGTCTGCCTTGTCATACGATCCATCTGACGGTTTGTAGGCATTTGGACCAAAAATTGGATCATGGGACATCGGCTTTACGAATCGTCCTCCTTTACCCCAGGTTTGCCCCTTGTACTTATTTCTGTTGAAGGCTGAGTTGTCCCAAGAGAATAGTAGGCCTACCTCCTGATATATTAGACCAACAGAAATATCCTAATGATATTGCTGCTATATATTCTTATATATATATTTATTAAGTTAGTACAGTATACTTTTTATATAGCATACACTGCATTCAACTATCGGCAAGAATTTATTTTATTTCCGAAAAAAATTGTAAGATATTTCTGTAGCCTAGTTGGAGTACAGAGCTAGGCCTATGTAAGAAACTGTATAGTCTGCAGGAAAGGAGCACTGACCTAAAAAGTTATGTCATAGAAAAATGCAATACAGTATTTCTGTAAACAGTTATAAATACAATGGCGAAAATGTGAAATCGATTAGATAAATTTTAATACTTTTCAAAATTACGTAAGTTTGAAACTTTAGAGTTGTGCGGTAATGACGTCCTCTGCGATATGGCTAGGTTAGACTGTAGGAGTCCTAGGTGCCAGAAATACAATTCTTCAGCTTCCTTTTTACTGGGGGTTTTCTTGGATAGTGACCGAAGATTTTGTGGACGACCTTCTCTGTACATAACTCCTGATATGTGACTGGTGCATTTGTTAGGAGGTATGTCATCGATTTTTTAACAAATAATTATTGTCACCATTATACAGCCTTTTTTTAATTTTATACACCCGTTGTGCCGATGTTTTGAAGATGTCACTGTTGTAGCCTACATATTACTTTTTCATGGGCGTTAAGATTAAGAACTGCGATCACAGATCTTACATATAGACCCACAAAACTGTAGTGCACCCTTTTAGGAACATATTTCAGTCCTAACCCGCGAGTGGTCGCCTGATGAGGGCTTATCCCTCTGTCTACCTGACTTTTGAAATGCCTTCTTTCATGTGGCTGTAAATTTACATATTCATTTTTTCTATTTCACTATATATATATACATTCTTGTCTGAACATGCGCTATGGTGTGAGAATTTCTCTCATCACGCGAGCAGTGACGTTACTTTTCTTACGATGTTTCAAACGAGAAATATTCTGAATGTGCACTACTGAACCAAAATGCAGGTAAGTTTTACATTTAAAATTAAGTTAATTCAGACCAGATCTAGATCTTATTTTCATTTTCATTTATCAGGCCTATAGCAACATAATTGTTTTATTATTATTATTATTTAGAGGATATACATTTGCTAGGCTTATGGGTCGCCAGTTGTTGTGAGGTAGCTTTCTTCTATCTGAAAGAAGAGTCCCTTTTTCGGGAATTTATTTGGTTGAGGATCTAGAAATTTTGATAGAATAGCATCTTCGTTCACTTGTGGATGTTTAAGAGTTAAAATCTGGCAGAAGTCTTTTCTTCATTATATCTTTGCATAATCCATGTCAATTCAAGCAGGGGCTTACCTTCATAGTCTCAGATGTTAATGAATTTAATATATGTTAAAATTCAGGACCAAGTAAGAAACCCATTTTCTTTGTTTTGCCCAAAAAAATTCGTGAAAATTGAAATTATAATTTTTGTATGTAAAAAGATCACTTCTTTGGAGGCCAGTAGCTCTGAAACTAGAAGAGATACACCTTTTCTGACGGCGAATTCTGAAAGCCTGGGTTCAAATTGCCCAGTATAGTGAATTTCAGGCAGATATAATATGCCATTCCAGAGATATGGGCACCCAAATGTGGATGCAAAGGATCATGCACAATTTATGAGTGTCAAAAATGGACAACAGACCTCTTTTATAGGGTCACGGAAATTTGGCCTAGAATTTGCCAATTGTTCATTATATATGTCAAGGTACCAACACATTTTTTTTTTTTTTTCTTTCTCTCATCTTTTAGCCAAATCGGAGTTTGTGAACCTCTGGTTGAGTTCATATGGAATGACCCGAGGGTATTCAGATTCACAAACTATGAAGAGGGTTGTTAGTGGCTTGTGTGTATGACTGTGCGCTTGTGTGTATGGCTTTCAGAATATGTTAAACTACGATTATTGCCAACAATGTAGGTCCTCTGGAAGGTTATGTTACATTCTGGAATTATCTGAATTGTTCCAGAATGTTTTAAAAGGTTCTCTTGCATTCTGGAATAATCTGGATGGTTCCAAAGAACAAAACTGCACTAAAGAAATTAGCAACGGAAGTTAAAAAATGAACAATGTTCATAAAATCTGTTAAACTGAAAAGTGGAAGATCTCCTTTTCAGGGAATGTAGTACTGTTTGGTACTGATCAACAGTAAAAAAAAATCAGCATTTTTGGGATTGGCATTTTTGAGAAAAAATATTTTTGATTTATCACAAAAAAAAATCAAAAGGCTAAAACTAAACACCCTGTATATGCATTTCCAAACTTAGGATATCATTTGAAGCAGAACATTATTTTCTTTCAAATAAAAAAAGAAACAACAAAATATCTTGAACCGTACCTGAAATAGAGCACTTTAAAGTTTTTCCGAAAATCACACTTGAGAAATGGCATCTGAGACGCCATCTTTGGTGGCCTGTATCTCGGCCCAGGAATTTTTTGGGGCAAAACAAAGAAAATGGGTTTCTCACTTTGTCCTGAATTTTAACATATATTAAATTCATTAACATCTGAGACTATGAAGGTAAGCCCCTGCCTGAATTGACATGACCTCATTTCGGAAATGTATGACACAGATTACCGAATGTGCTGTTGGAAGGAAATTGTTTTCACTTTGCATACAACACCCATTTGTTGTATACACGGGGAGGAATTTGTCCTTTTCGGAAAGGAAAAATACTTTTTTTTCCCCCCCCCCCCCCGCTAGTACTAGTAGCCTACAGCCCGTAAGCATTACAAGAAGTAATTGCTGGCGCAAATAACCTTCAGTCATTCACGAATAATAACTTAGATTTCTGCCAATGTTTGTCATAGCAAAAACAATGAATATTGAACTGCTGGCGCCTCTCTTAACATTTACATACTTTTCGCAGTAGATACTGTAGTGTTAGATTATGGCCGCTGCGATCGCTAGGTGTATGCGCGCGCACTGAGTTTCTTTACTGTATTAATACGTATACTGTGGCATAACGCAGTAAATTTCTTGAACGTTAAATGTAAATTTAAAATTAGGTTTAAGTACTTTGTTCAGATAGATTATTGCGTTATTCTTATGCTGCATATTGTTGACTATATGGCCAACCTTATCAATAAAAAAGAATTGGGTTCGGTCCTGATGCTATAGTATTGTTCTTTCCTATAATGCCAGATATTATGGACCAAGTTGTTTTAGATTTATTTGTTAATTGATTAATTAATCTTGTATGGTAAATTATTTTCGTAGACCTTAAGTTATTCTTGTATTTTTTTTTGCACTCCTCAAGCAAGCCACTATTAACAAATATCTCACGATAATACAGGCACTCTTGTTTAGGACGATGGAGTTCATTAGTGTACCACTTTTTATGATAAATCTTCTTATTCAATTTACACTGTATTGAAATTAATGCGAATGCTGTGTTAACAGCATTAAGAAAAACAGACATAAAATAATGCACTTTGTCATTTAAATCATTAATGGCATATAAACTAAGTCACTTTAAATTACTTAATATAAGAATAAAACAATACACATTGAAAGCGTTCACAATTATTCTATAGCTAGAAATATTGTTTACAGCTTTGGTGTTAGAGTTAATGTTCGGAACTGTGGTTATAAGACATATTTCGTCATGATCATAGACAACAGTAGGGATAACAGTAGCAGAACGACAATCTTCATGAATAATGGTAACTATATTATCAATTCAAGACCCATGTGAACCATTATTTCCACGGCGAGTTGGTTCATACAAAGTACATTCAGCACCAAAACTTGCAAATAAGTTGGTAGATCTCTAACAGCATTAGTGTTTAAAGAGAAATCGACACTAAAATTACCTCCAAGAACGATGTTGATTTTCTTATTCTATTTGCCATCTAAAACAAGTTAATATTATTTAAAAATATGTTAAAATTCTTTATACTACAGCCAGGGACCCTATAAAATGCTGCACACAAAGTATTTCTTAAAAGAATGAATATTGAAATAAAATGGGTATGGCATTACAAGAAATATCTAGGATATTATCGAAATGAATCCCATTCCGTGTAAAAATAGCAGATCCTCCATGTTAACCACTGACAGCTCTACAAAAATAATCGGCTGAGCAAAATCCGGGGATTTTTAATAACAATAGCTCATCTTGACTTAGACAGTGTTCACAAATGCTAAGAACGTTCACTTCAGATCGTTCATCAAAACTGTCTCCTTTGTTTGATATAAATTGAAAGTTCCAGTAGAGAATATTAAAATCACTGACAGAATTAGTTTAGGTTCAGAATTAAAATTATTTAGTCAGACTTTTTTTTAGGCTTCGCCTTCCACCCCCGGATTACCTGAGCCATAGGCTATATCTCCGGTCCAACAATCGATTTTGCATTTGTTCTAGGATCGTCGCATCACCTTCTCTTGATCAAAGAACACAGGGAAAATGTTTGATGAATTGAAGTCCGAAAGGATACAAATCTTTCTATTGTCATAATCGTGTTCAGGAGTCAAATTTTCATTGCTATATAATTTATATTTCTTATTTGGTTAGACCTACTACTATTACACAGAAAATTGTTTTACAGTAATGCAAAATTGGAATTTTCTCTAAATCCGCAAAGATCAAAATGTTTTTATTGTCATTCGTTTTCAGGAGGGGCGAATTATGTGGAAAACATGTACCTCGTCTCCAACCAATTTTTTATTCCTGAATGACATTCTTCTTCTTATGGTGAGGAATGATATGTACTGTAAATAGATTATTGGGCAACACTCACCAATGTTTGTTGATCCCTTTGTGAAGCCGTTGTCAATAGTTGCTTAATCTTGCGTGAAGCCTTCGTCTTCTTAATAAAATAATAAAACACACACATTATATAAAACGTAAACACTAAAAATTGCAACTTCACAACAGGAATCACATCACAACGTTTCACGAGACCAGAAAAACGACTCGCGTTTTCAAGTGAATATTAGCGACGAGATGTTCGGTCGCGAAGTCTTTGTGATCGTCTAATCAAGTCAAGTCAAGTCAAGATTAGACGATCACAAAGACTTCGCGACCGAACATCTCGTCGCTAATATTCACTTGAAAACGCGAGTCGTTTTTCTGGTCTCGTGAAACGTTGTGATGTGATTCCTGTTGTGAAGTTGCAATTTTTAGTGTTTACGTTTTATATAATGTGTGTGTTTTATTATTTTATTAAGAAGACGAAGGCTTCACGCAAGATTAAGCAACTATTGACAACGGCTTCACAAAGGGATCAACAAACATTGGTGAGTGTTGCCCAATAATCTATTTACAGTACAAACCAATTTTTTATTGCCATATAATTTATATTTATTATTGGTTACTATTATTGCGCGAAAAATTGTTTTAGATTAATGTAAAATTGGAATTTTATCGAAATCCCGAACGAACAGTTTGTTTTATTGTCATCTTCGTATTCAGTGATGTCTTACGAAAATCCTATTTTCGTCTCTGTAACACACAAAAAGTAACAATTCGTTGCTCAGTGTTATTAATACTACTCACAATGAACAATACACTTGAATGTGATTTGAAATCTATTTCGCATAAGTGAGTGGTAAACGAGAACCTAATGACAACACTAGTGAAGAGGCGAGCGTGAGAATTACAAAGCGATAGGATTTTCCCTACCGTTATATAATTACTTACAATTTTTAAATTATTGGTGGTATGACTCTTAATTAGGAATACCGGTACCTAGTTTGCGTGAGTGATGGATTCGCGAATTGTGGTTATTTCCAATGATAAAGTAATTTTTTCTTGTTACAAACCCTTCTGTGCTAAAATATTATCGTTTTATATTTCCGAAAAGCACGAAATTTTCGTTTTTAGTGCGACACTGTACTTTTTGTGAACGAAATTCCATTTTTCAGAGGAAATTTTAATTTTTAGAAAGGCATTTTTAGAGGATTTAAATGGTATATTTATCGAAAGTAGGAAAAAACAATATGTGTACATCAGTGGCGGATGCAAGAGGGGATAGGGGGGATATATCCCCCCAGAAATTTGAAAAAAAGGATATATATGCACAGTTTTATAAACTAGTTATATATGTAAGTTAATAAATTTGTTTAGTATTCTTTCTACCTATTCAAATCCCCCCCCCCCCCGAAAAAATTATGCGTCCGCCACTGGTGTACATTAATTACACAAAATTAAAGAAGTAAAATTTTGAGGTGGTAAATATATCTGTGATACAAGTGGACTACATATTTTTCGTTTAAACTTAAAATAATCTGATATAAATAGAATCGTTCATGTACACTGATTTTTCCTACAGCATAGGCCGAATCGAATTTAGGACGGTCAATTTATTTTATATTTTATTTCAACTGGTTCTCAGTAATTTACATCCTCAATGTACCCTCGATTAGTGCAATATATTGCACCACACGAGCCATATGTCTATATACTTTTAGGCGAAATAAGACCAAATTAACGAAACCTTTGTACAAAATTTAATATTTTTATTCACCGTAAAATAGATTCCCTAGTCATCATTCTTTCCCCGTTTTCTTCTCCCCTTATATTTTCTTAAACCATAAATATTTTAATCAACGATTTAACAAATATTGCGTTTTATGCAGCTTTAAACACTAGACATGCGCTTAAAGTGCATAAAAGTGATTTCATTTCCTAAATTTTATTCATTCATAGTTACGAAAAAAAAAACACTCAATGATTGTCAATTAGGATGGCCTCTGAGTATAGCATGAATATTAATCTCCGAAAAAAATTTATGTAGGCTACATATTGATGAACGTAGAGGCCTGTAATTATGAAATCTCGGTATGGAAGTATTTTTTCTATTGTAATTATGTTTCGATATTAAGAGAAGTTGAGCACTACCATTGAAACAAAAAACTGTTCATAATAAAACTATTTCTTAATATGTGAGTTGTAATGTGTAGCTACTAATGAAAAACTTGCAGGATTTCTGAAAGAATTTCGTCTGGACACATTAACAATACATGCATTTTTTGTTCGTGTCACCACGCTATGAAACGAGTAATGCATTAGAAGAACCCTGTATTTCATTGTTCAACTAGGAAATCGATTTCCATTCTCGTGGAACTACAAATGAATTGGTTGTCTACTGATAATATCTATGTTAGGGCAAACTGCAAAGCCAGGTGATCATCTTACAGCAAATCACCACTGTGTCAACATTGAGGCTGGATATTTTGTAAGTACAGACGCAGTCATACTGCTCTGTAGTATCGCTTAAATGCATTATGATAGTCCTTTGCTCTGAAGTACTTAGTAAAGACAGAAAGAAGAATAAATTGCATTCATTGCCTTAGAAAGGGAAAGTCTTGGTACGGTTTAGGTATATTATTTTAAATCCAAAGTATGTATTGTCTCTTAACCATGGACGTGGTTATTCTGTTACATTAGCATGGACGTGAGGTCTGTGACCTGTGACCTCTGTGACCAGAATTAAGAGGCTTCTAACAAAGAAAATTTTAAAAAATGTTAATTATAATTATTATTCAAGTATATTGATTGCAAAATAATTAATTAATGAAGAATTATTCATACACTATCATTTTATGTGGCTTTTCAGGGCACACATCAGATTCATTGCACCACAAATGTAATGAAGTACATAGTTTAAAAGATATGTTAATGTTTTCAACTGAAAAGCTCGTATAAAGGACAAGTTATTTTGTATCGTGATTCACATTATTCTCAACAAGACATTATTCACAGTTTCCCAACATAAGTGGCGGTGTTCGAAATTGCAATAGATTAACTTACATCACTTTCCCTTACAAATGATATATACAGTCATTCTATAAAAAATTCACGTAATAATTCGTCATAACTGTCGTCATGTAGTCTCAACACCCTCGAAATAACAGTTTTTTATGGTCCCGGTCGTTCACAAGTTGTTTTTCACAAAATAGTATACTGAAAAGTCTTACTTAATCATGAACGTGAGGTATCACAAACTGCTACAAAACTTTACTGTTTTCTAACATGGTACTACTAACACTGATGAGTAAGTGGCACATATGGAATGATAAAGAGAAGGAAATGTAGTGTAAATAACTAATCTGTGAAGACGATTAACAAATCTGTGAAGCAGTGGTTTAGGTTTTTACTGCAGTCATACATACCTCACGTAAATCAATTAGGGTTATAGACCTTCCCTTATAAATTAACTGTTTATCACAAATAAATTTGAATGACATGAATGCTTGGTAACTAAACAATTACGAAAAATGTTCTAATGGTGTTCTTATTCTCAGATGGCGCCAGTTCAGAAAATAATGGAAACAATAACATTGTTACTGACCTATGGAACCGTAACTCGCGGGCCACAATATGATATAACCGAGTGTGTGACGAACATTTTGCAAAGCCATCTTTCGACCGGAGATACCATAGTCATGTCTACACCAAGTTCTGAAAATCCTAACTACTTGAAGCTAAAAACAGATTTGTTGGATAAACTGAACGAAAGAGCAATGTGGTCTTTTATAATAGCTGGTCCGGATGTAGAAGTACTTCAAGGAACCTTCCCGTACACTCATCAGTGCTATATCATTTATTTGTGGCTTGAAGTTGAAGTTCTTGATGACTTGGATAATCAGATTATAAACCTAGAAAACTATAACAATGCATGGAATCGTCGAGCAAAGTTCATTGTCATACTAGATGGATGTAATAATGAGACTTCAGACTCACTTGTGAAGAACATTATTAAATTAATGTGGGACAGCAACAATATTATAAACTCGATAGTCATCATGCCAGAAGAATCACAATTTAGCTTGGAAAATAGTACTTTAAATATATATGGTTGGTTTCCGTACGAATCACAGCAATGTTCACAAGTAGAACATATCGTCCAGATTGATCAATGGATAAATGGAAGGTTTCTTCACAACACACCACTTTTCTTTTCGAAGGTTCCAAATAACTTCATGGGCTGCCCTTTAAAAGTCACCACATCAGAGTTTCCTCCAGACGTGATTTTAAAAGACAACAGAACTGCAGAAGATGGGAGTACAATCTACACATTCACAGGCTTTGATATAGTATTCCTGACGCTTGTGTGCGAAGCCTCTAACATGTCTCTTGTATTTTTGCCACCTCCTTCATCGGAATTAGATATGTTTGATCAGTATACTGAAAGATGGGTAAATATACAAATTCGTACAGCCGACGTAACTATTGGTACTCTCTGGTGGCATGAAGCTTTGATCTCTCTTGGTGACCCAACAATACCCTTCTACCAGTTAGTCATTAAGTGGTATATACCGTGCTCCAGTCCAGTACCCAGAATGGAAAAAATACTGAACGTATTCAGTCTTTCTCTTTGGGTCGTAATTATTATAGGGTTTATTACAGTGGCTTGTATACTGAGTGTAATAGGAAACAAAGTACATTCAGAAAGTCAGATTTATAAAACTTTATCGTCATGCCTCTGTCAAGTATGGGCTATATTTCTGGGTGTTTCCGTTCCAACACTTCCAAGAACTCACATCGTTAGAATCGTTCTCCTACTGTATGTGTGCTACAGCTTCGTCCTGAACACAGTTTTTCAAGCTTTCTTTGTGTCTTACTTAGTGGATCCAGGGTATGGAAAACAACTGTCTACGATTGATGAACTGAAAGCAGCTGAAATAAAATTTTGTACATATAAATTTTATAACGCATTGGCATCAGCGTATGGGTTTACAGAACCAGATGTACTAATAAGAGAGCGTGTTGACAGCATGTTCGAATGTTACAGTAGAATGTTTAATGATAACAACATGTCGGTATTAGCTATGGACTATCATATAGAATATGTTGCAACAATATTTGGGAAAAGTAAAGAGAGAGATAACATATTATGTGTACTGCAAGACATGAAACGGACATTCTTCTTTGCTATGTACTTATCCAAAGGGAGCCCATTATTGGATCGTTTTAACAAAGTTATTCAGTGGTCCTTGGATACTGGGCTTGGTGAAAAAGGAATATCCGATCTTAAGTGGGAAACAACTTTAAGATACTTAAAGAACAATATTTACGTGGAGGAGCTATATTTTGTGTTCACGCTATCTCATTTTCGAGGATTCTTTTATATGCTTATAATGGGATACGTAATAAGCTCTGCAGTGTTTTTGACGGAAGTAGTAGTAGGCATGAATTTGGTGACTTCTGTACAGGTTTCTTTAAACCGAAGGCTAGCTCGGTTATAAACATAATACATTTGAGTCACGTATGCAGACTTCTGTTGCTGTTGCACATGAGTTACCGGATTTCCATATTTCTTTCTCTGATCTCTTATAAAACTACATTTAGTGAAATACTATTATTATCATTGTTAAGTATGCGATCCAATTATTTTTTAATTATAAATTTAATCTTTATGTACAGTATAAGTATTTTTAAAATTGTTTTTCATTGAAACATATATATTTAAATAATAATCTATTAATGTTAAAAGAATGATTGTAGGTAGTGTTGTTTATATGATATTAACAAATACGTAGAAATATTTATTTTTGTGTAAGTTCTCAAGGAAATGGAAATTCATTGCATGATACGTGGCTGCCATTTGAAACTATAACTACCCGTAACTGTAATAGTTTGATTAATTTTGAAAATACTATGCAATTGTAGAAGTAATCAATAAAGAGTATTTAAGATGGTAAGATTGTATAGCAATTCATTGTTGAGAAAAAATAATGAAATTCACCTATTTCTCACCTATGAATTTCACCGAAAGCTATATGCCCTTCCTTAAAGTTACATTCGAGCAGAAGCCTTACATCTAACTTCATTTCGGAAATGTTTGCCACAGATTACCGAATGTAGTGTTGGAAAGAGATTGTTTTCACTTTGCATACAAAACCCATTTCCTTATACACTTGAGAATTTCCCTTTTCGGAAAGGAATAATAACGCTAGTACTAATACAGCTGTAAGCACTACAAGAAGTAATTGCCGCTACAAATAAGCATCAGTCATTTGCGAATAACAACTAGATTCCTGCCAATGTTTGTCATAGCAAAAACAATGAACAACATTGAAGTCCTTGGTGCTCTCCTATCCCAACGTGACAACATAACAGCAATGGATATCTTTCTTCTATATCTCTATATATCTAAGAGGCTTTTTCCTGAATAACTGAATGAATGATTGACTGACTGACTGAATTAGTGACAGAGAATCAACGCAGAGCCTAAAGTATAACAGGCAAGGACTTGGAATTTTGACAGTACCTTCGTTTCATAATGTAAGTGGTCACTAAGAAAGGATTTTGCAAAATTTTTATTTTAAATGCCAAAATTTAAATTTTTTGAGTATACTTAATCCCTTTTTTCACAGAATTATCAAATCCAAATCACAGTTGACATGGCAACATATTGTTGTCAGTGTTCTTAGATGGGTTTGGAAATAAATGAAATGTGCCTTTCACAAATTAGGAAAGCTATCAGTATAATTAACATTGTAAATAAATAGGCTATTAAAGAATGAAATCCACGAAAATAATGCAATCACATAACTTTCTCTACCCTGAACATAGGCTAGAGAAAACCATAAGAGGTATGGTAATGTGTATATTATTATATCGCAGGTTTTTGGGGAGAGAAGTATGAAAGTCGTTCTTCCTATTTCAAATTCTAAGTACCTATATAAGGACCTATAATTTAAAAATTGAAAGTCCTTTAAAAGTTACTTTCCAATTACAAAATAGAAAATCCTGGTGACGCCGGGCCTTTTAAGCTAGTATATCTCTATCTCTCTCTCTCTCTCTCTCTCTCTCTATATATATATATATATATATATATATAAAAGGCTTTGTCGTGACTGACTGACTGACTGACAGGAATCAACGTAGAGCCTAAACTATAACAGGTAGAGACTTGGAATTTTGACAGTACCTTCGTTTCATAATGTAGGTGCTCACTAAGAAAGTATTTTGAAAGATTTTGATTTTAAATGCCAAAAATTATATGTTTTTGAGAATACTTCATCCCTTTTTACACAGAATTATCAAAACAAAATCACAGAACATATTGTTGCTAATGGTATCAGATGGGTTTGGAAATAAATGCAAGTTTGACAAATAAGAAAAGTTATCAATATAATTTCCCTTTTTAGACAGAATTATCAATTCCAAATCACAGAACATATTGTTGCTAATGGTATCAGATGGGTTTGGAAATAATTGAAATGGGACTTTCACAAAATTAGAAAAGCTATCGATATAATTCATGTTGTAAATAAATATTAAGGAATGAAATCCACGAAAATAATGCAGTCACATAACTTTCTCTACCCTGGACATAGAGAAAACAATACGAAGTATGGTAATATATATATATATATTAGTATATCGCAGGTTTTTGGAGAGAGAAGTATGAAAGTGATATTAATTTCTGTTTAATTTCATCCCCAAGACAGTTTTATGGTAACATGAGAGTGAGAAATAAAGTTTTCCGCCTCGATATTACAATTTTATGTTACAGGAATTTCTGTTTCTTCATATTTGAACCCCTACCAGGCTTGCTGGGTACTGTACAAGCGATGGGATGCAAAATTCTACTTCCTCTATGAGCCGTAAAAAGCTATATGTAGCGTTTTCTGAGGGAATAGTTTGAGTGTGATAAGTCGCTCTTCCTATTTGAAATTCTAAATACCTATATAATGACCTTAAATTTAAAACGGAAAGTCCTTCATAAGATAATAAAAATTAAAAACCCGGGCGACGCCGGGCCTTTTAAGCTAGTATAATATAAGAGGCTTTGTCCTGACTGGCTGACTTAACTATTGACTGATAGAGAATCAACGTAGAGCCTAAACTGTAATAGGTAGACACTTGGAATTTTTATAGTACCTTCGTTTCATAATGTAAGTGCTCACTAAGAAAGGATTTTGAAAAAAAAAAGTTTATTTTAAATGCCAAAAATAAAATGCTTTTGAGAATACTTAATCTATTTTTACTCGTACATAGAATTATCAGATCCAAATCTCAGTTCACATGACAACAGTGTATTGTTGGCAATGTCTCAGGTAGGTTTGGAAATAAATGGTACGGAACTTGACAAATTAGAGAAGCTATAGATATAATTCATTGCTGTAAATAAATATTGAAGATGAAATCCACGAAAATAATGCACAATATGATGCAGTCACATAACTTTCTCTATCCTGGGCATAGAGAATACCGTACGAGGTATGGTAATATGTGCATTATTATATCGCAGGTTTTTGGGGAGGGGAGTATGAAAGTGATATTGAATTTCTTTTTAATTTCATCCCCGAAACGGTTGTATGGTAACATGAGAGTGAGAAATAAGACATTCCGCAAAGGCAATACAATTTTATGTTACCGGAATCTCTGTTTCTTCTTATTTCAACTCCTACCAGGCATGGTGTATGGAAGCGATGGGATGCAAAATTCTACTTCCTCTATGAGCGATAAAAAGCTATATCAAGAGCTTTCTGACGGAATATTTTGAGTGAAATAAGTCGTTCTTCTTCATTTAATATTCTAAATACCTATATAAGGACCTAGAATTTGAAATCGAAAGTCTTCCATAAGTTAATTTCGAATTACAAAATACAAAACCTGGGCGACGCCGGGCCTTTTAAGCTAGTTGCTCTATAAAGCTCGTCCGGTTAATCCTCAGGATTTACTAATTTTCGACGTCCTCAGTTGGTTACGATCTAACATTTCAGGAAAAATGCGTAATTTTATTCATAAAGATGTTTCTTTTTGTCAATCCTACATCATTTCGTAAGGTAGAAACTTGGATCTACGAATGTAGTGTTAATACTAATACTAAAAGTTATATTTAAGAAAAAAACCTTTTTTTAAGTTTTATCCATCTAAAACATATGACAGTACAGTACACGCATTTTAAGGTAAATATTGTTTAATCCGGACTTTGGTGGTCCAGACAGGGACTGATTCCATCTATTCCGAATTAGCGGAACTTTACTGAATCAGCAAACGACTGCAACTTAAGTGCCTGTAGATTGAGAACGGTATTGAATTTCGAGTTGCGGTCTTCAATACTGATACGAACTTTACATGATCCACATTATATTATTGTTTTCAATGCTCCTTTGCTAAACGCAAACTTTCTCTGTCTAAGCCTTCAATGAAATATGGTTTTAATCTAATGAATAATAAGTAAGTCTTTCCAATTGCGGTTATTTCTGCAGTCAAAATTGGGTGAGATGGAAATTCAAGAGTATGGTTTCTTAAACAACACTAAACGGTGCAATCACGTAATTCTGGAAACAATTTAGAAATTGATGAGGTATTTCGTTTTTAGGATAGCTTTCATATGTTAAATATTTTCTATCCATAATTTGAAACGAACAGTTAAAGCATGAAGTTGCACATAAACTAGTAACATAAAGTTTAATATAACTTTTTGTTCGAACGGTTTCACCAACAGTAGACAATTTTAGCTGCTAACAGCTAGAATGGACTCCTAAAAAGTGGAGGCTGAATTATATTGTCAGTAAAAGGCATAAAGTATTAAATTAAGTGTTTAAGGGAGCTATTACTCGTAGTATTATTATGGGTTTCAGTTGTAACTTTAAAACTAAATAAGAAAATAAATGTAGATACGTTATAACTTAAGCGTGTTATGATTGTGCATGTTATCACTTTACATCCATTACTGAGTTTCTTCTTCGCACGAACAATACATAAATAATATCATTATTGTAGTTAACACCATATCTTCAATTTTAAGTGGCTTTGGCACTCTTGAAATCTGCCTGAAATGTAGATATAATTTCAGTGACTATTGCATTCATACCCAGTCGGCCTAGGTGGCGCAGTTGATATAGTACTGGTTTTCTGCACCCAAGACCGCGGTTTCGATCCCGCCTAGTTCGATGGCATTTGTGTGTGCATAAATGTGACAGGCTTCTGGGGGATATAATTCCGGCACATCGTTGACGATCACAGGCCTCAGTTTCAGTACATCCGCGTCGTTAAATAACCACATAACAAACCAACCACTCACACCCAGCGTATTTGGTATTAACCACCAAAGCATATTTTTCTTCATTTCGATTTTTCCCCCACAGTCGCCTATGGAAGAAAATAAGTGGAACGCTTTCAAAAGCTGACAGATTATAGCTCCCGCATTTAGCTCCTGTTTTAAATAGGCTATTCATCTCATACGCCGCGTGTTTGATATTGACCAATAACGTTTAGCAATTCCTCGGATGTAGACCAATCACGGCCGTTTATCTTACAATATTCTTGTAGGAATCGCGAGGATGGCATTTTATCGGGTAAAATGGTCTGGTCGTTACTGGAGACGCAAGTATCAGTGTGCAGTGATTAATAGTCAGATGGTGCCACTAGCCGGCACGAAAAAAGATTATTTTATACAACATAACTTGTTTGGAAATTGAACACAGTTTCGATTCGGTGCAAGCCAGTTCGGGTGCTTTTAAGCTATTCTGCTGTTAGCTTAACTTAATGAAGTTAACTATGTCTTATATGCACTGGTGGTAGCACTGATTACACCAAAACAGCTCGAAGCGATTCATGGATGGTTGGTTCATAGTATGCCGTGATCTCGCTGCTGTTAGTTTTGTTTTTGTAGAACAAAGCACGAAAGTAATTATTATTTGTATAATCTGTTGGATTTTTATTCATGGAATAGTCTTAATAAATCCAACTCGAGTTGACGAGTTGCATCAGATAAATTCGCTCCTGCTGCGCAGTCGCGAATCTATCGATAAACTCGTCAACTCTCGTGGGATTACCTATGATATAATATAATACGCCTGTACTACTTTCATTCTTTTCTACTCATTTTATATGCACTGATATAATATTTTAAAGGTAATGTATGATTGACAGTTTAATGAAGTTTACGTCAGATGTTATATAATATGTGTGTATATATATATGTGTGTGTGTCTGTATAGTTATATATACAGATGTCAGATGAGGTTATAGGCCCTACGGCGAGCTATAGGCCTATCTAATTTCATTTTATCATAATTTTTTATTAAAATTTATATTTATAGTAATTCGTGCAGACGTCCAAGTGATGGAAAAGAAGGCAATATGTAATAATATTATATATATGGTAACGAATTCACACGAAAGTAAGATGTGACCGCGAGATATATGCACCCCTTGAGGGCGCGCCTAACTCTGCCTCCTTTAACCGATCCTCGTGGTCGTGCATGCTAATCAGATCTAACCGCATCATTTCATATAGATTACACTTAGTACTTACTGCACTTAACACCCACAAATAGTCACCACTTTCCCCATGAAAATGTTAATACAGGTTTACAATTACAACCCAAAGGTATAAAGACAATAAAGGTATGTTCGTTTGTGTTTGTATTGATGTAAGTTATTTAATTTCGAGAAGTTCATGGAGAATTAACAGATGAAATATAATTTATTTATTACAATGAAATTACATATATGTTATTGTTTTTGTCGGTTCAATTTATGCAAGACAACTGGCATAAGTTACAACTGGAGAAATCAGTGCATTCTGAAATCAACTGATAAAATATGACGCAATATCTCTATATATATAAAAGGCTTTGTCCTGACTGACTGAATGACTGACTGAATGACAGGAATCAACGTACAGCCTAAACTATAACAGGTAGAGACTTGGAATTTTGACAGTACATTCGTTTCATAATGTAGGTGCTCACTAAGAAAGGATTTTGAAAAATTCTGATTCTAAATGCCAAAAATTAAATGTTTTTGAAAATACTTAATCCCTTTTTACATAGAATTATCAATTCCAAATCACAGAATATATTGTTGCCAAATTGTTATCAGGTGGGCTTGGAAAAAACAATTGAAATGCACTTTTGACAAATAAGAGAAGTTATCAAAATAATTCATGTTATAAATAAATATTACAGAATGAAATCCACTAAAATAATGGAATCACATAACTTTCTCTACCCTGGACATAGAGAAAACAAAACGAGGTATGGTAATGTGTATATTATTATATTATATCGCAGGTTTTTGGAGAGAAAAGTATGAAAGTGATAATGCTTTATGGTAACATAAGAGTGGGAAATTTCCCGCCTCGATATTACAATTTTATGTTACAGGAATTTCTGTTTCTTCTTATTTAAACCTCTACCAGGCTTGCTGTGCACTGTACAAGCGATGGGATGCAACATTCTAGATCCTCTATGAGCCATAAAAAACTATATCAAGCGTTTTCTGAGGGAATAGTTTGAGTGTAATAAGTCGTTCTTCCTATTTCAAATTATAAATGCCTATATAAGGACCTAGAATTTAAAATTGAAAATCCTTCATAAGCTAATTTCCAATTACAAAATACAAAACCCGGGCGACGCCGGGTCTTTTAAGCTAGTAAAAGTATAAACAAAAAATATTGAAATAATAAAATTATGAACATGAGTAGTAATTGCTAAACGTTAATAACTGTGTAAATCCTGATGTTCATATTATATAAGTGGTAATTATACAGCATTAATAGATTTATCATAGGTAATCCCATGAGAGATTACAAGTTTATCGATAGATTCGTGACTGCGCAGCAGGAGCGAATTTATCGGATGAAATTCGTAAATCGGGTTGAGTTTATTAAGACTATTCCATGAATAAATAAAAATCCCTTTAGGCAGGCCTACAGGCTGAGGTAGATTTCGAAGTGCTTTTGGTTTAATTTATTATCGCTGCGCAGCACTCTTCTTTTTTTAGCCTTGGCATGGCAAACCTGCAGTAAAGAGGAAGAGCCTACAATCATTTGTTTTAACAACAAGAATAGGATATAATATTCTGGGAGGCCGTGCGCAAGATCAGCATTGAATAAAATTAGCAAAGCCGCTAAACAAGACAAAATTATGATATTATAATAATTCTTTTAAGTGTTATTATTTTCAAACATTAAAATCTCGAGTCATATGAGAGCTATCAAGAAACTATTTATTGATTTGTAGAGTACTCATCAAGAGCTTTTCAACGATACCCCACAAGACGTGGTTTCAAAAGTTTCGAATTTTCATCCCCCACCCCACCCTCACTCGAATCCCCGAATCGTTGGTGTCACTGTGAACTCCATAGGGAGTACTCTAATTTATTCAAACAAAGTTTCCCTCTATACTTCATAGAGGCCGAGATATACATTTTTAAAAATTTCAACCCCTCCCCCGACCACCCCCTTGGGCCAAATTTGCTACGAACTTGTCCGAACTATTGGGACTAGAAATTTCATAATAAAATTTGGTTCAAATATCTTCAAAATTACGGCCGCTAGCGTATAAAGATATATATATATATATATATATATCACAATTTTTTTTTTTTGGACGGGCGGTGGTTTCGTACTTAGGGGAGCATGAAACGTAAAGATATGAAAGAATTTTTCGAAAATCATGACATGGTATCCATTGCAATAGGTAGATTTTTCTTCGAAATCTACCTAAACTGTAACTGATTATACAAATATTAATCACTTTCGTGCTTTATTGTATAAAAACAAAACAAACAACTGCGAGATCACGGCGTACTTTGAATCAACCATCCAAATTGTAACCAATGCTACCAGTGATGCATATAAGACATAGCTAACCTAATTCAGGTAAGCTAACAGCAGAACAGAATAAAACCACACGAACTGACTTGCATCGAATCGAAATTGTGTTTTTAATAAATGTACATTTATATTATTGCAATTTCTAAACAAGTTTTGTTGTAAGTTATAAAATAATGTTTTCATTCTGGTAAATGGCAGCATGTGATATATTATTCACCGCATTTTGATGCCTTATGTGCTGACTTTTATGAGATAAAATTTCATCCTTGCGATCCGAGGAAGGATATTACAAGATAAACGATTGTGATTGGTCTATATCCGAGGAATTGCTAAACGTTATTGGTCAATATGAAACACGCGGCATTATGAGTGGAATCGTCTTCGTAGTGATGGGTAGTTAACGAACGATTAGTTCATGACGAGATGTCCGTCGCCGTGGGTGAGTCGGTAGCGCTCCTGCCTTCCACTTCGGCGTCCCGGGTTCGATTCCCGGGTTCAGCATAGGGTGTTTGTCAGTAGGTTAAGTCTTAGGTTAAGATAATGCACATTGTGCGCGATTCCTTAATTATAGTTAATGACGAGGTGAACTAGATGAACTAGTCAGTAATTTCTGAAAGAGTAGTTCGCGAAGCAAATGAATCGTTTGAACAACAATGATAAAAATAATTTCAATACCCAACTAAAACACATCATTTTCAAGTAAAATTGCTATCTTGCAAAACAAACGGCGTAAGCAGTGAAGTCAATAGTTGATCTCCACGCCTATGGGATGCGTGGACGCAAAGAATTGTGAGCCTTTCGTATATTTCCATCACCTTCTCTCTCTAACGCGAGCGAACTAAACGAACTGCGCAATACTCTTCGCCCCTGCTAGACGGTGATTTTTTTTGTGTGTCTCCTCTTACTATTCGAACGAACTACTCTTCGCCCCTGCGAGCTGCGTCTCCTTGTCTCTCTACTCTACTCGTTATAGTTATGGTTGACTATCAATATTTGCGTGACCTACTAAATGAATGAAACGAACTACTCTCCTCGATTATGATTCTTTTCATCTCCTCCTCATGAAAAACATCAACTAGCGCGTTGCAGGTGACTGGCTATGTTTGTGTTCGGATTATCGTCTTCCGGTTTACTTTGTTTATCAATTATCACATTAGATATAAGCGTCGGAAGATTGCATCTGCCTTCATGCACATACAACTCTTATCCTAGTTTATCCTGTTGTCACGTCTTAGGCCGGGATTCATAGTAGCAATAAGTCGTACTTATATCCAAGTCGAACTTTAATCTCGTCTTAAGTTGACTTTCTGACATAAACAAGTCGGACTTATGACGTAGTTACTTTATAAAGTCAGACTTGACAAAGTCGAGCTTATTGTTATTCATAGTCACTAAAGTACGACTTATTTGTCGAAATAAGTCGTACTTTATCAAGTCAAGGGTCCCCCTGACTTATTTCAGTTAAAGCCAGAACCATGGACAGTGATTTTGAGGATCTTGGCGAGTATTAGAATAAACTCGCACCCCAAAGCGTTATTGGTGAAGCATGATGTATCTATTCAAATTCTACAGTGACAAGAATTTTACAAAAGATTTCGTTTCAAGAAGACACAATTTTGGAAATATCAATCGCCTATCTTTCATCGGTATTTCTCTCTGATGGTATTTCATATCGGTTCAAAGCTTCCTAAGCTGTTTTGAATCTCTCTAAAAAATAATTAACATAGAAATAAATGCGTAAGCGTACCAGTCTTAATTCTGAACAATGTCTAAGCTAATATATACACAGAATATTGTAAAGAAACTATTTATCAGCTTACTTACACGTTGCATAATATGACATGGATGAATTGAATTCTTTGTTTACAATGCACAGAGCCGTCTGTATTTTTATATCATGACAGCGAAATGCCTACTCAGACGGCTTTGCTTTACATAAAATCTGAAAAAAATCTTCAACACGATTGGCTAATTCAATTGCTACGGCAGTGAATGAGCGATTTTTCATATTATCGAGTTCGACTTTTAGCATGTAGAATAAGTAGAGCTTTATGAAGTCAGACTTAATAAAGTACGACTTTAAAGAAGACTATGAATACGAAAAACATATAAGTCGACTTGTCAATTAAGTTCAGCTTTATAAAGTCGGTTCTTAAATCGCCGACTATGAATACCGGCCTTAGACTATTCCATAATCTGCTTCATTTACGCATGCAAAGCTACTAAAAAATACGTAAATGTATACTTCTACTCTTTTCAATTGCGTCGTGATCTATCATTTAGGAGGTCGCATGTTCAAACTCGAAATCAGGGGTCCCTCTGAGAAGGGTTTTCTGGCCCAATTGTAAAAAGAAGTGACTTTGTCATTGTTTATAAGCATACCACATCTTAACCCTCACGCATAATTAAATCAGTAGTAAATCTTTGTTGAAGTAGCCTCTCAGTTGTCCTCACGAGGCTGAACGCACCCAGTTCCAGACGTCACTATTCTTTGTGGGTTTTATATAATACTAGCTGAAAAGGCCCGGCATCGCCCGGGCTTTGTATTTTTTTTGTAATTTGAAATTAACTTATGGAGGACTTTCGATTTTGAAACTCTAGACCGGTATTCATAATCGCAATAAGTCGTACTTATGTCCAAGTCGAACTTTAATCTCGTCTTAAGTTGAGTTTCTGACACAAACAAGTCGGACTTATGACGTAGTTACTTTATAAAGTCAGATTTGACAGAGTCGAGCTTATTGCTATTCATAACATATTCAACATCATAAGGAGCTTCCTGAAAGATCGCATCTCTCAATTCACACTAGGGAATGCTTCTACTTCCAAAACTATCACAAAGGGCTGCCCTCAAGGATCTGTAGCAGGCCCTACTCTCTGGAACGTTATCATCAGTGGGTTAATAGAACAACTAGCTGATCTGCCAGACCTAGAAGTTGTCATATATGCAGACGATATAATGATAATGATTAAAGGTGACTCACATACCCAAATCCTAACAAAGCTTGAAGACGCTCTCCAAAGAACAGAGGACTGGTGTAACACTAACAAACTAAAAATCTGTAAAGAAAAAACATCGCTAATGCCAATGTTTGCCAGAAAAAAAGATATGTATAAAAACCATCCTACAAAAATATCAAAGACACTGAAGGTGGTAACAAAAATGAAATACCTGGGAGTGATGATTGATAGCAAATTAGATTGGTACCCACACACCCTACACCTAGAAAGCAAAACTCTAGCGATAAGAATAATCTGGTTAGATGCTCTGGAACGACATGGGGGATTTCATATCACAACCTGATGACAATTTACAGGCATGCCATTCTACCACAAATCACATATGCCTCTGAAATTTGGTACACTGAAATTTCAAAGAGAGCAAAACGGAAACTTATACAAATACAACGATCGCACCTCATCTTCTCAACGAAGGCGTACAGAACTGTCTCAACTGTAGCGCTGCAAGCGATAGCTGGTACTATGCCCATTGATCTGGAACTTCTCCAAAGAAATGACCTGAAATTTATGTCCAAAGGTCAAAAGACAAATGCCATAATACCTGTCAAGAAAAGGATAGATATTCCTAGAAGGACCAGACTCTTTCACCCAAGAGACATCTTCGTCAGCGTAGATATGTCAGGAAATGAGGGAGCAGCAAAGGTGCTCATATACACCGATGGATCCAAAACTCCGAATCACGTAGGCGCAGGGGTGGTAGCAGTGGAGGACAGAAAGGAAATCTTCACCAGAGCGCAAAGATTACACGCTGACTGCACTGTTTTTCAAGCAGAACTTTGCGGCATACTAATGGCAGTAGACTGGATCCAAAATCTACACCATGGAAAATCAACCTATGCCATCCATGTTGACTCCAGAGCAGCCCTATTAGCAGTAGTAAATCAGAAAACAACCCACCCCCTAGCCGCAGAAATAAGAGAGAAACTCATCTCACTCAATAAAACAACCAAGATCACACTTCATTGGGTCAAGGGCCACTCGGGGCTCTGGGGGAATGAAAGGGCAGACCACATAGCCAAATCAATAGCCAATGGGAACTGTAATATTGAATATAATGCCATCCCCATCTCCAGAGGCAAACAACTACTGAGGGACTACTACAATCAAATCTGGAATGCTACTTACATAAATTCCACAGTAGCAACCCACACCAAGCTATTCATTCCAGACATTCCACACAGATTATCAATATCATTATGGCCAAACTTCATTCTAACACAGTTTCTTACCAACCATGGTAGATTTCGAGAATACCTTTACAGAATAGAAAAGTCTTCTTCTCCAATCTGCAACTGCCCCGAGGGAGGAAACCAATCGGCCCTTCACCTTGTAAAAGAATGCTCCATATTCTCCAGGGAAAGACCAGCAGTTTTAACTTCTCTACCCTTGCCACTAATAATGAAGACACACATACACACTGTAGATGTCATGGACTTCCTCAAAAAAGTGTACAACAAACTCCAGTCTTAATTCAGAAACAACTGTAGATGTTATGGACTTCCTCAAAAAGTGTACAACAAACTCCAGTCTTAATTCAGAAACAACAATGTAAACTAAACAATTTGTAAATAATACTGTAAATATCTCGTGATATACCTAGCAGGTAAAACACGGGTTGTATCTTAGAACAAATAAAAAAAAAATTACCAGGGCCCGGATTCTAATGACATGTCATCTTTTTATTGATGCTACATAGACATTGCCAACTTGTAGATAAATCCTAATCGTGGCTTCTAGATAATAGAAATGCATTTTTATTAGGTCATTTTTTTGTCATTTTATGCCATTTTATATTTTTAGGGCATTTATTTCACTTTTAGGTCATTATTTTGTCATTTTCGTGTCATTTGCTTCCTTATTTAGTCATTTTCATGTATTTACATTGAGTGTATTTTTGTCATCGCTAGCGGTGCTGTCTTTGAAGTGTTGTTTGTTTAATGCAAGAAGGAAAAATTCGGTGTTAAGTGTTGTCATGTCTCAGTCGGAAATGAGAATCAAAGAAACGCCAAAATTTTGTATTATATTATTATTGTTATTAGATTGACTTGGCACCAGAGTCTGCCACCTGCTTGGATTTGAGAGTGCAAACTACTGTTTACCCTAAATAAACAACAATATAATCCGGCAGAGCACAGAAGGAAATGCCGAATTTTGACTCGCCAGTGCCTGAGTGCCAGTATAAATTTCCGTGAGAAAAGAACATTCACAACATTACAGTTATTTACTGTTTTTACAATTATGTACAAACTAGTCTATAACTTTGCGTGTACAATAATATTTTCTTATAAATAAAATATAATTTTTTAGGTCATTTTTTATAATTATTAAGTCATTTTCTTTAAACTTTAGGGTCATTTTATAGGTCATTTTTCAAACAATTTTAGGTCATCAGAATCCGGGCCCTGATAATCACTAAAGTACGACTTATTTGTCGAAATAAGCCGTACTTTATCAAGTCAAGGGTCCCCCTGACTTATTTCAGTTTAAGCCAGTACCATGAATAGTAATTTTGAGGATCTTGGCGAGTAGGCTATTAGAAGAAACTCGCGCCCCAAAGCTTTATTTCCGAAACATGGTGAATCCATTCAAATTCTACAGTGAAAATGAATTTAAAAAGAGATTTCGTTTCAAGCAGACACAATTTTGGAAATATCAATCGCCTATCTTTCATCAGCATTTCTCTCTGCTGGCATTTCATATCGGCCCAAAGCTTCCTAAGCTGTTTTGAATCTCTCTAAAACAATAATTAATATCGAAATAAATACATAAGGGTACCGGTATTAATTCTGAACGATTTTCAAGCTAATATATACGCAGAATATTCTCAAGAAACTATTGAACAGTTTACTTACACGGTGCATAATATGACTAGATGAACTGAATTCTTTGTTTACAATGCACAGTGCCGTCTGTATTTTTATATCATGATAGCTTTACATAAAATCTGAAGAAATCTTAAACACGATTGGCTAATTCTATTGTTATGGCAATGAACGCGTGATTTTTCATATTATTGAGTTCGACTTTAGTATCTCTTCTCTATATATATAAAAGGCTTGTCCTGACTGACTGAATGAATGACTGACTGACTGACTGAATGACAGGAATCAACGTACAGCCTAAACTATAACAGGTAGAGACAAAAAATTTTGACAGTACCTTCGTTTCATAATGTAGGTGCTCACTAAGAAAGGATTTTGAAAAATTCTGATTCTAAATGCCAAAAATTAAATGTTTTTGAAAATACGTAATCCCTTTTTACATAGAATTATCAATTCCAAATCACAGAATATATTGTTGCCAAATGGTATCAGATGGGCTTGGAAAAAACAAATGAAATGCACTTTTGACAAATAAGAGAAGTTATCAAAATAATTCATGTTATAAATAAATATTACAGAATGGAATCCACTAAAATAATGGAATCACATAACTTTCTCTACCCTGGACATAGAGAAAACAAAACGAGGTATGGTAATGTGTATATTATTATATTATATCGCAGGTTTTTGGAGAGAAAAGTATGAAAGTGATAATGCTTTCTGTTTAATTTCATCCCCAAAACGGTTTTATGGTAACATAAGAGTGGGAAATTTCCCGCCTCGATATTACAATTTTATGTTACAGAATTTCTATTTCTTCTTATTTAAACCTCTACCAGGCTTACTGTGCACTGTACAAGCGATGGGATGCAAAATTCTAGATCCTCGTTTTCTAGATCAACTGGAAGTGAACGTACATTAAATGGTGTATTTTATAGAGTAAATTTCAACTGATATTAATTTAAATGGACATGATACAAGATGAAATAGCGACTAAGATTCATGATATGTGAATATTCAATTTGGCCTTTACGACCAGGGAAATCATAGAAAAAGGTAAGTAAAATTGGTTATAATATGTTGTAAAGAATGCGGGACTTCATCTCCGAGTTATAATTAAAGAATATAAATTATGAAATTTCTTTAACAGATAGAAGAAAATTTTGTTAGTTCTGGACAAAAATATGTTAATTGGATTTAATTATTATGAACCTGAGACTTCAGAATGCGAGTTCAAGACTTTACTATCTCGACCACCCCGTTAGGTTTACGGAAATAATTATTTCTAAACTTTCAGAGCCATACGTGAACACTGTTTGAAAATGCCGTTGCCATGGAAACCAAACACTTTTTCGGGGTTTTTAGGGCTAAAAATTTTTTAAAATTACTTTTTGGAATTTTCCTGTGGTTTACAGCCTAAAATCTATATGTGTACCAAATTTGAAGTATCTAGCTCACCTGGAAGTGGGCAAACATTGTCAGTGAGCCCAGCAGAGCCATTTTTCGGGGTTTTTTGGGTTAAAAATTAAAAAATATATACTTTTTGGAATTTTCCTGTGGTTTACAGCGTAAAAGCTAAAAGTGTATCAAATTTCAAGTTTCTAGCTCATCTGGAAGTGGACAAACATTAATGTTGGTGAGCCGAGCCGAGCCCTTTTTCGGGGGGTTTTTAGGGCTAAAAAATTAAAAAACTAACTTTTTGGAATTTTCCTGTGGTTTACAGCCTAAAAGCTATATGTGTACCAAATTTCAAGTTTCTAGCTCATCTGGAAGTGGGCTAACATTAATGTCAGTGAGTGAGTGAGTGAGTGAGTCAGTCAGTCAGTCAGTCAGTCAGTCAGTCAGTCAGTCAGTCAGTCAGTCAGTCAGCCTTGTGGTTTTATATTATAGAGATGAAATTACATTAATATATTACACCACTGCTTCATGTTTCGTGCATTAAGGCCGTGGAATTACAGGGTAGGCTATACACCACATTAAAACAGGCAATTTTTAAATCGAATAGAACAGGCTATTCATAAAAACTGAAGTTTAATGTGCGTTGGCTAAGCTTATTCTCATTTCTACGTAAATTAAATATACTGAAGTACAATCCTCTGAGAAATGTTAAATAATTGAATAGAGTGTTGATAGTTAGGGCCTACATCACATTAAAACAAAGTGTCAGATATTATTGTTTTCAAAACAATAAGTTGATTTATAAAAACTGGTCTGTGTAAAGTGCTTTGACTACTCTTATTCCCTAGTCTGTGCAAAGAAAATCGAGTATAACAATCTGTGACATGTTAAAGTAATACAGTATTATTATTTAGGGCCATGGTCAATTTAGAAGTTCCTTTATGAAAACAAAAGCAAAACTATAAGAGCGTAAGAATAAAATTAAAATAAATAAAATATAAATACTGAAACGCGTCACTTCACGCGAATTTATTATCGTGCAAGAGTAAAGGGTACACGTATCATGTAAACTCATGAACACGCCTATAGGACTCGCGAAGTTGTAAATTATTAATATTCTGCTGCAACATGCAGTACTCTTTTTACCTGTGATTATATCGTTGAATATCTAGCTCGAGCGAACTAAATGAACGAAACGAACTAAATGAGTTACGGACTGCAGTACCGTACTCTTCGCATCTTGTCTTTGCATTCGTGAATAGGTTAAAATTACAAAATATTGTACAGTACAGGCACCACATTATGACACATGAAACCCAGCGCTTATCCATTCTCATAGTAATCGTTAAAAAAATTATAAACTAAAACGTTTACAGGAATTCAATCCAAATATTGAACAAAGAACAAAGTTGTCTTACTTTGTTTTATATAATATATTTAGCCAGTAATTTTAAAAAGATATATTTTATATTCATAGCTCGTCGATGACGTCTCGTATTCTTTACTTAACATAGGATTATTATGTTTAATCGACGCAATTCAAAATACCATCACATACATGTCTTCCTTTCTTTTCCTTAGTTTCACCTTTCCATTTTAGGGAAATTTAAGCGACCCACGCCAACAGGGCCTTATAGTGCCAAGACCTGTCGGGAGAGGGATTATCTATGGACCACATACATACTTTTTTGACCAGACAAGGACATGGAGGGCCTCCCCGGATGAGTGATCAGCCCAATGCCAGGGACACAACACAAACACATAGGACGAGACACACCATTCACACACACATTCACTCTGAACAAGGGGAGGATGGGATGAAGATGATAATGACGGCTAGATGATATCCGGGGACCACAAGGCCTAAAGTTATCAGACATTTGTCTCATAGGTGCAGAAAAACCCCGGAAAATCCCACTTAGATAACTTGGCACGAGCAGGATTCAAACCCGGGTCCGCTGCGTGAGAGGAGCGACAATTTACATGAATTTTAATTTTTGTAATCGATCTCCGAGATAAGCTTCATATCTATTCATTATTAGCATATAAAGTATTCAGTAGTTAAACGGTCTTTCAAAAGCTTTCTTTACTTAATGGCACTTACGGAACAAGGACAGGGAAACGCGGTATTTACGCTTGTATAGGCTGCGGTATTTAAAATAAAATCAATTTTTTCACGTTAATTTTAATATTACAATAAATTCAATTAATTTCATGTGTTTTGATGTGCGTTACTTGGAGGTTAAAATGTCCAAGCGAAATACTACTCCCTGCATGCCCATGTCGCCTGCCATATATCGCAAAAGACAACTAACAGCTGAAATAGCACTGAGTCGTTTTATTGATTACAAGGTAATGTAAAAACTCACAACTTAGACATTTCATTATGGTTGAACAAATGCAATCGTATACATCTTTCTTATAATCTAAATGAAATTGAACTGATAACGATTACGACCGTGTAATATTCTTGTTCGCGACTGAGCGTGCTCAACGTCATTAAATATAATTTATAAAAATGGGTTACTAAAATATTTTAAATATTTACAGTGTAAATATTGAAAATTTAGATAAACTATTAAAAATTAAATTTCAATTATTTTTCAGATAATTAAAAAAAAAAAAACTATAACTCTACCAATAAGTGTAGTTCATGTCATTCTTGACTTCAAAGAGGGTGAGTGAAAGACATCTCATTGCCTCAGAAACTTACTGATTTATGAGCATAACTATTTTAAGAATACACGTTACTGGATGTGAGCAATAAAGAAACTTAATTTTTTGAAGGAAATTAAAGTTATCTTTCTGAATAAACCGGACCCTTCTGTTTGTTTTCTGGATTCTCTTCCTATAAATAAATGGAGGCGTGGGTTTTAATGTGTGTCAAAACATATATTACGAGGAGCGTCCAGAACGTAAGCTTCCATGGGGTCGTTTGCAGAAACAAAGCAAAATCAAGGAAATATTTATTGCAACAGACACAGCGAGTATTCAGCTATCTTTCAACATATTCACTACAGGAATAAACAAATTTGTCTTACCATGGCACCAACTTTTGAATACCTGGGTCGTAGAAGTGTGCCGGCAGGGATTTGAACCACCATGTGACAACCACCTTCGCCTCTCTGTCATTCTCTGTCATTTCGTGAGGTGTAGGAAAAAATGGAAATCACTGGGAGTGAAGTCCGGGCTGTAGGGTGGATGTTTAAACACCTCCTAGCAAGTCTCCTGCAGAAGTTAAGCTGGGAGGTGTTTAAACATTCACCCTAAAGCCCGGACCTCGCTCCCAGGGATTTCCATCTTGTCCACCTCACGAAATGACAAACAATGACAGAGGCGAAGGTGGTTGTCACACGGTGGTTCAAATCTCAGGCGGCACATTTCTACGACACAGGTATTCAAAAGTTGGTGCCACATAAGACAAATGATTCAATTCCGGTGACGAATATGTTGAAAAAGAGCTGAACACTGGCTGTGAAATTGTGTTTTGTTTCTGTAAACGGCCCCAGGGAAACTTACTTTATGGACGCGCCTCGTATAAACACCTTAAAAAGCATGAAATTCAAAGAATAAACTATGCATATTCTCGCACATTTAATGATGACTCCCAAACTATTGTACATGCTATAACAATTCCAGCCACTGACTCGAGGGGAGACTTTAACGGGAAAAATACTCAAAGATTTTATATAGGCTACATGTTGATGAACATAGGCCTACAGACTTATGCGAAATATCGCTATGAAAGATATTTTAATCTTAGTTACTTTATAGTTTTAAGCGAAGCAGAGTACTTTCCGTTGAAACAGAAAACGTTACTTATAAATATATTTGTTAATACAGGATTAGTCAGAAATTCATATTACAAACTTCTAGGGCTAGTAGTGGGGACTTAGCAGACAAGATTTCGAATAGGAACCCTGTCCGGAAACGTAACAGTTTCCGTGCTACAGCCGTGTCTAATGCGTCGAATTTGCCGGTGTTGATTTGCAACCGGATAGGCAGTACATGGCGTCAGAAGAGCACCGTATGAAATGAGGTTTGACGTAAGGTACAGAAGTAAATGACGTTTGACTCATTACAGACGGAAGTATTTTTTTGTAACAATACCAACGTAACAAAAAAAATTCATTAATCACAATGACACTTGTGTCAACAGTGGAAAAAACAAATTTGTTTCTGTATTCTGCACTGGATGTGTCCCATAAGAAACTGCTCACTACAACAGATGCTCGATTTGACGACCACCAACGTCGTTGCACACATTGTACCGACGAATCATGTTCCGGTACACTCGTTCCATCACACCTGGTGTCCCGTTAATCTCTTCTGCAGCGACCATCACTCGTGCCAGCAGTTCTTCCTCGGTCTCTACAGGAGTCTCGTACACCACCCCAGGAGAAATAGTCCAATTGCGTTAAGTCGGGCGATCGTGGGGGCCATGCAGTAGGACCACCCCGGTCTATCCATCTTTGCCCGAATCTTCGGTTCAGATGCCCCCGGACGTCACGTGTAAAGTGCGGCGGTGCGCCATCTTGCTGAAACCACAGTTCCTGACGGACATGCAGTGGTACGTCATCCAACAACAGGCGCAATGCGTCCTGTAGGAAGATCAAGTATGCAGCACAGGTTAACCTGGCTGGAAGAAGGTACGGCCCGGCAAATCCGACCCATTCTAATGGCTGTAGCACGGAAACTGATATGCCGGTTGTCGACCAAGAGCTAAGCTATGTTAGTTTAGCTTAGCTCTCATACAGCGCGGGATTTCATATGTAGTTGTGCCGACAAAACTACATATGAAATCCGGCACAACTATATATGAAATCCCTCACTGTATGTGAGCTAAGCTGAACTAACATAGCTTAGCTCTTGGTCGGGGGGTACGCCGTAGCGTAGTGGTTGAGGCGCTGCGCTACAAACCGAAAGGTCGCGGGTTCGATCCCCGATGAGGTTACTGGAATTTTTCAGTTGGCCTAATCCTTCTTGTGGCACTATGACCCTGGGGTCGACTCAGCCTCTAACAGAAATGAGTACCAGGAGCAATCCTGGGGGTAAAGGCGGCTGGTGCGTAGGGCTGACAACCTTACCACCTTCATGTGCCGATGTCTAAAAATCTGGGAGCCTCAACCTCCCGGAACCCTCTGGGCCTCCATGGCCTGTAATAGGGAACACTTTACTTTTTTACTTGGTCGACAACCGGCATTACGTTTCCGGACATGGGGTTCCTGTTTGAAATATTGTCTACTAAGTCCCCTCTACTAGCCCTGGAAGTGTTGTAATACGAATTTCCGAACACCCTGTATATGTGTCGTAGTCTGTTGCTAGTAACAAACAACTTTCATGAATTAAACAAATAATAATAACTTATTCGTCTGCACACGTTAACAACACATAATATACGAATATTTTGTAGATCGTACCATCATGCTATGAAGTGAATAATTGATTGAAGCCGCACATGAAACCAAGGGCGCCCGTAGAGCACAACATTAAAAGCAGCAAGCAAGGCAAAAGAAAGAATAAATCCTTTAATGCTGACGTAAAATATTGTCAAATGAATAATTAATGTTACATGAAAAGATGAATTGTCAGGGTAGCAACGGAAGCCCTCGCTCCCTTCCATGCAACAGAAAAATTCCATGTTTGTTTGTTCAACTAGGAAATATATTTACGTTTCAACGCTACTACAAATAAATAATTGCCTACTGATAATATCTAGGTTCAAGCAAACTCCAATGCAAAGTGTACATTATGCAGAAGATATCCAGTGAGCCAGCATTGAGACTATTTTGTAAGTACAGAGGCCGCAATACTGCCTTCTGGTGTAGGCGCAGTTTTTGTCTTGATTATTTAGTGATAATAGAAATAGGGAAAATATCAGATATAATATGTGAGTTATCGTAGAAATGAATATCTCTTGGGTTGTTTTTACATTGGTTAATAATATTTTATTTTAAATGCTAAATACATACTATACATTGTAATGTTTGTTCTGAGGTAATGCCTGTTTTTGTCATGGAAGCAATTTACGTCATCAGGTTTTTCACTGGAAGTTTACTACATGAAAAAATCAGGAAAGTGGAAGTGGAAGTAATGAACTTCTGAATAATCAGTATACGAGAAAGGACTAATTATTTATTTTGTTTAATGATCTAATTCTATTTATGGTTTGACTGATAACAAAGAATACCTCATAAGTTAATAAGATACAAGTGTAACATAAAATAACATAGCGATGTAAAGAATGAAAATATTTACCCTAATAGCAGCTATTATAATTTAGAAATCGCAGTTGAACTGCGTAAGAGAGATTTTACGTAAGTAATGTTTATCTTATTACCATTCTTTTTGTTATTGATTTTCGGAAAATTATTTTTCCCTTGAACATGAACGTTGGTCATTCGGACTTGCGATCTCAAATGATTTCAAAATTTAAAACGTGCAGTTCATGTTATAATTTTCTTTACAGTTAAAGTGTGTTTTTTGTATTTTTATTATTCCGTGTTTGTTTGTTTGAAATATTAATATTGTACGTAGATAATTAACTTATTTGTCATTATTAGCACAACTGAAGCTAATTAACAGTCAGCGGTATTTCATAGCTTGAACCGTATCTACAAAATGTTATTTTTCCAGGAGAGCTAAAATAATTTTTTATGTGTGTTTGCACCGTTTTTATATGCTCTTGCATTGTATTAGATGCAAGCAGCGTTTATAATAAACAAGTTAATTCCATTTTAAATGCTTGAACATAAATTTGGTTGAAGATTACTTTAAAAATAAACATAAAAATCAATATTAAAATGTCTGAAATAAGGCATTTGTTACTAACTAAAATTCCGAACTATAAGATAAGGTTTATATATTATTTATATAGGTATATTAGGAAAGGTTTTAAGGATTACTCTGTAAAACTAGATATAAAAAGCATTTTATTGACATTGTTGTAACACACCTCTGTTCGAAGAATAGCATTAAAAATAAGTTAATTTAGTCCTTTTATATGTTTGTTTGTTTCTATTTTTAAATGCAATATGATCATTCTTACCTGAAATGTAATACAATCACGTAATATTTTGATCCAGGAAGAAAAACAATTTGATATATATTTGAGTTTACTTGACTGTGAAGGTTTGTTTATTATAATAGTCTGAACTGAATAGTCTGAAAAAAATGTTTTTACATGCGGAATGTATTGTCGCTAATTTATTTTACATTTAGGAGCCTTTAAAGCTTTGAAATACGAATTTTTGTTGGAACAATATCTTATAGCTGTGCAATATTCGATTTACTTTGACAAGAAAAAACTATTTTAAAATGGATATTATATTTACACACTTTTCAATAAATTACCCTCAAGTCCTATTTTATACAGGAAGATAATTTCTGTTAAAAATAACTGTGCCAGAAACTACACACATACAAATTAGGTACAGTTCCTCTTCAGATTATTCTGTCGCAATCAGAGACTGAGATACTAATGCCTAATTATACTAGTTCTTCAAAACTCCATCAAATTCGTTAAGCTTTTCCTTTTAAAAGCCTCAGATAAGGGAGGGAGGGAGGGAGGGAGAGAGTAGCCGACCAGAAATGATCACTTTGATCAAACTTGAAATAAACGTGAATATGGGGCTAAAAAGTATTTAAAGTAAGTACACGGTATCGTGTATTTCTTTTTCGGAATTTTTGAAATCAAACGGAGGTCTAACTTCTCATAAACGCTGAAAGTAAGAATATTAAAATCATACGTTCCATCAAGAGCCCATCTAGTAATAAGTAACAAAATCAGACTTCTATCTAAAAGAGAATAGGAATTAGGCTTGTAGTCTCCAGAAAAATGTTTAATCGTGATCTTCTATTCACTCAACGATCATTAAAACACATGCTCTACTTCGAGGTAATTCATAAATGCGGAGTATTGTACATATAAACAGGAATACATCCCAAATCGATACATCAGTAAAAGTTGGATTCTCAAGGAATAAAAATATCTTCTTGTGCATACGAGAGGTGAAGAGACAAAATAGTTTGTGTTCATTGGAGATTAATCAGCACTTAAATTGATGTTCTTTACTTCCAGATAAAGGAAATAATGAACCAGAAAGACCTTCGTTTATAAAATAACAGTTTGCTACAAGAAATGCAAACGACTTGATTGAATGGTAACGAATATTAAGAATGCTCTAAAGTTGTTATGGTACCCCTTCAGAAGATAATGGAAACATTTACTTTATTTTTGGCCTATGGAACTGTCATGAGGGGGCCACAATATGATATAATCGAGTGTGTGACGAAAATTTTACATAGTCAAATCTCATCCGGGGATGCCATTGTTATATCTACACCAAGTTCTGAGAATCCTAGCTACCTGAAAGTAACGACGGAATTATTAAAGAAATTAAATGAAAGATCGATGTGGTCTATTATAATAGCTGGTCCGGATTTAGAAGTACTTGAAGGAACCTTACCTTACACGCATCAGTGCTATATCATTTATCTGTGGCTTGAAGTTGAAGTTCTTGATGACTTGGAAAATCAGATTCTTAACCTACAAAACTATAACAATGCATGGAATCGTCGGGCAAAGTTCATCGTCATACTAGATGGATGTAATATTGAGACTTCAGATTCACTTGTGAAGAACATTATTCAAGTAATGTGGGAGAGCAACAATATTATAAACTCGATAGTCATCATGCCAGCAGAATCACAATGCAGCTTGGAAAATAGTACTTTAAATATATATGGTTGGTTTCCTTACGAATCACAGCAATGTTCACAAGTAGAACATATCGTCCAGATTGATCAATGGATAAACGGAAGGTTTCTTCTCAACAGACCACTTTTCTCTTCGAAGATTCCAAATAACTTGATGGGCTGCCCTTTAAAAGTCACCACATCAGAGTTTCCTCCAAACGTGATTTTAAAAGACAACAGAACTGCAGAAGATGGGAGTACAATCTACACATTCACAGGATATGATATAGTATTCCTGACGCTCGTGTGCGAAGCCTCTAACATGTCTCTTGTATTTTTGCCACCTCCTTCATCGGAATTAGATTTGCTTGATCAGTACACTGAAAGATGGGTAAATTTACAAACTCGTTCAGCCGACGTAACTTTGGGTACCCTCTGGTGGCATGAAGCTTTGATCTCTCTTGGTGACCCAACATTGCCCTTCTACCAGTTTGTCATTAAGTGGTATATACCGTGCTCCAGTCCAGTACCCAGAATGGAAAAAATACTGAACGTATTCAATCTTTCTCTTTGGATCGCGATTATTGTAGGGTTTGTCACAGTGGCTTGTGTACTAAGTGTAATAGGAAACAAAGCACAACATGAAGCTCAGATCTACAAAACTTTATCGTCATGCCTCTGTCAAGTATGGGCTATAATTCTGGGTGTTTCCGTTCCAACACTTCCAAGAACTCACATTGTTAGAATCGTGCTTCTGTTGTATGTGTGCTACAGCTTCGCTGTTGAACACAGTGTTTCAAGCATTCTTTGTGTCTTACCTAGTGGAACCAGGGTATGGAAAACAACTTTCTACGATTGATGAACTGAAAGCAGCTAAAATAAAATTTTGTAGACATTCATTCTATGACGCATTGGCATTAGGATATGGGTTTACAGAACCCGATGCACTGATGAGTGAGCCTGTTGACAGTGTATTTGAATGTTACAGCAGAATATTTAATACCAACAACATATCTATCGTAACTATGGACCATCATGTAGAATATGTTGCAACAGTTTTTGGGAAAAGTAAAGATCGCATATTATGTGTACTGCATGTTTTGAGTGCAACATTCTTCTTTGCTATGTACTTATCCAAAGGGAGCCCATTAATGGACCGTTTTAACAAAGTTATTCAGTGGTCCTTGGAATTCGGGCTTGGTGAAAAAATAATTTCCGATCTTAAGCGGGAAACAGCTTTGAAGTACTTAAAGAATAGTACTTACTTGGAAGAGCTATATTTTGTGTTCACGCTGTCTCATTTTCAAGGATTCTTTTATATGCTTATACTGGGATATGTAATAAGTTCTGCAGTGTTTCTGATGGAAATAGTAGTAGGCCTTTGTATTTTGTCACGTCTGCATAAGTTATTTTAAACCAAAGACTACTTGAGTCACTTATGCAGACTTCTGTTGCTATTACAGGTGAGTTACTGTCTTACACATTTCTTTCTCTAATCTGTTACATGAAATGGAAGAGTAATAATATAATAATTTTTATTGTTAATATACGATGCAATTTCAAATTCTATTATAAATTTAATAACTGATTAGTCATTGTGTTTAGATTTAATTTTAATGTTATAAAGTTGTTTGAAAACTGTAAGAAAGTCGCTTTCTGTAATAAATAAGGGAAATTTAAAAAACAAAAACAAAAAAATAAAAAATAATCTGTTCAGTTTATAAAGACCAAATTCATAGATGTTGTATAGTAGTGACGAATGATGTGATACATTGTGCCCCAACTGAAAAGGGGCAGATTTTCTGTACAGAGTACTTCTTGTCCTTATGTGCGGGATGTGAAGACCCTTATAGTAGGCTATTAATAATAATAATAATCATCCTCAGCATCATCATCATCATCAATCATCGTTAAAAGCATGCAACTGTGGGAAATGTTAATGAGTTAATGATACAGGAGTTAACCTGAAATTAAAAGAAACTGGTTTAATGAGTGTAAACATATTCAGTGAATCTATATGGAAATATATTCTATTAATAATTCTTCAACCATCTTTTTTAAATGGTTTAATGAATAATCCTATATATGCATATTAGTTAGCCAACTATTATTATTATATGTATATATATATTCATCTCCAGCAATCATTGGAAATTTCCTGAGTATTGTCCAGTTATATTTAAAAATATTACTCTGTTAAGAGTAATATTTGATATTGTGCACTAACAATGAAATCTCAGTAACATTAAACAATTTCTAATAATTTCAAGATGTATTTAACCCATATATAATTACAATCCCGTACGTTTTAAAAGAATCCCTACAGGACTTAAACCTTAAACGTACATTAATGATCCGTTTGTAACAGCAAAATAACTCAAGGGTGTAAGAAGAGATAATTAAGTTTGCAACACAAAATTATAATAAAGATGAAATTCGATTACTGGTGATAATGTGAACAAGCAATAACTCGTTTAAATGAACATTCTGCTGTGTATTTTAATAACAGTATTCGCAAAAAAACTTTTTCCTATTTTTATCCCAAGAATCTATGGTATCCAGAATCTCTTCGTGCCCCATAACATGTTTAACTGTACTTAATAGTAATTAATATTTCACTTCAACGTTTTACATTATGAGCAATAATTAGGCTTGGGAGGAAATGACTGCTCAATATGTTGTTACCGTATGCCATCAACCTCTGGAAGTGGGATTTTTACTGTATTCTTGCAGTGAATCTCCTCGGGGCTAGAAATTAAGACGACTGAAGCATTGCATAGAGGGGGATACAGGTTTTGCGTAACATTAGCTACGGAATTGATTATGATTAAAGCAATAAGAGGGAACAAGTAAGGTCTATGAGGTCATCTAAAATAATTTTCTAATAATCTATCTTCAATTTGAATAATTCAGTTATCTTTAATGGTAGCAGTATCAAAGAAATTAAAAAATGTTTTCGTAAACAAATATTGACCTGCTTGGTCAAGTCATAAAATTATTATATATATTTGTTGGTCAATATACACTATAAATTTATATTGGTCAAGCACTACTAATTATCTTAGGCCTATGCTTTAGGAATGTGTTTTAATACTTACTAAATATGTAAATAATTATAAAAGCTCGTATGATTTTATCGGTTGCATATATCTGTATTAATCATATCGCATATGATGTTATATCACACAATATGCTTATATTAAAAAAATTGCATTTGAAGAATGGAGCTCTATAGTCAAATATATAATACACAATGTAACTTAATGGAATCGGCTGTTAAATATAGTGTAATTGAACTATGTAATTAAGGCCTATATAAGTAATTATTATGGCAGGTTGCAAAATATATTATAAATAGAAGATATGACTGATCTGTCATTTACTGAACATAACTGTACTATTGAGCTTGCAGTTTGTTAATAGTGTTGATGTTATGTTTACTGTCGCAGAATTATGTTGCGAACACATTAAATGTCAGATTGTAATATACAGGATGGTCTTAAACTTTATGTCAAAACTGTAAAGGTAGGTAGAGGGGACCTAAATAAACATATTTCGTATAGAAATGTGTGTGCGGTAATGACACTTTAAAGCACTAGCTTGTAAAGCAATATGAATCAAAGGAAACTGAAAAGACAAGTAAAGACAAAAGATAACAAAAATTTATTAACAGTTAACAAGAGGTGCTCGAAAGGTGTTTAATATGACCCCAAAAGAAAAAATCAAAGCAGGTTAAATCAGGAGAACGCGGTGGCCATGGAACTGGACCGCCCCATCCTACCCAATGCTGGCCGTAGACAGCGTCCAGGTGATTCTTGACGTTTCGACACACAATCCTATACGAAATCTGTGTAGCCAGCATTAGATAGGACGGGGCGGTCCAATTCCCTGGCCACCGGGTTCTCCTGATTTAACCTGCTTTGATTTTTTTCTTTTGGGGACATATTAAAAGCCTTTCGAGCACCTCTTATAAACTGTTAATAAACTTTTGTTTCCTTTTGTCTTTACTTGTCTTTTCAGTTTCCTGTGATTCATACTGCTTTACAAGCTAGCGCTTTAATGTGGCATTGCCGCACACGCATTCCTTTACGAAATATGCTTATGTAGGTCCCTTCTACCTACCTTTACATTATTTTTACATATAGTTGAGGACCACTCTGTATAGTATTGAATGTATGTATAAAAAATTCAATCATTAATAATATATCCTATAGTGATGTTGTGTTACAACATTAAAACTATAAAATTAATATTAAAATATAGTTCTATATTATACTAAAATAATGTAGCTCTCATCATTTGTAGATATTCTGTGTCGTTGGTGGTATTAAAAGCTGTGTGCGTCGTGTCCTTCCTTTGTCCCTCCTTACAGGTGATAATTTTTAAATAATTTTTAATTGATTTTCATTTCGATGCAGTGTGCATCATCTTCAATCAATACACAGTTGACGGAGACAGGGCCTTTTAGTCGTGTACCTATTGAGAGCTGTGCTGTTGCTTTTCAACTATTATTACCACTGGAAATCTGAATTTTATAAATTCCTGGCTGTGGAATGACGATTCGCAATCATGTGTTATAAATATGATCGTAGACTAGGAACTTCTTTGGCGGGAAGCAAATGAGCAGTGACAAAGGAAATCACGTTACATGACCACCAGCCAATAGGAGCGACTTTATCTAGCAACTGTGCTGGTGAGTTCTGTGGAGCGAGTTCTGTGGAGCGAGTTCTGTATTTCAATTGTTACAAGATATTTAATACACAGTTTTGATAGTAGTTTCTAATATTGGTGCATATGTTAATTCCACAAATAGAAAAGCAGAAGGTAAAAGCGCAATTATGCACAGGAAAAAAAATCGTAAATCCATGTAAAAAGTGCATTAATTTTTCCTGAAACAAACTACAGTGAGTTCCACGCAAGAGTTGGCCAATGACGCCGGTTTCTGCCTCGCGGCGGGCACAGCTCCAACCCCCGAGCGATCGGGTGAAATATCTATGCAAATAAAGTCGCGATCATTGTAATGATTCAGGTTCTTGCATTTACAGTTGGAATTACAATGAAAACAACCACGTACCTCATCACAAGAGATGTTGGAAATGCCCTCCTCTTACATCCACACAACACTGGCACCTTTTTAGGAAATTTTCTTTCACGCGCATAAGTTCAGCTTCTGAGATAGAGTTAATTTCTCTTGTGATACTATCTTTAAGTTCTTCTAATGTATGGAGAATTGACCTATACACTTTATTTTTCAAGTTCCCCCATAAATAATAGTCACATAGGCTATTGTTAGAAGAACTTAAAGACAGTATCACAAGAGAAGTTAACTCTATCTCGGAAGCTGAACTCATGCGCGTGAAAGAAAATTTCCTAAAAAGGTACCAGTGTTGTGTGGATGCAAGAGGAGAAAATTTCCAACATATCTTATGATGAGGTACGTGGTTATTTTCATTGTAATTCCAACTGTAAATGTAAGATACTGAAACATTACACCGATCGCGGCTTTATTCTCGTAGATATTTCACCCGATCGCTCGGGAGTTGGAGCTGTGCCCGCCGCGACGCAGAAACACTCGTCATTGGCCAACTCTTGCGTGGGACTCACTGTTCAAGGAAGATGAATACCCCCCCCCCCCAGTGTCTAACAACATCGCTAATAGTGAAGAGCGTGAAACCGTTTGGCCTATATCAGTGGAAGACTGGTCACCTCTTGATAGCGTTTGTGAAGGGCGCGCATGCAAATCACTGTGTGTGACATCAAGCATGAGTGCACGATAGTGGGAATAAGTAGAGTACATTAGAGTTAGGTGCTAGAAGCTAGAGTCTAATCTCCGCTGCCCACAATACTAATGCACCTCTCTTCTACCCTGTTTAATGGTGCCTACATTTCACAAATTCCTCGTAGATATCTACCGCTTGAAGCAAGAGTGGAATGCATTGACCTCACAGAGCAACCTTCTGCCCTTTCCTTGCCTATGGGATCATGCAATCATAAGGAAAGGCTGAAGGTTGATTTAGCCGTTTTGATAAATAAAAATTCCCTTTTTTATTGTAGTGTAAAAAATCAAGGATGCCCTAAAGTAAACTTGAACAAAATTTTATGCCGTTGGGACATATGGAAAAGGTGCTGCTGCTAACATCTTTCAAATGCATTCTCCCACAGCAATAGATACAGCTATGATTCACTATGTACTGAGCAATGTGAGTAAATAGAATTACTACTCATGTTTCCTGTACAGGCCTTAGTTTTGTTTTAAGATGTTTAATGTAATTATACGCAATTTTTTTAACTAATTTCTATGGGTAATTTCTTTTTATTAAAAAGTATAAACAATATCAACAAATTCATCAGTAAACTTGGAAAGCATCAAAGAATCACACTTTAAAAAAGAAACATATTAGAATACAACTTATAGTTATAAATACAATGTACAGTTAGTTTCTTTATCGATTGCAGACCAATTTCACTAGTAGGATATCTTGAATATGGACAATTTAATCCGGGAATCGGTGGTGGACCAGGTATTAATAGTACTATATTACGATCCAAATTGCTTTGCAAAGATGATGCCTGATAATGCAGGACATGTAGTTAGCCATAATGCTATTACAGTATCTCCTATTCTAATCTAGAGCAAATTCAGTGCAAATCGAAGCTATAGCAAGACTTGTTGTTTGCTAAGCACCTGCCGATTATCATTGGTATAAAGTTATCTGCGAGAGTTGTTAGCCACAAGTTGGATTTATAATGACTATTAGCATATCCCTGTGGCTTCACCCACGATAATTAATTGGAAGATTAAAAATTAAGAGCAAAATAATTAAAGCATATCTATTAACACTTGCACGCGAAACATTCATAGGCCTAAACTAAACGACTAATAATTAATGAAACAGCTAAAAATCCGGCTTTGAAGTGAATTCCACGATTAGAAAGCGGAGCATGGGATAAAGACCTCAGATTCGAGTTCCCTGGCTAAAAAAAAAACCCTGCATAGTGAGTTCAGTCCAAATCGAACAATGTGTGCCCATTTAGGCCTATAATCATTAACCCTCTTCCGGCTAGGTTGAAACTTTCAGATGTCTGCATGCCTTGACATGATAAACAAATGAATCGACGAGCACCGACCGGGATGGGCTTACGAAAAGAAGCGTTCCTTTTATTTCCAAATTATGACGAAAAACGGCAGAGCCAGCTTCGCCCACCCTTCAATCCATCTACGTTTAAAATTTCAGATCTCTGCGTTCAGTAGATTTCGCTGGGCATTGTGCACAGACAGAAAGAAAAACACTTCCTTTTATGTACATTAATTCGTAGTAATTGAATTACCCCTATTGCATATTGTTTCCTATAGAATACGATAATTTGCCTTGAATTTATAATAAAATAACGGAAAGTAACTCGAAAAAATATATACAATTTACAGAATACCGGTAAGGTACAAGAAATAAGCTACGGTACTAATCACTGTACAGTCAACCCTCGATATAATGCCACCATCCGTTCTCTAACATTTAGTGGTACTAAGCGATGGTGGCATTAAAAGAAATTTAATTTTTTAAATAAAAATTGCATAATAAAGTGCTGTATTAATTTACTGTACCGTATTAAGAAAGAAAGAAAAATTAAATAAAAGGCAATTACAGAACATCAGCACAAAATAAAATACACTGCAGTGCTACAGTACACAAAGCGGTTGAAAATCAAGTGGGCCCATGTAAGTGATTAACTGTAACTCAGTAACTGTAATGTAATGTTTAACAGCTGAATGGACACTGGACTAAAATAATTGAACGTTTGGGATATCTCATTGTATGACGGGCTCTTTCTACCTGCTCCACCCTCACGCAGGCAGTCTGTCCGATTTCTTAACATAGCTTCCTCATTTCACCACACTACATTTTTACTTCCTCTGCCCGTACCATAGGTACTATAGGTAGAGGAAGTATTGTTTTCGACCCCAAAATTCGAAGTTGAGTTTTTAGCATATATACACGTTTCAAGGCCCCCTGAATCCAAAAATACCATTTTTGGAAACATGTCTGTGTGTCTGTGTGTCTGTGTGTCTGTGTGGAAAATATCTGTGAACAAGCTAGCTCAAAAACGGAAAATCGTATGAAAACAAAATTTCGTATTTGGGTCAGGTACCTTCTGAAGATGTGAGGATAAGATTGGCGACTATTTTCTCTTATTTTTAAGGGGACTTTACATGAAGAAAGTTTCGTTTTTCGCGATTTTCTCGAAAACGGCTCTAACGATTTTCTTTAAATTTTGCACATAGGTTGCTTATACTAAGAGCTAAATCTTTTATTTGAAACATTTTTTCGAGAAAATTCTCTGAGGGTAGTTACAAGCCACCCACTGTTCACCCACTGTTTGTAGAAAGTTTGTCTTACGTGATGAACAACTGAATTCGCGCTCTTTCACGGCCTCTTATTTTATATAAGAATGTGAAGTGAGAAAGATGTATTGTTGGCCATGCATAGAGTAAAGATGTATCTGAGGGAAATATTCGATAAATTTCGGAAATTATATTTTACGGCAGAAAGTTCAATAAACGTCTGCGCTTTTAGTCGCATCATTGAAAGAAGAGGTATTTATAGGATAATTAGCGTAAAATTGTGTCTTGCGATTCTGTACAAGGATATGTGAATACTGCTAACTTTTATTTGGGCAGAGGAAGTTATGTGACTTTCACATCAGATTTTTTACAGTTAGTGGCAGGGGAACACTCAGTTCTTGGAAATACAGTACATTATGTTTCTTAAATAATCTTCCTAACATTCGCGCTAGTTTTAAAAGAATTCTGCTACTGAAAAAATTACTGCAAGCTATATTTTGTAAAAATCTTGTCTTGTATGCACTGGCACTAAATTAATTGGCACAGTAATGATGATTCTTATGTATTTTATATGGGAGAAGATATTCGTGAAAAAATGTAAGCGTATCATGAGTTATTTACAGGATAAATTATAACAGAATCATAGTTCTAGGCTGTGCACATTGATAAATTCTGTGCCTCGGAAGATATTATGAGACTTAAATACAAATATCTTCCAATTATGCTATCGACCCCATGAGTTTATAATGATTGTATGAATTGGTAATTAAAAAGGTAAAGTGATCCCTATACAGGCCATGGAGGCCCAGAGGGTTCCAGGAGGTTGAGGCTCCCAGATTTTGGACATTCGGCACATGAAGGTGGTAAGGTTGTCAGCCTTACGCACCGGCCGCCTTTACCCCCAGGATTGCTCCTGGTACTCATTTCAGTTAGAGGCTGAGTCGACCCCAGGGCCATAGTGCCACCAGAAGGATTAGGCCAATTGAAAAATCTCAACGACCTCATCGGGAATCGAACCCGCGACCTTTCGGTTAGTAGCGCAGCGCCTCAACCACTACGCTACGGCGTACCCCATGAATTGGTAATTATATTTCGATAAATAATGAATTAAACAGATATATGGCTCATTGATTTCAGAAACATCACAAACTTCAAAATGTTTGTTGAGAGATGTTTCCTATGTAGGCTACAATCGTAAAATGTTCTGGGCAAAAGCGTTAGTTCTATGCAAAGGCAAGTGCAAAATATATAGTTGTTATTATGTGCCAGTATGGTACTTTATGAGATTGTGTGTGGGGGACGGAAAAATGTCTGTCTGTCTGTCTGTGTGTCTATACGCGCCATATCTCAAATACGCTTTATCGGAATTTCATGAAACTTGGTATACGCATTTATAATGTCCATGGGAAGAACCCTGTTGTTATTGAACCAAATCGGTTCACCGATACCGGCGTCAAACCCGATTTAGTGTTTTTATTTAAAAGCGCCATAACTCAAATACGCTTTATCGGATTTTCATGAAAATTTGTATACACATTTATAATGTCCATGGGGAGACATCTGTTGATATTGGACCAAATCGGTTGGCCGGTACCGGAATAATGCCCAATTTAGTTCATTTTTATGGTATTATATAACAAAAGGCCCCATAACTCAAATATGCTTTATCGGAATTTCATAAAATTTAGTATAAGCATTTATAACGTCCATGGCAAGATGCCTATTAATTTTGGACCTAATCGGTTGACCGGTACCAGAGTAACAACTAATTAAAGGTCACATGTTTTTTAATTTTTGCCTACAGGTATTATTTCACAGTTAACACTATTCCTTCACATATGCTTATCAAACAACACCGTCAAACTGACTGAGTTGGCCAAATGGTAACGTCTTGGACTCGTATTCTGCAAGTCCCCGGATCGAATCCCGGAGCCGGCCGATTTGACATGGATTTTTTTATTTTATTTTTATGTGAGTGCGTGATTGTCAAGGTATCACAAATCTGTAGCTCTGCTGACGCTGGTCGATTTTAATCTGATTAGAAAAACTTATTTTCTGCATATCATAATTGCAATTCAACAAAAACATACTGGCACTTTGTTATATCAGTTTACCTGATTTTATTATCATTTACATTATTTTAATATTATTAGAAATTATCTCATCCTATAGGTCTACAAGCTAGAAAAGAACCAGTGCGGAACAAAGCTATATTTGCTGGAACTAGTTCTTTTCTAACTTGTAGACTAAAACTTTTTGCTGCTGCTATGTTGTTATTATTATTATTATTATTATTATTATTATAAATAAATAAAATTCACTCGAATGAGCATACATTTTCTTTCATAAGTTAATTTACATTTTGTACATTTTGTGATGAAATCCATGTATCACAAGTCCTATGATCTTTGCGGTTGGTTGCTGCTGGTTCACTCTCTGTTCAACACCGCGTAAGTTGCTGTCAATCTATCTTTCCTTCTGCTTCCTTCCTTCTACTACTTCGTTCTATATCCTGTGGCTGGTGGTATCATCCTATATCTCACATCTTCCAGGGAAATTTCTCTGACCAGTATGTAGACAATTCTGTTTGGAGCATATTTGCTTGCTTCGATAGCTGTTTTCTAAAAATCTTGCTTTCACCTTTAAAGCTTCTCCATGTCGTTGATCGGCAGATTATTCCTTATTAATTCTATCCCATATGTGACCACTGGTGTAGTTACAGTCTCGAATAGTCTCATGACTGTTTCCAGCTTCAGAGATGTGTTGTTCTTGATGGTGCACATTGCTCTTATGGCTGCTCTAGTTCTTTCCTGTATGTGAACGCTAAAAGATGTTAAGGTTGTCTGCTTTGTTAGGCCTCGGATTTTTAATTTCTTTTTTAATTTGTGATTCTTATCTTAACAAAGGTTATCGCTTATTATTGTATGCTGTTATTCAGACATTGGCTACTACTACGCTAAGAACATCATTACTCCTAAATCGATAAATAATTACAATTTGTACTTTCTATCATTAAACAGACACTCCATGTTAATGAATGCTATACTTTTGTTTATTGAAAATCATAGCACTCCGTTGAGATTTTTTTTTTCTGTGGGCAGTTTAGGCCTGTGTATTTTTGTGTTCCACAAAATTTCGTGCATAGATTTTTTCAGCGTATTTATTTTGTATAGAGTAAAGTTTATTTAGACTAAAGTTTTTATTTCAATGTTTCTCTTTAAATGTAACTTACTGTAATCCTACACATGACGAGTTCTATATTTAACATGAGGCTTTCATATTATTTCCATTTTGCAAGAGACAAGATAACACTCCCTTAAAAATTAAGAAACATCGAAGTATGTGCACAATATGGCAACCGAATGCCCTATTCTCATAATTTCTAGGTGTACTGTGCCGAAAAACAAAAATCAATTCCTACATTATTTCCATACATAAAGAATAATATGTCTGATAGTTTTCATATTAAAAATATTATTATTATTAGTATGAGACTCCACCGTGAGTGGACGTGTTGTGTGTTCTCTCTGCTATAGTGGTGACCTACTTACTATTTCATTGACAGTGCTTCGATTTTTCAATGGCGCCTAGTGCCGACCTATGCCCTTTGTGTAACAAGGGATTTCAAGGAAGGCAAAAACATTTATACTGTAGTGGGAACTGTAAGGCCCGCTTTCATTTAGTTTGTCTAAATATAACTGATATAGAGGCTACCCTCTACCACAAGGATGGTGAGAGCACTTACGTTTGTGATAAGTGCACTCAATTAAAGAAAGCCCTCAGGAATGATGATACTCCTGTTAGATCTAGATCTAATTCAGTTCCTGATGAGAGTATATCTGCAGCTCATATTCGCCCAGGGAGGTGTAACACCTTGGATAGCAAACTTGAAGCCATTATTGAGGCTAATAAATCTTCATCAGTAGCAGTGTCAGCTATTACTGAACTGCTGACAAAAATCCTCTCCGAGGTCTCTGACCTAAGAGAGGAAAACAAAAATCTACGGAAAGAGATCTATGGCCTCCGAGATCTCCTAAACGAATCTTCACCACGAGTCCAACAAGGAGCTAGTTCAAGTGGTACCAATATTCCCCAGCAGCCTAGCAAGAAAGTTGCAAATATCATCCAACCGGCTAAATACTCTGAAGTGGTGGCTGCCATCAATAGAGAAACTACCTCTGCCAACAGTGGAAATCCTACCTATACCAGTAATGGTTCAGGTGGTGTTTCAGCTTCCTCAAGTCGCAGTGTCAAACTGCCAGTGCCCAATCGGGCCACTACAAGTGCCAGTTCCAGTGCCAGTGTGTCTAGTGCCATTAATTCTAATCTCGCAGTGCCCACTGCACTCAGTGCCCCGGAATCCGATAGAGGTGACACCAATGACGGCTTCACAGTTGTATCTAAAAAACCTAGGGTTAAGAAGGCCCCGCTAATAGGAGTTAGGAATTCTTCCTCACTTCCAGTAGTTGCCAAACCAACTAGAGGTAAAGCCTTATTCGTGTCACGCTATGGTAACACTGTAAACGCGGAAGATATTGCAGAATCCTTACGTACCCAGGTAAATCTCAAAACATTTGCAGTAACAAAGCTGAAAACTAAATTTAATTCTTATGCCAGTTTTCATATTTCTGTTTGTGAGGAAGATTTCCCTCTTATTAATAATGTAGATATCTGGCCTACAGGGGTGCTGTTTTTTCCATTCCGTGGCCGCCTACAAAAGGAACAAATCGCGCCCACCAGTCCTGACCCGGTTGTATGTAGCCCTACAACGAAGTCGCAGGGTAAACCTCCTGAAAAAACTCCTGAAAAATCCAGTAGATCTTCCCCTAGGAAGATTATGGATACACTGCTTGCCAGAACATCTTCTAAAAGCAGCCTTGGAGGGGGCTCTCCTTAACCCTAAATGGCAAATAGTTGTGATCATATGGATCAGTCTATGTTTAGTAACAGCAATTTAGGCACTGAAATTTATTATCAAAATGTTCGTGGTTTAAGAACTAAATCCACGGACCTTTTCGACAATATTAACACAAATGAACCCATCATCATTTGTCTTACTGAAACATGGTTAAATGATGACCATTATGATCACAATTATTTTCCTGAAATATATCAGGTGTACAGATCTGACAGAAAATATACACTAGTTAGCCAAACTCGGGGAGGAGGGTCTTTAATTGCCATCAGCAACAGTGTCAGGCATAAACGTAGACCTGAATTAGAACAGACAGATGAATGTGTGTGGATTGAGTTAACTCTCAAAAATGCTCAGCCTATTTTAATTGGATGCCATTATTTTGCGCCCAATACGAGTATTGCTGCATTTCAGCAGTATTTTAATTTTCTCGAAAATAATTTAGATTGTAACAACTTTCAGGTCATTTTACTCGGTGATTTTAATATCCCTGGTTTCAATTGGCTGGCAGGTGTTGCACCTAACTTATATCACTATCATAAAATTAAAGGTGAAATTGTACACCAAACATGCTCTTTCTTAAATTTATCTCAAATCAATGACACTGTCCCTAGTAAAAATTTATTAGACTTAGTTTTTACAAGTCTGGATGAGATCACTGTATCAATACCGGATTATGCACTGGTGAATATTGATAATTATCATCCCCCTATTGTTATGAATTTAATTAGCCAAGTGAGTGAAGGTACTCAGTTCCCAACAGAAAGTTTATGCTATCACAAAGGTGACTATTATAAACTATACAACACATTAGCTTCATCTGACTGGTCCGCAGTGTATAATCAAAAATCACCTGACACTGCTGTTGAAAATCTTGCATATTTAGTTAGTGATGCAATTAATAAGTCAATCCCTAAAACATTTGCTGTTAAACCAAAATATCCGGCTTGGTTTTCAAGAGAGCTTAAATTATATATAAGGAAAAAGAAACATTATCATCGACTTTTTAAAAAACACTCGACTGATTTGTATTATCAATGTTTCTCAGATTACCGAAGATTGGTAAAAGTAACTATTAAAATTGATAGGCAAAAATGGTACAAATCAATCGATCAAGATTTAAAGTCAAACCCTGCTAAATTTTGGAGTTATGTTTCGAAGTTACGAAATAAAAACGATCCCGTATTGCATGTTAAAATTAACAATACCATTGTTTCAGAACCATCAAAGCTAGTGAATATTTTCGCAGAGCATTTTCAGATTATAAATACGCCCACTAATGAAGTACCTGGGCCCTATGCTCAAACTGTCACATCTGAATGCCTACATGTTCCAACTATCGTAGATTCCGATGTCTTGGTAGCTATTCGACACTTGAAACCATCTAAGAGTTCGGGACTCGACCAGATACCAAGCTTTATTGTTAAGGGGTGTGCCCCAATACTGACACCTGTACTTACATATGTGTATAACCTTTCGCTGGAAACAGAAACTTTTCCTTCAATTTGGAAAATTTCTGCTATCAGACCGGTACATAAGAAAGGCAAAAGCAAAGAATTGGCAAATTTTAGGCCCATAGCCATATTAAATACATTTTCAAAAATTTTTGAAACCATCATTCATAAACATATTTCATTTTTCAGTAAAAATAAATTAAATGATTTCCAGCATGGTTTTACCAAGGACATGTCCACAGCAACCAATATTATCACTTTTCTCAATGACATACTTAAAGAAAATTGCTCACAATCGCAATCAGATGCCATATTTTTTGACCTGAGCAGAGCATTTGATGTAGTAAATCACGATCTTCTTGTTAAAAAATTGAGTAATTTAGGTCTACATAACAAGTATGTCAATTGGTTTTCAAGTTATTTAAGAAACAGATCTGCTCGAGTTAGAATATCTAACTATTTTTCAGAGCCTTTTTACATACCAGATGGTGTACCCCAGGGGTCAGTGTTGGGTCCTTTCTTGTTCTTAGTTTTTATTAACGACATATCTAATATGCTAACATGTAAGAAAATAGCATACGCAGACGACCTATGTATATGGAATAAAATATCTACGGCTTCGGACTGCAAATTACTGCAAAGGAATATCGATTACATACACCAGTGGTGTAAATCAAATTTAATGATAATTAACACCAGTAAGACCCAGAGCATGATATTTAGTAGAAAAACTAACCAAATAATATACAATTATCGTCTTGGCCAAAACATAATAGCACGTTCAGAAAATATAAAATACCTTGGAGTTTATCTTGACTCAAAATTATATTTTCATGTCCATATTGACCATATTTTCACACAGGCTTTAAAAACTCTTGGATTAGTTCGTTTAATTTCTCAAAATTTAAAAAGCATAGAGTCATTACTTACTCTTTACAAATTTTTAATTCGCAGTGGCTTAGAATATTGTAGTGTTGCTTATAACAGCATTACAATATCTGACAGTAATAAGCTGGAACGAATACAAAGAAAATTTGTTTCCCTTATACGTAATAAGTTTAACAGAAATTTGGACTATGATGATATACTTAAGTTATTAAATTTGGAAACATTATATAATAGGCGTGTTTCTGCAGATGCTAATTTCATAGCTAAAGTCTTTCGTGGGGAAATACATTGCAAATCAATTTTAGATAGCATAGGGCTCTCTGTCCCATATGCACGAGGAACAAGAAATCGAACAATTTTTGCTGTTCAACAGCCATATGTGATTCCTTCTAACAGAATGGCTATTGCTTGCAATGCCCTATTTAAAAATTCTGATATATTCCACAAGCAGTGATTATTATTACTGTTATTATTATTATTATTATTATTACTATTATTATTATTATTACTATTATTATTATTATTATTATTATTATTATTATTATTATTATTATTATTATTATATACACACAAGACTGACAAGGACTCATTCATTATTTTGATAAAACGGCCATATGCTCTACAAGTTTAACAAGAAATGTAATGACACAATCTTTAATTAAAGAATGCGACCTGCTTTCCTCAAATATAAACATATAAACTAGTGTCTGCATTGAATTATAAGTAAAGAATGTGCTGACGTAACGAAGTTCATGCTATTGACATAGCTCTGCTGACCGCACAATCAATCATGTTAAAACTGCAGACTTGACAGTTAGGTAGTCAGATGTCTAATTATGTGTTATCTTGTAATTCCTGTTGTATATGTAATTCTTTTATTATTGTAAATAATATATCATCATCATAATTCACCACTGCCATTCCTTTATCATAATTCATTCTAATATTAAGTAGAAGCCTACTGTTTAAAATTTGTAAAAATTGTCTGTAGCTTCTATAAATAAATAATTGAAATTGAAATTGAAATTGAAATTTCTGGGCTAAACTTTTAAAAATTACGAAACAGTAGGCCTACTTGCCTTTTATTTAACCTATCGCAAAATATATAATTTTTAGTAAATATTGACTAATGCTGAATTAGTAAAGAATTTATTGTAGAACGATTGACCTTTACTTAAATTAAGAAGCGCGCAGGCAAAAAAGGTAAGTTCTAAAAAAGTGACTAAGGGTAATCATCGGCTGAATTCAGTATAAAACCACGCTAGCGAGATATAGATAACGACCTTGTTAATATTCGTGTTCACGACTTAGCGTGCTCAACGAAAGGCTTGCATTGACCATTGACATTAAAGGGCACTACATATTAATTGATAAAATAAGTAATTGACCGACTGGGTTTTATATGCACTTATTTTGTATCATATATTTTTAAAAACTTTCCTACGTATTTTAAAGCTTTGCTTTATTATAGTCGTTTGCATTGTTAATCGCTTTAGGACCGAGGCTACAAAATATAAAACTTCTGTGCCTAAATATTGCCGTGACTGGAAATTATAAGTTGCTTCTCCTTCACTTAAAGGGAGGGGGCATACAGGTTTCGGTACTAAAAATTAAGTAAGGTTAATTTTCTATCACCGATCACTAATTCATTCACTTTGTAATTTGATATGACCAACTAGTTCAAGCTTCACGTTTAGTCAATTTATTCACTCTCAGACAAAATACAGTTGTATTAAGTATCTTCACTTACCAGTAACAGTTATATTGCAAAAAATACGCACATAATATTAAATGTGGTAATGTACAACTTGAAGATATTTAAGAAAACACAATTCCATTAAAAATGCTATAAAGTGAGAGGAAAGTTCTTAATCTAATGAAACGTGTAGATTTCTTCGAATTGTTCAATGTGTGACAGTATCAATATACTTGAACAAACAAAAACAGAAGAAATTAGTCAAACTATTCATGGATATTGTCTAACATTTGAGAACATGTATAGGCTAAACTATGTCCCCAATGTTGACTAATTTCAAATTCATTAAAAGTATGATAATTATGGGTAATTATCACAACAAATATTAGAGTTTTTGTGCACTAACGTGGTCCTTATATGATGGTCTCTACAGAAAACAATATTTCTTAGGGGTTATTGTTTCCATTTATTCCTAAATGTCTACGAAAGCAATGAAATAAAACCTTTTAAATATCTATAGTTAAAATATTTTAAAATAAAATAAAATATGGAAAGTTATATTTTAATTTTCTTAACTATAAATGTTAAACCAATAAAAATACTTCATGCTTTTCATAGGTGACGAGTCTACTGCAAGAATGATGGATGTCGCTTTTTTATTCGAAATGGAGATAAGGATGGCATCAGATGCATTACACAGACCAACAGCCATTGAGGCGACTTAGAATTTATAACTATTCTTGGGTATATTTGGGTCGCTGATGCCAAATGTGCCATTAGTTTTGCCCTATCAGCTTTAGTTTGTGAGATATGGCATTACCGTTATGCATATTATCCCATTTTACGTTTGATATAAATAAAAAACAGTGCCTATTTTTAGCTTTTAAATCACGTGAAGAAAAAACAACACACTAACACTACTTTAACATTACAATATCAATATAACATGGGGTCTGTAAAAAAAATTGTTATTATCACATATCGTACCGGTCGTTTATGACTTATGAGCTGTCAATTTGAGGACCAAAAAATAATCCAGCTTTTAGTTTTTCTCTACTTCGTACTGTTTTCGTCCTACGGGTCCAAAGTATGGTCAAGAACCATCACTAGCTATATTATCAAGCAAGCTTTTGTTTCGGGAAATAGGTTATAAGTTAATGACACTCGTTATACAAGTAAAGCTGATAGAGAAAAACTGTTTACATATTTGGAATAAGCGCACTAAGTTTAACCAAAATCCGGTAAAACATCTGAGATACCAAACAAAAAGTTATTTTTATTTGCTGTAGAACACATGATTATTATGTCAATGCGACATGAGTTGTGCGTAAAATAAGATTTTATATAAATCCACAGAGCAATATTGGACTTGAATAAGTTCACTGTTTCATTATTATGTACTTCCTGCTTTGAGAGAATTTTTATGAGCATTAAAATATAATAACATGAGTGATCCTGAGATATATAACTATGAAGGCCTATAGGATCCGAAACTTTTTTCTGCCTTCTGGATTTCTTAAATAGATTGTTCATAGGTATAGGTGAATTGAGATTTACTAATTAAAACAATTTGCTGAGTTGACATCCCTCATTCTTCTAAACGAGGTGTGACATTCAGCATTTGTACGTTTTGTATTTTGTACTACTTGTATTAAAATCACTTTATATTGGTTTATTCTAGTTGGATTTGTTGTCTGTTGTGTATGTATTCAGTTGTTATGTAGGCCTATGAATCGAGTCAGTGTCTTATTTTATCACTGAAGTGCCTATTGTAAGTTAGCAGTAATTGTCACGACGCAAATAGCGACGTGCATAATCAACGATAGGAGACCATTCCTAAACAAAGGAAGGGTTGGGGGACCGCAACTAATCGATATTGAACATTTTCATGATTATCGATACTGCCCTGAATTTATTTGAATTACAGAAAAGGAGAGGTGCGCATGCGTCGACGGTGAATCGACGAGAGAGACGTGTGGAACCTGAAAGACGGTTAGTAGTACGTGCCTGACCACGAGAGAGAGAAGTTGAAAAGGCAGAAGGGAGAAGACGAGATTGGGATGTGTGACAGCGGTAGAGGCATTCTGGCATAATGGTGTGTCAGACTTTCATCTAAGGAAATTCTGGTTGTGAACTTCCTTGACACGGCTATATGGAGATAGTCATTAATCAGAAGAATACACCAAGTCGGCCAGTACGAGACACCGCTACAGCGAACATCAGCTGTGAGAGTGAGTCGTGACTGCTCGCTCTGAATAAGAGCAGATATGGACATCAGGAAGTAATGGAAGACAACTCAGGATCGGAGGATAAGTTGGACATCACTGGTTGAGTATAATCGTCTAGACTTTTTCTTATTGTTTGGGGAGTGAGAAAATTGAGATATTCCTTTTTTTTGTAAGGATGGTTTCTAAGTAATGTGTGGCGATTAGACGCCGTATCGTATGATAAAAGAATAGAATAGGAACATAGAAGTGAGAATTCTAGAAGTAAAGTGATGAAGTCCAGTAATCCAACTATTTTCTATTTCTGGTCTAAGTTAATTATGAAAGAGCAGTCAAGAGCCTAACCGCTGAATGCCAAAGATAGATCTCTTCACTTTGGGGTTTTATGGGTGATTGTCCCACGAATGAATACAATTGGTGATGCTCATATAAACTTTGTTATTTTTGAGACAGGACGCGAGGGGAGTAAGGAAGAAAGGTAATTAAGGGGCATGCTTAGTACTTCTTACGAGGGCCCCTCCCACTTGGGTTTCTTTCAGGTGACGGGTGACTATCTATAAATAGATTTCATGCTGGCCTGTAGTGTTAAGTTATGTTTTTTATAGAGATTTATCTACAAGCGAAGGTGTATGGAATATGGTAGAGGGGGATAAGAAGTGGAAAGATTGAAGGGCAAAAGAAGGCCTACGAGTGGTAGTGCAGTAGGTGTGTACCATTGGAAAATTTACATGTTAGGGTAGAAGTAGAAGTCACTACAGGGGTTATAGAGAAGCTTACTAATCTGGGCGTGAATTAGTTTCAGTTAGAATTCTAGGGAATTTAGAGACAAAAGAAGATTGGGTGCCCATGCTGAAGAGTAGTAACTTAAGAAGTAGGAAAACTAGAATAACCACCAAGTGAATTAAATCAATGGTATAAGCTGAAGGGAACTCTACTTAAAGAAAGAAAGGGGTTAAAAGATAATAGCTGATGATTGGTCAGGTTAGAAAGAGGAGAATAGGTAATTACGAGTAGTGTACTGATGATAAGTAGTTTATGAACAAGTACTAGAGATTGTAAGGGTGAGGTGAGGGAACGCCGGAAGTATCCCGAATCAAACAAATAAAATCTGGTAGTAGGCAAGGCCTATACTAGTAACATATAAAGAAAAGAAATTTATGAGAGATTGTGAAAGCCATAGATGTTGGAAACGAACAACGGCCCCACGTGCCGTGTCAGGGACCTCTGACATCGATTTACAAAATTTTATTTTTGTTTGCGGCCCATTAATATTTTCCCGGTTGCAGGAGAGGAGTCAGATTGTTTGTAACTCAAGATCTAGACGCCGCTCCTGTATCGGTGGTCTATCGCCACAGTCACTCTGTGGGTATAGGCCTAAACTTCTATTTCTTTCTTCATGAGACTGTCTTTCCTATCTATCTTTAAATACAATTCTTCATGGACTAAGATGACTAGTAGACTCGTATAGGAGACATAGGTGGGATTATTGAGTGTAATCTGTAGAGTTAAGGACTGGATTATGAATTGAAAACCTTTATTTATTCAAAAAAAAAGAGGGTATAATATATATATTGAACTATCCTGAAGTTGCAAATGTAAATGACTACACAAGTCAGTAGTAAATTAGAAGAATAATACAAGACGTTCTAGTAGATACCTGGAAACAAAAAAAAAGAAAGAAGGTTAAAGTAATTAATTAGGGATTTGTTATTGTTGAACAGAGAACGTACTTATATAGTTAAACTGGGTATACTAACCTTGAATAATTAAATACTATCCTACTAATAAAAATGTTGAATGGTTAATGTTGGGTAAATGTAATTTATTGTATGTAAGATTGTTATTGTTGAAAAAAGAAAAAAAAAATATATTAAATAAATTATGGTTATTGTTATGCAAAGTAAATTAACGTGAAGTTCAGATTTTTGACCCTTATCCTTGTAATGGTTTGAGAGTCGCTGATTTTTGGGCTAAGTTATATACTTTGGTAGTGAGCACTGAAAAAGGAGAAAAAGAAGAAATAGAGAGAAGCAGAGTAATAAACGAAAGGTAAATCCGAACCCAATTCCCGTCTCCACTGTTAATTTAAAAGCTAGTCGAGAGGCATGTAGATACATAGCCTGTGTATCTATAATTTAATTTGTGACTGGGCTGATACATAACAAAAAGAAAAGAGGAAGCGTATTGATGATGGCGCCCGTTAATATAAATTTTCATCAATATTTTCAAGACTGGGTAAATTGTTAAAAGAAAGAGAAAGTAGACTGAGAGTAGGAAATTTGCAATCACCCGGTGACAGAGGTAGTTGTACTGAACGTTGGAATGTGGACTATGCAGGCAGTGTTATGATGCCACGACAGGTGCATGAGTGACCTTGTTTTGTAGGAGTTCAGTAAACTTATATACTACGATTGAGAATAATCACATATTAGTCGTCACAGATTTTGGCGAAGAATTTTGGCGAAGATTTAATCCAAGAAGTTAGGGAACTTTATAACATAAAATAAGAAAAGCCCATCACAAAGTTTGGCGCCCAACGTGGGGCTTGATATAAGAAAAGAAAATAAACATTAATCAGTTAGAATTGGAAACTTGAAATACGAGTCATCATATATTTTGGAGCCCATAGCGTGGGTTGAGTTGTGTTGAAATCACCTATTTTGATAGCCCATAGTGTGAGGCAGTGATAGTTTAATATCCTAACGTGAGGCGAGATAGTGTTAAAAGAATTTTGGGAGTTAGGTTAGTATAACTGAAATTTATTCTCAAAAAAAAAAATATAATAATAATAACATATTTTTGGGAAAAGAATAATGACTATTGACAAGTAAGGACTTCTATAGATGACTAAGACAGACGACTGAACTATTGTGTTCTAATCTTTTTTTTCAGTGGTATTGTTAATATATAAATATGGCTACTTATGTTGATCCATATGCACAAATAAGAGCAGCTGAGTTAACCCAAGCTATTAGGAAGTTGAGGAAGGCGGATTTAGAGGCAGAATGTGATAGAGTAAAGTTACCGACCACAGGTACAAGGGATGAGTTAAGACAACTCTTGTTAGATTATGCCCGCAAGAACCCTCAGTCATTTCAAGTGTTAATTACGGCTTTTGCTCTGAGTCAGGAAGTTTTGGAAGAAGATTTAGTTGAACATAATATAACGGTTCCACAAGATTCATATGGAGATGTAGTGTATACATGGGTTAAGTTAATGCGTAGGAAGGCCATGGCGGTAGCTGATTCAGAAGAAGTTGTACCAGTAGTACCATCGTCTACAATTCAGTTAGAGCCGCATAAACCAAATACTTTGGATCTGGTTCGTAAATGGAACATTAAATTCAAACCTGGGGATAGCATTTACTTATTTTTGGAGAGATTGGAAGATTTAAAACAAAGTTCTAAGTTACAGGGTGCAGAGTTATTGTCAGTATTACCCGAAATTTTACAAGATTCAGCTTTACTTTGGTACAGGAACAGATTAACAGATTGGCCTACATGGGAAGCTTTTTTGAAAGAATTTAGAGAATATTACTTGCCTATTGATGAGGAAGACGCGCTTTTGGATGAGATTAGACAGAGAACGCAAGGTCCTAAAGAATCGATTTTTGATTATGTTAATGCTATTCAAACGTTAATGAGGAGGCTAAGTACTCCAATGAGTCCTCAACAAATGATGAAGACTGTTATCAAAAATTTGCGTCCTGATGTAAAATTGTACCTTAGACCTGCAGAGATTCAAACTATAACAGATTTAATACGTGTAGGTAGGCAATATGAACAAATATTGTTAGATTCTGAGAGATATATTCCTCCTCCAACGCAGGTTAGAGCTACAATTAAAGAAACGGCTTATAAACCCCAGAGACAAGTTGTTATACCTTCAGTTCATACAGCGTTAGGAATTCAGGGAAAACAGGAACTTCCATCGTCTGAATTACAAAAGAAACCTAGTGTTAGTTTTTCTGCAAAGACGTGGGATAAGGAACGAAATTCAAGTCCTGTAAATGATTCTAGAATGGTTAAAGTAATAGAAAATAAAGAGAGACAGGATGAGTTGGGGGAAAATGGTAAAAACACCACTTTGCGTTTTTCAAATAACCAGCGATGTTGGAACTGTGATAAAATAGGACATAGGCAGTTCGAGTGTAAGGCACCTCGTAGAGTTACTCCACGCACTACGATTAAATGTTATAATTGTAATAAGCTTGGACATAGGTCTATTGATTGTAGGATGCCCCAAGAAAGTAAAGTTAGGCCTACAAATTCCTTATGACAATTAACTAAAAATCAGGCTTGTGTGATGTTAAATATAAATCCTACAGATTTAGTTAATGGAGATAGATGTTTTGTTGAAATTTTGCTGGAGGATATTACATTTATTGCTTTAATAGATTCCGGTTCAGATAAAACTTATGTGGGAGAGAAGGGTGATTTTTTGTGTAAAATGTTAGATTTAGCAGTAGAAGAATCTGAAGTTAGGGTGGTGCAACTAGCAGATAAAACTTATAGTTCTATAACAGGAGAGAGAACTTTTGAGATGAAATTGCAGGACAGGATCTTTCAGATAAAATGTAAAATTATGCCAAATTTAGCAGTAGATATGATTCTGGGCATGGATGTTTTGAAACAAATTGGGTTAGTAGTAGATTTGCAAGATGGGACTTGGTATTTCAAAGATGAACCAGCAAAAATTTTTCAATTTGTTAAGGCTATAGATTTAAAAGAAGAAGATCAACTACATAATATTCTTACTTTACCTACACCTCAGGAAAGGGACAGATTGAATATGTTTTTGGAAAATCAGTTACAGAAATTTGATCAGTGTACTGGACTTACCGATCTGATTTCTCATGTTATTGATACAGGCGATGCAAAACCTATAAAACAAAGATATTATCCAGTATCACCCATTTTGGAAAAAGTTATACACGCGGAAATAGATAAAATGTTATTGGAAAAAGTTATAGAGCCTTCAAATTCACCTTGGTCGTCTCCGGTAGTTATGGTAAAGAAACCAGATAAAACATGGAGGTTCTGCGTAGATTTCAGAAAAGTAAATAATTGTACAAAAAGAGATAGTTATCCTTTGCCATACATTGAACATGTGTTGAGTAAATTACGACATGCTAGGTATATCAGTACAATAGATTTGAAAAATGAGTATTGGCAAGTTCCATTAGATGAAGCAAGTAAAGAAAAAACAGCATTTACCGTACCTGGTAGAGGATTGTATCAGTTTCGAGTTATGCCTTTTGGAATCCATAACGCACCAGCCTCGTTTCAAAGATTAGTTGATACTATATTAAGAGAAGAGATAGGAGAGAAATGCTTTTGTTATTTGGATGATATAGTACTTATTAGTGAGACGTTTGAAGAACATTTGTCCTTGTTAGAAAAAGTTTTAGAGAAATTAAGAAAAGCTAACCTGAAAATTAATAGGGAAAAATCAAAATTTTGCAGAAGTGAATTAAAATATTTGGGTCATATCATTACTCCATTAGGAATTGCTGTAGATTCAGATAAAATCTCGTGTATCCTTGAGTATCCAGCCCCTACAAAAGTCAAGGAAGTACGAGCATTTTTAGGATTGGCTTCTTGGTACCGACGATTCATTCCATTTTTTCTGAAGTTGTAAAGCCCCTCACTGCACTTCTGAAAAAGAATCAGAAATGGCGTTGGACTAAGGAATGTCAGGAATCTTTTGATGAATTAAAATCGAAATTATCTAGTAGTCCTATATTAACTTGTCCAGATTATACTAAACCCCTAGTGCTACAGACCGACGCTAGTTTTTCAGGACTAGGAGCAGCATTAATTCAGACAGGAGAGGAAGGAGAGGAAAAAGTAATAGCTTATGCTAGTAGAACTTTAACGGTAGGCGAGCAAAAGTGGGCAATAGTCGAGAAAGAATTGTTAGCTATATTATGGGCAGTTCAAAAGTTTCGTCCTTATTTGGAAGGTTATCATTTTAAAGTATATACTGATCACTTTGCTCTGAAATGGTTAAATACATTACAGAATCCGACCGGACGATTAGCTAGGTGGAGTTTATTGCTCCAGGAGTATAATTTTGAAGTAATACATAGGCCTGGTAGATTACAAAAAGTTCCGGATGCTTTATCTAGAATACACGAAGGGAAAGTTCAAGAGAAAACGGTAGAGGAAGAATTTTGCCTCTTGTTGACTGATAACTCTGAAGTAGTGGAATGGGAAAATATACAAGATGCTTGGTATATTAAGCGGAAAGAGCAAGTACAAAGTAAACCTAAATTTTGGCCAGATTGGAAGGTCGTAGATGGGAAGTTGTACCATCTAAGATTAGATCAGTTAGAACAAACTTTAGAGGGAACAGTAAATAGGTGGAAATTAGTTATTCCGCAAGATTTTAGGATTAAAGTATTGCAGGAATGTCATGATGCACCTACTGCAGGGCATATGGGGATAGCTAAAACTTTCTTTAGAATAGCAAACAAGTATTATTGGCCGGGAATGTTGAGAGATGTTGCTAAATATGTTACTGCTTGTGAAATATGTCAGAGACAGAAAGTGTTACAGACGGCTCAAGCAGGACCAATGCATTTTTACCAGAAAGAGAAACCTTGGATGACTGTAGCTACTGATTTGTTGGGACCTTACCCACGTTCAAAAAAGGGAAACAGATATGTGATTGTATTTCAGGACACCTTTACCAAATATGTAGAGTGTAAAGCGTTAAGGAAAGCAACCAGTAGAGCAGTTACGGAAGCATTTTATGAATTGATTATCCTTAAATGGGGAATTCCGGGATATTTGCTGATGGATAATGGACCGCAATACACTAGTAAATTAATGCGAGAGATAGCTAAAGCTTTTAATATAACTCCTTGTTATTTACCTGTATATTCGCCACAAGGAAATCCAGTAGAAAGAGTCAATAGAGTATTGAAAACAATGATTTCTAGTTACATTCAAAAGGATCAGACAGTTTGGGACGTGTATTTGAGAGAATTTAATTTTGCTATAAATACGGCTAAGCATAGTTCCACTGGATGCACTCCTTATATGCTAAATTATGGGAAGGAGCCTGAAATTATCAGTAGGATTGAAAAGGTGGAAAACCAACCGATTTATAAAGAAATTCCAAAACTTTGGGTGGAGAGACTCAATAAATTGAAAACGGTACGTTTAATGGTTAGACATAACTTAGAAACCGCCTATAAGAATTCAAATCATTATTATAATCTTCGGAGGAGAGAGGTGAGATTTTGTCCAGGAGATCTTGTGTTAAGAAGAAACTTTAAATTAAGTGATGCCTCACAAGCTTATGCAGCAGGCTTAAGTGCAAAGTTCGTCGGCCCCTTTATAATAAAGAAAAAGCTTAGCGAGAATAGTTATGAACTGACGAACCGTTTTGGTAAACAGCTGGGGAAGTGGCACGTTAAAGACTTGAAACCTTTTGTACCTGGGTAAAAGTTCTTTAAGGCTGGTAAAAGAGACACGCACAAAAAAAAAAAAAGAATGTGACCTGTGTCAACATTATTTTTTTTTATGGTGAGTGCGGGAAGAATGTCACGACGCAAATAGCGACGTGCATAATCAACGATAGGAGACCATTCCTAAACAAAGGAAGGGTTGGGGGACCGCAACTAATCGATATTGAACATTTTCATGATTATCGATACTGCCCTGAATTTATTTGAATTACAGAAAAGGAGAGGTGCGCATGCGTCGACGGTGAATCGACGAGAGAGACGTGTGGAACCTGAAAGACGGTTAGTAGTACGTGCCTGACCACGAGAGAGAGAAGTTGAAAAGGCAGAAGGGAGAAGACGAGATTGGGATGTGTGACAGCGTGTGGTAGTTTTTAATTAGGGCTTAAATAATATGTTATGTAGAATATAGTAACGAATATAATTAATATGCATTCATTGCTTATTCAAAACTGGATTCGCAATAGCACTGTAGGGAGATTTTTTCAAGGTGCAGGTAAAGACTCCTTTCCCACGGAAAGAGGCTTGTACCTGGGCTAATAAATTCGGAGCCTGTCATAACACAGGACTCAGCTCTTTGAAAGAAGATTTTAGAACACAAAAGAGCATCAATAAAATAAAATGATACTTTAGTATTTGGTCGTAAAACCTAAGTTTGCGAAAGTGTAGTTTAAGCTTATAGATGTAAGATAAAGCACGCTTACTTGTTATGAGAGGAAGCAATGAAGTAATTTCACGTAATCTCTAAATTACGAATTAAATGCACGAGCATGACATCAGGAAGGCTTTAGCGAGAGAAAAGTAATTTATGTGTGAACTGTCGGTATTTTGCTAGTTCAAAGGACAGCGATATTATTGGCTAAGCCATGATTATGACAATAGCCACTAATATCGTTTAATATATAAGTAACCAATCACAGTTCAGTAAGGGCGTGTATTTTCATGTCAAAATACTCAGATAGTTTTGATTTTCATGGAGTGAAGATATCACTCTGATACTCGACTTAGATCGAGAGGGATGTAGACTCTGTTACTTGATTTCGATCGAGAGGGATGTAGGGACTTTGTTACTTGAAGGATCATGTATTAGGAGAGTAATAGTTATCAACGTAAAGTAATTAAGTGTAGGAAAACGGGAGCATATGACTGCCCCGTACAGCACGCCAGTAAAATATATAGAGTATAGAAGTATGTCACAAGATATACAGTGTGGTAGGCTCGATGTGGCCTAAGTTTAGCTAGACACATGATCCAGTAAACTAATCGTCATTTACAGCGTAACTTGGGGGTCACCATGGGAGCGATTTCCAGGATGGATTTAACAGTGTATTGTGACTCAGTGTAATTTTATCTGGTGAACAAATAAACCACGAATATTTTGGTTATGGTAAAATATAAAACCTGTGTATTAATTCATGTTAGAACCTTATCCAAGCCAAGTGTCGTCTGTCTGCTCTGAGAGAAGGATGTCCTGTGTTCGATGACCGGCTGGCAGCTTGGGATAGCGGTAAGACAAATAAATTCGCTATGTAATTGCATGGCTGGCGCCCAGATAAAGCTTAACCCCAATAGAACTGCTACGAAATGAGGCTCAACAGTGAGGAGTTAAGAAAACCGCAATAAAATGGTGCCCAACAGTGAGGCCGAAATAACTACTATAAAATCGCACGACAACGAGGATAATACGAGCACCAGATATAAAATGGTTTCCCAAGGCCTGGGGCTCGACTTGCTATAAAATAATTCAACAGTGAGGCGACGACAAACTACTAGGAATAAAGAAACCAGTTACAACTGATTGACCAACTGGGACGAAAAAAATGGGAGAGGATCGACGAAATTTAAGCACCATGCTTGAAGTGAACCACAGTTGAGAAACAATCCTCACAGCAAAGAAGGAAGACCCAGAAGACAGCGGCAACGGCGGAGAAAAACAAAATACCAGGGGAATTTAAGAAGAATGAAGACACCAGGAAAATCAACAATGAACGAAGAGGAGCGTGGTATGACGGAAGCATCGAGGGACAGCACAAATCAAAGATAAGATCCTAAATACATATGTGTGTTGATATCTCTTAAATAAATAAATAAGTAATAAAATAAATAATAATAATAACAGTCTTTTGAAGAAAGTTTTTTTTTTATTGCAGATAAAGTTATTCAATAAAGAATCAATTATTGGAATATAAAATCAAAGTACATTGAAATTAAAATAAATTTAGACAGGCTGAAAATTTAAGACAGCTCTGTAGATATCAACACTCAAAATTATTTGGCGAGAACATTATAGGGAAAATTGTAAAGATTGTATCTGTATGTTGTGTTGCATGGTTTTTTTTTGTGTTGTGTTGTTTGTTATAAACAAGGCTGAGTAAGTACAGGTATATGAAACTTAGAAGCGGGCATTGTATAAAAGTGAATATGGAGCAGGATTCAGATCTCGGGAGAGGGCAGAATTCTTTCAGCCAGGAGCTGGATAGTAATATTGAAAATATGGATAGGGTTCCAGGAACCGATTCTTCAGAAAGTAGGACACCTGACGGGGGTGAGTTTGTTGAACAGGCAATTAGGACAGCTGGGGAAGTTATTGAAAGCGAGATTAGTGCTAGCAATGACCTAGAAAGAGATTCTGGAGACCCTGTAATAAATACTAATGATATCATGCCAACAGATGTAAAGTCTATGTTTGCTCACCTGTTAGGGGAAATGAGGGCTCAGTCCACGGAAATGAAAAATGCAAATAATAAAATCGAAGCTGTAAGCCAACAATCTAAGGAGACAAATAATAAAATTGAAGCGAGTAGTGAACAGGCTAAGAGTAATTATGAGAAACTAGAGCGGAAAATTACGCAGGCTAGTAGGGAAACAGAGCAGAAAATTACGCAGGCTAGTAGGGAGACAGAGCAGAAAATTATGCAGGCTAGTAGGGAAACAGATGAGAAATTTCAGAGAATGTTAGAGAAATTAGATGAAAAAATAGGCGTTCAAGACAAGAAATGCAAAGAGAGAGTCAGACATGAAATTAAAATAGTTGAGGAAGAGATAAATAAAACTGAGGCCAGGGTGAATAAAAATGTAGAAACGAAAGTAGATAACCTTAAGGGAGAGATCATGAATAAATTATGTGAGGTAGGTTCAGGCATCGAGAAGGTCAAGGATAAAACAGCTGAGCTATCTAAAAAGGTACTAGAGGCAGAAAAGGCCATAAAAGGGTCTAGACAAGAAATTCAGGCAGAAGTAATGATAAAAGTCAAGCAGATTGAGGATAAATTGAATAAGGATGTTGCAGGAATAAGTAAGGAGATATCATGTATATCGAGGGAGGCGTGTAGTGTAAGGTCAAGGGAAAGTAGTGTCCAGAATGACGTCATATCGGGTGATCATGCTGTAATTCAGAGTGAGGAAAATAACGTCACGAGAGGGTCAAATGAAAATATGACCAACGGGAACATGTTTATGGCAGGCCCAAGTTCTGACGTCATGCAGGTTACTGCTGGACCAGATGAGAGTTTAGGGATGGTTGCAGGCGGCATTGATAAGACTCACGTAAATAGTGTATTGTTCAACGAAGTCACTTTACCTTTCTACGCGGAAAATGCTAGTCAGACACCACAAGCATTTTTGAGGAGTATGGACGAGTATTTTTTCCTAAAACACGTACCAGAGCAATATAAAATGCTTATGATTTCGCGGGCATTACGTCACAAGGCGAAAGATTGGTTCGACTTGACAATAGGCCCAAGCTGCACGTACGAAAGATTCAAGGAATTGTTTTTAGACCGGTATTGGGGAGAGAACAAGAAAGCAGAAGTCAGGATTGAACTGTATAATGGACGTTATAAGCATGCGGGGAATACTTCATTAGTAGATTACTTTGTAACCATGGTCGGACGGGCGAGATTGCTCGAGCCTTGTTTAAACGAGAAATCGATTATACAGTTAATTCAAAGGCATTTTGAGCCGGAGGTTCACAATGTCCTCGCTGTAGCTAATTTAACGACATATAGTCGTGCCATTGAAGTCTTGTCTAGTTTCGATGCGAGTGCAAGGCGTGACAGTGGGGAGAATAGATTTAACAGGCCGAGGGATACGAACTCAGGACCTAGGAACAGGACGGATGGAGACGGTAGGAATAATGGTCCGTATTACCCTTCACGAAATATGGACAGGAACCGAGGGGTGAATCACGGTAACCAGTTCAGGGGGCCGAATCGTGGACAGAATGAAAACAATAACAATAACACTAGGGAAAGGCAAGTGAATAATATTGAGTTTTCAGACGGCGTACCCTATGTCAGGAGAAATAATGGAAGTTTTCGTGGAAGAGGGGGAAGATTTCGTGGAAACAACAGAAATGCGAGCCAGCATGGCCAAGAAAACGCATTGTCTGAAAATAACCAGTTGGACGAGGCGGATTTAAACCCGCAGGCAACGGTACACAACTCGAGGAGCGTAAACACGGATGAAAGCGGTCAGTACAGGAGGGGTGAGGAGGAGTTAACCCAATAACAGTAAATATGTTACAAATATACCCTGTAAAACATAAAGCCAGATGAATACATTTGCCGTAGGAATAAGGGAGACGAGGATGCTAAACAAAATAAATGCATAACAGAAAAGAAAAGAAATTAAACATTTAAATGCAAAGAATATTTAAACAAAAATAATAATATTAATAGTGAGCAAAAGTAGGAAGGCGTAAATGTACTTTATACGATTGATAACCAAAGAATGCTAAATATGGACATAGAAAAAAAATGGCAATGTATGTTTTCTACCAGTTAAATTCCAGTATAAAATCTGATACCAGAATACGATTTTTGCTAGTCTGAAAGCAGAATTAAGTTTAAAGAAATAATGTCACATTGCTGAACAAAGAAGGAATTATGATACGCGTACCGTTTGTGAGGGAGAATTATGCAGTCAAAGATGATAGAAGCTCTGAGAAAGAAGTTACCGTGTTATGATGAAGTTGTTATTGTGTGCGTAGAGGCAGCGGAATGCGCCCACGCGAAGGTTTATTCAGGCAGCGGAGTCAAAGAACGCGCTAGCCAAGATAAGATGAAGTTTATTTAGACAGTGAAGTCATAGAACTCGCTAGTCGTTTTTGAAGAAGTAGGGGAGATAGATAATCCCGGGGATAATGGAGAAAAAAGTAACAGACAAATGAGCGACTTTTAGATGAATGCATCTTTGAATTAAACAAGGTACCGTAGAAATATTGAATTTAGAGGGAATAAATGTGACAAGTTGGAAATAAATATTGAGGAAGTCTTATGAAATCGCGTGTCAGACATTACATTAAATAGCTGGTCAGAGGAATTTATATAGATTGTTATCAAAGAAGGAGATTTTTAAATAAGCAAGTTGGTTCATCAATCAGTATACAAATCAGACGCGAAATGCATTAAGTAAATGCAGGATGGTACATTCAAGATATGAATAATTAGCATACTTATATAAAAAAAAAAATAAAGTATTAAACAGTAAGAGACGTGAGGATAAAGTATTTTGAAGAATTTTATAGAATTGAGATAAAAACAAAGATACAAAGCTGCAAGTCATTGTGGAAGAATAAGATAAGAAGTATTGATTGTTATGCACGGCGGTGTTTGAAGGAAGAATATTTTGTGAGAAATAAATGTTTTAGAGGAAGATATTAAATTAAAGTAATAAATTTACGGCATATGCTTTTTCATGGTGGTTAGTGGGTCACACGTGACATTACAGGAAGTTTGTAAGAATAAATTGATTAGATATGCGTCGAGAAGGAAGCGATAAAAGAGGAAGTTTCAAGTGATAGTCAGAATATGATATTACGATAGAGGGAGATTCCAGGTCAATTAATAGATGATTGATTGTTATGAAAAGAGTATTCATGATAGAATAATTATTCATGAAGAATATGATATTACGATAGAGGCTTTCGATCGTAAAAAAAGAACCGATTTGTAGGTCGATTCAATCTTTAACTTTTGAAGAAGTGTAAAGAATGGGAATGCACCATGTGAGTCTTGTTAAAAACCTAAATGCAATCATTCCAAGTTAAATTGTAGATATTATTGCAACTGTCATGTTTTTGTGTAAGGTAAACATGTTTGCTGAAATAATGGTGGCATGTGTGTGAGTTGTGTAAGTGATGTGGAAACGGGACAGCTGGTCGATCAAATTCCAATGCAAAGTTTTCATATTATCTTATTAGTGGAAGGTGTGAATAAACGTAGCATCTCACAGGCGCTGTGATGAGTGTAAGAAGGACGAAAGAATGCATATATATATGAATAAATGAGTCGTGTGTGTCGTACACGAAATAAAAAGGAGGTTTAAATGAAACATTCGCGTGAGTAAAATGCTGTGTTTGTATGAGTGAAGAAATGTTTGCATGTTATTGGTGTAAGAGTATTTACTGTCATAATGTTAACGTAATAGGTGATGAACCTTTTTCAAGGGTAAGGAGAAGGGTGAACATGCAGGTAGAATGTTGCAGATGACAGGAGTAAACACGGGTTTGTTTTGTAAACACTGTGTAGACCCAGCTGTTTTTACAACTATGAATGAAGAGGGTCATTGATACTTTTCTAGTAAGTTTCGGGAGATGCGAGAAATACCATCTTAAGTAATCAGAGTATACACTCAGACTATTAAATTTGTATTCCTCGGGGCACTTGTGGTAGTTTTTAATTAGGGCTTAAATAATATGTTATGTAGAATATAGTAACGAATATAATTAATATGCATTCATTGCTTATTCAAAACTGGATTCGCAATAGCACTGTAGGGAGATTTTTTCAAGGTGCAGGTAAAGACTCCTTTCCCACGGAAAGAGGCTTGTACCTGGGCTAATAAATTCGGAGCCTGTCATAACACAGGACTCAGCTCTTTGAAAGAAGATTTTAGAACACAAAAGAGCATCAATAAAATAAAATGATACTTTAGTATTTGGTCGTAAAACCTAAGTTTGCGAAAGTGTAGTTTAAGCTTATAGATGTAAGATAAAGCACGCTTACTTGTTATGAGAGGAAGCAATGAAGTAATTTCACGTAATCTCTAAATTACGAATTAAATGCACGAGCATGACATCAGGAAGGCTTTAGCGAGAGAAAAGTAATTTATGTGTGAACTGTCGGTATTTTGCTAGTTCAAAGGACAGCGATATTATTGGCTAAGCCATGATTATGACAATAGCCACTAATATCGTTTAATATATAAGTAACCAATCACAGTTCAGTAAGGGCGTGTATTTTCATGTCAAAATACTCAGATAGTTTTGATTTTCATGGAGTGAAGATATCACTCTGATACTCGACTTAGATCGAGAGGGATGTAGACTCTGTTACTTGATTTCGATCGAGAGGGATGTAGGGACTTTGTTACTTGAAGGATCATGTATTAGGAGAGTAATAGTTATCAACGTAAAGTAATTAAGTGTAGGAAAACGGGAGCATATGACTGCCCCGTACAGCACGCCAGTAAAATATATAGAGTATAGAAGTATGTCACAAGATATACAGTGTGGTAGGCTCGATGTGGCCTAAGTTTAGCTAGACACATGATCCAGTAAACTAATCGTCATTTACAGCGTAACTTGGGGGTCACCATGGGAGCGATTTCCAGGATGGATTTAACAGTGTATTGTGACTCAGTGTAATTTTATCTGGTGAACAAATAAACCACGAATATTTTGGTTATGGTAAAATATAAAACCTGTGTATTAATTCATGTTAGAACCTTATCCAAGCCAAGTGTCGTCTGTCTGCTCTGAGAGAAGGATGTCCTGTGTTCGATGACCGGCTGGCAGCTTGGGATAGCGGTAAGACAAATAAATTCGCTATGTAATTGCATGGCTGGCGCCCAGATAAAGCTTAACCCCAATAGAACTGCTACGAAATGAGGCTCAACAGTGAGGAGTTAAGAAAACCGCTATAAGCGGTAGAGGCATTCTGGCATAATGGTGTGTCAGACTTTCATCTAAGGAAATTCTGGTTGTGAACTTCCTTGACACGGCTATATGGAGATAGTCATTAATCAGAAGAATACACCAAGTCGGCCAGTACGAGACACCGCTACAGCGAACATCAGCTGTGAGAGTGAGTCGTGACTGCTCGCTCTGAATAAGAGCAGATATGGACATCAGGAAGTAATGGAAGACAACTCAGGATCGGAGGATAAGTTGGACATCACTGGTTGAGTATAATCGTCTAGACTTTTTCTTATTGTTTGGGGAGTGAGAAAATTGAGATATTCCTTTTTTTTGTAAGGATGGTTTCTAAGTAATGTGTGGCGATTAGACGCCGTATCGTATGATAAAAGAATAGAATAGGAACATAGAAGTGAGAATTCTAGAAGTAAAGTGATGAAGTCCAGTAATCCAACTATTTTCTATTTCTGGTCTAAGTTAATTATGAAAGAGCAGTCAAGAGCCTAACCGCTGAATGCCAAAGATAGATCTCTTCACTTTGGGGTTTTATGGGTGATTGTCCCACGAATGAATACAATTGGTGATGCTCATATAAACTTTGTTATTTTTGAGACAGGACGCGAGGGGAGTAAGGAAGAAAGGTAATTAAGGGGCATGCTTAGTACTTCTTACGAGGGCCCCTCCCACTTGGGTTTCTTTCAGGTGACGGGTGACTATCTATAAATAGATTTCATGCTGGCCTGTAGTGTTAAGTTATGTTTTTTATAGAGATTTATCTACAAGCGAAGGTGTATGGAATATGGTAGAGGGGGATAAGAAGTGGAAAGATTGAAGGGCAAAAGAAGGCCTACGAGTGGTAGTGCAGTAGGTGTGTACCATTGGAAAATTTACATGTTAGGGTAGAAGTAGAAGTCACTACAGGGGTTATAGAGAAGCTTACTAATCTGGGCGTGAATTAGTTTCAGTTAGAATTCTAGGGAATTTAGAGACAAAAGAAGATTGGGTGCCCATGCTGAAGAGTAGTAACTTAAGAAGTAGGAAAACTAGAATAACCACCAAGTGAATTAAATCAATGGTATAAGCTGAAGGGAACTCTACTTAAAGAAAGAAAGGGGTTAAAAGATAATAGCTGATGATTGGTCAGGTTAGAAAGAGGAGAATAGGTAATTACGAGTAGTGTACTGATGATAAGTAGTTTATGAACAAGTACTAGAGATTGTAAGGGTGAGGTGAGGGAACGCCGGAAGTATCCCGAATCAAACAAATAAAATCTGGTAGTAGGCAAGGCCTATACTAGTAACATATAAAGAAAAGAAATTTATGAGAGATTGTGAAAGCCATCGATGTTGGAGGCGAACAACGGCCCCACGTGCCGTGTCAGGGACCTCTGACATCGATTTACAAAATTTTATTTTTGTTTGCGGCCCATTAATATTTTCCCGGTTGCAGGAGAGGAGTCAGATTGTTTGTAACTCAAGATCTAGACGCCGCTCCTGTATCGGTGGTCTATCGCCACAGTCACTCTGTGGGTATAGGCCTAAACTTCTATTTCTTTCTTCATGAGACTGTCTTTCCTATCTATCTTTAAATACAATTCTTCATGGACTAAGATGACTAGTAGACTCGTATAGGAGACATAGGTGGGATTATTGAGTGTAATCTGTAGAGTTAAGGACTGGATTATGAATTGAAAACCTTTATTTATTCCAAAAAAAAAGAGGGTATAATATATATATTGAACTATCCTGAAGTTGCAAATGTAAATGACTACACAAGTCAGTAGTAAATTAGAAGAATAATACAAGACGTTCTAGTAGATACCTGGAAACAAAAAAAAGAAAGAAGGTTAAAGTAATTAATTAGGGATTTGTTATTGTTGAACAGAGAACGTACTTATATAGTTAAACTGGGTATACTAACCTTGAATAATTAAATACTATCCTACTAATAAAAATGTTGAATGGTTAATGTTGGGTAAATGTAATTTATTGTATGTAAGATTGTTATTGTTGAAAAAAGAAAAAAAAATAATATATTAAATAAATTATGGTTATTGTTATGCAAAGTAAATTAACGTGAAGTTCAGATTTTTGACCCTTATCCTTGTAATGGTTTGAGAGTCGCTGATTTTTGGGCTAAGTTATATACTTTGGTAGTGAGCACTGAAAAAGGAGAAAAAGAAGAAATAGAGAGAAGCAGAGTAATAAACGAAAGGTAAATCCGAACCCAATTCCCGTCTCCACTGTTAATTTAAAAGCTAGTCGAGAGGCATGTAGATACATAGCCTGTGTATCTATAATTTAATTTGTGACTGGGCTGATACATAACAAAAAGAAAAGAGGAAGCGTATTGATGATGGCGCCCGTTAATATAAATTTTCATCAATATTATCAAGACTGGGTAAATTGTTAAAAGAAAGAGAAAGTAGACTGAGAGTAGGAAATTTGCAATCACCCGGTGACAGAGGTAGTTGTACTGAACGTTGGAATGTGGACTATGCAGGCAGTGTTATGATGCCACGACAGGTGCATGAGTGACCTTGTTTTGTAGGAGTTCAGTAAACTTATATACTACGATTGAGAATAATCACATATTAGTCGTCACAGATTTTGGCGAAGAATTTTGGCGAAGATTTAATCCAAGAAGTTAGGGAACTTTATAACATAAAATAAGAAAAGCCCATCACATAATGAGTCTTTACTTTTATAAATTCATTTTCTGAAAAAGATCTCAGTGACATCCATCATTCTTAAAGTGGACCCTTAAGGTATATTAGACACGCAAAAATTCATCCCGTACCTTAAAAATTTATGACAACAGTCTTACCGTAATACTTGTCAGATTTAGATATTAAATATTTTCATGTTATTATAATTATTTTTGATGCTTTTGAAGTTTATTTCTCTTACATAAATATGTACATGTTTCCCACCTTGATATTACATAAAAATCTGGTCCCTAGTTATAAACATTCAACTACTGACATGAAGAGAAATGCCCGATCATTATGATACAAAATAAACCGAAAGATGACTTTATTCTCAGACTTATATTTTCAAGCTTAACTTAACTTGCATTCATGGTTGAGGGCTAAATTCGAATTTTTATCCATTTGTTTGTAGATGTTTACCAGGCAACCTATGGCAGAATTAAGGCTCACATAATTTCCGTTTTTGTTCCCTAAAATTGTTTTTTTTTAAATATGCAAAAGTTAAAAAAATATCATGTTTTGCCAAAAATGACACAATCTTGAAGAACATTCTCATTTTTTCCTTTTTATGTACAAAATGTTGTGATCTATGTGTATATACTGTAAAGAATGACAGATTTTTTTTTAATTGAGAAAAAATCAACCATAACGCTTATAAAAACACGTAGGCCTATCACAGTTCTCATTTTTCAAAGTAGAAGGAAACCCATATTTCAAAACATTCTCCCATTCATTAGATTTATTTTGATGCAGAAATAAACTTCCTAGCTCAGTTTTAATATAGGTTTTGTTTATTTGAAGGGTAGAAAACATAATAAAAAATGAGAGATAAACAAGGACAAACTTGCACCCAAATGATAAAACGTGTGCACACTATGCCATTTAGACTTATTTTTAATGACTTCTTTATTGAATTTCCATTGACCCAGGTATCATTTTAAAGCACTCAAAATGTTTGGCCAGAAAAATAAATGCCATTTCAAATGTTTAATAGATACCTCAAATGCACGGCAAAACAACATTCTTAATACATTACATGTGCATTGTCTCAGAAATTCTACAATGTCGATTATAGGAAAATATCGGAATCATATTCAAGAAAACTGAAAGAATGGGACAGATTGCAGCTCACACAAATGTTAGGCTATACTGCGTAGTCTTTTCGACAACATTTATTTCTGATATCGTTGCAGCAGTCTTTGAATCACGACAGCAGACGTTTGTGACATGGTCTGAGGCTCATCTCCATGATGACTTACACACTTCAAGAGCAATATAAAATTTTCTTTCTTTCCTTGATGTCGGTCAAAGCCGTGTTCCTCGGAGCTGCTTTGTTAAAGAAATCATTCCACATGAGAAACTCATTCCGAAAATGAAACTCTGTTTTATTAGATTCTTGAAAACAGTTCCACAACTTTTACCTCATCAAGAACTTTTCATTTGGTGGTAACTAAAAGATCTTGACATCGTATTTCAGAAGAGAAGTCCCCTTATATAATCTAGGTCTGTTGCATACATTTACCATAATCAGTTAAGTTGTACTCCTACACGACAACATTAACATAAAGTTTGCCCTTTTTCAGAAAGGTCAAGAAACAATTAGACTGCTATATACTAATGGACTACTGTTTAGCTTTGCTGACTACGGATCCATATGTTCGATCCCCGGTACCTCATCAAATTTTAATGAGGTAGGGAAGTCTATAACGGGGTGCACCACACCCTCGTGAACCCAATTGAGGAGTTACTTGATAAAGAAGTAGGGGCTCCGTCACGAAAGCCTTCTTCAACGGTCGTGGGAGTTGGCATGCTGACCTAATACCCCCTCCCCGACCTTCCATCTTCATATGGTAGATGATGCAGTGATCGGGTAGTAGGCCTAGTCCACAAGAGATAAAGCGTAAGTTTATAACGTAAACTAAGTATATTGGTTAATAACCGTTATCCTGCGTTAAACCCAGAAGAGAACGATACGATACATTTTACGGAAGAAAAAGGTTCAGATGAACCCCTCAAGAGGAACATACATTACGAGTATGTTTCAGACTCGTTAAAGACGTTCCAGCCTTTTATCACATCGTTTTGGTACTACGAACTAACACATAGCCTACATATATATGCATATAGGCTACTGTATATGTATATATATATGTTATTAAATACATATGTGTAAGTATGAAAGATCCTGTCAATATATGCATGGAAATGTACAGGTAGGGGAAAAAAGCGGACCGACTAAAATATCTAAGTTGCCGATATGAGCCACTGCGCATGCCTAGCGGCATTCACAGGATAGCAGTGAATGTATTGAAATTTGTTTTATTGTCGACTATTGACTTAGTCCATTTCGAAACTTATTAGAAAATGGACACTGGTGTGAACAAGGCTCTGAAATCAGCTACAAGAGTCGGTCCGCTTTTTCTCCCTACCAGAGTCTGTTCGCATATTTTGTCCCCCTACCTGTATGAAAGATCGTTTCAATAAAATAAATTTGACTGTGGTCTATGTTTCTTTCAAATGTACGAGTGTCATGAATGACTAACTATCGGTGTCGCTAATACAGAAGGTACAGGCACAAAATCTGAGATATATTTACACAAAAACAATATTTGTGTAACTTCGTGCCTCTACCTGCTCTCACCCAAATCCTCTTCGACATGTCAATCAGTGAATAGAAAGGTAATTAGGTGTATTCACACTTGTCTGCAGTTCAGTTGCAGTTGCCTGTTCTTTGTCGGTGTCTGTGTTGGTGCAGATTTTCGGATAGGGAACGATGCTATTATATTCTTTTGTAGACAGACAATGGTTTGGGACGAGGTCTTCTTAACAGCACAAACAATACGTGTGTATGTCTACTGCTGAGGCAGGGGATGCGTTCACGCCTTTCACGCAGCTGGTTCGATTCTTGGATAGGACAAGTTACCTACGTGGGGTTTCTTCCGGGGTTTGTCCTCACCTGTAAAATGATTGTCGGGTATCGTTAGCCCCTTTGGTCCCCGGATATCATCTTGCCGTCATTATCATCTCCATCCCATCCGCGCCTTCTTCAGAGTGCGTGTGTGTGTGTGCGCGCGAGTGGTGTGTCTCGTCCTATGCGTTCATTTGCCTCGGAGGTGGCCCCGGCATTGGACTGATCACTCATCCAGGATGGCCCTTCATGTCCTTGTCTGGTGAAAAAAGTATGCCTGTGCTGCAAAGACAATTTCTTTTTCGACAGGTTGCGGTCCTGTAAGGCCCGGGTGACGTGGGCCCCATAAATGTCCCTATAACGCAACGGGAGAAGTTAAACTAAGAGAAAGAAAAGAAATTTTGTGTGTGCTTTAGGTATATTAGAACGAATTACATACAATCAAAATAGGAGTGTAATTAGCAATATATTGAAACCTTTATTGTACTATACTAAAGCCACTCGGTTTACCACGAGGTAACTGGCTGCTTACTCAATGAATACTACGTTTTGGTAACTTCTCTAGTCATTCAAAATAATAAAATAGAAAGCCAAAGAGTTTTTCCCTTAAACCCAGTTGTATAATAAAATGAGTGTAATAGCATGTCCAGGGCCGTGGAGAGAAAGCAAGGGCCCGAGGGACAAATTTTCCCGGGCCCCCTTCAAATATTAAATTCACCATTAAAATCCCACCTCGCTCTTTATAATACAGTATGTAACAAAAGGATCATGTAATGATATTACTTTATTATTAAGTGCCAGAATGGTACCGGTACTTTATGAGATTGTGGGATAGACTGGAAAATATCTGTCCGTCTGTCCTGTTTCTGTAAGCGCGATAACCCAAATATGCTTTATCGGATTTTCATAAAACTTGGTATACGCATTTATAACGCCAATGGAAAGAAGCCTACTGATTATGGGGAAAATCGGTTCACTGATGCCGGGGTAAAGCCCAATTTAGCGCCTATTTTTAGGCTTTTATAAAAGGTATTTTAGCCTTTTATTTTCGTGGAATAGCCCATTTTAGGTTTTAAACAAGAGATTGTAGTCGTCTTAATAAAACACTAATATTAACACCAAAAATTGTGTTATTATCTTCACACAGATATTCTACTTTTTTTAGAAAATAAACAAGTAACTATTCCTTACACCTATATCGGCACTCGAAAAATTGCATAGGCTAAACAAGTGAGATATTTACCCTTTAATTAGACAATTATTCTTTCTTTTTATAGTATTTTAATGAAAAGTCTGTAATTCAACCAACGAACACTAAGAAGATGGCAATAATTAAAAAATAATAACGTGTTCATGAAAAATGTCAACTTCATTTAAACCGCATATGCATGTTAGTAAAAGTATTTTAAATTTCGATTTCAAAATCCGAAGGGAGAAGTCTGCTAGATAAAATGAAAGATAGCTATGTTTTCTTACTTGTTTTTGACAGGCTTTTCAGAAAATTACTCGGTCTTCAGTTCTGAAATTGAGGTTTTCCTCAATCCACTGCCGGAAAAGTCCTATTTTTGAAGATTTCTCTTTAGGCATATCAAACTATCTTAAGCACAATAAGGGTCAATACAGCATGCAACTTTTCTTCCGATCTACAAAAGTAAGTAGACTGAAGTGTCACAAATTTGTTCCTTTAATATACTTCCCTGTCGTCAGTCGGCAGCTTGATAGGCCTATTACAGAGTTGAAAAGACAATGGATTAGTTGCAGATCTCAAAGTATTGCAAACAGCAGACGCCTCAAGTTTCATTTCCTGCGAAAACGAGGTGGCACATTTTCGAGTTACAAAGACAAGCGACTAAGCGACATATACATTTTTTATTTCAATGCGTTATATAAATTTATTTTTATTATATAATATTATTTTCTTAAAATGCACAAATTCTCATCTTTGCACTAATTGGAAGATCTATTTAAAAATCGTGTTTTTTCTGCAAAAGTCCTCTTTAACCCCTAGTTTTTTTCAGAAAAAGTCCTCTTTAGCTCCTAGAATTCAGCAGAAGTCTCATTTGGCCCCTTCAGTCCGATTTAGCTCTTTTTAGGTTCTATAAGATTCATATATTCGGAAGCAAGGGGCATGAAACAGAAAAATACGTTAAAACGTAATTAGGAACAATTTTGTGTATGTACCAAGCTTAATCTTTTGAAAATCATTTTAAATGCTGAGCCAACTGTTGAGTCCAAAAGGATTTCTGCTTCTACTTTTAAAAAATAGCAATTTTTCTTCAAGAATAATCCGATTCAGATTAACTGATTAATTCCGTGTCACCGTTATACGACAGGACAATGCAGATAAAATAAACACATAAAACATAACTTAAGCTGCTTATTGACTTTAACCAATTTTATTTTAGAGTAAATTTAGAAGATAAAAAATAAAACCTGGTCTGCCGGGCCCCCTTTCGGGGCCCCGGCTGCCCCTCCCTCTTGTCGGGGCCTGAGCATGTCTACCTCATATCACTAGATTTAAATGATAACACAGTATGTTTGTTGAGAAGGCTTAAGGTTACAGCATAATGTACATTGTTACGTTAGTATTTGTTGTTAGTTATATTTAATTGCATGTGTGAATGAAACTTCAAACAATACCAGTAAGAGTGCACACGGCATCACATCATCAACATAGCCCACACGAAGCGGATCATAGCGCAATTAAACGCAACAAAATAAACCTAACATGACAGTGTACATTGAGTTGGAAGCCTTCTCAATAAATCTAGTGTTCTATTATATACACCTAGTGGTATAAGGAGCACATATTCATACTATTTTCCTATAACCTTACCGATAACAGAAATTATATTTATCAGTAGGATTCGGATGTTTGACATGTAATATTTTTATCCTGACCTCCGTTCTTGCCGCAAACACAAATTAAACACGAATTGCACGCTTATTATCCTAATCGGGCCGTTTTTATTTTGCATATAAAGTCATATTTTGGTCTTTCTTGTGGTCTTGGTCATATTTTGGCCATATTTGTAATTTAACGTCATATTTCAGTTATAAATTCGGTGAAAGAGCGCACTTATACAGTGTGTGTACTACGTTGTCGAGTAAAATTTGAAATTTATTTAATTGATTTAATGTTTATGCCAAATAATTAGCATCTTAAATTTTAAAATTACTGCAATTGTTCATCTTTTATAGCCATACAGCAATGTCTACAAAATATTACTACGAGTATTTCTAGATCATGAAGCGAGCAAACAGGATAAGATTCTTTAAAAATACAAGTTCATCACAAATAAAAATGTAAATCACCAAGTGATTTATCTGATTGAATTCGTGTGATGTAAGAATTTAGTGTCTTTAAACGTTTTAAATTGGAACATTTATTTTTGAAAATACGTTACTTTTATTAGGTCATATTTAGGATTTCTGGGTCATATTTAGACATTTTTAAGGGCATATTTGCAGTCATATTTTCCACTGTTTTATGCCATAAACATCCGAACCCTATAATTACACTGGACAACAAAACTGACCTTCAAAAAAATTTTTTGCACAAAACATATCATTTCTTATGTATTTTGATGTGCTGAGTTCAAATATGGCCTTTGTTTTTGTCTAGCACCCTCAGTTGTTTAGTAAATCGTATACTTACACTTCTAGTCGTTTATAAATAAATCGTAAAGTCACCGTAATATCAAAGACTAATTGGTAATATTTTTTTACACAAAACATATCATTTCTTATGTATTTTGATGTGCTGAGTTCAAATATGACCTTAGTTTTTGTCTAGCACCCTCAGTTTTTTAGTAAATCATATACTTACAAGTTCTAGTCGTTTATAAATAAAACGTAAAGTCGCCGTAATATCAAAGACTAACTGGTAATATTTTTTTACACAAAACATATCATTTCTTATGTATTTTGAAGTGCTGAGTTCAAATATGGCCTTTGTTTTTGTCTAGCACCCTCAGTTTTTTAGTAAATCGTGTACTTACACGTCTAGTCGTTTATAAACGTAAAGTCACCGTAATATCAAAGACTAACTGGTAATATTCGTATGTAGAAGAATCCTTCATAATAAAATTATATTTAATTTTGTAAAAGTAACCAATTAACATACCTGAAAACATTGCCAGCTCGTTTTCAAGTCCATCCTCTACTGCTGTCAGTTGAATTTCTGCCGTTTGCTGCTTCTTCTGTACTTTCCTGTGGTTTCTCTTTTGAGGCTCCAGCAGTAATCTGCAAGCATATTGGGTTTCCATCTTCCTTGATACCTTTTCTCCATTTCGGAAATATCTTGGTGGAATCTTTCTCCATGTTCATCACTAACTTGTCCTAGATTTGCAGGGAAAAAGTCCAAATGGGAATGCAGGAAGTGAATTTTGATAGAAATGTTGCAACCTAGATTTCTATAGGCTCCTAGTAATTTCTCAAATAATTGTTCGTAATTTTGTGCTCTAGTATTACCTAAGAACTGTTCGCAAATGGTCTTGAATGATATCCATGCTTCAAGTTCCACATTATTCAGTTTACTTTCAAACAGCTGATCTTTCATTAGTTCTCGAATCTGAGGCCCAACAAAAATGCCTTCCTTCAACTTAGAAGCACTGATTTTTGGAAATTTTTCTTCTAGGTATTTGAAACCTGCTCCAGATTTGTCTAATGCCTTGACAAAATTCTTCATTAGGCCTAATTTTATATGTAGTGAAGGCAATAAAATTTTTGATCTATCAACCAATGGTTCAGCTGAGATATTCTTTTCTCCAAGGACAAAATTCTTCCGGGGAGGCCATATTTTAGTGTCGTAATGTTTGGATTTATCACGGCTATCCCATTCGCACAAAAAACAGCAATATTTCGTGTATCCGCTTTGCAATCCTAACAGTATTCCAATCATTTTGAAATCGCCACAGATGGACCAGTTGTACTTGTCATACTGCACTTTTTGTAATATTAGCTGCATTTTTTGTAACTTTCTTTCATTTGAACTGCATGACCAATTATCATAACACCACGGTCCTTACTAACTAAAGCAGTAAAATAATAATAAATAAATGTTATAATCGCTATTAGGTCTTGTTTACTATGTCAATCACTTTAACAGAAATTTATGCATTTACAGCCAGTGCTAATTCAGAAAACAGGCTTTCTTTTTGAAACTGAGGGTGCCAGAGAAAAACTGTTTGCATAATTGAATTCAGCACTAAAATCCACATAATAAACGCCCAATTTCATGCAAAAAAATTTTTTGGCTGTTGTCCAGTGTTATCAGTCATAACGTAGCTATAATTTTGAAAGGATTGAGATCATCACGTTTAAATAGTTATGATCCGGTATCAAAACGAGATCTTATTTTGCGAGTGGGTTAATGTTTGCGTGAGCAAAACAAAATAATTTTGTCGCATATATCATATAGTACTATTATTGTCAAGTAATTATTATTTGTGAAGTAATAATAAATATTACATTTTTTAAAATAAATATCACGTACTATCCTGTTTTCTATGCACGTATGTAAACAGAGATTATTGATTTTCTATGACGCTGCTGCCAACATACGAGTTATAGTTGAACCACCAAGTAAGGCTATTTTTGCGACCACCGTTATAAATTTGACATTTAAAAAGACGTTATGAATTTTAACATTTTCAGTGTTTATCAAACTGAGTCTATGCAATAATAATATGCAAAATTTTTAATTAAAAGGGTATTTTCCATGTAACCGCGGTGCGGGAAATCCGAGGTCCTAGGGGGCCCGAATTGAAAAAAAAAAAAAAAAGGAATGTAAATAAAATGTCATAATGGAGAGAGACCTGCAAAGCAGTAAGAGAAAAAGAGTTCGCCTAATCGAAAAATGAGTTCTTTTGTGGATAGGCCTATTGCAAATAAAGTCAAACAAAGTCAAGCAAGAAGCAATTCATATAAGTTATATAAAATATGTCTTTGCCGCTTCCATTGACCCTTAAGGATTTTACATATTACAATGTGCCTGTGACAGATTTTGGAAGTAAAGATCTAGGATACAATACTACTTTATTTCCTAATTTTCTATACTACTGCTACTACTATTAGTAATAATAATACCGCCTACCGGCAATAATAATACAGCCAAGTTTTAATACCTTAGAGGTCCTGTCAGCCAACAAATATATTTTCCGCGGTGGAAGTCTCGTTAGTTGAGCGCAATTTTTTTTATACGTTGCCCAAATTAACTATTGCAGGGGGGCTCAACATTTCTCCTTCATGCCACTGACTCATTGGCATGATTTCCTCCTTTTAATTAATATCATCTACAGTTAAAAGCGTTTCTTTTACCTTCAACTATCAAAAAAAAATTATATTGCTTTACGATATTTTTAATTCTTCTGACTACTTTCGTTTGAGAGACAATTGCCTAATCAATACGGGTAAAACAAGCACATTAGAAACGGTCTTCCTTCCAACTGTAGACCTCGCAACTGTAGAGAAATACATTTTAATAATTCACGTTCAGTAATTCATTAAAGTGCATGTAAAGGATGGGAAAGGGAGATATTGAGTGAAATGGATAGCGTCTTCCGGTCCAGTGCCCTGGTGGTAGCTGGTGTCATATGACGACCTTTTGATTCGTGCGCACAGGGGCTGGTGTGCAGTTAGCACTGCCACTGCGGGGTGCCCGCTTGTTCACCGGTGCATGTAATTTATTGTGATTGGTTCATTTCCCCACATAATCACCCTGGAACACATGTGCGAAGCGGGTTGCATCAACACCCACATCTGCTGCTCGAGTCATACAGGATTCCTATTTTAAAGGTTAAAGTACATGGCGCCAACTTATATAAACCCGTGGGCTCAAGCCCACCCAATAATTTATCATGTATTATTATAATTAGTTATAGCTATTACTAAAATGCGTGTTTTTTTTTGTTAAATTGCTTTACAGCGAAAATCATGTTGCTGTACTAATTCTGTTATTCCAATTCACTCACGATCGTTTGAAATCATTCTTTAATTCATTAAATTTTTACGTCTTACGCTGTCAGTAGCCTACAATTTTACGGTTTCAAATGACTATAGACATGTTTTTATTTCAATAAAGTTAATCACATTGCTGATATACATAAGGAGAGTGCGGAAAAGTTTGATCGTCCTCAGGATTTAGGCGATAGGCCTACTTGTGAGTAAGAAAACTCACTGGAATGACGTCAGTATACAGATCAAAGAATTTTGATATAATAATGTGGAGTACTAGACATTGGTGAATGGTACAAAGGAAAAAAGAGTGGAACGAATATATAAAAAGAAGGGAAAATGAACCAGAGGGAAGCAAGAGCTCAGGTCGTTCACAAAAAATATGTGTGATTAGGGAGAACAAGCTATTCGTACATTTTTTTTTTTTTTTTTTTTTTTTTTTTTTTTTTTTTTTTTTTTTTCCCCTCCACTGCCCCCAGAGCGCCTGTGTACTTTAAGCTTGTGGGTAATGTGTGTTGAGTTAGCTGTTTGATTCAGCACGAATATAAGTGTGTAACCCTGTTTGTGTTTTGTCTGTCTGTGTTTTCTGTCTGTCCGGGTCGTCTCTCCGATCTTACCTTATAATACGCTTCCTCGGATCGCAAGGATGCAATTTTATCTAATAAAGCATCAGCTCGTTACTGGACAGGTAAGGAATCAACGTGTAATGATTAGTACGTCACATGCTACCAGTGAACAGAATGAAAACACATTACAACATAACTTGAATCGATTTCATGATAAATACAGTTTTTAATGAGATTGCTATCCGATTCTCTTCAAATGTAGGCTATACTTCCTCTACTTTAGGTTGCGGTACGGGTATTGAAAGTAAATTAATTCAATATGCAGTCAATACAATAGAAACATATCATGTGTTTGTTAATCCAAAACAAAGGAATAAGTCTATTTAATGAAAGCAACAATCCTTCCTATTCACAAACAAGCATAATATAGGCCTATAATCTAAGCACCGTCGGTAAAAATAAGAAAAACCGGGATCGAATCTCGGTGGATCCGTGGAATTCGTGGTGGACAATATGGGGTCGGGGTAGGTTTTCTCGAGGTGTTCCTATTTCCTCTGCCAAATGTCATTCCACCATTGCTCCATTAATCATTATATGGCAGTAATAAAATGAATAATTATTACAAATCAGATTCAGGATACACAATGTCGGGCTTTAAAAAAATAACATGTCATAGTCAAAAGTGTGTAAAGAAAAACAAATTATTGCTAAAAATATAACATAAATTATACCACATAAAAATAAATCTTCTTACGTAGTTTATTATTGTAGGACTTAAATACGGCTGAAAGACACCAAATAAATTTTTCTGCAACTTAACTACCGTACCATATTGTGTTTCATTTAACATTTTTAGTAATACTATTGTTACAGTTTGTCTTTTTTACTTCATTTACTTACCTGACATAATATTTGAGCTGGTGTTTCTGTGTAGACTGCATTCAATAATTGAATTTCACAATTATTGTGAAATTAATTGAAGATGACCTTGCTCGGTTGCCATAACAAACTGGGTAAAAAGAGCATCGCTAACATGGTGAAGTTCGTAAAAGTGGAAATATGGATAATCCAAATAAAAGACCAACGAGCACTCAGAGGCTAATGGAAATTCATCAAAACGGACGAGAGAAGAACCATGTTGTAGTAAATAGGCTATATTGTAGCCTAATGCAAGATGAAAATGAAAAACTGCCTGTGGGAAAGCAATCAAGAAAAAAAATAAAATCAGGTAAACTGATTTAGCAGATTACCAGAATGCTTTTGTTGGATCATTGACAATTGCAATTATGGTATACAGAAAATAAGTTATTTGGCTTACGGAAGAACAAAGGTCTAGTTTGATAAGCATATGTGAAGGAATATGTGGGTAGTGTTGTATGTGAAAGCTAACCGTATTACAGCTTTCAAAGCCGTATATGAACACTGTAGAACAATATGCTGTCATGAGAACTGATTTGCGTAACTTTAGGCCCTTGTGGTTCCCGGATATCATCTGGCCGTCATTCTCATCTTCATCCTCATCCTCGCCTTGTTCTGAGTGAGTGTGTGTGTGAATGGTGTGTATCGTCCTATGTGTTCGTGTTGTCTCGGAGGTGGCCCCGGCATTGGACTGATCACTCATCCGGGGAGGCCCTCCATGTCCTTATCTGGTCAAAAAAGTATGTATGTGATCCAAAGGTAATCCCTCTCCCGACAGGTCGCGGCCCTGTAAGACCCGGGCGGCGTGGGTCGCTTAAATCCTAAAAGGGAGAGGTAAAACTACGAAAAAGACAGAAAAAAAAGAAAAAGAGAACTGATTTGCATTTAACAAATTCTTTCTAATATATTACCATGTAATAGGCACTAAATTGGGCATTACTCCAGTACCGGTTAACCGATTTAGTCCAAAATCAATAGTCTTCTTTCCATTGACGTTATAAATGCATATGCCAAGTTTCATGAAAATCCGATAAGCCGTATTTGAGTTATCACGCGAACAGGCACACAGACAGACAGACAGACGGACAGACATTTTTCTACCTCACAATCTCAGAAAGTACTTAATACAATAGAATGAACGAGCCAGTAGGTGTTTTTAAAATATGCCCTTTGGATTAAACAAGTACCTAGAGCAAAAGAACGTGAATTATCAGATAACGCTTTTTTTTTTTCATTCATGAATTGCCATTTAATCTAGAAGCCCGGATGTTCTCTGATGTACCCACCAAGCTAGTTAACTATAGGTCTAATGTAAGATAAAGCTAATAGCTAGCAAGATATATTGACAACTTTTCAGTTAAATAAATTGCACAAAACAGCCTAATAACCTATATTATACCAGGGAATGGGTAAAACCCTGCTTCATACGGCAGATGGTTTCCATCCTGGAAAACAAACTTATTCTAATGGCACCACATCCCATGACGGGCAAAGCCTACAACATAACTGTGTCATCTACCATCGTCCGTCAAAATTGATAGATAGCAGTGTTTGGGGGCATATAGTCAGCTTGCCGACACCGAGGGCCGTTACTACAGTGTTTTGCAGATGTCAAGCCGTTTGTTCTTCTCCTTGCATAGATATGCGGTCCAATCAGAGACGGCGAGACGGAGGGAAGACTCTTACAGCTAGCGACACTTCGTTAGCTCGTACACGTGATTGGCGGTGAAGAAAAACGCTTCTCATTTGAAAAATACTGTAGTAGTCTTCTTGACCGGAGCCGCTACTTCTTTATCAGGACTGAGTGCACCCAGTCCCAGACCTCCCTCCTTCAGAAGAATCTATAGAGGTACGGGGAGCGAACTCGGGCCGTTCGGCCTCGTAGGAGTAGAAAATGAAAATTTATTCTTAGGTAAAAAATCGTGTTACCTTTTACCTGTAGTTTTATCTATGACCTATTTTAGATAAATAAATAGCCTAATATGTTTTTGGAAGTTAATACTGATTCCCTTAGTTGATATTTAAACTATAGGACGCTCTTTAAAATAGCACTACATTAAACTGATGGCATGGCAAATCTCGACGAATTCATAAAATAGTATTCTGGTGTTCTACATTTCAACAGTGTTTAAGACCACTGCAAACACACTTTTCTTTCCTTTTTCCTTTTTATCACACATCCTAAGATATCGCACCATTAAAGAAATCGGTGAAATAAAAGGAAAAGAGAAGTCACGAACAGATTACGATAGCGTAGAGGAGCGAATTATAGATGCCGTAAGTAGGTCAACTTTTGCAGCTTCCTTTGTAGGCTGTTGGAGTAAATCCCATAATGCAATTTGAACCAGCAATCCTCACATGTAGGTGGAACAGACAAACGCAGCTTTCATACTGGCCAACTCAAAGCTAGATAAACTCTGCAGCCTCTCCTGATCCTCTGAACACTAGTACTAGGTGGATTATCTGAAAAAATCAACTTCTACAAACAAAATGTCTGTGCATCCCAACTATATATCGTAACCAGTGCTCTAGTGGCCTTACCAGTGCAGATTTTATAGTAACTTCAACACAGCAAAGTTTTGTAAACTGTAGTACAAATCTGTGAATTTCGTTAATCTTATTTTATCTATCCATTAGATTGATATCCTTCCTGGTGCAGAGGCACCTTATCCGCCTCTGTATTCGGGAATCGGGTTCAAACCCAGACGTGATCGACGGATTTTTCATGGCATAAAAACTCTAAGCACCATAAACCTTAGCCCCACCTGTCTTATTTTTACGACTCATTAGAGAACCCCAAGCCGAAATTAAAATGTCCGGATAAAATGTTCCTACTTTTTTCACGTCCTAGTCGATCCTTGGTTTCCTATTATAGAACCGTGGAGTCGATGGGTCCCCTATCCGGCACTCTGCTATCTGCAGGAAAATAAGCCTAACTGAATTCTTATTCAGTTAACAGTACCTCCGGATGTTATGATTGTCCTGTGTCTACCGCGAACTCGCTTATGTCAGAGTTCTAGATCTCGAATGATAATAACATGCTCGTTCACTTGGATGGTGCAGTCTGTATGGTGCTCGCTTTGGGTGCCCAAGTTTGCTGATTCGATCCCTGCCCAGGTTGCTGTCGTTTGTGTGTGCATAAATGTGTCAGGCCTATGTCTGTAGATCTACCGGCATTCAAAAGTACTTTCTTCTTTACCTTAGTTTTACCTCCCAAGGGACTCAAAAGAACTGCTAGACAAAATCCCGTCGTTAAATAACCATACAAACTACCAAAGTAGAGTAAAATATACTTGAAGTAACTTACACTATAGAGGTTCTTGCCTTCTTATATTAGGACTGTAAAAGGGCTGTCTCAAGCTGTTCACAGATTGTCTTATAATGAGGTTTACGAAAATTCTCTTTATTTCTTGGAGCAACTACTCTGTAATTATTTTGTCATTCAATTATAAGTTGTTTCATTCAACAGAATTATCCTAAATTTTTACTGAAAGGAACTTAATTAAAACATATTAGCTAATTTGTAGATTGCATTTTTCAGAAAAGCAATCAAGTGGTATAAAAGTAATAACACAATTCTTATCTTAGTTTTCGGAAAACCAATTAACATTTGAGGAAACTTCTTGATACGTCACGATAAAATGTCACAAGCAGTCTTTAAGAATATTTTAAAATGGAGTTTTCTGCAACTTCTCGTTTCTAAAGTCCCAAACAGACACAGACGATCCCGATCCCACATAATATTGTACTATACAATACAATACAATGTTAAAACTAGTGACCGAATACTGGAATAATTTAAGTTTGGATAGAATACCGGTAATATACCCATACAAATATACAACCATAATGTCCAATACCGGTATTTTCGTAGCTGTATATAAAGATTACATGACCGGTCAAGTCTGGGGGCAAATATAACAGCAAAGAAATACTTCCCTCAATTAATGAATTAATTTATTATAGGCTACAATACAAAAAAATCGATTCCAAAACACAATTTACTAGCGTAGATCACACTAGTGAACCCAGCTATAGGCCTAACGAGTCGAAAATAAAACACAAAAAGTAGAATCTGAATGTTAAATACGGTGAAATATTGCATATAATTTAACAACCACACCGAGAAGGCATGGCCGATTGTCGTGTGCATTATTAAGTGCCAGAATGGTACAGGTATCATAGGTCTACTTTATAAGATTGTTTGGAGGATGGGAAAATGTATGTCCGTGTGTCTGTATGCGCGATAACTCAAATACGCTTATCGGATTTTCATGAAACTTGGTATACGAATTTATAACGTCCATGGAAAGAAGCCTATTGATATTGGACCACATCGGTTGACCGGTACCGGAGTAAAGCCCAATTTAGTGCCTATTTTTTGTTAATATATTAGAAAGAATTTATCAAATGCAAATTAGTTCTCATGACAATATATTGTTTTACAGTGTTCATATACGGCTTTGGAAGTTGCAACCCAGTTAGCTATGACACATATTCCACATATTCTCACATATTCCTCCCTATATGCTTATCAAATTAGACCTTTGTTCTTCTGTAAGCCCTGCTTAATAATCATCTGGAACTTAACTAGGAAAGTGATTAACAAAATTAATTATTTTCTGCACATCTTAATTGCAATTATCACTGATTAAACAAAGGCACTCTGGTACTTTATTACATCAGTTTACCTGGTTCATTCTGCAGTGCAGTGAAAATTAGACAATCCAACAGAGCATAGTTTGGCACGAATCATAGCACAATAAGCCTCACTGTGCAGGTATTTAATTATTGACGTTGTTATTGTTGTTATTATTACAAAAAATTGCACAAACCTCACAACATGCAAGCAGTTCTTTGTTATGCATCTGGATGTCTCTGTTGTTTGATATTTTAAAAACCGGTATGTGGGAATTTGTTTTTTCTTTCTTCCCATTTGAACTTGCTCAATAACAACAGGGCTTACGACTGGAGCCCGACTAAAAATTGTTGCAAATCCCCACTACCTAACGAAATAGCGGAATGCGCAGATCAGTGTTGACCTCGACAAAACAACAAGCATTCGGTTAGAAGGGCTACTTCTTTATCATGTAAATATAATGACTAGACCTGTCAGATTTATTCAGATCCGTTCTTAAGTACTCAAGGTTTATTCTTCTAATGTTGCATATTTTTACCGGTATTATACCACTATTATACCGTTATACCATTGAGGTAACCTACTTCTACATCAGTTTGAAAGTTCTAATACAAAATAATACTGTCATTCACCTCTGCTGACTACAATGCATTGATCAATGAGGCTTCCATAGCTGACTTGACATACAAGTGAGATCTGTTATGAAATGAATTCTGTAAATCCGCCTAAAAATTTGTTATTTGTTTATCATTCTTTTAAATCTTATTTCTACCTCACCATAATAAACATTATCACCATCATCACTATCACCTCTATTCTAATCATTAATCATCACAATGATCATCTATATCATTAATCTTCATAAGCATTGTTATGTCATTCTGAAGATGCCTACTTTTTTATAAATTTTAAAAGTTATTTGTAGCATCTCTTTATAAATAAATAAAAATTAAATGATTTATTATCATCATCATTGTTATTATTGTCAGTATTATTGTTATTTAGCGCTTCAAAATTCAAATCTTCGTTACCTTCTGTAAAAATTCAGCACTTTTTTTTCCTGTGAAAAGTTTGTGACAGGGGTTCTGCTACATGCTTAGATGTGGATATTACTAATAATTCCTATAGAGTAATGTAAATAACTAGAAAGCTGGCACTTGAATCCTTTCAAGCTGCATAAAATTCGTGTGAGAATTAAATGAGTCCTACATGGTTCAAAATATATATTTTTAAATCTAAAAATTTATCTATGTAAGCATAAACAATTAACTACACCAATTAAATTGTCATGAGTCTATATAATCCTGAAAAGTAAATATACTTCTCTAATCTGATACTACTCAAAGATGTATCTCGCCCGTTAAAGTGTTATTTTTTAATTACTTTTTTTGCTGCCAATCAAGTCTTACGCTTGAAACCGAAAATAACAAAGTGAAGTGGGTGAGGTGGAAATTATTCCATAGAAGAATAAGTTAGTTAGAATTATCATCCATGATTGTTCAGCGATAGCAGGGAGGTGCATTTTATCTTAAAGAAAAGACTAGCTGGCTCACTTCAATCAAATTCTTACAAGTTATTGGTCCAAATAAAAAGAAGTGACATAATAAGATGATTTTAGTAATAGGCATATTACCAACAGAATGGTACATGCTAACTTGCACTGAACTGCACTATATTATTTAAAGCCGAGCTTAAACATGAAAGTTTCAAATGTGCGTCGAATTTTGTGACTCTTAACTTGTGTGGAAGCTGTTATTCAGTGGTTAGACCTTCGAGAGATGCCAGGCTTATTTCCGATATCGGTGCTGTCAATAAAAGCGGGTCCTATTGAATAGGCAGGAAATCCCGATCGTGTTCGTTTGACCAGAATCCAACAAAGTCACTGAAACCAATCTATAATCTCAGGGGTACTCAACATTCATAATAATTTTTATTGCCTAATACTGAGGCCTGAGACTAGTCTGTAAATTTCCTGATGTCAAAGAAGATCTTGATTAAATCTTATACTATATCGCCTGAATATCACAGTAAGAATGGAAGAGTAAGAAGAATTAGGAAGAAGAGGGAGAAGGAGAAAAAGAATACTTAGGAAGAGGAGGAGTAGCAGGTGGAATAAGAACAGTAAGAAGAGGTACCGGTATAGCAGATAAATAGGTCTAGTTTTTCCTTTAAATTACTTAGTTTGGTTTGAATGATCTAGTATATTAAAATTTAGGATAATATATTCCTTCAAATGTACTGTCAGATAAGGGAGTATAGGAAGCTAGCCAAAACATTCTACATCCTCTAAACTATGTCCTAATAGCAAAATAGCGCCATATTAATTCGAATTAGCTTGAAGCTCCTAAGCTATCTCCTACCTTTAACTATATAGGCACCATAGTATAAACTAAACTAAACTAAACTAAAATCCGTGGCGCTACAACCCTGAAGGGACAAGGCCTACCACCCGACCGCTGCGTCATCTACCATAGGCAGATCGCAGGATTGAGGGGGCATGTGGTCAGCATGCCGACACCCACGGCCGTTAATGGTTTCCATGACCGGAGCCGCTACTTCTTTATCAAGTAGCTCCTCAATTTGAATCACGAGTCTGAGTGCACCCCTGCCAGACCTCGCTACCTCAGAAAAGAAAATACGAGGAGGTACCGGGATTGAACCCGGGCCGACGTATCTGTAGTCACCGACGCTAACCAAAACATCACGCCGGCGGTCGAGCCTGTTATATTATTTTGTTTTACTTATATTATGCTAATGTTATGCTCATTATAAACCATAATAATAATTATTATTTATTTTTAAAAACAAATACCTATACATAAGGATTCAATGGCAGGCAGTAAAATGTTGCTAGTTGTGTGATTGTTAGTTTATAATTTATTCTATATCTATGTTTTGGCTTTTGCCCAGCTATAGCACGGATAGCTCGTGTAAAGAATAATGTATGTAGTTATTAAGTGCCAGAATGGTACTTTATGAGATTGTGTGGGAGACGGGAAAATGTTTGTCCTTCTGTATGTCTTTCTCTACGTGCGATAACTCTATTGCATGATGAAGTTAAAATGTGTAGAAGACATGAAAGAAAGGATAGAAAATTTATGGTTTAATTTTGCATATTGTTGCATATTTTGTTAGTTTTTCTGGATATCAAATTATTTGTGCACTTCTTTTAATTTGTCTCATTTTTAACGGCGTGTTTCTGGCGTGTTTTAGTGTTATGAATATCTCTGTTAAATTTAATTTGGCTAAGAGATTGTTTGAGATCCGACTGTGCAATAATTATTGACTGTACTTAGTCGAATTTTTTCGGGACTGATTGTATAAGTTAATATGAAAGCAACGTTATACTTCATTTAGTTTTACTTTACTAAAATTTTTGGTATTGACTTTTTCTTTTCTTTTTGTAATTACATTTATAAAACTTCTATTTTTTAAAATCTATATGCTACTGTAATTCAGCTAACAAAGAGGACGTAAAGTATTAAAATTACCTAAATATCAGAGCATACTTAATTGGTTAAGGAGCATAATTTAGAAAATTAGAGCATATTTCCATGCATATTTCGTCTTCTGATAACGCATTAACTTCCGCGCCTTACAATAGCCAGTAGTTTAGGGCTGAAAATCGATTAAAATTCCTAATCGAGTTAACGCTTGACTTCAATCGATTAATCGACTGATTAATCGACAAACAGGTCGGTATTTTAAACGAAACCAAAGTGTACATTTAATATTATTTTACACGTTTAATAACTACTACACTACAGATAATCAGAAGATATCCTGAATTAATGAATATCATTATTAGTTAATTAGTGAAAAAAATATAAAAAACTTACATTTCCGGTTACTTTTTCAGCCAAGACTTGCAAAACTAAACTACCCTTCAGGTTTCTGAATAACGGGAATTGTTTGGACACAATAGGCTGAATGATACATGATGTGCCAAGGCCGGAGAAGCGAGAGAAAGGAGTTTGGTCATTTGACCCATTTCTCAAAAAACGTTTTTCAGAATTCGACTAAACCGATTAATCTGAAAATGTAATTGATCGACGATTAAATGTTTAGTCGATTAATCGAGCCGGTTAATCGATTAGGCTAATCGGTACAGCCCTAAGTTTAATCGTCATGATTCTCTCTTTTCATCCTTAAATTATTCTTCACATCTAAGCCAAAAATTTCATTTATCATTCTATCTTTCGATCTCGTATTATCAGAATAGCGAAATGTAGACTGCGTATTATATGTTAAATCTGTTATAGAAATTGTTAAAATATTACTCTTGGGAAATCAAGCATCGGATAATTAATATATGTGACAGCTGAGCATATTAAGATAATCGCGAGAGCTTACTGTTGGTACTGGTGAAATAGAAATGTCAGCACTTTCTACAAGCACACAAGTCATAAAACAACCGCAGGGGCGGAAGCAAGAGATAGGGAGAATGGAAGAATCGCTCTTTTTGCAGCCGTATATCATAGCATCACGTCCCTAACTTGTTCTCTTGTTCACTTTTTACTGACTTTCACTTAGCGGCTTCCCATTCTTGCGAAAATAAAAATATTTATTTTCGTTGAGGAGACATATCAGCTAAATTTTGGCTAAAATTAGTAATATTTTAATCTTGACTTAAATATATACACTACCATTATTTGACGGAATAAAATAATTTCATGATGACGACTGAAAACATATCAAACAATAAAATCTTGATAAAGTACACTATTTTATACCCTTAACTTTTCTTGTTTGGTACAGTGTTCATTTTTTATATCGGACCAGATCATTTTAGCTTTCATAAATAGATTTATAAAATATAACAAACAAAAACACATTAAAATAATGTTATCTCGATCTTTAAAAAGTCACAAGTTTATGAAGCTGGTGAGTTGGTATGTTTCTTCTGGAATCGATTGAAGAGGAGCGAAACTTACCAGCTTCTTAAACTTGTGACTTTTAAAGACTGTTGCTCTGTCTGCACAAATTAACGAATAAAACTGGTTCGCATGTAGTTACAAGTACAGAAGGGTCATTCTTAAACTTCAGAACAACGTCAAGTTCACTAGAAAAAAGAAGTACGGTAACTTCCTCGTAATGTTTCTCGGGTAAGACTAAAAAACTGCATTTTTTTTTCACTCTTGCGAATGACGGTTAAAAGTTAGTAGTTAAGTTTCAGATCATTCAGGAAATTTAAAGCAAATAACTCTTAACAATAATACCAGAGTAACTGATAATTTTCTGACAATTGTGGCATCCAGTGAGAGAGTGGGCTAAGCCAGGTAAACGGAATCGAGATATTTTAAGATTTGTGTTTGGCTATGTAATGAGAAAAAAATTCATCTTAACACTTGATTTATTTCTTCTTATAAGAATGTATACATTTCAAAGTGTTTACAAAAATTAATTTCAGACCACAGTGCCAACCCTTTATCACCCTTTTAAGGTTTTTTCGCAGCTTTATAATATTTTTAAACAATTCAAAACTTTGAAATGCCATATCTCGGTACGTATTTAGTTTAAAAAGAAACGAAGCAAATGGTAGGAAATTTAATGCTCTTTAACTTTTTAATGGAATGTTTTAGGCTAAAACGGGTTGTTTAGGTGTTATAAGGGGAAAAAATACATTAACTTAAAATTTTCGAGGTTTTCGGCTGCCCTGAAGTTCTTACAGGTTTCTCGGATGGGAAAACTTGGATTCTACACCACAGAATACCCACATACAACATATTAAAAAATTATTAATTTCGGACCTTTTTCCAGGTAAAAGTACCTGGTGACTGAAATATTACCACGCCCTGCATATAACGTTACAAATGCTTCCAAGCTGGCTTAGCCCACACTCTCTCTGGAGAAACGTCATTTCCTTAATTTATGAAAATTGTCTTTCAAGAACAGATAAGGAAGGAACCCACAAAAACCTTTAATATTAGGTTTACAGTTACATGACTATATGTACTACACAGAGATGACAATAACTCAAATTTGAAAATTGTTGGCTTAGCCCACTCTTTCACTGGATGCCACAATTTCATTGAGCTTAACGAATTTTTGTTGTCATGATCATTATTTCGAGATCGTAAGTCTCGAAATAATTGCATGACAACAATCATGAGTTTAAAAGTGAAACTAATTTATCTCAGAAAAATATCTGCTCAAGTGCTCTTCTGCAAGATACCGTAAATGTTACGCGAAAACCTGTAGACTTCCATAACTTATATGACTCGATGTATGTAGGCCTAATATCAGCCTTTTGCAATATGACATACATTATTATAAAGAACCTGTCCTGGCCTTCTTGCGGTAAGACAATACAAAAAAAACCATAAGAAAAGAATAAGGCAAAACAATCTAATTGAAATCAGAGGTAGCCTAATAGTTTCTCATACTGGAATAAAACAAATAACCTAGGAGAAAAGCAGTTATTATTGTTGCTCGATTTTTATTGTTAGTTAAATTTCTATAAGCGTGCACATTGGTTGACATCTTTAGCTGGGAATTATTGCCAAAGGTGTTTTCCTTAAAATATTATTTTTAAAAAATCGATCCCTACACCAAAACATGAGCTCAAAATGCTTAGTATTACAAAAATGTATCTTGTTACTCCGGTTTTTTTTTTCCGGGACTATAACGATCCCTAATATCGCACCTGTAAGTTAAATTTCCTATAAACCAATGGCGAAGCATGACCTCAACATTAAAGCAAGGACTATCGAATTATATAAAACTTCTTTCTCTTTATAGAATATGATCAGATGTTTTGTTATTATTATTATCTTATTATTAATAATATTTTTATTATTAATATTATTATTACTATTTTTTCGTTACTATTATTATTATTATTATTATTATTATTTAATTTTCGCTAGTAAAGATAAAGTTGTGTTATAATTATAGAAGACGATAAAAATATCGAAATGTGCCTTCTCAGTGACTATTTCAATCATACGACGCTTGTTTGATATTGATCAATAACGTTAAGCAATCTCTCGGATATAGAATAATCACGATCGTTTATCTTATAATATCCGTCCTCGGATCGCAAGGATGCAATTTTATCTGATAAAACGCCACCTCGTTACTGGACAAGTAAGGCATCAACGTGCGGTGATTGACGCGTCACGTGCTGCCATGAGCAGTATGAAAACACATTATTTAATACAACACAACTTGTTTGGAAATTTAAATAATATAAATGTCCGTTAATTAAAAACACAATTTCGATTCGGTACAAGCCATTTCGTGTGCTTTTATAGCTTTTTGATGTAAGCAACTATCACGATGCCCTCAATCTTGTGATCGATTTATCGAATCGATTCGTAGACTGTTCATTTGCCTAAAATGCCGTGATCTTATGGCTGGCAGATTATTAACAACAAATTAAGAAAATAATTATTATTCACAAAATCCGTTAATCTTATTCATGGAATAGTCCTATTATATCCTACTCGAGATTACGAGTTTCATCATTAAACTTGTACTCTCTCGTGGGATTAACTATGATAATCCCACTTTCAGGAAAAATATTAATAAACGTACCAATTTCTAAATATCTATATCAAGCTATCAACTGCACTAACCATGTTGCCACAGCACAACTCTGTCAGCTATTTTCAAGTGCGCCTGTTGACATATGTTAACTGCTACAAATGCAAGGCTGAGAAGTTAACTAGATAGCACGGCGACGGCAGGATTCACTACTACCTCTTCCCGCATCATACATACTCGTAATATTATAATAGCCTACGTAAAGGAAGTATTGCGTTCCACTCGGAATTCGATATCGCTTTCTCAACTTATACGTGTTGTTGTTACCTGAAACCAAAAAATGCTATTCTCCGGAACAGTCTGTGTCTGATAAGCATAGCTTAAGAACAAAAAATATTTAAAACCAAAGCTTTATATTTGAGTTGGATATCTTTTGGGATGTTACACGAAGATTGACACGACATTCTCTTTTAATGCCACTTCCACTTTTCGTGATTTTCTAAAAAACAACAAACAAAAAAACAAACAAAACAAAAAAACAAAAAATGTTCTCACGATTTGTTTAAATTTTGTACAGGAGGTACTTATACTGACATCTATAAAATTTTGTTTGAAACAAGTTTTCGTAAAAAAATCTCTGATAAGCCACCCATTGTACGTAGAAGCTCATGCTCATAAGTTTTGCTTGAGGAACAATACAGGATGAGGATGAGACAACTGAAAATGCACTTTGAGCAATACGGCCTCTTATTCTTTATCATAATGTGAAATGTGAAAGTTGTATTGCCCATGCTTAGTGAAAAGAATTTTAGGTGAATAAATTATATGAATTGTACTGATATATATGTACTAACTTATATGGATTTATATTACATTATAATTAATTATATTACATTATATTATAATTATACCGCGGACTTTTAGGTCGTAGAAAGAGCAGTTTAGGTTCTAAAATTGACTCTTTCAGTACCTCATTTAAGCTACATAAATCTAAATAAGCAAAAAGAATGGAGAAAAGCGACATACATAAAGTAAACAAATCTATATCATGTTGAAAAATGAGCATATTAACAGTACAATTTACAATTTTACTTCTACATACATAATCCAAGTCGCTTAATGGGTTTTAGGGAATTTTAAACTTAAAAAAATAAAATTGTTATTTTATATAATACACAAGTAGGCTTATTATGCAAATTTTTATTACATAGTTAGGAATCCAGATAGTTTTCTTCATTTCCCAAAATAGCTTAAATGAACTTAAGCCCTTTCTTTTTTGTTTGTTTTATAGCTGCTGCAGGACGAAAGATAACGACATATTTTATTAGTGTACAATATCGATGCAATGCCACAGCCAAAACACCTCAAAATAGTGCACGCCTGTACAAAAAACAAACAAACAAACAAAGGAAGGAAGGAAGAGCAGCGTGCTAATCGACGAACACTTTCGTAGCATAAGGGTTCAGTTCAGACCGATGCCTTCCTTTGCAAAACGCTCACATTCTAACCACAATATCACAAAGAAAGATTGGACCGACTTCCTTTCTTTATACGAGTAAAACTATTTTTTTTTTTCATTATTGAAGATGGGAAATTCAGTGTTAACTAAGTAAAAAAAAAGTGACTGATTTCCGTTCTCTATGAACCAATTTCATATATAAGGTAAAAAAATTATTATAAAATGTATTTATCTTGATAAGTGGAGATGTAAAAATAGATTAATCTCAGCTGTATCTTATTAAAAGAATATTTTCACTTCTCCTTGAATTCGAGAATTTTGTCTGCATTCTAAACATGAGTTATGTTTTTTTTTTCAGGTAGGCGCTGAGCTGTGGGCAGCAGAAACTGTAAGTAAAGCTCTGTCCTTTCATGGCAAATTCTAAGATTCACTGTAATATGGAGTTTCCTTGAATAATCCTGGACGTTAGAAGATACTTAAATATATTTGCCTTTAACAATTCTGATATTTGGCACCAAATAAGGAACGCAAACTTTCTTAAAACTGAATAGGATACTAAAACATCATAATAATTTTATTCGTTTAAATATCGAACATGTAATTTGTTTAAAAATGGTTCATTTTAAAATACCAAAGAGTTTTAAATCAAATATTCCGTCAGTTAATAAGAGAAGACATACACACCATGTCGAAACGAATCAAAGCAAATTCGAGGTCAAGAAAACCTCAAGATCAATTTATAACAATTTTAATGTGGTTATTCTTATCCCTTTATCTACATAGGCAGTTTATGCACAATGAAAGTCGAAACAGTGCAGAAGATTAATTAACAAAAACAAACACTCCCTTTTGTAGACATTACAGGTATTTAATATAATTCTAGCGTACAACATGCGGGAAACTCTTTACTCATATTTCAGAGATACACGTTTCACAAAGGGGAAGCAGTTCGTTGTTAATCCGAAGCAAACGTATTCGTTATTAAGGTCGGAAACGTACTATGATGTCTTTACTTTTAGCTAGAAGCATAAATGTTTAACTATCCTTTTGATGTAGTGTAAAGTCAGACGAGAAGATTGTTACAGTATGAAGAGATGTTAAGGTGACTGTTTGAACTGAATTGCATGCTGGTTAATGCACATCCAAGAGAGCTTTCGTCCTGAACTTGAGCAGCAGAAGTAAGAGCCCAGCTTCCTTCACGCTAGTCTGTGATCAATTAATGGCGAGATCAGTTTGCATCACGTGTTCTCGAGTGCAGGTGAACCGTTATCCACTATAAATCTACTCTTGCCAATAAGTCAACTCATAAATCCTTACAACCCGGCTTATTTTCTAACCCCAAAGAAATGGTTGAACAGTGTTGATCATGACCAGGGCCCGGATTTTGATGACATGCCATCTTTTAACTGGTACATCATGGACGTTGCCCACTAGTGCAGGTATTCTGATCATGAATCCTAGATTACAAAAATTGAATTTTTGGGGTCATTTTTGGTCATTTTTCCCCATTTTTCATTTTCAGTTAATTTTTAGAATTCAAAATCATTATTTGGTAATTTTTGACCATTTGATGTATTTCATTCCCACATTTCCTATTTTTGGGCAATTTTTTATATTTTAAAGTTTTTTTTTTCATTTTGTGTTGTTTCTTGCATTATATAGGTGTAGAGTTGTTGTGCATTTAGGTACATTTAATATTATGAGAACTCTAAATAAGTATAATTAAATATATCTTATTATAATTTGAATTTGGATACTGAAAGACTGTGTACGATGTTTCCATTTAACGGTATGTGCCAATTAACTAATTACAAGCATGTGTAATGGGATCAAAAACATTAATGTAGAATAAGACACAAATCTGACGAATAAACTAGCATTTTCATAAAAAAAAAATTTATCATTTTTCTGTATTTTTCCAGTCATTTTATAGCTCATTTTTTAGATCATCAAAATCCGCGCCCTAATTATGACTTTCTTAGTGACGAAACTTACGGCCACGCGATGCGGCAGGTCACTGAATTAACACGGGACCCTGAAACTCTAAGCATGAAACGATCTTAAGATGGCCGGTGATTAAAATTATAAACAAAACAAAAAAACAGATTTATGCTTCGTTTAGGATGATCTTAAATTTAAAAATAATATTAGTTTTATTTTCCGTATGTAACCAAAAAAGGATGGAAATTGAAATTCAAAGAAAATGTGGGTATATAGAATGAGGTGAATATCTCTGTGTGTTTACTCTAGCTAGAATAAACAAAGCGGTTCCAATAACAGTTACACAACAGTTAACCAACACGCCAAGTTTTTGCACTGCGAATAAATGAATGCTCTGTCCCCTCCGGCGCATGAGATGACCGCCTATGTAGGTCTCACTTCTGAAAACATACATTTATTGCTTTGAAGATACCAGAAAAATATTGCTTCTGACACCTCATGGCACAAACCCGCTCTGTGGAAAAATTCAGTACTTATGAGAGAAATTAGAGTCTCTACTTACTAAACTAATTTTAATTGTTATAATTATAGTTATTAGTTAAATATTATAAATATAATTATATTATAAAAATAATTAGTACTGTACATTGTTATATCATTTATGGGAACTACATATTATTATTCCTGGAACTTAAAGTAGGCCTACTGTTGATTGTTCTATCATTTATATTCTATCATTGTTCTTTCATTTATGAGAACTATATATTATTCATTCCTGGAACTTGATGTGGATGTATGTTAAAGTAGATAACAAAAAAATCTTACGTGAAACTCACATAACACTCCTCTGCCCAAATAAAAGTTAGCCTCTTTGTATAATAATATTACGACTCTCTTCATGTAAATTGGTTTTAAAAATGAAGAGAACGTCGTTACATCTCATCGCATCCTCGAAGGTTACATAACCCAAATAAAATTTCATTAATGCATTCACGTAACTTTCTTTACTTTAAGCATGGCCAATACATCACTCTCACTTCTTATTGCAAAGAGCGCGCATTCAGAGTGGGTGGCTTATAACTAGCCTTTAATGAATATTTTCGGGAAAAAGATAAAAGTTTTAGCTCTTGGTATAAGCACCCCATTTACAAAATTTAAGGAAAATAATTTGTGCCGTTTTCGAGAAAATCTTGAAAAACGAAATTTTATTCTTGTAAAGTTCCCTTAAATATAAGAGGAAATCTTGGGGTTAGTTTCCCATTCTACTGGATTCGTTAATTTTGTTTTTTACTCACGTAAAACGGCAAAATTTCATGTAATATTATTCTCCAGAAGTTTTAGAATCCATATAAGGGCACCTTTTGTTTCTAAGAATATTTTAAATATGGGTAAAATCGGTAAGAAGTTCACAAAAAACTAACCTAAATGGCGCTCAGAATGGAATCACAATAATACAGAATCAGCTGCTAGAAACAGCGCAGGTGCATGCTGGGAAGAAGCCGATGGGTCACGTGGGGCTGGAATCAGCTGCCAACGTGATAATGGTCAGACAACCCTCCGGAAGATATAATATGCCACATTTTCGAAACCGACACACAGTGTATCGTACATTATTCGAAAATGCAAGGGCGCTTCGCTTCGGCTGCCGCCTCCGCTCGCGCACTTAACTAATGTGGTTAGTGTTTTGCATTATTTAGCTTTATGTAGAGGTTGCAGGACCGTATGGAACAGACCAATGACATGCAAGGTCGTTGTGAGCCAATGGGAGTGTTGGTCTGCAAGCCAGAGACCGCATACCAACGCCGAACATCGCGTGCCGAAATCCAGTAGAGTGGGAAACTAAACCCGAAATCTTCGCTAATTTTCGTAGCACATCCTCGGAAGTACCTAACCCAAATACAAAATTTTGTTTTCAAACGATTTTCCATTCTGTTCACAGACACACAGACAAAAATGTTTCCGAAAAATAGTATTTCTGGATTCAGGGACCTCAAAACGTGTATTTATGTTAAAATCTCAACATCGAATTTAATAATAATAAAGAATAAAGTCTAAGAGTCCATATATGTATTGCTTTCGTCTTTTTATTAAAAAATGGATAAATTACCATTTCTGATGAATGATCAAAATTTGTAATACTTTCTGTTATCGTTTCTCTCCCTCTTTCCCTTTCCCTGTCTGTGTATCTTTCTCTCTTTCTCTCTCTCTATTCTCTCTCTCTTCTCTCTCTCTCTGTCTCTCTCTTCTGTCTCTCTCTCTGTGTCTCTCTGTCTCTGCCTCCATCTCTGTCTCTCTCTGTGTATCTCTCTGTTCTTCCTCTGTATATATGCATCTCTCTCAGTTTTTCTCTTTCTCTCTCTCTCCCGCTCTTTCTCTCTCTCTCTCTCCCCTCTCTCTAGTTCACTAAATAAGAACTGAAATTATTTCCATGAAAAAATTGAAGTACCACGTTGATTGACTATGTATCAAGCATGATGGCTCAGATGCTTGCATTCGGGATGTCCCACCCTTGGCCGGACAATTTGACTAGCTTTTTCATTATTTCCCCACTCCCAAGAGCAAATACCGGCTTGGATATATACCTACCATGGCTCATCGTCGCTATTTCAGGCAGTACCATTATAATTGTTAAAATTAAATATCCGTCAAAATTAATAATCCATTACACAACGACAATATCACAACGGATGAAAATCAATATCTCAGTGGCGTAGCGTAAGGGTAGACTTTGAGACTGAGTCTGCCTAAATAATATAAGGGAATAGTGGATTCATAAACAAATAAATAAAGGCAGCAACAACCAAGCCATTAATCATTATAAACTCATTAGCCGTGTCATCAAAATATTTTTCGCCGTTGCATTCCCCAACCCAAACGCATAAAGCGTCAATTTGTGGTGCCGCGTGCTTAGGCAGCCTCGAAATCTCATGATGCGGCAGTAAAGACAGCGAGCTGAGACTAAGCGATGATTCTGCCAGTCCAGTTTCATCAAGTGCGAGTTATATGACTTCTCCCACTAAACGTTAACTTACTCGTTGCTAAGACAGGCTAATTTGTTTCGCAAGAGCGGCATAAAGTCACCACTAAACTGGAGAGATTTTTGAGAACGCTAGTCTCTTCACTCAAAACTGTTCGGCAGCACTGGGTTGTGACGTCACCTCCGCATCACGCCGCCAAATTTGAATGTTAAATTCACAAAAACGGATTTTACAACCCCCAGCATGTGTTCTGCCGCTCTTGAAATACTCACGCGACTTTCTCTACCTTAATAAAATTGTTACTATTTTCTCTCGTCTGATTCCAGCTCTTAGAAAACACAACACAATGTTATCTACCTTAAACGTTAAAATTACCGTTTTCTCCCTCCGTCTCTGGGAATTCTCACGCGACTTTTTCTATCGTAATAAAATTGAAAAACTCAATAGTCGTGTCACATCCCCAGAAAGTACCCAAATACAAAATTTTGTGTTCATGAGATTTTCCGTTCTGGAGCTAGGCCAGTCACAGACACACAGGCACACAGACATGTTTCCTAAAATATATTTTTTTTATTCAGAGGACCTCAAAACGTGTATTTATGTTATAAACTCAACTTCCAATTTGGGGGTCGAAAACAATACTTCCTCTACCTACAGTACATATGGTATGAGTAGAGAAGTAAAAATAAATCTTTGTACGTTTCCAAAGGTTAACATGTTCTTATTTTCATATTTTTTAGGTAGATTTTCGAAGAAAAATCTACCTATTGCAATGGATACCACTTTATGATTTTCGAAAAATTCTTTCATATCTTTACGTTTCATGCTCCCCTAAGTACGAAACCACCGCCCGTTCAAAAAAAAATTTTGTGATATTTATATATATATTTCTTTACACGATAGCGGCCGTAATTTTGAAGATATTTGAACCAAATTTTATTATGTTATTTCTAGGCCCAATAGTTCGGACAAGTTCGTTAATGGGCAAAATTGGCCCAAGGGGGTGGTCGGGGGAGGGGGTTGACATTTTGAAAACTTTATATCTCGGCCCCTATGAAGTATAGAGGGAAACTTTGTTTGAATAAATTAGAGTACTCCCTATGGAGTTCACAGTGACACCAACGATTCGGGGGTTCGAGTGAGGGTGGGGGTGGAGGTGGGGGTGGAGGTGGGGGTGGGGGATGAAAATTCGAAACTTTTGAAACCACGTCTTGTGGGGTATCGTTGAAAAGCTCTTGATGAGTACTCTACAAATCAATAAATAGTTTCTTGATAGCTCTCATATGACGCGAGATTTTAATGTTTGAAAATAATAACACTTAAAAGAATTATTATAATATCATAATTTTGTCTTGTTTAGCGACTTTGCTAATTTTATTCATTGCTGATCTTGCGCACGGCCTCCCAGAATATTATATCCTATTCTTGTTGTCAAAACAAATGATTGTAGGCTCTTCCTCTTTACCGAATTCAGTTCTTATTACTGTAGGTTTACCATGCCAAGGCTAAAGAAGAAGAGTGCTATGCAGCGACAATAAATTAAACCAAAAACACTTCGAAATCTACCTCCGCCTGTAGGCCTGCCTAAAGGGATTTTTTATATTGTAATTATCATGTAATAGTATAATTTACATCCTGTTGTAAAGAAAGAGTGCAATGTTAAATCCGTGCAGTTTCGTTTGTTCATTTGGAACTGAGCTCGGTATGTGAACAGAACTGTTTTTATCTGCAATTTTATCACTGTGATGTCATGTCGCTTGAATCTCTATTGTTCTAATTTATGAACATTTTAGTTGATTACATAATCCGATAGTCAGTTTATAAATCACGTTGCTTCCTGTTTTCCTGTTGAATTCAACTTGTCAATTAATGCCATGCATCCATAATCGATCTCAAAATGACAGTATTGTTACTGGTTTTACTTTCCGTCTCCTTTTACGAAAATAACATTTTAAATTAATTTGGTACTCTCAGTGACATAAAATGATAGGCCTAATGGCAAATAACCTTTTAGGAAATAGATTTAAAGTAAACAAAACAATTTCAACAAAAATTTAGAGTACAATGTTATTTTAAGAACAGAGGTAAACTAAAGCTGCCAAAACTGCTCGCATAGCAAATAACCGCCTAGTGGAAAAGTAAACTATAATTACTTTTATTTTATAGTAAGGAATTGCTCATAGTAAAGTAGTAGATATTTTCCTGCAGAAGTGAAATATAGGCTATTTCTGCATACTAGGCCACACATAAATATAGCCGAAGAGTTGAGACTATTGCATTTAAATATCTGGCTAGGGTTATGTATGCATTAGAAAAATGTTTCGGGCTCCTGTACACAGAATTATTACGTTTTTATATCCATAAAGAAAGTTTTTTTTTTTTTAATTCTGTGCTTGGAAATAAAATATATAACATTCAGTAGTAAGAACAATATATTTACATCAAGATATTTATTTGGTCAACTTCGATAATCGTAATACGAATCAGATGGTTAGACTTTAAACTACTATATTTCGTTTTAGAAGGAAAGTTTACTACTGTTGATTTATTAATTCAAGAGTTATAGTGTTTTTCTGTGTGTGTTAACCATAAACACAAAATATGTCTACCTGCGGTCACCATGACGAATTGAACCTGATGATTGTGGCTGTATACGTTGTTAGCCTAGGCTAAGACCCGTTGAAGACCATCTGAATTAAGCCATTTCCGTCTCACAGCGCTCAGAATTGATATGCTAGGCAGAAAAATATCAAAGTTATAACAAGTCACAATTAAACCTGACTTTTTCTGGTTTAGTTTATGCTATGTTTTTCGCGGAAATTCATAGGAGCGTAAAGAAAATCATCCTTATTGTAAAAAGTCAATGTAATGGTATGAAACATGAACATTATTTATAAAAATACCTAGTGCTGATAGCTTCACTAGTAATTTAATTGAGTTTAACGAATGTTTCTTATGATCTCATCTCAAGAAACATGAGTTTAAAAGCGAAATTAAATTGCCCCAGTAAAACTCAACACAAGTGGTATTCGGCTAAGTTAGAAAATTCCAAGCGAAGAAAAATAAGTCAATTTTGAGATGTTCCTTTCAAAACAATAAATGTAATACAACAAACATGTATGTACAGGTGAAATGTTCAGTCCCCAATAAGAAGTTCATTGCATTTTATAATCTTTGATTGAAAGATTAATATGATGTATTCCTGGAACTCTAAATTAAAAAATCCCGCTCTTGGCGGCTGCCTAGTTCACCTATTATGGATTAGCCAGCCCTGGAAAAAAGTCTTCTCCTAAAAACGTAAAAAGAACTCCTGAAGATTAACTTATTCCATTTGTTTAAATTTACAAACATTACAAGAACTAAAATTTTAATCCACTCAATAAAAATTACAAGCTTTGAAAACTAAAATAGAAAGGTTAAATATCAATCAATAATATTCAGTTATTCAATATAAGATTGCATATCAATCGATCTTTAAATATCGAACTGTATAGAAGTATAAATACGAGCTAGCAGTAGTGCAGGAATTCAGTGATTTAACTGAAATAAAAAGTTAAAAAGTAGGCAGTAAAGTCATATTTACTAATTATCAATCAGATGATTGCACACTTACATGTGGTATATTAATGATTGAAAAATAATAATATGTAATGCTTCAACTCATTTCAACAATTGTCATAATATAACTGAATTCAATTTTCAGTTGCACTGAATATTTTGTGAGTATAATTGTCATAATATTGTCATAATATAACTGAATTCAATTTTCAGTTCCACTGAATATTTTGTGAGTATAAACATTGATAGAATTTACAGTTTCCCAATCTTATTTACATTACGTATTTTACGTGTATTTTAGACATACTCAATTTATAGGCAAATTATTCGCCCAAACTGCTCTCATAGGTATATGCAGATGGTAGCTATATTGAATTCGGAAGTAGGGATTTTGTATTAATTTATTTTAAGCCTATCGGCTTAAGAATGATAGATAAATCCATTTTAAATTCTTTAAAACATTTTATTTAATTAAATAAACTACTATCGTTGCAGGTTTTAACAAAATATATTTTTAATCTATATTCATATAATTTTAGCAATTGTAAAGTGGTAGGCCTAATAACAACTCAAACATGTTAAACTAAGGATCAGATTTCATTAAGAAATAGCTGTCCAGGCATGGGTACCCAGCATTCCAAAAGAATGGAGAAGCTGATGTGTAACCTTGTCTTAATATGTCAGAAAAAATTGTAAATAAAGTACAGTATGCCAGTTTTGACTATGAGAGACGTTTCAAGATATTGAACGGACTCAGTCAATGCAGCATGCATCATAAAATTATTTAGGTAATCGACATGGGGTTCGGAGTCCTTGGACTATAAAATAAACAACGCTAATTTCTCCCAATCACGTGAAATTCCCTGCCCTCTTATGTTCTGAACATTTCGTATTTACAGTTTCTCCTGAGGAATAAATTTCCTTGTGTCAGAGGAGTCACTAATTTTATTTAGAGAAGGCTCCATGTTTCACTTAACGTGCGCCTCCCGATTCCCTGATGAAGTTACTTGGACTTCTCTTTCATGAAGAGACGAGGGAAACACATATGAGCTTTATAAATACTTGATTACCACGTGCCGTATTTGAATCCTTTCAGTCCCTCAAAAATTTAGTGCAGGGTCTACCATGTGCAGATATTTACTTTTATATACATTTCCTTAATATGTACTGCTTATGATGTGTACAGATTTAGAAGGCTGCAGTGCCTAGCTGCTTGAATGGAACGATGAAATGTATTATTCAATTACTCTGGTTAGCTCAATCTTCTGATGGTGTGGCTGTTTACAATTACTGGTACAGTATTATCTCCTTCGACGTTTCTCGGGTAGTCAACCACGTGTGAAAGTCAATATTATTCCCGAAGTTCCATATTAAAGGAATTTACAAAGCATTGCCATCAAAGGAATAATATGACCAGAGGTACTTTAGTACGGAGGAATACTCTTTAATTATTTCCCAATTTACTATATGAAATAAGAGACACTTGGAAGAAAATTACTCTGAGAATAGTCGTGCTGTTGTCATAAGACAAGTTCCCCCCCCCTAACCGAAGCATTACTTTGAATGAGTGGTTTTGTCTACATTAATACCAATTAGCCTGTCGAGTAGGCCTAATTTTGTGATTACTGATTATACTATACTGATTAACTATAGTTTAAAGCAGAAAATAACGCTTCTGTGAATCGAATCCACATGTTCTCAAAATATTCATTAGGCCTACTACTCATGTATAACACAGTACCGTACTTGGAAACGTACCGTTTAATAATTACTCCAATTTGAATTGCACTATAGAATTTCAGTAATTTAATTCAGTTCAAACCTAAATTAAACAGTAGACATACCAGAAGTTCTATTCTTAGAACTACACATATTTGAATCCTAATGAATATTCTGCATCAGTTTCGAGGTTTCAAATTTAGTAAAATTAGAATAATTATAACTGTATAAAACCTCTCTCTAGTGTTAGGTCTAGGTATCTACGTACTGTATTTCATTATTAATGAGCCATTAAAAGTAGCAAAGTTAGCACAGAGAGTAGAGAAGGATCGATCTGGCAGTGAAGTACAATAGCTGGGAAAGTAATTAATAGACTCCTCACCTGAAACTGACAGAGGATCTCGCTGTGGCCAACAGTGGTACAGTGGCGTCAAGAAACCAAACGGTGTCACAAACACTCCTAACGCCAGATTGTTGCTTTTCAGATAATTATAGCACTTTTTACTTCCTCTGACCGTAGGCTACTATAGGTAGAGGAAGTATTGTGTTCGACGCCGAAGTTCGAAGTTGAGTTTTTAACATAGTCCCTATTCAGTTTTCAACGTAACATAGTTTGAAGATCCCTTGAATTCCCTGAATGCAAAAATGCTGTTTTGAGAAATATGTATGTGTTTTTGTATCTGTTTGTGTCTGTGAGTCTGTGAACAGCCTAGCCTCCAAAACTAAAAATCGTATGAAAACAAATTTTGTACTTGGGTTAGGTATCTTCTGGGAATGTGACACGAAGATTGGTGACGTCTTTATCTTAACTTTTAATGCCACTTTACATTAAGAAAATTTATTTTTTCGCGACTTTCTCGAAAACTGTTTTAACGATTTTCTTTAAATGCTCATAAGGTGCTTATATTAAAAACTAATACTTTTATTTGAAACATTCTATCGCAAAAATATCAGAGGGTACTTATAATCCACCCAATGTTTGTAGAAACTCAGTCTTCCCTGATGAACAATAAAGCTTTGCATTTGGTCGAAACAATTGAATACGCGCTCTTTGCAATACGGCCTCTTATTCCATATCATAATGTGAAGTCAGAAAGGTACATTGCCCATGTTCAGGGTAAAGAGAGTTAGGCCTACTTGAGTGCATTAATCAGATTTCATTTGGGTTGTGTATTCTTCAGGGTCGCGATGCGATGTGGTAATGACATTCGCTTCATTTTTACAACCAATTTACAATCAGTCCTAAATTTGTGAAAAAATGCGACTTTCTTAAGCACGAGAGAACATTTGCATTTTAAATATGACGTAATTTCCGGCATTTACAGTCTCCGTAAGGGCTCTAAAAATCTGTCAACTTTTACTAATCGATGTTCATAGATTTTATTTATCAAAATTGGTCATATTTTCATCACATTCTCCTTGAAGTTACATAAGATACAGCTGAAATTAATATCGCCAACATTATCCCTGTCCTTGTGTACCAGAATAGTGAAATAAGTAATTAGCTCTATGGAAATTTCAGCGATAGACTAGGTACTTTTTTCGATTTCTTGGAAATATCTTCTTCTTTACATCCTCTACAGTAGACACTTCTTAGTAAACATAAATTTTATGCTAGTTTTTACTTCAAAATTATGCAAAACAGTCGTTAAACAAAGTAAGCTAAGTATCCTCAAAATTAATTATAGTTACCGGTACTCTAATTAAAAATGTACCACACAAGCCTTACTGGTAATAAACTATTATTTTCTAATTGCAAATTATGGGGAAATCACCCGGCAGAGATATACTCACAAGCTTTGGCAACGCCCTCTGTTACAATTTTCATTTGCATTGCTGTAAGCTTGGAGTGGTTTTGTCTTGCCCTAGTGATTGCCTGAGAATTTTAAATTAGTAGGCCTAATACCCGCCGAGGAAGTTTTAAACCCCATGGATTATTTTATAATTTTCGTGTGTATTATCTATTTATTTTTCACTCTTCTTAAGGAATGACAGAAGTGTTGATTTAGCCATTTTAGACATAAATTTTTATTTTTTTATTTTAGTGTCAAAAATGAAGCATATCCTAAAGTATACCGATGCAAAATTGTATGCCGTTTGGACGAATAGAACAGGTGCTACTGTCACCATTTTCAAACTTCAGTGTGCTTCCAGCTGCCTGTGCAAGCAGACTTTTATCGCCTTTTTTCTTGGTTTCAAGTTTCACATTATTTTGCCATATTCAGAATCTATCTTTTCCCTCAAACATATCAACATAATGTGAAAACTTTTCAAAATGAACTTTACAATGTGTGTAATTAAATTTCCATAGACCTTAGTTTGTTTTCAAAAAATATTTAGATAATAATACGTCAGTTTTTTTAACTTTTCATTTCTCTGAATGAAATAGTTTTTTTAACAATAAGAATAAACTATATAAAAAATATCCATCAGTAAATTTGTAAAGCAGGCATCATAATATCGTTCATAAACAAATTCAGGTACATATTTTAATATCTGTCGGAGGAGATCGATTTCAATTGGGATTTAAAAAATCAATTTAATTAATTAATTCATATCTCAAAAACTAATTGAGAAATTAAAATGTAATTTTAAACATCAAAATCTGTTTACGTTTCAATTAAATGTAGAAAACTGCAAGTTATAGAACAAAATAGTTTAGAAAATCACTCTCAGCACTTTGACCATCCCTTAAGTCTATCTGAAAACGATAAAATGGTCTATTCTTTTGGGCATGTCAATTATTTGAATATCGAAATAATCTCAATCTTCCATTACACTTCTTGCTTCTCGCATCTCTGCACCTGTCTCGTGTGGTGTACGTGTGCTTTGTATCTTGGATGGTGGCATTACGTGTCCCGTGTGCTCATGAGTGGATTAATTTCGGTCACGCCTCACCTCATGAAGGGAGCGATGGAGTAAAATAAGTATATCTAGGTATCTTAAACGTGTCATGTATTTCAGGTGTCTTCAACACACAGACAGATGTTGGTGGAGTGAGAGAAATTCTGTATCATGACATACATTGTATATACCTACACCTATATGGCTTTTTTCACGTCTCAGCAGCCAACCTTCGCATGGTGTTTTAAATCTTAGTTATAGGTAGGATGACCAGACGTTATCTACTGCTAAGACATTTTTGTCTCTTTCCTCTTCCCACGAACGAATTTGAATATTCCAGAAGTCCTTTTTTTCACGATGTAACTAATTAGTGGTACTTGCGAATATTGTTGCCGTTGATCGTAACTTGACATTCCCACACGCAATCTGGTTGCTATGAAAACAAAAGAAATCTCAGTGCTGTAAAAATTACAAAAAGCACACTTGACGTAAGTAAAACCATCAAAATACAAGCCTTTATCGAAGACCGGAACCAAGCCCCCCCCCTCCCCAGTTTGTGGCGGCTTTAACAGGACAAATATTCACTCCTCATAACAACCAACACATGCGAATCACTTTCTGAAATATAACATCTATCTTCAATAATGTATATACATAATATTTTCGGCTAATATCTCAATTAATATAATTAAATTGATATAAATAATCATCGTGCAAAAAGTAGCATGCAATACTCGTTCCGTAAGCGCATAACGGATCTTGGAAATTGAAAAAACTCTGCGCAAGCGCCTCGTTTTTACTTTCTCGCTTATACGTAGTATAGAGAAAGTATTGTGATCGTGACAAAAAATCGAAGTCGAGATAACACCGGGAGAGCATGTTTCATGACGCCTAGAAACCGAAAAAAATATTTTTGGAATGACGTCTGTCCGTCTGTCCGTCTGTCCGTCTGTCCGTCTGTCCTGGACAAGCACAGCGGGTAAACGGTTCATTGTATTTACTTCATTTTTTGAAATAAGGACTTTTTCGAAATTTTGTCGAACCGCCCTGAAATTTAGCTTTACGGGGACTTTTCATGAAAACTTTTTTAAAAATTTTGATTTTCTAAAAAATGGCTCTAACGATTTTAATAAAAAATTTAAATTGGAAACTCTTATCTATGACTAATAAAATGGCTATATCTGTATTTCTGCAAAAATGACTTAAGGGGTACTTTACTCGTATCCATTTTCAATTTTTCTAGATTATATCCATTACAGTAGGCGATACATGAAAACCTACCATAGTAAAGTTGTAGAGAAAATTAAAATGAACATTTTTTTGTTTAACACGTTTCTTTATACATTTAATAGATATCAAGATAAAAACGAAATAAGTACGGCTTAAATGCGAATTTCAGAACATACATGTCAATTAAAATATGAATGACATTCTGTTGCCCCTAGCAACAAGAAAACTATAGGCCCAATGTACTTATTGTTGTGAAATGCAATCAGTTTAGCTCAGTCGCAATGAACACACCAAAACCAATTACAACGAGGTGGTATGGGCTAACAGGGAAGAGGACCTGGGTTCAAATCAAACCTCGTGGCCGCCCAAATTGACTTGGGTTTTCCATGGTTTCCTCGTTCGCAAAGGCAAACGCTGGGTTTGTAGGACTACTCATCGCCGCTATGTCACTGGATATTATAATCGTTTAAACTGAATAGCACATAAGAAGACATCACTAAACAATAGAAACAGATGACGCGAATGAGTTGTTAATATAGATTAATGGTTCACGCAAACATACTTTTTTTTTCGTTGGCCCCGCCTTCCACCCCCGGAGTACCTGAGCCATAGGCTATATCTCCGATCCAACAACCGATTTCGCATTTGTTCTAAGATCGTCGCGTCGCTTCCTCTTGATCATAGAACACAGGGAAAATGTTTGATGAATTTACTTTGGATTTTTTTCCCGTTCAATTTTACTCTTATTCATTTGTCCGTTGTCGCGGGGGGCGTGTCCCCGATCTGGTATTCACCTTATAGAGTGAGGGAAACCCCCCGAAAACCTCACTCAGATCGGTTGCTGCGAGGCTATCCCGCAGCTTCCGAGGCAAGTCTTGGGCAATCTGCCATACATCCGTCTTGCTCGGTAAGGCCCCAGGGGATCTGAGCATTCCCCCAAGGTGGATTCGTCTCAAATTCGGTGTGTCTTAAGCATCATCTTGTTCTTGTTCTTTCCTGCTTTCTATCACGTGGCGTGTGAATGTTCTGAAAGCAGTGTTAGCTCCCTTTGTCGTCCAAAAACTAAGTTCTGGTGGCCACATTTCGCCTGCTTGTTTGGCTACCTCTCTTAGGCCAATACGTGCTTCCCTATGTCTCGCGCATGTATAGAGGGCGTGGTACATTGTATCAGGCTCACAGTCTTCACAGTAACATAGATAATCCTCTGCTAGGTTAAACCTAAATAGGTTTGCTGCGAAGTAGCCATGTCCCGAATAGAACTGGGATGTTGAGAAATCAGGAACGATCCATTTTTGACTGAGTCGTCTGCGGACGCTAGGGAAATAGTCCTTTGTTAGGAGGCCCTTTTGGGCATCTTTCCAGCGTCGTTCCCACGCATGTACAGTTGCGCTTCTAAGCTGCTTCATTAGTTCTAAACGGTTATACCTTTCGTAAATGTCTTGATTTAGTTCCCACTCTTCAATTCGAGTAGGGAGGTGTTTTCTAATTTTGTAAGCATTTACTTTTTCCTCTAAGAGCAAATCTACTGGGATTTCTCCAGCAATAACCGGTAGCGCGTCATTTGATGTAGTCGAATATGCTCTGGTGACTCTAAGTAGAGCTTGTCTCTGTGCTGTGATCAACTTACGTTTATGGCGTGAATTTATGTATGGAGCCCATCCGTGGGCAGCATATGTAATTAGTGCCACGAATACTGCCGAGTATAGCCTTTTATAATTCGTATATTTGTAGCCCCATGTTTGGCCTGATAGCCTACCTAACGCATGGAAAAGGTTTACCGTTGTAGTGCATATTTTTTCTACTTGCCTATCCATCTTGTTGCCGGCTTGGAGTTCTACGCCTAGATAGCGCAGGGACACTGCGCTATGAATTCGAGTTCCCAGCGCAAATATTCTGGGAGGTCTTCCTGGGTGTAATTTCCCTTTCAGGAGCAAGCACTTCGTTTTTCCTGGTGATAGTTTTAATTTGGCCTTGTTGCACCAATTGGTGAACGATAACATGGCGGAATTTCCTTTCTCCTCTATTGAGGCTCTGCTATCTGCTTCGATAAGGAGGACCATATCATCTGCAAAAGCTACTGGCTTAGCCTCCTGGCTTTCTTCCATTATTCCTATAGCTTCATCAAATACTAGGTTCCAAAGTTTAGGACCCAGTACTGAGCCTTGTGGGCAGCCCTTAGTGACTTGTTTCGTTCGAGTATGATAACTGTTTTTAATCGTAACTTCCCTGTCTCTAAAATAATCTTTGATAATTCCATATATATCCGCAGGGCATCCAATCCCTCGCAGTCTATTTAGGACTTGGGGCCACCATACATTGTCGAAGGCCCCCTCAATATCAATAAATATTCCTGTCACGTATTTCGCTTGGGAGTTCCTAATGATGCCTTGTAATTTTGTGATTGCATCCTCCGTGCTCCTTTCGGGCCTAAAACCAAATTGGGTATCGGAGTACGATGCTTCGAGTAGGTTTTCGATCCTAGAGAGAATGAGCCTCTCCAAGATCTTCCCTAGTACCGGGAGCAAGCAGATCGGTCTGTAGGATTTCGGTAAATTCGGATCTTTATCGTATGACTTTAGAATGGGATAGAGCTGTCCTTTTTTCCATGATTTTGGGAACATACGTAGCCGAACACATGCGTTATATATGTCCAGAAGGTGGGAGTGCAACACTGCACCACCCTTAGTTATTAGTTCCGGATTAATCTCGTCTAGTCCTGGGGCTTTCTTTGTCTTTGTGGAGTCAATTGCTATCTGTAAGTCCACGTTATCAAATGGTTGGATATGTTCTCCGTCCTCTATGATTTCTTGAGTAAGTCTACGGATTTTCCTTTGTTCAACTGTCTCATTCTGTAGGTCGTCATCTGGCACAAGCGTCGTAAGTAATGTATCGGCTATTTCGTCCCATGCTTCTGCTTGACTCCCGTCCGATCTTTACTAAACACATATGACCTACATGCAGTTAATGTAATATAACCTAAGTAGTAGAAGTAGGACCACCGGCGTGGCCTTGTGGTTAGCGTCGCTGACTACAGATCCGTCGGCCCGAGTTCGATCCCCGGATTTTTCTAAGGTAGGCAGGTCTCGTAGGGGTACACTCAGCCTCGTGATTCAAATTGAGCAACTACTTGATAGAGAAGTAGCGGCTCCGGTCATGGAAACCACCACTAATGGCCGTGGGTGTTGGCATGCTGACCACATGCCCCCAATCCTACCATCTGCCTGTGGTAGATGACGGAGCGGTCGGGTGGTAGGCCAAATCCCTTCAGGGATTTAGTGCCATGGAGTTTAGTTTTAGTAGTGACGAAATTCAAATTAAGCTCCGCCCATTCGATATCACATTTGCACGGACTGTGTGATTTATTTTGTTTCTGAGCGAAGCAGAGTGACCAACTGTCCCTGTATATTGTCGCAACTTCCTTGTATCCACCTCTACATATAGCTAAATAATGCATAACACTAACCACATAGTTAAGTGCGCGAAGCGGAGGCGGCAGCCATAGCGAAGCGCCCTTGGATTTCCGAATAATGTACGATACACTGTTTGTAGGTTTAGAAAATGTGGGATATCATATCTCCCGCAAGGTTTTCCAGCCTGTCACCTCTCGTTTAGCGGTATGACGTCACACCTCCAACGTCCAATCACGAGTTTCTCATAATACGAAGACAGAAGAATTCGCTAGATCGTGGTAGAAAAGAAACAGCATCGGTGAGGGTGGGTTGGGTGGGACCGATTCATCCCAAGGTGCGACTTATATTTGAATTTTCCCATGTAGTAGTAGTACTAATAATATGCCGTTTTACTGCCATTGGTTATTATTGTTATTATTAATATGATTTCACGGTAAAAGCATTGAACATAAAGATCGACCCTGATGCTTTCCGTTCTAGATACTTGTTAGTTTTATGAAAATGTAATAAGTAAAATTTAATTGTCTCTTTAATTTACTTTTTTCAGTGCTAGCCTTTAACACGTATAAGCGAGAAAGTTTGTGCAACATATTTTTGCACCATTTATTTCAAACTCTTTCCTCGATCCGTAAGCGGTGCTTACGGAACTAGTATCGCAATAGCCTATACTATTTTGTAATAGTTGATAACTTCGACGTTTTTAAGGGAAGCCATAACACTAACCCAACCTTGGGTATTTATCGGTATATACTTTCAGTAAACGTTGTTATTTTCATGTTGTAAGTCGTTAAACATACCATTCAGAATGGTTTGAAGTTTATGAATTTAGTTTGTATCATAAGCCACAACGCTAATGTCGAGAGAGTGTTTTCATTAATTGCATTTCAGTGGATAGATGAACGCAACAGTTTGGCAATTGAATCTGTTAAAGATCTAGGCCTATTCTTGGTGTACGAAACTTGACTCTTGTCAGAATTTTTGTACGTAAATGTTGGGAAACCCTCAAGTCCTGCAAGGAAAGTCATCCTCAGGAAATATCTGTGAACTTTGCTCGTAGGTTTTTAACATGTGCAATTACAAAATGCTTAATTTCATGTTTGTTAACAATATTAATACCCTTTGATCTTTCTGAACTCCATATCTCTCTTACATCCATTTCTTCATGACCTCCATTAGGCTTGTCCACATTTTTTCTCCAATGTTCTCATTTTCCCACCCTACTGCCCTCTCTTATAGGTCTACATGGAAAGGATGTGTATATAACAAGTTTTATATACACACACACAAAACTATTCATGAATATGCTAACAACATTATAGGTTTATCTTATTTTATTATTAGGTACTTCTTGGAGCTTTATCCCATGTGATCGTCCACTCTCTAACTCTTTCGATCTTCTGCTGTATATTTTAATCATCCATAACTACTGTTCTTCTTGCTGTCATCCAGTAACTTAATTGTTCTTCTAACAAGTTCTCCTGCTTCTTTCGATAGCATCTGGCAGACGTCCCCTCTTCTCATGAATAATATGAAGATTATAGAATAAAGCTGTTTAAATCCGGATTTTTCAAAGTAGGGATCCCGATCCCTAAGAATCTTGTGGAGTCATATGAAGGTGATCGCGAAATAAATATGTAGAAAAGACTTTGTGAGAAAAAAAACACATAACACATAAACTATTAGCTATTAAAATTTAAAATCCTGATTCCCGTCCAGATATTATGGTACTTTATGAGATTGTATGATGGACGGAACACATACGCTTATTAAACTTATATCTTTGTTCTTCCGTAAGCTTTGCTTAATGAATCGATCTGGAGCTTAACTCGCAGATCGATTACAAAAATTTCTTCCCTGCTTGTTGGATTCCCCTTCGTACGTTGATTGAACAAAAGCATGGCATATATAGTAATGAATACAAGACTTCATCTAGGAGTTAAGGATGATAATGAAGGAAAAATTTAGCTAAATGTTTATTTCTCCCCACTCATGAAGACGCTTCATTAGCACACTGCGTCTTTTGTATAGCCTAATTAAAAACAAAATAATATTAGAACCATCTCCTGTCGCTCGAAAACATCTTGCTTTGTGTGATTTTATTGTTGAGCCTACAATGGACTATTTTAAATTACATTTACATTACATTTTTAAAAAATATTTTTGGGCTGTGGTTTTAAAATATTTTAAGAAATATTTTCAATAATTATAAGTAATGAACGCTTTTGTTATGATTTCTTCCTTTTCTTCTTCCTTTCTTTTAAAAAATAGTTTATTTCTCAACTTATTAAGTGCCAGAATGGTACTTTATCGGATTTTAATGAATCTGGGTATACACATTTATAACGTCCATGGGAAGATGTGTATTGATTTTGGACCAAATCGGTTCAACGGTATCGGAATAGCAACTAATTAAAGGTCACGTGATTATTAAATGGCAAAACCTGACTATACTACAAAGCCGCGTTGCTAATCACGGAGGGCCTTGAGTACAATGCAGTCTGATGTTTATAAATTTATTGTACCTCGCCTTCCTTTACATGTGAGGCATTTTTTGTAATTTCGTTCTATTGTTATCCTACTTAATCCTTCACATATGCTTATCAAAAATAAACAAATAAATAAAAATAAAAATAAAAGTTTTAAAACACATCTAGCCATTGAATAATTAAACGCAGCTGCTGTTGGTGTAGTATTGTGCATTCTATCGAAATGTACTTCTACCGATATCTATATTATATTTTAATGTGAATATTTTTCGGTTTAAATGCTCCTGTGCAAGCAATAGACCGAATGTAATTCCTCACAGATTGATTTCAGATTGAATTTAATCCATTCATAACCTATACGGCTGCTTTAAACCTGGAACAAGCACTTCAGCGAATCATAGGCCTACACTTAAATCATTAATATTATTGCTAGTGCATTTTTGAAATTTTGGCTTATTTTAAGAATTTCTTATATCACTTCCATAAGCCCTGCTTAATGAATCGGTCTGGAGCTTAACTCGGATATCTATTACAAAAATAACTTCTTTTCTGCAATTTCTGCAATTATAACTAATTAAACAAAAGCATTCCGGCACTTTGTTACATCAGTTTACCTGTTTTTATTAGTATTCCCTTTGGATCTGGACTCCCAGTTTGAGGACTACTGTCCTAACTCAACATTCTAATTACGCGAACACGGAGACTGAAAGATATTTGTTCGTTTTAAAATCCAGGTAGGTTAGATGAATATTGGAATGTTGTAAGAAATATTTACAACACCAACAAACTATTTCGAGCTATCTTGTGATTGCGCGTTTTCTAGCTTCCATGGGCAGAAGCTGTGTTCTATGATAAGTTCTCATAACAGTCTACAGCAGTTCTTACGGGTTGTGAATACATTCATAGCAAAATGCAAATTAGTTGATTTCCCACACAAATATTACGAGCTACAACTTGGCATCTCTCGCACATTTTGTTTTGCTCACCATGATTTCTGTTCTACTTAAAAGCAGTCCATAAAAAATTCCCGATTCGCGAACTCGTGAAAACTATTAAAGGGCCGACTGATGAGTTTCTAAATTTCTCTAATAGATAATGATGCAGATTATGACGAGTCTGATGTTTGTAACGGTTCGCGGGTTACGAAACCAATTACAGCCACGGTGTCGCTACAGTCAGAGCAGAGATTATCTTCAGTATCAACAGGGGCAAATCTGGGTATTTATAGTTCTTAGAAACAGTCTACTTTATATTCAGATGCAATCAAAACTCACTGGTTAACTGGTAAGAGTGTTGTTTATTTTACTATAATTATAGAACAGTTAATAGGCTTTTTGCAGAATATTCGTCGTATGTGAACTTTGACTTCAGATGAGTGGATCTCGTTATTAAGGTGTCTTTCTCCCTAACCTCGTGTATTCACTAGAATACCTTGTAAAGTCGTTGATTCACTGGTACTTACAGTTTGATACACACTGAATTTAAGTTGGTACTCAGCTATAATTAAGCCGTACCTCAAACCTGAATATATTCGTAGATTTAAATAATACTGCAGTAAATGATACTTAAATCATTTACTGACCGAAGAATATTAATAGCTTCCCGACTTCTACTAAGTCGGAAGCTGGATGCTGAGAAGATCGCCCCACTCACTCAGAGCGTAGACGAGAGAGTGTCAATACCATTTACTGCGTGTCCCCACTTCTCATCGTTCAAAGTCCAATACGCCTTGTATTTCTTTTAACCTCTAATAGCTATGTTTACATCAAATTACATTGTGTTTCCGAATCTTCGGACACAAACCCTTATTTCATTGGCTAATGCTCCTTACCCAGCATAGACGCTAATACACGTGGATGGCAGTGCTTGGCCACGCTGTCAGTAATAAGAAATGATGCTAGATTCCCCGAAGCGCTATAGAGTAAGAACTTTCCCACTTTCTAAGCCTTTAAATTTCAATAGAGTCAGTAAGCTCTTCTTTCTCTGCGTTTTTAGTTCAATAGCAGTGAGTTTCGTGATGAATGACTGTCTCCTACACCCCACTGAGATCCTTCAGTTTAGTTCTTAAGTCTATTCTTACGTTCCGGGAAATCCGTCTCGTTTCAATATTCACACAAGTCCAGCCGGAATATAATATTGCAAATATTATGTTCTTATTCCATTTCTGCTGTAACTTGTTCAGATAATTTTAGTGAATTTGACTTATTCCTATAATGTTATTAGAAATGCAAAGCCATAATTGATTAATATTTATCTTATTATTCTAATTAATAAGTTTATATAATAAACTTATTTTGTTCATTATAATGATATGGGCGGAGTAATTCAATTGCAAAGTAGCAATCGTCTCACATGCCCAAGAGAATTCTACGAAAATTTATGTTTTGTATTCAAAATTTCAAATTTACGGAGTAATTCTGTTTTACTCCTGACATGAAGTGCTTAGTGTGACGTAAGTGAGCAGAGTTTGTTGTGAATCCCAGTACAATGACCTTCGTGCTAACTCGTATTCTATAGCATGGAATATTTTCCAACCTTCTCACAGTACTATTATTTGTTTTGATGAGTGAATGACATTTCCTATACCTGGCACAACTGCTTCATTCACACTTCACATACTACAATATTTTCTTACTCTCTCACACACCACACCCTTCGCACACGGTAGGCTATCTTAGATCATGACCACAGATACCTCACCTCATCAGGTAATAATGAAACATTAATACAAAACCTAATTTACCCTATGAATACAAACACTTGAAAACACTTACTAAATATATTCTAACCTAGATAAAAGCGCGACCGGATATATTTGGTACAACGTCCAGATTTAAAAAGAGATAACAATAATAAAAGATCGACGGATTTAAGTGTCGAGGTCCATATTACAATTAAATAACAACAATATAATCGGCATAGGATATATTTTATGCACGTCCCAAGAATTTCACACTTTTGAGGTTAAACTGCAAGCCTACATTTCGCTTCATATTTGCTCCGCGGACATGTATACTTACAATAATAATACCCTCAGTTTCAGTGCCTTAATTCTAGTGAAATGACCCAAGCCTACTCCTCTTATTCAATGTTGTTTTACCTATTTAACTGGTTATTCTTTATATGGCCTCACAAATGAAAGATTGTACCGTCCCACTACTTTATTAGTTTTAGGATCAGTCACTTCATAGCGAATTCCAATAAAAATGTTAGTCACTATAAATGGTCCTCTATTACAATAACTCGAGACGAGACATTCTTTTATTTACTGCATTCGACAGATTCCTTTCCCTTTTTTTCTTTTTCTTTTTATGTTTGTGGTAGTGATGTTTAGGTTTCTTTTGTGGTTCCTTAATAGGCGTGGTGCGGCCCAATTTACTCCTTAAAATTCCTAAGATCTCAGATTCTCGCAATTTTTCAGTACCGTCTTTTCCATTCTCCTCACTATGATTTCCCTGATCACGGACCTCTGTCTCACACATTTTTATCTCATAACTTGATCCTACTTCGTATACTTCCTCTACAAATGTATTATTAAATTCATCAATTTCCGTGCGTTTCTGATACTGATCTGGCGTTCCGCCATTCTGATTCTCAATATTATTGCTTGGGCTCGATAGGCCTACATTCTGCATAATTGAAAATTCCTCCCCCTCATTATCTAATTGCACAGTTGATAAACTTTCAATAATAGAGCATTCGTCTTGGAAAGCTAATTCCCGTTCGGAGCATGTATGATGATCTGTTGCATGAGTCGTGAGAAACGGAATTTCAGTACTTTTACTTCCATCTACGAGAACTTGTATCTTTAAATTTCCTATATTTGCTTCAATCTGCGGTGGACATAAAATTTGTTGGTTTGACGTTTTATTCAAATCATAAGACACTTCTACCGTATTTATATTATTTCTGTTTGTTTGGAGAGTGTCCCCTGAGGTCACTGGGCACGAGTTAGATGAGATATGACCTATTATCGCATCTCTACTAAGTTTAAAGCCTCGGGCTGACACCTGTCATTTCCTACACCTGCTGTGTCGGCTTGAGAGTGATGAAATGCATTCACACTAGGATCTAATCTTTGTTGTGAATCTGGCGCGTGGCTACAATTATCCGTCCCGTTATTTTGATGAGGAATGTACCGACCGTCTTGTAACTGTCCATATCGGTAAACTTGATCTACATTTCCTCTCTCTTGTTCCTGGAAGGCTATGTGATTTATTCCCACGCTTTGAGGTCGTGACCTATTCCTGTCATCAGTGTGATTATTGTTGGCGTTACGTAAACCATTATTATTATTCTGGTTGTCTCTGTAACTATTATTATTTATCCTCTCATTCCTTCCATTTCCGTAATTAGAATTATTCTGATTTCTTCCGTTTCCGTAATTATAATTATTCTGATTTCTTCCATTTCCGTAATTATAATTATTCTGATTTCTTCCGTTCCCGTAATTATAATTATTCCCCCTTGCGTCCTGATAACCTTGTGTAGGCCTACCATTACTGTCATTATAATTCTCATTATTTCGGCTGGCACCTGCGTACTGTGCTTGATTTCCTCCATGATTTTGAGTATTATGGTACCGCTGATAACTATGGAATTTCTTTATGGCTCTCTCGCCTTCCTCAAACTCCGTTAACAAGCTCAGCATCTGCGAGTAAGATTGTGGTCTTGCCACAGTTAACAATTTATGAATATCTGGACCGAAGTGTTTCATTGAAATTTGGATGACCTCTTTTTCGGAAACTATATTTAGCGACTTGGCTAATTTTATGAGTCTTACGAAATGTTCAGTACACGACATTTTCCCTTGTTCATTATAGTGCCCTGAATATAATTCAGTCCTAGCTTCACTCTGACGCGAATCGCTCCAATATTTATCCATAAATAACTTTTTGAATTCTTGGTACCCAGTTCCTTCTCTCATTACAACCGGCATCCAGTCTTTACAACTACCTCCAAGCGACCTCTGAACAACCAATATCTTAAATTCTTCTCGAATGCCTTTAACTTTAAAGTATGTCTCTAGCTCCCTTATAAATTCATGAGGATTAGCATTTTTCTCATCATTATAATAAGGCAAAGGCCAATCTAAGTCCGCGATTTTATTTACATGAGTATTATTATAACCAGTTACTGGGATAACAACATTGTCGTGTAGGCCTAGGTCACCTCGCGAATTTTCTGATTCTAGGCTTATGCTCGGAGTCCTCGGTTCACCATCTTGACTCCCGTGTGGGTGGTTATTTTCCCCATTCGAACAATGAATTAATTGTGAACAAACCCCTCTACCATTAGCCTGAATTCCGGTACAAGAAATGTCATTACTCATCCTACTTAGTTTATCAGCATGATCATTAACCTCTTTAGTCACATTATTCTGTATTGCAACTATTTTGTTTAGTTTAGTTTCAATGTCATTACTCATCCTACTTATTTTATCAGCATGATCATTAACCTCTTTAGTCACATTATTCTGTACTGCAACCATTTTGTTTAGTTTAGTTTCAACGTCATTAACCTGCCCTTGAATATTAGTACCTATTTCCCCCATATCCACTGACAAAGCTTGAACTAATTTATCCTCTAAGTTTTTATTCTGAGTTCTTATATCCTGCTCTATTTTCTGTTCCAACTGTTTTCTATTTTCTTCGACTTTGTTTTGCACATGGTCGATCCTTTTAGTTAATTTTACAGTTGTTACTTTACATTCGTCTGAGAGTTTATTTACCCTATCCTCAGTTTTCTTTGATTTATCAGATAATTGGTCAATCATTAACCTCATCTCACTGGTACTCCTATCCAATTTTTCCCCTATCTTTTCGGCTAATTTACGACTATTTTCCTCCATTTCATCTTTACAGTCTTTTGTATTCCTGTCCAATTTTTCCCCTAATTTTTTACTTAATATTTCATCCCTTTTTTGATTCTGTATTTGCATATCAATTATGAAGTGCTTCATCCATGAAGGCGGTCCCTCATCTACTTGGTTTGACATTGTATTTTCGCAAGGCCTATCTTCCTGAACTAATACAATCTCTGGTTCCCTCTCCTCACTAGTCTCCTGATTAATTACTAGGCTTTCGTTAGTTACTAGCATTTCAGATTCATCACTATTAATTTCCTGGTTACCTACTACAATTTCGTTCCCTTGGATTTGATCTATCTCGCTATTAGTTAGCACATCTTGATCGTTATACATTTCCTCGGTTTCCATATTTGAAATTACGGCTTTTCCGTTCCTTAACGTCATCATTTCTACACAACCCTAGCTTTATTTATTGCACTGGGATCACTCAATGTATAAAAATCATGCTCACTCACCTTTGCATACATATAAATCATACCCTTCACAGAACACAAATACATATAATACCCTCTTATAGCTAGCAATAATACCCTCTTATAAACTATATTTTTACAAGGCTTTTTACTGCTGCTCCGGTATTCTATCTTCGGTCTGCCCACTCCTGATTCTTCTTACTCGGATCTTGAATTTATCTATCCCGTTAATCGTTGCAATGTCTGTAGTCTCTACTGAATGATGTGTGTAACAGTTATTGTTTTAATTTTAAATATTCTGAGTCGACACAATTTAGCTTCGAGCCTTTTCAAGCCCCACGTTGGGCGCCACGTATGTAACGGTTCGCGGGTTACGAAACCAATTACAGCCACGGTGTCGCTACAGTCAGAGCAGAGATTATCTTCAGTATCAACAGGGGCAAATCTGGGTATTTATAGTTCTTAGAAACAGTCTACTTTATATTCAGATGCAATCAAAACTCACTGGTTAACTGGTAAGAGTGTTGTTTATTTTACTATAATTATAGAACAGTTAATAGGCTTTTTGCAGAATATTCGTCGTATGTGAACTTTGACTTCAGATGAGTGGATCTCGTTATTAAGGTGTCTTTCTCCCTAACCTCGTGTATTCACTAGAATACCTTGTAAAGTCGTTGATTCACTGGTACTTACAGTTTGATACACACTGAATTTAAGTTGGTACTCAGCTATAATTAAGCCGTACCTCAAACCTGAATATATTCGTAGATTTAAATAATACTGCAGTAAATGATACTTAAATCATTTACTGACCGAAGAATATTAATAGCTTCCCGACTTCTACTAAGTCGGAAGCTGGATGCTGAGAAGATCGCCCCACTCACTCAGAGCGTAGACGAGAGAGTGTCAATACCATTTACTGCGTGTCCCCACTTCTCATCGTTCAAAGTCCAATACGCCTTGTATTTCTTTTAACCTCTAATAGCTATGTTTACATCAAATTACATTGTGTTTCCGAATCTTCGGACACAAACCCTTATTTCATTGGCTAATGCTCCTTACCCAGCATAGACGCTAATACACGTGGATGGCAGTGCTTGGCCACGCTGTCAGTAATAAGAAATGATGCTAGATTCCCCGAAGCGCTATAGAGTAAGAACTTTCCCACTTTCTAAGCCTTTAAATTTCAATAGAGTCAGTAAGCTCTTCTTTCTCTGCGTTTTTAGTTCAATAGCAGTGAGTTTCGTGATGAATGACTGTCTCCTACACCCCACTGAGATCCTTCAGTTTAGTTCTTAAGTCTATTCTTACGTTCCGGGAAATCCGTCTCGTTTCAATATTCACACAAGTCCAGCCGGAATATAATATTGCAAATATTATGTTCTTATTCCATTTCTGCTGTAACTTGTTCAGATAATTTTAGTGAATTTGACTTATTCCTATAATGTTATTAGAAATGCAAAGCCATAATTGATTAATATTTATCTTATTATTCTAATTAATAAGTTTATATAATAAACTTATTTTGTTCATTATAATGATATGGGCGGAGTAATTCAATTGCAAAGTAGCAATCGTCTCATGTTATTAAGTGCATACAATTAAGAAGGCCAAGGTGCGCAGGCCATATGATTCGAATGAATAAAATTGATCCCACTGGGAAGGTTTTGTTATCAGATCCTAGAGGAAAGCGCCGTAGAGGAAGACCAAAATTACGGTGAGTGGAAAGGATTGAAGGTGACGCAGCAAGGGCAGGATATAGGAATTGGAGAAGATTCTCCCAAGGACCCAAAGTAAAGAAGAGTGGTAAAGACTCTTCTAAGGAGGCCAAGGCCAAACCCCGGGCTGAAGTGTCAATGAAGAAGTATAAGAGGGAGAAGGAGGAGAAGGAGAAGAAGAAGAATTAGGAGAAGAAGAAGAAGAAGAAGAAGAAGAAGAAGAAGAAGAAGAAGAAGAAAAAGTAGAAGATGATGATGCAGGGAGGAATAGGGTATGGAACCTGTGCTTCCAAACTTGTAATCGACAATGATAACCACTGGACCAAAGATTTGTGCTATCTATTTATAATGAGCAACAAACGTTTAATCTTGTATTTAGGGACAAGGTGTCATTAACCACTTAAATGTTTCAATATCACTTAATGGCAATGGGAATTTCGCTCATGTGCAAATATCCCAGTGAAATAATCTGAACTGTTGTAGAGTTTTAACCTTTCCACTGCTATATCTCTTGTGATATGTATGTATGTGTATGTGTGTGTGTGTGTGTGCGTGTGCGTGTGTGCGCGCGTGTGCGCGCGATTCATTACCATTGCCTTATTATGTAAGTATTAATTATAAGTGACATAAAACATATCCTATACCTATTGTTAGACATATTTTAGGTTTTTTATGGTGTGGATATTAATAGAAATAACTGCATTCTTTTTTCTTTTGAAGGATTTGGATAAAATGTGAATTTATTCTTCGCTTCACATTCGTTAATTACAACATACCACATTTCCAGCAGCAGGCATATACTATATGCAAAGGTAAAGTCAAGCCGAGCGAATATAATCGGTTATGCAGAATAAATCCAGCGAAACTAAACCAATTTGCCAGGATCGCAAGTTTTCCAAATGATATATTCCGAGAACGTAAACCACGCACGGGATATGAACACATGGACTCGACTGTAATGTGCAGGACGTGATGATGGAAATATGTGGCACCTATTGCATTCCGTGTGTGTGCGTATCCATACCATCGGAAAGAGAAGATTCAACCCCATTACCGCTAGAATTTAATGGCGGATAAACTATGCAAACGTCGGTACTGCGCCAGCTACTTTCAAGTCTAAATTTACTCGTCCTTCAACGGATGTGAATCGAAAGTATACTTAATATCAGGACATATTTTTTCTAAATATATCTAAATAGCCTACGTCTTGTAGGTTCTCTATAGAGACCATCAATATCTCAAAATAGTATTTCTGAAAAAATGATAGAATGGTGTAATCAGACGATAAAAGACAACAAGAAAACAAATATTTTTTACACTTTTATTAAACTCCATTTACACCATAAACTCATCATATAGTGAATTAGTATGGGCTATTGCAAAACAACTGTAGTAAGTTAATAATTGGAGATCAATTACTTTAGTCTGGTGGTTCTCTAAAGTTATCTATGCTCATTATGCGTGTTCTTACTTTCATTTGTTACTAAAATTTAAGCCGAGAGACTGGTTTAATGTGGTTAATACCGACCATTAGAGTTTGATACTAAATAATTTATATTAAATATACCTGCATTTTACTAACTAACCTTACCTTTTATGAATTGTAATATCTTGTCTTACCGAAATATTAGGCCGATTACGCTTTATCTCTGTCAATTAAATCGCCCAACTCTCCTCACTTGAAATGTAAGTTAATAGGGATTTTTTAAAAATAAAAAATAGAAAAAATAAATAAATAAATAAATAAAGAAGTACAACTTAAGTGGCTCGCAAAATCGGAAATAAAAGTTGCTAGCTTGTTCTAAATTGAATCTGTATAGATGAGTGGCATAAATGTAAAGCATTTTTTAATAAAGAAGTCTAGGCTATTTATTTTAACTTAGTTTTTCATGTAACTGTGATAATAAGAATCTATTATAGCTTATCAGATGTAGACCACTCGATGCCATGTCTACCGTTAAAGAAAATAATGGCAGTTCTTTTTATTACTGTACTTCATCTTCTGTTAAGGGGCGGCAATATTTTCATTAACTATGAGTGCGAAATATCAACATTCATCCCGATTAGTGGGAAATAGCTTAACCTGTATGAACCCCACTTACACAAGAATTTTATGATGATTATTATCCCTCTTCAGCATTTTACAAAAACAAGTATTACATCACAGGTGGAATTAAGGGGTGTGCCGGATGTGCCCAGGTCACCCTTATAATTCTCCTTTCTGAACAAAAAAATTAATATAATTTAAAATTAGTCCTTAAAGCAATTATTAAAAGGGAGAATTCATCTTCAACTCTTAAGGAATGGCTTCAGTGGATGGGGTTGTATGATAGATAAAAAAAAATCCGTTGTGTTCTGTAGTGCACTTAAGAAGTTTGCTACATTTCCAGTGACCAGACGTTCTCGTGCGAGAGTGTTTTCTAAACTTGCGCAGGTAAAACCAAATTAAGGATAACTCAGGGACAAGACCGGTTGGAAGCATTTTGATGATTTACGTAGAGCATGAAATTGCAGCATCCATAGATTCCAGTAATGAATTTAAAAATATGGTCGCCTTTGAAAGAATCTACTATTGTAATAAAGGCTAAATAAGTAGTTTGCATTTCTTTCTTTTTCCAACTCTGCTCATTAAGTTTTATATTAATGAATGTAATAAAAATTAATTAAGTTAGTGAATAGTTCTTGTTACGCCTATGATATATATGGCAATGTTAGCAATGTTAGTATGTGTGTCCTTTATATACTAAAAAACTACTGGACCGATTTACGTGCGGTTTTTTGCCAAATGATCCGCGTTGTACGGAGAGGATTTAAAGTTATTGAAATCCTCAATGATACCAGTAGAAAGAAAGTTAGGGTCTAATTGTTTTATTTAAATATTATACTGTGTACATCAAATGCAATTCAGTTCTCACGACAATATTGTTTGCATTGTTCACATAGGGCTTTGGAAGTTGCTTTGCCAAATAATAAATAATTAGAGAGGCTATCGATATAATTATTTTCTGTAAATCAATAATGGAGTAAATAAAAACATCGGATGTGGTGCATGAAATAGCTTTCTCTACCCTGGGCATGGACAATATATTTTTCTCACATCACATTTTGATTTAGAATAAAAGGTTATTGTGGGGTGAGCGTTTCCAGTAATTGTATCAGCCTAGGTTTATGTCGGTGGGTAGCGAGTACCCTACATCAGAAGTCTGTAAAAAGAATATGTCCACTGATACGTTATACATCGCTTTAGGCTTTGAATTAGTTGAGAAATAGGGATGTTTGTTGGGAGAATTTAAAAAGAGATAAAAATGAGATGGAAAAATGTAAAATAAACATTTTTAGTCCTATGTGGGCATTAAATTGTTGCGTCTCAGATATTGCGTCTAAGTCCTATATGAGCGATAAAACGTTTTCTGGGAAAAGTTTGAGAGTGATAAATCGTTCTTCTTCGCAGGAATTTTTTTAGCTAAGAATCTCGAGTATGAGGTCTTTTTTTCCGGGCGGCGCATTTTAATCGTGAAAATCACCTCGAAGCCGAATTTTTAGCTTTTTCATCATTATTATCAATCGTTTTAATTGTTTATGCATGATTTGTATGTAAAAGTAAGGTTCATGAATCTATGGTTTATTTTAATCGTTCATTTAGAATCTATATGTCCAGTTGACAGTACAAGGTTCGTTTTAGTCGTTTAATTGCTTATTTACTACGTCTATTAATAGGCTTACGATTAAAAGTAATATATTTTGTAGTTCATTTAATTTATGTAAAAAGAATGCCTTTGTTAATAAATATAATATTCTAATTATTATCTGTTAAATAAATTATTTAAATAAAACATAAAGGGACGCGGGCGGAGCCGTTAGAAATCATTATAAATCAAAATCGAACATTTGAGATCCTCACGATTGCACAGCTTGTGTTTTTATCGGTAATTTGAAAAGTTCTCGGTACATGATGATAAACCTAACATGTTAGAATCCTTTAAATAAATTAGTTATCTTACTCGCTGGGGACTTAAATATATTTAAGAAGTACCTAGGTCAAATTCTTGCCCAACCTATTAAGAAACATTTTCATTATTACACTTGGTATTTACTTACTATTTACTATTTAGGCCTACTTACTATTTAACTCCTTAACCAGTGGCCAATCAGTCACAAGTGTCTATCGTAATACTATTATCGTTTTTTATTACTGTCATTTTTTCGCACCAGAGTGCAATTGTTTTCTTGTAATTTCGTAAGAACTGAACACTGAAACATCTTTGTAGCTTCTTTGATAAAAATTAATCACTCAACACAGCGATTGCATAATATGAGCAAAAGAAGATATGAAAATAATTTATAATTTTATTTGTGGTGAGGCATTATAATTGTAAAACCTATAGGCCTACCATTTGAATACCACTAGATCGTGTAATGGCATTTAAAGCAAAAAATAAAATTTATTTTCTTGTGAAAGGTCTGTCACGGCGAAATGAAGCATTTTTATTCGCTATATAGTCACATTAAATACAATGCCCTGTCCAGATGTTCTCAAGATAAATTTCATACCTCTTTTTGTATTAGTCTACCTACGAAAATTTCATTATCATAACCCTCTCAGATTTCATAGTGGTTGGAATAATCTAAGAGTTTGAAATAACCCCATCTTTATGGTTATTGTTATAAGGATATTTAATAGACGGGGTGTACAGCAATTTAGGACTGTAACCGTTGCCGGTCTATCAGAATTCTGTCCCGTAGGAGTTCTTTTACTATCATGTTTCTAAATCTACAGATATGGGCCTGACACATTTATGTACAGGTAGGGGGAAAAAAGCGGACCGAATAAAATATAATTCAAAAGTCACTATACATTTTAGTGATACAGTTACTGTATTCTTATTTCTTGCAAGTAATGTGACAGTATGCTCAACAAAGAAGAAAGAATAGCTGTTGTTTCTGCTCGTCTACATGGTATGACGTATGAACAGACGCGAGCAGATTTCACTCGTAAATTTAGGAAACCAGGCCCCAGCCTGCCTATAAGGAACCTGGTCAGTAAATTTTGGCGTACTGGTAGAGTTACAGATGAAGAATGTCCAGGGAGACTGGCCGTATCACCAGAAGCCGTGCAAAATGTACAGGATGCGATCACTCATAGCCCCTCTGCTTCTACCAGGAGACTTAGTAGGGAGCAAACCACTAGACCTTACATCCTTAGACTTTTTTGCCTGGGGGTTTATAAAGTCTAGGGTGTACCAGGTAGAGATCCACAGCATTCAACAGTTAAAACAGCGGATTAGAGCCGCGGCTGCTGAGATTACACCAGCTATGCTTAAGAGAGTTTTTCGGAGTGTTGGTCATTGTGTCTAGACGTGCAAGGTGGTCACATTGAAATGCATTGAAATTTTGTCCTACTGTGGTATATGTTTCAGTACTATTACATATTGTGTTATAATACCTGTTTGAATACAAAATGTATAGTGACTTTTGAATCACCCTGTATAAGTTGCCGATATGAGCCACTGCGCGTGCCTAGCAGCATTCACATGAAAGCAGGGAATGTATTGAAATTTGTTCTACAGCCGATAAATTGCTTGAATTGAGAAATAATTTCACGTAATTTGCATTGCTTGTGAAAACAAACGTTTCCATTACATCTCTTACATTTGTTTACGTATCACAAGGCTCTGAAATCAGTTACAAGAGTCGGTCCGCTTTTTTTCCCCCTACCTGTACACACAAATCCCAACGACCTGGGCTGGAATCGAACATCAAAGTGATATCCATTGAATAGGGCCTATCTGTATAGACAATGACACAATTCAACTCTCGGTGACGTCTTGAATTACCTACGTTAGAGTAGGATTACCTCCACAAAGTCTCTGGGTTTTTACGTATATACCTTAGGAGCGAGTCTCACCGCTCGTAGAGTTCCTGGCTAGGGGAGGTGGCTGCACCCTGATTGGCTATCCCACTCCACGTGTTGTCTGTCTCTGTCTATGCGGCATTATCCCTCCACTCATCTATTACAGTATTTTCTACCACTGGCAAGGTGGAGCATGATATTTACTCTCTGCCTAGCAGTAGGTCACTGATCTTACGCGCAGCGAATCCGCGCATCTTGATAACGAGACGTAACGAGAAGCTCGCTGGCTGGGTTAGTCTTCAAGGCCAGAGACGTTGTGGGAGTAATCCTACTCTAATAAATAACTTTACAACGTATACAAGAAAACAAGAACCATGAATCTCTTGTCATGTTATAATAATAATGATAATAATAATAATAACTGTAATAATAATAATAACTGTAATAATAATAGTAATAATTACTTGTAAAATGTCATTAGTTATTACTACTTCTTCTGATAACATTATAGCAAATGATAACTAATTAGGCTATGTTAAGCAACATAGAACATGGCACAAGTCGGGTATCTCTGTGGGTAAACAAGATTCTCATGGTGCTCGTGCTAATTACTTCCTCCTACCCCACCTTTCGCAAGAAAATTATATTTATAGCCCCTCGTATTAAAAACATCTTCATAGCCTGATAGAGATTAAGTAAGCTCTCACCCTCACTTTGTGCAAACAGCGAACTTTCATGAGAAAAGCTCAACGCTGATAACAAAAACAACCCGTAAATAAAAGCGAAACGTAAGTTTTATTACCAGATAAAGTTCATCCATACAAGTTATCTTAACTAACCTACTTAATACCACAAAGAGTTTTGAGTCCTGTAATAATTCTTAATCTTCTTCGCAGAGAGGAAAATGATCGCCTGATTCATAGCAAGTATTATTAACAAATATTCGAATAATATATAACATAAGAGATCAAACAAAGTATCGAGAGGGATGGCTCAGGAGTAGATTCTGGGGCTTGCAATCGGGGTTTCTATTGTTAGGTTATTGAATTTTATTAATGTAGAAATGCTAAAAGATGACAGTTACTAAGGAAAAACCTGCATTTTTCGCAGTTTATCTATATTTTGAATGTTTTCGAAACTTTGAACCGCTATATCTCGGTACGTATTTGTTAAAAAAAAAAAGAAATTTAACCAGTGCAAATTGTTGGAAATTTACGGCTCTTTAACTTTTGCAATGGAGTGTGTTAACTAAACGCGTTGTTAAGGAGTTATAAGCCCAAAAGAAAGAAAAAAAAGAAAGAAAAAATCGAAAAAGTTCAAATATTTCGAGGTTTTTCAGCTGCCCCGAAGTGCACACAGGATTTTCGAATTGTAAAACTTGGATTCCAAGCCATAGAATACCCTCATACAACATATTAAAAGTTCATTAACTTTGGACCTTTTTCCAGGTAAAGTGTACCGGTGACTGGCCTATAATGAATAAGAACGAATAAGAAAGCAGCAGAGAACTATCACATACGGTACTTGATTTTCCTATCATTGTAGTACGATTTTAAAATTGAGCTATTGGCCAATTGAATTTCTAGGGAAATTATCATGGAATTTCTTATTCATTCCCAGCTCTTGATGATTTTTTCAGCAGTCTATAGTTATTTCGTCCTTACCTACCGAATGTTCTAATAATCCCGTGCTTCTACTGCACATTAATTTGGCTTTGATTAAACTGTAATGGTCCCCTCTTGTATGGATTCGATTTTAGTGCTCGTTGCTTGTGCTGATTACAACCCCAGAGCCAATTGCTGCTGCGATTACAGATATTAAGTTGATTCAGATTTCACTCCCCATTAGCATTATCTTAATACATGCACCATGCTCACGTGGAATTCTGCCTATCTTTGCACATCGTAACCCCCTTCCAGAACTTCCGTAATCCCATGCGAATTGAGCGTACCGTAAATATTGTCCTTCTGTAGGCTTACTCTACTGTCCACATTTTTAGAGACTCAGCTTCCCCATAAACCAATCAACATTAGAGTTAACTGAATACATAACTAAAACCCAAAGGTATCATGCACTGAAAAAGCTATGCATTTTTCTTTATTTCATTAGCCTAGGCCTATATTGACCAGTGTTAAACTAACTCTTTTAATCTACCTTTTCTAAGAAACTAACAGTACAAACATGAATTTTTATGCCTACTCTGGAATTATTCTGCAAGTTATAAATTAGACCGGTCACGAAGACCAATGATGGCCGGGAGTATTTAAGGAGAATAGTTAAAATATACGTGTAATATGAAAGATAAATCTGTTTTCTCAACATTAAAACGTTCGTCTGCTTTTTAAAGAATATATTCGCTTAAGAGGAGGATTTTGTAATCATTTACAAAAGTTTGTAATAATTGCAACTGAGTACAACTCGTGCAAATCGATATTCTTTCTATTGCGAGAGATGATGCGTATGTGCAGCACTCAAGTTCTCAGGCTCTCTCTTTTTTCTTTGTTTGAAATCTGTTGTAGTTATTTAAAATGTCAGTGTATGGCGACTTGGCATATAACAAAGGGTGGGTTTCGAGACCTCTAATACTTTCGAGAAACCGGTTTGCTACTTTGTGTGAATTCCAGTAGCCCTGTTATCAGTGGAGAAATGCCATGAAAGGAAAAATATGAATTCAGAGTTGAAACCTATATGGAATCAGTTCGAAGTGCTGTGGTTGAGGGCAACGGTGGAATGTGGAAAGTCTCAAAATTCTACTTGTTACCGTCGCCGATGTGTTGAAATTTTATCCTGCAGGAGTTCTTTTACTTATCAATAAAACTATAGATTTATGTCACATTTACGCAAACAGAAATGATATCGACCTGGGTGGGGATCGAACCGTGAACTTAAGAACAGAAGGCTAGTGTCTTACTGGCTATACTGCTACACCCAAGCCGACTTCTCTTTTTTTTTAATTCTGCAATGTCAACAGTATTATTCCGGTAAAAGAGAATAAGGTCCTTTCCATTTTAATTTACAACAGACTATATGAGAATATTATAGGAGAAAAATTCCTCCGGCACTGGGACTTGAACCCAGGACCTTTGGCTATTCGCGCCAATGCTCTACCAACTGAGCTAAGCCGGAGCTCAATTCACAGCGCCAGATGGAACTTCTCTCCTATGACTGATTGCCCTAATGGTCTACCTCACAGACAGACAAGTTATGTCATATGCAGTACTGTGAGGCACACTAAGTAGTGATTTTTGTGACCGAGCATTGGCGCGAATAGCCAAAGGTCCTGGGTTCAAGTCCCAGTGCCGGAGGAATTTTTCTCCTATAATATTCTCATGTAGTGTCCAACAGAGACAATAATCTGTGGCTCATGAATGCTTGTATATCTAACAGACTATATGTTCAGTTTTCCCCCTTAATTGGAAATAGGATGACCAGAGATCCCGTATTTTCACAGCAACTTCCGTAATTTCAAACTATTTTCATCTCTGTCATCTCTCTAATATTAGTCTATTCCATAATTACGCCTAGGTAATTGAATATAGGCCTAGAACCTCGCGCGCAGAAGTCATTCCACTTTGTATAGGTCATTCCACTTTTCACTTTGTGTATGTACTGGTAACGACCAACGAAAAAAAATTACTTAATAGTGATAAAATACAATATTTCTAAAATTGCTTGTGCTGTACTTTCATATTTTCGTTCATCATAGCTAAATACGTCTTTTCCAGAGTGAACTGAATTCACCATAAAATGTGAAATTGTTCTGAAAACTAAATACATGCTACAATGATACTTTATTTATTTATTTAATCTTCCCATAGTTATGGGTTGCCTACACAGACAAAGAGTACCAGAAAAAAAAAAACAGAAAGGTAATTGAACATAGAACATTGAAAAGAAAAAGAGAATAAAATTAATGAAAAATTAATACAAAATAGAAAATCATTAACAGTTACGATTAGGATTTATATATGTGATTCCTCAGTATAGAAACAGATCCTCTGAGGGTTGCTAAAGCAACTTCAGTTATAACTGATGGAGGAAGTCCCAATCTCTTGAAGGTGTTCAACATGAAAGTAGTAACAGTTCCTCTTGCTCCTACCATGAGTCGATTTCTTTATTTCATGTAGTAATATTGCCATAAATTCTATACCCTTGAAATATCACACGACCATTATCATATCCTACCCCTATAATATAGTGCACGCAACGACTATAGTAGCTATATTTTCTACCATTAACGTTAAAAAGTAGATTTTTACAAGTTGTAAAGAGGTTCGCTGTATGTCCTATACAGTAAAGCTGTTCTGGGCAGGAACTGAGCCCGGGATTTTAGCTATTGATAATCAGGATCATGATGGTGATACACTCATAATTATGCACATAACTCATACGCCCATACAATGAAAATAAGAGTTTCAATGTACATTACTGTTAATATGTAGGCCTAATTTCTACAAAATACTATATTGCAGCAGTTCCTGACCTGTGGTCTGCGGACCCCTGAGGGTTCGTGGAATGTTGAAAGAGGTCCGCGTTGAACGCAGATTTAATTTACTACGGTACATTTGCGTTTTATCAACGGTTTTTTTTTATCTCAGAATGTGTGATAAATGTGTAATTACCAGGGTCCAGATTGTGATAACCTAATAGCCTAATACTTTAAAAACGAGTTATAAAGTGACTCCAAAAATGCAACAAATTATCTTTTAACAAAAAAGACCAAAAAATGTTTATGAACATACAAGTATATTCATCAGATTTGTATCCATTCTACATTTATGTAAGATTAAAATTATAACAAGATCTATCTATTTATTTATGCTTATTTAGAGTTCCGATAATATTCAATGTAAGTAAATGAACAAAAACTCTATATAATGCGAGAAACAACACAATATGAGAAAATAATTACTTTATTTTTTTGAAATTAAAAAAGCCCAAGTAATGACATTACATTCTAAAAATGACCTAAAAATAAAAAATGGAAAAAATTACCAAAAAATGTCAAAATTCGGGCCCAGGTAATTACCGTAATCACGCTCAAGACATAGAGTCTGGACGCTAAATTCCCTTCAGAGGATTGACGTGCTTTCATTCCAACCCTCAGCAACCCCTATTTTCTCTTGTAGGAAACAGAAAAATCGAGAAGTCACTTTACGTAGGCTATTCCTTATATAGTGGTAACAGTTTTGTCGTGTATTGAGATTACATTTTTGTCTTTTTCGGTTTCGTTATTTTACAGATAGTGCAAATATGGTTGAGCCTACTGGTTAAAATTTATAGTATTGGTCTACAGTACAGTATCTTCCATGAGCCAAATCTCGCGAAACTGGCAACTTCAAGAGAGGCCCAAAAATAGCATTAGCTGTTTAAAATTAATTAAATGCAGTTTTATGGAATTCAAAATAGCTCATTAACTTATAGATATTTTTTGTGTTCCCTATACAGCCCATGAAGACCCAGACATTCGGAACACGAAAGTGGTACGGTTGTCAGCCTTACGCACCTGCCGCCTTTACCCCCAGGATTGCTCCTGGTACTCATTTCTGTTAGAGACTGAGTCGACCCCAGGGCCATAGTGCCACCAGAATGATTAGGCCAGTTGAAAAACTCCACCGACCTCTTCGGGAGTCGATCCCGCGACCTTCCGGTTTGTAGCGCAGCGCCTCAACCACTATGCTACGGCGTACCCCCTAACTTATAGACATAAAATGTCGAAATAGTATTAATTCTATAGGCCTACTTTAAATGGGAAAAGTTAATTAGCCTAAATCCTCTGCTAATTCAAAATTGTATAGAGTCCCCGAAGCAAGATAAGTATTTCAAGCGAGTCATGTCATTTCAAAATTTGGGAGCCGTTGCTACACCGTATGACTGCCTGACTCTCTTTCCTGTAACCCCTCCTGTGGGGCATAGGGCCTCCAATTGGAGGTTTCAGTACCTAGATTGATTTTGTTACGCTTATTTACCGCGAGAGAACAAGACAGGTGGTAAGCCTAGCCTATCACCTCACTTGGACGTGAAAGGGACGAAGAATTTGGTCCAGAGGCTCTAATTTGCTTCCCGTAAATCTACGACACGGGCCCCCCAGCTTATTGTCCCTCCCGGAGGACTCCGTGCTCACGATTTTTACGTCCTGGGAAGTTTATCGACCGCGGCCGGGTTTGATCCCACGACCTTCGGATCTAGAAGCTGGTTATGCTGTATAGTGTATACTGTGCAGTAAATGTGTAGGATTAAATGTTACAAAATTCAAACTTATGTTCTTAAATCGTTTTGTTTATTAACTAAATAAGATAAATCACCATCCCTAACAATAGTTTAACTAAGAACCACGTATGATCAGAATGAGCCTGAATTTACCGTTTAAATCTTGTTGGAAATTCCAAATCCGTAAGCTATAAGATTCTTAACACGATTTGTTTGAAGAAAATGAGAGATGAAGCTCTATTTTGGCATTCAGCGGTATGGTTTCGATCAGTTACGCCACCGCAGTTGTTCTCCCTGTTTCAATCCCTCGTTAACCAAACCCCAAATCCAGAATTTCAAGTTTCCTTTGCAACAAGGTAATTTAAAGTGGAAAAGTACTGCTGTCTCACTTTGAAGCAGGAATCATCACTATCGAGGGAAGGGTATAAAATTTCATTCCGTCACAATTCGAGTTACAGTGCAGCGCAATACGTTGTCTGATGCACATAATGTAGGCTACTGTACATTAGCCATTGCAGCGCGGCTTGGCTGACTGTCTTATTAGGAGTTACTGGAATGAATATGAAACTGTAAGTTCATTTCCGTCTTTCTGCAAAATGCAGCAGCTGGCACAAATACATTGTATCGGTGCTTGCAGACATTAGAAAGAATTGTGTTAGAAAAATATATGGTAATAAGTGAGAAAATGAGGGAGTGAGCAAGGGAATAACGATGTGAACTGCTGTATTGCCCCTGAAAATTATATAGTATTAAATTTAGGCCATACCATACCATTAGGCCATCATTCTGAAGAAAGATAAAAACCTAACTTGCAAGCCTGCTGTTACCCTGTTATCCACAGTTAGGGCTACTGGCTATTACAATACCACTGTTGAAAAACTTATTGTGTATTTTAATTACTTCTGTGTTGTTATTTTTCAGAATATTTGCTGGTATTAATAATAGTAGTAATAATAATAATAATAATAATAATAATAATAATAGTGTTTTATTTTGCCTGGCAGAGTTAAGGCCATAGAGCGTTATCTTCCACTTAACCAGGAATACCTACAAAAACAAATACCATAGGTACCATAATAATACAATATTACGGTATATATTAAAAGTATATTATATATAAATACTAAAATACATACATTACATATAATATAATACTACAGGGTGGGCCAGAAGTCACGCACCATAGGGATTATACTATTCTGTGATTATGTTTTCAATATGAGAACCGTTCAAATCAAAACACGTCTGTAAACGATCGATCATGTTCTAGTACGGCACTCTGCTACAATTCGCTCTCGAAGATGGTTTTCGTCCCTGATCTTCACCTCGTACACTTTTGCCTTCAGTTACCCCCATATCGCAAAATCCGTTGGATTTAGATCAGGGGATCGAGGAGCCCACTCCACTCGTCCTTGACGACCAATCCACTGCGGGAAGTTGTCGTCCAGCCAACGAGCAATGTAAAACAAATTATATCCCTATGGTGCGTGACTTTTGGCCCACCCTGTATAATATACACTAAAATTGAAACCTAAAACTAAGAAATTAACAAATTTAAGCAATATAGGCTAAGTGACATAAAAATATTTTACAATATAAATTAACCTAGGCAGTATAACGAGACATTGCTTCTAGTTAGCAGCGAGATACTTGAGTAACTTTGACCTAAAAATCTGCAGGCTCCGACTATCCCTGATGTCCGGCCTCATGGCCTCAAAATGTCACGACACAATATTTAAGAATTCATAAAATTTATTATCTAATTTGTCATAGGAAAACATACATTCCCAGTTTTCCTTCACAAGATCTTGTTTTAAATTTAAAATCGAAGCATCATTCATTACTTAGTCATATTACTATGGGTATGTTTGTTAGTCGAATCTACTTTATTATTGTTAATCACTAACATTTGTGCATCATGGTCTGATAACCCAGTTAATATTAATAGTACTTTAAAATTATTTTTTCTTGCTTTATCTATGAGTATATTATCTATTGTTATTCGAGAGTTCTTTTGAATTCTAGTTGGAAAGTTTACTATGAAATCTAAATTATTACTACCTAGTAAGGATATCAGTCTGATCTTTTCTTCACTATTAATTGAGAAGTCTACATTAAAGTCCCCACACAGTATGATATTTACTGTGCAGAGAATTAAGAACCCTTTCTAACTCATTTCTAAAATAATTGAAATTACCTGATGGTGTTCTGTAAATGGTTAGTATTACAAATGGGTTATTCTCCAGAAAAGGGCAGATTCATGTCGCAGTTGATTTTCTGGTGTAAAATAAGTACTTATGGATTATGAATTATTATGATAAGTTAGATTGAAATAAGGTCTATTTGATCCCATATTCCACTTTTTAAACAAAAGTTACCATTTTCTGCATTTTAGGGCACAGTATGTGAGATCTCACCTCCGTGTCATGTCCCAATGCCTGACTTGTCATTTTCATTCTTTCATAATTCAACAGGCTTTAATTTTTATTCCATTTTAGTGTTGTAACAAGAACAAACAGCTCAAAAAATGAGTCATTAATAACTGAAAATAAAATATATCATTTTGTAAAGACAATTTTTTGCAATAAACATGCTTGTCCCAAGGTGAGACCTCACCTCCGTGAAACAATATAAAAGTTCAATTATTTCCACAGATATGGCACTGTAGTCTTTCTATTTTCCTTGGACTCCAACTTTTGGCAGTTTTCTTATCATTTATATAAAGCCAAGCTGTTAGTGTGATTTTAAGTGTTGTTTTGTTTGTGTAAAAGGGCTAAATGCAGAGTTGGTAATTGGACTTCCTTACCTCCGTTACCTACACCCAACGGTAAAGTTGTATGTTTTTATATTTACTTTTGCTACAGATTATAATAATAAGGAATGCTAAGTTAAACTCTAGAACTGAGATTTTCTAACCTCAAATGTTCCCAAGCTGTTTGACAAATTAGAGAAAAATCTCACCTCCGTTACCCTCACCTCCGTTACTGTTACTCTCAAGTCCTATCCATGGAGGTGTAATTAATGTTGTAATTGATGACATATTTAACTGTGTGCATTTTTTATTTTTGTTTAAAGAAGATACTGGTATAGCCTAGTAGTTTATGACAATATACCGTATCATGTTTTGATTTAGAGTTTTGATTTTAAGGTGATAATCTATTTTAACATAGATAAAAATAAGTAAAAAGTTGTGTGTTAATCCATTTGTATGGTAATAAATATTGTTTATTTTCATGATAACATTTAATACAGTAAATTAATTCTAATTCTCACATAACTTCTATTATAATTACTATTTCGTACTATTTTCTCACCTCCATGAATGCTCCATTTTCTAACCTTGTTAATTTAATGCAAAATACCACTCGGTAAGTAGGGCAAGTACCTCAGTAGTACTCTGCAGAAGGAAATATTACATAAAAAAATTACATGATCCAAAATAAAAAATATTTTTTTTTTAATTCTAACATTGAAATCTGCCCTTTTCTGGAGAATGACCCAAGTGTATCATTGTCAGTCTCCACTCTGGCTGAGCAACATTCAAAATACCGTTCCTTGCAGTAGGAACTGGTGTCTGTATATTACTAAAACTTAAGTTTCTTTTGACAAATATACTCACATCTCCATATCTACAAAAGTTTGAACACAATGAAAAGTTATCAATTTTTAATTGTTCCAGCAGTTTCTGCACAGTGGTGTTCCGTTAAACAAATAACTTATTAATTGCATCCAAAATTTCTTTGTTAAATTCTTCAATTTTATTTTCATGTCCCCTATAAATTTGATGAAATAATGCAAATGGTATATTAGTTCTAGCTGGAGGTTTGGATTTATTACTACTGTTTACTTGAGGTATGAATATAAATTGTTTTCTTTCATTTAGATCCCCCTAAAAAACGAGAAATGTTGGATCTTTCATGTAGGTGAGTTATCTCTTGTTCCATTCCATTTCGAAGAGGTTCGTGTTTATTACACCGAGGAAAATCAGGGTGTACTTCTGAAATTTCAGGATTTGGCCTAGTGACTGTATTTTTTCTGGAGTATGGCATCTTGTTTGTATGTTGGTTTGCAACGTTACTTGTTTTAGAGCATTTTTCTATGCCATTGCCTAGTGAGTTTTTATTTCTTTTCTTTTCTCCTCGTCTCGTCTCTTGTTTGATATTTAATGGTTAGCACCGGTAAATGCTCTTTCGAGATTACCTGTTGGTTGAGTTTTGTAGTCCTGAGGTAATTTTTAACGTTTTAAAGATAAAATCGAGGCGACTACTTGAAATAAAATTTATAGGTACCACTATAATGTTGCTCCATTTTTGCTCTACGCATTTTAGTGCCATCTAGTTGCCAAATATTAAGCCACCTGGGAGGTAAATTAGGAAGCATGGAACTCTACTGTTCGCCGATTGGCCGAACGTCCTCGCCAAAAGGTTTCGGGAGAGAAGATAACCAATGGGGATTGGGGATACATCTGACGAAATCCATTCTGAAGTACGCAGGTACTGCTGCTTTTTGGTAGCCATCTTGGTAGCTTGAACGCAATGGGATTTTTTGAGAACGTTATAATATATTACAAAAGTTATGTGAGTATTCTAAGAGTTTTTACCTTTTATTATAGTACCTGATGTAACGTGTATATATATTTTTTAAATATTTATATGAGAGCTATTATAACTTCCGTAAGTTCTGATTCTAACAGAAATTCATGCTTTTGCTCTATACTTGGCAAGGTCAGCTGGTTGCTTTGTAATTACTAACAAACAGCTGTTTATAAATACCAATGCAACATCATTTATAGTAAATCAGGAAAGCCCTTGTAGTATATTGCTGTTCACGTTCTTTTTGCTGCGTAATGCATTTAATTTGCTGGAAGTGGTTTAATTTCATTGTTTGTATGGTACGAGAACTGTCAAAATAACGTGGCCTCATTGTTCGAAAACTTAGAATGGAAGTTAGAATCACAGCCTATTCATATGTTTATTTTATATTCCCAGACCAGCAGTATGTCGAAGGCATATTCCTAGTTTGGTGCATACGAAGACATCTTAAGTATTGTATCTACTAGTCTATTCTTCACAGCTGGATCTACAGATTTTAAAAACACTGCAATAATCATACACCATGGGATCTACAGAACCAGAACGTTCACTCAGCTCTGGGATACCTCTTCCTCAGTGGATGAAATCTAAGATAGAAAATAGGTGAGAGCCTTAAAGCCTAATCTTAGCATTGGCAACTTTTCTCATAGTAACGATCCTGGCATATTAGTCAAAGACTTAAATGGCAGAATGGATTCACAGATGTAGGCCTACTGTAATTTGAGCATCAATGTGGAGCAAGCACTTTCAGTGCTTACATAAACATTCAAACTGGTTGGTCATGTTTCAATAATTTCTTAGAATGTGACAGATGATGTCATTGACTACAAATTAGGGCATAAACCAAATATCGGGTGCTAAATAGGCTCCGCCCATCCCGCATTCCGTTGCCATGGCGACAGCAGCTGTCGGCCGGCGACCTCTCGCACCGATCTTCTTCCGACCGTTCCCGAACGTACTCCCGACCGTGTCCGCCTTCTACCCCTATTGAAAATACGATTCCCACGATGCGAGAGTGCCCCTTGTACCAAATATTCAAAATACGAGATGCCCCTTGTACCAAATATACCCACCTAAGTATTTACGAATTACCAAGGCACCATTAGGATATATGTTCACCAGAGCCTCTTTAGCGTAACAGGACTCACCACGTGAAGGTAGAGGTTGGTTTGGGAAGGAGAGGTTGTATTAGTTAGCAAAAAATGTACTTTGCTAACGTCACTTCACTTCCCCTTGAGTCCCTGTTGGCTCTGAAAGTTATACAGAACATTATCATTCTTACTACTCGTCATGTATTACACGTCTCTGTAGTACAAAGGCTAGAAGTTTTCTCGATTTTTATTGCAACGAGCCCTCGTGGTGTAGTGGTCAAGACGATGGACTAGAACGCTAGCGGTCCCCGGATCGAATCCCCGTAGGTGCGAAAATTACTAGGATAGGAATAGGTCCCAAATAGGTAGGTAGGGTGAAGGAGAGAAAGGAGGTAATAGGGAGGAGAAGAGGAGAACAGAGATAAAAGGAGAAAATAAAAAAATTAATTTTCTTGTGTTTCTGCTATTTCCGCCAGATGTCTCTGCGCCGCTACTACTAATTCCACCATTACCTACTAGATGTCTCCCACTGTTTCATTTAGATTGTCCCCGCCCTAAACCCCTCCTTCCCGGGCGGGTCCCGATAGCGAGTATGGGAGGAGCCTATTTGGCACCCGATATTTGGTTTTTCCCCAAATTAGAGTCTTGAAAATTAATTCTCACTATTTTCTTTAATTTAATCAGTCCAGTTCTGGCTGACTTCTCTGGGCAGTTCTGTACTTCATTATGTTGGAAATGGTAACTGCCATTGCCAATGTAAGATCAATATTCCTATCCTGACATTTTGATAACATTTTTAAGACTATTTCGTTGGTGAGAAACAATTCCGCCATATTTCCATCTCCGTGGTATTGGAGGTGTGACATTTACAAACGTAAGAAGGCTCTACTAAATTAATATCACTGTAAATGTCTTTGGGCAAAGACATCAACACAATCGAGAAAAATCAGAGAGTCTTTTTGATGCATGCAGGATTGTTGATTGGAAATTAATACAGAAAAAACTAAGTATATAACTTAGTCATGAAACATCAAAATAATGTTCTGCAAAATAACAGAATAGCCGGTAAATCTTTCAAACAAGTGGCCTATCTAGGAGCAATAATTACAGATACAAATAATATTAAGGCCGGAGTTAAGTGTAGACTCAAATCAGGAAATGCCTGCTTTTATGCACTTCAGAAACTCTTTATCTTTTGTCCAGAAAAAGAAAATTATAGCCTAGATTTATTTTTATAAAAATAAAAATGTATAAAGAATTATAAATACAACCTGCTGGTTGTATTATATGGATGTGAGACATGGTCGCTTACTCTTCGGGAAGAACATAATCTGAGAGTTTTCGAAAACTGGGTGCTTAGGAAAATATTTGGGGCTAAGAGAGATGAAAATTGGGGACTGGAGAAAACTGCATAACAATGAGCTACTCATCACCGGATATAGTAAAAGGGTAATTAAATCTCGGAGGATGAAATGGGCTGGACATGTTGCATGCATGGGGAAGGAAAGACATAGCCGGGTAGAGCCCTATCTCCTCGACATTACAGTTTTAATTTTTACGAAACGAAACAATGTTAAAATGTGTCCCTAGGTGCAAGGATTATAATTATAATTAGAGTCTAATCGTGACCTTACATTACATATAATAACCAGTTATAAATAGGCTATTAGAACAATGTTAATGACAGAGAGTTTTACAAATGATGATATGGGCCTAAGTCCACAAGTTTTATTTGATTTTAGAAACACTGAAAATAACCAAGTTTTAGCCTAGCTTGTAATGTTCTCTCAAACCCACAGAATTAGAATATAAGTTCAATTAGTTCCTACTTCAGAACAGATGTTCACACTATATAAATTAGGCTCTTCTTGCTCTGTAACAGGACCATCCTGCAAATAAGAGAATTATTGGTAGAGAGTTGCAAAATGTTAGGTAACTGACAACTCAGAGGCTCTCTTCTCACTTATCTTTCATTTCTTACTTTTTTTTTCCCCTACTTTCTTTTCTCTTTTTGTTTTCTGTTATTTCAAGCATTAGTAATCATCCATTCCACGGAAAGTGAGTCTGAAGTGTTCAGACCGTAACAACCTTTTAATATTAATTTTAACGTATAGGCCTGTGTCATCGTTGAAAAATTATGTAATTAATTTTCAGTCCCCTAATGAGTGCACCTGAGCTTCCCTGCGATCAGCAGGAGGCCTTTGCCCATTAAGGGATGTCACAGGCTAAATTCAAATTCAAACTAGTCTACTGAACAAATCATTCTGAAAATTAATTTCATAATTTTTCGGTGATGACATGTGTGTTCAAATTAATATTAAAAGGCTGTTACGGTCTGGACGCTTCAGGCTCATTTTCCGTGGAATGGCTGTAATCGCGTTTATTCAATTTCAATCATTTTTGGTATAAATTATAAGTTTTCCGCAGCATCCAGGATTCAAACCTCTTCTAAGTTATAGGTAGCTTGCCATAATCAACTGAGCTACAGCTCAGGAAAGTTGGAAATTTTGGGTATAAAGCTTGGTGCGACTTTACTTATGGTAGTCATGTTATTTTCATAAGGTACCGGTAGGGTTTCCACCACCCTACAACCTCTCCATCCCCCTAGTAACAAAAATCCCACCCTAAGGAAATTCCCAGAATGGCATGGACAGCTGGTCTGAACCTGTTTCATGGGGAATCGACTATATATCTTGTGGGAAAGTGCACTTGGTTTCTGTGTTGGGGTTTCGCCCCAATCCTCATTAATACACTATGCAATTGTCATATTTATTAAATAACTTTTTTAAACAGGAATTGGGCAACCTAACCATAGATTTTGTTGGAAAGCATGTGTAAAGCTCTTGGCAATATTCGGTAAGCCTGTGAGAAAGAACCCCCAAAGCCCACTGGAGGCAAGCCCTTGGTCCCCTTCTTATTAATGCTTGAACGCAGGTATCTAGTAACTTATTGGACGTATGCATATAGCTAGAAATGCAAGCTATGGATCATGGCAGAAAAACATAAATGGCAGCATTGTTACCAGCCATCGTGAGAGAACCAATGAGATGCTGTATATAAGTCAGTCAATGAAAGTAACGGAAGACAAGCCATGGCCTATGTAACATGTCCAACGCAACTTAATATGAAGTACATCATCAATGAAACTGCCCAATAGCTGTTTCTTGGTAGGTACCAGAATTCTTTTGAAAATATTTTTCTATATTACAAACTCTGGTTTGAAAGTTGTTTACTTGAATTTTTACATCTTATATAGTTATTGTGATATTTTATATGGCAATCACTAACTGGCTACTAGGCCTATAAATCCTAATTGCAGACCTTATTGAAATCTGTTTGTTTCTGAAACATGTCTTAGTATGCTTGAGCTTGCACACATGTATGGAACTGAACACGAGTTGAGCAGTTTATGCAGTCTTGGGAAAGTCACTATGGAAACTTTTGATAAACTGCATTAAACTTTATTATTAGTGCAGCACTGATCTGCCCATCTTTCCCCTACCCATAGAATAACCAATTTACACTGCTCACTCTGTCCTTTCACAGTGCACAGCAAGTATGCCCTTCCACAATATTGGCAAGGAGGCTGTCGCTGCCTTAGCAGGATTTTAACATGGGACCTCAAGATGGATATATATGCGTTCATGAATCACAGATTATTTTGTCTCTGTTGGACATTACATGAGAATATTATAGGAGGGTCAATCTTGGTCAGATCAACACACTTTTGATTAAAATTCAACCTCACCATTCCACATTCGGATGAAATTTTGTAGAGGAGTAGTTTTCATATGTATATTAAGAGAAATACTAACTTTAACTGAAATATTTCAATCCATTTTGAAAATACAGCCACCACATATAAATTGTAAAGTATTTAAAAAATGACAAAATTCGCATCAAAAACATATCTTTCAATTGATATAGCAACTCTTCTGATTAACTTTCAGAAGTAGGAAAGCTGTCATTTTTTACAAGCTTCCCAATTATAGGCAACACACAATAGTTCTAATGAAATTTTTTTTCAAATTTCAAAGTGAACATTTTTATTTTGAATTTTGAAAAAATAGATCTTCAAACATTTTTAAAAAGTCATAGGAAATATGTTATATCACTGTTAAATGATGTACCAAGTTTGAAGATGGGATGGGAATGGGTTCATAACATATGCAAGTAGCCTACTGTGAGGCACACTAATTAGTGATTTTTGTGACGAGGCCTCCACTGTTGTTGTACAGTTAACATTCGAGATGGATATATATGCATTCATGAACCTCAGATTATTGTCTCTGTTGGACATTACATGAGAATATTATAGGAGAAAAATTCCTCTGACTCTGGGATTTGAACCCAGGACCTTTGGTCAGAGGAATTTTTCTTCTATAATACTGTATTATCTTGGGACCTCAAGCTTTGCAGTCTCACATGCTAGCACTGAACTATGGAGAATATGGATGCTAGTACTTGAATGATGCATATCTAAAGCTCTTTGTCATCTTATATCTACACATCAAATTTTTAAACGTTCCTTGTAGATGTGCTAGAAGGGTTTTTATGGTATCTAAGAGTAGGCTACCAGTACTATTGAGAACAGTACTAATACTATTAGGAAAAGAAGATGTTCTGTTGGTAGCCATTGCAAGCATGGTTAGCCCAACTAGATATCAGGGGCGTATACTCTATTGGTGCTATGCGTGCGCCGCACGCCCTAATTCTGGATGGAATATATTCATTCATAATATTTTATTTTGTCAGTAAATTGTGGAAAAATCAGTGTCATTTTCATTGATGAAATGAGAAAACAAGGGCCCCGCTGCGAGGCTGCAACCCGTGTGCTACGATTCCGTAATGAGAATGAGTTTCTGAGCGGTAGCCTATGTTAGGCGTGGACTTGCCTCGAGGCTAGAACTTGTGTGCTATGAGTTTTGAAGAAGGGCGATATCCTGACCACGGGGTGAAGAAGGGAATAGGTTACGCACGGTGGAGATTTCGCAGTGTCTTGAGTGCCTTGCGTGCTACTGAAGTTGCGCACTCAGCTGAGTTGTAGCGAAGCATATTGCGATTTCAAGAAGTTAAAAAGTAAATGATTGTAAATGTTATTTTAACTTATTTAATGTTATCAAAAGTGTTTGATTATTTTTTAGTCTTTTATTTTAAGAATTTCAATAGCAAATAATTGTAAATACAGTATTACTTTATTTACTGTTATTCTGCGCACGGCGGGAGATATGCCGGTAGTTTGCGTGCTACTGAAGTTTCGCATGCAATTGTGTTGTACCTAAGTATATTACAATTTTAATAATTTCAAGGCAAATATTGTAAATATTATTTTATTTAGTGGTTAAAAAAATCTGTTAAATTAATTTTTAGTTAATGTAGCCTATTTCATTCTGAAAACATTATGAAAGAGCACAGCTGTATTTTGAAAGATCTTCTGATAAATACATTTTTATCCAAAACTTTTCAAGATAAAATGCAAATTGTGACAAATGTACGGCCTTTCCCCGAGTTAACAAGTCTTTCTACAATATATAAAGGCAAGAATGTAGAATATACAGAACATTTTACAGTCTCACATTCCTGAGGAAGGCCACAGAGTGAAAATTGCCGTAAGCTCGAGCCTAATAATTTTGACACGGCTGATAACCCGAGAAGTCATCTTAACTAATCAGCGCCGTGAAGGCTTCAAATCTTATAAGTACAAATCCTTCATCTTTTAAAAGAAAGAATAAGCCTACTTTAATAAAGTAAGCTATTTTGAACTGTTCAGTTAAAGTTAATCTACATTCTCAATTAACTCAGGAATCAAGTACATTTTGTGTGTAGGATGATAGCATAGCACGCCCTTTATCAGAGATCAGGATACGCCACTGCTAGATATTAACCCCTCTACCAGCTTGCTAAAGGAGTATAAAACTTGTACTGTCCTAGATCCTTGTTTATGAATATGTGAAATGCTGGTCTGACTGGAAGTAGCTGTTTAACCTGTATTAAGGATGACAATCAATACAGCTCTTTGCCTCTCTCAGATATTACAGTAATTCGCGGGAAAAGAGTGTTAAGTCCACCATCCTCAAAAATTGAGATATGTCTATAGAGTTATAGATAAAAATGTTCTCTACATTTGTGTTAAGTCGTATTAAAAAACGTACGGTAGTTATGGATGTGTGCCTCATGGGTTTATCCATCTCTAAAGCGATGTTGGGCGGGTAAAGTGTGTTAAGTCACTCTAATTCTCAGTAACAAGAAAGTGGACTTAACACTCTTTGCCCACACACCCGCAAATTATTGTGAATTGTCTCTGTAAACATGTTTTGTCTTCTAAGTTATCTGTTTTTGTTGTATGGATGCGTGACACTTCTTTCACTTCATTATCTGTTGCAGAAAAATCGTATGTTCTTGTCTTCTCTCTGAACACATTCAGATGTTGATTTTAAGTGTGAAGATGTAATTGAAATTCATTTGGGCAGAATTGCTAACTGAAGGTTCTGTTTTTGCAGACTTTTGCTCAAATTAGAAACAACTCCCAGTTATGCAGACTTTTCCATTTCAAGAAGTACTCCTCCAACCAATGAAACTAGATCTGCCCCATCTTTATGTAAATGATTTTGAGTCATTGTAAGATTTTCGCCAGGAAATATTTTTTTACATTCCAGCTATTACCCTCCCCCCTCCTCAGGCTAATCTATGAAAGAAACCCTGCATAAGAGAAAACTACTCATACTCAGCTCAATCATGCCGCTCGATATTTTATACAATTAGCACAACACATTTCGCTTAAATACACGCCAGTGAAAAATAATTAAGAAATAACAGTGCTGCAAACATAACTTCTAAGGTGAGTCATGGCGCAGCATTTATTATTTTACAACTCAAGATGTAAAACTAACAAGGGAACCTAAAAGGGTGTCATATCAAAACCTACCCTCAAATTTTGCATATCGATAAGTCTTCATTACAGATAGACATGCAAAAAATTAGCTGTTCATATGAACTGTAAGTGAAGAATACATGTTCGTATTGTCCCATAAGGAAAGAACAGCAGGCACTTGTATAGCTCGCTTGAATAGCCTGCATGCTGGGAACATAAGCGATAATGGTTGCCAGGGTGTAAGACAGAGGAGGAAGCTACCTTGTTACTTTTGTTGAATGTGATAGTTCAAGTGGTAGTAATGCCATATCCACATTTTGAAGCTATTTAATCTGCATAGACACTGAGTGGTTGGTTATGATTGTTAGTGTATGTGTGGGTGTTATAGACCAGAATTGGGACCACTCAATTTACATCGTTAAAACAACGATTTTATCGCCAAGCACAACACTAACACTTCAAACAACCTGTTCCCACTGTTGACATTTCTTGTCCAGACAAAACTCTTAGGTTTTAAGAACTTGACTAACATATTAGGCTACATATTGCACTCGTCATTATAGGCCAAAGTAAAATAGTAATAATAATATTAATTGAACCAATTTAAACAGCACATGGGATTTATTTTGCTAATCATGAACACTTAAACAGGTACTGTACTAATTACTCTCAAGACCTATTAGAGTACATATATATCAGAGGAGGGTATTAATCATTATTATAATGTTGCTCGCTCCCTTAGTGATAAGGAAAGGGAGTGGTAAGACAAACTAAAGCCTACTTGGAAAGCAGGAACAGTGCTATTCAGCTCTGTGACAGTCGTCAGCTCATGGTAGGCCTACATAGTGGAAGCTCCTCTACCCCTCCCGCCAACAAATGTGTGAGGCTACTCAATGTTGCAAATTTGCAAAATTCACAAGTAATTTTCACCCAGTTAAAGTTTATATGAGCAGCTAATTTTTCCCATCTATCTGCACTGAAGACCTACCGACTTTCAAAATTTGAGGGTAGGTTTCGACATGACAACCGGTATGGTTCTCTTGAGAGTTCATAAGTTCACAAACAAATCCCACCTGACCATGATCAAAATGTGATCGCTACAAAGGTTAGGGCAGTAATTTTATTAGAATGTCAATCATATAGCACCCACCTTAAACCCTACATTAATTAATTGTTCTTGGAAACAGCTGTTTTTACTGCAGAAACTTTTAGACAATAGTAGTAAGATACATTAGTCAATTTGAAAAGAAGAGAGACACAAATTTCGGATAGACAAGAGTCATGCTACCCCTGTGATACATGCTGACCTAGGCTGCAGTCTAATCAGCCTGAAGTGTTAGTATGGGCCCAGTTGATTTTAACAGTGTAGTTCATAGGTTTGGGACTAATTTATTTGTGTGTCTTCTAATGGGTGGCTTCCAAGCTTTTGGTAGCTTGCTCCACTCCCACCTTCCACGAGAAGTGAACTGATAATGGAAAAATATGTGTTATGTAGAAGATATATGAAATGCTAGGTGAGGTGGGGTACCAGTAAGAAAATCATAAAATGTAACAATTGGATGGAGAGGTCTGATGGGTTGGGAAAGAAAAATTGAATTCAATAATAGTATGAGATGTGTAGTCTGTCCTTCAGGGCCATCGCGTAATTTGTTGGCGCCCGGGGCAAGATTTCGTCAGGCGCCCCCCCAAACTCAATCCCATGTGCACCCTCCCGACATTCCACCTATCTGTAGGGATCTAAACACAAACACACAGCGAGCGACGTGACGCGACACTATCAAATACGTATAAACATTAATGGGGTTAAACACGCAATGAGCGACGCGACTTGGGGCGACTTGGGGCGACGTGGACTGCACAAGTTCTAAGCCGCATCGGGTCCAGTCGCTCGTTAGCAAAGTTGTGCGTCGGGTTGCGTCGCTGTCTGTGTTTTTGCGCCCAAAAGAGACACCTAATCGGATTACCTTACAATTACCAGAAATACCAGAAATAAAATTATTTAAATTTGTTAAGTAAGATTGTATTGAAAATCAAATTAATACAAGTTTAGTAATGTAAGAAAATCTTAACAATCTTAAAAAATACTATAGGCGTTATTAATGGACTACAAATTAATAGTGTTGGGAACCTCGTTACATACATTGAATAGAATATAGAAAAGGGAACTGCGTTTAACAAATTAAGATAAGGTACTAAACATTAAATGGCATTCGCCTGGGTTTTGCACAAGCAAATGTCGTTAGAATTTCCATCAAGTCTATTTTTTGTGCTTCATCGTTTCCAATGGACAAGAAGGCCAGAGAATTCAGTCTCTTCTGTGATGTAGTTGATCGCAAATATGTCTTTATAAGCAAATATTTATTATGGGATAACTTAGCAAATATAGGCCTAAATTTATTGGTGTCAAATATTTATTTGTTCAATAAAAACATACAACGCAATATTCAAAATTCAGTTATTCCTAACTTTAAAAAATACGTTATGTACATCCTACTTATTTTTTCAAATTTTGTTGTTTTATTTTTGCCGTTGCCACGGCGCCCCCATGGTCGCGGCGCCCGGGGCGATCGCCCCGCCCATGCGACGGCCCTGCTGTCCTTTTCATGACCAATACCCTATTTAAATTTGGGAGTGAGAGAGGCCAATACTGGCTGCCATTGCTAAGAAATACCTTCACACTGATAGCAGAATAGTTCAGCCATTCTTTCTGATCACAAGAGTAGGCTTGGTGAAGAGCATTATATCCGGAATTGTGAATCACCTGAACTAAACTATCCCAGGCAAAGATGCCCTAGATATCATTAGGGACATGCTGGTTCTGCCTGGTATCCATTCATTCTGCTTTTCCCAGGGCATTCCTTTTTGGGGGGACAAAATGTTCCACTGCCCTGAATGTTTTATTGGGGATGCTCAAATATCTCCCCTATTCTGCTTGGCCAATGTATTTTACACCACATTAATAAAGGTTGCAGCATTGATAGCCTTGCTCAATGTCAAAATACACTTTAATGGGGTATCGTTTGCTGACTTGTATGACAAAGTATCATAAGAAAATTCATTTCTTGATAAAATACGTAAAAGTAAAGTAAAGTGTTCCCTATTACAGGCCATGGAGGCCCAGAGGGTTCCGGGAGGATGAGGCTCCCAGATTTTTAGACATCGGCACATGAAGGTGGTAAGGTTGTCAGCCTTACGGACCGGCCGCCTTTACCCCCAGGATTGCTCCTGGTACTCATTTCTGTTAGAGGCTGAGTTGACCCCAGGGCCATAGTGCCACCAGAAGGATTAGGCCAATTGAAAAATTCCAATGATCTCATCGGGGATCGAACCCGCAACCTTCCAGTTTGTAGTGCAGCGCAAAAGTGAAAAGTACAGTGCCAATAAGACATCTACTTCTGTGGAATAAATTGTCTAAATCAGTCTGCAGAAGGAAAAGGCATTTGAGATAAGTTGCATGCACAAGACAAACACAGGTTTTAAATTTTTCCACTAAATTTTCTGGATCAAATAGTTGTCCTCTTTTTCCCTCTAATTGCCCCATGTTTTCCCCAAAAATCTTTAAGATATCCTGTTTTAAATAAACATTATGTGGACATCCTACATCAGATACATTTCCATTGAGGGACTGTTGGCCTACCTGTCCCAAAAGTTCCTGCTGAGTTAGGAGATATATCTGACTTCATAAGGTGCTCCTAAATGGGTAGGTGGCACATGAAATGCCTATTTCATAAATCACCATCATCGCCTTTCTGACAGTGATACAAAATGATTCAGCTTCCTAGTCTAAAACATCATTAGCACCCTCATGAGGACTGAACACCTTACCTAGCAGTTTCTTGAATGATTGTGTAGAAATGTATGTTATATAGGCTATATTAAAGCATGATCAGGAGCCAAAGTTTTCTGCTGTGTGATATACTTGTTGGTATATTCTTAGCAGTCACATTTCTTCAGAATAGCCAGACAGCCTGTTACCTGTGACTTACAAAACAATTTTGGCAAAGCATGCTGAACTTACGCCAAGTGTAGGCTTGTTAGTTGCAAGAGGGCAAGGTTGGAGTTTTGAGTTCTGAGTTAGGAAATATATCCGAAAATTGCAAAATGTTCAACGTGAGCAAGTAATGGATTGTAGCATTTTTGTGTTTCTTTTTCTAAAACCAACTTCATGTGCCGTTAATGAATAAGAATGTGTAGAAATCTATCTAGGGCTATTGTAGAGCAGTTTTTAAAGAGAGTGAAAGATACAGTGAATGCATTTTTTGAGGGGAAAGGATTGTTTGGTTGTACTTGCCAAATCTAGGATCAGATGACAGGTTTGATAAAATCAGGTTTGAATATTATATTGATATGAGTTCTTCTTGGATGTTTGAAGGTAATTTGAACTTAGCCTCTTCCAGTACAAATGGAAAGTGCATTATAAAAGGTTTACAGACGTAAAGCTGAAAGTATATGCATGTTTTAATGTGCATAGTAATACCGTAACAACAACTTAAAAAAATAAGGACGCAGTGGTTACATTTTATCAGTTTCTAATTTCAGAGTTCTTTTGAAAAAGGATATGCTTTCAGCTACCTGTAGCACTACTTTGAACAATGGTAAATACCAGAAATTCTGATTACATTTTTTCTCGTGATTTGTCTCTCTAATTTAACAGATCAAATTTTGCCTCTTTGCTTCTAGTAGGTTATGATTTCCCATTCCCAAGACCTTAACTTCTCATAGTTAGCAGGTCAGTGTGATGGTAAAAGGATGAATTTTATATTTACTGTACAAGGTAGTACCAGAAAGCTCCCAGAAGCCCTTAAATAAAATTTAAAAAATAGGCTAAATGTGCATAGTGTTGGTAACTCTGCAGACATCACGACCTCAGTGAGCTGTAGGGATGTTATTGCCTGACTCAGTTTGAGAGGATATGATGTAATATTAATGTAATATAGCCTAGGCCTCTTTCGATAAATGTAGGCTAGTATGTGTGAATTTGAGATTAGCGAAACCCCTGAAATAATCACACTTGCCACTCCTGGAGGAAAAATCAATATGAACCTGAGTGGACCGCTCAAAGGTTGCTCGTGAATCGTGTTCACAACAGTTATTCGTCTGATCGGAGAATGTGGAAGCAGTGGATGCGCTTGTTTCATGCAATGAATATATTGCATCTAGCTTAGAGTGCTTCATCAGCACCAATAGTGCCCTATTACCTCCTTCAAACCCTGCCCCATGAACTGTAACGAATCCCATTACTCTAAATGCAAGAGGTCTCATGAGTGAGACTCTCAAACAAATACTGTGTTGCCTAGTCATTCAGGAATTTTCGCATTCCATGCTGTGCAGCTATGCACTCTGTTCTGAAACATTATGAGCGCATGCAGCATGATCCAGCTCATGGACCGCTGCCAATCTCTAGTATGAACTTTTTAATACTTCCTCCTTAACTGTAACTAAAAGATTACAATTCAGTATTGAAATGGTGACTGTTTATCCTGTTTCCTTGATTGTATTGGTCCAAAATGAAAGTGTAGTCTTTTACTATCTAACTTTTTTTTATTATTTATTATTATCAGTAAAGCTGTTTAATGCATAACACTATATATCATACTATTGGTTTTATTACTTTTTACATTTTATAGCCTTCCCATATTTTAGTGGCTTAACTAAAGCTCGTTTTATTAGAATAAAAATTAAAAAGAAAGCTGGTTTCAACAATGCAGACTGATGAAGCCATAATGTACAAAATAGTGAGATAAAGTAGTATTTCTTATGCATCATCTTTACAGATACGACCTGGATGAAACATTCTCACCTCCCTCATACGATGACAGCTTTTTCTACATTCGGTATCCCAAGATCGAAAAACCTCGACAAATACAAGATTCCAGCTTCCGTCAGAGTGAGCTAGTGGAGAAATCAGAACAAATTATTAAGCAGGATTTTTCTCATCATACAGAGCAATGTCGTCAGTTCATTCCTGAAGCCAAATTGAGCACAGTTGGTAAGTTTTCAAATATTGTATACTGATGTGATGTATTGCAGATAAGAATGTAAAAAATTTATAATCAGTAGTCTTAAATATCCTCCTAAGGTGAATTGTAGTTTATGTTTTTCCTTGCTTAGATAAGTATTTATGTTACTGATACAGGTACAACTTTATACTCAGATCAAACGCCAGGAAAACCTCAAGTCATTCATAATAATTGTCTTTACATTAATCATACAGCAGAACTTGATTAATTTGAAGTTGGTTGGTTGGTTGGTTGGTTGGTTGGTTGCTTAATGCCCAGCTTGTTGGAGCTCTTCCATTAGCTGTCTTGCTTCCCAGTAGCGTGTAGATAAGTCTGAGCGATTAATTTGAAGTTCAAAGGACTATTTTTTTAAAATTAATCAGGGTAGGCCTACTCAGTTGTATTAGACAAGTTGTAACTTGTTTTATGCCTTTCTTTCTTATGTCGGAACATTGTAAATAAAAATATACCAACCTTTTTAGAAGTATTCCACTGGAGTAAATATGTGGAATTCCCTTGGGAATTGCACACGTAATTTCTCCCCTGAAAGCAGTAATGCTAATCATTAGCTTCCAGAAAGGGTTAAAGTTTTAAAACAATCATAAAAAAGTAATTGCAATATGGTGCTACCCGAAAGTTCCCAAAATTCACGTGGCGCATGACCAAGCTGCAATATGAGAAAAATGCAGCTAGATGGCATTTCATACATCTCTTGAGTCATTATGCCCATGCAGCTTCGATGAGTTCATCGGACAAAATCCTCTGGCATGTGCCATATGATAGTCTAAACTCGTCGCAGATGTTTCCAGTGCTCTGTCTGCAATCTTGCAAGATCATAGCCCAAACAGCAGCAACATTTTCGAGTGTAATGCCAGTTGAATGCCATCCAGAATGCTCTTCATTATTAACCGATGTTTGATCATTTTTAAAACCTCTTGAACCACTCGAAGGTTTTGTGGAAACCGCAATGTAAGCAACATGCAACAATGGAAAACATTCACAAATACCAAATGCTTTCAGAATGAAGGCATTTGGCACACTGACCCTCATGAGATGTTTGGAGTGTCACCTAGTGGCATTTTCTCATACTACCACTCGGTTGCATGCTACTTACAAATTTTAGGAACTTTTGTGTAGCACCTCATATTCAAAACACTGCATTGTACAACATTGTTAAAATACAGAACATCCAAGTTTTAAAATAAAAATAAATTTTAAAAAAATATATCTTATTTTTGTTATTTAGCTTAAATTTCAAGTTTGATGAATTCAAAACTTCTTTCGATCATATTTTGATATCGTTCAAAATATAAGCTTAATTCCTGGAATTGATCTTTGGTCTGAATGATTGTAGGTATTGGTTGGTTCATGGGTTGATCACAGTTCACGTATCAAACACAGGTGCTTGGGATGCAAGCTAAGTATTTTCTGTTCAAAACTCATACTTTTAAAAGCAACAAAAATTACAACAGTAACTTCATTTCAAACCTCAAGAACCTCAAAGCAAATCAAGATTAATGTGTGTCATACAGTGACAAGTGTGTATGGTTTCTGGGGAAAACTATCAAACATACACAGGACAATGGATTGCAGGTCAGACCTTCTGAAACCTCCAATCAATTGTAACAGAAGTGGAATGGGGCTTTTTTAACACTTTTCAAGCAGAGTACAGATATAACCGGTTATATTCATATTCCGTTCTCAAAGGGTTAATGTCTAGAAATTGTAACTAGGACATTCCACAATTTGTGTTTCGATTTATTTTCATACCAGTTTTACTGTAAAAATATTAGACTAGACAACAAAATGCAAAAGTTCTGTACAGTAAAAAAGTTTCTTTCTAAAGTACTAAAGAACCTAAATCACCCATTAAAAGAAACAAAATATATATATATATATATATATCTCATGAAGCATTACCTAGAAGAAATTCTCTTGATTGTTCCAGTAGTACTAAATTGTGTATCATTTTGCGATTCGTTCTAAAATTGATTAACTTTTTCTACAGGAACATCTGATTCTTTGGTCAAAGCTGCAAAATCAATGAAGCCAGCTGGAACAGATGATAGCTTCACTGGAGACACTGCAGCATGTGGAAAGTCTGTAGTCCAAGTTGCTCATCAGATGATTTCTGGAAACTTAGTACGTGGTTTCAACCCTAATGCCAATGAGAAGCCAGCAACAGGAGATGGTTACAATAAGGCTAAACGCCGAGGAAGTAAATCCCTTCCTTCCAGCCCCCTGAGTACTCCATCTCAAAGCCCAAACACTTCTCCTCAGTCTCGCAGAAAAGTCCACAACAGATATTTCACAGGTGCTTTCACTCTGGAAAGGGCAAATATAAACCCGTCAGGAGGTCATGAATCAGCAAACAAGTATCCAGGAAGTTGGATTTTATCTGGGCTCTTAGGACAACAGAGGGAGCATCTGTCAGACTCCATGGATTCAATTACTATACCAGAGGAAGACCACAAGAAACCAGAAGACAAAATGAAACTTAAGAATGAAGTAGTAGAGAAGACACAGGCAGCAGACATCAGACGTAATAAATCTATGACTTCTATTATGTCAAGAATGTTCAGCGAAGGTTCCAAAGATGATGATCAATCTATTGAAGTGGAAATAGGAGTTGATGTTGTAGCAGCTGCTATAGACGGAAGAAATTCTCCTACCCAGAATAGTAAATCATTCCGAGCAAAGCCGTCAGAATTGAGAGAAATGAATTTTTGGTCTCCAACATCAATGTAATTTCTTTTACAGATACATGGCCACTTGTATTCCATGTTAAGTATCTCCATAATATAAAACTTGTAAAGTTTATTTTTTCATGTTTTGATTGATTGTGATTTTCTTATTTTATTGAATTTATATTCATGGAAATAGTATGAGAGCAGGGAATGTATCTATCTATAGTACACCATTGTGTTGTGTCAGTATGGTGTATTGTTATTGCAGTGTTACAAAACTATCAACTCTATTCCTCTTCATCTGTTAACGTAAGCTTAAACAAGCAAACATTTTGTTTCCAGCACCTTTCTTAATGCTTTTTCTGTAATAACTCCAGTTTGTATCTCTGTTCTTACTTTACTATTCATCAGTACTTCTTGTCACATTTCCATGTTATGTATCTTTTTTATCAATCTAGGATAACCTGTTCTAAACCAGTTCATAAGACCTTTATAAAATACTCTCTTTAATTATTAGATGCCTAGAGTACTTAGCATTTATTTAATTTATGAAAAACTCCATTGCCACAGTACAAGATACTTAAGAAGTTAAATTTAGTATTCATGAATAAATATTAAAAATGCAATATTTTTCTGAAAACTTTTCTCTACGGCTTTGAATATCAACCTATTAGGTAATACCTCCTTGTTAACACACTGAATCAAGTTTTAACCCACCTGTGTAACAATAAAATTATATCTTGCTTCAGTAGAACATAATCTTGCATTAGCTTTAGTTTCTAGTGTTACTGTAGTGCAGGTTATGGTATTTAGTGGCATATAGTGTTTAAAAATGCACAGGTGTAATATGTATTATATTGTAGTACAAACATTTATGATTAGTTAATGCATAAAAGCAGTATCCCAATTAGGATATGAAGTGAGCTAGGAATAGGATCGGACCCTCAGTTGATGAACAAATAGACTGGTAGTAATGCATTGCTTGAGAACTGACGTAGGAATTTCAGACCCAGAAATATGTGGTATATTGGAAATCATGTTCCATATGTTGGAATTCTTTATATAGATGATAGATTTACTTAATTTTAGACTATGTTTTTAGTAGGTGAAGTACCTGCATTATAACATGATAAACAGTAAAATACAGAGTTTTGTGTATAGCTTACTTTTCCGTTCTTTTTAATATGGAATGCATACAGAAATAGAAATTCAGGAAAATTGGCACTTCATTATTTTGGGTAATCATACTCTTGTTTCTCTATTAAGATTAACTTTTTTCAGAGGAAAGGTTATTACGGTCTTGTCAAGCAAGAATAATTAATTTGTTAAAAATTGACTACATGTAGAGAAAGTACTTTAAGTAGGGATGTAAACATTTCTCTAAGGTTTCCTGCATATGTTTTTAAAAGGCCAAGCATATTTATTTCTTTATCTTAATTCTGCATACCAGTTTATACAATAAGGGACATAATTCTTACATTGTTTTCATTGCAAATAAGCTATGAAGTTAAGAAAGATTATATGAAGCAACAACTGGGAACAGGGTTAGTTGCTGTAATCGTTGACCTGAAAGTGCTCAAGCTAAATATAAACATGGTGTGTTATGGGTTTCCTAACACGTTGCCATTTATTGTTGCTGTATGAAGGAACATTGCTAATTTAATGATTGAAGCATTGTTGGTAGTGTAAGATATCTGTATAGCCACTTTAGGTCAAGAACAATTTGTAACTAAAGCTCTATCCACAATGCGCAGTCGTCAGTTGTTAGTCAGTAGTCGGAAGTTTGCTGTTGCAATCGGCCGCTTGGGAGCAGCACTCGAGTCGTCTACAATATGCTCAGTGATCTCAATATATAGCTCAATGAATATGCTGTCGACATTGAGGTTAGGGAAACATTTTACAGAATAAAAAGGTGGAGGAATCGCCTTATAATTGGATAATATATGTTATAAACACATCTTGCTTTCTCGTAGTATGCTAATCTGTGTATTTGCACTAGTAATTAATTTTAATTCTCGTAATATGTTACTTGCAGTAGTTCAGTTCATAGTCAGAGATGAATTTCTCGTCTGCCGACTACTGTCTACCAACTCACGATTGTCTGCTGTCGTCTGCAACTGCACATTGTGAATGGCGTCCATTGATCACCACGCGTTATACTTCGACTACAAACTACCGTCTACCGACTAACAACTGCAGACTGTGCATTGTGGATAGAGCTTTAGCATTACAATGCTACATTAGTGATTAACATTGACTCGTAGAATTTATAAGAGCGGTTTATTGGCATTTATGATTAAGAATTCTTAAAAATCGAGTAGAACTCTTAAAATTTACTCATTTGGCTTACGTAATTGAGCTAATCTTAAAAGTAGCAGTTATAAAACTGACCCTTTAAGCTAGCAAGCAATTTATAAAGGTACCATAAAGCTAGCTTATCTCCTTTAATATGGCATGAAAAAGCTGTGAATTGCTGTTCTTACTACTGGGTTTGAAAGAGGACAGTGTGTAACAGTGCACAACATACTAGTTTTTCTTCATTGTCAGTATTCCTTGTTCATTCTAATTGTTAAATTAAACATACACAAAAGTACAAAAATTTCACTTTAATTTCATAAGAGTGCAGACAGGAACCCACATTTTGTATACCATTCAGTTCCTGTCAATGTAAGTTAAGTTATAAAAACTTGTTCAAACAGATTAAGAACTGTTTTAAGACAGTGTTGATACTTAGTGAGTTGCTAATAATAATTCCTTTATAAATATTATAAAGAGTTTGGAACTTAACACAGTGAAGTGAATCAATATTTTATTAATATGAGTTGATTAACACACTTGAACTTCACTTACCAATCATTTGGTAGGATGCGTTTCACAGGCCATTCGCCTGTATCTTCAACTACATGTCAACTACCCTGTAGTTAATCAACTCGTATTAATAAAATAATAATAATTCCTTTATTGCAATCAATGGTCATGCATATATTGGAGTTTGTCCATATGTTGAAACTTTCATTTGGGAGGCATATAATTTCAAGCCTTTGATTTTCTTTCCATTAATTAGTTGTGTATAATCTTGGGTAAAAAAAAAGTTTTCATATTCTCATGCAAATATGTCTCATCCTCAACTCTAAAGATCAAAGTCATTAGCAATGTATGTTAGATTTGTGTGAATGCAGAAATTTTTACATTGCAGTTTAATATGAACACAATAAAAATGTTATTGTAGTTCAAAGTTACAAAATTTAAACATTAAATTGTAGGTTTGTCTCTTTGTATGATACTGTGGGTCCATCATTTTGGCAGTTCCTGGCCTGATTAAAGACTGAAAACTGCCTTTAATCTTATTCAGTTGTAGCTTCAGTGTGAAATGTAAAATTTGTTTTGTCTAATGTTTTAATAAAAAAAATTACAAAATATGTGTTCTTTTTTCTATTATTAAAATAAATAAGCATACGAGTATGTTAACTTCTTAGCGTAAAACCAGTACATATATTTTTTTTAACCTTTTCACTATGCAAACTGGTGATGCTGAATTAATTTGCAGCTTTCTTTTGTAATCATAAATGAACAAACAATTGCAAATAATGTCAGTTTCCTCCGAAACAAAGAATACAGCACCTATTGAAGTTCAGAGTGGTTTATGTAACCCTGGGGTAGCCCGCATGTTACAACACAGCTGATATAACATGCGTTTCAATGGATGATGCAATACATTGCCCAAGATATTTAGCTACAGATGGAAGCAAAGGACATTGAACAGAGAACTGATGGTGTCAGGAAGTAGACAACAGATGACACTATACACTTGGAATCCCTCTCACTGAAAATATATTTCGTCCATTGGCATGCAGAGTTGTGCCTCGGATATATGCGACTGTAGCACAGCCAGCAGTGATGTGTGCTGACTGATATATATGGCTGTAGCAGTGAAAGGGTTAAATAAAAGAATGAATTCAAAGTATACTTAGGATACCATTTACCTAATCGCAGACATTTGGAAGGCCAAAAGATATACTGATTTCATTTTTTTGAAGTAAAACTTCTTTAGCCACGGTAGGAGTAAATCGAGAGCTAATCCAAACTTGTGTTATGGACAAAATCGTCACAAAATTAGTGGGGCTGTGACGGAACGGACTGCACAGAAAACAATCAACTCGATGATTAGGCTTATCCAAATCTAAAAATCCAAAAATTTAAGGGAACGTGCGGGGGAAAGGTATCAGGCATTGAGTGGGGGCTATTACTGCTTTGAGCTAGTGGCGTGGTGAGCCCTTCACCATTATAAAAAATCGAAAATTCATAATTTAAAATTCCAAAAATAAAAAAATTCAAAGATCCAAAATTTTAAAAATCAAAAAAGTCCAAAATTGAAAAAATTAAAACAAGTTTCACTTCTGTCACATGGCATTCCACGCATACTTATTTTTTTTTAATACTGAATTTTCTTCTTGTCTTTTTCAAGCTTCCTTTTGCTGCCAGAGGTCTCCGATTCAGACATGTGCTGTGGGGTTTTTGCCGACATTCTTTCATATTTTATTTTGAATATTTTTAAAAAATGATTTACTTTTTTTTTTACAAATTTAAGTTCCATTAGTTTGAAGTAGAGGTAAGTAAGACGAGTTTCTAAATTCATCGGACTGATGAACGATGGATTCCACCGACTGGAAAGCTGGATTTCGCAATTTTTTCTCGATGGATTCGTGATGACTGATGAATCTAAAAACCATTTGTTGACCAAACCGATGTTTTCGGGAGCGCCAACATAATAACTACATATAAAATTGTAAAATATTAGCGATGGCATGGTAACTCCGGTTTATTATTTTCCCACCAAAAAAAAAAGTATGGGCTTGATCGATTTCCATTTACATTTAATACAATGAAAACTGATTATTATAATAATATATTAAATAAAACAATTTAAAAAAGTGAGTTCTACATTAAATTAATAACTTATCGCAAAGACAGACTCGTCGGTATTTATTAGATAAAATTGGTTTATCACAGTAGGCTACTTAGACAGTCTGTGTGTTTTATACTATACACATTACAGTACTGTAGTTTATGTTTTCAAATTGACCCGAAATTAGTAATAAGCCTATTATTTTATATGGTCTATATTTTATAATTTTAACAATTTCAACAACAAAAACCGAAATAAGTTAAGAGTGACTAAAAATGCAAGCCATTATAAGAATTTATTATGACTGCAAACTTTGCTTCTTTCTTTTTCAGTTTTAGCCCTTTATGAGGAATCGGGTAACGACTCCTCAAAAATAAGTTTAACTACTAATTATGTGTGTGTAATTCAGTCTACGATATGTAGTTATGAATCTTATAAGCTATGCGCTGTCTCCATTACATAAGTTTGAATTGTCAATTCGTCATAATGGCGGTGATTCATCTGATCCATCGGACGTTCAAGTACGATGGAACCGATGCCAGTCGATGGAAACCAGCGCAAACTCATCTGAACTCAGAGAACGCTTTGATGGATAGCCGATGGATTCCATCAATGAAATTAAAAACGCTCTGATGAAAGCTCGATGCCATCGGATGGATCCATTGATGAATTTAGAAACTCGCCTGTAAGCTTATATCATGTGTTACAGTACCCCGTGCTTAGAGTATGTTCGGGGTACGCCGTAGCGTAGTGGTTGAGGCGCTGCACTACAAACCAGAAGGTCGCAGGTTCGTTCCCCGATGAGGTCGGAGTTTTTCAATTGGCCTAGTCCTTCTGGTGGCACTATGGCCTGGGGTCTACTCAACCTCTAACAGAAATGAGTACCTGGAGCAATCCTTGGGGTAAAGGCGACCGGTGCGTAAAGCTCACAACGTTACCACCTCTATGTGCCGAATGCCTAAAATCTGGGAGCCTCAACCTCCTGGAACCCTCAGGGCCTCCATGGCCTGTAATAGGGAACACTTTACTAGAGTATGTTCAAAATAAAGATTTCTTCCTTGAATTTTTTAAAGCATAGAAATTAGTTTCATTGTTACTTTGTTGTACTTAAAGAAGATTCCTTATTGATAAAGAAATCAGATAAGAAAAGAATTTTGTAAAATAGTCTAGTTTTCATTGAGAGGACTGTGTAATAATTTTGTAATAATGACCAAGTTTTTGTGTTGAGAATATAAAGAAATTCCTTTCCTGCATTGCTTGCCAGCATTTCATTAATCATTTTAAAAATTTATTAATTCAGCTGTTGTGGTACTGGTTCTCTGTCATTGTTGACCAGAGAGTTGTAAAAATGTTTGCATGTCTTCAGTATTAAATGTTCCTTTACCATACTTCTCTCCTGGTTTATTCATGACATAGCAATTAAAATCTTTTTTTAGTACATGCTATCTAAACAGCTGCTTCTCGGACTTTATTGGTCTAGGCCGTTATTTTTATCAACTTAGGCTGCTAAAGTTGCCATGGTAACCCCTAGTGGACACAGTTTCAGTTATTGCACCTAGATGTCTCGACAGCATCTTCCAGTCAAGTTTATTTTTAATTTCTGGTCATGATAAACGACTTGCCGTGTAATGTACATGCCAAATCAATCCTATATGCAGATGACTCGACCTTTATTATCACAGGCAACAATATTAATAATATTAAAGATACATCGAGGGATGTGTCTACTGTTGTAACAAAATGGTTTTCAGCATTGGGTTCTTAGTGAATAGAGAGAAAACCCAACAAACTATTTTTACTCTCAAAGAAAACAGAGATAAAGTAAATGTAAAATTGTTAGGCTTTCACCTGGATTCTGAATTGAACTGGCATGTCCATGTGGATAGTATATGCAAAAGATTATCCAGAGTGGTTTACCTACTGAGAAGTATTTGTGATAAAGTTCCTAGGTCTTACATCAAGCAAATATACTTTGGTTTGTTTGAAAGTGTCTTTAAGTATGGCCTACTACTATATGGGAACAGTACTAAGTTAATGGAAATTTTACTCTTGCAAAAGAAGGCTATTCGTATTTCAAGTAACAGCCCAGGCAGAACTCATTGCAAACCGCTTTTCATACAGGAAGGAATTTTAACAGTGTACAACTATTACATATTTGAACTTTTATTGTATGTTCACAAAAACAAAAATGAATTAATTTTAAATAATCATGTTCACCCCTAAAATGTTAGAAATATTGGAAAGATTCAAGTGCCGTTTTCAAGATTAGAAAAAGTGAAATCCAGTCATCTTGTTAATAGTATAAGACTGTACAACAAACTGCCTATTCAACTAACAGAACTGAATGTTAATAGTTTTAAAGGAAAGATCAAAATTTGGTTGTGCAATAATCCATTTTATAGTCTGACGGAATATATGGACTTCAGTTTTAATATGTAAACTGTTGACTACTATACATTGTAGCAAATTTGACAATGCCTATTGTATAATGTATACTTAACGGCTTGCATTTAAAATATTATTATTATTATTATTATTACTATGTGTATAGGTTAATGTTATTAAGAAGGATTGTATATCTGCTCATTCGGACATCTTGTATTTCAAGAAATAATTTGATAAAACCTGTATTTGTATGCCGTGGCCATGACAACTAGACCATACTGCAAGTTGAGAAGTAAAAGTTCAGATTCACCTCTTATAGTGATAGCTTTAACAAGGCATGATAACTTGTAGCGGAAAATATGATAAAATGTGAAATTTCAATTTAAGTAAAAAATATAATTTACTTAAAATTAGCTTAATGATGTTCTTAAAGTATTTCTAAGAAAAATAAAACAGGTAAAATGATGTAACAAAGTGCCAGAATGCTTTCGTTGAATCAGTTATAATTGCAATTATGATATCCAGAAAATTAGTTTTTTATCAATTATAATTGCAATTATATCCAGAAAATAAGTTTTTTTTTTAAATCAGATTAAAGTCGTCCAGAATCAGCAGAACTACAGATTTGTGATATCTTGGCAGTCGCACACTCACATAAAAATAAATAATAAATTTTAAAAATCGATGTCAAATTTAACGGGATTTGAACCAGGGACCTTTAGAATACGAGGCCAAGACGCTAACATTTCAGCCTCCTCGCTCACTTTAATGGCCTAGTTTAATAAGTATATGTGAAAAATAGTGTTATTTGTAAAAGCTAAATGTATTGCAACTTGAAATTCTTAAAATATATCAACATTTCACAAAATTCAGTGGCAAAGAACTCTGCTAATTATTTCACAGTAATATACCTTCTGTGTATAACTATTCATGTAGTACTCAATTTCAACTTGATCAATGAAATAAGCATCTGACTGCATTGGAGTCAATGCCCTCAATGATTACAAATGTGGCATTGTAGTATAAACATGATTTAGAAAATAATGTGACTTTAATTTAGTCGTTACTCTGGTACCATTCATCTGATTTGGTCCAAGATAAAATAGGCTTCTCCCCATGGACATTATAAATGCGTAGCCTATACCTAGTTTCATGAAAATCCAATAGTATATTTGAGATATTGTGCCTTTCTTATATATTACCATAAAAAAGCACTAAATTGGGCATTATTCCGGTACCGGCCAACCAATTTGGTCCAATATCAATAGACATCTTCCCATGGACATTATAAATGCATATAGCAAGTTTCATGAAAATCCAATAAAGCGTATCTGAGTTATCGCACCTTTAAAATAGACACTAAATTGGGTTTTACTCCTGTACTGGTCAACCGATTTGGTCCAATATCAATAGGCTTCTTCCCAGGGGCATTATAAACATATATACCAAGTTTCATTAAAATCCAATAAAGTGTATTTGAGTTATCGCACGTACAGACACATGGATGGACAGACATTTCCCCCCCCCCCCCCAAGTCTCATAAAGTACCATACTGGCACTTAATAAATCCATAGCTGGCTAAGCTTGTAAACATGCACCATTGCTACAAGCAACTTATCTTATTTCCTTTGTTTATGCAGGATCATTGAAAATGAGTGAAAAACTGAGCTCATCAATAGTAAAATTGAGCACTTAGAACTATTGTATGTACCACGTATGCTAAAACTTTAGCGAGCTCATTCTGTATTTCAGACGTGGCTATGCCCAAAATACTAGATTTGTCCGCTAAAACCTTTCTTTGCGTACTTGATACATAAATACCGGTAGCTATTATCTTCAAATGATGTGTGATTTTGCAGTTGTGTAGCATAAGAAAAAACTAAGTAGACACATGTATACAAAAAACAGTACAATGACTTCTGGTTGGTGGGGGGGTGGTCACATGTATTTAGGCAAAGAGTTTCAAACTGTCCCATAGGCAGCATGCGTATAGGTTTACATAATTGATTAGCATGCATTTTATCATTTTTAGCACCACCCCAAATCAAAATCCTGGCTGCGCCACTGGCAGGTGCCGTATTGTATTATCTCGTTATTAATTGTTGCTGCGATCGATAATGGTACTTTTGAAGTAGATATGATTTAACTGGTAAAACAGCATAGGAAAAAAGATTTGAATAATATGTTAATGTATTTGATCAAATTAATCAGGGAATCATCATGATCTGTCAGTTTTTATATATTTACCGTCAAAACATTCTATTTCGCATACTTTTCAGTAAAAACTTGCCAAATTAGAACATACTTTTTGATGGTTTCCCCATCATCATTAGCTGATCTTGAATCTCTGTCCACCCAATGTCAATGACCTCATTTTTTAATTCATTCAACCTTTGAAACTGAAAAGTATGTTAAACTGAGGTCCGTTGTATCGAGATTAAACTATACTGCTATGAAAACAAATTTACTAATGCTGGCCCAACTGAACTAGCCAAATGGAATATCTTGTATGTTTGATGGTGTTATTGTTCTTCCTCACTGAAAGACATTACATCATATATTCACATATATTTATACTGCATCATTTATTTTAGGAAAAATATTCCCCTCACACTAGGACTCAAACTGTGCCTTTCCTGAACTTTCCAGAGTTTGATTCATAACGCCAAATGGAATATATACTTTGGTCAAGTGGCAGGTAGGAAGCAGGTTGCTTGTGCCACAAGCCTGTTAAGCATGGCAACACATTGCGAGGTTATTGTATGGAGTCTTTTAATTATCCTCTGTTGTAGGTTTATTGTATTTTTTTAATTAAATTTATCTTTTGTGGTATTTCAAATTCATCAGTTCTATTCTATTCTATTCTTTATTCTGTCCAACGGAACATATTATATGTTATGGGACTCGTCAACATACAAGTAAGAACACAAAATTACAATTACAAATATACATACAACTTAAAAACTAGTTTACAAAATATACAACATGCACAAGAAATTTACAGTTACAAAAAATATATACAACTTAAGACTAATTCCAAAAAATACAACATAAACATCAATTGATTATATGTAACTTAAACACAAGTACAAGTTTAAAATACAATAAAATAAAACAAGTTTCACACTGTCACTCTATGATGCAGTTTGTGTACGTCCTCTTGAAACCATATGGTCTTCAGGTCCCCGAGTAGGCTCTGAAATCAAAACAAATAAAATTATATAGTAAGTCTGCTCATGTATGACTATGCACAAGGAATTCATTTAGTGTATAAAAGCAGTGGTTGTGAAGGAATTCACAAACCTTTTTTCTAAATTTACATAGTGCAGCTATTTCTTTAATGGATTGGGGTAAGCAGTTATATAATTTGAGTCCTGTATATGTGAAGCTTTTCTCAAATAAGCTAGTTTTATGGGGTATACTCGCTAAATCATTTCTATTTCTTGTATTATAGGAGTGAACGTTTGAGTTTGTTTGAAATGTAGAAATATTAGTTTTTACAAATGTAAGTGTCTCTAAGATGTATATGCAGGGGAATGGTAGTATATGCAGATCTTTGTATAATTGCCTGCAGCTGGTAGTGTTTTTGACCTTCACCATTATTCTGATAGCTCTTTTCTGTAATTTAAATATGTCTTCACTTTTTGTTGAATTTCCCCAGAAGATTACTCCATATATTAAGAGGGAGTGAAAGTAGGCAAAATAGAGTGAACGTACTGAGTTTACATTAGCAACTTTTCTCACTGATCTCAAGGCAAAACATATTTTACTCAGCTTTTTTGAAAGAAAATCAACATGCTTGATCCAACTCAAATTATGATCTATCCACACCCCTAAAAATTTTGTTGAGTCTACATAACTAATACTTTTATCCTCATATGAGATGCTGGGAAATTCTGCATTCTTATTTCGTGCATGCTGAAATTTTATTGCAACTGTTTTTTCCTTGTTAACTATAATTCTGTTTTCTTCAAACCAATTTTGTAGTCTACTTATCGTATCTTTTATATTTAGGCTAGCAATTTCTCTGTTTTCACCAGTGACAAAGATGCTGGTGTCATCTGCAAAGAGTGTTGACTTTGTGTGACTGGACTGGATATTTAGGTCATTTATGTAAATTAAAAATAGTACTGGCCCCAGAATGGAACCTTGTGGAACACCATAAGTAATATGCTTCTCAGTTGACAGTACATTATTTATTATGTGTGTCCTTTCATCTTTGTGTATGATTTCTACGACTTGTTTGGGGTTTTCTAGATATGACTGGAACCATTTTAATGCTAGTCCTCTTATCCCAATAGTTTGAAGTTTATTGAGTAAGATTTTATGATCTTTTACATCAAATGCTTTTGATAAGTCTACAAAAAGTCCTATACTTGTGTCATTTTTATCAATGCCCTTATATACGTTTTGGAGAAAGTCAATTATTGCAGTATTTGTAGATTTCCCTTGACAAAACCCATGTTGAATATTAGTTAAGATATTATATTTCTTCATAAATCATCAGTGTGTTTTCAAACTTCCACTATTTTACTGCAGGAAGAATGTTTGCTTGTACATTATTTTTCTATAAAGTCCCCTCCTAGTTCAGTGCACTTATGTCATCGGATAGGAAGTGCTTCGATACCGTATGAGAAAAATTATTTTGGTTAACACTGTAGCCACTTGTGCACCGCCAATTGGACGTCTTCATCAGACTTGAACTCTCCCCTCCAAGCTGCTCCTTTAATAGACCAAAGATTTGAAAATCTGAAGGTACCAAACCTGGTGAGTATGGTGGATGTGGGAGGCACTTGAAGTGTATGTCATCAGTGGTTTTCATGGTTGGATGGGCATCATGAGGACAGGCATTATCATGTTGAAGAAAAACACCTGCACTCAGCAATCCCCTTTGCTTTCTGCGTATTGCTGGCTTCAAATGGTTCTTGATAAGGTCAGAGATAGGTAACACTAGTCACTGTGGTACATGGGGGCATGTAGTGTCCCAGAATCGGACCATTCTTACCCCAGAATAAAGTCAACATGACTTTCCATGCAGAAGGCTGTCTGCAAAACTTCTCTGGTTTCAGAGAAGAAGATTGTCGTCATTCTTTGCTTGCACATTTCATCTCTGGTTGAAAATGGTGCACCCAAGTTTCATCTCCGGTGATAATGTGAGCAAGAAAATCCTTTCCCTCCTCTTCATAACACCTCAGCAGCTGTTGACCTGTGTCAGCCCGATGAACCCACCTGGTGGACACTTTTCTGTAGAGGAGTTTGCCATGCACTATGTGTTGTACTGAATCAAAGCTCATTTTCAGCAAGGAAGCCATTTCAGCCAAGGTGACACGCTTGTTTTCCTGAATAAGCTGATCTGCTGCAGCTATCATCTCCTCTGTCATACCTCGATGAGAGGTGGACAGGGACCATCAGTTAACAAAGTCTGTGAATTTCTTGCACCACACCTAGACTTTCTGCTGTGACAGACAGACATCCTCATACTTCTCATTCTGCAACGAATATCAACTGTTTTCAACCCCAACCCCATCTTCAAGCACTTCTTTGTACTATCAGCTCAAGGACTGTGTCTGCAGATTTCCATACACTTTTGCGGTTTTCGTTTGATTCTCCCTTGTATCTTCCTGTTTCTTAGGCTTGGTATTGAGAGTGCATGAATTATATTTTGCATTATCCGTGACAGTGATTCAGGGTTCCTCTAGCAGCTCGACTTTGTTTTCAAACCATTCTTCGAACAATTGAGCATTCATTGTTCCATGACAGTCAAGTGGGGCATCCAACAAGCTCTTGTGAGTCACAAACATAGTGCCTGGAACAAAACCACTTCATCGTTCTGTGTGAAGAGTCACTATTCTTTGTCCTTTACAAATTGAAAATCTAGCATTACATTAGTCTGATACATACAGTGGCGGACGCAGAGGGGGGGATTGGGGGGATAGATCCCCCCCCCCCGAAATTTGAAAAAATGCACTCTTAAGTGGCCAGTTTTATAAACTAATTATATATGTAAGTTAATTAATTTGTTTAGTATTCTTTCTACCTATTCAAATCCCCCCCCCCCGAAAAAAAAATTCTGCGTCCGCCACTGGATACATATGACCATCTTTAGATGGCACCATCATGGGTATTGTACTAGGTTTCATCGAGACAGATGTCTTGGAAGCCTAATTACTTATAGGGGCAATTTTATTTATATAATCGGCTTGCCATAAATATTTGCTTTGATTCCATTACTGGTGTTCGGCTACTTCGTTTCTTAAACCTTAAATTCATAGATTTAAGAAGTATTGATGTCATTCTCTGATAAAGGAACTCTTACTGTGTATCTTGTTTTCTTACAAGCAGTACTCAAAATTCTGTTCACTGTTGAAGCTGTATGATTTGTATAACATTCATTCTACAGTTCTTATTAAATCCATCGTAAAGACATCAATGTTTTGAAATTCAAAAACTGTTTTTATCATTTTCTGTTTGCTGGAGTTGTATAACGTTGAATATCCAGTTTAATGGTTCTTATTACTGTGGTACATCTGGGAACACCAATTCCATCTGCAGTATGTGCTATTGGCAAGTCATACTGCCGCCTCCTTTAAAATAATTATACACTTTTGAATTGTGTTTGCCATCTGCTTATACATAGGTTTTCCACGTCCTGCAGACAAGGAATTTGCATTATAAGTAACAGGCGCATTATGTGTTTCTCATTGCCACCACACACTGTATGTATAAAAAATTAAGAGCTTTATGCAACATCTTTTGATGTGTGCCAGAAGTCATGTCTGAATGACAGTCTAAACCGAGGAACCCTGGCTGGGTTGTTTTGCTTTGTACTCGCATACCGACCATGCGATGTCCTTATCTTCCCTTCCACTGTCTCAAAGACTCTGACCAAAGTATATCTCCTTATTGTTGATACCCTTATTGGTCGACCTCACTGAAAGAGTTTTACATCATATACAGTATTGTTAGAGACACTAATTTAGTGATTTTGTGCTCGGGTTTCCACAGTTATTGTACAGTAGCTTTTAAGAAGTAGATATATATGTTTAGAGAACAACAATGCATGTTTCCTGGAAATTTATCCACATCAGCACTTGCTATAAACAAAAGGTTATTGTATGGAGTCTTTTAATTATCCTCTGTTGTAGGTTTATTGTATTTTTTTAATTAAATTTATTTTTTGTGGTATTTCAAATTCATCAGTGTGTTTTCAAACTTCCGCATGTACCAAATCTTTTCCCAGATCTTTGTGTTGGTTTATTGACTAACAATTTGGCCTCCTTACAAATTTCACAATACTGTTCCTACAGTGAGCTACTGCTGCCTATTTCTCTATTTTACAAATTTCCGTGTTCTTTCAGCCTTGTGTTCAAACTACTTTTTGCATTTTACATTGGCTTACAGCAGACATGGGCAAACCCCTATCCATTGACACGCAACCTGCAAACTTTTGTCAACTTACACATAGTTCGAAAAGAACGGATAGATGGAGACACAAGCAGACAATAAGTGCAGTGGTGGTTGCTCATTCTTAGGGAAACACTAATTTCACTTTAAAATGTACACTACAAGAAACAAATAATACAAACAATCTTGTATTTTTAATTGTTCTTTTACGTGTGCAATTATTTCATTATACAATAACGCCTTTCCAATCGGAACTGTGTCGCGACCCATCACTGCTTGCAAAGAGAGTATGACTCATGCATGGGAATAATCTACCACGTACACCGAATGTCCGCAATGCCATCTTGGGTGTTATGTGGGAATTTCAAGTACTACAAGTGGTTCGCGAACCAGTAAATGCCCATGTATGGCTTACAGCATAAAAAAGGGGAAAAATGTTTCTGAACAAAATAATCACTCATGTCATAAAATATAAAACAGGTTATTTATAATAGCTTTTGTCTTAATGAACTGAAGGGAAACAAAGTATTTCCCTTAAAAGAAAGCCATGTATTTATTACTGAGTCCGTTTTCCTATTCAGGAAGACTTGGAATAAGCAAGCGTTTTAAAATATTCTTGGTCATCAGCTATAGTGTCCCAGACTTCAGGATGAATTCCCACGAGTCTTCAGATCACCTTTGATGTGATGGAGCCAATTTTCCTCATATGTTCCTTTACTTTAAATATTTAATACACTATTCCACCTTTACCCTTAACAAATAAAATATTTAATATTAACCCTTATCTGTTGAATATGAGTTATTTCAATAATTTTTCCTTTACTTTGCCCACACATTTTCATAAATATCTGTATTATTGGTATTGATGTGATTTATTTTTATTTTTATTTTTTTTAAAGGATATAATATAGTAATGAGTAATGACCATAGAGAACGGGACAAAAGCAAAGATAAATGTATCCCCACATAATGAGGATTAAAAAATAAATTGACATTTTATTCCATATAATAGAAATTCTTAGCAAGTTATAGAACAACATTGTGAAACATTGAATTATAAATTGTGCTTTAGTGGTCCTTACATATACAGATATGTAGACCTATGAAGAAAGTAATAGCTTTTCTCTTTCCAGAGGAATGTTAATTAACAACGGAAGCCCAAGTTCCACTCATCAATTTTATCGATGTTTCACAAGTTGAATTCTATATGGGTGAAAAACAATACTCGTTTTAATTGAAATTTTAGCATTTAAATTTTCACATGCCATCAGATAAGAGGAGGTAATTCATTTGAGCTGGTAACGCAATGGTCAAATTGTTGGGCTACAAGTCTCAAGGTATAGGCCTATGGTTCGAATTCACTTTTTCCAGGTAATTTTAATTAGTTTTATTTACTTTTATGTTATGCTTTATAGTACAATATCCAGTAGTGTAGCAAGCTCAGGCGGTACCTGGTCCGGAAAATTTCCCCCCTCCCCAATTGAAATTATTAAAAGAAGGTTTAGAGTGCCAGTATCAATGCACCGACACAACTTTTCTAAACATGATTTAAATCCCTTGGTCCTGAGCTCTTCGCATTTTCAATGCTGGGACATGCTATGTTTTAAATTATATAACATTCGGAAAGAAAGAACTACCACTACTCACCTATACTTTAAAAATGTTGTAAAGTAAACACATTACATGCATATTCACATTCACGTACTCATGAATAAACAGAAACTTCAGAATACTAAATGTCCGTGAAAAGGTATACTGTAATGATAGGCCTATTTTATTTAAACCAGTGGCGACTCCTGGTTTTTTAACTGTGTAGGATGGTGTGGAGAGAGCGAATTAACCCATTCACTGCTATTGACGTACATATGCGTCGCCGAAAAAAAATACATAAAGGCAGAGATGTAAATTTTATACAATAATGCTTTATCCTAAAATATGAAAATATTTAACCACGTATGAAAACTGTCGTTTACGGAAATCAGCTATTCCGCTATAATTTTCATAGTTGATACCAAACTTGATATTACTCCAGGAATACTTATATTGAAATATAAACAGCACTGTAAAGTTTAATAATAGCTAGGCCTATAATATATACCAAGAAATGAAATAAATAAATATTAATAAAAATATGATCACTCCCCTCTTAGAAAACAAGCTATCGAACGTGACGAAGGACTGTACTGTAAGACGTCCTCAACTTCTTCCATATGAAACTGGCTTCTCACAACATTCCCTTCCCCGCCTCCCCCTTCACATGCCACAGAGATCTGCGTTACACCAACACTGAGGACATCCTCGCAAATACCAACCTGCTCAAAACAGAACCGCTAACTTCCTTCCCGAGTGCTCTACAATAACGCTGTTTTGTCATTTTATTGTTTTAATTTTGACAATGAATGCTAGTAAACATTTATGTAGATGAATTATGAAGTGTAGGATGATCCTCACATCCTATATGGAATAATCGCTACTGATTTAAACTGGTACAACATTGCATATTTGGGTAGTTCAAAATGAGCTTTTAATTAAACGGCCTACATCATTGTAATTTTTAGTCTCATGGATTGATTTTAAGGGGCCTTTTATTCTTTCCATCTGCCATATTATCTGATCACTTATAGCAATTCTAGAAAATAATGCGACATATTAACTTAACCTACAGGTTAGTGCATTTGTATTGGGGAAGGTTGAATAACCTTTTCATATATTATTATAATTTGCAATTCTCATAGCGTGCATCATAACATTCATAATGTTTATGTTATTCACCAAATTCATTATCATAGAGAAGAGAATGATCACAATGAATAACGAACTAGAACTGAAAAAAAAAATTAATTCACCACAGCTCTTTGAAGCTTCAGTAATGCACAGTTAACTCAATGGAATGATGTGGGATGACTGTATGACAACCCTCCCCTCAACCGTATGCTCTTCACTACATGCCTTGGAGATTAGCTGCATTTTGTTGGGTTTATTGACTGAATTAATAGGTTTCAGTACATATTATGTTGACTTCTTGAAAGTTAAGTTGTTTTAAATAAAGTTATTATGCTTTTTAGAGTGCATTAAGTCATTTTTTGTCTATTTAAAACCCATATTCTTGCAATTTCATCACCCCTTCAGTTTTGACACCCAAGGTACTGCTCAACGTTTGTACCAAAGAAGATAGCATGTAGTGATCTGTTTTTTGTCATCTGAAGTTGTACTAGGAGCTGAAATCTCTCAAAGACTTTCCACACAATATTGGGGGCAATGTTTTACCATGGCAAAGCACGTATGAATGGATTGAAAAGTTCAAAAATGGTCAAGACAAATGTGAAGGACAAGGAAAGAACAGGATGCCCATCCACATCCACTAATGATGCCAACATTGAAAAAGTGTGTGTCATGATTTAGACAAACTGAAGAGTTTGCATGCCATGGTTCTGCATATGACATTATTCATAATAGGCTTGGCTTTCATAAAGTTTGTGCAAGGTGGGTCCCAAAACAGCTCGCTGAACAGCACAAGCACAATCGTGTGTCCATCTGCCAATGCTTACTGATTCAGTTCTCAAACTGTTCTTCTCCTACTATATGGCCTTTGGAGGCAAAGAAAATAGACATTCTACATTAATTACCGAACATGTTACTCCTAAGCATATTTATAAATCCGTTGGAGATTCATGAATATTCTCGTTATCATGAACTCGCAGCTAAGGCAGCTCTTAAAAGCCAAAAAGGTCACTCATAATATTTCAACTCTTCTGACTAATAACCAAACCAAAAAGTGAGAAAGGGAAATTCACACCAGGAGATTGGTTGTTCAATGTTTAATTGATATAGTTTTAATTTGGAGGCAAGGCATTGCATACAGAGGCAATAAAGCAGAAGGGGCTTATACACTGGACTCTATAGAAAATTGTGGTAATTTTCTTGAACTGGTCATGTTGGTTGCAAATATGTGATTTTACAAAATCATGTCAGAATGTGTATTGAAGATAGCAAAAAGCACAGACTGAAAATCTACTCTCATACAATTCAACAGCCCTCAATAGCGTGCTTACTCGCTCCCTCACTTGGTGAGACATCGGGTATACTCGGCGATGTTCATCGCTCGCAGTGTAAACTTTCACAAAGAGTAAAAAAATAGGGAAACAGTTTCTTTATTATATAAGGCTTAAGTGAAATGAACCCAATGAACAAATATTCTAATTTTATTTTTACTTAGAATTTTCATAGCTCTGAACCACAAACATTTTTAATAAACTGCCAGTGTAAATTTCTTAAAAATCCTGGAGTCAATTAATAATGGCGGGTGAAGCCGCAGGCACCAGCTACAATATACTGATAGTTTAACCCTGGAAGTATTGCGGACAATAAAAATCCAAACATACCACTCCTTCCCTTGAAAAATTATATAATTTCTGAAAATTACACTGAATTTATCAAATGGAATTCACATCATATTCATCTGTCAACAAACAGTTGAGAAACAATACATATTATCAGTGTTCACAGGTAGCTTTGGAACTGCATAAAACTTATTATATAATTAATTTCTGAAATCTACATACTGGTAGGAACGAATTATATTCTAAAGGAAAAAGCGTATTGTATTCAGATAAGGAAGCATTGAAATATGGTTTACCATAATGCCTGTGTTCCTTCCAAGAGGCCACGATTAAATATTGGGGAATCGATTATAGAACAGAACAAAAAAGAGGAACAGAAAAGAGCTGCTAAAGCTGCATATGACAAAAAAAAGGAAGTTATCTGCAGAGCAAAAAGCTGCTAAAGCAGCGAATGATAAAAGAAGAAACGAGAACTTATCTCAAGAAAAAAGAATTGGTAAAACAGTGTACAACAAAAGAAGGAATGAGAACCCATCTGAAGAGAGAAAGAAAGCTAATGCTGGATGAATGAGAAATTTACGAGCAAGTCGGACTGCTACACGAGAACATATCTATGGCATGTGTTGAGAAAGTAGCCACCTCACATTTTAAGATTGAAGTTGGTCGTAGTGATTATGTTGATGCGAAATTTGAACACAAAGGAAGGTTTGTGCAATGGAACAAGACTTTATGTAACTGGATTGCAAAGGAATTTGATTAAAGCCGAAGTGCTGATTGGATCTGCAGAAGGAAAAGACCCAGAATAGATTTATCACTAACAGATACTGGTCTGCCATTTAAACTTAAAAGAAGGCAATTTCCTGTAAGGGTAGCCTTTGCAATGAGATTAATAAGTTCCAAGGATAGACTTTAGGTAAGGTTGGAATTTATTTGCCAGAACCATGGACAACTATACGTAGCATTTTTAAGAGTGAGATGTTCGGAGGATGTAAGAGTTAAGGTGGAAAACACATCAGAACAGGGGAAGTTACTTGACTATTCTGATGCAGTATTCACAAAAAATGTAGTATATGATGAGATATTTTAAATTAAAATTGATGAAGCCAGCACTGCCTTTTGTAAATGTTTTGTCAGTGCTTTCAGGATTCTAGACCTGTAAGTTTTGTATTTAAGCATCATTTTATTTGCCATGGGCTATTTTCTAGTAATTAACAAACGAAAAACTACAGGAAAGTTAACTAAAGGACAAATTGGATGAGGCTCTCTGTTGACATTTTTGTCTAAAACTTTTATCAACAAGCTAATCAAAGTAATTGGTTTGATGGGCCTTAATATTATTTTGAAAGACCTTCACAGTATAACATAATATAAAGCATTATGGTAGATAGTACCCAAGATATAGCTGTTATGGACCAATTTGCATTCACTATGTCCTTTGAGGAAAGACTTTTAAAAGTAACAGTAGTCGATGTACGAGCTTATAAGATCAGAATTAGCCAAGAGTGGCATTGCAATATCAAATATTATTGCTTGTTCATTTGACGGTGCTAACAATATGAAACTCTGTTATAACTGTGTACAAGCTCAGTTCAAAAATGAAAATGAAGATCTTATTTACAATCACTGTATGGGACACATACTTAATTTAATAGTAGCTGTTTCAACAACAAAGTTGCTCCAAGCAGAAAACTTATTTGAATTGGTGGAAGAATCTGCTCTTATAAACTCATCTTATAAATAATGGCCATATGAGGAATAGAAACAAACAGAAAAAAGTATTGCTCATGAAAAATAGTACAGGTTGCAAAAATTAGGAGCCACAAGGTGGTGGAGGAAACACAAAGCTCTTTCTTTGATTATTGACGAAGAGTTGTTAAGGAGTGAGAAAAGTGTAAACCCAGGGAAGCTATTTAATTTTATTACTGTTTTAAAAGAAATATCAATTGGAACTTTGACTGCAAACCAAATTAGTGGCAAGAAATTTGATCAGTCAGTGGTCCAAACTTGAAAACCTATTTATCTCTATTGTTTAGGATTATTTCTAGTCACATTTTCCTGTTTCAAAATAGCTTCAACAACTAAGCGATAAAAGGAGTGATAAATACATTAAGGTTCTGTATTCAAAAACAAAATATTATGCAAGTGCAGTTCAGAAGACAACAAGATTGATGTAGAAGTAGAAGCAGATTTCAAGGAAAAAATAATTTCAAAGAAAAAGATAATGCCTGTTGAAAAATTAAAAGACAAAGCTTGTGGAATCTCAACTGTTCAGAACTATAAATTGGTCTTTTTTTAATGTTTTAGATTGTGCTAAAATGAGTATCAAAGAGAGATTCTGTCGAAACAAAGAAATTTTCAAAGATTGTCTCTAGTTAGACCCAAAGAAATTTAATGAAATCGTAAAGCTTGATAGTTTTCCTGCAGATGTCCTTTGTAACATTGAAGATGTCGGTTATTAACAGAGCTGAAACTCTTTGTGGATCAGTACAAAAGTTTTATAATGGCTGATAAAATTGAAAATGAAAGAAAACAAAACCAAGACAAGCTGAATGTAGCTGAAGAAAACTGTGAAGAAGACTATTTAGAATCTGAATCTGAAGAAGAAGAAAATCTTTACTGCTCTGACAACAAACAATATTTTTAGTGTTTATCCTTTCTGTTGTTTTTGAACTCTCAAAATCTGTACTGTATACCACCTGTAGGCCTACGTAGCTTACGACTTTGTACTAACAATACCTTCTACACAAGTTCCCTGTGAAAGGGTGTTTTCCAAACTTAAAATAGTTAAAAATCGACTTAGGTCTACTTTAAGCCAAGACCTACTTTATAACTTGAATAATAAAAATGTAATCATAGATAAAGTAGTCAGGACTAGTGAAGAACTGTTAGGTTAGGTTACTTCTTGATTTAAATTGTAAATAATTTATTAACCAGCTTTCTTTTGATTATAAAAACATAATCGTAGAAAAAACAACCTTTTTCTTTAAATATACTTGCTTACTCATTAGCGTTTTCCCTAATTATGATTTATTTTTATTGAGGTACTGCATTAGGATTTAGATGATGACTTTAGCAAAGATTAAGTTGCCTAAATCTAAAAATGTTTCTCACTCATTTTCAAGTAATAAACCACTTGTAATTTATTACTGTTAATTCTAGTATGTACCAAGTTTAGGTATAATAAAAATAATATAAAAATGTATTGTAAAACAGAAAAGCTTTATTTTTTATAAAGATCTTTCCTTTACTCAAATACTTTCCAATTGCCAAAATAATGGAAAATGTCAATCCAATTTGATTCATGAGATACATATATTCTACAGTGAGTCCATTTTATGAGGAAACCTCACATCACTGCCGCATTGCCGCAGTGCAGTGTATTACCGAAGCGGAATTACAGAAATTGGCAAATAATTTGTTTAAACGATGTGAGGCATGTCTTACTGCTGACGGGGGTCATTTTCAACAGTACCTCAAATAAATGGTGAGTAATAAGCCTCTACATGTAGGCCTATGTTACGTTAAAGTCTTGATTTGCCGGTAGTAACGGAACATGGTCCCCGCCGGTGCAAGCACAACAGCGGGGAAAGTGTGAGCAGGGGCAACGCTGTTAGAAAGTTTCCGCATAAAATGGATTCCCTGTATATATGTATGTACCTCCACTATTTACAACATACATAGAGTTGCATGTACTCCATTATAAACACTTGAATATTTCATAAATAAAATCCAAAACATCTTGGTAGCAGGTGAACATACCAGTTCATTTTATTCAAAGCCCGAGGATCTTCTCCAACTAGCAAACTAAGGAATGCGGAGACTGTCATCCCTGTTCCTGTCAACTCTAGTATAATGACTTTCAACTATATGGCATTGTACTGATGGGGTGAACAGGTATATTTCTAATGTATGCGCTTAAGCTTTCACGGCCGGCGTTTACTGAGTTTACAGCTTCCGGGCTGTGTGGCCGTGGTCTATGAGTGTCTAGTGCTGACGTTTCGCCGCGAGCTGCGTCGGGCATCTTCAGAGCGATGTGTCTAGCTGGATGATCGGCTGTCAACTGCTGTCAACTGCTGTCAACTGTCAGTTGACAGCAGTTGACAGAAGTTGACAGCCGATCATCCAGCTAGACACATCGCTCTGAAGATGCCCGACGCAGCTCGCGGCGAAACGTCAGCACTAGACACTCATAGACCACGGCCACACAGCCCGGAAGTTGTAAACTCAGGTATATTTCTTCTGTAATTCTGCAACCAGCCAGAGCACTCACTTACTTGGTGAGAGAGCAGGCTTGCATTGCTTTGGCTGCCTGAAATATCTACGCTATGAGTCACAAACCTTCAGTATCCTAGTGGGTTTGACGGGACCTAGAGAAACTGCTAGCCCTGACGAGCTATTACTGCACAGCAGTGCGCTAGTAAAGGAACTTACTGCAGACTTTTCTCCTTTTGCTTACTTTAAAACTCACTTGAACCAGGCGTGTAACAGAGTAGATTCACATGTATTTAGAGCACCTGTTCTAAAAAATTTAAACAATCTTGTAGATGATGAAAACGTGTTTTTTTATAGAATTATAATGTTGCCTTGATTTTTTAATAGTTTTAGAGGTCTATGTGTAAGCTTTTGTAAATATTGCCCAAAGGATTTAAATTGGTATGGAGAAGATACAAATATGGGATGAAAAGGAAAGCACACACATACGAGGGTATATCAATAAATAACCGGACTGATTTAATTGTATTTAAATAAACTGCACAGGAACGAAACGACTGCTAGCCGCTGAAAGGTGAATCCTTCGTCTAGCAGTGCTGTGAATCCCAATCATGCAGAACGATTCAGTTAGGAGTTACACCCGGATATCGCAGGTGGTGTTTACTGTACCCAACATGGAACTGAAACTGCAGCAATGCGCATCGATGTTCAACTCCTTATCACTTTGAAAATGGCGACCACGTGGCTCCTTTTTCACTTTGGGGAAGAGGAGAAAATCGAGATCCGGAAAATGCAGTGGATGAGGCATGATCTCAATGTCCAATTCTTTGACATCTTGAGTTGCACGCGCTCGATGAGCCGGCGCATTGTCTTGGTGCAAGATCCATCCTGTCCTGGCAAGATCTGGTTCCTAAAGACAAATTCATTATATCTGCAACCTTCGCAATTGTTATGCGACGATCTTCTTGCACAGTTGCGTCAATTGTGTTGATGTTAACTTTCGTTTTTGCTGTTAAGGGTCTTCCAGGGCGCAGAGAATCTTGAAGGTCTTCATAACCCTCTTTGAAACGTTTGTGCCACCAAAGACTTGAATTCTGCCTAAAGCATGGTCTTTATATGCTTGCTGCACCATTTCTAAGGTTTCTGTAGGAGTTTTGTCTAGAATAAAACAAAACTTTATCAATACGCATTGCTGCAAATTGTTGGGTACAGTAAACACCACCTGCGATATCCGGGTGCAACTCCTAACTGAATCATTCTGCATAACTGGGATTCACAGCACTGCTAGACAGAGGATACACCTTTCCGCAGCTAGCAGCCGTTTCGTTCCAGGGCGGTTTATTTAAATACAATTAAATAAGTCCGGTTATTTATTGATACACCCTCGTATGTATAGAGAATAGATAATAGGGGTTGAAATGAGAAGGGTTAGTTTGTTCGAATGTTAACATTTTTAAATTTTCCTAGTTCTCGATTACCGTTATGTAAAATTTTGTGAAAATTTGTCAAAGAAAGTACATTTTGTATAGACGTTATGTTATTATAATGAGGTTGAATACGGAAATGGTTTGAAGTTCGAATTTTAATGTTGCATAGAATTTTTTACAGGTTACACATGATTTGTGTATAAACTTGGTAAAAAATCTGTCACAGAATGCATATTTGCATAGATAATAGTGGTAGAAAACATGTATAGAGTGGTTAGTTTGAATATTAATGTTTCCTTGAATTTCTCCCTGGCCCAGGGTTTGTATGCAAAATTTGATGAAAATTGGTCGAGAATGTAGAATGTACACATACATTATAGGGTGTTAAAAACACATAAGGGGTGGTCTGTTGGAATAATAATTTTTCCTAAAATTCTTCAATATTCTACAGGTCCGTATTTAGGTATTCACTAGCACAGAGCCAGCAGAGGTAACTTTTTCTTTCCGAGTCTTACAATAGGGTTTCTATACAGATTATATTATAGGGGTTAAATACAGGTAAGGGAAGGATAGTTTATGTATTAAGGTTGCCTAGGATTTTCTGTTGGTTCTACAGAGTATGTGAGTAAAACCTGTTAAAAAATAATCAGATAATGTAGATTTGTAAAGAGAAAACATAATATGGGTAGATAGGGTGGATTGTTTTAATATTAAAGTTGGTTCTAAAATATGGTAAATCTCGGTCAAAGAATATAGACTTGTATAGAGAATGTGAAGGGATTGAAACGTCTTGTTTCTTAGAACTTTTCAATTTTGACGGGGTCTGTGTGTAAAATATGTAAAAAAAGATGAACATTTTTTAGAGATTACCTAGGCCTCATAAGGGCTGATTATAAGTAAGGTGTTTGTTCCAGTATGACTTCCCTACAATTTTCTACTGATTCTAAGGCTCTGTGTATGCAGTTTGGTAAAAATCGGTCAGAGAATGTAGAATTGTATAGAGCTCACATAATAGGGGATGAAAATAAGTCAGGGGTAGCTTGATCGAATATTATGGTTGCCTACAACTATCCTAGTTCTATATACTAAACCTTTTAATTATATTGTACATATTTCATACTTCTTTTAATACATAAGTAGTTTTATAATTATGTTGAATGTCAATCTAATTTGATCCTTGTGATATTGTACATATATTCTATATAATGTATGTATCCATTATTTACGACATACATGGAGTTGCATGTACACAATGTTATTACAAACACTTGAAGATTTAATAAATCAGACCAAAACATCTCAGTAGCGGGTGTACAGACCTGTAGGTTCTCAGTGTCTCATTCCATGGCTTTACAGCCCTTGAAGGACCTTGGTCTCCGTGATGACTTTCCCTTTCTCTGCTCTATCCCGCTTTTTCCTCTGCCAGCCTCAGGCTCTCAGCTTATTTCATATCAGCCATCTATCTCATCCTTGGCCTACCACAGTTTCTCCGTCCTTCAGGTTTACTATATATACCTTCTCCACAGGATTGTATTCCTTCATGCGTTCCACATGGGCTAGGAATTGGAATATAGACTACTTATTTTAGCATAAAATCTATTAAGGGGTAGCATATTTCAAGTCGCAGTTCATAAATCACTTGTCCCCTTCCATTGTCTGGCTCTATCCAATAAATCAATCCAAGTAGCATATTCCAAGGCACAATCCGTAAATCATTTGTCCCTTTTCATTGCCTGGGTCTGTACAATAAATCCATCTGAGTAGCATATTCCAAGCAGCAATCCATAAATCATTTGTCCCTTGTCATTGCCTGGGTCTGTCCAATAAATCCATCCAAGTAGCATATTCCAAGCCGCAATCCATAAATCATTGTCCCTTTTCATTGCCTTGGTCTGTCCAATATATCCATCTGAGAAGCATATTCCAAGCCACAATTCATAAATCATTTGTCCCTTTTCATTGCCTGGGTCTGTCCAATAAATCCACCCAAGTAGCATATTCCAAGCCACAATCCATAAATCATTTATCCCTTTTCATTGCCTGAGTCTGTCCAGTAAATCCACCCAAGTAGCATATTCCAAGCCGCAATCCATAAATCATTGTCCCATTTCATTGCCTGGGTCTGTCCAATAAATCCATCCGAGTAGCATATTCCAAGCCGCAATCAATAAATTAATGTCCCTTTTCGTTGCCTGAGTCTGTCCATTAAATCCATCCAAGTAGCATATTCCAAGCTGCAATTCATAAATCATTTGTCCCTTTTCATTGCCTGAATCTGTCCAATAAATTCATCCGAGTAGCATATTCGAAGTCGCAATCCATAAATCATTGTCCCTTTTCATTGCCTGGGTCTGTCCAATAAATCAATCCAAGTAGCATATTCCAAGCCGCAATTCATAAATCATTTGTCCCTTTTCATTGCCTGAGTCTGTCCAATAAATCCATCTGAGTAACATATTCCAAGCCGCAATCCATAAATAAATGTCCCTTTTCGTTGCCTGAGTCTGTCCATTAAATCCATCCGAGTAGCATATTCCAAGCCACAATTCATAAATCATTTGTCCCTTTTCATTGCCTGGGTCTGTCCAATAAATCCATCCGAGTAGCATATTCCAAGTCGCAATCCATAAATCATTGTCCCTTTTCATTGCCTGGGTCTGTCCAATAAATCCATCCAAGTAGCATATTCCAAGCGGCAATACATAAATCATTTGTCCCTTTTCATTGCCTGAGTCTGCCCAATAAATCCATCTGAGTAACATATCCCAAGCCGCAATCCATAAATCAATATCCCTTTCCATTGCCTGGGTCTGTCCAATAAGTCTATCCGAGTAGCATATTCTAAGCCGCAATCCATAAATCAATGTCCTTTTTCATTGCCTGGGTCTGTCAAATAAATCCATCGAAGTAGCATATTCCAAACCGCAATTCATAAATCATTTGTCCCTTTTCTTTGCCTGGGTCTGTCCAATAAATCCATCCAATTAATATATTCCAAGCCGCCATCCATAAATCAATGTCCCTTTTCATTGCCTGTGTCTGTCCAATAAATCCATCGAAGTAGTATATTCCAAGCCGCAATTCATAAATCATTTGTCCCTTTTCATTGCCTGAGTCTGTCCAATAAATCCATCCGAGTAGCATATTCCTAGCCGCAATCCATAAATCATTGTCCCATTTCATTGCCTGGGTCTGTCCAATAAATCTATCCGAGTAGCATATTCCAAGCTGCTATCCATAAATCAATTGTCCCTTTTCATTGCATGGGTCTGTCCAATAAATCCATCTGAGTAACATATTCCAAGCCACAATCAATAAATTAATTACCCTTTTCGTTGCCTGAGTCTGTCCATTAAATCCATCCAAGTAGCATATTCCAAGCCGCAATTCATAAATCATTTGTCCCTTTTCATTGCCTGAGTCTGTCCAATAAATTCATCCGAGTAGCATATTCCAAGTCGCAATCCATAAATCATTGTCCCTTGTCATTGCCTGGGTCTGTCCAATAAATCCATCCAAGTAGCATATTACAAGCGGCAATACATAAATCATTTGTCCCTTTTCATTGCCTGAGTCTGGCCAATAAATCCATCTGAGTAATATATCCCAATCCACAATCCGTAAATCAATGTCCCTTTTCGTTGCCTGGGTCTGTCCATTAAATCCGTCCAAGTAGCATATTCCTAGCCCCAATTCATAAATCATTTGTCCCTTTTCATTGCCTGGGTCTGTCCAATAAATCCATTCGAGTAGCATATTCCAAGCCGCAATCTATAAATCAATATCCCTTTCCATTGCCTGGGTCTGTCCAATAAGTCTATCCGAGTAGCATATTCTAAGCCGCAATCCATAAATCAATGTCCTTTTTCATTGCCTGGGTCTGTCAAATAAATCCATCGAAGTAGCATATTCCAAGCCGCAATTCATAAATCATTTGTCCCTTTTCTTTGCCTGGGTCTGTCCAATAAATCCATCCAATTAATATATTCCAAGCCGCCATCCATAAATCAATGTCCCTTTTCATTGCTTGGGTCTGTCCATTAAATCCATCCAAGTAGCATATTCCAAGCCGCAATTCATAAATCATTTATCCCTTTTCATTGCCTGGGTCTGTCCTATAATAATAATAATAATAATAATAATAACAGTTTATTCATCTATTGATCAAAATACATTGATATGGGACATGTCTTACAAATACAGAACTTACACAATTTTTCTCACACACACATGCACACTCATACAAAGTTTTTGATTATGATACAATACTAAAATTTTTCTATTATCTATAATGTTTTTAAAATAATGAAGTTGTACTGTAAATAAATAAAAAATTATATCATTTTAATGACTACTTGAATTTAAACATATATACACAAAATACATACACATATTAAACACATACACAAAATACATACACATATACAAAACAACTCTAGGGCAACATCTTTGACTTAACATATTATGAGTTAATTAGTTATTTTATATAGAAAAAAGTAATGACTCAGTCGGATATTTTAACATGGAAAATTATCAGTCACAAAAATTATAGGAAATTTAAAGGTTGACAACACTCAAGTGAGGTTTTGTTCCTCCATAAAACTCTTCTACACTATAAAAGCAGTATTTTAACAAGAATTTTTTTAAGGTTTTGTTAAATTGAGTAGTGGGTAGGTTCTTTATATAGGCTGGTAGAGAATTATACATAGATAGACCAGTATTCATAAAGCTTTTATTATACAGTTTGGTATTGTGGGATACGGCGTGCAAATTATTTTTTGTTCTTGTATTGTGGGAGTGAAAATCTGAATTTGTTTTATAGTCCTTTATACTAATCTTGACAGATTTTAATGTTTCAAAAATATAGACACATGGAACCGGTAGAATTTGAAATGATTTAAAAAAATCTCTACAACTAGTACGCATGCTTACCTGCATCATTGCTCGAATAGCTCTTTTTTGTAAATTGAACACTAAGGGAGTGTGTGATGAATTTCCCCAAAAGATGATACCATAAGTTAGTATAGAATGGAATTGGGTAAAATATAAAATTCTGGTAGATTCTAACCCTAGTGATTTCCTAATAGTAAGTATTGCATAGCATGTTGAACTCAATCTACTTATTAACTTCTGAATGTGAGATGACCAATTTAAATGTTCATCCACCCATAGACCCAGAAATTTTATGTTCTGCTTGTATTCAATGATCTTAAGCTTCAGTCTTATCTCTGGGTGTTGTGGTTGTCTATTTTGTACATGGCAGAAGGATATGGCTATTGTTTTGTCCAGATTAACAGATAGTCTATTTACGTCAAACCATTTGGAAAGATGAAGAGAAGTCTCATTTATTTTGGGGATTATATCATTGGAATTACGGCCTGATATAAACACAGTAGTGTCATCAGCAAAGAGGGTAGGTTTACCAAGTTTAATACACGATTCCAAATCATTTATATATACAAGAAAAAGAACAGGTCCAAGGATGGATCCCTGTGGTACACCATACTTTACTGATATCAGGTTACATAAACGAGTAACATTTAATTTACAATTTGCATAATTATGAGAAATTTCTACTAATTGCTTCCTATCTGTTAGGTAAGACTTGAACCATTTATGAGCTAAGCCTCTTATTCCGTATGACTCAAGTTTCCAAAGTAGAATATCATATATAAATTCATCCGAGTAGCATACTCCAAGTCGCAATCCATAAATCATTGTCCCTTGTCATTGCCTGGGTCTGTCCAATAAATCCATCCAAGTAGCATATTCCAAGCTGCAATTCATAAATCATTTGTCCCTTTTCATTGCCTGAGTCTGTCCATTAAATCCATCTGAGTAACATATTCCAAGCTGCAATCCATAAATCAATGTCCCTTTTCGTTGCCTGAGTCTGTCCATTAAATCCATCCAAGTAGCATATTCCAAGCCGCAATTCATAAATCATTTGTCCCTTTTCATTGCCTGGGTTTGTCCAATAAATCCATCCGAGTAGCATATTCCAAGCCGCAATCCATAAATAATTAAGGAATCGCGCACAATGTGCATTATCTTAACCTAAGACTTAACCTACTGACAAACACCCAGTCCTGAACCCGGGAAAGGGATTTTCCACTACTGAAAAATCCCCGACCCGGCCGGGAATCGAACCCGGGCCGCCGGAGTGGAAGGCAGGCGCGCTACCGACTCACCCACGGCGACGGACTCAATGTCCTTTTTCATTACCTGGGTCTGTCCAATAAATCCATCCAAGTAGCATATTCCAAGCCGCAATTCATAAATCATTTGTCCCTTTTCTTGGCCTTTGTCTGTCCAATAAATCCATCCAATTAATATATTCCAAGCTGCCATCCATAAATGAATGTCCCTTTTCATTGCCTGGGTCTGTCCATTAAATCCATCCAAGTAGCATATTCCAAGCCGCAATTCATAAATCATTTATCCCTTTTCATTGCCTGGGTCTGTCCTATAAATTCATCCGAGTAGCATACTCCAAGTCGCAATCCATAAATCATTGTCCCTTGTCATTGCCTGGGTCTGTCCAATAAATCCATCCAAGTAGCATATTCCAAGCTGCAATTCATAAATCATTTGTCCCTTTTCATTGCCTGAGTCTGTCCAATAAATCCATCTGAGTAACATATTCCAAGCCGCAATCCATAAATCAATGTCCCTTTTCGTTGCCTGAGTCTGTCCATTAAATCCATCCAAGTAGCATATTCCAAGCCGCAATTCATAAATCATTTGTCCCTTTTCATTGCCTGGGTTTGTCCAATAAATCCATCCGAGTAGCATATTCCAAGCCGCAATCCATAAATCAATGTCCCTTTTCATTGCCTGGGTCTGTCCAATAAATCCATCCAAGTAGCATATTCCAAGCCGCAATCATTTGTCCTTTTCCATTGCCTATGTCTTTCCAATAAATCCATCCGGCTTCTGTCATTAGGTCTCGTAATGACAGGGTTTACTGGGATGAGTTGTTAGCAACCCGCAACCTGGAGGACCGGGATATCCTATTTAGTCTGGATCATCACTTTTGACCTGTCCGGCAAGGGAGGCCCTATTAGTAGCTAAGCTACCGCCGGCATAGCTCTCAGGATCATTTGACCACGCAAGCCCCACCACCACGACAAGGTAAGGATATAATTGGTGGGGAAGGTTTTACTCGATAAAATCAAGGCCCCATGATCTTCTCCAATTTGCAAACTATGATAGCCAGAGATTGTCAACTGTTTTCCTTTAGTGTTATGACTTCCAGTTACAATATTATTGTATTGCTGTGATTAATAGGATGCTTTTTCTGTTTATCTACTTAGGCTGAATACTGTGGCATTCCTTTGCATTGGATATCAGATGACCCTCCATACTGGAGGTCTGAAAAATACGAAGGGTCTGGCCCATGCTAACAATAACTTGATACATGAACAATGTAGGCCATCATATGCTCAAATACTGAAATTTGTTATCATACTAAACCTTGGGATTATGATGTATGTATTTCATACTGATTCCAATGCACATTCAGTTGTAAGTTTCATAATATTTTCCACATACGCTAGTTTAAAAAAAAATAATATTATGTTTCCATAATGTGAAGAATTTCAAGATGGTTGGTGATGTCTGAGGAGTTTTCTATAAAGTATTAAATATTCTTATTTTTGGACAAAGTTTATGTGGCAAAAAACAAGTTGAGTTTGTGTTCTCTAACTTCAAAACTTATCCTTAAACGATGCAAAATAAAGGTAATATAATTGAATATAAAATTTAAAAATTTTTTACACTATGAATTTTTATATTTCCATAGTAACCAGGAATCACCTGTCTCATTTTTGTTCTGATGTAGTAATTCTATATTGCATGTTACAATACATTATTATTGCAGCACCGCCATTCTGAAAGTACATGAATTAATGGTGAACTCCTTAATTTCCAGCTGAATAGGCTATCTGTGCTCAAGCTGGGAATAAGTGGTGTTTTTTCAAAATGGAATAATGCATTAATATTGGGAATATTCTTGTCTTCATCCATGGATTCTTTGATTTGTAGTTTTTCTGTATATGGTGGTATCCTAGAAAAATAATTGAATAATGGTTTCTCGGGCTAATTACTATCTCTCTGCTATTAATTACTGCAATACGAAATTGTTTCTTTTATTAGATGTGTATTTTTTTAAATTTGTAAAAGATACATGTGTGCTCACATTCAACCTTGTAAATGTGATATTCCTGAGATTGTTATTGGCATGGGATTTGAAAAATACAAGAGGCATCTCGCATCCTTTTATCTATAAAAAATAATATGTGATTTTTCCATATAAATAAAAAGGAATATTTCTTTAAGCAATGAGATCTGTGAATTTTAATTGAACTGGCATAATATTGGTATGTTCTTTGACAATAGCATGAGGCATGCAATTTTTAACCATACCATTGTGATCTTGACTGTCGTAAAGTTGATCAAGTTGGGAGAGGAAATTTTTTAAGTTCTATATATACTGATGTCTGCCTACAAACAATAGATCTCTCTTATCATCTTACCTCCAACAACTAAACAGAATTTGTATTAAAGTGCACAAGGGTTTCTTTAAAGGATTAATTTTTACATTACACCTTATGATAAACTCATATTCCCGAACGCACTTAAACTAAAAAGCAATTTATTAAAACTGAAGCACACCTCAACTAATAAAGTGAAATCACTTATCTTAAGAACAAACACAATTGGTAAAAAATCACCTGGCACACAGTGCGACATAGAGCAGACTAATAATACTGGGGGGAATGCATGTTCCCCTGAATAAGGCATCATAATAGCATGGCAGTGTTGAAAATATGAAACTTTCCATCCATTCACTTTCGTGGTACAGTAGGCCTACTATTAAAATTACTAGCGGGAATTTCAATTAAGAATCTGCTAAAATGTAGCTAAAAGGTAGAGAATCCGAAGAAATATAATGCCTCCTTATTGTACTTAATAAAGAACATAAAATAGAATCAGAGCTATATTTATTTTACTTTGTAGAAAGACTGCAGAATTTGGGAAAGAAGTATCTTTTAGACGGTCCTGGAGTCATAAATCTATTGGCTTAGCTCAATAGGTATAAGCAGCAAGCAAGCGAGAAGACCAAAAATTCTACCCATCAAGTATCAGGTATATGTTGAAGAGTGAGTGGAGTGGCAAGGGAAAATTTCTGCCCATTACCATAGCAACTGCTGTAAACATTGAAGACCAGAGAAAGAGTTTGAAAGTTGTTCTTCTGCCAGTCCGTTGGTGTTCTGTGATTGCCATTCTGGTGAATGTTGAGGAACTGCAAAACACTGGCTTCACATCTTCTCTGGCGCAAACATTCAAACAATTGAATTTTAACAATTGAAAACTGCAGTAAAAATAATAATGATAATAATACTAACAATTATAATTATCATAAAAATAAAAACAATTATAAATGAAATTTGGGCATAGTCCTAGTGTAGAGGATATGCACGTTTGTATGGACAATGTGTTTTTTTTAGCGAAGCAGGATGACCAACTGTCCTTCTTGTGCTTGCTTGTCAGTACCATGAAATTTTGTACAGATAGTCTAAATAATATACAATAATATCCACATCGTTAAGCAAGCGGAGCAGAGGCAGCAACCATAGTAGAGCGCAAACCCTGAGTCAACAGTTAGTTTAGTAGAGCATACTGAATTCTGAATGTGCAATATTATACCTCCCACAAGGTTTGTCAATCTATTCACCCAGAATTCTATCTGCTCTGGCAGTGTGATGTCACACTCTAATGTCCAATCACGAGTTTCTTCATCATTCGAGGAAGGAAATATGGTGGAAATTTCGCTACTTTTCAATAGATCATGGTATAAAAGAAAGTGTATTATTTAGGGCAGGTGGATTGGACCAAATTGTTTGCCAAGACAACATCTTCTGTCGACAGAACTATCTATAACAAAATACATGTCATATTAGGTGTTTTAAGAAGAGGATCTCAGTTTTAAATACAGTCCTTTACAATTGGACTTTATTGAAATTCAAATCAAATAAGTTGCAAATTGTAGGTGAATTTATGTGCTTAAGCTTTCACGGCCGGCATTTAATGAGTACTGCACTTCCAGGCTACGTGGTCGTGGTCTATAAGTGTCTTGTGCTGACGTTTTGCTGCGAGCTGCATCGGGCATCTTCAGAGCAATGTGTGTAGCTGGATGGTCGGTTGACAGCCTGGAAGTGCAGAACTCATGTAGGTGAATTTGTTCTTCACCATCTTCCCCTGAATAGCTGCTACTGATTTGAAAACACACGAATGCAGCAACCCTGGCCAGGATCAAACTTACGAACTTTGAAAGTGAAGTCGATACCTTACTGACTGAATTGCATTGTTCCTTTGTCCGAAATTTCTCTGATGTACTTAATATGCCTCTATAAACTCAGTACAGACCCAACCAAGATTCATGACTGAATACCTTTCATGACCGTACATGAAGATATAGGTGAACTTTTCCATAAACAAACATGTCTCGGACATAGAGGCAATAGTTAATTGTGCAGAATATTCCATCTCCTATACCATGAGTTTCTACCTGCTCATTGGTATTATTCTGAAGTAAATTGAGTTGGCCATGGTGTAGTAAAAGGGACTTTAATAACTGAATGAGTCACATCGATAGTGTTAGTAATAATAGAGACTATAATGATTGGCATGTGTTTTGTAGATTTCTACGACAATTTACCTTTTAAATAAGGATGTGTTTAAACTTTCACGGCATCCTGCATTCTTATATTTCTCAAAGAACTATTTATTTGATAAGAACGAGTTTCTTTTATGAACATTATAGCAAAATACTTACTGTGTTTGAATAAAGTGTTAGGTCTTGGAGGTAATGATTTATACAGTAGTGAAGGCCTATTTTATTTTCAGGTTAAGCGAACAGACAAATGAAAGATTTGTACCATACAGATACTCATGGATGTCTGCATAACTTTTATCAAGTGGGGGCAAATAAAAAAGTTACTGTAGTCAGCAGTTATAACTCATTTTTGTTTTATTTAACAAATGTTGGAACATAAACAGTGAAGCAACTATAATAGAATAATTACAATTTGAGTTAACTTAGACACTTATGCTTCACTTACCAACTTTTTGGTAGAACATGTTTCAAGGACCCTTGTCCCCATCTTCGGCTACGTGTCCAACTGACAAATCTTGCTTTTGACCTTCAAAAGCAAGATTTGTCAGTTGGACACATACCGGTAGCCGAGGATGGGGACAAGGGTCCTTGAAACATGTTCTACCAAAAAGATGGTAAGTGAAGCATAAGTGTCTAAGTTCAACTCAAATTGTAATTATTCTATCATTTTTGTTTGTTTGATCAAGCAGGTGAAAATAAACATTCGCCAATTTTTAGACTATTTCTGACAGTAGTATTACAGTTGACAGAATGTAAACATATACCATGAAATATTCTTAAATTGGTTGATGCTAAGAAAGATTGTTTTTGGTAGAGTTGTGTATTTTAGTGAGCTATAAGTTTTTCCTGAAATATGTTATTACCTATCTCTTATGGTATCTCAGTAGCAGCAGCAGCAGCCCTACCCTGGCCCCCTTCCGGATGCTCATAAGGTTAAGTGGATGGGTATCTTATATTATATATTATAAGTTATTTATTGGTCTTCCTTAAATAACTGCAGCTGCTCGGTTTTGTATTTAATCCTAGTAAATCTTGAAGAGTGTTGTCAAACCTTGCATCAAGTAGGCTATAGGCTACTTAATTTTTGTCCAAAGTCTGTGAACTTTTCTTGGGAAGTGGTGACTTAGAACAAAAACAAATTGAACTTATGTAAGAGCTTAAGAAGGAATATTGGTCAAATCATAATTCAGTTCAGATATCCCAAAATCTCTACAATTTCAATGCAGTTGATTGAGGAACTTTCAGTTTCAAAACCCCTTTCATGTATTGGTTGACAGATTGTATTACAGCTAAGTAGACTATCCGTAAGACTTCAGTCAGTAAATCATGTCTCAGGCTGACAAATTTGTACAATGTAAGATTTGAGATTTTCCTGGCGAAGAGTATGAATAAATTTTTCCCGGGTAGAAAGCCAGGTTTGAAGATCAAGTGTCTCCGACGTTTCAGAGGCCCACGCTGCCTCCATCCTCAGGGATACTTCAGTACTGAAGTACTGAAAATAAACATTCGCCAATTGAAGCCAACTTCAGTACTGAAGTATCCCTGAGGATGGAGGCAGCGTGGGCCTCTGAAACGTCGGAGACACTTGATCTTCAAACCTGGCTGTCTACCCGGGAAAAATTTATACATACTCTTCGCCAGGAAAATCTCAAATCTGAAGTATCCCTGAGGATGGAGGCAGCGTGGGCCTCTGAAATATCGGAGACACTTGATCTTCAAACCTGGCTGTCTACCCGGGAAAAATTTATTCAAATTTGTACAATGTTTTGCATAGTCTGGTACATAAATATGTTATGTGTTTGTCAAATTTCAGATGACTATCTATAAGAATACCAAGGTATTAGACCTGTTTTGTTTCCTTCACAGCTTGGCAGGTACAAGAGTCAGATTTAGAACAGTTGTATACCCGATCGTATGTTTGGATTAATCAGATCGGTGGGTGGTAAGGTAATTAGCACCGAGATGGGCGCCAATTTATGACCGATCGCTAGGGGGTCGTTGAATTGGCCTAGAGTTGGGTGACCAATTTATAACCGTTGGTTAAGGTGGGTGTCGATATATGTGGGCACTTTTCTTCTTTATTATTATATTATTATAAAATAAATATAATGTCCAGCTAGTGCTTTCTCAGTGGGTAGAGCGAGAGTTCTTTCTAGGGCCGTGCTCGACGAAGTTAATATAGGATATAAGATTAGGGAATGCTGGGTAGTAAAATAATGTCAATTAGTTATGTACCTGTACTTGAATAATAATATTTGTAAGTTTATTTTGTTCTTAATTTTGTCGCTTAGTCTGTAATTATCGTAATATGTCGGGAGGAAGAATACAGTTACTTTAAATAATGTCTTTATCTATTCACTTCGTCGTCGCCAAAATCACTTTAGGTTATTTATTATTCTCATAACATCTGCACGTTTTATCGCAGGAATTTAAGTTATTTATTTATGGCGGTATATATTCTTTTCACTTCACAATATAAAAATTAATATATAGATAATCTTTCTTATTTCGTTATATAAATTTTCTATCCTCGACCGTATTACTTGAAAAGTCGGTATAAAAACAATATTCGTATTCGTCACTATTTCACTGTATAAAAGTCAATATTTCTAACTCATATTTCGTCTACAAAATAACGTCCGTCTCTTCTCGATCAGTGTCTTCAAGTCCGCGTCCGTTGCTCATGTTTCTGTGTTAAAATATTCTTGCAATTCCATTGGTTCTGTCAGGTAGCTTTGTCTCTTGTGATTGGGAATTAGCTAAGTCTTCTGCTATGGTTTTAAATATTTGTCGTTAAAGTGGAGTGAGGTTTGGGGAGGAACATATCTGTCAAACGTCAAGCCAAGTGGTGGCGTCAAGGGTCTTTCTAGACAGAAGAGTACCGCCCCTAATACATTGTATCCCTCTGTTTAGTTTAATAATTCCTAAAGTATTTGTCACTATTGTCCGTAATAAGTATAGTTGTATAGCTTTCTTGATTACGCGTTGAATGATGTTATTTTCTAGGTTGTCGTGTTAATAATTAATCGTTTGATTAATTATTTGTAATTGCCAGTAATGTCTTTTGATTCAGATGGTCGTGTTGCATATCAAATTGTCCGTGTAAATGTCCTCTGTCTCGTCATGTAATTTGTTTTATGGTCATCGTAATAGTCTAGGCGTAATGGTAGTGTTTTAGTAGTCGATAATGTTGCGGGAAGTTCAAATATTGAAGCCTATATGAACTGACCTGCTACAGTTGGTATCGTGGATTCTTAAGCACAAGTTTTGATCGATAATTAATTGTGGGATACTAGCAGTTGTTAAGGAGAATGGAAAACTGTTTGTTTTATCTGTGTTTAAAATTAACTTATTGCAGTGAAGCCAACTTTTAATTACTGTTAAACCTGTATTAGCCAATTTGTACGTTTCTTGCCAAGTAGGAGCAGAAAATAGCAATACGGTATCATCAGCATAAGAGTATAAACAGTCACGGAAAATATTTAAGTCCAAATGCAGCAACTCATTCATAAAAATAATAAAAAGGACAGGACCCAAAATTATTCCTTGTGGCAACCTGTATTTTCTTATTTTACATTGCTAATCTGATCCTTAATTTTAGTTATTTGCATTCTATTCAGTAAATCAGACCAAAATAAATTTAATGTTGTTTGCCTTAGTTTTTCTATAAGCATCTTGTGGTTGACTGTATCAAAAGCTTTTTGAAAAAGAGAAAAGAAAGAAGAAAAAAAAAACTATATTTTTATTTCTCACATCTAATTCTTTGATAATTTTTCCTGTAACATTAATTAAGGCTTAATTTATTTCACAATCCAAATTGATTTGAAGTCAGTTTATTATTTTTCTTTAAGAAGTTCAATGATCTATTTTTTATACATTTTTCTAATAATTTAGATAGGCTGGGGAGTTTAATTTTTTCCTAAATTCCAAAGGAAGATGAAGATTAGTCTCTGGCATCTTTACTCTGTAGCTCTGACAGCTGTATCTGTAGCTGTAAACTTCTGAAATAATGATAAACCACTGTTTGATGTGGGATGTTATTAAGCAACCAATACAAATTCCAGTAGCACAGGTTACTGCTTGAACACCCATTAGCTTTGAAAAACAATATAATAATGGAACTTTTGAACAGTGAAGCAATGTAGCCTACTGTGTGAATGAAATAAGATGGTGTTTAAACACTTTAGACTTCACTTTTACTCACATTTTTGCAAAACATACGTTTCATGGGCTTTCCTCATGGAACATTTTCAACTACTAGTCAACTACTAGCATTTACAGTATGTAGTTCATGAACTTACTCTTAATTGTGGGGGTAAAAAGCAGTGGCGGCTATTCAGGGGAAGTAAGTGAAGTAGCACTTCACAAGTATTTTTCCTTTACAATACGTATTTTTAAAGTTTATTTTCCATATCACGAATGTTAGTTTTTACTATAAATGTATCTGTATTTTTGAATTGCCCTCCACGCCACCACCTGGTGTCAAAGCTAGGAGACGCTGAGATCCTGCAAGTGCTTCAAGTCGGCGGTGGTGAAACAGAACTGGTTCCCATTCCCTCGGTTGCATGGGTAGTCTGATCCACTCAAACAAGGATGGCAAGCAGCAGTTTTCTCACTTATCCCACGTCCCCATACCGATGCGAACAGACTACCCACGAAGCTGTCCCTCATGTTCAGGCATTTTCTTCGCCAGTACCTAACACTGTCAGCTCGGAGAAAGAGGTGGGCACGTTTGCACTTGAATACAAGGTTCATAAAGCACATATATTATCCATCACAGCCTTGATGTTAATACGTTGAACACTACAAATATAATTACAGTTTATACTCCGAAGAGAACGTGGATCATGACGTTTCATTCCTACAATGCATATTTTTTCATAGGTAATCATACGACATGGAACATATTAATCACTGCATATTAATGCCTTGAAGTATCCAGTAATGAGCTGAAGTTTATCAGATAAAATTGCATCTTTCCGACCCTCGCAATATGTTAACTTATAAAATAAACAACAGTCATTGGTCGATTGCTCAAGATTATTAGTCAGTACCAAGTCCGCATCGCATGAATGGAATATTCTGAATAATCTGATTAGGAGAATAATTATTACGATAAACATAAATAGATTCGCGGCGGAGAAGCTGGATCGAATTTATCTCATGAAACTCATAATCTAGAGTGGGATTTATTAAGAGTATTCCATGAATAAAATGTATCATATTTTATAAATAATAACTACATTCTTACCAGCATTGTTTAAAATCAAATCATCATTGTGCCAGCTGTCAGATCACGACATAGGCCTAATAAATGAAGAATAAAAAAATGTTGCCAGATATTAACTAACCTGACAAGTATCTTGTTTAGCGAATATTTCAATTCAGAAAGAACTTCTACTGCAGCTAGAAGAAAAGCAGCATTTCTATGATGATATCACCGACAAGTTTGCAGCCTTAAAGGGCTACCGAAGGATTGTTTTGGTATACAAGACATAGGTGAATTCCGTTACACAAGCATGTGGCATTTTTTCTCTTCACCTAATTTTTCGGCCACGAGCCGCCACTGGTAAAAAGAGGTAATTTCTCTTAATCTGCAGCACACAGCTTATTGACTAGCAGTTGAAAATGTGGGCATGGACAAAGCCCATGAAATGTACATTCTGCAAAAATGTAAGTAAAAGTGAAATCTAAAGTGTTTAAACATCAACATCTTATTTAATTTACATTTCTATTAGCTTGTTTGACAGATATATATACAAGTCCTTCATTCTCTGTTAACTCTGATAGCTGTATTCTTTGACATTAACCCTGTTGTTAAAAGTACAATAACAGCAGTTTTTTGCATTTTTGATGCCTTAACATTGAACTACTTCAAGTTCCATACTTTATTCCCATACTTTATTCCATTGTTGATGCTTACTCAACAATGTTAATGCGGCTCTAGTTTAGCTTTTTCAGTTCATTTTCTGAACTTTAAGCGGTGAGGAGTTGAATGTTGTAAAAAATACAACGCACGCCTGCTTTTGTCACAGATGCATGTTTAGTTCAAGCAGCCAGTATGCAGAAAAATACAGCTTCATGAAGTTTTTTCTGACTAATATTTGTTAATTATTCCAGTGATGTTGAAGAATATATAGCCAATGGCCATCATCTTTTAATCCTTTATCTCCAACATAAACTCCATCTTTTATCATGTTGTAGTCAATGTAGTCACAAGAAATTAGCAGATCTTATGAAAGCACAACTCAAATCACTGCCAGCCAATCTCATCATATTTCTTATGCAGTTCTGAGCTGAATCATTGACTTCTGAAGATCAGATCCTTAAACCTCCTGCAAAGTAGCGCAAGACCTGTAACTCCATGGACGTCAAAAAAATTCATCCACTTCAATTAAATGTGATAGATACCAAAACTGCTTGTAAAAAGCACATTTAAATAAAAATTTGTAAAAGCTATTACAAAAAAGTGAACGTTTCAGAACATGTGGCAAAATGGTATCATGAACAACTAAAAGAGCTGAAATTTTTGTTATAGCTTGTGATAACAGTGGATGTGTACTGTTTTCTTCAATATACAACCAATTTGTATAGCACAGGCTTGTTATTATATTAAAATGTCCATGTTGTAAATTTCACAATGTACGCCTGCTCATGTGACAAAATTAGGCATGCCTGCCAGAAGGTTAAAGAAGCTTATGAAGTTATGAAGCCACTTGGAGTGTGGCATTTAGTCTTTAACCAATTTGCCTTCTTTGTTAATTTCTTTTTTGTTAAATCAGATCTTGGTATATTAACTTAACCATCCCAAGAAGGAAATTTTTCCTTGCCAATTGTTTTATCATAAGAATAAGAGTATGATAGAAAAAAGTTAGAACAAAACTTGCTCTACGTGCTGTTGGTTTATAACATTGCCAGTATTTAATCCAGTATGTAGTTCATGAACTTACACTTAATTGAGGGGGTAAACAGGGAAGGTTTCTGTAGTGCGGCAGAACACAGCTTGTTTCCTGTTTGTCATATTTCATCGTATACTTCATCGTATTTTAAAACCTATTATTCAATATTGTTTCATTTTACTTAGATTTTGAATTTGTCATGTCTGGTTGAAATATCTTATTGGTAACATGAATACTATGGATGAACTAACTAACTATCGATTTCCTTAGGCAGATTCTGTAAAGCGACATAGATTTTTAATTTGGCACGTCTGGGTGAAATCTCTTATTGGTAACATGAATACTGTGGATGAACTAACTAACTATTGATTTCCTTAGGCAGATTCTGTAAAGCATGATTGGATCATGCACAGTATGGACCTGACTAACTTGACTTTTTTTTATATTCATCCTTTATTGACATAATATCGGATTTCTATAAATCCGTGACTATAAAATATGTAAACTAAACTATGACATATAAGTGTGTACTTATTCCTCAAACAAATTAGGGGAATATAAATCAAACAGTGGAAAATATAAAACACTCTCATCACTCATGAATGTATGTGTAGAATCACAAGGAGTTTACAGATGACACTCTATGTTTGTTGTGACGGGCTTTTCTTACTTTATGCTATAAAGTTCCTTAACTTCTTGGATTAAATCTTCGCCAAAATTCTTCGCCAAAATCTGTGACGACTAATATGTGATTATTCTTAATCGTAGTATATAAGTTTACTGAACTCCCACAAAACAAGGTCACTCATGCACCTGTCGTGTCATCATAACACTGCCTGCATAGTCCACATTCCAACGTTCAGTACAACTACCTTTGACACCGGGTGATTGCAAACTTCCTACTCTCAGTCTACTTCCTCTCTCTTTTAACAATTTACCCAGTCTTGATAATATTGATGAAAATTTATATTAACGGGCGCCATCATCAATACGCTTCCTCTTTTCTTTTTGTTATGTATCAGCCCAGACACAAATTAAATTATAGATACACAGGCTATGTACCTACATGCCTCTCGACTAGCTTTTAAATTAACAGTGGAGACGGGAATTGGGTTCGGATTTACCTTTCGTTTATTATTCTCTCTATTTCTTCTTTTTCTCCTTTTTTTTTTTTTGTGCTCACTACCAAAGTATATAACTTAGCACAAAAACCAGCTACTCTCAAACCATTACAAGGATAAGGGTCAAAAATCTGAACTTCACGTTAATTTACTTTGCATAACAATAACCATAATTTATTTAATATATTATTTTCTTTCTTTTTTTCAACGATAACAATCTTATATACAATAAATTACATTTACACTACATTAACCATTCAACACTTTTATTGGTAGGATAATATTTGATTATTCAAGGTTAGTATACCCAATTTTAACTATATAAGTACGTTCTCTGTTCAACAATAACAAATCCTTAATTAATTACTTTAATTTTCTTTCTTTTTTTTTTTCAGGTATCTACTAGAACGTCTTCTTCTAATTTACTACTGACTTGTGTAGTCATTTACATTTGCAACTTCAGGATAGTTCAATATATATATTATACTGGGTGTTTTTTTTTCTTGAATAAATAAAGGTTTTCAATTCATAATCCAGTCCTTACTCTACAGATTACACTCAATAATCCCACCTATGTCTCCTACATTAGTCTATTTGTCAGCTTAGTCCATGAAGAATTGTATTTAAAGATAAATAGAAAAGACAGTCTCATGAAGAAAGAAATAGAAGTTTAGGCCTATACCCACAGAGTGACTGTGGCGATAGACCACCGATACAGGAGCGACGTCTAGATCTTGAGTTACAAACAATCTGACTCCTCTCCTGCAACCGGGAAAATATTAATGGGCCGCAAACAAAAATACAATTTTGTAAATCGACGTCAGAGGTCCCTGACACTCTCTCCTAGAGGCACGTGGGGCCGTTGTTCGCCTCCAACATCGATGGCTTTCACAATCTCTCATAAATTTCTTTTCTTTATATGTTACTGGTATAGGCCTTGCCTACTACCAGATTTTATCTGTTTGATTCGGGATACTTCCGGCGTTCCCTCACCTCACCCTTACAATCTCTAGTACTTGCTAATAAACTACTTATCATCAGTACACTACTCGCAATTTCCTATTCTCCTCTTTCTAACCTAACCAATCATTTGTTGTTATCTTTCAACTCACTCTCCTCTTTCTAACCTGACCAGTCATCAGCTATTATCTTTTAACCCCTTTCTTTCTTTAAGTAGAGTTCCCTTCAGCTTATACCATTGATTTAATTCACTCGGTGGTTATTCTAGTTTTCCTACTTCTTACGTTACTACTCTTTAGCATGGGCACCCAATCTTCTTTTGTCTCTAAATTCCCTAGAATTCTAACTGAAACTAATTCACGCCCAGATTAGTAAGCTTCTCTATAACCCCTTTAGTGACTTCTACTTCTACCCTAACATGTAAATTTTCCAATGGTACACACCTAATGCACTACCACTCGTAGGCCTTCTTTTGCCCTTCAATCTTTCCACTTCTTATCCCCCTCTACCATGTTCCATACACCTTCGCTTGTAGATAAATCTCTATAAAAAAACATAACTTAACATTACAGGCCAGCATGAAATCTATTTGTAGATAGTCACCCGTCACCTGAAAGAAACCCAAGAGGGAGAGGCCCTCGTAAGAAGTACTAAGCATGCCCCTTAATTACCTTTCTTCCTTACTCCCCTCGCGTCCTGTCTCAAAAATAACAAAGTTTCTATGAGCATCACCAATTGCCCCTAGCTATGTATTCATTCGTGGAACAATCACCCAAAAAAACTTAAAGTGAAGAGATATATCTGTGGCATTCAGTTGTTAGGCTCTAGACTGCTCTTTTATAATTAATTTAGACCAGAAATAGAAAATAGTTGGATTACTGGATTTCATCACTTTACTTCTAGAATTCTCACTTCTATGTTTCTATTCTATTCTATTCTATTATTCCATACGGTGTCTAATCGCCATACATGACTTAGAAACCATCCTTAAAAAAAAAGGATATCTCAATTTTCTCACTCCCCAAACAATAAGAAAAAAAGTCTAGACGACTATACTCAACCAGTGATGTCCAACTTATCCTCCGATCCTGAGTTGTCTTCCATTACTTCCTGATGTCCATATCTGCTCTTATTCAGAGCGAGCAGTCACGACTCACTCTCACAGCTGATGTTCGCTGTAGCGGTGTCTCGTACTGGCCGACTTGGTGTATTCTTCTGATTAATGACTATCTCCATATAGCCGTGTCAAGGAAGTTCACAACCAGAATTTCCTTTTGATGAAAGTCTGACACACCATTATGCCAGAACGCCTCTACCGCTGTCACCCATCCCAATCTCGTCTTCTCCCTTCTGCCTTTTCGACTTCTCTGTCTCGTGATCAGGCACGTACTACTAACCGTCTTTCAGGTTCCGCACGTCTCCCTCGTCGATTCACCGTCGACGCATGCGCACCTCTCCTTTTCTGTAATTCAAATAAAATTCAGGGCAGTATCGATAATCATAAAAATGTTCAATATCGATTAGTTGCGGTCCCCCAACCCTTCCTTTGTTTAGGAATGGTCTCCTATCGTTGATTATGCACGTCGCTATTTGCGTCGTTACATTCTTCCCTCACTCACCATAAAAAAAAAATAATGTTGACACAGGTCACATTCATTTTTTTTTTTTTTTTTTTTTTTTTGTGCGTGTCTCTTTTACCAGCCTTAAAGAATGTTTATCCAGGAACAAAGGGTTTCAAGTCTTTGACGTGCCACTTTCCCAACTTTTTACCAAAACGGTTTGTCAGTTCGTAGCTATTTTCACTGAACTTTTTCTTTATAATATAGGGCCCGACAAACTTTGCACTTAAACCTGCTGTATAAGCTTGTGAGGCATCACTTAATTTAAAGTTTCTTCTTAACACTAGATCTCCTGGACGAAATCTCATCTCTCTCCTCCGAAGATTATAATAATGACTCGAATTCTTATAGGCGGTTTCTAAGTTATGTCTAACCATTAAACGTACCGTTTTCAATTTATTGAGTCTCTCCACCCAAATTTTTGGAATTTCTTTATGAATCGGTTGGTTTTCCACCTTTTCAATCCTACTGATAATTTCAGGCTCCTTCCCATAATTTAGCATATAAGGAGTGCATCCAGTGGAACTATGCTTAGCCGTATTTATAGCAAAATTAAATTCTCTCAAATACACATCCCAAACTGTTTGATCCTTTTGAATATAACTAGAAATCATTGTTTTCAATACTCTATTGACTCTTTCTACTGGATTTCCTTGTGGCGAATATACAGGTAAATAACAAGGAGTTATATTAAAAGCTTTAGCTATCTCTCGCATTAATTTACTAGTATATTGCGGTCCATTATCCATCAGCAAATATCCCGGAATTCCCCATTTAAGGATAATCAATTCATAAAATGCTTCCGTAACTGCTCTACTGGTTGCTTTCCTTAACGCTTTACATTCTACATATTTGGTAAAGGTGTCCTGAAATACTACAATGTATCGGTTCCCTTTTTTGGAACGTGGGTAAGGTCCCAACAAATCAGTAGCTACAGTCATCCAAGGTTTCTCTTTCTGGTAAAAATGCATTGGTCCTGCTTGAGCCGTCTGTAACACTTTCTGTCTCTGACATATTTCACAAGCAGTAACATACTTAGCAACATCTCTAAACATTCCCGGCCAATAATACTTGTTTGCTATCCTAAAGAAAGTTTTAGCTATTCCCATATGTCCTGCAGTAGGTGCATCATGACATTCCTGTAATACTTTAATCCTATAATCTTGCGGAATAACTAATTTCCACCTATTCACTGTTCCCTCTAAAGTTTGTTCTAACTGATCTAATCTTAAATGGTACAACTTCTCATCTACGACCTTCCAATCTGGCCAAAATTTAGGTTTACTTTGTACTTGCTCCTTCCGCTTAATATACCAAGCATCTTGTATATTTTCCCATTCCACTACTTCAGAGTTATCAGTCAACAAGAGGCAAAATTCTTCCTCTACCGTTTTCTCTTGAACTTTCCCTTCGTGTATTCTAGATAAAGCATCCGGAACTTTTTGTAATCTACCAGGCCTATGTATTACTTCAAAATCATACTCCTGGAGCAATAAACTCCACCTAGCTAATCGTCCGGTCGGATTCTGTAATGTATTTAACCATTTCAGAGCAAAATGATCAGTATATACTTTAAAATGATAACCTTCCAAATAAGGACGAAACTTTTGAACTGCCCACAATATAGCTAACAATTCCTTCTCAACTATTGCCCACTTTTGCTCACCTACCGTTAAAGTTCTACTAGCATAAGCTATTACTTTTTCCTCTCCTTCCTCTCCTGTCTGAATTAATGCTGCTCCTAGTCCTGAAAAACTAGCGTCGGTCTGTAACACTAGGGGTTTAGTATAATCTGGACAAGTTAATATAGGACTACTAGATAATTTCGATTTCAATTCATCAAAAGATTCCTGACATTCCTTAGTCCAACGCCATTTCTGATTCTTTTTCAGAAGTGCAGTGAGGGGCTTTACAACTTCAGAAAAAAATGGAATGAATCGTCGGTACCAAGATGCCAATCCTAAAAATGCTCGTACTTCCTTGACTTTTGTAGGGGCTGGATACTCAAGGATACACGAGATTTTATCTGAATCTACAGCAATTCCTAATGGAGTAATGATATGACCCAAATATTTTAATTCACTTCTGCAAAATTTTGATTTTTCCCTATTAATTTTCAGGTTAGCTTTTCTTAATTTCTCTAAGACTTTTTCTAACAAGGACAAATGTTCTTCAAATGTCTCGCTAATAAGTACTATATCATCCAAATAACAAAAGCATTTCTCTCCTATCTCTTCTCTTAATATAGTATCAACTAATCTTTGAAACGAGGCTGGTGCGTTATGGATTCCAAAAGGCATAACTCGAAACTGATACAATCCTCTACCAGGTACGGTAAATGCTGTTTTTTCTTTACTTGCTTCATCTAATGGAACTTGCCAATACCCATTTTTCAAATCTATTGTACTGATATACCTAGCATGTCGTAATTTACTCAACACATGTTCAATGTATGGCAAAGGATAACTATCTCTTTTAGTACAATTGTTTACTTTTCTGAAATCTACGCAGAACCTCCATGTTCTATCTGGTTTCTTTACCATAACTACCGGAGACGACCAAGGTGAATTTGAAGGCTCTATAACTTTTTCCAATAACATTTTATCTATTTCCGCGTGTATAACTTTTTCCAAAATGGGTGATACTGGATAATATCTTTGTTTTATAGGTTTTGCATCGCCTGTATCAATAACATGAGAAATCAGATCGGTAAGTCCAGTACACTGATCAAATTTCTGTAACTGATTTTCCAAAAACATATTCAATCTGTCCCTTTCCTGAGGTGTAGGTAAAGTAAGAATATTATGTAGTTGATCTTCTTCTTTTAAATCTATAGCCTTAACAAATTGAAAAATTTTTGCTGGTTCATCTTTGAAATACCAAGTCCCATCTTGCAAATCTACTACTAACCCAATTTGTTTCAAAACGTCCATGCCCAGAATCATATCTACTGCTAAATTTGGCATAATTTTACATTTTATCTGAAAGATCCTGTCCTGCAATTTCATCTCAAAAGTTCTCTCTCCTGTTATAGAACTATAAGTTTTATCTGCTAGTTGCACCACCCTAACTTCAGATTCTTCTACTGCTAAATCTAACATTTTACACAAAAAATCACCCTTCTCTCCCACATAAGTTTTATCTGAACCGGAATCTATTAAAGCAATAAATGTAATATCCTCCAGCAAAATTTCAACAAAACATCTATCTCCATTAACTAAATCTGTAGGATTTATATTTAACATCACACAAGCCTGATTTTTAGTTAATTGTCATAAGGAATTTGTAGGCCTAACTTTTCTTTCTTGGGGCATCCTACAATCAATAGACCTATGTCCAAGCTTATTACAATTATAACATTTAATCGTAGCGCGTGGAGTAACTCTACGAGGTGCTTTACACTCGAACTGCCTATGTCCTGTTTTATCACAATTCCAACATCGCTGATTATTTGAAAAACGCAAAGTGGTGTTTTTACCATTATCCCTCGACTCATCCTGTCTTTCTTTATTTTCTATTACTTTAACCATTCTAGAATCATTTACAGGACTTGAATTCCGTTCCTTATCCCACGTCTTTGCAGAAAAACTAACATGGGGTTTCTTTTGTAACTCGGACGATGGAAGTTCCTGTTTTCCCTGAATTCCTAGCGCTGTATGAACTGAAGGTATAACAACTTGTCTCTGAGGTTTATAAGCCGTTTCTTTAATTGTAGCTCTAACCTGCGTTGGAGGAGGAATATATCTCTCAGAATCTAACAATATTTGTTCATACTGTCTACCTACACGTATTAAATCTGTTATAGTTTGAATCTCTGCAGGTCTAAGGTACAATTTTACATCAGGACGCAAATTTTTGATAACAGTCTTCATCATTTGTTGAGGACTCATTGGAGTACTCAGCCTCCTCATTAACGTTTGAATAGCATTAACATAATCAAAAATCGATTCTTTGGGACCTTGCGTTCTCTGTCTAATCTCATCCAAAAGCGAATCTTCCTCATCAATAGGCAAATAATATTCTCTAAATTCTTTCAAAAAAGCTTCCCATGTAGGCCAATCTGTTAATCTGTTCCTGTACCAAAGTAAAGCTGAATCTTGTAAAATTTCGGGTAATACTGACAATAACTCTACACCCTGTAACTTAGAACTTTGTTTTAAATCTTCCAATCTCTCCAAAAATAAGTAAATACTATCCCCAGGTTTGAATTTAATGTTCCATTTACGAACCAGATCCAAAGTATTTGGTTTATGTGGCTCTAACTGAATTGTAAACGATGGTACTACTGGTACAACTTCTTCTGAATCAGCTACCGCCATGGCCTTCCTACGCATTAACTTAACCCATGTATACACTACATCTCCATATGAATCTTGTGGTACCGTTATATTATGTTCAACTAAATCTTCTTCCAAAACTTCCTGACTCAGAGCAAAAGCCGTAATTAACACTTGAAATGACTGAGGGTTCTTACGGGCATAATCTAACAAGCGTTGTCTTAACTCATCCCTTGTACCTGTGGTCGGTAACTTTACTCTATCACATTCTGCCTCTAAATCCGCCTTCCTCAACTTCCTAATAGCTTGGGTTAGCTCAGCTGCTCTTATTTGTGCATACGGATCAACATAAGTAGCCATATTTATATATTAACAATACCACTGGAAAAAAAAGATTAGAACACACAATAGTTCAGTCGTCTGTCTTAGTCATCTATAGAAGTCCTTACTTGTCAATAGTCATTATTCTTTTCCCAAAAATATGTTATCATTATTATTATTATTATTTGTTTTTGAGAATAAATTTCAGTTATACTAACCTAACTCCCAAAATTCTTTTAACCCTATCTCGCCTCACGTTAGGATATCAAACTATCACTGCCTCACGCTATGGGCTATCATAATATGGAACTTCAACTGAATAAAGGTTTCTTTTTTTTTTTTTTTAACAATTTTAACTAAATTAAGTTGCAACAATTAGCAATACTGTTTTGTTTTAACACTACTCAGCCCCACGATATGGGCTATCAAAATCTGTGATTTTAACACAACTCGCCCCACGGTATGGGCGCCAAAATTTGGGAAGACTGAACTTCCCGTTACTTTGCTTTAAGTAACAACGACCATAATTTATTTAATATATTATTTTCTTTCTTTTTTTCAACGATAACAATCTTATATACAATAAATTACATTTACACTACATTAACCATTCAACACTTTTATTGGTAGGATAATATTTGATTATTCAAGGTTAGTATACCCAATTTTAACTATATAAGTACGTTCTCTGTTCAACAATAACAAATCCTTAATTAATTACTTTAATTTTCTTTCTTTTTTTTTTTCAGGTATCTACTAGAACGTCTTCTTCTAATTTACTACTGACTTGTGTAGTCATTTACATTTGCAACTTCAGGATAGTTCAATATATATATTATACTGGGTGTTTTTTTTTCTTGAATAAATAAAGGTTTTCAATTCATAATCCAGTCCTTACTCTACAGATTACACTCAATAATCCCACCTATGTCTCCTACATTAGTCTATTTGTCAGCTTAGTCCATGAAGAATTGTATTTAAAGATAAATAGAAAAGACAGTCTCATGAAGAAAGAAATAGAAGTTTAGGCCTATACCCACAGAGTGACTGTGGCGATAGACCACCGATACAGGAGCGACGTCTAGATCTTGAGTTACAAACAATCTGACTCCTCTCCTGCAACCGGGAAAATATTAATGGGCCGCAAACAAAAATACAATTTTGTAAATCGACGTCAGAGGTCCCTGACACTCTCTCCTAGAGGCACGTGGGGCCGTTGTTCGCCTCCAACATCGATGGCTTTCACAATCTCTCATAAATTTCTTTTCTTTATATGTTACTGGTATAGGCCTTGCCTACTACCAGATTTTATCTGTTTGATTCGGGATACTTCCGGCGTTCCCTCACCTCACCCTTACAATCTCTAGTACTTGCTAATAAACTACTTATCATCAGTACACTACTCGCAATTTCCTATTCTCCTCTTTCTAACCTAACCAATCATTTGTTGTTATCTTTCAACTCACTCTCCTCTTTCTAACCTGACCAGTCATCAGCTATTATCTTTTAACCCCTTTCTTTCTTTAAGTAGAGTTCCCTTCAGCTTATACCATTGATTTAATTCACTCGGTGGTTATTCTAGTTTTCCTACTTCTTACGTTACTACTCTTTAGCATGGGCACCCAATCTTCTTTTGTCTCTAAATTCCCTAGAATTCTAACTGAAACTAATTCACGCCCAGATTAGTAAGCTTCTCTATAACCCCTTTAGTGACTTCTACTTCTACCCTAACATGTAAATTTTCCAATGGTACACACCTAATGCACTACCACTCGTAGGCCTTCTTTTGCCCTTCAATCTTTCCACTTCTTATCCCCCTCTACCATGTTCCATACACCTTCGCTTGTAGATAAATCTCTATAAAAAAACATAACTTAACATTACAGGCCAGCATGAAATCTATTTGTAGATAGTCACCCGTCACCTGAAAGAAACCCAAGAGGGAGAGGCCCTCGTAAGAAGTACTAAGCATGCCCCTTAATTACCTTTCTTCCTTACTCCCCTCGCGTCCTGTCTCAAAAATAACAAAGTTTCTATGAGCATCACCAATTGCCCCTAGCTATGTATTCATTCGTGGAACAATCACCCAAAAAAACTTAAAGTGAAGAGATATATCTGTGGCATTCAGTTGTTAGGCTCTAGACTGCTCTTTTATAATTAATTTAGACCAGAAATAGAAAATAGTTGGATTACTGGATTTCATCACTTTACTTCTAGAATTCTCACTTCTATGTTTCTATTCTATTCTATTCTATTATTCCATACGGTGTCTAATCGCCATACATGACTTAGAAACCATCCTTAAAAAAAAAGGATATCTCAATTTTCTCACTCCCCAAACAATAAGAAAAAAAGTCTAGACGACTATACTCAACCAGTGATGTCCAACTTATCCTCCGATCCTGAGTTGTCTTCCATTACTTCCTGATGTCCATATCTGCTCTTATTCAGAGCGAGCAGTCACGACTCACTCTCACAGCTGATGTTCGCTGTAGCGGTGTCTCGTACTGGCCGACTTGGTGTATTCTTCTGATTAATGACTATCTCCATATAGCCGTGTCAAGGAAGTTCACAACCAGAATTTCCTTTTGATGAAAGTCTGACACACCATTATGCCAGAACGCCTCTACCGCTGTCACCCATCCCAATCTCGTCTTCTCCCTTCTGCCTTTTCGACTTCTCTGTCTCGTGATCAGGCACGTACTACTAACCGTCTTTCAGGTTCCGCACGTCTCCCTCGTCGATTCACCGTCGACGCATGCGCACCTCTCCTTTTCTGTAATTCAAATAAAATTCAGGGCAGTATCGATAATCATAAAAATGTTCAATATCGATTAGTTGCGGTCCCCCAACCCTTCCTTTGTTTAGGAATGGTCTCCTATCGTTGATTATGCACGTCGCTATTTGCGTCGTTACATTGTAAAGCCATTTTTGGAGTCCTGTGTTTGTTAAACAGATTTACATCGTATTCACCAATCTGAACAACAATGGGATTTCTGTTGGTTCTAAGACGGTCTTAAAATTTTCTTGTGATTTCTTTCAAAAGAACATACAAGTACTCAAGTTAAGGCCTTCATGAATCTGTGATGTTTTTGTAAACCATGACAGGAAATATCATAGTTCTATAAATCATTGTCGTTCTTTTCACATTTATTGCCGGAAATTTTAACAGAGGGAATAGTTGAACTGTCCTACCAAAAGTTGACATCATGCCAACGTTTTTACGATATGTATGTAAATTTAACAGTAGATAGTGCTGGTGAGATCTCCAGCATTGAGCTACTGAGGCTTCTCTTGTCTTTGCTTCATTGATGTCTCACCTGCATGCTGTACTAGTTCTGATCATCCTGTTTATCTGAAATCTTAACACAGAACTAACTTATCGCGACATCTTTAGAAATGTAAATGGAAATGGAAAGTTAATTATTTTCCAATACTTGATAACTTAATACTTTTTGTGTTATGTATTTTCTTGGCTTCACTAACTGCCTATTTATATTATTTTCATGTTTTGTCATAACTCAACTTGGCTAATTAGAGTTGTATTTTTTTGTATGTCATAATAAAGAAGTAACCTATTTTTCGTAATAGCTAGTTAGTTGAGGAGTATACCACAGGTTTTTACTTTCTGGTGTCCTTACATTTGTTCTGAGGTATGCTACTTTCAAACATTGCATTAAACATAGACCCATGCTGCCATAGAGCATTCAGAAACCACTTGTAAGGCTAATAATGTAATGTTTGTATTGTATACTGTCACTTTATTTACTAATATTATGGAAAGAGTTTGGTCTTAGAGCTAATAAAGTATAATTACTTTGTGTCTTTGTAATGTCGAGGTTCATAATGTCGGTTTAGCCTACATTAATATCTTCTTGAAAAACTAATGGTGAAGTCGCTAAATAAATGTAACTCTTATTTAACAGAGAAAATAGTAACAGTGCAACATTTATTTCCCAAATACTTACTTACTTACTTAATGGCAATAGACAATTCCTCAGCAAGCTAAAGGAATATTATCTATTTTATGGAACCTTAAGGTTCATTGCCGCGCTTACCTGAGCCCGCCATTCAACCCTATTTTATGCTAACTCTATCCAATCATCCCTCGCAAATCCTACTTCCCTTAAATCCATCCTAATATTGTCCTCCCACCTACGTCTAGGTCTTCCAAGTGATCTTTTCCCTTCGGGTCTCCCAGTCAATACTTTTGAGATAGGCCTATGTCTTTCCTCCCCCATGCGTGCAACATGTCCAGCCCATTTCATCCGTGATTTAATTACCCTTACTATATCCGGTGAAGAGTACAGGTCAAGAAGCTCGTCGTTATGCAGTTTTCTCCAGTCCCCGTTTTCATCTCTCTTGGGCCCAAATATTTTCCTAAGCACCCTGTTTTCGAACACAGATTATGTTCTTCCCGAAGAGTAAGCGACCATGTCTCACATCCATATGATATAATTTATGTCCCAAATACCAGAATAAACGAAATTATTTAAAGTTCTTAATTGGGAATATTGGCAGGTAAAAGGTTAACTGTAAAATATTTTACTGGTTCCGGCTACCTAACGAAATTCACTCCAGAATGCAGAATGCCTCATTTAATATGATGACTTGGTGGAAATAACGACGAAGATCCGATTTTTATGATTTTTTAATTTAAAATTTTTGCATTTACGAACATATTTGTTTCTGACAAAACGATAAGTGTCTGCATTGGAGTGTTACGGCCGTGGTTTGGAAAATTAATCCGCATGCTTGTTCTCAATATTTTTTTTCTGAGTCCAGGTTCCGATGACAAATATAGGTACATGTTTTTTGTTAGCGACTTCTAGTGAAAGTAAGTCAGGGGCGCAGCAAGCCCCACCCTGACGGGATTGGGTAGGGATTGGTGCAGTATGACAGGTGTGGCATTGCTGAACACTTTTGGAAACATTTCTGCCTCGAGCTCCTTGTTTTTTCGCAGCCTTGACACGTTGTTGCTTCACCTTGCCTCTTGTTCCTGGATGGTGTGAGCAAAGGGACCTGATTGTTCGTAAACCACACACAAAGGGAATTCTTATAGAGTTATAGGACTTCTATTATTTATGTTGTGATATTTACGAAGTTAAGAATGTTCAATTCTATTTTAAAATTTCTTGAGATTAGAACCAGAAGGTTCTTTCTACACATTTTTGTCTTCATACTAAATGGTCCTTAGAACCATTTCTATAACTTACCTTTCATGTTTTGTACATTATGTTTATAATATCTTAATATCGTGCAGCTCAATATTGTTCTGTCTACGTTAACCTATATGTAGTTATAAACTTTAAATATATCTCTATAAATTTATAAAAAATAAGATAGAACCCCCTGGTTCTAACCTCACGATTTGTCAATAGTGAAATATCCAGTTGGGGGGGGGGGGAGGAAATAGGATATTCTCGTTCATTGGGCGCGCGATCTTTGACAAGTTCTAATGATTAGAGACCGGATTTTAAAGGGAATTCCTCTTTTTATATTTCATCACAAAACGTGATAAAATTGAACAGGACATTACTGAATAAGTTTCAACTGCAAATGACCTGGTTTTAACGTCCCTTTTTTTTCCTTTTTTAGGCTCATCTCCCTTTTTTTAGAAACTTTCCTTTTCCAGTACCTTTTTTACTAATTTATTTTGAAAAATTCGTAAATTACCCAGTATTTGGTAATATGAAAACATTAAAAATTGTTTTCACCGATTCACCATTGAAAAAATAATTCCTCCTAGCAGAATAGAGCGTTACAGGGAAATCACAGGCTTGCCATTGCCTAAGTTTCCCATTATAACAAGGTGGGGAACATGGATTTCGTGTGCTATTTTCCTCTGTGAGAATTTCAACAAGATCAAAAAATTTCTTCAGTCATTAGATGTTACAGAATCAGCAGCAATAGAGCAAGCAAAGGCTTTACATAAAACAAACACGTATCTCTCTGTTGAATTTTTACTCTCTCTTACTTTTATATCCCTTTTTCCCCACTTTTTTTGGCAATAATTTCCCCTTTTTTCGGCAATAATTTTCCCTTTTTTTCGTCTTTTCTGGGTGAAAATTTTCCCTTTAAAATCCGGTCTCTACTAATGATGTCCTTCCTCTTGGATAATTAATAAAACCGTACGAATGTATCAAGAAGTCTGGTAATAGATTATGTACTCCAACACTTCTCTTTTCTGAGCAACTTGAAGATCTTATGATGACAAAACCGCGTTCTTCCGGTTAACGCTTTAATCGAGTTTTGTCAGCTAAGAGAGAAATCCCGTCAGAAAACACTATTGGCATCATTGAGCAATTTTGGCCATAGCGGTGAAGTTAAAAAATAATTCTAAAAAACAGAATATGAACGGATTATTAATGAAGTATCTAAGCTTCCTGATGTCCGCCGCGTGGTCTTGTGGTTAGCGTCGCTGACTACAGATTCGTCGGCCCGGGTTCGATTCCCGGTACCTCTTCGGATTTTTCTGAGGTAGGGAGGTCTGGTAGGGGTGCACTCAGCCTCGTGATTCAAATTGAGGAGCTACTTGATAGAGAAGTAGCGGCTCCGGTCAAGAAAACCACCATTAACGGCCGTGGGTGTCGGCATGCTGACCACATGCCCCCCAATCCTGCCATCTGCCTACGGGAGATGACGCAGCGGTCGGGTGGTAGGCCAAGTCCCTCCAGGGATGTAGCACCACGGAGTTTAAGCATCCTGATGTTGGTGATGATGATAATCACGACGACGATTATGTTAATATATCCAACCAGTCATCATGTCACATAATTATTTATGATTTAGTTATTGTATTCTCCATTTATTGGCAGATTTATTCAAATTTATTTTTAAAAAATCCTTACCTATTCATCTATTAATTATATTGGATGAATTTTAGCAGCAATAACCATTGGAAATATTTCTGACTATCTGCCTGTTGGACCATCCATTCATCCATCGTCCGGTTAGCCATCTTTCCATTTACCATTCAATTTTCCATCCGTCCATTCATCCATCTGTCATTCCATATGTTCAACCATCTATTCATCCGAAGCCCATCTACCTCATCATTTATTTATTCACCCACCTATCCAGCTTTGAATTCATTCACCATCCACCCGTCCGTTTCTCTACCGCTTAGAAGTTTTTGGTTTATATACTCATTTTTCGAAACTGCAGCCCTATGCTGTAAATTATGGCCACTTGCTTCTGTAGATACATGGATTTTTAGCCTTTATGTATTCCATTTAATTTACTCGCTTATCATAAAATTATTTGCTGTGACGATTCAGCTAACCCTGTTTACCACATGTTTTTTTTTAATACACAGAATTGATTAGCCACTAGGAAACGATAGCTTAACTGCTGTTTATATTGAGATAATTAGTTTTAGGCGGTATTAGTACATAAAGTAGAACGTAATTGTGTAATATTATACTATTCCCAAGTTGCTAATTGGCCAATCCAGGTCTAGAAAGAATGTGTACCTTACCCAAATATTTGTTATTATCTTTGCATAGCGAGCATCACATGTGTTTCTAATGACTAGGGCAAGGCATTTAATTACCACAAAATAGTGAAAAAATGCAAAGTAAAAAATGCATTTATGATTTAAAAATAATGGAAAAATGACACAAAATTTAAAAAAAATCACCAATAAATTTACATTATTATTTATATTTAATTATTCAAGTAATTAATTGCTAAAAGCAATTTAAGGAATGAAGACATATTGCTGTGGTGTTTACAATAAACCTGAATTAAAATGAACTATGTACATTTGGCGGAGATTCTCAAATAAAAACGATTGTATGTTGTCTGAAAGTACGATTTGTACATAGAAAAGCTCCTCTTTACCTTCTCTGAAACATGACCTAAAAATGTCGAAAGTGATCTAAAAATTGCCAAAAATGACCTATCTCTTGAAAATGACGGAAAATGCAAAATAAAGCAAAAAATTCAAACACAAATTGCCCTTATTTAATCATTTATTTCATGATACACATTTATGTATATTCGAACTATCTTTAACCTTCATATAAAAAAGATGCAAAATCATCAAATGCCTTGCACTAGTAATGTCAAAGGGGATTGGTCCATTAGATGGTGAAATATTAAAATTTTGCTAAAACATTGAATAGCCTAAGGTGGTTGACACTGTTGAGTGTAAGGTCTTGCAGGCTCAGTACCTAGTGTGACCTTCAATGTGTCAGTAGCAATGAAGCATTACTGCCTCGAGACAAGTGCAAATAGCATGCAAATTCGACGCAGACTATCCTGTTTAAATGTTCTTAAGCTCCTGGACTAGCACTAAGAGCAAGATGAAATATCAAGGTTTGGCATTTATTATATTGGCTAATGAGTTGTTAGTAATGATTATGATGTACATTTTCAATAAACTTAAGCCTCCAGCTAAAAGAAATGTACCTTGTATTGTAACATGAACTTTAGAACAGAACAAAAAGCATGTCATATTCTCATACTCCTACCAACTATCCAGCTTTGAATTCATTCACCATCCACCCGTCCGTTTCTCTACCGCTTAGAAGTTTTTGGTTTATATGCTCTTTTTTTTGCAATAGTTTTTTGTTTGTTTGTAAAACATTCTAATTGGTGATAATACCTTCTCCTGTACACTAAAAAAGTCGAATATCTCGTCAGAAACGTAAATTGTTAAGGAAAACAAAATAGACTACTGTTCTTGTCAACAGCATTTGTTAATTTCAGTTAACAAAAATGTGAGTTGTAAGATAAAGTAGGAGCTTGTTATTGAAGATAGCAATTGTTACTGTGCCTATATGCTTACGTTTATCCATTCCTTCTACCTATCTTTTACCTATCCATATGCCTCTTTTTCCCATTCAGTGTCCATCTGTCCATCCGAGTGTTCTCGAACCATTCGAGTTTCTAATGACGAGCTTGATAACCTGTACTCTTTACCGAATATGGTAAGGGTAATTAAACCACGGAGGATCAAATGGGTTGGACATATTGTGCGCATGGGGGAGGAAAGACATGACTAAAAAAAATATTGACTGGGAGACCTAGACGTAAATGGGTGGACAATACTGGAAAAGAGTTACGGGAAGTTGGCTTTGTGAAGGATGTTTGGATGGAGCTAGCACCGGAAAAAAAGGGTTGAATGGCGGGCTCATTAAGCGCGGCAATGAACCTTCGGGTTCCATAAAGTAGGTAATATTCTATTAGCTTGCTTAGGAATTATCTATTGGCATTGAGATAATCCCTAAACTTGTAGACGTACTATAACAACGATAGGCGAATACCTCATCAAAGAAACGTAAATTAATTGTTAAGGAAAGCAAAGTAGACTACTGTACTTGTGTAATTTTTTCATGAACTTAACAAAAGTATGGGTTGGTAAGATCAAGTAGGAACTTGTTATTAAATTTAGCAATTATGCCAATATGCTTCTACCTATCCATATGTATGTTTTTCTCAAATAATGTCCATCTGTCCATCCGTGGATTCTTGAACCATTCGAGTTTATGACTGTATTCATTTGTCTGGTAGTTTTGGTAATGCAGACGTCTATATTTGCATGTTTCTCCGATCAATTATCTGACCGACTCATTGACAATGCAAAAATGTTCCATTCAATACTATTTTCAACTCAATTGCTGTATCGTTAACTGTGCACATCAATTTGAATATTATCTCTTTCCCCTCTTTGTTTCTTATCTATTTCTTTCCTGTCTCAGTATCTTTATCTCTTAATTTCCCTGTATTTATTTTATACCTATCCTATATCTAATAATCTCAAGGTTTTTTCTTTATCTATTTTAATTTCATTCCGTTTCCTATAACTCTGTCGGCATTTCTAACCTTTCTTTCTGCATATCTCGATTTCTCTTTCTTTTTGCATATCTGGATTTGTCCCTTTGTCTACTTTCTCTCATTCGAACTTAACTTATCTCTGTTTTCCTTCCCTGTCCCTCCCTCTCTCTCGCATTCCCCCATCCTCTCTTCTTTGTTATCTTTCTTTCCTTCCTCTAGCCTTTTCTTTGCGCACACTATGTTCGAAACAGATTTATTATCTAAACACAGAATAATTGCGTAATCCTAATCTAGAAAATTGTTAATTTTTTTCTGAGTATAAAACAACAAAGAGCAACGAGAAGGCACTGAGTCCTTCAAAAGTGGAAGTAAAGTCCCTTGATTTAACTAGGTTGATTGACTCCACTATAATTTCTGCAGGCTGTGATTATATTTATACCGTACATCCTGTAGAACCTTATAGATCAAGGCTTAGTCAGAATGTGGCCTGATGTTTCTTTGTGAAGGACTGATCTCGAAATACCTATGGCACGTAGGCACAGAAGAGGTGTAGACAAGTCAATTTTGAATTTACCCCCTCCTCACACACACACACACACACACCAGTTCCAGTACCCCACTACCCCACACCATTTAACACCCTAGCCCCGAGGGGTTACCGTGACCTACTCAGCTGCCGTTGTCGTGTGTGAGATTAATTAGATTGCTTAGACCTGCCCATATTTGCGGCATTTCATAATCTCTTTGTTTTAGCTGTGTGATTTGTAACCATTATAATAAAATAGAACCGACATTCTGAAGTTTGTTGTTCTACAGTTTACCTTTATTGGCAGAGAGTGCCTTGAAAATAGCGATAGGTCTCCGGAAGATGGCTTTAGTGAATTAAAAGGCTATGGAATCTCTCTTATTAGGCAATGTATCTGCATGCCTTGTAATATCGAGAAATAAATCCTCGAAAATCGTACTACTATATGCAACTCAAAACACGGCTTCCTTAGGCCTATATGTAATAACTGAAAAGTAAACAGCTAATGAAAATTCATACCTTACTGTTAACTGCTGGGTTGTAATACCCAATAGGTTACAAAGATATTTGATAATACCATAATACCACTAACGCAGCACGCTTTGAAAATATTACCCCTTAACATTATTTACTCAACAAAATGTAAATTAATTCAAGATTTCTATTGGCAAAAAAGAAAAAAAAAATGCTGAGAAATGTATTCACTATTATTAACACTGCTGAAGATGCTGCCACACGCTGTCTCCAACAAGATAATTTAAAATACTATAATAGTAAGCCTAATGAGTACCCTAAAGTGTTAACAATAGTTAATAAATTATTTCATTATACGTCACTGCCTATTTAGGCAAGATTCAAGAATAGAATTATTAGATTAAATTCGCCCCCTCCATTGCCTATATGTAAAACTTGATGCTGAAGGTATAGCCTACCAGTTCTCTTTTTATAGGTTTCACTGCTTTTAAAAATAAACATAATAAGCATTAAATATGTAACCGATCAGTTCATATGGACTTATATAAAATACATTCCACGGACAATATTTGAACTTCCCGCAACATTATCGACTACTAAAAATGACCATTACGCCTAGACTATTACAATGACCATAAAACAAATTACATGACAAGACAGAGGACATTTACACGGACAATTTGATATGCAACACGACCATCTGAATCAAAAGACATTAACTGTAATTACAAATAATTAATCAAACGATTAATTATTAACACGACAACATAGAAAATTACATCATTCAAAGCGGAATCAAGAAAGCAATACAACTACACTTATAACAGACAATAGTGACAAATACTTTATGAATTATTAACTAAATAAGGGAATACAATGAAGTGAAGGCGTGGCTTTTTGTCTGGAAAAGTCCACTGTCGCCAGCTATTAAAGTCAAGTTGATGGATACGTTTCTCCCCAAACCTCAACCCACTTTAACGACAAATATTTCAAACACTAGCAGACGACTTAGCTAATTTCCAATCACAAGAGACAAAACCTACTGACAGAACCAATGGAATGGCTAGAATATTTTAACACCGAAACATATTAACACGAACAGGAGCGACCAACAGAGACTTGAAGACATCTATTCAACAGCGACGGACGTAACTTTTATAGACTAAACCGGAGTTAGAAATATACAGTGAAACAGTAACAAGTACGAATATTAATTTTATACCGACTTTTAAATAATACGGTCGAGGATAAAGATATATATTGGAATAAGACAAGATTATAGATATTATTTTTCGTATTGAAAAGTTAAACGAATAAATACCGCCATAAGATATATAACCTAAAATTCCTGCAATAAAACGTGCAGATGTTATAAGTATAATAATATAACCTAAAGTGATTTTGGCGACGACGAAGCAAATAGATAAAGACATTACTGTATTCTTCCTCCAGACATTTTAAGAAATTAACAAATTAAGTGAAAGATTTTCGGACAAAATAAACTTACAAATATTATTCAAGTTCATTATCAATAGACTTCATTTTTACGACCTATAATCCCTTCATCTTATATCCTATTTTAGTTTTCGTCGAGCACGACCCTGAAAGAGATCTCGCTCTATCAACTGAGTTAGAAATAGCCGGACATAATATATTCAACGACCCCTACTGACAATTATACATTGGCACCCAACAGTCATAAATTAGCACCCAACATTACGAACAGTTATAAATTGGCACCCATTTTGACGTTAATCATTTCATCACCCAACGAACAGTTATAAATTAGCTGCCCAACTTGTGGCCTAACTAACCAACGGTTATAAATTAGCCGCCCAACTTGTGGCCTAACTAACCAACGGTTATAAATTGGTCGCCCAACTCTAGGCCAATATATCCAAACCTACAAACGGTTATAAATTGGCTCCCATCTCGGGGCAGAATTTTCGAAACGAAATAGGATATAGGAATTAGGCCAACAAAAGTCGAAAATTTTTTTTGAAACGACACGGGGGATAGACGAAATTCATTAATAAATTAATTCTTCGCAACAATCAGCAATAGTGTATAGACTCCATGTGGATTACCAACAACATCAACATTCACCATCAACATTCACCATAAACCCTCCACTCAACTGAAAATCTACACCCCCGCCCCCCCAATTCTACAAGAGATCGACACCCCTCTTCAGCTTGTGACCTCCAGTCAGCTGATGGCCATTCCTAGGCTATTGACCGACAGACAGCTGCAACAACAGAAGGACTAGGGTATCGTTAAAATTTTTTGCTTATACTTACAGAGTTCACAGAACAATCATATTTTTTCTCTCTGGTTTTTTTTTATTTGTAAAAGCTTAAAATAACTTTAAATTATATCCTTTCAAGAAGGAATGACTTTTTAGACTTATATTTCAGTAATTATTTTTCAATTTCACATTTTTCTATGCGTTTACGCAATAACAAAATTAAGATGTCTGTGAAAACTGTACAAGTAGTAACATGTTCAAGTGACCCAGAACCACAGCATGAACCCCCACACCCAGTGTCAAATGATCTTTCTAGTTTGCAAAGCAGTGAATTAGACAATAGAAATGTCAATGTAAGTGAGAATTTAACAGCAGGTGTAACATCCCAGTCAGCTGTTCCCACAGATACTATGTCTTCTAACCCTGAAATAGCCACTGAAAATGTCAATGCATTACAACAGATTATGAATGCTATAACTTCTCTGGCCAGTCAAAACACTACGCTAACTGAAACCATTAATTCAATGCAAACTGAATTAAACAGTCAAAACACTAATTTAAATACAACCATGAATTCAATGCAGACTGAATTTAATAGTAAAATGAATTCAATGCAGACAGAATGTAACAATCAAAATACTAATCTAACCACAACAATTACTTCTTTGCAGAATGAATTTAATAATCAGAATACTAATCTAACCACAACAATTACTTCTTTGCAGAATGAATTTAATAATCAGAATACTACCTTAACAACAACAATAAATTCAATGCAAACAGTACTTAATACTCAATTAACTTCACTACAGACAGAAGTTAATGAAAACTTAAATTCAGAGCTAACAGCTCAAACTAGTAATCTTACTCAATTAATGCAAAACCATAGACAACAGGTTGCTGAGGAATTAATGCAAATCGATTCCCGAGTAACACAACAGATAGCATCTTCAGAAAATATCTTAACTGGACAAATAGAAACTGTACAGACAGAGGTTCGTACCCAGGTAGATGGAATTCGAAATCATGTAAGTGCAGTAGAAAGAGAAGTTAGGAGTAACAACACTAGATTGGTATCCCTTAATTCGGAGTTGGACAGATTGCGTCATAGGTTACGGGATCAAGAAGATCGTACAGAGAGTACAGTCTTGGTCTCTGACCGGGGCGAAATTGCGTCAACTTCATCTGCTCTCCCCGACACGCCTACTGATACACCTATCATTCCCCCTCTACCCGCAAACTTACCAAGATCCAATAACGGATTGAACCATCACACTGCAGGTAATTCAAGTCAAAGTAATAATAATAATCATCAAAATTTCAACCCCAGTAATCAGATTGGATTTACCCTTAGTCAAAGCGACTTGCCTCTTCCCACGTTTGAGGACAAACAGAAGACTAACCCTGTAAGATATCTGCGCGAATTAAAGACCTTTTTCAACTTAAGAAATGTACCGGAACAGTTAAAAATGATCATGGTATCCAGGTCATTAAAAGGTAGTGCAGCCCGATGGTTCAATGTTGTTAATGATACGCTGGAATTGAATATGCAGACATTCGAAGAGTCCTTTCTTCGAGAATTCTGGTCAATATCAGATCAAGAGAGATTAAAAGGTCAGATTTTTCATGGAAGTTTTGATCGTAATAGCGGCCAAACCTATATGGAACATTTTATTTCTTTATGTGATTCAAAACAGCTGTTAACCCCTAGTATCGAAGATGAAGTCTTCATCAAAGCCCTCTGCTTACACTATCCGTTTTCAATAAAGAACAGTTTAATTGTTGCAAGCCCCAAGACAATCCCTGACATGATAGCATTGTTGAAATCACTAAAGGAATCCCCGTTTCCACCACAAAAGATAAATAAATCCCAAGTTACCAACACTAATCAAGGCCTAAAAAGAAACATTAATTATGTTCAAACCAAACCCAACCAAAACGCTTTTGGATGCGAGACGCGGACAGGATCTGCCCAGTTGTGTGAGGAACAACAACAAGTAAATGAAAACGAGACTAATGTAATCCAAGAAAATAGCTCGAATAGCCCAGGACAGTTCTGGAGAAATACGCCATATCAGAGAGGAAATAGGACTTCTTATTGGAGAAGTATAAATTTCAGATATCGCCCTTATTATTTCAACAATGGCAGAAACTACTCAAACTACAACAATGGTTTCAGAAACAACAATTTACAAAACCAAAACTACAACAATAATTACAACAACAATAATCAAAATGACTATACAAATAATAATTTCACAGGCACGAATCAGAACAATAGGAATAACTATGGCAGAAGACCATACAATGGAACACCCCGATGGTTCCATAGGACTCAATACAATCAAGGATTTTTCCGACCAAGTTTTCGAGGTAGAAATAAGTCACGCCGGGGACTAAACCGATATGCAAATAACAATGGACAGAATAATGAAAACCAACATGACACAACTAATAACAATCATGAAAATGGCAACAATGGCCACCAGTCACCACCACCGACGGTTGTTTTAAACGACTAAGGGCACCATTGGAACCTCGCAAAAGGGGCCCTGCAGTTCTAAGGAACAATAATGGAGGTACAGCTAATAAAGTCATGAAACTATCAGATAAAGCACTCAGGTCAGCACCACACTCAGTACAAGACACTAAAGCCTACAAACAAGCTTTGTCAACAACTGTTACACAACACAAACCCACTACACTTAGTAGAAAAGGATTTTCGAATGCCGCCGTGCATGCTGTAAGTAGCATGGTGTGCCCGAGCAATTCAGGATTTACTGGTGCAAAACATAATAAAATTGCAGTAAATAACCTGAATGACACCAATATTGATTCTGTTAACAATAAAAAGGAAAACCACAAAACAGGACATCACAACAATGCAATTATTCACAACAAAGAAATAGTTCGTGATAAAATTGCAACTATACATGACACTGCTATAACAGACACACTTTCTGAAACTAGCAACACAACACCCCACATTTTTACAGACAACAATGCAGTGGACAACAATATTGTTATTAACAATGACTATACAACAACTGATTTTCACAACAATACAGACATGACCACGCCCACAGATATTACTGTAGGCATCTTACAACGTAGTGAATTGTCTCAAGACCCAAATAAACCCCCTACTATTGAGGTATTGATAGGTGAAAATCCCTATCAAATTACCCTCGATACCGGATCAGATGCCCAAGTAATGTCGCAAAACACATTCTTGGAGTTGCAACGAACTAGAGCAATCACACAGATTTTACCTGTATACAATATGTCTGCACTTCTCGCAGCAGGCAGAACAAGATTTAAAAAACGACACCAATGTTTCGTACCTTTAAATATAGCAGGTCATACAGTGGAAGTACTTTTCCTTGTAATAACAGGGCTAAATTTACCATTGATTGTAGGCAGTGAAGTTTTTAGACAGCTAGAAGCTATCATTGACTTTAGAAACGAAAATTTCAATTTTATTGGAAATGACAGGCAGGAACTTACTGTACCGTTCCGGAGGCCAGCCCCCCTTCCATTCACAGCAGGCGACTGTAACCCAGACCTGCAGGAAGAGACGTTCTTTGTTGAGGCTGTAAATACCTACCCCCAACCCCTCATACAGCTTACACAAGACGACCATTCACAACAACCACTCACTCCACTTCTGTCTTCTCAAACAGAACATAATATGCAACACTTAACTTCAGAAGTGGATGTAAATATTCAACACATTATGACGAGTTCTGAGATAGATTCGCTTATATTGGCCAAGGTAAGCGAAACTCAGGGCTTAGATACACACGCTCAGCAAACTTTATTAGGTATACTGAGAAAACATAGAGATTTGTTTACCAATAAGATTGGAAAATGTAATCTCTATACTCACCAAATAAACCGACGCTCTACCACTGTAATACGACATAAACCGAGACCCATACCATTGAGTTTAAGAGCCAAAGTAACTGCTGTGATACAAAACATGTTGGATCAGGAAATCATCGAGGACTCAATGAGCAATCATAGTAATCCCCTCTGTATAGTAATAAAGCCCTCAGGAGATATTCGCTTAACGATTGATGCTCGGACCCTCAACAATGACTGCCAGGAGGACAACTATAAGCCGTTGACTTCTGATGAGTTATTATCTAGAGCAAAAGAAGGAGATTATTTCTCTTCAACCGACCTAAACTCAGCTTTTTGGCAAATCCCTTTAGACTCAGAATCACGCGATATGACCAGTTTTAATTATCAAGGACGGCATTTCAGATTTTGTCGCGTCCCGTTTGGCTGTCGCACGTCTTCAGCCGCACTGCTACGTGCGCTAGCACTAACTTTCAATTGGAGCAGCAACCCTTTCATAATCCCCTACCTCGACGACATTTTGATTGCGTCATATTCAATAGCAGATCACATGGATCACATAGACCAAACCTTAGACAAGCTAAGAACAGCAGGATTCACCCTTAATATCTCCAAGTGCCATTTCTTTCAGCGAGAGGTAAAATTTCTCGGATATATTATATCCGGGAAAGATTTCCGTATCGACGACGAAAAGGTGGCAGCCATCTTGCAAATCCCAGCCCCTAAGAATCAGAAACAATTACGATCTTTCCTTGGTGTATGCCAATATCAGGCCAGATTTGTACAAAATTATGCCCAAGAAATTTTTCCCCTAAAGCCTCTTTTGCGGAAGGCCCAGAAATGGGAATGGACAACGGAACATGATGCGGCCTTCAATAAGGTTAAGCAGCTGTTCGCGGAGTCCATCCGACTGCAAAAGCCAGACGATTCGATTCCATATTTTATAGCCACAGATGCCAGTGCCCGTGGGATCGGAAGCATTTTATTCCAGGTTAAAGACGGCGAAAAACGCCTAATAGCCACCGCAAGCAAAGGCTTGAACACCACACAGTCCAGGATGTACCCTACCGAATTGGAAGTATACGCAGTTCATGAAGCCTTAAATAAATACAAACATTACATTTATAATCGCAAAGTAACAGTATTGTGCGACCACATGAGTCTGAGTTTTATCAATCAGTGCAAACTGAGCAACTCCAGAGTATCCAGGTTTATCAGCGCCATATCCCGATATAACATAGAAATACAGCACATAAAAGGATCTGATAACAAACTTCCCGATATTCTTTCTCGTTTGCCTAGCCATCCAGGCATAGCCAGTATGGAAGGACAGGTTGAGAAAGAAGTCAAGATCATGAGAATCACTGTCAATGACAAATATAAGCTCAACAATAAATTAGCAAATTTAGTGACACTTCAGAACGACGATGAATACCTTTCATCTATTCGGCCTAAGCTGCAGGGCATCCCCGATTCAAATTCCAATCCGGCATGCGGCCATGATAACCAGAAAACCATTGCATTGCACAATAATGTGATATACAAACTATGTGGACTGGAAACCCCTACTTGGAAACCATACGTACCGAAAGCTTTGGAACATGACATAATTGCAAGCTACCACGAGAACTTAGCTCACAGCGGTACTGATCGAATGATAAATGCAATAAGTGACCATTTTTTCATTAAACAGTTAGGACGGAAAGTGAGACTGTATGTCAGTACCTGTCACTTATGTCAAACCGGAAAGAATAAAAACACCGCTTACGAAACTGAAATACACTCTGTAGAATCAACAGCACCAAATCAATTAATATGCGGAGACATATTGGGACCTCTCTTGCGTAGTAACTTTGGTAATCAATATGTTTTTATTCTGGTTGATGTATTCAGCAAATTAGTAGCCTTGTATCCCATAAGAGATTTATCAACAAAGATTTGCCTAATGAAGATGCAAGAATATGTCAATACGTTCGGACAGGTATCCAGTTGTCTGACAGATAACGCCTCAATCTTCTCTAGCCGAAAATGGACAGATGGCTTAAGTAGGCTAGGAATTAAGACATTACATTCGTCAAATTATAACCCACAAACCAACATTTCTGAACGATATATCAAACAGGTTATATCTTATCTACGCTTACTCACACACAGACAACACAAAAATTGGTTTCGTTACTTAAAACCTATACAGGCCATATTGAATGAAACGAGGCACCAGGTCACAAAAGAAATTCCTTAGGAAGTAGTAAAGCAATGTAAAGTTGGACCCCTCTTTTCAAACACCCCACCTGTTTTGAACACTTGTGAGAAGTCTGACATTGAAGTGTGTCAAGCCATTCTTCAAAGGTTACAAAAGCGATGGTTGAAAAGAAAGGAAAAGCCACGCAAGAAAAGAAAGAAATGGGAACCCAAATTAGGAGACTATGTACTACTAAGACAACATGTGTTATCCAACAGACTTCAAAACAAACAACGTAAGTTTTCTTTAATCTTTAAAGGACCATTAGTAATAAATGCAAAATTTAGTACCGATACCTTTGAGTTAAAAGAAGCCAAGAAACCCCATAAAATTGTTGGCAGATATCGTAAACAATTATTGAGACCATATCATGTGATGTCACGGATTGTATGAGAATTAAAGCATAAGAGGTAAATTTTGCTCTTAATCAATGAACTGGAAACGAAAAAGGACTACGAGAATGGAACGTAAAATATTTTTGCGTGAACCCTCTCAGATCTATGTTTCATTTGTACGTTAGCACAACGAATGTGTTAATTTAAGGTAAAAATGATGAAGCCCTCATTTAATAAGTAAGCACTGAAAGACAATACCGATACAAGGATTACCTCATATAATGAAGTGATCTCTTGCAGTGTTTCCTTGAAGACGAAGAAATGTATGTACAGCCTTTCTTCGACTAAAATTGTATATATATTTAAGAAGTGATGTGCGAATTCCCCCTCTGAATTATACTGAAGGAAATGAAACATCGATTTGACTTAGGATAATCACGCTAGTATTTGATTTAAATATATAAGAAAATTTTAGTTACACTTATTGAAAATATTGAATTAAGTTTTATAATTACACATTACACTTTGGTTAAAGAATTAAGATTTATGAATAAATAAGTATTTTACTATCATGCATATTCAATTTAGGATCCTCCCTACAACCTTACACCAATAAAATATAAGGTATAAAATGGAGATGAAACAGATAAATAATGAGTTATGAAAAGTGAATTTATGAGTGTGCAAAGATTATGAATAATTAAAGGTAAGAAATGAGTCGACGATGAAAAATGAGAAAAGTATGACAAGGAAGGAATCCACTGTCAAAAGAGTGAAAAAGATCACTAATGAGAAAGAAAATAATAAAATGAAGGTAAGGCATGCACTTATAATAATCATGCTAGAAAAAGCAGATTGACATTTAAGAATGATATTATTGATTGTGTAGGAGTAAGAATGCATAAATTTGTAGTAAACTTGAACATGATATTACGAAATAAGCAAAATAAATTTATTTGAATAAAAAGGATACCTGAAGAACAGAAGAAAGAAAATAATACATTTTTAGATTGTGTAATTAAACATAAAGTGTGAAGTGTATAAGTAATCAAATCCCATTGTGTGTTAAATAAAATTTTATGTATTTAACGGTAAGTAATTAAGTGTAATTAGTAAAATTGTTTCATTAGGTGAAGAACAGTGATGTACCAGAAATGAGTTACAACCAGTCAAGATGACTATTATCAAGTAATTCAATGTAACAAAGATTTCATTTTATTAGGTGAAAAGGAAAGAGAAGCGTACTACAAGTAAGTACAGTCGGTCAAATAAAAAACGTCGGGACTCGTATGCTGTTAAAATTAAAGTTTTGACGCATTAGTTCACAAGTTTCCTATAAAAACATTAAATACAGGCCATTCTCGGAACATATGAGGCCATGCGACAGGAGGGAAAAAATGAAGAACTAAGGGAAAAAATTGAACAACGCCAAAACCGCAACACACGATATTCGACTTAATGTATTGTCATAATTCATTTTGCTTTGTGTCATCGCCACATACAAATGCTAAAGTGAGAGAAAGTGTAGTTAGGGCTGTAATTGACCTGCATTTTTCGGCCTCTGAAGCAGCGAGAACGTTCCATATTTATGAAAGAGCAGCTCGGATGTGGGAACTTCACTATAATGCGACCGGAAGTTTTCACAGGGATCTGGCCGGCCGCGTATTTCGATGCTAGATGGTTGCAAAAGTTGAACGTAAGTTATTGATTTTGCACTACAAATACCGGTGTTATAAAATAAAATCTTTAAAAAATGCTCCTTGAATAATCATATTCCTTGCGAATTTATCAATTATTAATATTATAAGAATTTGCAACCAAGAATATGGCGGATTTGAGGCATATAGCCACAGCCTTCTATACATGTTTGTTTTGGAACAAAACTGACTAAATAATCAAGAAAATACATGGATAGATAAGAGGCGTGTGTGAACCTAACCTTAAGTCTTCCTGTACATGCGCATATGCTCGTTCGTGATACTTAATCAAATACCGCCCGACGTTTTTTATTTGACCGACTGTACAATGGAGTAAAGAAAGGAAGACAATCAGCTGATTCAATGTAACAAGTGTATGATTTAACAATGTTTATATTTTAAGAATTTTAATGTGAAAACTATATTTTTATTCAGTCGACGAGGAAGAACACAGATAAAAGATAACAGATAATAAATTACAAAATATTCATCATTACAAAATCAAAATAACTAATTGATATACGAACTGACCGAGAAATTTTGGATGCGAGACTAACGAAAAATTTTTAAAATTATTTATAAAACTATTTTCCAAATACCAATTACTTCATAATTTTAATAATTATAGCGTTCGGACATTTGTAACCGATCAGTTCATATGGACTTATATAAAATACATTCCACGGACAATATTTGAACTTCCCGCAACATTATCGACTACTAAAAATGACCATTACGCCTAGACTATTACAATGACCATAAAACAAATTACATGACAAGACAGAGGACATTTACACGGACAATTTGATATGCAACACGACCATCTGAATCAAAAGACATTAACTGTAATTACAAATAATTAATCAAACGATTAATTATTAACACGACAACATAGAAAATTACATCATTCAAAGCGGAATCAAGAAAGCAATACAACTACACTTATAACAGACAATAGTGACAAATACTTTATGAATTATTAACTAAATAAGGGAATACAATGAAGTGAAGGCGTGGCTTTTTGTCTGGAAAAGTCCACTGTCGCCAGCTATTAAAGTCAAGTTGATGGATACGTTTCTCCCCAAACCTCAACCCACTTTAACGACAAATATTTCAAACACTAGCAGACGACTTAGCTAATTTCCAATCACAAGAGACAAAACCTACTGACAGAACCAATGGAATGGCTAGAATATTTTAACACCGAAACATATTAACACGAACAGGAGCGACCAACAGAGACTTGAAGACATCTATTCAACAGCGACGGACGTAACTTTTATAGACTAAACCGGAGTTAGAAATATACAGTGAAACAGTAACAAGTACGAATATTAATTTTATACCGACTTTTAAATAATACGGTCGAGGATAAAGATATATATATTGGAATAAGACAAGATTATAGATATTATTTTTCGTATTGAAAAGTTAAACGAATAAATACCGCCATAAGATATATAACCTAAAATTCCTGCAATAAAACGTGCAGATGTTATAAGTATAATAATATAACCTAAAGTGATTTTGGCGACGACGAAGCAAATAGATAAAGACATTACTGTATTCTTCCTCCAGACATTTTAAGAAATTAACAAATTAAGTGAAAGATTTTCGGACAAAATAAACTTACAAATATTATTCAAGTTCATTATCAATAGACTTCATTTTTACGACCTATAATCCCTTCATCTTATATCCTATTTTAGTTTTCGTCGAGCACGACCCTGAAAGAGATCTCGCTCTATCAACTGAGTTAGAAATAGCCGGACATAATATATTCAACGACCCCTACTGACAATTATACATTGGCACCCAACAGTCATAAATTAGCACCCAACATTACGAACAGTTATAAATTGGCACCCATTTTGACGTTAATCATTTCATCACCCAACGAACAGTTATAAATTAGCTGCCCAACTTGTGGCCTAACTAACCAACGGTTATAAATTAGCTGCCCAACTTGTGGCCTAACTAACCAACGGTTATAAATATTTGTGTGCTTCAGTTCACAGTTAGATGATAATAGCTGTATAACCGCGTATCATGTAAGTAACATACCCCTACATCGTCATTATGTTATCTTGTAAATACAGAACGTCTTAACTATCATCTTTTTTTAACTTATTTTCTAAGTTGGTTTGATGTGGCTATTATTTTAATTTGTGTAATTATTTACTGAAGATGATCGAAGTTGATCGAAATATATTTGAGAAGGTGATTTCCAAAAGTACTAACAATTTTCTGGATTAACAAAAAAACTTATATTATTTTATACAGCTTCGTTTTCAGCTCAGCGTTATACTTATTGTGAAACAATTATTTATGGTACTTAAGCAGTGAAGAAAGTTTGTAATTTAGCAAATTATTATATTAATGAGAGCAAACTGAATTTTTTTAAAATTAGAATAGGCCTACAGTAATTTTTGCAATGAATTGAGGATTTAGGATGTTCTGGAGGGAAATTATTTGGAATTAGTATTTTTTGGCAGGAAATATCCTGAAGTAATAATATAGTACTTTCTGGAATGCATACATTTTGGTGGTATAGTAATAATATTGAATTTAGTAATCTTTGAAAAGAAATAGTTTACTTATAGATTTATTGCGGAAACAGTATGTTTTGAAAAGAAAAACAGATTTAATAACCCAATTTTCATGCTTTCAGTACGAATTGTCAAAATTTTCTTGCAAGAAAGCGATGTAACTCAAAACAATGTATCTTACCTACCTAATTAAAACAAAAATAGATATAATACCTTTTGAAATTCACTTTCTCATTTCATTTTAAACATTTTACAACTTTTTACATTGACAAGGAAGATCGCATTTTTAAACTCTTATAAATCAATATGGCTCTATTTTACCAACATTGTAGGTTTGACTATATCACTTTCGATCTTAAAATAGCGATTAGTTAGATATCTAAAATTAATTTAATAATTTTGTATCATACAGTTATAAAATATTTCCGAAATATAATATATTTCAAACAAAGTAGCCTTTTCAGTAAACCAATTTGACGCGATAATTTATCGCTCTTGCTATTGGCACTGATAGGAATTTCACTTCATATATTTAACAGTTGAGGTGGTAAGAAGCTTTAGAGAAGGCCTACAGGATAAAAGCACACATAATTCCAAAACAGTTTTTTATACGTAAAGGACTAACATTGTGTATTTCTGCTAACAATGCGTATTTTAAAATGTAATCGAAGAAGGATTACTCTTTATTTTATGAAAGGCATTCAAATTGCAATTAGACCTAACTTATATGCGAACCGTTGCAGGCTGAATTTATTGGTCCTGGCAGCACGATTACGCATAATTTGAATTTCGATGTATTTACTCAGGAGACAACTGAAATAGATTAGCAGCTTCTTGTCCCCATTTTTTTAGTTGCAAATTCAGTTGTAATTGTCGTTATAAAGTCAGTTTCCATACGACTGGGTGTCTGTTAACCGAAAAATGAGTGCTTATTTCCAAAAAGGTCTTCTAGAATAGTAAAATCTAGAATTCTAGAATAGTGCGATCTGTATCGCATCTAATCAAAATTAAAACCATTTTCCTTCATATCATATTCATTTAACGTACTGATGTTTTTTGGCCTGTCTAGTAAATATTGAACATTCATGGACATTCATGGACATTCGACCAGCCTTGCTAATTTGTAAAGGAACACCGTTATCTCATTCGGTGGAGGGATTGTAAGGCAGCAAACGACATTCTATTTAAAGATGATAAATTGCTGAATGTGTTCGTAAATTTACTTTTCGTTTCAGCATTTTAAAACGGCAAGGTCTTGTCAAAAGAGTTTTGATATTATTACATCATGCAGATAACGTTTACAATATAATTGCAACTTTTCTAAAACACTTCAAAGCAAATAGGCTTAAATAAAATATACTTATATTTTCAATATTTATGTTTTCAGTATAAGTTATAAAGCATGCAGAACATTTCACAATCATTTTTAATTCCTATTCGTATCAAGCTAAAAGGAAAGTGGAGGAAAAGGGATAGTTTGAAGCAGTTACACTGTTTCATTGATTATTATGAAAAATCATACTTTTTTTAACACATTTTATTCAATACCTATAAAATAAATAATTTACAAGGATGAAGAGTGCCAGGTAGTGAACTTTCCCGAATATCGGGACTGTGGATGGGTAACAATTAGATAATGTACTGATCTAGTAGGCATAGTGAGCACCGAATCCATCGAAGGCAAGATGAGCCACAGCGGGGGCAGCAGAGTAAGCAACACCAAGGGGAGTTGCGACGGCAGCCTTGGCGACGACGGGGGCGGCATAAGAGGCATGAGCAGCATAGGCAGGAGCAGCATAGGCAGCCACGGGAGCAGCATAGGCGGTCTTAGCGACGACAGGAGCGGCGTAGGCAGCTACGGGAGCAGCATAGGCGGTCTTGGCGACGACTGGACCAGCTGCGTATGCGGGAGCGTAGGCAGGGGCGGCATAAGCGGCATGGGCGACGGGGGCGGCATAAGTGGCATGAGTAGCATAGGCAGGGGCAGCATAGGCAGGGGCGGCGTAGGCATGTCCAAAGGCGACGGCGTCGTTGCTGATGCGGGTGTCGTACTTGCGGACGCTGGAGAAAGCGGAGTCAACAGCCTTGGAGTAGTGGGACACGGCGTGGTTGCCATCCAGGGAGCGGACGGTGCTCTCGTGAGAGGCACCGACAGAGGGCGCGTGCACGGCCACGGGGGCGGAAGCGTAGGCTGCTACGGGGGCGGCGTAGCCAGCATAGCCCACGGCAGGGGCTCCCAGGTAACCAGCATTGGCAACAGCCAAGGCGGCGGCGAGAACAACAAACTGAAAGAAAACGCAATATTTATCTTAATTCGTCCAATCAAGACATAATCTAAAGGGAATTCATTCAGGTTGCCATGTTTTTCTACACCATTGTAGCCAATTGCAGAACAAAATGTAGCCAAAATATCGCCATATCATAAATCCAACGAAATAAGAGCATAAAAGGTTTAGAAAATATCGAATCACATTTATATTTTGTATTTTAACTCTAACCCTAGCATACTTTGTTGAAATAAGTATTTTGTACTAGGTGATTTAATAAAAACAATAATACCGTAATATCAAATTATCAAAATTATTTTGGAATGATCATTGTCATGGTTTACAATAATAGCCTAATTGTGTAAATATGTTTTCTCAGTAGTCAATAACAAGACGTCTCAGTAGTCAGGCTGCCAACTGTTATTCTGAATTTTGATTCTTTTATAATGTCGATTATGTAGATGCCCATTCGACAATAAAATGTCAATGTTAGGCCGGCATTACATTCTAGTATTTATACTCAGTTACTGATATAAATAAATAAATTTCAATAAAACTTTGGGGTTTGTATCACACTTTCCTAACCAATTTCTGATCCTATTTCGTATCTTTTTTGTTTAGTTGTAATATTATAACCGTAAGGTTATGTGAGATTTAAGTAATTGTTTTAAGTCGCTCATTATTTGCCACTGATATCTTTTACTAGCCAAATTTAATAGTCAGCCGCGATATCGTTTTCATTGGCCATTTTAAAAAGTAGCCAAGAATGCGAAATTCGCCACACCTGACAATCCTGAATTTATCAAGGAGTACATATTCGCTTACACCAATGATAAAATAGTGTAACATCCAGAATCGTAGACAATAATACCTAAACACGCAGTTCTCATAATATACCAGTAACTTTAAAGAATAATATAACAATATTATTCCTGCATGCGTCATGGATTTTCAATAGCCTGTTTAATTGGAAAACATGGCGGAGCAAACTAATTATCAGGCAGAGGGGTTTTAGAATTATACCATCCAGTTAAATACGCACCGAGGGAAGTTGGAAGAACCTGTGATTTTGAAGTGTTCTACGAACAGTTGGAGCCAATACACCCTGCCGCGAAAGCAAGTAGACCAGTATTAAGAGTTAGAAGAAGTAAGAAAACATTGCATCTTTAGCTATATGTGTGCAATTAAATTACTCATTGTTTATTCAAGTATTAGTGTACAGTTGATCTGATTTTTCTTTTACATCGTGAGAACAACTATGTATTTCCTAAATGCAAGGAACGTAAATCGCATGCGAATAGCACGTAGTTTTCATATTTTGAAAAACTACGTTCCACATCACACGACATAATAGGAACAAATTTAAAAAAAAAAATGAAATATCAGTTGGTTGAGATTCCCTGACTTAGTAACGCGTCCAAGTTTTAAACATTTCTGCGTATCCAGCATTTTTCTCTATAATAATTTCAAGTTTGTCGCCCTTATTCGAACAGTTCCAGATGGTATTTGACCGTGTTTCTGAAACGTGTTCTATTGTCTTAAGAGCTTCTGGCATGTTTAGAATGGGTGATTGTAAATAAGTTACTGTAGATGCAATGTTACTTAATATTATTCTGAATATATATGAAATATCGTCAAACACAGCTGGTGGAATTATTGACTTTACGCCACAAACTATGCTGATTATTATAATGCTATTTCTGATGAACTATTCTTTACTCTAGACATATTGCCACAGTTCCCCACTTGTCTGTATGCAGCGAACAACTGGAACAATCTCTACGAAGCACAATGTAGTGGAGTGTCCGTCTCATTACGTCGTCTATACTTTGTGCGGTAATATGATTAGTCTGTTTACTTAATAAACCCCCGCCCTACCTGCTAATTTTAAAATGATGAAAATGAATTGCTCTTTGGCGTAATTAAATGTATGTAATAACTCATAGCACATGCAGTTAGTAATTCAGTCTCGATTTATTAATTGTAGGGCATAACCCATTAATATGAATAGGTTTGTTTTCCTCAATTCAGTCAAATTTTCCATTATTTTGCTATATACAGTAACTCCACTGTGTTCCACATAATTTTATTAAGGCGAATGTTAAGCTTTGGTAGATACTTGCCGAATTCAATTGACGGAACTTTAATCAATTACGATGCAACCTGTTTCTAACTGTAATAAAACTTGTAAACTTTCTTTCTTATAAAGGAAACAAAAATGTTCGCAAAGGATACTTAGGCATACTGCTTTAAAAGTATTTTGGCTCTTACTTAAGATTATTCGTAGGCTATATGCAAATATAATAACATTTTTGCTTCACCTTATATTTTCTATCGAAAATTTACTTACATTTACTTCAAAATATATATCAGTTAGCTCATCTTCACTTGATTATGCTTTATCTTGTGGGCCAATTATAAACTCTTCCCTTGCTTTGTTCCCTAAAAAATTAAAAAAGCTGGGTTCTTAAACTTCGTCATCGAACTGTTAAGGTACCGTAGAACCCGAGGGTCGCTGTGAATTCTTACAAAACCCTAGGAAGTAAAAATTTGGGGGGAAATAAGATATGTGAATTACTACAATCTTTGAAAAATGACTTCATGCTAATTCTTCAGTTTCCCTTCACCTGTGAACCTTTCCACGCAGACCTGAATTCTAAGTTTTATAATCACCCTCATAGACCTATATTCGTTTCTCTTATCCTGTAGCCTGTTATTTAGATACTGTTTTAAAATTAATATACCGGTATAATTTAACAAATTCCCTGTTAAATTTGAACATCTAAGCAAGTCGTGAGGTAGGCTAGACAATTTACAATCATCTGATTTTATTGTATAGTCAATACCCTCTCGATTCAAGATCAAGAATAGAATAAGCCTACTTAGGCCATGCATTCTACATTGATTTGTCCAGACTTAACGTATTTCCGTTACAGGCATTTCCGTTGCATGCGGTTTTAGCAAGTAACCGACCATAAGACCCATTTTTAAACCACGTCAGAATACTTAAAATTGGCAAGAATCACACAAGAAAACGTTCAAAACAACAACATCTGTAAATCCAAAATTCTCAAGTGGCAAGTTGACAAAGAGGAAAGTTCGAAAAGAAAGACGCCTAAAAAGTACCAAGGAGGGAAAAAAAGCTTGCAGCAAATAACAAGGAAGAAAGAAATATGTGCACAAATGAAGAAAAAATATATCTTTAACCTTTTCACTGTTACTGACGTATAAGGGCTATGTGTCGCAAAATTTGCATAAAGGCCGATATATAGGCTTACTAGTTTAATTCTTTATTTTAAAATATGAAGACATTTATCTACATATTAAAATTATAATTCATGGAAATTAGCTATTCTATTAAAATTTTCCTAGCTAATATCAAAATTATAACTTGATTAATGCTTATATTAATAACATCACATGGTCCTCGACATGAGAGAAAATCTCTTTCTTTAGCTTTATATAGCTTTATATACCTTGGAAAATCTGAAAAAAATTGTTTTGATATCTCTGGCGGAATGCTTGTTAGGAATAACATAGGCTGTGGTTGTCAATCGAATTTCATTTCCAAATCCTTACATACCCGTAGCGTACCCGTACCCGGGCGTACGCCCGTAGAAAGAAAGGAAACTAAGCATTATGTAGTTTAATAGCTAAACTGTTTCAAATAACTTGCCGGTACAAACTGAATTAGGCCTACTTCATTTTTATGTCACACGGCATGTGGCTACCAACCAAAGCCCAACAGGATTTAAAACCACGCGAAAAAAGTACATTTGCACACTACCTTACCTGATATGCCATTTTAAGTGAGATGTCTATTGCACCGTAAAGAGTGTAATAATGTAGTTTACTGGTCAGCGCTTGCTTATATATGGGTAAAGCTCTGTGATTAATCAGATTTGCGTTTGTGTAATTCTCTTGCAAGAAGAGAAATAATTGCATTTCACTTTCGCTTTTCCCGATCTTGAAGGTCTAGGTTACTGGCACACCTAGTAGATATGTGCCTTGGCCTTCCCATCAGCCACGGACCTCCGTTTATATTTCTGATTATATGTGTCCTATGTCGTATTTTTTAGTGCTCATGTTAGGCTGCCTCGAAAAATACTCACATGACGTAGCCTACTTCAATCTAAGCATGTCTTTAGAGAGTTTTTCTCTTCACCGGCAGAAAGTATACTGCTTCTAGCAGGAATGCATTTTACCGTTTCCCCCTTTTTCAATACCGACATGCTCGTCGTGCGCTCTTGGATGGCAAAATGTTTTTGTAACCATTTCTACGGGAAGTCTCAAAACCATTTTTAGACAATTTCTACGGGAAGTCTCAAACAGAAGTTTTAGGGCTCAGTATAAATTATTATGAGAAAAAAGGGAGATTAGCTTCCTTTTCTGCCAAAATGTGTTATTGACACCATCAGAGTAGAACATTCTGAACAAAGCTTCTCTTATATCGTTTCAAAATTCAAAATATTGTTGAAGCTGTATCATTCTGAATAATAAGTTATTATAAGTTTCGAAAACCTTCATCCCGAGAAAACTTAGTTTAAACTCTAATGACTAGTAAAGCTTAGTGGTAAAGTGACCACCATCTAGAATTATTATAAAGAATATTTATATTTCTAGCAGCTGTTGAGAAAGCTGTAGGCAGCTCTGCTACAATAATAATAATAATAATACAAAAAAACGGTAATTATCGTCATGAATATGATTTTTGTGTCCGGCAAAATGAGGGCTCCGAAGATAAGCTCCATTTTTGGAAGATTTAAATAAAAAATCGCGAAGAACGAAAAATGTTCAAGTGATTCGTTACCTTAGGTATGTCGTCTACATGCATCGTATACTACACATCCTCAGAAAATCTATTACGAATAAATTAACAATTAAGAATCAGCCCATAATCATCCTAATGAGAGCAAGATTAGCTAATCGGTAGAGCGAGATACCCTTAATCTCATAGTCACAGAAGGATTGTTAGAGTACTCAAAATAAGTTCAATTTTGTTCGAATTTTCGCTCTCGCTGTTCACACACAAGCAAACGAAAGACAAAAAAAAGCAGGCAGGCAGAGGAAAGACTCATAATGTTTTTTCTTCTCCTTCTTCTTCTTCTTCATCTTCTGAAATTGGTATTTTTGGCTCATGATACCTAAAGTATGTATTTGTGATGAAAATGAACGTCAGGTTTCAGGGATGAATATTATATTTACTTAGACCTATTTACTTTACCTGTAATACTTATGTTTGTACTAGCAGGTTCCCTCTGCTTCGCCTGTGATTATTTTCTCAACCGCTGTATGTTTTATTTAAATGTTTATTTTGCAGAAAAATAAATAGAACATTACATTTAATAACACTGATGTCGTTTTCTTACATAAATTGAAAGACTTACATGATTTTATTTTAATTATCTAGTTGCACGTAGTAAATAAGTAATTAAAATGACTGAAACGAATTTTGTACTGTCATAAGGGCATACAGACTCAAAATGAAGCTATTAAAACGAACCACAGATTAATAAAATTTCACTTATATGCAAACTTGCACAATAGAATTGATTTATCGAAAATCATTTCATTCCATTTCACGATTAAAGTACGCCGCTCGAGAAAAGAAAATTACCTCAGATTCGACTTCCCTAGCCCCCTCCCCCAAGGGGGGGGGGAAAACCCCGCGTAGTGAGTTTCGTCGAAATTATTCAAAATTTTCCCGGCTTAGCAGAGCAAGCCCATCCACAATTAATTTTACAATTGAATTTGTATTAGCCAAAACTAGTAGGCCTACTTCGATAGCGCAAAAAATCACGTTTTCTGCCATTTTTCGCTCATAACTCTAGAGTGAAAGCAAAAATAAAAATCAAGCTTTGAGGTGCACTTAGACACCCTTCAATCCATCTATGTTAAAAAATTCGTATCTCTGCGTGGCATAGGTTTGGCTGGACACAGACAACTGAAAAACAGACAGACACACTTCCTCCACATATATAGATATGATGTCCTATGTTGCAATTTTAGTGTTTCCTGGTGCACCGGTACCTCGAAGAATACATGACTTTTTCTACCCTAAACATGTTTTTAGTGGAGTTCTCGTCTCATATTCCACTAGAGAAGTTAGTGCCGCTAAATAAAACTAGCACAGTATGCATTTATGGTATGAGGATTACTTGTTCTGAAACTGTCGACCTGAAGCTTACAAATAGTCACAATGCCTATTTTTTTCACCCCTAGACCAATATTGTCGATATTTAAGTTCTAGTGTCCAATTATAAAATAGTTTTCTTTGCCTCGGCAAATGAACAAATCTTCAAAGAGTTTTATTTTTTAATGCTATGTTGCGCATAAATTATATCCCGCATGTTTGCTGATGATACCTCTTTTTTACTACAGGTAAGCATTCAGATTTGTTAAAAGATAAAGTAGAAGATATTAAGGTGAATACGTCAGAATGGTTTGGTGCCAATGATCTGTTATTTATTACGAATTTCTTTGATTTTAACGTTGAAACAATTATATGAACAAGTTGAAATATTCCGTAAATTTAATGTTCTTGGCCTCCAACTTGATTTCCAATTAAAGTGGGATTTATGTATGAATTTCCTTCGAAGTAAATTATCTAAAGTAACATTTTTTATCAGCAAATTAAAATATTACTTATCTTCTTCAAACGTGACAAGAGTGCACTTAGCCTTATTTAAATCTGTGATGAGATATGATTTACTTGCTAAGGGTGGGACATGTAGGATCGCAGAGTTTCTGTTGCTCCACAAAAATGGTACCGGTACTCAGAATCATTTACGGCTACCATGATAAATCCCCATGTAAACCGACTTTCATTTAAATGGACATATTAACAGCTATAAATCTTTGTCTGTTAGATCTTCTAATTCATATGCTTAGATCCAATAACGCCCTTTAGCTCAGGAGCAGTTTTCATGAATATAATACGAGTTATAATTCAAAATTGAATTTGCCTCAATATGGGCTTCATAAGACACATAGAAGTCATTGTATTTGGGTCCAAATTTACTAGGTAATTTTAAAACCTTACCTATTAGCCTAATAAATTTAAAAAGAAAACAAATATAAATAATATTATTATGTAATTTAGTCCACCGCTGTGGCTCAGGGGATGCGTTCGTTCCTCTCACGCAGCGCAGCGGGCCCGGGTTCGATTCCTGGTCGGGACAAGTTACCTAGGTGAGGTTTTTCCGGAGTTTTCCCTCACCTGTGAGACAAATGTCAGATAACTTTAGGCCCTTGTGGTCACCGGATATCATCTGACCGTCATTATCATCTTCATCCCCATCTTCGCCTTGTTTGGAGTGTGTGTGTATGTGAATGGTGTGTCTCGTCCTATGTGTTCGTGTTTTCTCAGAGTTGGCCCCGGCATTGAGCTGATCACTCATCCGTGAAGGCCCTCCATGTCCTTGTCTGGTCAAAAAAATATGTATGTGATCTATAGATAATCCCTTTCTCGACAGATCGCGGCCCTGTAAGGCCCGGGCGGCTTGGGTCGCTTAAATTCAAAAGGGAGAGGTAAAACTAAGACAAAAGAAAGAAAAACGATCTAATGTATGTTAATGCTCAACAGTATCCCATAGCATGTATTTGCTCCAAGGAGTAAACAGTAAGCAATAAACAATAACAGAAGTTTACTTGAAAATTACCGTTTCAGAAAGTATTTCCAGTATGAAAATATTCAGAAAAAAATTAAGAACACTATCCATTAATTCTGTATTTGAAGATATACAGTAATTTAGTTTTGTTTCTAGAATCATGGCGATGGAATTTTCAACGACCCCTCACTTGTCGGGGTAGGAACATTGACCTTCCAGAACAATAGTAGGCATTCATTGAGAATGAAATACTTCTTGAGCGTAGATAGATGAAATTTAGGAATATATCTAACTGCATTAGGAGTTAGTTTTCCACGTAGTTGTAGTTCCGTAAGGACAGTTCCCCTTCTGATTGATCTTGGCCTTGATTATAAACATACCAAAAAGTACGTGTACCTAGGTATGTATCACACATGCTTTGTACGTAGGCTACAGAATTGTGAGCACTTCCCCTTTACATTCATAATTTAAAAATGTCTAAATTGTTCCTTCAAATAATATTTTTTTCCTGAATCCACTTAAGTGATTAATGATGTGTGTATATATAAACATTGAAGATCCCAACAAACCAACGGCCTACATTAAGGGACAGTATTACAGAGAGCAAATTGAATTATAATATTATCATTATCACAATTTAGAAGAATGTAATTACAATAAGGTTACGTATTTTGAAATATTTATCTAATGTCACAAAAATATATTTACAGCATTCATTCAGTAGAAATATATTCAACTCTTTTAAAAAGTGTATTTATATTTTAGCAGTTCTAATTTCTTTTGGAGTTCCATTAAGAAGACTTAGCCAGGTAATTTTTTAACCTCGTAGTTCATAAGTTATTAATTTTGTGAATGAGTTATAAGAGTATTTTATTTTTGCCCTGTGCTATAGAAATGCACATATTCAAGGAATCATAATACAACATTACTATGGATATGTTTGTTTACAATTTTATACATAAAAATTGAAGCACTATATTTTATAACAAACTCCAATGGAAGAATTCCTTTTGCTCCCATCATATTTTAACTGGTGTTAAATAAAGACAGCCTAAGATGGAGGCCTATTGTTTTGCTCATTGGTGATTAGTTTCTCGAAATGAAACTATGAATTATTAGTTACAGTAGTTATATTATAAATCATTCACTGTTCTTACTGCTCTCACTGGCTACTTTCCAATTTACCTCTGTCTGAGGGTTCATTGAATAGCATTTTCAGTTTCACTGCTAGAATTATCAAATAAAAAATATCTACATCATCGCAATCGCAAACAGACATCTGAGTTCCTTTCCAATCTCTTCTTCTTTCAAGAACCTTCCTTAGGTATGTTCACAGTCAAAGGAATGTAAGCCAAATTTTTAACTGCCAGTAATACTGACTAGCATAGGCCTATCGTAAAATATGAAATGAAAGTATTTACTCCCAATAATTAATTGCTGCAAAAAGTTTATTTTTGTGACAATTTGTTTCACATAATAGCAGTAAAAGTCTTATTTGCTTAAAAAATTACCTGTAATAAAACAGATATGATAGAAAAACTGCTTTGGACTCAGACGCTGACGTCTTCCCCTCTCTCCGCTGTTAGAAGTTTTTGCTTAACTTTATCGGTGGAATAATATGCACAATGGTACAATATTTATTACCAGAGATGATGATTTTTTTTAAATCGAAAATTTCCTGAATTTGTTTTTAATTTGGATTTTGTAGTATTTACACTTTTTCACCGCAATGATATAGTATTTTATAACACATGGAAAAAAAAATCTATATTAGCTTGGAGCGGATAAAATGCTCCTATTATGATAAGAAGGGTATGGTTTAGGTGTCTATACTATTTTAAGTAACTTATAAGCTAGTCCCGTGTAGAAGTGAAACAAATCCTGTAATTCCATTGTCATCGATATTATCAAGATCTTTACATTATATTGCCTTAAAACTGATAGTATTTTTTTTAATTTTTACTTTTTGACCTTCTCGTATGTGAATCAAAATTGTTTACATCTTTTCATTGTCCTTTAAGCTTAGATTATACACATTAGTTCTGTTTTTTTTTTTTTTTTTTTTTTTTTTTACTTAGGAATATTTATATGTGAAGTGGGCGTTCACACTTCGAATCCACTGAGACTCACTCTGAGACCAATGAATATGTTTTATGAAACGCGATATTGTTTGAATGTTACAGTCTATATCAGCGGCCACCAACTCATTGCACAATGAGTACAGCAGTATGTGCAAGCTTACCCATTGCACGCTAGAATCATTTAGTGTGCACACACCGCGTGGTATACTGTCTCTCTTGAGTTCAGTGTCGGCATGCTCATTAGGCTTTTGAAATTCACAAATCATATTGGCATATCAACAGATGATTGTTGTATAAATGTGTTATTACTTTATTATTTAATTATCATTTACTTAATGTTTTCTACAAAGAACATTCGTGAAGTCATGATGTTTGTAACAATAGAAAATAAAGTACAATATATTCATAGCAAGATAATTCACACAAATTAATTCTGTAGTTTTGAACATGGTTGGAAAGTTCCTGAATTTATTCAATTTTATAGTAATTAAATTGTAATGCCAAAAAATATGTGAAATGAAAAAATCCACACTAGTTTCTTTAAATAACACACTTCCACATTTATATTATTGAAAATAAACATTAACATTAAAGTTATATTTCAAACAGAATTCAGATAAACTATATTTCCTTTTAATACATCAGCATTAAAGAACAGCTCAAATAAAGCATTTCTCACTACAAAATCACTCATTAGTGGAAGCTTGTTTTCTTGATTTTTGTTGTATCTTTTGACGCAGAAGTTTTACAACATCTGGAATCAATGTTTGTGCAGCAGCCAGTCTAAGTTCACATTTTAAGTTTTCATCTGACAATTGACTTCTGCTGCGGGTTTTGTTTATTTTCATTAGTGAAAAAACTGCTCGCCATATGTACGTAGATCTGAACATAAACAAAATCCTAGCAACTTGTCTATGCAGTCGGGAGGATTTAGTTCGGAGAAAATTCGAACAAAAGTAACTCAAACTTCTCTTATATTGGTATTTGTCACCATAAATATAGGATTCGATGGCGTGCATATTTGGAATACATTCTACACCCAACATAATGCTTAGAAGCTGGTGAAATAGACAACCCACCTCTGCCGACGGGCCCCTGGTTCAGACTGACATCATATGGTGCACAGGGGTCGCACAGTGCAAGCCTGCTTGCACGCGCACAAAATACAGCGAGTTGGAGACCACTGGTCTAGCCTATATGAACACAGAGAGCTGAAAGACGAATGTTGAATCGATCATAAGATGGTGATACTTTTTAAAGCGTCTCCCCTTTTGGGGGGTTTCCTTCCATTGCCTTTCTCCAAAATTTTGTTACCTGCTAATCGCCTTCATTCAAATTACTTTCCTGCATTGCCCCTCTTCCTTCCATATGGTGATCATGACAGGATTTGCTTGGGCCATCGATCTTCTGGCATCCTCTGGACGTGTCCATACCATTGCAACGTCCTCTTTTCAAGCCTTTCCACTAGCGTTACTTCTTGTTCCATTCTTTCCCTTATTATTTTATTGGGGATTTATTGTATTCTAAATACAGGGCAACTATGCAGTGCGTCCATCACTAGTGCAATTAAGATTTTTTTTTACTCTGTGTCAAAGCCCATCCTTCTCCATCAGTGAGGATACTTTCAACGATAGCTTTAAAAATATCTTCTTTTTTGAAGTAAAACTTCTTTTCTCGCGGTTGGGGTAAATCTGGAAAATCAGTCACACTAAAACGAAATCAGTCACGAAAACAGTCACAAAATCAGTCACACTCAAAACTACGTGTTTCGGAGCGGACTGCACAGAAAACAATCAACTCAATGATTAGGAGTAATCAAAGGAAATTTTTCAGACCTTAATTCCTCAATGGCAATAGACAATTCCTAAGTAATCTAAAGGTATTCTATTTCATGGAACATGAAAAAAATCCAAAAAGTAATCATGGAACCCGGAGGTTCATTACCGCGCAAATCCAAAATTTAAAATCCCAAATTAAAAAATACAAATTTCCAAAATTAAAAAAAAAACAAAATTAAAAATTAAAACATCCAAGAATCCAAAATTTAATAAATAAAAAATTCAAAAATTCAAAAATAAAAAATTAATAACTAAAAATCGAAAATACCAAAATTGAAAAAATATAACAATCCAAAATTAAAAAACTAAAATACAAAATTAAAAAACTAAAATACAAAATTAAAAAATCCAAAAAATAAAAATTCAAAGAATCAAAATTGAAAAAATCCAAAATTTAAAAATTCAAAGATCCAAAATTAAAAAATCCAAAAATCAAAAATTAAAAAATTAAAAATCCAAAATTAAAAAAGACAATTTTTCAAAATTAAAAAACAAAATTAAAAATTATAACATCCAAAGATCCAAAATTTAATAAATAATAAAATTTAAAATTAAAAAAATTTAAAAAATAAACAACTCAAAGATCGAAAATTTAAAAAATCCAAAATTAAAATTTTAAAGAACCAAAATGAAAAGTCTAAAATCCAAAATTTAAAAAGTCCAAAAACACAATATTAAAAAGTCCAATAATGCAAAATTGAAAAAATCCAAGAATAAAAAATTGAAAAAATAAAAAAATAAAATAAAGTTTTACTTCTGTCGCGTGGCCTTCCACGTACTCTTTTTTTGTTGTTTTCTATGATGGATTTCTCGACTCCAGAAAATTCCATTTAATGCTCGAATAGCCCCTCTTGTCTGACATAATATGTATATATACGGTGTCACATCCCCCTGACAAGTACAGTATTTTTCAATAATGGAGCTAAATATTTAAAACTATCTACTATTTCTACTATTTCTAGATAAACTCATAAATATCCTGCTGATTCAAATTCAAATTTTATTAGTTCTTTACACTGTGTAAGATCTTACAAAATAACATCTTCAATAGGTAGATAGCACATCAGTGAACATTTTTACATAATTTAAGGTACAAAAGTATTTACATTCATCACACATTCTCGACAGCAGCTATTTCTGAAACTAAGAATGTCCAGTAAATCCATCTTACCGCGCTTACCTGAGCCCGCCATTCAACCCTGTTCTGTCTTTTGTGCTAACTCCATCCAACCATCCCTCGCTAATCCTTTATCAGCGGCCACCAACTCGTTGCATAATGAGTACAGCAGTAAGAGCAAGCTTAACCATTGCATACCAGAATCATTTAGTGTGCACACACCGCGTGGTATACTGCCTCTCTTGAGTTCAGTGTCGGCATGCTCATTAGGCTTTTGAAATTCACAAATTATATTGGAATATCAACAGATGACTGTTGTATAAATGTGCTATTACATTATTATTTCATTATCATTTACTTATGTTTTCTACAAAGAACATTCGTGAAATCTTGATGTTTGTAACAATGCAAATAATGTACAATATATTCATAGCAAAATAATACACACAAATTAATTCTGTCATTTTGAACATAATTGAAAAGTCCCCGATTTTATTCAATTTTATAATAATTAAACTGTAATGGCACAAGTTCTGTGAAATGAAAACAAAATCTAGACTTATTCCTTTAAATATCACACTTCCATATTTATGTTATTGAACACAAATATTAATATTAAAGTTATATTTCAAACAAAATTCAGAGAAACTATAACCTCCGTGTAATACAGCAGTATTAAAAAACAGCTCAAATAAAGCATTTCACACTGCAAAATGATTCTCGAGTGGAAGCTAGTTTTCTTGATTTGTGTTGTCTCATTTGATAGCCTACACTAGTTTTTCAACATCTGGAATCAATGTTTTAGCAGCGCCAAGTCTAAGTTCACATTTTACGTTTTCATCTGACATTTGAGTTCTGCTGCGGGTTTTGTTTATTTTCATCAGGAAAAAAGAAAACTGTTCGCATAGTTAAGTAGATCCGCACATAGACAAAATACTAGCAGCATGTCTATGCAGTCGGGGAAATATAGTTCGGGGAAACGTCAATAAAACTTCTATATTGGTATATACTCGTATTATCATAAATGTTGGGGTCGATGGCCTACATATTACATTACGTTCTACACCCGACATAATGCTTGGAAGTTGGCGAAAGAGAGTAACTGAAACATTAAATTCTCCAACATCCTGTCAACGGAACCCCGTCTCAGACTGACGTAACGAGGTGCTCAGCGGTCGCACGGTGCAAGCCTGTTTGCACGCGCACAAAATACAACGAGTTGGAGACCAATGTCCTATATGAACACAGCGGTCTTTTTCCCTTCGTGTCTCCCAGTCAGTATTTTTTAGATAATCTTTCCTCCCTCATGCGCGCAATATGTCCATACCATTTCATCCTCCCTTACTATATCCGGTGACGAGTACAGGTTATGAAGCTTGTCGTTATTCAGCTTTCTCCAGTTCCCATTTTCATCTCTCTTAGGCTGAAATATTTTCGTAAGCACCCTGTTTTCGAATACTCTCAGATTATGTTCTTCCCAGAGAGTAAGCGACCATATAATACAACGGGCAGGATAACTGTCTTATAAAATTTTTATATTTCTGGACAGAAGACGAGAGGATAACAATTTATGAACAGCATAAAAACACATTTCCTTATTTGAGTCTACGCTTAACTTCTGCCTTAATATTGTTTGTATCTGTAGTTACTGCTCCCAGATATTTGAATTTCTCCACTTGTTTGAATGATTTACCGGCTATTCTAATATTTTGTAGCGCATTATTTTGACGTTTCATGACCATATTCTTAGTTTTTTCCTATAATAATTTCCAATCCAACATTCCTGCAGGAATCGAAAAGACGTTTTGCAATTGAAGAGCTTTTAGCAAAAACAACCTTAGTCCAAAAATTTGAAAATTGAGTTTTCTGTGTCATTGGGTGCTACCACCTACTGGTCATTGTTTAAACTACATGATATGGTAAAATCTGCCATAGTGCCTCAAATATAGGATTACAAAGTTTACCAAGTTTAGCAAAAACAACCATTGTCCATTCAGTTTTTTGCAAATACCTAGTGAATTTGTTGATAGAAGTTGGCTATCATACAGAAAACTGTTTCTTAGAATCAGCTGTTTCATTGTTGTGTAAAGCATCTTCTCCTTTGATGATAACAGCAGTGGAACCGAGGATCCATAAACATCCTAGCGTTTGTAGTGTACAGTAGCTAATATTGATATTTTTCAATAACATTAATAGTGTGATGTGTAGTTAAGAATTTTAATAAAATTTTTCTTGTTTATTATTTGATTTTATATTTTTTCTTTGCATTCCTACAAATTTTTTAGATAGTAGATTGAAATTTGTTGGCAAAAACAGCCGTAGTCAATTGGTGGTATAAATAAGACCAAGCCGCGGCTCAAAACTCACTAATTCATAGCAGCTGCTTGGTTTGGTATAAATAAAACGCGGCTTCCTCAACCACCTGCCTAGCCGTTGCTCAACGACCTTGACAGCTCAGCCGCTGCTTAGGATTTGGTATAAATAAAACTCTCTGTTGGTAGCAGCGGCTTGCTTTTTTCTGAGGTACCTCATTTGCGGACTCAGCTTGCTCAAGTGAAGTTTTTAATCGTACTGGCGGGGTTCATGGGGGTGATTTTTTAACCAATATGAGTAATTTATAATGAACGTATGGATTATGATGTGCACAGATGTAAAGAACCGGTTGTACAATAAAATTGTAAAACATGTGAAACTTAACTTTGTTACTTTTCTTTATTATTATAATAATAATAATCATGAAATAATACATCATTATAAGTCTAACACATTCTCATATTTTACTGTTATCAATATGAACTAAAATATTTCAAACGTGAATAATTCTTTTAACACTATTTCAAATTGTAATGCTGTAAACTAAATAACTTCAATTCTATTATGTAGCAAGTAGATTCAAAACGAACGTATTTTATGAATTAATTATGGAAAATAATTAAATATTAATAAAAGAACTACATATATATATGTAGACCTACCTTCTTTACTAATAGCAAAACATATTGAAATAAAAATGGAAACTCCATCCACTTACAAAGCTATTTAATGTGGGACAAAATAAGCTGATCTGAAGAAATCTCACACCCTTAAAAGCTTATCCGGGTTTGTTTGTCTTGCTATCAATTTGACTATGCCCCCTCTTCAAACAAACATAAATACTTGGAGGGAATGAAAGAAACGGGGTAGAGCACCAGCTTTTAGACTCTTCAGCAAACTATTAAAACTGCTAAGATTATAAAATATCCTAATTATTTACCTAATAGGTACTAAGTATACTTGTGATTTTAGGACAATTGCCTACTCTGGTAACTATTATTTAAAATGTTAAACTATAATACGTTTCTATGACGGTACAAGTAAGCAAAATATCAAAATGTGCTTATTAGTATAAAATGTTAACTTTTGTTTATTAAAATTAAGTAAAATTATATCTGTCTACTGTTTTAGTTAAATGCTTAATTCATTAATTTACAAGCCTAAACATAATTTTTAGTGCCCTAAAATCAAGGTTTTCTAATAAAACATGAATACTAGAGAATACTGTAGGATAAAAATTCCTCTGACACTGGGGCTTGAACCCAGGACCTTTTAATAGGCTACTAGGCCTAGAGATGTAACAACTGCGAGGACATGTTCTCACTCTCTTGTCTCTTTCCTTTCTCCCAAAGTAGCTTTTCTTTCTTTAAATACAATACTTTTATACATTATATACGGAACTTTAAATTTTAAATCGGCCACAGATAGTCAAGTGGTATGTTTGTTTACTCAGCTGCATGTGCCGGGCGGTTTTTTTTTTTTTTTTTTTTTTTTTTTTTTTTTTTTTTTTTTTTTTTTTTTTGTGCCCACCCTTTCCCCCGGAGTGCCTAGCAATGAAGCCAAAAACTCCGGTCAAACCAAATTTTGGTGACCATTTGTGCTGTGTGTTCCTATAGTGCCCTTGTGTGCATCCATGTGGGATGATTGAGGTTATGTCGTTTTGGGCTGTGTGCTTGTACAAGTGTCTTTATTTTGAGTTAGTGTTTGCCTTGCGCTGATCGGCTTTTAGTGCTGTGTTGGGTAGTGTGCTGCGTGTGTTTATGTTAGGATCTAAGTTGTTGTGCTGTGTTATTGTGTGAGGGGATTTTGGTCCAGCCCGGCATTTGCCTGTGAGCAGGGGAAACCTCTCTAAAACCCTGCTCGGGCTGGGTGGAGGGTTTGCCCAATGGGGCTTGCCCTTCACATGGTGTTTAATTTCCGTCTTCGTCTTGTTTCTCTAGGAGCGCTTGCTTGGCGAAGGCTTTTAGCGCTGGGAAGGAATTTTTTAGAGTCCAGAACTTGAGATCAGGTGCCCAGACTTCGTTTGCATTTCTAGCAGCTTCGTGTAAAAGTAGTCTGGCGTCTGTGTACCGGGGGCAGGTGTAGAGCATGTGGTACATGGTATCCTGCTCGCTGTCTTCACATGCACAAAGATCATCTTCGGCAAGATTGAAGCGTATGAGATTGGCAGCAAAGTTCCCGTGACCTGTTAGGATTTGCGTAACATAGTGGTCGGGTTTGATCCAGATCATTTTGAGTCTGCTTTGGACGTTTGGGAAGAAGTCCCTTGTGATTTTCCCTTGAGGGGATTCCGTCCAGTTTTGTTGCCAGATGCAAGTGAGCGCGTTGAAAAGTTGTTTATAGAGCTGGTGTTTATCAAATGTTTCGAACTCATTTTGTTCTAATTGTAGGTTGTCCAAATGGATGGGGATTTGTCGTCGAATCTTATACCTCAGTGATCGTTCCTGTAGGAGGAGTTCGACCGGAAGGACACCGGCTATTACATGCAGAGCATTGTGAGACGTGGTAGCGTAGGCCTTCGTGGCTCGGAGGAGTGATGATCTTTGGGCTGATCGGAGTTTCCGAATGTGGTGCGCGTTGATCTTAGGTGCCCAGGCATTGGCAGCGTAGGTTACTATCGGGACAAAAACGGCATTATATAGAATTCTATAGTTGGTGAAGCGGTAGCCCCATACATGGCCAGACAGTCTGGCTAGAGCTTGAGTTAGGTTGTTTGCTGTTGCGGCTATTTTTTGTACGTGTGCGGTGACTTTGTATCCTTCCTGGAGGGTTATGCCTAAATATCGTACTTCTCTGGTGTAAGGGAGCCGGGAATGCCCCATGCGTACCCTAGGGGGGTGTGTAGTTAATTTGCCTTTGAGAAGCATGGTCTGTGTTTTAGTTCCAGAAATTTTGAGTTTTGCATCTTTCGACCATAGGTCGAGAATGTTTAGCGCCCTGTTTGATTTAGCCTCGAGTTCTGCTCTGGACTCTCCTTCAACTATCAGTGCAGCGTCGTCGGCATAGGCTATTACTTCGGCATCATCAGTCTGGTCTATTCGTCTTAAGGCTTCATCAAACACCAGGTTCCATAACTTGGGTCCCAGTACTGAGCCCTGGGGGCACCCTTTGGTTACGGCCTTTGTGTGCGTATGCAGTCTGTCGCGTAGCGTGATTTGTCTGGCTCGGAAGTAGTCACGTATTACGGCGTAAGCGTCTTGTGGGCAGTTTATCCGACGCAGTCTTTCCAAGGCGTGTGGCCACCAGACATTGTCAAAAGCTCCTTCAATGTCTATAAAAATTGCTAACACGTACTTTGAGTTGGATGTTTCTACTCTTTGTCGGAGCAGTGAAGCTGCGTCTTCTGTGCATTTTCCTGGTCTGAAGCCGAACTGCCTAGGAGAGTACGAGTCTTCTAGAAGTTGGTTAATTTTGAAGAGGAGAAGTTGTTCGAAAACTTTTCCCATGACTGGGAGAAGACAAATTGGGCGGTACGATTTGGCCAGTGTTGGATCTTTATTGGGATTTTTAAGGATGGTGATCAGAAGCCCTCGTTTCCAAGAGTTGGGAAATTTACCTAGGCTGAGGCACGCATTGTAGATGAGAAGGAGATGCTCGTGGAGGACGGGCCCTCCTTTCTTGACAAATTCTGGGTGTATTTCATCGATACCCGGAGCTTTGCGATTTTTACATCGGTCGAGAGCGATGTGAAGATCGACGATGTCAAAAGGGTCAGTTAGATGGCCGTTTTCAAATGGGCGCCTAGCAGCGCGTCGGAGAATTTCGTGATGGAGAGTGTCGTCAACAATCGAATCGTCGGGGATTAGTGTTTCGGTCATTGTGGTGGCCACAGCATACCACGTGTCGGCAATTGTGCCATCCGGGGCTCGGAGACTGCTAATGACGGGGCGCGAGTGAAGTTTATTTGTTTGGAGTTTGTAAGCTAGCCCCCACGGATGGGATGCAGGTGTTCAAGCACTTGCTACCAGTAGCCTGAGCCGCGACTATGCAGGGAGGGGAAATTTTTATTTATTTCAAACAGCCAGCCGTTGCTATATTCTCAGCCTTCTCATAAGCAACGGCTAGGTAGCAGTGGCTTTGTTTTTATTTATACAACCACATGTCTCTCCAGCTTTCAGGTCTGGTTTCAGGGTACTGAAGTTACATATAAAGGAAAATTATTATATCAAACTATTTCTATACATGTTTACTTAATTATACAATAAATTTTAAATTCATGAAGTAATAACTGCCAAAGGGAGAAAGTTTTTTGCTTCTACTGAAAAATTTGGTTTTTGGACTATGGTTGTTTTTGCTAAAAGCTCTTCAATTCTGCATTTTCAATAAATTCATCTAATGAGTAAAAAGCTTTATTTATAAGATTCTTGTTAATTAAGTTTTAAACCTACTAGGCTGTTTGATATTTTTAATTCTAACTGGGAGTTTATTAACATTTAATATCAATGTAGCTTGGTTTTTTTTTCAAATAATTTGAGACGGTTTTTAAAAACTATGAAGTCATGTCCCCCTTTGTATTGTATTTCTGTGCAGCTAAATTCTGGACATAATTGAGTTGAATAGAAGAATTGTATTGGAATTGATGAGATACGATTAATGCAAGTTTTAGTAGATTAACCTTTTCACAACTACTTGACGTATAAATTCGTCACTTCAAAAACTATATAAAACCTGGACACGTGAAGTCAGAATGAAAAATTCAATGCCATAGCCGGGATTTGAACCAGGATCTTCGGCTTTCCGTGCCGATGCTCTAACCAACTGAGCTACCATGGCAACGTGCCGGTACAACATTAAATTCTCCAACTGACTCATAATCCCAGGATACCACCAGGCGTTCTCAATATGAGATACGAACCCAGTGGAGACTTACAAGCTGTAAGTGCTTAAAGACCCGGGCTTTATAGTAAACCACTAGTAGGTCACAGTGGAATGATAATTCTTTCACACTGGCCGTGTGTAGGCTAAGATGGACATATAAAACCTGTAATATAATATTTACAGGATAATGCTGAATGTGAAATATGAAGGTTTTTATCCTTCTGATATGACTGTCAGTCATGTGAACCAACTATTCTATTTAAATTTATTCCATTGATTTAAAACTTAGATCCCACTGATTATTTCACTTGACGATTGCTTATATTATTGTATAAATTCAGCAAGTTCAAAGGAAAATGGTAGTATGACCCTTTTATGGATTTTCTAAGTACCGGTATTTTTCGCTTTTTGAACTAATAGACCATGGGCTACCAATAGCAAACCCTCCCCCCCCCCCCCCGTGGGATTTTCTGACACACATATTTTCTTGTTGGTATTGTCGTCTAGTTTAAGATTTTACTTGTTTGCCCCTTATCAATTACAGCATTTACCCGGAAACCCCGGAAAACTACGGAAATCCGGAGAAAATTAGTTTGTTTAAATTTTTTATTGTTTTTTGCCCCTAATATTCCCAGGGAATTTCTGACTCACACATTTTTGTTCGAATTGCCATCTAGTTTAAGGTTTCAGTGGTTTTCCCCTTACAAATTACAACATATCACCGGAAAACCACGTATATACGGAGAAAATAACTATGTTTTATTTGTTAAATCTTTGTTCTTTGCTCCTAATATTCAAAGGGAATTTCTGACTCATATGTTTTTTTGTTCGCATTACCATCTAGATTAAAATTTCAGTTGTTTGCCCCTTATCAATTACAGCATATCCCCGGAAAACACCGAAAACCACGGAAATCGGGAAAAATTAATTTCGTTTAAATTTTTTAAAATCTTTGTTCTTTGATCCTGGTATTCAAAGGGAATTGGTGAATCATAAGTTTTTGTGTTTGTATTGCCATCTAGATTAATTTTTCAGTTGTTTGCCCCTTACCAATTACAGCATATCACCGGAAAACCCAGAAAACCACCTATATAAGGAGAAAATGACTATGTTTTCTTTTTAAAACTTTGTTCTTTGCTCCTAATATTCGAAGATAATTTCTTACTCATATGTTTTTTGTTGGCATTACCATCTAGATAAAGGTTTCAGTTGTTTGCCCCTTATGAATTATAGTATATATCCAGGAGACTCCGAAAACCACGGAAATCCGGAGAAATTGACTTTTTAAAAATTTCTTTAAATTCTTTGTTCTTTGCTCCTAATATTCCCAGGGAATTTCTGACTCATGTGTTTTTTTGTTGGTATTGCCATTTAGTTTAAGGTTTCAGTTGTTTGCCCGTTATCAATTGCAGCAAATCCACGTAAACCCTGAAAACCACGGAAATCCGGAGAAAATTACTTTGTTTTTATTTTTTTAAATCTTAGTTCTTTGCTCCTAATATTCAAAGGGAATTTGTGACTCATATGCTTTTGTGTTGGTAATGTCATCTAGATTAAGGTTTCAGTTCTTTTCCCCTTATCAATTACAGCATATCTCCGGAAATCTCCGAAAACCACGAAAATCCGGAGAAAATTAGTTTTTTTTTTTTTTTAATTCTCTAAAAATATTTGTTCTTTGATACTAATAATCCCAGGGAATTTCCGAATCACATACCTTTTGTTCCTATTGCCATATAGTTTAAGGTTTCAGTTGTTTTCCCCTTACCAATTACAGCATGACAAATAATACTGGAACAAATCCTGTTTCTGAAGGGATGAAAAGCGATTGAAAACCTGGCAGCACACCTTTCATATTCTAATTTGACATTTGTGAATGATAATTTATCTTGCCAAACCTACCACAGTCACTATCAAACTTTCTTGACTGAAGTTATAGAAGGGACATTGGGTAAAACAGCACAATTTTGGATTGGTAATATCGACAAAGTATCTTTGATTTTGATATTTCTGCGAGCAACTAAAGAAAACAACTTTGACTTACACTTGGCATGTTTAGAAGATATGATTAACCCTTTCTTTGCATGTGACCAACACAATTATGGCAGATATCTCGTAGTCCACATACTCACCCTTTTGAACCTGCAAAGGACACACCTGAAGCAGAATTACTTCGCAATAACGGTTTCAGTGACTGTAGATCACAAGTTCCGAGTTCTAGAAATTCCGTGGATTTCCGTGGTTTTCCGGGTTTTACGGGGATATGTTGTAATTGTTAACGGGAAAACAACTGAAACCTTAATCTAGATGACAATGCCAACAAAAAATATGTAAGTAAGAAATTCCCTGGTTGTATTAGGATCAAAGAACAAAGATTTTTAATAAATTAAAACGAACTCATTTTCTGCGGTTTTTCGTGGTTTTCGGAGTTTTCCGGGGATATACTGTAATTGATAATGGGCAAACAACTGAGACCTTAATTTAGATGGAAATACCAATACAAAAACATATGAGTCACCAGTTCCCTTTGAATACTAGGAGCAAAGAACTAAGATTTAAAAAATTAAAACAAAGTAATTTTCTCCGGATTTCCGTGGTTTTCGGAGTTTTCCGGGGATATGCTGTAATTGATAATGGGCAAACAACTGAGACCTTAATCTAGATGGAAATACCAATACAAAAACATATGAGTCACCAGCTCCCTTTGAATACTAGGAACAAAGAACTACGATTTAAAAAATTAAAACAAGGTAATTTTCTCCGGATTTCCGTGGTTTTCGGAGTTTTCCGGAGATATGCTGTAATTGATAATGGGCAAACAACTGAAACCTTAATCTAGATGGCAATACCAACAAGAAAACATATTAGTCAGAAATTCCCTTTGAATATTAGAAGCAAATAACAAAGAATTAAAGAATAAAACACTGTCATTTTCTCCGTATATAAGTGGTATTCCGGGTTTTCCGGGGATATGTTGTAATTGGTAGGAGGCAAACAACTGAAACCTTAAATTAGATGGCAATACCAACAATAAATACGTGAGTCAAAAATTCCCTGGGCATATTAGAAGCAAAGAACAAAGACAAATTAAAACAAAGTCATTTCTCCGGATTTCCATTGTTTTCCGGGGATATGCTGTAATTGATAAGGGGCAAACAACTAAAAACTTAATCTAGATGGCAATACCAACAAAAAAATATGATATTCAGAAATTCCCTGGGCATATTAGGAGCAAAGAACAAAGAAAAATTAAAACAAACTAGTTTTATCCGGATTTCCGTAGTTTTCCGGGGTTTCCGGGTAAATGCTGTAATTGATAAGTGGCAAACAACTAAAAACTGAAACTAGATGGCAATACCAACAAAAAAATATGTGAGTCGGAAAATCCCACGGGGGGGGGGGATGGGGGGTATACAGTAGCCCACGCTCTATAATCTAGTAATTACTTCAGAAAATCACCGACCCTAATTAAGTTATTGCTACTGCCGTATATGAGATTCCTATTAGGGAACCTGAAAACATCGATGTATATTCTTTTAACAGTCATGGTTTCAGAAAATTAGACAAAATTCATAAATAAATAAACTGAAATATTACCATGAAAACTATGGATGTAAAAATCGATGTTTTGGGAAATTAGGCTGCTGTAAATAAAATTATATCTTAGAACCATTATTTTAGTACTGCAAATATTTTAAAACATAGATATAGCAAAACATATCGGTTGTTTTCCATCGATGTACTGAAAACATCGATCATCGACATGAAAACATAGGCCATCGATGCTCAACCCTAATTCCTATGCCTACTTCTTTTAAGAAAACTTTATAATTTCTTCTACCGATGGTACGTCTGTCAAGACCTGTTCCACTACAAGTAAGGCAAGGCAACTCTAAGTGACCCAGAGCTATAGATTAAGGTCAAGGGATGCCCTTGGATCTTGAAGAACTGCACGCGACAATTTCTCCGAGCATTAATTAATTTATGTAACTGAACTTACACATTTCACACGCATATCATATCCTGCTCAAAATGTGCAGTAAAAGTAATCGATAAGTCTTGTGGCATAGGCCATCTCACACGATTTGTTAAGATCTTGTCCATTTGCGAGCAATGACAAGTCATTATGCATTCGTTTCTTAGCATCTCTCAAAGAAAAGATTGTATAGTTAGTATATAGTATGAATGATTGCAAAGCAAGTAATTACATTAGCTGTGTGCATTTCCATTAGCTTATGGCCTGAGAATTGAAGTAAAATCGAAGTATTTATTTTAAATTAAAGTCGTATTTTTTTATTTCCTGGTGAGGAAGTATTTAGTCTCGTATCAGAGAATGTCGTCGTCGTTGTTGTTGTTGTTGTTTTAGTTTTTATTTTATACCAACTACTCCGATAAAACTTGGTGGAAGTGTAGCCCTTTCTTCAGCTTGATCGTGTAATACTTCAATATAAACAAGTCTAAATATAACTTGTTTGGGACTGAAGATGATGCGAAACCAGCATCGAAATGCATCTCCACATGTAAAATACTTTGATATTGTTTTATGACTGCTGACAGAAGAATTCTAGAACTCCATACTTCGAATCTACATAATATATACCATTGTGCTCTCTTATAAGACAACAGAAACTTCATATATAGCGCAATTATCTTTGTACTGCACTGTGATTCTTAAATAATAATCTCTACAGGATAACAAACAGTACATTTAAAATTGTATATGCACAAGATAAACAGTGTACACATGCTTAATTTTAATTATTGTGACTGTTAATAGAAGAATATAATATTGTACATATTTTTAACTATTGACGATACACCTGATTAATTTTAATATTGTGACTCTTGATAGAAGAATATTTTTGTACATAGATTTTAACCTGACGTTTCTTCTACAACATATACCTAAAAATTTCTCTTGTGTATATATAAAAAAAAATTATAATATAAGACACTGTATAAAAATAAATAAATAAAAACAGGTGTTATAAGCTATTCTAGAAATTCTCCGTCAGCATCGTATTATTCCAATATTAGTTTAACATACATAGTTTAGCATACATGAAGGTGGAAAAGAATTAATAATTTTAAACTTATCGTGTAATACTGTTTTCGCTATTAGATGGGATGACGGCGTGATTTATGAATGTAGCCAGGGGATGGTTTTCAATTTGAAGGTGGTTTCGCTGTACACTATTCCTAACCTTTACGACTGTTAAAAGGCTATAATCTTTATGTCAGGGAATCATTTTTGTGCACAATTTGCAATACATTCTGTGAAATCTGTATATATTTTGTTAATTTGTTATGTTACTGAAAATGACTGCCTATTGCTACAGAGTTTCTAAATGAACTAACAATTTTATCGAAATTTCCACTTTTTATCTTACCCAGAAACCTTTTTGTGATATTATCTGATTACCATAATGTGGTTTATTTTAGAATTTTGACCTGAGCAACCCATTAAATCAACACATTGCAAAGCGTTTGGACTTGGCATTAGTTCACTTTAAAAGTTCGCGTTGAAAGGTGTAAACTATAACTTCAAGTGCCAAAAAACAGAAATCAAGAAGATCTCTTCGGTCGATGTACTATCCATTTTCCTCACCTTTAAGTAAGATAGGCACTTAGCGCTCATACTCATATATAAAAAAGAGTTGACTGTGTTAGTCACGCAAATAACGGTTTACTTCCAATTTTAATTGTCTTAATATCTTTCCTTTAGGAATAAAGGGCCAAGCGAAAAAAGCATGACTATGTTGAGACTTCTAGGATTTCCTAAGTAAGAAGCAATTGAAAAAAATAGGCCTATTGTTCGGTTGTCTGGGTATTTGGTATTTAATTAAAATAGTGTTTGTCTAGTTTCATGAGCGGAGATAAGTAAAGGATTTATAACAGTGCATTGTGCAATTTATATAAAAACGATAGGCCCAACTGTGAAGAATTGCTTAAGGTAATTATCTTCGTCTAGTGCTTCCCTAGTCATAAAAATTTTCTTTTAATCAAGAGTCCAAATCGACCTTCGTTACTCCTCCAAACAGAACATTCTTCGCCAAAAACGCCATTCTTGATTACTGAATAAGATAACACGATTATAGTGCATTTCTTTAGAAACAAAAGAAGGGCACGACATTTCGAACTAGTATAGGCCTACTATTAATAAACTTCTTATTATTCATGAATCTGGTTAGTGGTTACCACCTGAAGGAGTATTTGAAATTCGAGTCTAAAATATAGTAACACAAGAGCGATAATTCATCACTGAGTAGTTGAAATTTCTTACGTTTGTAAAATATATTGGTCTCCATAACATTTTGATTTATATAAAATCAGATAATATGATACAACAAAGTGCCAGACTGAGTTAATAGGCCATATTTTATAAACTATTGAGTTTTAGACCACGGTGTCTTGAGAAAGTTTGATAAGCAGGGCCCGGATTCTAATGACATGTCATCTTTTTATTGATGCTGCATAGATATTGCCAACTTGTGGATAGATCCTAATCATGGCATCTAGATTATAGAAATGCTTTTTATTAGGTCATTTTTTGTCATTTTATGCAATTTTTATATTTTAAGGGCATTTTTTCCATTTTTGGTCATTATTTTGTCATTTTTGTGTCATTTACTTCCTTATTTAGTCATTTTCATGTATTTACAATGACTGTATTGACCAGCGGTGCTGTCTTTGAAGTGTTTAATGTAAGAAGGAAAAATTCGGGGTTAAAGTGTTGACATGTCTCAGTCGGAAATGAGAATCAAAGAAACGCCACTATTTTATTTTATATTACTATTGTTATTAGATTGACTTGGCACCAGAGTCTGCCACCGGATTCGATTTGAGAGTGCAAACTACTGTTTACCATTAATAAACAAAATATAATCCGGCAGACCACAAAGTGATGTGCCGAATTTTGACTCATCAGTGCCTCAGTGCCAGTATAAATTTCCGTAAGAAAAGAACATTCACAACATTACAGTTATTTACAGTTTTTACAATTATGTAGAAACTAGTCTATAACTTTGTGTGTAAAATAATCATTTTTATAAATAAAATATTAATTTTTAGGTCATTTTTATAATTATTAAGTCATTTTCTTTAAAATGTAGGGTCATTTTATAGGTCATTTTTCACACAATTTTAGGTCATCAGAATCCGGGCCCTGTTGATAAGCATGTGTGAAGGACAAGCGGCACGAGTAGAATATCAACAGAACGAATTTACAGGCCATGTCCTTTATTTTTGCAAAACATCTGAAGCCGTACAAATACGCAGAGAAAGTTTAAAAAATCAAAGTACTTTGTACAAAGTATTTTGTACAAAAGAAATAAAAAAATGAACTTTTAAATTTTTCCCATCGGTTATAGGCTAAAAGCTATAAGTTTGCCAAATTTCAAGTTTCGAGCTCATCTGGAAGTTAGTAAACATCAATGTTAATGAATGGATGATTAGGCTGTCGTAGATGTGAATGACGTCACGGCTATCGAGAAAGATTTTCCATACTTGTGGGGCAGATAGAAACACCAAATTTTGCACGCTTATGGCTGTTGTATGTGCCAATATTCCTGCCAAATTTTAGGATTCCATCTGTCCTATGTGTCTAAACAATTTATAATGTGAAGGAAATATACTGTACAACATTTACTTAAAATAAAATCTAACTCATTCTAAGGTATAACTGATGGAGCTTCGACAAAGGATCATAGGCCCAAAGTTGTACATTCTCAAAATCCATTACTGCTGCTGCAATCGGCTTTTTTGTTATGACTTACCGTTTAGCTGCTATAAGCATACACGAAGGTCTACACAGACCTCGAAGTTGTGTCTGCCATGATACATTTTCAGAAAAGAAACACGAAAACTACATGTGATAGGCCTACAAAAAATAGTGAAATTTCTGAAATCAGGAGACCCTAGTTAGTTAAAATCACTAGAGTCGCCGATATAGTAAGGATAATATAAGGGTAAGTAAGTAAGGGGAGTAAGATATAGTAAGGGCAATTAAATCACGGAGAATGAAATGGCCGGGGCATGTTGCGCGCATGGGGAAGGAAAGACATATTATCTCAAAAATATTGACTGGGAGACCCGAAGGGAAAAGACCACTTGGAAGACCTAGACGTAGGTGGGAGGACAATATTAGGATGGATTTAAGGGAAGTAGGATTTGCGAGGGATGAATGGATAGAGTTAGCACAGAATAGGGTTGAATGGCGGGCTAAGGTAAGCGCGGCAATGAACCTCGGGTTCCATAAAATACAATAGGTAACATTTATTTAGCTTGCTGAGGAATTGTCTATTGCCATTGAATAAGTAAATAAGTAAGATTCGTCGAGTTTCATAACTCGTTTCCTTCATTTGAAATTGAAATACCACCGCCATTTTTTTTAGTTAAATCGCCTACATCCCAAAACAGTAAAATCAGAATGAAAAGTCGTTTTCTACCTTGTAAAAACTTATGTAAAAATCAATACATGCTGCAAAACTCTTGTCCACTCGTCTTTAACAAAATAAAGTAACTTGAAAGCTATAACTTCACAGTTTTGTGCCATTGAAATTAATTTATAATGACTATTCCATTCAGTTGCCGCGTGTTTGATATTGACCAATAACGTTTAGCAATTCCTAGGATATAGAACAATCACAATCGTTTATCTTATAAAATGCTTGCTATTAATATGAGGAAGGTATTTTACCAGATAAAACGTTAGCTCGTTAGTGGACACTTAAACATCAATGTGCCGTGATTAATACGTCACATGTTCCCATTAAACAGCACGAAAACAGATTATTTTATGCAACATATAACTTGTTTGGAAATTGAAATAATATAAATGTACATCGATTAAAAACACAATTTAAATTCGGTGCAAGCTAGTTCATGTGCTTTTATTCTGTTCTACTGTTAGCTTACCTGAATTAAGATAACTATGAACAATTCGTAGTACTGGTCAAACATGGTAATTCGAATCGCTTCATGAATGGTTGATTCATAGTTTGCCGTCATCTCGCGGCTGTTAGTTTTGTTTTTATATAACAAAGCATGAAAGTAATTATTAAAATCAGTATGAAGTCTTTTATACAGTAGAGCATGTTCAATTAAAATTAAAATTAGTCAAACATTAAAAACACTTTTTGCTCCACTTACATTATTTATGTAGAACCGGTTTCCAGGGAAGAAGCTCCCTCATCCTCAGCTGATGGTTGACTCAACTGGTTCTACATAAATAATGTAAGTGGAGCAAAAAGTGTTTTTAATGTTTGACTAATTTTAATTTTAAAAGTAATTATTATTTGTATAATCCGTTACATTTTTTATTCACGGAATAGTCTTAATAAATCCAACTCGAATTGACGAGTTTCATCTGATAAATTCTTAAACTCACCTGGGATTACCTATCATAATCAATAGTATTACAGCTTACCAGGTTCTATATTTCAACTCAAGTACCGCCTCAAGTGGCCGCCGATAGTTGCGGTGGCCAAAATAGAAACAAGATTGTAATCGGAATGTTAGGTAAGTTTCTATCTCAAGATGCTCCACCATCTGTCAAAAAATAACTTTGCTCTTTCCTATTGTTGGACATTCTTTTATTCTCCCTAATAGCGTGTTTGGACGAATCGAGTCTAAAATTAATTTTTAAAAAACACACACATACAGCACTTTTTTTAACTGACCACAACTATGTGTCGAAAATTTTAAGTCATGTACAACTGTCATTCGTTTACGATAAGAGTGTCCTGTGTCAGTCTGGAAAAAGGCAACTTCTGAAGTCAAATAACCCAATTACAGGCACTTCAAACTAATGCCAACTAAACACATCATATCGGTGAAAACCAAAACACAAAACTGTAAGGTAAGAGGGGCGATACATTATAGTGCAGATTCGGTGAATTATTAAACATGAACAGCAGTTGAGGTCCATTATTCCAAAAAGTGAAGGAAGGTGTTGCCATAAAAAGCTGAAATTGAAAGTCCAAAACGCTCTTTTTGAAAAACACTTCATATATGACGATTAAAAATCAGAACTTTAGTTTAGCTGTTGAACCATAAAAAATGACGATTTTGACTTCAGTGATATGCTATTGATGAAGCGGAAGAAGTAAATTTTGGATTCTTGGACATTTTAAAGGTTTGAAATGTGTTTAATATTTATGCATCAACCTTATATTTTTCTTTCTGACAATGCGTTTGTTAAATGAAAAATTTCCTGGTTACATAAATAATGCAGCAAAACCCATTTTCTCCAGCATTCTGTATCTAAACTCGTTACGTCAAAGCTAAGCCCCCCTAAATAACACAGGTTCTTTTCCAGTGATTGTCCATACGTTATGCTCTAATAACTGGTAATAAAAAGTGAAAATGTAATAAATTCTTACATTGCTTTATTAATAACAGTTTTTGAACATTTCTTTTAAAAAGAAAAGGATATAACGAGTTTTGCAACTGGGTGACTCACTTGTTAGATGCTTTGCCGCAAAAATCATGCTGGATAGTGTTATTTGTTGAAGCCCAGTGTATTGCAACTTCCAAAGCACAGTGTGAACACTGCAAACAATACTGTCTTGAGAACTGAATTGCACTTGATGAATTTAGTGTAGTAGTGAAATTATGCTCCTAATTTTCTTTCTACTGATCACATCGATAAATTCAATAGCTTTAAACTTTCTCCGGACAATGCGGATCGTTTCTGGCGTAAATCGGTCCAGGAGTTTTAGTCTATAACGGACACACATACGAACATTGCCTTTTATAAATAGAGATATTGATTATTTCCTATTTGTTTAACCTTTAACCTTTACTCCGGTACCGGTCAACCAATTTGGTCCAAAATCAATAGGCTTCGTCCCATGGAGTTATAAGTGCGTAAACTAACTTCCATGAAAATCTGATAAAGCGTATACGAGTTATCGCGCGTACAGACGAACAAACAGATGGACAGACATTTTTCGCGTCTACCATACAATCTCAGAAAGCACCATTCTGGCACTTAATAAATATTAAAAATAGATACTTGTGTCTTGTTTGTCAGGATTAGCAATGCCACATGTAGTGTAAGTTTTTAGAGAAAAAAGATCCTGTAAATTGCAATGTTCTTTTTTTTCAGATGCTCTGCAGCAAAGGTATACCGACAACGTACCTTACTTCAATGCATCCTTAGGTATGTACAGAAGGTGTAATTACAGTATAGTAAGACTTTTAAATACTCAAGCCTTGATTTATAAGTGAGCAAACTGTGCGTTTGCCCAGGATGGCAACCCTAGAAAGGACGGCAATTTTTAGGGGGGAATGTTTATATAATAATATTATCTTATTATATAACATAATATTCTGTCTCAGGACTTTTAGGACACTGTGGTTTTACAATGAAGTTAAGAGATCATCCTTCCTCATTAATAAGTTGAAATCATTAATTTCAGTTTGCACTGAATAAGATATAACTTAAGACTAACTTCTCAGAAATTGTACATGAGTTTTCAAAGAGTAAATCCATGATTTAAAAAAAAAAAATGTTAAATGAATTTAAAGGAAATAAACTTGAAGTAAAGAGAGAGTTAGACTGAGTTTTAGATTCTCATTATGAAGTATAAATAAGGTAATAAAATGTTTTTGTTCTAACAATGTTGGTCTTAGTGTACCTATAATACATTTTTATGAACATAATTAAATATAATTTAGAATGTTTATAATAGCCAAAGAAATTAGATATGTTTTGTAAAATTTCAAAGATTGACTATTTTACCCATTAACATTTTTTAGAGTTTTTAGGCATTTTTTGTAGATGAAATTACAATAGAAATAATGCATTCCTCGCCAACTCGTAATTACTTTTATTTTAGAAACCCAATTTAAAATTTTGTTGTGTAGCCTGGATAGTGATTGGATTACTCGCAATAATGAAATGCTGTAGGATGTGGTTGGCACTTGGGTAAAACCCACACTTGACATTAAAACAATAACTTTGGTGTGGGAGCATGTGGGTGGGGATAAAAAATGAATGGGAAGGTTTTACAAAACTTTGCCAACATGCAAAGTATCCTAAATCGGGGCCGGTAAATATTGTACGTTTAACGAAATTAATATGCTTCCTTATGTTTCTAATTGTGTTTATGTATATAGCAAGAAATCTAGAGGAAAATCTTCACGTTCAGAAGGAGGTCCCGGGTTTGTTTCCCGTCACTGTTTTCTGTTAAAGATGACATTAAACCAATAAATAATATAAATCTCGTGAGCAAATTAAAACTCAAAATACTGTATTGACATTACCAGAAACCCTTAACCCCAAAACATTCTTTTGAATATTTTTATAGCCGTTGAAATAACGAATACGCTATCACTTGAGCATTGCCGACAATTTATCGGAGAATTATTTCAGGAACATTATAAAGGTAGAATAAAGTAACTATAAGCAAATACAATGACACCTGGTACATGAGAATATATCATTACAAGTACAGAAAAAAATTATGTGACGCAAAGTGTTGTTGATCAACCTGAATATGGCATATGATTAGCTAATAATAGTGAACGCCCCTCTTGATTGTCTGCCCCACCTCATGCGATGTGGTAACATTCCATTAACCCAATTCAGGCACACTTGAGCTAGGCGCCTATACCAACAGGGTGTGACCTTAAGGCCCTCCGGCACACCACATATGTCCGGGTGGGGAAGGGTGCTACCCCCTTCAATTAATTCCAGCTCCTGAAAGTGAGACAATTCCTAAAGCAGATTCAAAATCTATAAATTGCAGTGCTCCTTTATGAGAAGAGATACAATCTTCCAGTCAGTTATCGAGTTAAGGTCTTTTTCAGTCCAGAGTTATGTATTTAGCCTTTAACTATAACGATGTTAAAAAAAAAATGAAGGATTTCAAATGTTTCTAATTGCGCGAAATGATTGTGGTTTTGATTCAAATGTTTTTACTTAATACTTATAGTAATTTTTGGGTACCTCTTTATTTCGCTTTCATTATCAATTTACTTCGTGTTAGGTAATTCTTGGGTGTCCCCTTATCTCGCTGACTTTATCAAGTTTACTTATTGATATATATGTCTTGGATGCCCCTTATTTCATTGTCATGATCAAGTTTACTTAGTGTTCTAATTTTTAGTACCCCTTATTTCGTTTCCATTATCAAGTTGATTATTGTTGTAATTTTTGTGTGCCCCTTCTTTAGCTGGCATTACCACGTTTACTTAGTTCTGTAATTTTCGGGTGTCCCTTATCTCATTGTCATTATGATGTTTACTTACTATTTTTATTTCTGGGAGTACGGTACTCTATATTTCGGTGCCACTATCAAGTTTACTTATTGTTTAATTTTTAGATTTCCTCTTATTTCGGTGTCAATTTCAAGTTTAATCACTGTTGTAATTTTTGGGTGTCCTTTTTTGTGTTAATGTCAAATTTGCTTATTGCTGTATTTTTTGTGCCTTTTATTTCGGTGACATTGCTAAGTTTACTTAGTGTTTAATTTTTGGGTGTTCCTTATTTTGATGTAATCAAGTAAACTTAATGTTGTATTTCTTGGGTGACCCTATTTCGGGATCACTTATCAAGTTTACTTATTGTTGTAGTTTTTTAATGTTCTTTTATTTCATTTTCGTTATCAAGGTGCTTAGTGTTGTAATTTTTGTGTAGGCCTACCCCTAATGTCGCTGGCATTCCCACGTTGACTTAGTGTTGTAATTTTTTGTATCCTCTTATTTCGGTGCCATTATCAAGTTTACTTACTGATGTAATTCTTGGGCGCCATTATCAAGACTACTTAATGTTGTAATTTTTGGATGTCCTCTTATTTCGGTGTCGTTATGAAGTATACTTATTGTATTCTTGGGTGGCCCATATTTTGCGGTCACTTATCAAGCTTACTTATTGTTGTAATTTTTGTTGGTGATATTGCGTTAACAAGCTTAACAGGAATCGATAAAATCTCTGCCAACATTATTAAAGCTATACAAATAAGTCAACCTACATTGTTGTTGGAGATTTTTAATAAGTGTTTAACATTAGGAGCCTTTCCTGACTGCTGGAAAACAGCGATAGTGAAGGTCATACCAAAACCTAATTGTAAACAAAAACATACAGCTGCCTCCTTCAGACCCATTAGTTTATTACCTGTCTTGGGGAAATGCTTGGAAAAACTCATCATTGAGCGGGTTATGTTTGCGTTCCAAACTAATAATATGCTAAGTGACCAACAATTTGGATTCACTCAACAAAAATCAACCGAAGATGCAGTGAGCCAAGTGGTTGATTGGATGAAAGAGACTTTTTTAGAGAAGAAAATTGGCGCTATGGTGTCCTTAGATATATTGGGCGCTTTTGACCACGCTTGGTGGCCGAAGATACTTTTACAACTAAAAGTAAAGAAATGCCCCAAAAATATATTCAACCTAATTAAAAGCTACTTTAATAATAGAAAAATAGAGCTTGCCATAAGTGATCAGAAAGTAACCAAAGGTATTACACGTGGCTGCCCCCAAGGGTCAACCTGCAGTCCAGGATTCTGGATCATATTATATGATGATCTTCTTAAACAAACGCTTCCAGAAGACTGCAGCTTAATAGCGTATGCAGATGATGCTTTACTGCTTGCAAAATCAAGCACTTTTGGAGATATACAGCACAAAGTAAATAATGGGCTACAGGTCATTTTTGAATGGGGTCAAACAAATAAACTTCAATTTAATCCTGAGAAAACTTCTGCTATGATGATTACCAAGCGAAGGAAAATAGACGTTGTGAATTTCATAATGAATGGACAAAACATTAAAATGGTTGACAGCTTTTGGTATCTGGGTGTAATACTAGATACAAAGCTAACATTTCGATCACATTTGAATCACATTGCCAACAAAGCCAGTAAACTACTTCTTAACTTATCTAAGGCGTCCAGACCTAGTTGGGGATTTAATTACTCCATACTGAAAATTATTTATCGCGGAGCGATTGAGCCTCTGATTTTATATTGTGTTGCTGCCTATGAAGAAATTTTACATAAAAAATGGGCTCAGAAAAAATTACAGCAAATACAAAGAGGATTTCTTCTACGAATGATAAGAGGTTATCGTACAATTTCTACTGATGCTGCCCAAATTATAGCTGCCATAGAGCCCTTATATTTGAGTGGACTCTTCTTGGCTAGTATAAATAATATTAAGAGAGGTCGAAAGATCCCCGATATTGTCTCCCATTTACAACTACAAACACCGGTACATTGGAGTTTACTCGGCCATCCAGCACATTATAACACCAGTTTCATGCAATTGTGTTCTGAACTTGTAGACCAACATTCTTACTACATTTATACAGATGGGTCACGTTACATTAATTGTGAAACTCAGGAAGTTATGGTGGGATGTGCTTTTGTGGTTTATGATAATAGTGCTTCTGACATTTATTCTGCTTTGTATAAACTATCGTCACACTGTTCTGTGTTTCAAGCGGAATTGTTCGCCATAAAAGAAGCTGTTAAATGGTGTATTGATAGTAGCAATAGTGCTTGTATAAACAGTGACTCACAGTCGGCTTTACAAGCTGTAGATGATAAATATAATAAGGATGCACTAGCCACAGACATTGGACACGCACTAAATACAAGCACAATTCATATTTGTTTAACCTGGGTCCGAGGTCACATGGGAAATTTAGGAAATGAGAAAGCAGATGAATTAGCTAAGTTAGGTGCTTCTTCAAATGTTAAAACTTCTTATAGTTTATGCCCTATATCCTTCATTAAGAAAACATTAAGAGAACATATGCACAGCCAATGGGATCGGATTTGGCAAGAAACGAATAACGGCAGCACAACGAAAGATTTGTTTTTCCCTAGAGTGCAAGATAGAATGGCTTGTACACTTTTGATTCCGGATTATATTACGACTCAATTCTTAACAGGGCATGGGAAATTTGGTGAATACTTACATAGATTTAAAATTTCTACCTCTGCAAATTGTAAATGTAAAGAGGAAAGTCAATCTGTTAAGCACCTCTTATTTCATTGTCCATTATTTACGCACGAACGTTATCAGTTAATATTATATTTAAATTTTCTAAATTTTGACTTTACTACACCAATCTCCCGTCTCTTCTTAAATAAGCAAAGTTACAAAGTTGTTTTAAGTTTCATGAATAGTGTTTTTGCAAAATTGTAATATGTATATGTAGTTTACTGTATACTCTGTATATATGTTTAATCTATAACCCTAATATGCCATCTGGTAAAATAGGGTTCTGTATTTTTGGGAATTCAATAATAATAATAATAATAATAATAATAATGTTATGTCAACTGACTGCCGTTATCAATTATACCTGAATAATAACCATGATCAAATGTGATAAATTGCGGTACCATTGGCATAGTTTTCACCAACACGGTGATGTCACTGGCGCCGTTGTAGCTAATATGAAAATGGCACCAAATATTTCAGATCGTGTGATCAAAATTCCAGAAAGTGTGACTAGATTTCTTGAACCTTTCCTCAGACCTTTTGCATTATGAGAACTGTAGGCTACTATCTTAAAGTTATACTTTTAAATTTGGAGGAAGTATATAAATTATGTATATATTATAATTATATAATAATAATAATTATATATCTAGGTAATTATGTATAGTTTATTATATTTATTTTTATTTCTAATCAGTCATGGTATCCTCGTGGACAAAGAATAATAATTTTAACTAGGGTTCGGATGTTAACCTCATATTTTTTTCTTCATTTTCATTTCAGTCGCAGCATTAAAAATTTCTGATTATTCTTAGACATATTTTATTTGTCATAAATTTACATGTTTAGGTAATTTCTTACAGTTTTTATCTTATTATGCATATTTTCGGGATTTAAGGTTATATTCCATCAGAGGCGGATCCAGAACTTACCGGAGGGAGGGGCTGACATAAACGGAAGTTTGCAAATACTAGGGGCTTGGGGTACTGGAATATTCCCCCAAAAAACGCGAGTCCGGGGGTCCTCCTCCGAAAAAAGAAAAGAAAAAAGTATGAAGTGAAAATTTGTGCGTTTTTAGGTCCTCTGGATGATTCCTTCAAAATTTTCAGCAGATTCTCTTTTCGCCCAGAGTTTTAGTTCTGTTGAGAAATTTATGGTTTTATATATTACGTAAAGATTAAAATAATTAATCAAATATAAGGTCTGGTCTGAAATGTTTTACAAGAAACCAATTGATCATTTATAATAATAATAAAACTTTAACTGTTTTTTATTGGTTGTCACGGCTAGTCTAAGCATTTGACTCAAAGCACCTGGAATATAAATACTTGCATTTTATAATCCCCAAACTGAAATAGGTTGAGTAATTCTACATAGGCCTAAATGCTTTTATTTTATTTTGTATTTAATTTAATTTGAATATATTTTATTAGGTAATTACTTTTGACGAATAAATATAGTCTGATAAATAAGAAAGGAAAACCAATGGGGGGCCGCGGCCCCTCCCCTGAATCCGCCAATGTATTTAGGTTACATTTGCGGGCACGAACTTGTATTCCAAAGCGTTAATTGGTAGAAATTTTATTTTAAAAAACACTCTATATTCCTGTGTTTCAACATTGTGCAAAATTACTGACATTTTAAGCTGTGATAAAACTGTTTTCTATGAAGGCGACTCATAATTGGAGTGCTGCGAATTTACTCTGTTCACATAATGTCCCCATAACATTAAATGATGTTGAAGAAAGGTTGTCACGGTACAAGATTATTTTGACTGACAACCGGAGAAGATTCCTCTTTGAGAATTTGCACCTGGTAATGTATTGAAATGATGAAAGAAAACAAGAGAAGACAAAATTGTAAAGAGAATTAAAAATAGCATGATGTAATATTCAAGTCATGTACATTTTATGTGATCATTAAACATGTATGTGTGTGTTTGGTCATATTTTGTATTTTTGTGGTTCATATTTAGGTATTTTAAGGTCCTATTATCTTGCATATTTCTGTCTGTTTAACATCCCAACCCTAATTAGGCTATAATAATAGATAGGCTTGTGACAAATTGTTACAACGAATTTCAGGGCCAAACACAATAGGCCTAATTCTTCTTCCTGTAGAATCTGTAGATTATCTCTTTCCCTTATAAACTGAGTAATATCATCCACTTGCTTTCCATTATGTGGTGTGATTTTTTATTCTTCCTTCGATTTTAGGGTCTTGCTATGGAGACAGATAGCTAATTCCATGTATGTAATTTCAAAACTTTTTGGGCATTAAAACGTTGATACTTCTTGTAAGAAAGGAAACAGCAAGCGTTAATACTGGAGGTGCTAATGTGAATTTAATTGAACCCGATGTCTTCGCCACATTAGTGACCTGAGTATCAGTGAATGTAAGCGGTGCAACGCATTGTTATAGAGATTCAATCTTGTCTGATGACGCATAATATGATTAACAGTGTGTGCTGTACCGGGAATCTATTGCTATTAATATATTTGAGAAAATTATCATCTTATTGAACACGAATCTGAAAATAAATCTTAAAACGCGCATTAATTCATTCACTATTTTAAAATGCTTGTGTTACTTTCTGGACAATAAGCAGTAATTAAATTACTTGGATCTAGCTAAATGTTGTGTAAGTTTTGTGTCGTATTTATGTAAGTAGGCTTGACTTCTTTTTCTTAGTTTTACCTCTCCGTTGTAGAGATGTTTTTCTGGTCCACGGCCCCGGGCTTTATAGGACCGTGACCGGTCGGGAGAAGGATTACCTTTGGATTTCAAACATATTTTTTTTATAAGGATATGAGGGTCTCCCCGGATGGATAATAAATACTGAGGGCCACCTCCGAACGCATACCAGTCATACACATTCATTCCTATAAAGGCGCGTATGGGCTGAACATGATAATAACAGCCGGAAAAAATCTGTACACAAGTGAGGAAAAGACCTGGAAAAAAACCCACCTGTGTAACTTGTCCTGATCGAGAATCGAACCCAGCCCCGCTTCGTGAGCATAGCGAACGCATCTTTTGTGCCACAGCGGTGTATTAAGCTTGAGTTCTGTAATTTTATTTTTTAAGAAAATTTACTTTCTTTTATGGACAGATATTTGTAGAATAACGTCATATTTTCCTTTATATCACAGTACTAAAGGTACCTATGCAAAGCCTATTGGAAACAGTATTTCTTGCGACATGACTTATAACAACGTTAACTATTATAATTTAAATGTCTTGAAATGTTCCACCTTAAACCACAAAACATTAAATAACAGATATTGTTAACTGTATACACGGTATCTAATTAAATATTATATTCTTATAAACTTTTTTACATATAAACATACAAGTCAAATAAATACAAGATTAAAATAGCGACTGATGTCGCATTAGTCCATACAAGTTATACTTAAAATTTAAAATATCATATAAACATACAAGTCAAAAGATACAAGATTAAAATGGCGATTGATGTCGCAATAGTCCATATAAGTTATTGTTAAAATTTAAAATATCAGTTTTAAAATATTCTAATTGATCCTAAAAATTATAATAATTTATATATTGTACAATTTTATCTATTTTACAAAATCTTATCGATCATTCTTTATCAGTATTCTAATATTAACAATGTTTATCTTACACAACTGTACACTTATTTCTGAAGATATATTGTCTTGTAATCAATTTTCTTATTCAAGTCGTCTGATATCATGCATAATACTGATATTATCTTATTCACTTAGTCTATTATCTTCATTCGAGTTAATTTGTCTATTATTTATGTCCAGAATACCTTATTAAAATATCTGTATGCCTTAGCGTATTGTTTATGCACTAGTTTGTAGTTAACCTTTTGTTGTTATCTTCTTACAATATTCTTTTTAGAATCCGTGTATCTAGTACTCTAGCTGTTAACTATGTTATTTGGATATAAAAGAAGATATCAACATAAAGGTTAACTACAAACTAGTGCATAAACAATACGCTAAGGCATACAGATATATTTTAATAAGGTATTCTGGACATAAATAATAGACAAATTAACTCGAATGAAGATAATAGACTAAGTGAATAAGATAATATCAGTATTATTATGTTCATTCCCGTTTTTAATTATTACTTGTAAGATAGTTTGTAAATATTAATTTTGTTAATTTGTTATATTTAAAACCCTAACATACCTTCAAGGTAAAATAGGGTCACATGTATTGAAGTATCAACAAAAAAAAAAAAAAAATCAGTATTATGCATGATAGCAGACGACTTGAATAAGAAAATTGATTACAAGACAATATATCTTCAAAAATAAGTGTACAGTTGTGTAAGATAAACATTATTAATATTAGAATACTGATAAAGAATGATCGATAAGATTTTGTAAAATAGATAAAATTGTGCAATATATAAATTTTTATAATTTTTAGGATCAATTAGAATATTTTAAAACTGATATTTTAAATTTTAACAATAACTTATATGGACTATTGCGACATCAATCGCCATTTTAATCTTGTATCTTTTGACTTGTATGTTTATATGATATTTTAAATTTTAAGAATAACTTGTATGGACTAATGCGACACCAGTCGCTATTTTAATCTTGTATTTATTTGACTTGTATGTTTATATGTAAAAACGTTTATAAGAATATGATATTTAATTAGATACCGTGTATCCAGTTAACAATATCTGTTATTTAATGTTTTGTGGTTTAAGGTGGAACATTTCAAGACATTTAAACTAAATACCACAAACGGAAATGAAATTCATCAATCAAGTTAACTATTATGCCTACAATTGATTATTTTACCAGCTGCACTTAATAACGAAATTAAATCATTGAAATGCCTAATAGCATTCTTAAGATTTACCTATCGTTTTTACTAGGCTAATATGGTGATTGCGCAAATAAACTCCCTGACGCAACATCCCAGAAGAGACTAGGCCTACCACCCGACCGCTGCATCATCTACCATTGGCAGACGGCAGGATTGGAGGCGTGTGGTGAGCATGATGATATTCACGGCTGTTAATGGTTTCCGTGACCGGAGCCGCTACTTCTTAAAGAAGTAAATCCCAAGTTTGTGTCACGAGGCTTAGTGCACCCCGTTCCAGCTCCCTACCTCATAACAATCCAGCGTCGCTGATCACGAGACCGCGCAAATGGTTTTTCCTTGGTCGAATTTTTCTTCAGTATTTTAATGAGTTGATGTGTGGCAAAAAAATCTGTTGTGAATCACTCATGTGTCTTTCTCTTCCAACTTAAGAGTGAGCGGCTGAATTGTAGGAATACGCATTCAGTTGTCTGAACTTCATTAAAAGTTGTATTATTCGCTAAGCAAGACTTAAAGTAGTATGTCTTTGTGGATGAGTTGAGAAGCTTATTAGAGAAGTTAAAGGATTTTTTTTTTTTTCAAATAATAGCATTAGCTTTGATAGAGGCGATTTTGAGAAAATCTAAACAATTAATTGCTCTTCGTGGACAGTCTTAGAGTATAAAAAAGTTGCCACCATGCTTCGTGTCACATTCACGGAAGAAACTTAACCAAATATAACGTTTCGTTTTTAAGGATTTTTCGTTTTCGAATTCCCTGTACACAGACCACTAAGACACACTCAGATGTTTTCGAAAATAATAACTTCTTTTAGACTCAAAGGACTGTAAACTATTTTCATTCACGATATGCTGTTAACTGCGTATTTACAATCTCGTTTTACTCTCCTTTCCCCCGACATACGAGGGTAAGTCAATAAGTATCGGCATTTGTGTCTAATCTTTTCTAGGTTCGCTGTACAGCTTTGTGCTCGTGCACGTCGATATGTTGTTCATTTGTCTCCACTTGTAGAAGGTTTGACCATTACAACTCCACTAAGTGTTGCGCTGTTGCACATTAAACATGGCTGCACCAAATAAGAACAGCGTGCAGTGATCACTTCTTTGTCGTCTTTTAGTGTTCTTTTTTGTCGTCTGAAGGTGTACCAGGAACCGAAATTCATCGAAGACTTTCTGCACAATAATGGTGGCAATGTTTTTCCATGGCAAAACGTGTGCCATTGGATTGAAAAGTTCAAGAATGGTCGAACAAGTGTGAAGGAGAGGAAAGAACAAGACGCCATAAACTCATTCTTATGATTTGGAGAAAGACAGAATTGCCATATATGCGAACGAAATCATTGGAGATCACCAATGTGGTTTTAGTCGAAATAGTTCAACCGTTGATCAAATATTTTGTATTCGCCAAATCTTGGAGAAAAAGTGGAAACATAATAAGTCTGTTCATCAGCTATACATGCACATAACGGATCATATGATTCAGTTAGGGGAGACAAATACAATACAGTATCCTCATTGAGTTTCGGATATTAAAGAAGTTGGTTTTAAAAAAATAATGTGTTCCCTATACAGGTTTTGGAGGCCCAGAGGGTTCCAGGAAGTTAAGGCTCCAAGATTTTAGACATTCGGATGAGTCGACCCCAGGGCCTTAGTCCCACCTAGAAGGATTAGGCCAATTGAGAAACTCCAACGACCTCATCGAGATTCGGTGCCTCAGGAATGTTGGATTGGGAATTAATTACCTGTAGTACTTTAGGTGAATACTGGTAGAGAAAGTAAAAATCTATGAACTACGAAATAATAGGCCTACTTACAATTTGTGAACTTCACATTGATAATTTGGTCATAAATGTATTACACTGGCAATTCAGACACAAATACAGCAGACATATAAATAATACAATGACATCTGAATAATATCACGTTTGTTTCAGAGTGAAAAAAACCATGTTAAATTCTTTCCAACCAAGTTTTTGTTGTATAATATGTTCATACATTAAGATTCATGAGAAATTAGTTATGCTTGTGAAATTATGGTGATGAATAAAACAATACGTTCCATTTCACGAAACCTTTTAATCATCATAATCCACTTTGGTTTTGGTATACGCCTATCGGCCAGCATCAGCCCTGACCTACACTTTAACGCAGCAGAAAAAAGATCTTGCTGTCCTTAGTTGTGCTTTTATCATTAATAAATTACATTAAAACTATTTATGAGTTGGTCATAATTCATTATTTCCGGTCAAGAAAACCACCATTAACGGCCGTGGGTGTCGGCATGATGACCACATGCCCCCCGATCCTGCCATCTGCCTACGGGAGATGACGCAGCGGTCGGGTGGTAGGCCAAGTCTCTCCAGGGATGTAGCGCCACGGAGTTTAGTTTAGTTTTAGTTTTAGTTTAGTTCATAATTCATTATTTCCTTCCGCTAGCTACGTTAAAAACAATGTATTTAGTTGATAGTAGAATCAATAATGAATACGGTTGGGGTAGAGTATAAGACCATTTATTTTAAACTAATTCTATTTCCAAAGATAATAATTATCTCCTTTACAATGGAGCCTCAGATTGGCCCCAAAACGTCGGAATGTATTCAATTTACCACATGGTTAGAAGTCCGGTAAAATATTCTATATTAACAGCACCAGGATATTTTCAAAATACTGTAGCCTACAGTTCTGACTTAACACCAGAGATGATAAGTGTTGATCGATCACCCTTGATCTCTGAGTTTGATTTGTTGATTTCATTAAGAAAATGTTTCGACAACTTGTGACGAATATACTTACAATTAAAACTATATATTTTAATCATTATTTAAGGGGGATTCCATTTGTGTCAAAGATATTATACTCCTAATGAGGGCAACACAGTTGATTTGCCGAAAGATTAGTATTAGATTTTTAATTATTAATTGTATAGACATACAGTTGAAGAAACTTTATTCAAAATAGAGATATGATATATTGTTTAGAAGACAATTTGACCTGGGCGGGAAATGAAGCCCGGTGTTCAGCTTTGAGACCTGACTGTCAGACTACTTGACTCCACAGTAAAGTTTTGGTTAAAACTTAAGCCCTTAGTAATGAAATCAACATAAGAGTTACATGCAAACGTTGGTAGTTAGATCTGTAGTATTCGAGGGGAATATGGTTCCTGTGTATCCCGAATACACGCCTAGGTCATTTGATTAATCAAAATGTTGTAGGAATACTCATAGTGTACACTCGAGGGCACGGGAATTTTCCGATGCTTCTGGTTTCTTTTAGTGTTTTTTTTAAGTTGGCAATGAATCTCCTTCTCGTTTGTGATCCACACCAGCCCTGGATGAGCCAATCTATTATTGGTTTCAGTTCAAGTCTGAACACATGCATTAGCCTATGAACAATTCTCAGGCAGAGATGAGCGGTGAAAGGGGCTGGAAGGTATGAAGCAACGAATGTCTAGACCAGCCCTTGGATGGGTCCGATTAGTATTGATTTAATGCAAAAAGTATGGTACTCAAACATTAAACAATGAACACAGATCAGTTTCAGGTTCAGGAGCGAAGGATGGGGGAAGTGGAGAATTAGCTCGTCTATAGTATACTATAGTCATTTAAAGTGAACAAAAGGCATGGGCAACAAACCGAAAGCGATTTCCTTTATCGATCAAGGTTAAGACTATTTATGAAATTATTATGTTCTCTCTGCGAATGTAAAGGTTCTTAGCCGTATCCGATATCGCGAAAAAAAGAGGATAGCAGGAGTGAGGATTGGGCATGGTAGAGCCGGTTTAGAATCCCTTTATCAACATAAATCACTGCATATTATGTCGGAAAGATTCCGTGCACTCAAGTGTACCTGCAAAAACTCAGACCATGGATACCCCACCCCTCGCCAGGAATTAAACCTTTAGATTCTTTAATTTGTAAAACTTTGACAGTATCAAACGGATATACTACCTATTTAATTTGTGGTATCTCATAGGCGTGATTTTATTATTTATACCTTCACCCTAAGATTAATTTTTTAACAATTTGGATCAACTTGATTTCCATGCCCACTGAGAGATTTAGGCCTAAACCTAATGTTAGTAGTTACTCTGCACGAATTTGTGGACATTATGCATAGAAAACGGTACACCACTTTCCTTAAATTCGTTCCTTAAGGATATTCACAAAAATAGAAGAAAAAAACACGCTAAGTATTTGCAGCATTACCAAATTGGGAAAGCTGGTCTTCAGGATGTGGATGGTAGCCTATTATGGAAAAGGTGATCACCCATTCCCTTAATTTCGGTTCCTTCGTAGAATTTGTTAAATAATTATAATTCTTCCGCTTTTTGATCGCCCAGAACGATTTTAATTATTCTTAAGGTGTTATGGAAATAACTGATACCAGTATTCTAGACCTTCTTCTTCTGATTGGACTTCCTTGGTATTCAATGACAATAATGTTCTTTTTTCCGAATTTGGATGTTATCCTAGGAAATATCAGGAACCATAAATGAAGTCACTGATATAAATATTTTTAAAAAATCAGTCCTTTTTGAAGTTAATAAATGAAAATGTCACAAAAAACTAAGAAAGCAGATATCGCAAGTGAATTTAATAAATACTTCCTTCTGTGCACAATAACATAGCAAAGTGTTCAGCTTCCTCTTTGATTCTCCGTCCTACTAGCGAATGTAAAATTATTAACATAGCCAAGACAAAAAGCAAGAGGCCTTACTGCAAAGAGCACTTTTTCGGAGTGGGTGGCTCATAACTACCCTTCAGAGAATTTTTTCGAAAAGAAGTTTAAAATAAAAGTTTTGGGTCTTGTTATAAGCACTCCATTTACAAAACATAAAGAAAATAGTTACAGCAGTTTTCGAGAAAATCGCGAAAAACTATTTTTTATGTAAAGTCCCCTTAAAAATAAGAGAAGTTGTCGCCAATCTTCGTGTCACATCCTCAGCAGGTATCTAACCTAAATATAAAGTTATATTTTCATACGATTTTCCGTTCTGGATCTAGGCTGTTCACAGACACACAGATACACATAGACATGTTTGCGAGAATAGTATTTTTTGATTCAGGGTACCTCAAAACGTGTATTTATGTTAAAAACTCAACTTCGAATTGTGGGGTCGAAAACAATACTTCCTCTACCTATAGTAGGCCTACCTATGGCACGGGCAGAGGAAGTAATAACGTAGCTCCACACATCGATGGAATAAAAAATATTACGTTGAAGTGTACTATTAAATAATATACAGTGAAACCTCTCTATAACGGACACGTAAGGGACCGTAAAAATCGTCCGCTATAGAGGGGTGTCCGCTCTAAAGGGGTTGAAAAAATCTGGAGTGAAATAATCTACAGTACTTACATGAGAGTGTTATACAGTAGATGAAAATCTCTTTAGTTTACACTAATCTATTATACAGATGTTATGCTGTAGGCCTATAGGCCTATATTGCGAAAATCCCGAACACTATATTGTAGTCCACTTTAAATTTACCATCAAAATTAAAATCACACTTTTTACAATGGAATAGGCCTACACAACTGTAGTTCTGCGTGTAGTAGTCGAGCGCACTATTAACATGCGAAATTTTTTTTAAATGTTTGTTTGTTTTGTATACTTAGGTTTCGCGTCAAAACTAAGTCAACAGAAGAAGAAAAGAAGTTTAGTACAATACAGTATACTGTAGATATATGATTTTCTCGTAAAGTGTCCGTTAAGAGAAGTTTGAAGATGCTTTTTAAGTGGATTTTTTGTGTCCGTGTCCGTAATATAGGGTGTCCGTCTTAGAGGGGTTAATTATTGTGAAGTTTCATTATAGTGACTTAGGGACCAGAAAAATTATATAACATTGCAGCATGAAGAGATCTGACATTTTTAACATAGGTGGACGGAAGAGAGATAATGAATGTAGGTCTGAATGGGAAACATTGCTCGATTTGGATGAAACTCTCTGTGCAGGGGAGGGGGTTGAGCCTAGAACTCGAATCAGAGATCATTCCTTTCCCTACGGTGTACTCTAATTGTAGAATGCCCCAAAGCTGGATGTTTTTTAAATTATTAATCTTTTAATTGTTTATGAACGATTGCATTTAAGCGGAAGGTTCATAATTCTATGGTTCGTTTTAATCATTTCACTTTCAATCTGTAGGCCCACATGGCAGCACATGATTCATTTAGTAGTTTTAATTATTTATTTACTATGTCTGACAATACAATTACAATAAAAGAAGATAATTAATACAACTTATTTAGAAACGATTAAGTTTTAATAATTGAAGTTTTAATTATTTCCTATTAAGTGTAGGCCTATTATTAAAAAATCTAGCTATTATATTAATAAATATGGGCGAAGTCACAGACACCTGCTAGTTTAAAATAAAACAAAATAAAATATGTAGGCTAACCTCAATAGCCTACTACATAAGATTGGCCATGCTGCTTAAATAAAAACAACAAAAGAAAGTTGTGACATTGTTTAGGTAATAATAGACAGAAAAAAAATTCAATCGTGATTAAGTGCTATGAAGTCTGACTCTGATAGCCTGGATCACTTAAAAATTAAAATGTTTTAACTTCTGCCTGTTTGCTATGTGTTACAATATTTTCATCCATGAAATATGAAGTATGCTACCTCATATTTTCCTTTCTGAATCTAAATAGATTGTGATAATCATCTTCTTGAGCCTCCATTTGCTCTGTGCTCTTCATAGTTCTTGTAAAAACAAGCATTTTAGATAAGGCATTGCCATCTTAAGCAAGGTCTGTATCACACTTGAAAATTTCACAGTATTTACTGGTATTGATAAGTAGGCCTAAATACTTGTTATTATTCACATATTTTGCAGTAGGTACTACTTGACTTAGTATGTACTGTTTACTAATAAGCAACAGTATTTACTGAAATATTTCATTCACTAAAATGCTAGTATTTACTTGACTTTTTCAGTAAAAGCATTTACTGACTTTTATTCACTCCACCCAATGACTAAATATAAATATTGACAATTTTAACCGCTCCATATTTTCATATTCAGACGACACTGTAGTGATTTTCAGTTGCCACTGATAGGAAGAAACATGTAAATACTCTAACACAGGCATGACTATTCTAAAGATTATTTTTTAACTCTAATTACCTTTCACTAAACGTATAAAAATTAAGAATTCAATGTGTGATTGATTACTATGTCAATATACCATTAGCTGATTCTCTGCTACTTATTTTTCTAAGTACGCTGTTTTCCAACATTCTGAGATTATGTTCTTCCCGGAGTGAGGGACCATGTCCCACATCCATAAAATATAACCGGCAAGATAATTGTCTCAAAATTCGTATTTTTAGATTTCTGGCAGAAAGACGATAAAAATTGCTGAATTTTATAAAACAAGCATTTCTTGATTTTGGTTGGTACTTAACTACTGCCTTAATATTTTTATTTAAGTTACTTTCTTTTTTACTAACTTGACAGGCCTCTCGACAGCTGTTACTAGGTCATTCCCATTACTTTTTATCCTATGTAAATTCAAGAATAAACTTCACTGTAAATTCAAACCCAGCATTTTCTTCTATGCTGTGGGAAAATCCCCGATAACCTCACTCAAATTAGCTGGCCACGGGATTTGAATTCGTGAACTCTGGAATGAGTGTCCCCCTTGGTCAAATCATTCGTTTATTTTAATATATTATATGGGGTTCATTTCAGAGCAAGTACTATTGCTAGTTCCATGAAGGAGGAATCCTCAATTACCTATTAGCATGAGACTCATTCCATTGGGTGGAAATATAAACACTATAAATTGCGTTCTAGTAGTGAATGACATACGTTTATTTAATTTAATTCAATTAAATTTACCGTGAGCCTCAAGAAGAAGCCATAGGTAATTTAAAAATAGAGATAATTACAATTTACAGATACAAATATATTAAAATGACAAATAAAAAAAAATACACCAATACAATTTATAATGTATAGACCTATAGGCCTAAGAATAGGCCTACATAAAATTGAAACACAAATGTATCTTATAATTTACACTTTATAAAGATGTTAACAGAAGAGTCGAACTAATTCCTTTATATCATAAAAGGGATTATCTGTTAGCCAACGTTGCAAGGCGGTTTTTAATATCCTTTTTTACACGTAGAAAGTGTTAGAATTTTACTTGCTGAACGTAAACGATTTAATGTTGTTCATAATGTAGATTTAACTAGACATTCATTTACATTATTAACATTTTGGTGTGATGTTCTGAGAACCGCGAATTTTTGGTAGTAGCTACCAGCACTAATTGCTTGTTATAAGTTTTTATTTTAAAAATGCCACTATTTAATCACGCAATGCGTTGTCCTTCATAAGTGGGCTATGGGTTCAAACTCGTTCCCAGTGGCCGATGTTCTCGCGATAAACGTCGGCATAGTGGGGTGAAAAATAATTGAGTCAGTTCGGGGACATTTCGCAACTGAAATTCATTAAATTTGCAACACTTGCAAACTGCGCACGATAGCAACTTATAGCTTCTTGGACTTGAGCCAGTAAAATTTCCCCGAAATGTTAAACAGTTACACGCATGTGCATGATTAATATATCTGAGGTTTTATTTACAATGGTTGAATTATCTTATAGATAAGTTAACTCCTTTTTTGCTGTGTTGTTTGTTATGATGCTTGATATTATTTTGTTGCCATGTACCTACTATGGCCGAATTCACATGGGATAATTTTTCTGCGTTCCTATGTGATGTTAGAATATTAAGAATAAACAAAGCAAATCACAATCGCCTCTATGAAAATAATTGTTAACCTACCAATATTTCAAGTAGTAGAATACCTTAGAGCAGCGTTTCTCAACCTATGGTCGGCGGACCACTGGTGGTCCGCAAAGATGGGGCAGATGGTCCGCAGACATAATTAAAAAAATGTCATAAAGCAAGTGGAAAGTAAAGAAGTAAAATTTTTTCACATATTTCGTTATAATGACCTATAATTAATACCCCAAATATTAAGAATATAGGCCTTCTTTTAAAAATGGGATCTAAAATTAGGGGTCCGTAAAATTTTTTAGACATTTTAGAGGTCCTCGGGTTCAAAAAGGTTGAGAAACGCTGCCTTAGAGCATTAGTGAATGAATTGTTAATATCTACAGCTTCAAAAGCTTCTAATTTTAGTATATTAGCAAAGATTTTAGTATTTCTATTACAGATACATACAAGGTCTCATTTTACAACATAGTCACTCTCCTTTTCTATACATGTCTCACACCGTTGCGCCAACTTTTATTTCATCAGGGGAAAAAATGTATTTTTGTTTGTACTCGCTTATTTAACCTCATAATCACTTCCAAATCGTTTTTCAGGGGTCCAAACACTTCGTAATCCGAAGGAGCGAGATTAGGGCTATATGGGATTGTATGATGGATGCTCTAAAACTTGAAATCTCGATCTCCGAATGATGGCAAAAGTTGTAGCGGTGGTGTATAGCATATTACGTACTTGAACATTTGAATGGCCAAATATTTTAGTGAAACGTCGCCGTTTTATTATTTTTTTATCTTCTTTCTTGCCTTATTGAGAGAAACGTCACCTTTTTATAAATTTTTATTCTCTTTCTTGCCTTATTATAATACCTTTCCCCTAAAAATTCATAATGATGATCATTTCAAAAGATTGCTTTATTATATATAGGCCTAGATATCAAACAGTCGTAAGCAGGATACAAGCAAATGTAAATAACCAAATTCTACATTATATTACCAGGTCTCTCATCTTACTATTCTTTTGATATATTTTAATACTATTTTAAAGAAAAAGAATTTAGACATCTTTTATTTAAGAATCGAATTAGTGTAGGCAGACATACTAAATACTTTTCTTTGGATGTAACAAAATGAAGTCTCAGAATTGCTCAACACTTAATCACGATAGATTGTAGATTGTAATCTAAAGGAAGTAACGAATTATTGTACTGTAACTGAAATTTAATTTCCCTTTCGATTGGATGTTGTTTTCCACCTCAAACAACCATAATTATTATAGTAACATTTATGTTAATAAAGGCATAATAAGGCTATACTGGAAAAAACTTCCTCAGCATAAACCAATTTTCCCATACGATATGATATACACACCTATATGTATCGTGGTAACTATTTCCTTTTGAAAATGTGGGACCTGTTTTGAAATTTCGAAATTTTGAAATATATGTCCACAAATGAAAAGACAGGTAAGGAATGTGCGAATAATGCAAACTATAGGATCTTTACCTACGATAATAAAGGGAGCAGTAGCCCACAAGCATCCAAACACGATGGCATGCCACTCTATTTATTATTTTAGTTGGAAGCATGAAAGCACATATATCCACCCTATAAAGTATAAACCCTCAAAGTTTGGTACGGATTGTCATTATATCCCAAAGCTTCCAGCATGTCATTTCTTTTGTAAATACACCTTTTGGGACAACATTTTCCATCATCATGTTTACATATTTATTCCGTTATTCGTCTTCTTCCTTCATCCCCATGTATCTCAAGCACCACTTTTATATTAAATAGAGTACTTAATTGGCTAACATTTTGGCAATCAGAACTAAACAATGATTTAAACTATATTTTAAAAATAATGAAAACAATATCGAAGAAGTAATTTCCAATATGTAGGGAAAATACAAATTACCATTACCGAAAAATAAACTTTTGTGCAGTAAGTGTGTTGTTAACATTTCACATCTATCGAAAAAGATAATTCGTATGAGGATTCAAAATATGGAAATTTAGAATGAGAAAGCATCGATAAATATTAAAATTAAGTAGGCAGATGAAGTAAAAGACTCCCTTTACTACAAGTACATATCGCTAAAAACGGTGCTTATAGGTTTTCGAACTGTCAAATTTAAGCCTGAGGCCCCTTATAAATCCATCTGTTAAGTATTGTATCAGGTTTTCATCCTACGAGGTGGACATGGTTAGTGACCCATTAACCAAGACCTTGAATTGCAAGATTGCAAAAACAAAAATAAAAAGCGAAAGTTACAAGATGTCTAACTTCCCCCTAGTGTACTAATTTAGGTGTCAAGTAAAGGAGAAGTGTTGACCAGGTAACTTTATGCGGCTGTACAGGGTATATAAGCCAGCCACTACGCACTTGAAATTTATTCTTATTCAGATCACTAAAAGATCTACATCACAATCTAACAATGGCCTTCAAGGTAGGTAACAAGAGGTGTGACTTCAGTTATTACAACAGAGTGTGCAACGGATGACAATACGTTATGGACAGCAGTTTAAGTGGATAACGATGTTATTCTTCAGTTATCGATATTAATTGTTTCGGAGTTCGAGTGTACAAAAATGGGGCAAATAGAACATTAAATATAGGAGGTTGGAGTTTTTTTTCCGGAATGGGAATATTCAATTATTACTCCTTGGGAAATAATTTATTTTATTTGTCACCCATTTTACATAGCTTTTTCTTAGCATGGAGAGAAATTCAGTCAAGCGCACATTTTGAAGAGAAAATTCGTGTTCAGGGGTAATCTACTTACAAATTAAAGATACAATTATATATATATAGATTAAAATCCAGATCAATTAAGAGGTATACAGAAGTTTTAAATTCTATGTAATATAATAATATAAGAAGAAAATGTGTTTCAAATAAAACTCTCGGTATTATGTTCTCTCAAAATAATATATTTTAATCGTTTTAAAGTCACTCACATTTTTTTTTTATAATTCTGGATTTATTTCGACAATTCATACACTCTTGGTTCATAATTGCTTCCATGATTAAGAGAAACAAATGTGGAAAATCAGTTGTATTTTAAGAACATTACAGTCAGAGTGTAATCAATCGGTTTTCGCAAATTTTTATTGTACTTTTATGTAATAGTAAAATGGGCCAAGAGCATACTTAAATATTTTCTTCTGATTTTCTTTTAGACGTACACTTTTATCAATATCAGGAGCAATTTTCATATTATCAAACTTTTATTTCAACTATCGGGGCAATATTAATCTATATTATTGATTAACTGTTAGGTATTAAGGAAGGTTTTAAGCATAGATTCCTCGTTCAGATACTTTAGTTTATAGTCTCAAATAGTTACATTAACGAATTATGCTAGTAATTTTCTAGTAATTCATAATTCTTATAATTGCCTATTCCAAAATTATTTAAGTAGTCATCTCTTGTCTTGTGAAGACTAATCATTCTTCTTTGCAATTTTATAAATGCTCATATTCGACAATAATTATCTAAAATTCTTATTTTATTTATTTACTTGTTTCTTTATTTACTTACTTATTAATTAGTTAATGGTGCTTATCCAACTATATCTTAATGCCTAAATTGTTTATAGCCTAGTACATTTCCTGAAAGCTATTTTATATTAGTTGAACCTTTGATTTAAAAACTGCATGAATAAAATCCACAACATATATTGGATGTAATTGATCACTTTAAAACAGATTAACCTATTTAAAAATAGTAATTTTAAACATAAAGCTATTATAGAGGTGATGAATTACTAGAAACAAGTAACTACAAGTGGCAATAATGAGAAAATAAATATAAGAATTCTGAAAGTTTAAAAGAAACTGAAAAGTAATTACCTATGTTTGATTCTGTATAGCTTTTCCTCGTCGCTGCCGTCCTGGCTGTAGCTAACGCTGGCTACTTGGGAGCCCCAGCCGTAGGCTATGCTGGATATGCCGGCTATGGTGGATATGCTGGCTATGCCGCCCCCGTAGCTGCCTATGCTGCCGCCCCCGTGGCCGTGCACGCCCCCGCTGTCGGTTCATCTCACCAGAGCACCGTCCGCTCCCTGGATGGCAACCACGCCGTGTCCCACTACTCCAAGGCTGTTGACTCCGCCTTCTCCAGCGTCCGCAAATACGACACCCGCATCAGCAACGACGCCGTCGCTATTGGACACGCCCCCGTCGCCTATGCTGCCCCCGTCGCTCATGCCGCTTATGCCGCCCCCGTCGCCGCTGCCTATGCTGCTCCCGTTGCTCACGCCTACGCTCCCGCTTACCATGGTGCTGCCTACGCCGCTCCCGCTTACCATGGTGCTGCCTACGCCGCTCCCGCCGTCGGCGTCGCTTACTCCGCTGCCCCCGCTGTCGCCCACCTCGCTTTCGACGGATTCGGCGCTCACTACGCTTACTAAGAACCAACATTTCTTACGTACTATTTAGCGCTGAAAGTATGAATGTGTGCCTTCCAGCACTTATTTATTTTACGTGAATGATCTGTGTGTAAAGTATGCCAAATATACGTAAAGAAAATCTAATTTGATTTCTTCTATACCTTTGTCGATGTCTCCTTCTAAAAATTCACATAAATCCATATAAGAGAATACTCAGGAAATCGCCTAACAGTACCATTCATTAAGACAGTGCTGGGATTACCTTCCTCTCATCTTTCTGCTGTTCTCCTAGCATTGTCAATATTATTAGTGTATTGTAAATAACAATATAAAAACCATACTTTAGACATATAATTATTCGAACATTGCAACGTAACTGCGGGTCACACTTTGTCTTGCGTAAAACGGTTGGAAGCGTGTATCGTTACTGCCAGCAAATAATACTTACTTCTAACCGCATCCGAATGTCCCTTAAGTTTATATTCAGTTAAATGTGTCTTTTCCGCTTCATTTGTACATCACAAACTCAACCTGTTGTACGCCACTTTTTCAACTTGGAAATGTACGATTAGGCCTACTTACGAGCAATAATTCTCCAAACGCATTTTCTGTACTTATTTTATTTCAAGTAATATTTCACCAAATACATTCGCTGTTCAGTAGGCCTATTTAAGAAACATTCACACACATGTTGTAGCACAATTGAGGGGTCTATTAGCAAACCCGACAATCTCCATTACGATAAAAGATACAGATGCTAATTTCTGACGAAAGTTTAATGCATTTCCTGCTACTGTATATATTTAATGTATCTGTTGTAAATTTGAGTTCTTCCCTTATATGGGAAGTAAGATCTGTAATACATACACGAAATATGTAGCAGGAACTGCAATTTTCATTAGAAGTTAGCATCTCTACCTTTCTTTAAAATGGAGATTGCCGTGTTTGCTAATAAACCCCTCAATTCTCAGAAGCAAGTAACTGCTGTGATGTTTTGTAGTGCCGAATTCCCACGCGCGGTCGGGAGAGTCGGTCGGCGGCAGAATGGGGCGTTGTTTTCTCGGGAAATGAGAGTTCGAAGCCAGGACCGGCTACAGGGGAGGACTGCATGGCAAATATCCAGGGACCCGGGCTCTTAGGGGGCTCGGGAAAAATTATTTTAAAAAAATAGGAAACGAGTACAGGAATAAAATGGGCTGGTGGGTGCGATATTGTACGCGAGATTCTATCATTGGGGGTCTGTCTCGAAGATTTATATTTTCCCGAAAAGTTAACGGCTTTATTCAATGTCTATGGTCGTACTTAGATGCAAATGAAAATGAAATTGAAAAGCGATTTTTGTCTTTGTGTCAAAAATACAAAGAAGGCATGGACTCTGAAATTTGCAATGAAATCAAACACGTAATATCAATCCAAGGCAGGAATGGAGCATGTGGTCAGCATGCCGACTCCCACGGAGCCGCTAAGTTTCTTTATCAACCAGCTGCTCAGTTTGTGTTACGAGACTGATTGCACCCCTTTCCAGACCTCAGAAAAATCCGAGGAGGTACCGGGGATCGAACCCAGCCCTGCGGATCTGTAGTAAGTAACGCTAATACGCAGGCGGTCAAAAATCAGTATACCTTGAAGAAAATTCTTAAATAAATATTTTAAATCCTCTTCTTCCATTTCACATCTTCTAATTTGACGACACTTGAAAAAAAATAATGTGCTACACTTTTTTCTTCTAATTTGACCTTCAAAGTTCTGCAACGTTTGCCCATGGTTAAGGGCGCTCCTTAAACTTGATACTATATTATTTTATATAGCTTAGACTTTTTCTATTTTAAACGCGGGCCAAAATAACTTCCAAGGGTTGCCTGGAGGGCAGGCATGATTTAGAGGCTTTATTTGTCTGTCGATAATATGATCCATTATTTCCAGTGTAATAGGCCTACAAACCGTAAATTTTAAGATTGCACTCGTTCCGTTTTAAAACTCGTAAAACACATATTTCCCTTGTGGCGGAATGTTTGTCACGGCATGCGTCATTCGACTATGTTAACATATCATGGCATTTTTGTAATTTTTTCTTTACTTTGATAATGTTTATATTGTTATTGATTATGATGTTGATACGAGGGTGGAAGGAAAAGTAACGCACAACATTTTTTTTCTGCGTTGGTATTGCGACTGGGATGTTGAACTTTCGCCAAGATGGAGTTCGAAGATTCCGCTACGGACGCTATTTTGTTCTCATATGTGGCTCTTGCGAGAGAAGCGTGAACTATGGAACAAGGCGCGCATGTTACTATCGTCCACTTGTGAAGGGAAGCGAGATGTAGTGCGATTTTTATGGGCTAAATGGCATAACCCGAGTGAAATTCACAGGACATGCGTGGTATGTATGGGGACGACTGTATGGACCATAGCAATGTCTCCAGGTGGTGTGCTCGCCGTCCGTGTTGCTGCAACTGTTCGTGAGAAAATCAACAAATTTGGTTGGAAGGTGCTCCAGCACCTGGCACCGTCGGACATTCATTTGTTTGGTCCCGTGAAGAAATTCCTGACCGGTAAACGCTTTGCGTCAGATGCAGAAGTGAAAACAGCAGTCCGCAGATGGCTATATTCCAACCGAACGGACTTCTATGAACAGGGTATTTTGAAACTGGTATCACGATGGGAGAAATGTGTTGAGAAACTTGGCGACTATATAGAAAAATAGACAAAATAGACAAAAGATGTCTCTTCATGTGTGCATTTGTTTGTAATTGTACCTATTAAACTTTTCGTAAAAAAAAAAAAATCGGGTGCGTGGAACGCCACGCGACAGAAGTGAAACTTCTTTAGCAACGTTGAGAGTGAAATAGAGGAATACATATTATTATATCGAACGGAAGAAGGAAGTCATCTGAATAAAATAAGAAATTCACTTTTTTTAAATGAAATTAATATTTTTATTCAACTATTCATTTTTCTGTTTCATCATCATCATCAGCCAAGAAGGATACAATAGGTTTATGATAGCTAAAGTATGATATTAAAACCCTTGATTGTAGTCGATCAGCAAATATTCATATGTACGTTCGTAACGCTAGTGCGGAACGCAACTTTGGGTTAGCTCTCGATTTACTCCTAGCGCGCGTAAAGAAGTTTCACTTCAAAAACATTATTGTTTGTTACTTTTCGATCCACCCTCGTATTTATTGTACTAAGAAAAGTTACAAGAGAAGTCTACCATTTCTGATGATCGTCATTTTTCCAGTAGACATCTTAAAACACAGAAACACATAATTAGTAGAGATGTGTGTAGGCTCAGGCAGTGATCTGCCTAAAGGCACGTTCTACATTCTCTGTGTAGTTCACATTCAATAATTCAAGAATATTAATAATGATAAAAAAAAAAGATAAATAGCCAAAATAAAATTATACAAAATACGTTTGTTTTCAGTTCCCATCTAACCACCGATATTTAGTTCATAGGCAAATGTCTCTCTTTGGTTCCCATAATTATATAACTTATATAAATATATATGCCCGCATAATATATATATATATATATATATATATATATATGTCTGAAGCTTTGGGAGTCTCAACCTCCTGCAATAAGACAAAGACTTACAAAACGATGAATCTGTAATGTCTTTAGTATTAGTTTAGACCTTTAGGGTAAGTTATTTTTATATAGGGCAGACATGCCTAATTTCGTATTACCCCTAATTTCGCAGTATCGTTTTATTTTACTTACTACAAGATCAGGAACAGTAATGGAAAATTTTTTAAAATGTATAAAATAGAAGAGAAGATGTCCTCTTTGATGAATAAGATGAAATATTTCCACTACTGTTCCAAATTTTGCAATAAATAAAATAACAAGATACTGCGAAATTAGGGGTACTGCGAAATTAGGCATGTTTGCTTTATATTTTTATTCAGACAAGTATATAGAAGAAATAGGCCTATTTTCTTTTGCTTTTCCCGTAAAGTTAAAGTAAAATCTCTAATTGAATTCATTTGCTTCTATTATAATATAGTGATAACTGATCATTTTGTTATTATGAGCGTGTTAGATGGGTCAGATGTGAAATTCAAAAACAGTCATTCCTCGTTAGTACCGGAGAGTTCAGAGCCTTCAACTTTGAAATGCTCGGAAACGAGAACACTGCTTTCATTGTGTTTCGCCACAATCTGCACAGCATGGGGTTTTTAACGCATTATCTGACATGTAATAATTGGCCAGAGCAACAGGATCATATCTTGTAGTTCCTTGTATGCCCGCATAATACTCTTGTCACGAATTAGTTAGAACTTCCTCACCCCTACAGTTTTGTGGCAGACCTTTCACTCGTTGCATGTTCATATCAAACTAAATTCGTTCTTAAAACATCACCTCTTTGATAATTGCTCCCATTTTTTGTTTGCCAGCTGTTCTTCAGTATAGGCCTAACTAATGCGATAATGTGCAAAATTTACTTCGTGTGCCTTGTGTTAGAAGTTGTATTTTCAATTCAGACTGCCTAAAACTATTATTACAGTATGTCTATATTATATTTTGCGATTTTCCAAGGCCCAAGCATTTTTGTTGGCTCTCGAATTATTGCAGGTGGCCTTGCTTCGATGCCATACCGACTTGGAAAGAAATGCATCGCTGAAATATGTTTTTTCAACATAATGCATGAAATTGTCGATCACTTCGATTTTGATAGCCAAGTCTGGTTGATTTATTTGTTTATAACGTTATGGCAAGCAGGTATATGCCATTTTTTTACATAGGTGGACGGAAGGAGGACGTAGGCCTAAATGGGAAAACAGCTAAACTCACAAATTTTTGGACTAAACTCATAATGCGGATTTTTTCTCTTCGCCAGGGAACTTGAATTTGAAGCGTTTTTTGGCGCACTCTAATCGTGAAATGCACCTCGAGAACTGATTTTTAGCTTTTTATTAGTTTTAGTTGTTTTAATTATTTATTTTCTGGTATTGGTCTAAATACAGTGAGTCCCACCCAAGAGTTGGCCAATCATGCGGGTTTCTGCGTCGCGGCGACCCCTGCTCTAACTCTCGAGCGATCGGGTGAAATATCTACGCAAATAAAGCTGCGGACGGTGTAATGATTCAGGTTCTCACATTTACAGTAGGAATTACGAGGAAACTAACCACGAACCTCATCACAAGAGATGTTGGAAATGTCCTCCTCTTGCATTCATACAACACTGGCATCTTTTCAGGATTTTTTTTTTTCACGCACATAAGTTCAGCTTCCAAGATAGAGTTAATTTCTCTTGTGATATTGTCTTTAAGTATGTGACTATTATTTATGGGGAAACTTGAAAAATAAAATGTAGGCTATAGGTCAATTTCCCATACTTTAGAAGAACTTAAAGACAATATCACAAGAGAAATTAAACTCTATCTTGGAAGCTGAACTTATGTGTGTGAAAGAAAATTTCCTGAAAAGATGCCAGTGTTGTGTGGATGCAAGAGGAGGACATTTCCAACATCTCTTGTGGTGAGATACGTGGTTATTTTCATTGTAATTCCAACTGTAAATGTGAAAACCTGAACGATTACACCGTTCGCGGCTTCATTTGCGTAGATATTTCGCCCGATCGCTCGGGAGTTAGAGCAGGGGCTGCCGCAACGCAGAAACCCGCATGATTGGCCAACTTTTGCGTGGGACTCACTGTATATCATTAAAAATAAAGTTACGTAATTAATGCAATTTTTGTAAAAACAATATCAATGTTATTAAATATAACCTTTGAGTTATTTTTCTGTTATATAAACTGTTTAAAAACACATAGAGAATGATTTATTGAACGCGGGCGTAGCCACGAATTAATGTTTATAAAATATGTTATCCCTACAAAATGTGTGTAGGCTACTGTGGCTCAGTAGACACACTACGAGTACATCCCACATTGGACAATCATTTAAAGAAGAATTTTACCAACATTATGCATCTAGCTTAATTTTAGCTAGGATGAATTTTTAAATATATATATTTCATAGAATACCAATAATTTTTGCTTTAATTTCGCATTATGAAAATAGTTCTGTTCAATTAAAAACTTAAATCGCATAAATCAAGACTTGGACCAAACATTGAATGAATATTGACCTAGGTGTAGAAGTTAGTTCTTTACAGTTAGTTCTACATTATTTAAGCTGCGTACTGTTTTCACGAACTTTGCTATAGGAATTCGTAATGTTTATTTATCATATGTAACTGTCAAGATTGTGTTAGAGATTACATTGTAATGTCATTACTGCAACTACGACAAATTGATTCGAATCATTGAAATTTCCATGTGAAGTACAAACACTCGTATTCACCTCAGGCGCTAAGGACAATTGGTAGTTAATTTTCCTAAGTGTAATACAAGTATCGTTTAAATCTTGAAGTCGATAGACCGGTTAGTAGAATCGTATTTTCTTGAGGTAATGCAGCTTACAATGTAGTTACAGTAATTTTTAACATATCACAGATGAGCTCTTTTTCAATATACTACCTTAAGACTGGATCTTCACCAACTTTGTTTACAGTGCTGTACAATGATTAATGTGTAACAATAACCAACAATTCAGTTCGTAATAAAATGTATAAACATAATCTAAATTAATGTCTAAATCTTGCAAACTATATGAAAAATAATAGGATAACTATATAAATTAAGTTGTTAGGTTCATTTTCCTTAGTTTCAAATGTCGGTGCTTTTTAACTATTGAAAACAAACAGTATTCAGTTTCTTGTATCACGGGAAAAAAGGAACATCGTTTCTTTTTTACTTCCTCTGCCCGTACCATAGGTACTATAGGTAGAGGAAGTATTGTTTTCGACCCCAAAATTCGAAGTTGAGTTTTTAGCATATATACACGTTTCAAGGCCCCCTGAATCCAAAAATACTATTTTTGGAAACATGTCTGTGTGTCTGTGTGGAAGTTTGTGAAACGGAGAATCGTATGAAAACAAAATTTCGTATTTGGGTCAGGTACCTTCTGAAGATGTGATTCGAAGTTTGGCGACAAATTTCCCTTATTTTTAAGGGGACTTTACATGAAGAAATTTTCGTTTCTAGCGATTTTCTCGAAAACGGCTCTAACGATTTTCTTTAAATTTTGCGCATGGATTGCTTGTACCAAGAGCTAAAACTTTTATTTGAAACATTTTTTCGAACAAATTCTCTGAAGGGTAGTTATAAGCAACCCACTGTGAATACGTGCTTTTTGCAATACGGCTTCTTGTAAATCGTACGAAAACAAAATTTTGTATTTGGGTTAGGTACCTTCTGAGGCTGTGAAGATTGGCGACAACCTTCTCTTATATTTAAGGGGACTTTAGATGAAGAATATTTTGTTTTTTGCTATTTTCTCATAAACGGCTCTAACAATTTCCTTTAAATTTTGTACATGGATTGCTTATATAATTTCAAAAACATTCTCTGAAGGGTGGTTGTAACCTACCAACTTGTCTGGTGAACAACTCAATACGCGGACATTTAAGGCATTTTATTATATATAAGCACGTGAAGTGAGAAAAATGTACTGTTGGCCCTGCTTACAGTAAAGAAATATCTGAGGGGAAAATTTGATAAATTTCGGAAATTATTCTTAACAGCGGAAAGTTCAATAAACGTTTGCAGTCACTTGTTTTTTTCCCATAGCCTGCGTTTTTAGTCGCAACATTCAAAGAAGGGGCTATAAGATATTTATAGCATAATTAGCGTAAATGCTGCAAACATTAATTTGGGCAGAGGAAGTTATGTGACTTTCACATCAGATTTTTTTAAGTTTAGGCTGTTTTCTTCCGGAAAACGATCGAAATGCCGCCTTCTAAATCAGTGATTCTTAAACTTTTCAGTCCGTGGAATAACACGAACCCTTTCTAAGTTTTGACTTGAACCAGACAATACATATGTGAAAACACTAATATTTTAATTAAAATACATTAAATTCAATAGAGAATATTATCATCATCATCATCATCTCCTTGCACGTATTAGGCTTTTTCATGTGCCTGTTACGCCTCCAGTTATCAGCTTAGTTGATCAATCCTTCTTTTCCTAGGTCTACCTACATTTCTATTACCAGTTACATTATAATTTAATATTCTCTTTGTCAATCTTTTGTCTTCCATTCGTTGGACATGCATGAACCATTTCTCTCAATTACATTTTATTTTCTCATTTAAACTTCCCAAATTCAGCTGTTGTCGTATATCTTCATTTCGTATTTTATCGATAGGTCTTACATTCATTGTAGATATCAAAAATGTCATTTCAACAGCTTGAATTCGCTCTTCATCTTTCTTTAGCATGACCCAATTTTCAGAACCATACATAAGAATCGGAACAGCAACTGTTTTATAATACTAAATTTGAGTGTCAATTCTGCTTTTATTTCTTAATGTTCTATTAATTGTGCCACATATTCTCTTGAATTTTATTATTTCATCTTCTATATCTCTGTTTACATCTATGTTTATATGATAGCCTAGGAAATTAAAATTTTTTACCTGTTCAATAATTCTATTATTAATAACTATTTTACTTCTAACAGGATATTTTCCAACAAAAGCCATTACTTTCGTTTTATGTATAGAAATATTAAAATTATATTCCTTTGCTATTATATTTAGTTCATATGCTGCTTTTTGTAATATATTTTCACTTCTTGCTGTTATAATCTGATCGTCGGCAAATAGTAACGTTAAAAGTGTTCCTGGTCCGTAGGTCATACCAGAAGTTTTCTTTTTCCATTGTCTAATAATGTCATCAGTATAAAAATTGAATAAAAGTGGCGAAAAACTGCAGCCTTGTCTCAATCCAGAATTTATAACATACTTAATATTTTTTACATCCTGTTTAATTTTAAAATATGTTCCTCTGTAAAATGATTTTAAAACTTCTATTAAATGGAAAGGAATGCCTCTTCTTTCTAAAATATTCCAAAGTTGATCTCTTCTTACCCTATCAAAGGCCTTTTCGTAATATATAAAAAGTAAATGTGTTTCTTTCTAGAACTCTCTATGCTTCTCAATGATGTTATTTAATATGAATGTGTTATCCATACATGACCTCCCTTTTCTAAATCCCATCTGTTTACCAATCAATAGGGTTCCAGCAATCATTCTAAGTCTTTTTGTTACTATTTTTGTATAGATCTTATATGCACTATTTAATAGGCTAATTCCCCTAAAATTACTACAAATCTTTCTGTCTCCTTTCCACTCTGCTGGTATTTCTTTCTGCTGCCAACATAGATTTATAATGTGTAGGAACCAATGTTTTGCTTTTTCACATGCATATTTGAGTAATTTTACATTTATTCCATCAGTACCAACAGCTTTATTATTTTTACTCTCTTTTAGACTTTCATTCAATTCACTAATGTCTATATTATCAATTCCCTCTACTTTTTTATACATACAGAGCTTTCCATTTCTTCACTATTTTTCCATAAATCCTTATAACATTTACTCTATTCTTCCGTTGTAATCAATGTCAACTCCAGATTATCTTTTTCTTCACTATTTAAATGTTTAATTATTTTATAGGCTCTATCTTGACGGCCATGAACATCACTTTCAATTTCAGATATATATTTATCCCAACTTTTTTTTATTTGCTTTCTTCACCTCTCTTTTAAATTGTGCCCTTAATGCATTATATGCTATTTTATTTTCTAAAGTTCTATTTTGAAGATATTTTAGGTATGCCTCTTTTTTCTGTTTTATTATTTCTTTGAGGTTATTATTCCATACATAGAGTCTTTTTTTTACTTCTCTTTTTACATCTATAACCAATACATTCTTCAGCAGTTTTCACGATTTTCTCATTAAACATACTCCATTCTTCTTCAATGTTATTACTAAACTTACTTTCTCTAATGTATAAGTCTAATCTTCTATTATATAGAGCTCTAATGGAATCTTCTTGAAGCAGATGTACTTTGAAAGTATATTCATTTTCATATCTCCGGGCCAAATTATACTTTTTACTATTAATATTAACGGTATTCATAACAAAGTATAAAATTCAAAAGATTAAATTACAATATCAATGACAAACACAGTTTAATCGAGCAATGAAGCTGTTTATGAGCAATTAGATCAGCAAGTGCTTGTAACAAAATATTGACAAAATAATAATTATGGCATAAATAAAATAATGACGATGTTCATAATAATAATAATTATCACCATCATCAGCATCATGAATAAAGTTTCAATTGAAAACAGAAAACCCCCAATCACAACGAGGGATTGTTTTAACATATGTTTTGATTCATCTACAGATTCGTTAACTTCATTAATGTGTCTGGAGGAAGCATGCAACGGGGATTTGATTATATAGTTGATTGTATTAAGACAGCTTGAGTAAGAATGTTAAACATTTTGTGACATAGCCTACGGTACTCGTAAGAATATACAAAAAAGTGTCGTAAAATGTACCAAATATTGTGACAAAACAATGTGTATACGAGTTTTTTCATAGACTAAAGAATAAGGAAAATAATAGTTATTTAAGATCTAAGTTTTACAAACGAGATTTTTTTTTACGAGTAGTTTGTTTTGCAAAACAAGCCCGTAAGGGCGAGTGTAGCAATTCTACGAGCAAAATAGAATCGTTTTAGCACATGTATCGTACACTATTTCTAGACATAGTTGAACTTTATGAAATACTGTAATAATAAATGTTACATTTATCGTAATGAATGACACACCGTAGAGCCAGCCATATTGGAGCGCACATACAGCTGTTATTGATTTTCCAGTACAGGACTGCCAACTTAAGGCTAACACTTTTCATTCACTAAGTATGCCAAGTTTTGCCATCACCGTGAGAAATTTTACATTTAAAAGGGCGTAATTAATTTTAAAATTTTAATTTGTTATCAAACTGAGTATATTTAATAATCACATGAAAATATTTTAACCAAAAAGAATATTTTCTATGTGAAGCAATCAAGGTTGGTTACCATGGAATGTTATAATTTTATACAACTCAGTGGCATAATTGTGGCATCCAGTGAGAGAGTGGGCTAAGCCAGAAATAACGGAAACATGAATTTGATATTTGTGTTTGGCTTTCTAAGAAGAAAAAATTTCATCTTAACACTTGATTTATTCTTCTTATCAGAATTTACACAATTCAAAGTGTTTACAAAAATTAACTTCAGACCACAGTGCCAAACCTTTATCACCTTCTTAATGTTTTTTTTTCACAGTTTTTCGATATTTTAAAAATGTTTTAAAAATTTGAAGCGCCATTTCTCGGAACCTATTTGGTTTTAAAAAAGTTTTAAACAATGCAAATGGTAGGAAATTTAATGCTCTTTAACTTTTGTAATAAAATGTTTTACGCTTTAATGCGTTGTTTAGGAGTTATAAGGAAAAAAAAACTACAAAAACCCAAAACATTTCGAGGTTTTCGGCTGTCCTGAAGTTCGCATAGGGTTCTCGAATTGGAAAACTTGCATTTTACACCACAGAATATCCACATACAACATATTACAAAATTATTAACTTCGGACCTTTTTCCAGGTAAAAGTACCTGGTGACTTGAATATTACTGCGCCCTGCATATAACGTTACTAATGCTTCTGAGCTGGCTTAGCCCACTCTCTCACTGGAGAAACGCCATTTCCTTAATTTATGAAAATTGTCTTTCAAGAATAGACAAGGAAGGAACCCACACAAACCTTTAATATTAGGTGTACAGTTATATGACTATATGTTCTACACAGAGATGACAATAACTCAATTTTGAAAATTTTTGGCATAGCCCACTCTCTCACTGGATGCCACATTTTTCTACCTTTATTTAGGCTATCATCTACCGTTAAAAATGTTTCTTTTACCTTAGACTCTCTAAACAATAATTTTTATTTCGTTAATATGTTGTAATCGCCCTGGAAAAACTCACGTTTGACCCATAGGATATATTCGCGGTCTTCTTAAGATCGAGATATTTCCTCTTCAAACAAGAGAACACGTTTCACAATTGAGTATAAATAGGCGTTATGTTTCGGTCCGATAAACAAAAGTGTATATTCCCGACAGCTATTTTTACACCCACAACTCACGACGTTCGTATCGATTATACAGGAAACTGCGAAATAGGCGAACAAATTTGTTTTTGGAGGGGACAATCGCATGCTTCGTCTCCCTGCTCCCATGATTTTGCAAATGTAGAAGAGTACCGTACAAGAACGAACGAAGTAGGCTTCACGAATGGTCTTCCGTGCTAGTTGAAGGTAATAGTCTAGCCTACTATGTAACAGAGTAAAGTACGTATATAGTGATTTAGTCTCGGTTATAGAATATTTTACACTACAATTTATTGCACTATTTATTATTATGAAATTACATAGTAGATACACAAGACATGAAACAGAACTTTAATATTTTATTTATGATAAAATTTCAGTATTATTTCTTCTTCTTTCTTTCTGTCTTTCTTTCTTTCTTCTTTTTCTTCTTTAAGCCGCCAGGGCCTTACATGAGGAAAGGGGGTTTCTATGGATCACAAACATACCTTTTTGACCAGACCAGGACGTGGAGGGCCTCCCCGGATGTGTGATCAGCCCAATGCCGGGGCCACCTCTGAGACAAGATGCACACATAGGACCATACACACCAGTCACACACACTCACTCCTAATAAGGTGGGGATCGATGAAGATGATAGTGATGATCAGATGATATCCGGGGACCAGGAGAGTCTAAAGTTTCCCGAAATTCGTCTCACAGGCGAGGAAAACCCCCGGAAAAACCCACCTAGGAAACTTGTCGAACCCAGGCCCGCTGCATGAGGAGAGCGAACGCATCCCCTACGCCACAGCCTGGACCACTCTTATTTCACTGAAAATATTTATATTGGCAAGTTACTTGGTACCTTTGAGCATTACAAATTGTAACCCTGTGTTCAATTTCCGCCCACAACGAATTTTCCTGTACAGAGTACAGTTGAGGGCCTGAGAAGCAAAGTGATACAAGTGACATTTAGTTACTTTCAAGATAAAGTACTTTGAAGTTGAAATAGCATTAAAAAAATAAATTGCAGGGCTATGGTGTTGTAACTTTACAGTGGCATACAATCAAACCAATACTTCTTATACATTAAAATTAAATAATCTATCCTAAATGCACCTAGGATAAATAAAAACCTAAAATCACTTGTATTTTTCAAATTTGTCACTTATATCACTTTGCTTCTGAGTGCCTCAATTAATATATTAATGTATTTTGTTACTTACCTGAGTAATGATAAGCTGTTGTTAATTTTATGTTCCGCAAAATGTCCGTGCAAGTTAATGTGAGAAAGCAAACCTCTTATGTAACTGAAATTGCAGAGTTTATCTCTATGTTGTTACGTATCTTCCTCTAGGTTTTAACCTCTCCCGTTGTATGCAAGTTTATGTCATGCGGCCCACGCATAGGACCGCAACTTGTCAGTAGTGGGATAATCTTTGGATCAAATACATACTTTCTTGAACAGACAAGGACTTTGAGGACCTCCTCGAATTAGTGATCAGTCCAATGCCGGGGCCACCTCCGTGACATTTATTTATTTAATTTATTTAATACTTTAATACTTATTGACCCGTGTCCTGGATTCCTATCAGAGGCCTCTACATGCACTTTACAATTTTCAACTTACTAATTTATAATTATTAAGTTACATAGGTTATCTAAATAGTTTATAACTTAATCTAAAGAATACATTTATGTGACATCTCCGTCACATAGAATGAGACACACCAGTCGCATACACACTCTCTCTCACACACACACACACACACACACACACACAAGGCGCGGAAGCGATGAAGATTACAATGACGGCCAGAGGATATCCGGGGACCACAAAGGCACACAAAGTTACCCGGCATTCATCTGGAAAAACCAACACCTAGGTAACTTGTCCCGACCAGGGATCGAACGAAGGCCCTCCGCATGAAGGAGTGAACACATCCCCTGCGCCACGGCAGTGGATCCTCTCGTGTCATTTTTGGTATAATTATATTGATCCTGATCACGTTAATTTGGTTCGCTTCATCCAATGCAAACCCTTTTAAAGGATCAAGATTGCAATGAGTGACTGAGCTTATCATAGTAGCGATTTCTTAAGATTGCAATTCTATCTTGATTCTTTATCGTGCAATTTTTTATGTATGTAGCCTATATTGTTCTTGAACGTATTATGTCAGTTGTAGGCCTATTGCCAAATTACGATGATTTTTTCCTTGGATCTACCCGATTAACTACAACATTGACGTTACATTTCCCTGTATGCTCTTACGTAATTTTAGTATATGTTAAATTTCGCTGCAATTAACGGTAAACCCGTGACCATCCTTAATCTTTTTGCACGACTCCATTTTATATGCTTTATTAAATGCTATTCTTCTGACCTATAACGTTCATAGCCCAGGTGGGTTAACCAAGGGGGAGAATAAGAAATTACGAAAACTTTTGGTGTTCAGAAAATACTGGAAGATATTCTTTTACCTATTTAATAAAATATCGGGAATGATTCTCTGACAAAAAAAGTTTATATGATACGGAAGGAGATACGAGCATAAATGGCGGATCAGATCTGTTTCTTGTCCTCGTGGTATGTTTATTGGAACGTGTTTTGACAGGTATTTCCTGCAAACATGGTCACGTGCCTTGAAATTCTGCATGGTCTCGCAGAAATTAATATCTTATAAATCCAGGCATCACTAAATTTTATCAAACATTTTATATAAACGTATTAATAAGAAAGACAGCCAGTGTGCATTGTCTCTTACATCAGGGCTCTGACGAAATGCATTTCTACGTCACTATGAGTCGCTTTTCCAGCATTTCTACAGTTTTGAGGTTTCCTGAATCCAGAAATACAATTTTCAGAAATATGTTTGTGTGTGTATGTATCCGTCTGTCTGCCTGTCAGCATAGCCTGATAACGAAACTTCGTATCGGTTAAATACATCCTGGTGTTGACACGAAGATGGGCGACAATTAAAGTGTTTCCTGTATGTGCTAAGGAGGCCCTGAAGGTTCCAGGAAGTTGAGGCGCCCATATTTTTAGATATTCGGCCCATGAGGTTTCCAGCTTTATGCACCGGCCGCCTTTACCCTCCGAATTGCTCTTGTTACTAATTTCTATGAGAGGGTGAGTCAATTCCAGGGCCATAGTGCCACTAAAAGGGAACCCAACCCATGACCTTCCGGTTTGTAGAGCAGTGGCACTACCATTATGCTACACTGCTACATTATGCTATGCTACACTGCTACACTGATACAGCATACCCCTTTAATCACTTCACGTAAAGAAAATTTCATTTTTCACGATTTTCTGCAAAACTTTTCTAACGGTTGTGTTTAAATTTTGTTATGAAGTTAATTAAACTAAGGCTAAAGCTTTACCTTGAACTTTTTTCGTAAAAGTTCTCTGGAGAGTAGTTATAAGGCAGCCCTCTTTTGCATGTCTTGCCTGGCGAACAGTACACCTTTGCAGGTGGCTGGGACAACTGAACACGCACTCCCAGCAATATGATCCCTTATTCTATGTCAGATAGAGAAAGTTATGCTAGTGTTTCTCATAAAATTATTTTATACTTTTGTAGCCATAGTCTAGCTAAACTACGGCAGCTGAATACAAAATAATTATCACACAAACGTATTAAGTTATAATAATAATTAAGGAATCGCGTACAATGTGCATTTTCTTAACCTAAGACTTAACCTACCCAGTCCTGAACCCGGGATAGGGATTTTTCACTACTGAAAAATCCCCGACCCGGCCGGGAATCGAACTCGGGCCGCCGGAGTGGAAGGAAGTTACAGATTATTTATCTCCTAGTTAAAAATTTCGGTATTCAAATTATACGTATGGCCTTGAAATGTGCCATGTATCTAACAAAATAATGAACTCAGGCATATTTTATAGTGAGGAAGATCATAATTCTTATCTGAACTTAGTAAAAATAAACCAAATAATAATAAACCCATGAAAAAAGAGACCTATACGAAGGAAGGCTTTTCACGAATGTTGATGGGCATCCAACAATGAAAGGGAGGCGTCCTTTTGACAACTCCTTAACTTGTAGTTAATTGTCGCATATATTCAATTCCCCATTAAAGCTAAGGATTAATTTATGTAATAACTCAACATGTAGGTAGTGATGAGCAAATGCAAGACCAAGACCAAGACCAAGGCGGTCTTGGTCTTGCATAGTTAACCCTGGTCTTGGTCTTGGTCTCGGTCTTGCATCAGTGGTCTTGGTCTTGGTCTCGGTCTTGCATACTCGGTCTTGGTCTTGTTGCAAGAGTCTTGCAGTTTTCTTTTACGCAACTTACTGTGATCGATGATTTAAAGTTACACCGATGACATGTTTGTTATTGCTTGCGAAAGTAACGAAAGCTAATTGCTTTTAGTTGCTTTGACCTGTAAACAGTAACAAAACAATTAAAAGCTATTCATCTATAAGTACCCACCTAAATTTAGCCATTAGTTACTTTTTCTTGTTTATGGCCTGCAGCGGTTTCAGTTATTTTTAAGTATAGGTATATGATACTGATAGTGTACTTACATAGTAAGCACCTATTATGTGACGGACATAAATAGCGTTCATAGCCCGCTGAGTCCTGCTCTACTGCTCTCTTCCAAACCAGACCTATTATTGATATCTTTCTTGAGGACAGATGCTTCTTCAGACCTGAAGTATTTCGATTTGTCATATGAATATTATAGTGTAAAGTTTCAAATTGAACGGCCGTGGAGACAATAAGTAAAATTAACAGGATGTGTATGAAATGTTTAAACGATTTCCGCAAAGGAGAGAGGTTCTATCTGACCTGTTTAAAACTGTATAATATAATAACAAAACATCACGGTATTGAAGCAGATGCTTTAGAAATTGTGCAATCTATAGCAAATCATACAATGTCCATTCGAAACCCAAACCCATAGGCTGCATATTTCTCTTTCCATATACCCTAATCTTATTTATAACACATCGTGAACAGAAAGATTTCCGCCACCCCCATAAATTACTTTCTACTTGCTTTCAAGTTTCGGGCCTTCAACCAATTGGGTCATAAATAATCATAACTATTCTTCATGCAAGCAAATATTCCTAGATCAGGCATTTTCTAGTTTTAGTATCTTTCCCCATTCGATATGCATCCTTAATATGAATCAGCAGCAAGAACTTAAGCACCGCCACCGTTATGTGTCAATAACAAAATTGTAGTAATAAAAAATGGTTTTCAATGGATGTCCTACCTATCATAAGCAAAATGTAGGCCTGTATAGCTACAGTACAATCAGATAGGCCTACGTAACTGTAAAGTAATAACTAGCAAATACCCGTCAAATAAGTTCCTGTTTTAATTAATCTACGGTTTAATGGTGTTTTATTGAATAATTATGAAGGATACCGGGCTTATAACCTGATTTTTTCAGACTTCATTTTATTTTTAAATTTTCTGCAAGGGGAACGGAAAGAGCTGAATAGCTATGTTATATTTTGTTCAAGTAGACAGGAAAGATTCTATATGTGAGAGTAGGCTATGAGTATTAATGATAGGTGTAAAAAAGGATATCATCATTAATGAAATAGGCTACTGAGCATGGTAATAGGCGTTTTAAGTTACGGGAGTTAATGTTTAAAGTTTCAAATCCTCAGTCATAGGCCGCCCACATGGCTGTGTGGTTAGACCGCTCGCCCTCCACCGCTGGGACCCGGGATCGGATCTCTATGGATCCAAGTGGAATTTGTGGTGGACAAAGTGGGGTTGGGGCAGGCTTTCTCGGGGTGCTCCGGTTTCTCCTGCCGTATATCCTTCCATCGTTGCTCCAGTCATCATAGTATGACCATTTGGTTGTAATAAAGAATTATTATAAATCCTCAGTCATAGCTTTCTTATAACCCAGTGAGAGGTTAGAGAAACTAGTTATTAAATAACTGTATGGTAGAATTTTTACAGTTTTATTGATAAACTATGTGGTCAGTATTTACACTGTATATGTCTTAGGTCCCTTGTTACATCTGTTTGTCTTTCGTACCATAATACTAGAGAACTATTGCAATTAGACATTTTAAAAATGAATATGGAGTGTTTATCGTAAATTCAACTCCCACCAATTGAAGGAACTAGCTGTATGGAATGCCATTCAGGAAAATCCGTCAGATTAACTCGAAGTTTTCATTGCAGTAATTTGTTTTAAGGTAGTGGTGAGAGAGGTTGTATACGGATTTCACATGTATTATTTGAATGGTGCGCTCGTTTTTGGATACGGACAGCGTCACGCACCGGGTCTGCTCTCATTGGTTACCGCACGATGAGGCAACCTCTACATTATAGGCCTACCAGCCTTGGGACTACCCCGGCTAGCGACTCTGCGGCGCCTTTGAGTAGCGGTTGCTTCCTCGCTGCGTACACAACGGGGCTTTATAAAACTTTTTCGAGTAGCAAGACTGCAAGAGTCTTGCAGTTAGGTCTTGTTCTTGCCAGAGTCTTGCAGGCTTGGTCTTGGTCTCGGTCTCGGTCTTGCATGGTCGGTCTTGGTCTTGGTCTTGCTAACGCTGATGCGGTCTTGGTCTTGGTCTCGGTCTTGCATTTTCTGCAAGACCAAGACCAAGACTGCAAGACCAAGACTGGTCTCGCTCATCACTACATGTAGGCCTATTGTGATTTTGAATTCTGAGATTACACCTATATGATAACTAGGGACCGGATTCTTAGGTTTTTACCTATTTTTTCCTTACTTCCAAAACAAAAAGCGCTCATACACTTTTTCGAATCATGTCCACAGGATTCACCCACATTAATTCTGTGGCACCTAAAAATACCTAAATGGGGTATAAAAATCTAAATATACCTAAACGGGATATAAAACCTAAAATATCTAATTTAGGCTCCTTTTTTGTCTTTTTTGTTGTTTGTCAGTTGAGAAATCGATATTTTGCGGGGAGAGAATAATTTTTATCGGGTAGAAATTAATACCACCAGCGATTCATTCAACCCATTGTCGTCTAGGATGGACAGTATCAAGAGAGGAAAAGAGTACCGGCCTATTCCTTTTAAAATATTCGTACGAACAACCATTGTTACCGTGTATGAACTAGAGTATAGATTTCTGTGTTTGGAAGCGCTTGTTTGCCTTTAGTACTTCCCTGTTATTCATACTGAGTGGTCAAACTGTGAGTTTTAAGAAGACGTGTTAATTATGTCGAAACAAATGAAATAGAGTTTATTACGGCAGTGGATTGGCGACGATCTGAATTTCACTACAGATGGCAAAGTAATATTTTGTCAAGCCTGCCAGAAACATGTATTATTTACCTTTCTATAAAAGGGGAAGTTTTTGTCCCTAGTTGAACTGTTGTGCGGTTAGCATGCGTAACAACCGAAAAAAAAGGAAAATAATCAGTTTCACATTATCCACATCCAACCATAAAGTATTTTACTCACTAAATTAGAAGCATCGGATTCGAATCCTGAGAAGAGTAGTGTCTAGATACAGTATTAACTATTAAATAAGAGATAACCGGAAGAACTTCACAGTTGAGAATCTTGAAAGATATTTAGTGATATACTGTAACCAGGAAATGTGAGACAATCTTATTTTCACTGCTTCTTTTGATTGTTTATGCTTTCTTTCTTCAATTATATAGTGTCTTAAAGCAAGTTTACACAAATTTAAGTCAATTTTGTTAAGTTAAATTTTACAAGTATTATGTACTCAATCTTATGTAGCACATTCAAATTCATTAAACCAATTATTCTACCCAAAAACGATATTTTGGACAAAAAACCTAAAAAAAAACTATTTCACCTAATGGAAAACCTAAAACAGTGTTTTTAAAAACCTAAAAATCCGGTCCCTAATGATAATCTGAAGGTGCCTTACACAAAATATTTATTAAATTGAAAAAATTAACAGTGAATTAATTTAGTGCATGTTCATTTTTAATAGCCTATCAAGCTCTCGGAATACCAGTTGGGGTGTAAATATTTTGGATGTTCAAGAATATTAAAAAATAGATTTAGAACAAACTATCCTCCTCATTATTATTAAGTGCCAGAATGGTACTTTTTAAGATTACTTGGTGAACGGGGAAAATGTCTGCCCGTCTGTCCGTCCGTAACTCGAATAGGACGAAACCTATTGATTTTGGACTAGATCGGTTGACTGTCACCAGAGTAACGACAAATTAACGCTCACATGATTTTTAAATAGCAGATATTCATTAAATCATTAATCGATAGAACTGAATGTGCTGTTGAGAACTGAAGACAAGTGACTACGTATTTGTAAGCCTTCAGATGTTTTGGGAAAAGTGAAGGGATATTATTGACGTGAGGTATTTGCTGTACATTTTTCCTGTTAATATTCTAGTTCTTTCTTTCTTCCTTTATCTTAGTTTTACCTCTCCCTTTTAGGATTTAAGCGACCGAAGCCGCCCGGGCCTTACAGGGCCGCGACCTGTCGGGAGAGGGATTATCTATGGATCAAATACGTACGCTACTTTTTTGACCAGACAAGGACATGGAGGTCCTCCGCGAATGAGTGATCAGCCCATTGCCGGGGCCACACACTCCAAACAAAGCGAGGATGGGAAGAAGATGATAATGACGGCCAGATATCTGGGGACCACAAGGGTCTAAAGTTACCCGAGATTTGTCTCACAGGTGTGGAAAAACCCCAGAAAAAACCCGTCCCGACCAGGATTCGAACCCGGACCCGCTGTGGGAGGAGCGAACGCATCCCTACGCCACAGCGGTGGATTAATATTGTAGTTATCCAACTGATTCCTTCAAATATGATGAGAAACCGTGGTCTAAAAACTCAATAGTTTCTTAAATAGACCTATTATCTCCATCTGGCAGTTGGTTTTGTAAGTTTACTTGATTTTATTTCACTTCGAACCCATTTAATGAAAACTTTCTAATCAAACAGTGAAGAATTTAAGGATTATTGGTTTTTGGTTATCTGTTGTGTACTGTTGCGTAGGAAGGTAACCTGTTTATGAGTTCATATGGACCATTGTGCATCGATTCTCTTACCAGTAGCATGTCACAAAATGTAAGCATAATTGTCCTATTATACAACTTGTAGCTATGGCTCATACAATGTCCAGTAATTGTTTTGAAGATTAAATATGTCGGGTTTCCACAGTCATTATACAGTAACACTTAAAATGTAGATATTGTATTCACAAAGTCGCTAAATTAGTGTTCCTTGCCAGTCGCCATACTGTAGGCGACCATGAAGGGTAATCAGCAGGGCCCGGATTCTAATGACATGTCATCTTTTTATTGATGTTGCATAGACATTGCCAACTTGTGGATAAATCCTAATCATGGCCTCTAGATTATAGAAATGCATTTTTATTTGGTCATTTTTTGTCATTTAATGCAATTTTATATTTTTAGGGCATTTATTTCAATTTTACGTCATTATTTTGTCATTTTCGTGTCATTTCCTTCCTTATTTAGTCATTTTCATGCATTTAAATTGAGTGTATTAACTTTTTTGTCGTCTTATTTTCTCATAGGGTAATATTTAAATAAATTACTAGGTTAGTATAATGCAACATTTTTTGTAGGACCTATTTTAAAAACTACTTTCTTATTTTTCTCCTCAAATGCTCCAATCAAGAACAAAGCACAAAGTTTTTAGACCTACAACATCCTTTCTGCGTTCATAGTTTTTACAATTATGTAAAAATTAGTCTATAACTTTGTATACAATAATAATTTTTTATAAATAAAATATCAGTTTTTAGGTCATTCTTTAGAATTATTAAGTCATTTTCTTTAAAATTTAGGGTAATTTTATAGGTCATCAGAATCCGGGCCCTGGTAATCAGTCATAAATAAGAGAGAGATTCCAACTAGCTGGCTCACTTGGTAGAGCATCGGCAAAGAGAGCCGAAGATCATGGGTTCGAATCCTAATGTCAGAGGGAATTTTATCCTAATATATTCTCATCTAATGTTGAAGAGAGTTAATATTTTATGGCTGCAGCCCAAAATTTTTGGAATCATTAATATTGATAATGATGATGATGATGATGTTAGTAATAGTAATAATAATAATAATAATAATAATAATAATAATAATAATAATAATAATAATAATAAATGAATAATGACTCAGGAATTACCTACTTCAATTTATGTACATTAAACTTTTAAAAACGTTATAAATATCTCCCTGAGATTGTAATGCATGACTATTTTGAATCATTTAACATAATTTAACTTACTTGCAGGCCAATTGTATATCTGTAACTTTAACTATTACCATACCTCGGCAATACTTATACCGTATTTATTGAAGAGTTTTCATTATCAAGAAGATTTAAAATGTAGTTCTATTAATTTGCCTAGTATTTACTCATTGTTTCTGCATCAAGGAAAAGGGAAATGGACACTGTATATCTGTTTAATTTTGAAGTAAATTAGATAATTATTGCTTTGAATTTTCCTTTCTGAATGAGTTGTACCCAATATTGAAAGGCACTGCAATACTTCGCCTATATCAGTTTAGTTATGTTGCATTTGTATTAAATAAATAAAATCAGGCAAACTGATGTAACCAAGTGCCAGAATGCCTTTGTTTATTCAGTGATCATTGTTGTAATCTATTTCCGAGTTAACCTCCAGATCGGGAAAATGTCTGTCCCTCTGTTTGTTTGTCTGTCTGTCCGTCCGTGTGTCTACGCGCAATAACTCAAATACGCTTTATCGGTTTTTCATGAAACTTGGTATACGCATTTAAAACGTCCATGGGAAGAAGCCTATTGACATGGGACCATAGAGGTTAACCTGTACCGGAGTAGTGCCCAATTTAGTGCCTGTTTTATGGTAATATATTAGAAAGAATTTATCAAATGCAAATCAGTTCTCATGGCAGCATATTGTTTTACAGTGTTCATATACGGCTTTGGAAGTTGCAATACAGGTAAGTTTGACAAATAACACTCTCCATACATTCCTTCACAAATGCTTATCAATCTTCAGACCTTTGTTTCTCCGTAAGCCCTGCTTAATGAATCGGTGTGGAGGTTAATTCGGAAAACGATTACAAAAATAACTTATTTTATGCATATTATAATTGCAATCATCACTGATTAAAGAAAACCATTCTGGCACATGCTTACATCAGTTTACTTGATTTTATTTTTTCCATCTTGGTTCCCGAGTAATTCGAACTGCCGGGATATCGAGTGCCGAGTCTATTAATTTTCAATCCAAAGCATTACATCACCTAACTAGCGTTGTAAATGCATCTTAATTAATAACATTATTCTCATCACACATGATAGTGCATGCCCGTTTAACACCTCTATTTTATACTTTGTAAGTTTATTTATAACTGCCTCTTACGTAATGTTCCATAGGGCACAGTAGGCCACGAACCGTATACAAATTAGTAGCAATAAAAGGGGTGACTTAATGTCTGAATACTCGGAATGTAGCGAGGGAATATTAAAATAGCGAAGATGCTAAGATGACAGTCAAATAACTATACATTCTAGGTTATACTCAGAGTTTACCTAAAGACTGAGCTAATGAATTTATGTTCTGATAGCACTGTTGTGTACCTTGTTATAATTACTCCAATAAGTTTGCGTATATAGTAATACGAAATTATTCCATGAATATTACTATTCTAGGATATAGATAGAAATCAAAACTGGCAGAATGATTTATTATTGATGCGACATTGCTGTAAACGCTGATCAGCAGTTCTAGGATTTCTATGTAAATACATATTTGTTTTTTTAGCCTACAAACCTTCCTAGGATAGCTGATCAGCATTATATACTTTTACAGTGTTATTCTATCCGACGATTTGATCAATGATTCTGTTCTGGAAGTGGATTGCAAAGGCAGAGCATCTTCCAAACGATTAAAAAATTAAGCTCATATAGAGTAATATTATGGTTGAAAATTTTGACTCTTGCCGTAATTTAGGTGTCAACTACAAAGCTGTTTAACAACGAAGCTAATTCATTACACTAAAATAAAAGGACTTTCACATTCATCAACCTACTTCTTTATTTTAAGGTGTACAATGTTGATAGAAACTCAACAAACATTTGCAAACTGTTTGGTTAAAGGCCTTAGTTGTTGGAACCGTATATGAAAACTGAAGATTTGTCTCAATATCATTTTTCTTAAATTCTTATAACCACTCCATCCTGCTCGATCATGAGCTGCTATCTCCTCCGCTGCTGTAAGATGAGCTGTTATCACATCCGCTGCTCTATCATGAGCTGCTATCTCCTCCGCTGCTCTATCATCAGCTGCTATCTCCTCCGCTGCTGTAAGATGAGCTGTTATCACCTCCGCTGCTCTATTATGAGCTGCTATCTCCTCCGCTGCCCTATTATGAGCTGCTATCTCCTCCGCTGCTCTATCATGAGCTGCTATCTCCTCCGCTGCTGTAAGATGAGCTGTTATCACCGCCGCTGCTCTATCATGAGCTGCTATCTCATCCGCTGCTCTATTATGAGCTGCTATCTCCTCCGCTGCCCTATCATGAGCTGCTATCTCCTCCGCTGCTGTAAGATGAGCTGTTATCACCTCCGCTGCTCTATTATGAGCTGCTATCTCCTCCGCTGCCCTATTATGAGCTGCTATCTCCTCCGCTGCTCTATCATGAGCTGCTATCTCCTCCGCTGCTGTAAGATGAGCTGTTATCACCTCCGCTGCTCTATTATGAGCTGCTATCTCCTCCGCTGCCCTATTATGAGCTATCTCCTCCGCTGCTCTATCATGAGCTGCTATCTCCTCCGCTGCTGTAAGATGAGCTGTTATCACCTCCGCTGCTCTATCATGAGCTGCTATCTCCTCCGCTGCTCTATTATGAGCTGCTATCTCCTCCGCTGCTATCTCCTCCGCTGCTATCTCCTCCGCTGCTGTAGGATGAGCTGTTATCACCTCCGCTGCTCTATCATGAGCTGCTATCTCCTACGCTACTCTATCATGAGCTGCTATCTCCTCCGCTGCTGTAAGATGAGCTGTTATCACCTCCGCTGCTCTATCATGAGCTGCTATCTCCTCCGCTGCCCTATTATGAGCTGCTATCTCCTCCGCTGCTCTATCATGAGCTGCTATCTCCTCCGCTGCCCTATTATGAGCTGCTATCTCCTCCGCTGCTCTATCATGAGCTGCTATCTCCTCCGCTGCTGTAAGATGAGCTGTTATCACCTCCGCTGCTCTATCATGAGCTGCTATCTCCTACGCTTCTCTATCATGAGCTGCTATCTCCTCCGCTGCTGTAAGATGAGCTGTTATCACCTCCGCTGCTCTATCATGAGCTGCTATCACCTCCGCTGCCCTATTATGAGCTGTTATCTCCTCCGCTGCTCTATCATGAGCTGCTATCTCCTCCGCTGCTGTAAGATGAGCTGTTATCACCTCCGCTGCTCTATCATGAGCTGTTATCTCCTCCGCTGCCCTATTATGAGCTGCTATATCCTCCGCTGCTGTAAGATGAGCTGTTATCACCTCCGCTGCTCTATCATGAGCTGCTACTATCTCCTCCACTGCTCTATCATGAGCTGCTATCTCCTCCGCTACTGTAAAATGAGCTGTTATCACCTCCGCTGCTGTAGGATGAGCTGTTATCACCTCCGCTGCTCTATCATGAGCTGCTATCTCCTCCGCTGCTCTATCATGAGCTGCTATCTCCTCCGCTGCTCTATTATGAGCTGCTATCTCCTCCGCTGCTGTAAGATGAGCTGTTATCACCTCCGCTGCTGTAGGATGAGCTGTTATCACCTCAGCTGCTCTATCATGAGCTGCTATCTCCTCCGCTGCCCTATTATGAGCTGCTATCTCCTCCGCTGCTCTATTATGAGCTGCTATCTCCTCCGCTGCTCTATTATGAGCTGCTATCTCCTCCGCTGCTATAGGATGAGCTGCTATCTCCTCCGCTGCTCTATCATGAGCTGCTATCTCCTCCGCTGTAAGATGAGCTGTTATCACCTCCGCTGCTCTATCATGAGCTGCTATCTCCTCCGCTGCTCTATCATGAGCTGCTACCTCCTCCGCTGGTCATCATGAGCTGCTATCTCCTCCGCTGCTCTATCATGAGCTGCTATCTCCTCCGCTGCTCTATCATGAGCTGCTATCTCCTCCGCTGCTGTAAGATGAGCTGTTATCACCTCCGCTGCTCTATCATGAGCTGCTATCTCCTCCGCTGGTCTATCATGAGCTGCTACCTCCTCCGCTGGTCATCATGAGCTGCTATCTCCTCCGCTGCTCTATCATGAGCTGCTACCTCCTCCGCTGGTCATCATGAGCTGCTATCTCCTCCGCTGCTCTATCATGAGCTGCTATCTCCTCCGCTGCTCTATCATCAGCTGCTATCTCCTCCGCTGCTCTATCATGAGCTGCTACCTCCTCCGCTGGTCATCATGAGCTGCTATCTCCTCCGCTGCTCTATCATGAGCTGCTATCTCCTCCGCTGCTCTATCATGAGCTGCTATCTCCTCCGCTGCTGTAAAATAAGCTGTTATCACCTCCGCTGCTCTTTCATGAGCTGCTCTCTCCTCCGCTGCTGTAGGTTGAGGTGTTATCTCCTCCGCTGCTCTACCATGAGCTGCTATCTGCTCCGCTGTTCCATCCAAAGCAGCTCCATTCAGAGCTCATAAAGCCTCTCTAGCTCTATACTGATCTGAAATTTGGGTTATGTAAAATAATCATATTATGAGTAGTGCTCTGTAGATGCGGAACTACATTCTGTTTTCGATAATTCAGAACAAAACACTCAGAATATTCGAGAACAAGGTAGACCTGCAGAGAAAATTTTTCAGACAATAACGAGATGAATGAAAAGGGAATGAAGGACACATTTAGTGATGAGATTCAACTTCTATATAGCCTAACACCTAATAATCATGTAGACATGGTTGGGCAGAACTCGTAGCTCGAAAAACACAGTTTCGTGCAAGTTATTGAGGACCTAGACACAGAGGGGAGAATTACCTAATATATTCAAAAGACCCGCCCCAGGGAGATCGGAAAGAGACAAGTAGCTTAAGCAGAAGAAACTAGGACGATGAATATATTTTTGTTGAAAATTCGTTATTGTTCTACCGAAGGAATAAGCTGTAAAAGTCTACATCCCATGTTTTTGGCTAAAGCCATGCTTTGCATACTCGATTCATAAATAGCTATTCACCTCTTCTTAGAATTCTTGAAAGTCTGCAAAACGGCCTATATAATATTTATAATTGAGTAATATGGTATCATATTTGTCAATATTAGCAAATAATGTGCTAGCAATAAATCTGTGATATGTGACTTAGTTTCAGGTGAGTGGAATTGATGGTGGAATATGTCGTTGAGATTAACCCGAATAAACAGTTCTAAAATGTATTAAAACGAACTCTTCTTAAAGTACTCATATCAAGTATTGAGAAATCTCTCCAGGGTATTGACACGCAGAAATATATACTTCCTTAGTTTAAATCAATGATAACTGAAGATATAAAGATATCTCTGCAATATGAAGGAAAGTCAATTCACCTTGGTTATGTTGCGCGCCTAAATAAAATCAATCCATATAGGCCTACACTTACCTTGAACACTCATATATTGCATAGCCAATTGCGTAAATCCAAATTTGTGCCTGCATGTAGAGGTTTCTGTAGTATCTCTTTATATATAAAAGGCTTTGTACTGACTGACTGAATGAATGACTGACTGACTGATTGACTGAATGACAGGAATCAACGTACAGCCTAAACTATAACAGGTAGAGACTTGGAATTTTGACAGTACCTTCGTTTCATAATGTAGGTGCTCACTAAGAAAGGATTTTGAAAAATTCTGATGCTAAATGCCAAAAATTAAATGTTTTTGAAAATACTTAATCTCTTTTTACATAGAATTATCAATTCCAAATCACAGAATATATTGTTGCCAAATGGTATCAGGTGGGCTTGGAAAAAACAAATGAAATGCACTTTTGACAAATAAGAGAAGTTATCAAAATAATTCATGTTATAAATAAATATTACAGAATGAAATCCACTAAAATAATGGAATCACATAACTTTCTCTACCCTGGACATAGAGAAAACAAAACGAGGTATGGTAATGTGTATATTATTATATTATATCGCAGGTTTTTGGAGAGAAAAGTATGAAAGTGATAATGCTTTATGGTAACATAAGAGTGGGAAATTTCCCGCCTCGATATTACAATTTTATGTTACAGGAATTTCTGTTTCTTCTTATTTAAACCTCTACCAGGCTTGCTGTGCACTGTACAAGCGATGGGATGCAACATTCTAGATCCTCTATGAGCCATAAAATACTATATCAAGCGTTTTCTGAGGGAATAGTTTGAGTGTAATAAGTCGTTCATCCTATTTCAAATTATAAATGCCTATATAAGGACCTAGAATTTAAAATTGAAAATCCTTCATAAGCTAATTTCCAATTACAAAATACAAAACCCGGGCGACGCCGGGTCTTTTAAGCTAGTCATTAATATAATTCGTGAACAAAGCTTCAGATGTTTTTTACTTATCTTGTTATGGCATAGTGCTTCAAAAATAAGTTCTAAAACGATTAAGTTACTTATGCATAAAAAAATAACACAAATAAAAACAATTAACAACATTTAATGTTAAAGAAATTATTCTTCTATCTTATAAGAATTTCTAGTAAAGCAGTTAATTTCATCACTGTCATTCCGTGAACACTAGCCTCGATGAGAAAACATATTTTGGTAATCCTTGGTCACTGAAAAGCGTTGTCCACTCCATCCCATAATATGTTGGGAGCCATGCACCAGAAAATCAAAGCCTTGCTGCACAAGTGCATACTAGGTGGCAGGACGGCTGGAAGTTCCCAATATCGCTGCACGGCACGCAATAAAATTTGTATTTCACAAATATTAACATCTGTCTAAAACATATTGTATGTTACACATGGTAAAATGGTTTTAGTTTGCTCGTAGGATTGCTACACACGCTTTTACGGGCTCGTTTCGCGAACATAGAAAATCTCGTTTTCGCCACTTGTTTCATAAATAATTATTGTTAACTCATTTTTTCATTATCTCTAACCCTAATATACCTTCGGGCGAAATAGGGTTTAATCCAATTTTGGATATTCAATAAAAATACGGTACATGGTCTAATCTAATTTCATTAAAGCTAATTATTTGCTGATCACCATATAGACCGCCATCAAGTTTCAGCCCTTGCCTGCACCACGTGACCCAACGATTCCCTCCCCCTGAGCAGTCGGTTCTGTGAACACACATTATTTCATTGCGCCATTTTAGGTTAATTTTGTGTGAACTTCTTAGCGATGTTATTTATATTTACAATACTCCAAGAAACAGATGTAATAACATGGATTCTCCAAACATTCTCATAGTCTCAAACGCAGATATCTTTGTGCTCAGACTCTGATTTTCAATATATTTGTTTGCAAGGATGTTATAAACCGAACAAGGCTTCCTTTGTTGAACTTATTCCTTCTGGATTGCATCAGTTTACAAATAAGTGAGTCAGTATCGTGCTGGCTTTCTGTGCGCAAGATTGAGAGTTCGATCCCGGACCAGGTCTACTACATTTATGTATGCAGGTTGATGTTATCTTTGTTCGCTCGTATCAACATTTTCCCTACGCTAAGGACCTGATCAAACTCTTCCGCGGCCGGCGGGTTAGGCCTATACGAGGAACTATGTGTACCTCTGCTGTAGACTATCAATAAATGACTTGTATCTACAGTATCTACAGTACAACATGAGACGCGCTGCTAGGCCTATAACTTCATAAAAAACGTTGTTCTAAAATTACATAAGCACTAATTCCATTAGGCAACATTCCAAAATACGGTTTGAAATAACGTTATAGGCTATAAAAGTCAGAAGTTCTTAAACCATTATCTCCTACATGGATATAATGGGCTCTTTAATATTAAATGAAGCAATAATATTTATTAAAATTATACGCTAATTTGGGTGTTTCACGCAAGAAATACGCTTCCAAGATTACAAATAAAATTATTTAAATACCCACATCAACACAGGTGCAAACCCACACAAGAATACAGTACTCATGCCGAAGTTATAAAAGAAACCAGGACAAAAACCACAGGCTATAAATACCTGAATTCTAAGCCTAGGGAGTGTGGTTTCGGAAGTTGAAGTCTTCGGAGATTCCATTTTATATGCTTTTGAGAAACAGAAATGTTTCTCAAATCACTACTTATTTTGATCCACGCCGAAAATGAAGAACGATCTCTTAGCAACAAAATTCTTTGATGGCGTACAAGAATTTAGTAATATTTTGGCAACATGTACATAACTTATTTTTAAAAATGTATTTCTCTATGTGGGAAAAAATTACTAAGTGCTATTGACCGGCTTGAATCTGGAAATAACAGTTGGTTCGATATGTTTTGAGCAATTCTCTGGCAGCATATCAATATTCAGATTCCTGGGATGACTTCTCATATACTAACATAAAAGGCACTAAATTTGGGATTATTCCGGTACTGGACAACCGATTTGGTCGAATATCAAAAGACGTCTTCCCATGGACATTATAAATGCGTATACGAAGTATCATAAAATCCGATAAAGCGCATTTGAGTTATTGCGCCTTTAAATTAGACACCAAATTGGGTTTTACTCCGGTACCGGACAACATATTAGGTTCAAATTCAATAGGGAACTTTTCATGGATGTCATAAATTCGTATACCAAGTTTAATGGGAATCCGATATAGCGTACTTGAGTTATGGCACCGTTCTATTAGAAAAGCGCCGTAATCTATAAAAATAGACACTAAATTGGGCATTACTCCGGTACCGGTGAACCGATTTGGTTCAATATCAATAGGGTTCTTCCCATGGACATTATAAATGTGTTTTCCAAGTTTCATGAAAATCCGAAGAAGCGTATTTGAGTTATGGTGCGTACAGACGCACGGACGGACAGACAGACAGACGGACAGACATTTTTTCGTCCCCCACACAATCTCATAAAGTACCATACTGGCACTTAATATTGAAGAGAATCTAATCATTGAAAGTTTCATCCTGTAAAAATTCAGGTATTGAGTAATATGCTTTTCTTAGCAAGACATTTTATTACTTTTGCTTTGAATTGCTTGTTATTCATTTCTTTCCAATTCTTTTCAACAATAACACTCAGACGTTTTGTTGAATTCTGGAGTCTACTGCTAAACTTTTGTTTTAAATCTCCATTAGCATTCCGTTTAAGCTGATCAGAGAAAGGAATAATGCTCGTTTTACTTATGTTTAATTTAAGTTCATTTATTAAATACCATTTACATAGTTTTCCAAAGTTGCGTTCATTTTTCTTTTCTTTTAGCAACACTGTTGTGCCATTTGCACAAACGATTGTATTTTCTTGAATTTAATTTGAAAGATCGTTAGTATAATATATTATGAATTAACAGCGGGCCCAGGACAGAGCCTTGTGGGAAACTTGATTTTATTTCTTTAAATTGAGAATGGGATAATAGCACCAGAATCCAAAATTACCCCGTCTTCTTTACGATTATTAAGTAAGATTCAAACAATCTTAAACAGGTACTATGAGCATAGGGTTATGAAATTGTATCAAAAGTATATCAATGCGTCACATTTTATATGTACTAATAGTTTATATTTGTATTCACAACGGAGTAAAAAATCTCTAATGTATATTAATTCATGTTATACTCGAAGAGACAATAAAAACTATAACTTCTATATTAAATTGTTTATTTCACTGCCAAGATTTTTTTTTTACAAAGTACAGTATAACGGTGTATTGCCTCGTTCTTATTGACTAAAATTTAATTTTAACATGTGAGGGCATTAAAGCTACATATTCAATAGTTATGGCTATATACATATGAAGTGGTATCATTTCTTAATATAACATGTGATATTGTTATTGGAATCAGATGGGATCTACATGAGAGGAGAATGATTTTAAATAAAATTAAATAATGATGTTGATGTTGTCTAGTAGGCGTAGCTGATTCCAAGACCGTTGGAGTAGGTCATGTGTGCGACAGCGGGGGCAGCAGAGTAGGCAACTCCAAGAAGTCCTCCATGAGCTACAGCAGGAGCAGCGTAAGCGTGAGGGGCAGCATATGCAGGGGCGGCGTATGCGGGGGCGGCATATGCGTGAGCAGCAAGAGGAGCAGCATAGGCAGCAGCAGGGTAGGCGAGGGCATCGTTGCTCACACGGGTGTCGTATTTGCGCACGCTAGAGAATGGGGTATCGATGGTCTTGGAGTAGGTAGACACCTGTCCCAAGTTACCGTAGCTCCTGAGGACGTTGGAGTGCTGGGAGGTGATGGCTGCGGGGGCGACGGCAGCATGTCCGTAAGCCACGGGGGCGGCAGCGTAACCTACGGCAGCGGGGGCAGCATAACCGACGGCAGCTGGGGCAGCATAACCGACGGCAGCGGGGGCGCCAAGGAAGCCAGCGTTAGCGACAGCTACCAAAGCGGCGAGGATAACATACTGAAAATAAAGAAAATTTTATTTTAGATTTAATTGATTCAAAAATAATAAATATCATAAGAACATACATTTTCAAACTGAAGACATTTAACATATTTTCTGTTATGTGGATAAGTTACTTATTTTATTTGACTTTTTTTTTAGAGTAACAGTCCATATTAGTAAATTAGGAGATACTTGAAAAACTGTTTGTCATGGTTGGCTGTAAACTTGAATTATGTCTGAAAGGTCATGAGTCAGTGACTCTTCAAAACGAAGTATAGTAGGTCTATATAGATCGTATGTTCGTTTTCAAACATAATCCAAACTTCCAATTCTTTGCCATGCTATAAATGGCTCAACGGACACTGATATGATTCATGCCCTTCTGAGGCCAAATACTGCATCTATATATTGAGATTACAGAACAGCAAGAAAGTAAAAATGGCCAAAATACTTACTGATGCACTTTCAAAATAACGAATTCATTTATGTATTTCAGTACAGTACCGGTACCGGTACCGGTACTTGATTCGCCTGATCAGTTCTTTCTCCAGCTTTGTTAATTGGTTCGAAATATTATAGTTTTGAGTATTTATCATTCACTGGGTAAGATGATCAAGGCGGTGTCGTCACATTCGGCAGCTTGCTGGTTCGAATTCCGTGACCAGCCAAAGTGTGGGATTTTTTCTGGTCTCTCTCCACTCACAAAGGTAAATTCCAAACTGGAATTAATTTATGCATCATTATCAAATCTAATAAGTAGACCGCTGTGGTGCAGGGGATGAGTTCGCTTCCTTCAGGCAGTGGGCCAGGGTTCGATTCCTCGAAGGGACAAGTTACTTAGGTGGAGTTTTATCCGGGGATTTTCCTCATCTGGGAGGCGAATGTTGGGTAACTTTAAGCCTTTGTGGTTCCCGGATATCACCTTCATCCCATCCGCGCCTTGTTCGGTAAGAGTCTGTCTGCGACTGGTGTGATTCGTCCTATGCGATTGTGTGGTCTAGGCGGTGGCCCCAGCATTGGGCTGATCACCCATTGGGGATACTCTCATGTCCACGTCTGGTCAAATAGTATGTATGTGGTCCAAAGATAATCCCTCTCCCTAAAAGTCGCGGTCCTGTAAGGCCCGGCGTGGGCCGCATTAATTCCCCTTCAACGGGAGAGGTAAAACTAAGAGAAAGAAGATGATAATGTCGGTATAGTGACTTTAGTATGGGCCCGATGCCTAGTTCTACCATAATTGGAAATCTGTCCACCCTCCATCAAAACAATTTGTTTAATGGGCGAAATTTCATACTACATAGAGATTAAAAGGCAGCTAGAACACTAGACAAAATAACTTAGACGTCCCTGTATTGTGAATTCCCCCTTATAGTCATTTACCAAACAGCCGTGAATCATCCTAATTCTGTTGTTCTGTGTTGTACCACGGAAGATGTCAGGATGATGCAAAAATGCTAGATAGTGATCAAAGTTAAGTACCGGTAATTAACTCATTCAGTATTGCAACCAAATGGACTGTTCTTGATGGAGATGTGCTCTGATTAAAATGTAATAATTTCTAATGATGATTATAACACCGGAATTAATAATAATAAAATAATAACAAAATGAAGTTAACGTTTCTGGTATATTTTACTGTAATCTAGTATAATTTTTGGTAGCGTCTGGCATAAGTTCAACTCGTAAGGTTGAAATACCATCGCAATGTATTATCTGCTAAAAGTGGCAATTGCTATTTTCGAGCTTATCTAGCAAATTAAGTAGTTTCTAACCAAATGGGAATTTTAATAACAAAATCTGGTGGGGAAAAATAATTTCTGTTTTGCTAATGTAGATAATTAATTGTAGCCTATTCTCAAATTTCCTACCGACAAAAAGAACTATATATTCTCTTGACTATATAGAAATGAGTATTTGCTTGTTCAAGCTTAGGCCTATGTCAATTTTATCTTCTTTAGTCCTGAATTCTGTTAAATAAATATATGTTTAAAATAAGTACAGTGATCCCTTTACGGACCGTAAAGGCCATTAGGGTTCCAAGAGTTGGAGGCTTCTAGATTTTTAGACATTCGGCACGTGTAGGTGGCAAGATTATACGTATATGTATATGTATATGTATATGTATATGTATAAGCCATTTAAGCCGACCGTCTTACTCCCAGAATTGTTCCTGGTACTCGTTTCTGGTTAAAGGCTGGGTCGACTCTAGGGTCTCAGTATCACCAGAATTGGATCAGTTGAAAAAATCCCAATGACCTCATCGGGGATCAAACCCGCAACATTCTAGTTCGTGGCACAATGCCTCGACTTACCGCGTCATGGCGTACCCTACATGTTTCATAAGTCCTATGTAATACTCTTTGTCCCATGAGACAATTCCCTATTGGGGAATCTACAAGGATGTAAACCATTCGAGCCTCTTTCCATTCGTTGTATATATACTGTTGTATAAAGTTAAAGGCCAATACTCTCTGCCTCTCCAGTGTGAATCCACAAGCTAAGGTCTGTTACCATCTAAATTATCCCAATGGGTGATTACAATATTTCTTTCTAGGAAGTATTCGTCTATTCCACTTGGAGATAAAAACCCTGCATGGCATATAACTAACCAACTCCGTGGCGCTGCATCCTCCATAGGTAGATGACAGGTTTGAGAGGCATGTGGTCAGAATGCCGACACCAGCGGCTGTTAATGATTTTTTCCGTGACCTAAGCCTCTACTTGTTAATCAAGTAGTTCCTCTTTTCGAATAACGAGGCTGAGCGCACACTACCTCAGAAAAATCCGAGGAGGTATCGGGATGGAACCTGCACCTGCTGATCCGTAACCACTAGACCATGCAGGTGGTATAGGCCAAATAATTAGAATGGACCCAACATCTTTATATGTCTTTTAAATGATGGATTAAAACGAGTGGTACATTTGTGATTATGTAGTAACGAAAGAGTACCGGTATTTAAAAGACATACATTATGACCAAAAAACTAGCCACCTGGTGAGAAGTTTCATTTCCTCAGTGAGTAAGTCTTTTAAATAAGGACAAGTAAGGGAAATTTCTTACCAAAAATTTGAATGACTAGATACAATTGCAAATATTCTATTACCTTCCCCCCTTCCACCCCATAAAAATTCTATACAAAAATTAAAACTTTTTTCAGTAATTGGATTATTCAATTTATAAAGGAATTGCTTATTTCATCATTATACCACTTTCTACAGTATAATGTAAATTATCCACTACGTTCCCAAAGATTCCAGATCACAAATGAACTCTGTAAACTCTATATCCAAAAAACTTGTTGTGCGCTATACGTACCGGTACAGTAATCATTTCTTGTGTAATTCCCCCCTACACTGCTCAAATTCTGTCTTTAGTATGTAATCCAGAGGCGCGAAAAGTATCCTTTCCAATGAACATATTGGCCGAGAAAATTTATATTTTACCTGAATGTAATAACTATAAAGACTTCAACCTACGAAACATTTCAAATACAATGATAATGATGGTGTATATGGCCCAGATGTAAAGCAAACTTCTGCTGGGAAGATAGGTAGAGTAATAATGTTATTATTATAATTTCTAGCAGCAATTTTCAACAAAATATAATTACAATAGGTTGTCGGTTTTCAAATAATGTAGTAATACTGTATTAACAATACCAAAACGTTCAGTACTGTCCACACAGCATTCATGCAGTACTTCTTTCAAAAGTATATTAAATTTGATATTGAGTGTGTAATTGGTAAAATATAAAACCACTATTTTGTAAAACTATACATAGTTGTCCCCAAACATTCATTATATTCTTTCTTACATAAGTTTGGTAGGATAGGTTTGATTCATAGGTGCGAGAAAAATTAAATATGATATTAATAGACTTACCAGCTATAAAATTAACTTATTTTGGGCTCAAATGTACATCGAAGAATATCATTAAAATGTTAGTTTCAGAATAAGAAAATATAAGATGATAACTAAATGGCTTGTAATTTTAATTGTTTAGCAGAGATAACGATAGTAAAGGTAAAGTCCCATTACAAAATCCTACTATAATAAGTAATAATAAATAGGAAAGTAATAACAATGATAGGGATGACAATAGTAAACACGTCAAAACACCTAGTCTTTATTGTTTGAAGAAGTGAGACGGTCGTAGATCGTACAAAGTTGTCCTCGTGAATACTGTATAGCATAATATTTCAAATTGCTTTTAAGTTAATCTCCATGCCACGTTTATAAGATACTATTTTGATTGGTTAGCTAAGATATCCTTCGTTTCTCTAAAGCTCGCGTTTGCTGTCTTTGGGTAAGCAATGTTAGCCTATATTATACTAGCTTAAAAGACCCGGCGTCGCCCGGGTTTTGTATTTTGTAATTGGAAATTAGCTTATGAAGGATTTTCAATTTTAAATTCTAGGTCCTTATATAGGCATTTATAATTTGAAATAGGAAGAACGACTTATTACACTCAAACTATTCCCTCAGAAAACGCTTGATATAATTTTTTATGGCTCATAGAGGATCTAGAATTTTGCATCCCATCGCTTGTACAGTGCACAGCAAGCCTGGTAGAGGTTTAAATAAGATGAAACAGAAATTCCTGTAACATTAAATTGTAATATCGAGGCGGGAAATTTCCCACTCTTATGTTACCATAAAGCCGTTTTGGAGATGAAATTAAACAGAAAGCATTATCACTTTCATACTTTTCTCTCCAAAAACTTGCGATATAATATAATAATATACACATTACCATACCTCGTTTTGTTTTCTCTATGTCCAGGGTAGAGAAAGTTATGTGATTCCATTATTTTAGTGGATTTCATTCTGTAATATTTATTTATAACATGAATTATTTTGATAACTTCTCTTGTTTGTCAAAAGTGCATTTCAACTGTTTTTTCCAAGCCCATCATATAAAATTTGGCAACAATATATTCTGTGATTTGGAATGGATAATTCTATGTAAAAAGGGGTTAAGTATTCTCAAAAACATTTAATTTTTGGCATTTAGAATAAGAATTTTTCAAAATCCTTTCTTAGTGAGCACCTACATTATGAAGCGAAGGTACTGTCAAAATTCCAAGTCTCTACCTGTTATAGTTTAGGCTGTACGTTGATTCCTGTCATTCAGTCAATCAGTCATTCAGTCAGTCAGTCAGTCAGGACAAAGCCTTTTATATATATAGAGATTATAGACACTATATCTACAAATGTGATGATAATGATGATGGTGATAATAGTAATAGTGATATGGTGAAGATGATGTTGATTGTGGTGATGATTAATATCGATGAGATTTCTTAAGTTTTATCACTGAAACAAATTTCACAGATATATCCGTAAAACAGGAATTGTCTGAGAATAAATGGCACCCTTAGACCTTCGTATAGCTAGGAATCTGAAAATAGCCCTAAACGATTGAAGAGTACTAGATGGCCAGGATTACTGATGATGGTACCTCACTATTTTACTTGTAACTCAGTTGGGTTCTTATCAAGGTTGTATCTTTGTGTCTGGATCAGGGAAAAATTAGGAATACAAGAAATTTAAATAGAGCTAGATCCTTTAACAAATGAAATAACATTTTGACTAACTGTAAAAAGGAAAACAGCTCAGAAAATTGTGTATCATTAAGATTTGTGGGAAGAACTGGGAAGATTAGGCCTATTAATTTTAAATGTTTTTCTTAAAGAATAGCCTTTGAGGACAAAGGGGTTTCCTAGAGTGAAAAATGCAGATGGTGTCGTTCTAAATGACGTAAGGAGACTAAACTTTACAAGCTGGTAATTCCAAAGAAAATTTTCTATTGAAATGAGGCCTATAGGTACCGTAAATGGGGTGAATGATTGGTGCAGGAGAAGTAGGTATCATAACATTTCCGCGAGCTCCTAAATGGATATTTGCAAGAACAAATGGAAATTGTTTCCTAAGAAATTCCAGTGCTTATATGTATAGTGTGACCGAAGTCTTTATTTTATAGCATTAATTTTTATGGTAGGCTAAAACTTAAACGTTATTTTAGAGCAGTGATATCTTCTGACCTTCGTTTATCAATAATGTTTTCTCCTATTGGTTTACTTTGAAGTTGTTCCGTATTCCCATCTGCGTTAACATAGTTTTGAGTTATATGAATGCATAAATGTTTCTAAATGTCGTATGGAAATTCTTCCATTATCCATATCATTAGCGCCACAGTCTTTGGTTATATTCTTAGCCTATCATTACTACAATCCCAGTATCATTACCAAAATATAATATTCCATCCATTTCTATCCCCCAGCACAGCTATCTCCTCGAGCCGCGTCTTAGTGTTCACTCCTAGTCTTTACTAAATTATTAATACTTACATTCTCTTTACCAAGAAAACGATAGTGCAATCAAGAAATCGCTCCGAGCACTTGTGCAGGCAAGAATCCGCCAAGAAATGGAATTCAGTTGGCAGCGCTAGCGTATGGTTATAATATTCTGCTGCAATCATTTATGAAGTTAGAAATAAAATTAACATAAAACTGACCTTATAAAGAAGATGTTGAGAATATCTACCGTTTCTAAGTCACAAATTCACGCGCTTTAATTTATTTTTAGAAATCTTTAATTTAAGATGTAATGTAATTACCAATTCCAGTTTTCGACTCATCAGGAATAACAAACAGATGCACAATAGTTAACATGGCCATCTCTGGTTACGCGTCTGAAAGGAAGGTTGGGGGAGATACTAACATTTGCATGAGTGGCGAATATAACCAAAGCTGCGGAGTGACTTATTGGTGGCACTGTACAATGGAATAGTTATTTTACCTCACATAAATCTTTAAAAATGAGGTTTTATAAGCCACTGAGATATATTACTAAAATAAAAATCTTCGCATGCATATATATTTTTATAATTATTATATATTTCATGTTTTCGTCCTGGCTGAGTGGTAGAGAAGGCCTTATGGCCTTACTCCGCCAGGTTAAATAAATAAATATTCCGCCTGTAATTCTTCTATTGACTTGTCTAAATACCAAGAGCCTAGAGTTAGATTTTGTAAGTCAAAGAATGATTTAATTCTATGATCTATTGCACAGTTTAATAGGCATTGTTCGTGAGTTGCATATTGTAAGGCAGGCAGCATTTAAATGTTTTGTTTAATTGGTTACTCAGCCTATCATTTTATAGAATTAGTGATTTTTTAAGCTGCTCACCTTTCAAAGCTGAATTTATATTAATATACGCATTCATCAAATTATATCAGAGGGTTTGTAAGTTTGAGATCTTTGTAGAAAATTTTATCAAGTAGCTGACTTCCCTGAATGACAGTTTTAACGCTTGGATAAAATTCCGTTATGTAACGTAAAGCGTTAAGTTCTTCCTAAATTTTTGTCATATTCTATCGTTTGAGTATCAGGAGTGTCGTACGTGCATTTTAGAACAATTTACATTGCATTAATGTGTATTTTTTATGTATTTTATTGTATTTAATGGTTATAAAATGTATCCATTGCAACCAACTGTTGCTAAAGACAAGAATAAAATTCTGAACATTGAAACGTATTATATAAAAACTCTTAAATTAATTCTTTGCGACGAACATGTTTTAACTCCTTAATGTTTATCTGGTCCGTGAATTAAGGTTGCTAAGGTAAACTAAAAGTAACGCTAAATTATTGTATCCTATAGCCTCGCCAAGCAGAGGGTATTATAGTATCTTACCTTGAAAGTCATGTTGTTGTGAGGTAGATAGAACAGATCACAGCAGTAGAACTAAATTGAGAATTTTGTGGCTTCTATGGCACGATGCTCACTTTTATACAGAAAATGTCTAGGAGGGGACCCGAGATTGGGTGCTGAGAAGGGCGATGCCCTATTGCAAGAACTTTCGCTATCAAGGCAACCACTTGCACACGTGTTGTGGTTCATAAGCCACATGTGGCCCACCCGGCTTACCGTACTCTTGTTTTCCGTTGACCGTGAAACGAATTGTTTTATTACAACATATTGTTTTATGAATCACAGTAAGTAAAACTAAACTTGTTAATCATGTAACAAGCATTACTGGATTTTTAGAAATACTGTATATCTGTCAATTTCAATTTAACCTACTTTGTCTTCTAACATATAATAATAATAATAATAATAATAATAAACTACGATAAGATGCCGTGAGGTTAGGACCAGAGGATTCAATCTACTTTTTAATGTTCTTTTTTCCATATTAAATAGTTCTCCAGAGTCATTTCTATAATCTAAAATCCGTGTTCTGTACATAATGCATTATATTATCTGAGAATTCGGTAGGCCAAGTTTGTTTCTATATATATTACCTTATATATATTCAATCTTTAAATCGCTGTCCTCATAAATTTCTTAAAAAATCAGAACCCTCTGGTGCTAGCCTCACGATGTGTCTACTTCTGGATCTGAAGATCACGGGTTCATACCCAACCGCTGTCGATGGATCTTGTAGGATGGAAAAATCCCGTGGACGTAGTCGTCTGGGAGGGACTATAAACAGTGGGTCCCGTATTGTATATTTACTGCCCGTGTCGTATATTTCGGCCCGTGTCGTATATTTACGGCCTAAACTAGGGCCTCTGGACCAAATTACCCTACTCTTGAACCACCTTAGTTTCTTCTAGCTGGTCGTCGAGGTGATGGGCTTACCACCTGTTCTTCTCTACTCTACTAAATTAAGTTTTCGGTAACGAAATCTCTCGCCTATATTCCGTGTGTGGACTGGACATGATGGCATCCACCCATCAAGGTCAGATGTAAATTTTAGATGTAAATTAAATATGCATTTCATTGAATATGAATGCATTTAAATTCTTAAAATCATATTAGGACTTTCTTTTATGAAAACAAGATATCTTGGTTCACCGGTTTAGAGCTGCTGCTCTGCAAATGCTGAACATACTATCCAAGGTTTTATATCATATACCGCTTCACAAACGTGCAGTTTTGGTTTTCTATTTGGGGTACGAGGTAGCCTCTAAAATATAAAACATAAAATAAATAAAATACAACTATAATATGTTTATATAATAAAATATTTTGAACTCACAAGATTAAAAAAAATATATCAAATGTACAGTTAGTTGTCATATTATGTATCTACTGGGTGTAGGGGAGTTCCGTGGGGGCTCGCGGTGTGATCTGTTGACGAGGGACCGTTGGGCATGTACATCATTTCATTACCGGAGGTTGGTGCAATGGGCCGAATGGCACTGACAGGGGACTGATCCTATCATATTATGTATTTCAATACAGAGCTTAACAACTCTCAAAAATCAAACAAAATGTTATTTACAAAACCATTTTAGAAGTTTGAAACTAAACATTTTGGAAAACATCAAGTTCTTTCTTGTAGCTCTAATTATTATTTGTCGCCCTCTGAAAGAGCTTTCTTTGCCTTTGCTTACATTTGTTAGCCTATTACAGTAATATTGCTAGTAATATAGCCTATGCTTCCAGTTAGTACAAATTATCCTGTACTAAAGACTAGACGTGTTATCATCACAGTATTATGCATTTTGGCACAATTTTTAGGTAGATTTCGAAGAAAAATCTACCTATTGCAATGGATACCATGTCATGATTTTCGAAAAATTCTTTCATATCTTTACGTTTCATGCTCCCCTAAGTACGAAACCACCGCCCGTTCAAAAAAAAAATTGTGATATATATATATATATATATATATATCTTTACACGATAGCGGCCGTAATTTTGAAGATATTTGAACCAAATTTTAATATGTTATTTCTAGGCCCAATAGTTCGGACAAGTTCGTTAATGAGCAAAATTGGCCCAAGGGGGTGGTCGGGGGTTGAAATTTTTAAAAATGTATATCTCGGCCCCTATGAAGTATAGAGGGAAACTTTGTTTGAATAAATTAGAGTACTCGCTACGGAGTTCACAGTGACACCAACAATTCGGAGGTTCGAATGAGGGTGGGGGTGGGGGTGGGGGATGAAAATTCGAAACTTTTCAAACCACGTCTTGTGGGGTATCGTTGAAAAGCTCTTGATGAGTACTCTACAAATCAATAAATAGTTTCTTCATAGCTCTCATATGACGCGAGATTTTAATGTTTGAAAATAATAACACTTAAAAGAATTATTATAATATCATAATTTTGTCTTGTTTAGCGGCTTTGCTAATTTTATTCATTGTTGATCTTGCGCACGGCCTCCCAGAATATTATATCCTATTCTTGTTGTCAAAACAAATGATTGTAGGCTCTTCCTCTTTACTGCAGGTTTGCCATGCCAAGGCTAAAAAAGAAGAGTGCTGCGCAGCGATAATAAATTAAACCAAAAGCACTTTGAAATCTACCTCAGCCTGTAGGCCTGCCTAAAGGGATTTTTTAGGATGAGATCGATTCTCCGGCAATGTTGACGGAAAGGCAGTACCACGCGTAATAAAAACTAGTCACGCATGTGTGAAGGTCACTGTGTGTGCAGTGTTTTCTGGTCACTCATGCCTGCACTACCGTCCACCGTATTTGGGCCACACTGCTTTACACACGTGTACACCATTCATCTTGCTCGTTAAGACTGTCCAACGCATCGTAAATCTAGGTAAAATAGGAATTTAAAACTTGATAAGAATATCCTTATAAATAAAATGGCGCGGTAATATCCTTCTTCTTTTTTTCGTCTTTCACTGAGATCCCCCCCCTTATAGGTACAGGTAGGGGAAAAAAGCGGACCGACTCTGGTTGGGGGAAAAAAAAGCGGACCGACTCTTGTAGCTGATTTCAGAGCCTTGTTCACACCAGTGTCCATTTTCTAATGTAATGGGTTTCGAAATGGACTAAGTCAACAGTCGACACTAGAACAAATTTCAATACATTCCCTGCTATCCTGTGAATGCCGCTAGGCATGCGCAGTGGCTCATATCGACAACTTAGATATTTTAGTCGGTCCACTTTTTTCTCTACATGTAGGCTACATTTATACAGTCTTACAGGACCGCGACCCGCCGGGAGAGGGAGTTTTTGTGGATCACATACATACTTTTTGAACAGACAAGGACATATGAATGATCAGCACAATGCCGGAGCCACCTCCGAGGCAACACGAACACACAGGACGATACATAGTCACACACAAACTCATTCTGAACAAGGTGAGGATAGATGAAGGCGATAATGACCAGATGATATCCAGGGACCAAAAGAGCCTGAAGTTCCCCGAAATTCGTCTCACAGGTCAGGAAGAACACCCGGAAAAAGCCCACCTAGGAAACTTGTTCCGACCAGGAATCAAACGCTGGCCTGCTGCGTGAGGAGAGAGAACGTAACCCTTACGCTCAGCGGTGGTCGCGATAATATCAAAATTCCCTAATTTTTAAACGAGAATTTACATTTTATTTTTCCGGTAGATTTGTTCTTACAGTCATATTCATGTAGACGTGTCAAGTACCACGACGCTTGCGCACATTATCATGGCTTTAGAAACTTTTTTTTTCTTATCATTAATTTATTTCCACAGATCACCTGCACTTGATTTTCTTTCTGGCTCACTCGCTTCATATTGATGATGGTGGGACGACAATGGTTGCGATAAGAAACCGAAGTGCAGTTAACAGAAAAAATTTTAACATTCTATGGAAATAAATAAGTATTGATTTGATTGATTTGTCCCCTTAAGGGTGGAAGGTGGGTTGGGACGACCCTAAGCACTTCGACCTTGCGGCCCTTTGTGCCAACCTCCGGGAATGGAATGATGCGCAAGCCCAACGGCCCCTCGACAACAGACCCCACCGCGAGCCCCCACGGAACTCCCCTACATCCAACAGATACCTCTACCATGCCACGTGTGCCACTGCCTCGGTACCCCAGAGCCCCCAGGTTGGCAGCACACCAGCCAGCAACTTCAGGACCACAAGCTACGGGGAGGACGGGAGAGGCCCACAGCAGGTGCTGGGGGCGAGGGTAAACCGGAAACCGGGAAAGGGAACGGGATGATTATGAGGGGGAGTTTGAAGATGAAATGGAGAGTGCTGGTGGAATGAGAGGGGGAAACGGGAGGATCCCCGAGAAAAACCCCCAAAGGTCACGGCTTCGTCCACCACGAATGACACGCCCGCCAGGCCCGGGGTTTGAACCCGGGACCGCTAACATGCCAGGCCCACGCGCTAAGCATGAGCCACCGTGACGGCTAATAAATAAGTATAGAATTTAGAAATAATTTAATCAGAGTCACCGAGTGAAATCAACAATCGGGAGGTCTTCTTGTTCAAAATATAATCTAGTCGGCCAATCGCATTGGGATTTTCACCACTCTCAAAGGAGATTGCCGGATTGCAATAATATGATTCGTAAATGAGGACCCGTATTAACTGCCTATGTCAAAAATTTTGTAAGCTTTAATAAATACCATAGATAGATAAATAAATAAATAAATTAATTAATTAATTAATCTGCGGGATCATAACTCAAATCTCTGCCGGATCAAAATTCTAATGCTTGAGCCACAATAATAATCAATTTAAAGAAATGCTTGTATTGAAAATCAGCTACTTAGTTTTGCATGTGACATCACGATCGCTTAGAGACGTAAGAAAGGCTTTAATAGCATCGTTTAGTGAAAATAATGTCTCTTACGCCACTGTTTAAAAATATTTCTTTGAAATGACTAATCCTTAAAACAATGACCTCTTGAACTACATATTGCAAATCTTGAATTGAAGTCTATCACATAAAAACGGGTCTCAACAAACCACCTTCCGCTGATTCCCAGGTAAGAAAATGTTCCTAATTAAAATAATTTTTTTATCAGACGAGATTAATTTTTCATGTGTTATATATCTGTTCGTTATATGATCTCACTTGAGAAATTCAACAGAATTGCTTTGGGTTCGCAGAATTAGGTCATAGGCCTAGTCATAGTTGCAACAAAGAAAGTTTCATAATATTTTTTTATTTCATTAGGATTTCATATTAAGGATATCCAGCTTGGGGAATGATGTAGTGCTTAAAGATTGTGGACGAAAGAATGTTGTCATCAATGTCGGACTTCTTACGTAATGGTGCCCTAGATTTGTGCATTGCACTTGACCACATCAGCGGATCTTGTGTGGGTGCATACTAGCAGGTGCAGTTCTTTCGTATAGTGGAGCCTTTTTTTTATCGGAAAAGTGTGTTTCTACAATGAGGTGAAAGTGTTTCTATTTGTACTTATATCTGTACCAAACTTTTGGATCGATTTTGGTGTTCAAAATTGTTCACCATAATTTCTCCTCAATAGTTTACACATACAGTAATAAGCTAATATGAAATACTTAACCTCAAATAGCAAGGACTCCATCAGAACCTTTCTTTCTTTCTTTCTTTACCTTAGTTTTAGCTCTCCGTTTTAGGTACATTTAAGCGACCCAAGCCGCCCAGGCCTTACAGGGCCGCGACCAGAATCTTTCTTCATATTTTAAATAGTTCCTAAAATTAATAGTTAATAGTTTGTACCAGTTAAAACAGTTAATTGTAGATAGATATTCTCAATCAGTTAAAAAAAAATATATATATATGAACTACCATATTATTATTATTTATTTATTTTATATGCTTTCTTGATTACAAGATTACCTAAACGACAAAACTCTCTATGCTTCTATTAACAGCAGAGAAGAACAAAACACTAAATTATATAGTTTGACAAAAAAATCAACTTAAACTTATACTATGAAACTGATAGATATTACAAAGTCAAGAATTCTATCAACATAAAAGGAATGGGAAGTATTTTCACAAAATCAATTATACAAGTGATGGCGCAATAATGAGTCACATCCCTTCAGTGCCAGATTCGAAACTTGCAGAATGGTGGGATTAAGAATCCCTAGTCTCTTGTACACATTCACGAGAAAAGAAGGAATGCTGTCTTGTGCTCAAATCAGAATACCGATTACTTCTATTTCTTTGAGTTTGTAAGTCCATATAATATCAATATCAATGCACTTTTAATTAAACTAAATAGCGGCAATTATGTAATAACAAAATCTGTGAGAATACAAACATATAGGTAATAAAAATAATATTATGATATTACTTACTTACTCAATGGCAATAGACAATTCCTAAGCAAGCTAAAAGGATATTATCTATTTTATGGAACCCGAAGGTTCATTGCCGCGCTTACCTGAGCCCGCCATTCAACCCTATTCTGTGCTAACTCCATCCAATCATCCCTCTCAAATCCTACTTCCCTTAAATCCATAATAATACTGTTCTCCCACCTACGTCAAAGTCTTCCACGTGGTCTTTTCCCTTCGGGTCTCCCAATCAATACTTTTGAGGTATGTCTTTCCTCCCCCATGCGCGCAACATGTTCAGCCCATTTCATCCTCCGTGATTTAACATATTAACATATTTGATAATATTATAATATTAACACATTTAATAACAATAATAAGATGAAATAGTAATAAAAAATAAAATTAGTACAGTGATATTAAGCAGATCAATAAATTCTATACATTTTCTCACAGCATAGTATTTTTTTTAATTCACAATTTTTTGGGGGAGTTAAAAATAGAAAGTGAAAAATGTTTATAATTTAAATATTTTATTGATGGCTAATTACCACAAAATATACAGTATATTCTCTAGTGTTAATAATATTTAAATATGTTTCTCCTAAGTAAAAGAATTAAACAGCATTCCATCTATCAAAATACTTTATTATGGTCATAATTATTATTGTAATTAGAATGCCGTCGTATTCATTGTCACTGACTCCGTAACAGTTAATATAATCCTAATCATTCTCATCATCATCACTGTAGTTATCATTGATATGGTTATCACAAAGCTTTTAATGTTCTTTCAAGGAACGTCAGGTTCACTAAGCATGTTCTATAGGAAGAGGTGGGGGAGTGTATCACGCGATGACAATGACAATGACAACAAGAGTGCACTCAGTGGAAGGCGAGAGGTCTAACCACTTGCCCATACGGCAAACCCAATTTCAGTAGAGACAGCCCAATGTCACTGGTTTTAACACTTTTAACTCACTTAAGGTAGCTACTAAGACGTTATGTTTGTTACTATAGGTAGAGGATGTATTGTTTTCGACCCCCAAATTCGAAGTTCATTTTTCAACATAAATACACGTTTCAAGGTCCCTTGAATCCAAAAATACTATTTTCTGGATGTCTGTCACTGGATGTCTGTGTGGATGTCTGTGAACAGGCTAGCTCCAAAACGGAAAATCGTATGAAAACAAAATTTCGTATTTGGGTCAGGTACCTTCTGAAGATGTGATTCGAAGATTCGCGACAAATTTCTGTTATTTTTAAGGGGACTTTACATAAATAAATTTTCGTTTTTCGCGATTTTCTCGAAAACGGCTCTAACGATTTTCTTTAAAATTTGCATATGTTTGCAAGTGTTTTTTATACTAAGAGCTAACTAAAACTTTTATTTGAACAATTTTTTCGAACAAATTTTCTGAAGGGTAGTTTTAAGCCACCCACTGCGAATACGCGCTCTTTGCAATACGGTCTCTTGTAACGGAAAATCGTACGAGAACAAATTTTGTATTTGGGTTAGGTACCTTCTGAGTCTGTGACACGAAGATTGGCGACAACCTTCTCTTAGGCTATATTTAAGGGGACTTTATATGAAGAAAATTTTGTTTTTTGCTATTTTCTCATAAACGGCTCGTACAATTTCCTTTAAATTTTGTACATAGAGTGCTTATACCAAGAGGTAGAACTTTTATTTGAAACTTTTTTTCAAAAAAATTATATGAAGGGTGGTTGTAAGCTATCCACTGTTTGTAGAAACAGTCTTGCCATGTGAACTCAATACGCGGATATTCACGGCCTCTTATTCTACATAAGCACGTGAAGTGAGAAATATGTATTGTTGGCCATACTTACAGCAAAGAAATATCTGAGGGGAATATTCGATAATTTTCGGAAATTATTCTTAACGGCGGAAAGTTCAATAAACGTTTGCAGTCACTTTTTTTTTGTCCATAGCCTGCGTTTTTATTCGCAACATTCAAAGAAGGGCTATAAGGCATTTATAGCATAATAAGCGTAAAATTGTGTCTTGCGATTCTGTACAAGGATTTGTGAATACTGCTTTTATTTGGGTAGATCAGATTTTTTCGTGGAAATTTGCTGCAGATTATTTCAGTAACATTGTTGAAAGATGTCTTAATTGTGAAACATGTAGAGACACATGTTTTATAGATGCCACTCGTGATGTATCACTAGTTGAAATTTTACTTTCTTTATCTGTACGATAAGCAATAGGATAGGTACAATAAGTAGAGGAAGCATTGAATTCGACCCTGAAATTCCTTGTCGAGGTTTTGGCATTGATAAGCACTATGAGGTCCATTGAACTTAAAACTACAATTTTAGTAAATTTTTACTTTCACTTGTACTACCAGTTTGCATGAATAAATTTCATTTTTCATGTTTTTCTCGAAAACGGCTCGAACGATCATGTGTAAAATTTTTACACAAAGTAAATTTATCAGGTGTGGTTACTAAAACTTATATTTCAAAATATTTTCCTAGTAATTAGTTACATTTATGGGTAGTTATAAATTTATAAGCTACCCATCTTGTCAACAGACCCGGATAATTTAAGCTGTGGCATACAAAGCTGGATTATTTCAGGTATTGTCGAGCGAATAATACGACCCTGATGAGGCTTTGACAACTCAATACAGTCGCATACTCTGTGGGAATATAATGCATAGGGAATGTTATGTGTCTCACAACGTAATTTATCTTCTTTATATATTTTTTTCCTATTTTAGGTTACTCTTACCATCATCAGTTGCAGAGTAGGATTAGCCTGAATGTACTAGTATAAAGTCTTATTTCATTTGTATCCTTACAGCATGCATCATTAAACAAAATGTAATTAACCTACGTTAGGTTTACCTGATTTTTAGATTCCCAAAGTTAAAAAGACACACGTGGTTTATACCTTAGAACTGCAGTATATAGCCTAGTTAGTTTTAATTATTATTTAAATTCAATAAAATAATGTTAATATCTTATATTATTCTTACATTCGTTTTCATGAATAACAGACTGCATTTATGTGGTTTTAGATTTTTTAAATCTTCAAATTAAACCTTCAAGGTATAGAAGATATAACGCTCTAAATGACATATAAAATGGTAAATAACAGTAAGTTAATATTATAGTTATTGAATCATGTAATTTAGTAAATAAATATAATTTATTTATAATTAATGTATCATGCATACCTACACATGCCTACACACATATGCAGAAACAAGTTTATTCTTATATCGAATATCATGCATACCTACACATGCCTACACACATATGCAGAAACAAGTTTATTCTTATATCGAATATCATGCATACCTACACATGCCTACACACATATGCAGAAACAAGTTTATTCTTATATCGAAGTGCAATGCATGTTTAATTCAAGTTACATTTAGTTAAGTTCTTCACGATACACAATATTTTACTAGCTTTCCTTGGACAGGAAATTTTTAAGATCCCTCGTACAATTCTTTATCATTTTTTAAAATTAATAATATTGCTTCCTGCCGCTTCTGTTTCTTCAGTTATTTTGCCTGGATTCTCTTCTATCTTTTAACAAAAGTCCGATTCCCAAAGAAATATAAATATCAAGAAATCATTGACGTCAACACATTCTGTAAATTACTCGTACTACTTATTATATGTCTAATATTAATTTATTCCCAATTTTCAATTCCATCACTGCATAGAGCCATAGAACGTTATAGCTACGCACCTAAACTTTGGATATAAGGTCATCGTAAAAATGTGCTCCTTGAGAACATCATTCCGGTCATATCCCTAATTTTATAAACCTACTCTTGTAACATGTTTAACTATTCCAGCAATGTTTCTTGCTAATATAGTTCTCACTAACCTAAAATAAGCACATTATTTATTTAAAAGTTTAATTTGGTAGGGGTCATTCTCAAACAAATTGCCGTTTCGCCTCCTCGACAGGATCCCCAGATTGAACATTCGACTTAGGTTTTTCTAAACGACTGGTTTTCCATGGGATCTTATCACTATTGTAGTTTACGAAACCGCACAGGAATCATGAGTTTTCTCGTTTTGTGATTGTATATGAGTTTTTGATGTTGGTGGAACATATTGAATTTGCATGTCCTATTTCAAAATGTTTTCAGGATTTTTTTTTTTTAAGTAGAAATGGACTGAGCTTTTGTAAGGTAGCAATACCTTTATCTTAAAATGCTGGAGACAAATGAAAATAGTTTACAAAAGACGTGACACAGCAATTGACTTAAGGAGTGTTACACAATAAAATTTTCCTCAATCTTATTTTAACTTTTCTTGCTGTTCTCCCTCCTCGATGTCTGGTTGGAAGTTGGTCGTAGGGGGAAAATACAGTGCGCCCGAGAATAGTCTCCGCAGCGGCTACTTGTTGGAGAGGCAGCTAGCTGCAGCAGTTAAGTTGGCACTCACCACAGCCGATCATTGCAGGTGCTGGAAGTGCTGTCACAATATTCAATCTAAATGCTTGCACACTGCAATATGTACTGATTAGTAATTAGACAATGCACCCATTGATAAAGTGACAATGACCTCTGCCTGCCTGCATACACAGCTGGCGGTTTGTTTTTATAAAAGCTCGTGTTGCCAACGTAACTGCTGCAGCTAGCCCTCTCTCCAGCAAATAGCAACTGCGGAGACTGTTCTCGGGCGCACTGTATGACGCAATACTTCATCCCCTTTACATTACCTTCCTCCGCACCCCTTAATTCTTCTTTGGGAGCACTAGACCGGATAACACTCCTTATCACAGTTTCCTGTGACAAAGATTCAAATGAACTTCCTGGCTCGGATTCTTTTTTTTTTTTAATTCTGGAACATCCTCTAGGCAGTTTCATTTGGATGTTGAGCTAACATTCATCCGCGAATGACGATTCAGTTTGGGCCTTTTCATGTCAAGAAGTCAAAATGTTGGATGCAGAATGTGAGGTGTAACAGTCACACTCCTTACTTCGTCCCACGTTTTTTGACTTAAACACGTTCCACGGTGTTTACATATAAGTTTTTTTAGGGTGGCTTAGAAACTCGCATGGGTTTGGGGCGAAATCTGAAAAACAAACAAACAAACAAACAAATTGCTTGATATCTCAACTATATAGAAGTGTCTTTTTCAGGCCTGTGGCACCAAAACGGCATTTTTTTTAGAATGACCCCATAGACTATCAAGAGTAAAGAAATCTAATTGAATCTGAGTTAGGACTGTATGCAAGGTCACAGTTCAGTAGTACAGTGCACAACTTCAATGCAGACCTACACGTATTAAGTATTGTTCAGTGCTGAACTAGATCATTTACATTCACTTCATTGCACTGTAGTTGCATTGCATTATTTTAGAAACAATGCGAATTCCTCCGCTTACCTTTGACCAGATATGTAAATTAAATACCGTAGTAAGGGCGACTTCACATAAATGAGCATTGCAGGGTCTGTTACAGCTGAGATTAAATGAACCCATTAGCACAAATTCAAGAGTTCCTATACCATTCTATAACAACAACGCTATCATTGATAGTTTTAAAAATGCAGTAAACTTAAGTTATGTTTGGTCGACCATGCTATGATACGCTTATTACATGTGACGTAACGATATCATAATGATACTCATTTTGATACTGATCTACATTATGGCATTGGTGTGTTATCGATTATTACCGAACATTGCGTATAAACTGCGAAATAAATAACTTTTATTTAAAATAAAATACATTCTGTTCGTGTTAATTTTAATGTAATACTAAAATAAATTAATTTCGTTCTGTCAAAATACGTTGGTTTCAAGAAAAATACCAAAAGGAAGCTTCGATTTGAACAACGCCATGGGTTGCCATCTCTCGTAGAAGACAAGAACTAAGTCAACCATCTCGATGCCAAGATCATGGCGGGCTCGTTTCCATATGTTTGAGTGAATCTAAAATCTCAATATTTAAACATTCAGACTAATTATGGTCGAACAAAAACTGTCGTATGCAAGTTGCCTATAATGGTAACTAAGATACTCGTATGATAATTATGAAATGAGCAGCGTGAGCTTCATAAACATACTCGTATCTCAATGAATGTCATTATAGGCTTGTTGCATCGTGAGCTATTTTACCGCCATCAATTGATTAGGAATGTGACGATTAAGTAACCGAGAAACTAACATCTTGGACTTTCATTCCGGAGATTGCGGGTTCATATAGCCCAGGGTTTGCGAACTGTCTACCTGAGTACCTGAAGCATTCCCCTCCATTACCCTTTCTACCGCCGTCTCTAACTCAACCCGCTTAGCACACCTCTACGGAGCGTGGAAGCACTCAGCGGTGTATATTACGTTTAGCTGAATGCTAAGTATTATTTCCATAAAGATTTGGAATTACATTTTTTATTCAACAAGATGGATTTATAGCATAATTAGGGTAAAACTGTGTCTTGCGATTCTGTACAAGGACATGCGAATACTGCTTTTATTTGGGCAGAGGAAGTTATGTGAGTTTCACAAAAGATTTTTTGTGTTTTTATCTATTATTACGCTACTACGTTTATTTAGTATGTTCATGTGACTGGAATAACTGGTAAATACCGAAATGTAGTTCAAAAATCGTCATAACGTGACATTGGAACCGCATTTACAGGGTTAATTCAGGATAACAGCAGGCCTACTAGTCTTAGAGAACCTTGATCACGACCTGCTTATGAGTTGATTTTCTATCCACGTTTGCATCCTTGTGTTTTATTAAGTGCCAGTATGGTACTTTATGAGATTGTGTGCGGGACGGGAAAATGTCTGTCCGTACGTCCGTGTGTCTGTAGGCGCGATATTTCAAATACACTTTATCTCCAAGTGGAGATTTATGTTTATCTATGTGAATTTTGTTACGCTTATTTTTGGAGAGAGGGCCGAGGGACAGGTGGTAGGCTAAGCCCATCGCCTCTCTTATGGTAATACTAGCATGTGCCCGCGGCTTCGCCCGCGATAATTATTTCAAAAATTAAAAATCAAGAGCATAATAGTTATATCATTATATTTATTAACTCCTAAATCACGTGGACTACATACCACGATTAGATAGCGTCACCTGGTAAAAGCTACCTCAGATTCGAGTTCCTTAGTCCAGAAAACCCCTGTATAGTGAGTTTCGTCCAAATCGAACAACGTTTGACCATATTTAGGCCTATGTTGATTATCCCTCTTCCGTGTAGGTTGAAAATTTCATATGTATGCGTGCCTTGACATTAAAAACAAATGAATCGACCAGCGTGAGCTACAACATTCAAGCGATCGCGAAAGTTTCATTTCCAAGGTTTGACAAAAATAGCCAAAGCCAGCTGTAATTGATTTGACATTGAAATATATTACGCTTCGGAAACGCAAAAAATGCACGTTTTCTGCCCGTTTTTCACTCATTTTTGGCATTTAGAATCAGAATTTTTCAAAATCCTTTCTTAGTGAGCATCTACATTATGAAACGAAGGTACTGTCAAAATTCCAAGTCTCTACCTGTTATAGTTTAGGCTGTACGTTGATTCCTGTCATTCAGTCAGTCAGTCATTCATTCAGTCAGTCAGGACAAAGCCTTTTATATATATAGAGATAATAGAAAGAATTCATCTAATGCAAATCAGTTATCATGACAACATATTGTTTTACACTGTTCATATACGGCTTTGGGAGTTGCAGTGCTGTTACTACCCATCAAATAAATGCTATATGGAAAGAGCTGGGTTGCAATAATACTCATTACTGATAACTTTCCTCCCAAATAACAATTTTTTCAATGTTTTTCATTTCAACACAAGTCTCTTCAAATTTAACCGCTACTTGGATTTTTGTAACATGCCCATTCATAGGATCAGGAGCTAATTAAAATATGCAGAAAAACAAAGTAGAAGCCCAAAACATAGGTAACACTCTTTAACATGACTAAAAATACGCACCATAGGTTTTGAACTCTAACCGTCCTCCCTCCTCGATGTCTGGTCGGATATTGGTCGTAGGGGAAAAAGATGAAACAATACTTCATCCCCTCTACATCACCCTCTTCCCCACCCCTTAATTCCGGGTAACACTCCTTATCTTTTTTTCACGGTTTTCTGTGACAAAGATTCAAATGTACTTCCTGGCTCGGATTCTTTTTTTAAATTCTGAAACATCCTCTAGACAGTTTCATTTGGATGTTGAGCTAATATTTATCCGGGAATGAAGATTCATTTTGGGCCTTTTCATGTCAAGAAGTCAAAATGTTGGATGCAGAATATGGAGAACAGAGCGGGGAAAAAATGCTTATGCATTTAGGCCAGAATACGAGGAAATTATGTAGGCCTGTATTAATGAACCCTAAGGTTTCGTCCCGGGTCTGGACCTGCCTTCGGTCAGAACACTCATCATCATCATCATCATCATCATATTAATGAACAGTTTAACCAATTATTGATTAGACCCGCACAGCCGGTCACTGCAAATCACAACAGCATCCGCGAGGAATCATTAAATGGCCTGATGTTCTTATATGTAAATGCCACTAAAGGAAATGACTACTCTTTTGCTTTCGATATTGTTGCGATATTTACTGGTGCCGTTTGGGAAGATATTTTATAAATGAAAACAAGGGAATAAATATAATTAAAAAAAAGACTGTATACAAATGTACTCTTGCTCAATATTGATTAAACAACGTTCATACCCTTTTTTCTCTCCAGTTAAAAATTACAGTAGACTATTTATGACAAAAATCTTTGAAATTTGTGCAAATGTCCGAAGTTAAATACATGGAACGAAGTGAAATGTTTATGTTTATTATTGATAAAAATTAAGCTGAAAAATCATATTAAAGACTTCCTTAGTTCCAAAAAACATTTCCACTATTCCAGCTTCAGTACAAAGAAGCTGGTCAATCGTGTGGAGCCGACACCAATGCAGAATGACTTCCAGCTGTTTACTTCCACAGTAAATACTTCAGTTCAGAAATCGCAAAGAAAAGAAATAGCCGCGCTATTAGGAGACCAACCAGAGGCTACAAAAACCTGTACCTAATCAGTGTAGGTTTTCGGATTAGGGAATAATTACATTGCATTATTTTTTACAAAAACAATGGTGTGGGAGGAAATCATCTTAACGTAAAATCCACTATACCTTTCTCTTAAAACAATAGTTCTTCATCCCTTGTGTTTTGCATGCAGGACCTCTCCCAAATGCAGACAAGTTCCAATATTGCCACACAAAATGTCCATAACTTCATGTTAATCGGACAAGTTCACTCTTTCTTAATGTGGACCCGATTAATTGCCTTCTAGCGAAACCAGACTGTTGCTGGATGTATCGCAATACAGGGGCGCAGCCCGCTAGGCCGCCTTGCCTTGTGGAGGCCGTCAGGGCTATACAGCGAGTGTTCACACTCTTGGGCAGGGCACAGTACCGCACCGAAATGTAAACTGATATTCACTTCATGATTAGTGGTTGCACTCTGTGAGCAGTCTTAATTCTCCGCCATATACTTTCTCCTTTCATAACTACAATATTCGTGATCTAGCCATGTCATATATACTTACGTCGTTTAAGGAAATGTTAGACGCATTACACTTACATCGTTTAAGGAAATGTTCCTGAAAAAAGAAGTGTTTGAAATTGTTATACCTACTAAAATATGGTTATTAGCAGGGCCCGGATTCTGATGACATGTCATCTTTTTATTGGCGCTGCATAAACATAGCCAACTTGTAGATGAATCCTAATCATGGCCTGTAGGTTATAGAAATGCATTTTTATTAGGCCATTTGTTTGTCATTTTATGAAATTTTAGATTTTTAGGACGTATATTTCAATTTTACGGCATTATTTTGTCATTTCCTTGTCATTTTCTTCCTTATTTAGTCATTTTCTTGCATTTACATTGAGTATATAACTTTTTTTGTCTAGCTAGCATCGTCCCCAGCGGTGTTGTCTTTCAAGTGTTGTTTGTTTAATGCAAGAAGGGCACACCCGGTGTTGAAGTGTTGTCATGTCTCAGTCGGAAATGATCATCAAAGAAATGCCAAAATGTTGTATTATATTACTGTTGTCTTTAGATTGACTTGGCACCAGAGTCTGCCACCTATAATGCAACATTTATGTAGGATCTACTTTAAAAATAATTTTCTTACTTTTTATCGCAATTGCTCCAATCAAGAACAAAGAAAAAAGTTTTTGACCTACAGCATCCTTTCTGCATTTACAGTTTTTACAATTATGTACAAATTAGTCTATAACTTTGTGTGTACAATAATACTTTCTTATAAATAAAATATCAGTTTTTGGGTCATTCTTTCTGATTATTAAGTCATTTTCTTTAAAATTTGGGGTCATTTTAAAAGTCATTTTTTCCAATATTTTAGGTCATCAGAATCCGGGCCCTGGTTATTAGATATCATAACTTAGACATCACATCATTTAATTCGACCGAGCAAAGCGATGTCTTGTTTCAACTAGATCGTTCAGCATTCTGTCGGTAAATTTGTATTACACAGTTATTATTAAATGCGTAATTCTTTTTTTATGATCTAGAATGAATGTTCTTTGAAGTAATTAAGAAAGACTTATTTGTAAGGATTTTTATTTTTCGATTCCGTTTCGAGATGTTGGCCATTTTAATGGTGGCGATTCCTGTAATATTCGAATTCTTTCAACGATCTTACGCAAATGGTTCAGGCTATAAAAATTTGAAGACTACTTTCACTCTGGAGTGTAAAATTGTCCCAGTACATTCTTGACCTTAACGAATGGTTTACCGGCATTTCGTCCGATTTCCTCTAATTTTGCTGTTTTTGCGCAGTCACGATCAAACGGGTTGTTCGATTTTCTTCCAATCTGACTTCCTACAAGTAATTAAAAACGAAATATATGGAATAAGGGTTTTTATTTATTTTTTATTCCGTTTCGATATTTTTTGGGGTCCGAGATCTATTGTTTACAGAAAGACATTATATCATCATTTTACCTACGTTTACCTCAATGCAACAGTGGGACCTTTAAAAAAATTTATATATACAGGCTATTTTAGCCTAATTGATCCTAATCGACAGCAGCAGTGGATTAATCCTACTATCAATAGAATTTAATGTTGTCACTGCTATTGACGTATAAATTTGTCACCTTATAAATGTTATAAAGCAGAAATATAAGATCAATGAAGCATTGCTTTAGTTAAAATGAAAGAATCTTTTATCATAAGTTAGAATAGACTTACGGAAACGAAAGTCTTCAGACTTATGGTGTTCTCTCTTGACAGTTTCGTATATAAATACAGATTATTAAAATCTGAAAGGCTTAAGAAATTTATTCTACTTTTATTCCACTTCTAATCCGAATGATGGCAAACAGAATAAATATAACAATCAAAAAATCTAAATACAGGAGCAAAATAATATGAAAGATGATTAGATATTAAATTATACGTCTGCTCCCTCCCATTGGTGCACTGAGATATCGATTTTACTTTCTCGCATATACGTAGTATAGAGAAAGTATTGTGATCGTGACAAAATATCGAAAGCGAGATACGAGTAACACCGGGAAAACATGTTTCACGATGCCTAGAAACCGAAAAAAGTGTTTTTGGAATTACGTCTGTCCGTCTGTCTGTCTGTCTGTTCATTTGTCTGTGGAAAAGCACAGCGGGTAAACTGTTTGTTGTATTTGTTCATTTTTTAAATAAGGACATTTTTTTAATTCTATCGAACAGCCCAGAATTTTAGTTTTATAACTGAAATATTACCAAATTGAAGCTATATAGAACATTGATAAGACCTGTAGTATCATATGCTGCTGAAAGCTGCACACTAAATACAAACGATGAGAATGCTCTAAGAATTTTTGAAAGAAAAATCATTAGACGCATATATGATCCGATTAATGAAGCAGGAATAGGCTATGGAGAATAAGGTCAAACCTAGAAATAAATAAGATATTTCATGGAGAGGACATTGTTAGGCATGTGAAATCATTAAGACTTAGCTGGCTAGGTCATGTAGAAAGAATGGGAAAAGAAAGAACACCAAAAAATCTACTGCATGGAGACATAATGGGGACCAGAAGAAAGGGTAGACCAAGAAAAAGATGGATACAGGATGTAGAACAGGACTTAAAAAAGATGGGTGTAAAGAATTGGAAAAGACAGGCTCAGGAAAGAGATGCATGGAAGAAGATTGTGAAGGAGGCCAAAGCACATCAAGGGCTGTAGTGCCGAGAAAGAAGAAGAAGAAGAACTGAAATATTAAGGGAAATTTGCATGAATTTTTTTTACATTTTGATTTTTGAAAAATTGACTCTGAAGATTTTAATAAAAATTTTAAATTGGAAACTCTTGTTTAATAAAATGGCTATATCCGTTTTTCTGCAAAAATAACTTAAGGGGTAGTTTACTCGTATCCATTTTCAATTTTTCTAGTTTATCTCCATTACAGTAGGCGATACATGAAAACTTACCACAATAAAGTTGTAATTCATTATGCGGGGGTTCTTGGGCTAGGGAATTCGAATCTGAGGTCCTTTTTCTCCGGGCATCGCACTTCAATCGTGAAATGCACATGGAAACCGGGATTTAAGCTTTTTGATTATCGATCCTTTTAATTGCTTATGCATGATTTGGGTAAGGTTCAGGAGTTTGTGGTACGTTTTAATCGTTTCATTTTGAATCTGTATGCCCATACGGAAGCAGAAGATTCGTTCTGTTCGTTTAATTATTTATATTTATTACATAAATATAATTAAAAATAAAGTTAAGTAATTCATGAAATTTGTGTAGAACGATGAAAGTGTTAATAGATATAATGATTTAATTTTTTTGTGTTAAATAAATTATTTAAATAAAATATCTAGCAGTTGAGTAAATAAATGCGGGCGAAACCGCGGGCACGTATATTTTAATATCTTTTTTCGTCCTACATGACCTAACTTATCAGCATGATTTTAATATGTCCTGTTTTCATTTTCAGCTCCGCCTTTTGCTTATGCATATCTCTTTTGTATTTATTTTACTTACAGCCTTATAGTTATGTCGACATAATTGCTTATGATATATTTTATCCTAATCTTCAACTGGTTAATCTATGTTCAAAGTATATTCCTTTATCAATAGATATAGTATAATTAAGTCAGTTCATGATCAATATGTTGTTGATGGTGATGGTAATGCTATTTTTTATTCTGTGATGATTATTATACCGGAACTTTTTATTACTATCCTTCAACAGCCTGCAATATAAAAAAGAACAGTAATTATAGCTGAATATTGCGGTCCTACAGTGCATGGGTCAAAACAGAAGGGACTATCTTTTGTTCTCCTCTACATAAACATGTGTTTAACTTTCACTATTAAATTCCTATTTAACTCATTACAACACGTAAGGGGATCATTAAATGCAACATACATTGTGTTACCCTCGTTTCGAAATAAAATTAAGATCTAAATACTTATCTAGATAATATATTTATATAATTACTTCCCATGTTCTAATATTTTAGGTTCTTATATTAAGGAAGTTAAATATTAAGGAAATTGATATGTAAATAGGAACATGTTTACTTACTTACTTACTTACTTACTTACTTATTCAATGGCAATAGACAATTCCTAAGCAAGCTAAAAGGATATTATCTATTTTATGGAACCCGAAGGTTCATTCCCGCGCTTATCTGAACATGCCATTCAACCTTATTCTATGCTAACTCCATCCAATCATCCCTCGAAAATCCTACTTCCTTTAAATCTATACTAATATTGTCCTCCAACCTATGTCTAGGTCTTCCAAGTGGTCTTTTCCCTTCGGGTCTTCCATTCAATACTTTCATATGTCTTTTCTACCCCATGCGCGCAATATGTTTAGCTCATTTCATTCTCCGTGATTTAATTACCCTTTACTATATCCGGTGAAGAGTACAGGTTACGAAGCTTGTCGTTTTCTCCAGTCCCATTTTCTTCTGTCTTAGGCCCATAGGAACAAAAATTATTTAAACTGGCTTTTATAATATTATAAGGATATGGGTCGCCTTTAGCATTCCAGAAGGTTGAGGCTTACGGATATTAGGCATTTGGCACATGATTATGGGGCAATGTCTGCTTCATAACCATCGTCTAAAACCCCCAGAATAGCTCCTGAAACTCATTTCTGTTAAAGAATGAATTGACTTCCAGGTCCGAGCTATCACCGGAAGGATTTGACCCATTAAAAATCTAGTACTCAAAGTAATGAAAAAGTACAGAAGTTTGCAAATTTGTAACTAACCAATATCTCGAAATGAGAATCATAAATGTGGGGTACAGAATATGGAAAAACAAAAATATACTAATAATAGCAAAATACATGGGTATAGTGATAAAGGGGTATGTTTTATTTCACATTGTTTCCATCCTAACTTCCTACCGACTTACCATTTCTAATCAGTACAAGAGCCGGCTTAGGATTACCGCTATAATCGCAGTTGCAATGGGCCCCTGCATCAGAAGGTCCCATCGTGATCCCCCCAGAATCCCGACATTAATTATAATAAACAATAGGAATTTCCACACAAAATCCTTATTTATGGAAATAATTTCAAGACAAGTCTACATTTCAATTCATGTGATATAAGAAATCGTTAATTTATTTTTAAACTCGCAATTTAAAGAACAAATAATTAAAGTCATGTGAGTAAATAATTAATTTACTCATGTAGGCCTAACTGTATGCTATACGCTTGTAAGGCTTAATCTTGCCTAGAACAAAGTAATGAGAAGCAAATGGCACATAGTGAAAGGTAAGATTTATCTGGATCTAACTAAATATAAGTTATTGCACTATAAGTAGTATTTTTGTTGTTCTATTTTTATCTAAAATATATTTGAAAAGTAATAATGAAATCTCAGATTTATAAGAACTCACATAATATGATAATGGATGACATGTCTTCTTGAAAGATCTTTTTGTGTTTTTAATAAAATATTGTATACACTGAAAATGATATAATGGATTGAAATAGACTAAAAGTTCTTGACTGGAATTTGTTGTGGCATTAGTTCAGCGTATACTATCAGTTTGTAAATAATAAGAATAATTTCTTAACTTCAAGATCTAGAAGCAAAATTCGCTCTCTATAAGGTTGTGTCGGCGCTTTTTATGTTGTAATTTTTTTCTTGGAATTATATCAAAATGATATTAGACCAAGTACATGCCTATAAATTAGAATCATTGATATGAAGATGAAGCGGAATTCACTTTAGTTATACCTAGGTAGTTTGGATTTTAAAATATTAAAGAAAAAATGAGTAAGCTTTCATAAACGTTTATTTACACTTATAAATAATACATTTATAAATAAGTATGTACAAGAGAAGATGGAAATAAATATTAGGGTTTCTGAGTTTTGACGACTGATTTGATTTGGAAGGAATCGCGTAAGGAAATCATGGAGAGTAGGCCGAAGTTTTAGGAAGGTCAAAGAGTGAAAGCTTAATAAGCGTAGGCGATGCCAAGACCGTTGGAGTAGGTCATGTGAGCGACGGCGGGAGCAGCAGAGTAGGCGACTCCGAGAAGACCGTGTCCAGCGACAGCGGTGGCGGCGGTCTTGACGACGGGGGAACCGTATGAAGCGTAGGCGGGAGCAGCGTATGAAGCGTAGGCGGGGGCAGCATGGACAGCGGGAGCGGCGTAGGCGGCATAGGCGGGTGCGGCGTGGACAGCGGGGTAGGCGAGGGCATCGTTGCTCACACGGACATCAGACTTGCGGACGCTGGAGTAGGGGGTGTCGATGGTCTTGGAGTAGGTGGACACCTGTCCCAAGTTTCCGTAACTCCTCAGGATGTTGGAGTGCTGGGAGGTGATGGCGGCGGGGGCTACGGCAGCATGTCCGTAACCCACGGGGGCGGCAGCGTAACCGACAGCGGGGGCGGCAGCGTATCCCACAGCAGGGGCGCCGAGGTAGCCAGCGTTGGCAACAGCCACGAGGGCAGCGATGACGAAGAACTGTAAAAGAAGAATAAGATTATTAAAATCTGCTATATTTTGCATTGTTTCTTGTTACAAAAAAGTTACATATATAAAAATGTAATATGGTTAGTAATATTGTTTTGTATGTCATCGAAATTCTTAACTTAATCACATTATTATTAACTGTCGAATTTGTCAGTTGTATATCTCCAAGATTGCAATATATGTCTTTTCAGAATTTCATTTTCTATCATTACATATATAAATATATATTCCTTGTTATGTTCATATGAAGAAATGTAAAATGATTGCAGTAATAATGTTTTATATCTCATGGAAATTCTTAACTAATTGTTGTAGGCTACACACTTAATAATGTTACGAAAGTCTAATTGTTTTATAGTTGTCGAATTTCTCAATTTTATATGCCCATGATTACAATTTATTTCTTTTCAAAATTTCATATTCCGTCAAAGCATATATAAATATATATTCCTTGTTAGGTCGTATGTAAAAATGTAATAAGATTGCCGTCATTTTGTTTTGAATGTCATCGAAATTCTTAACTGTAACTGTATGCTACATACTTAATCCTATTATGAATATCTAGTTATTTTAAAATTGTGGAATATTCTATAATCCTTAGATACAATATATGTCTTTCCAAAACTTAATATTCTTTCTTTACATAAATAAATATATATTTCTTGTTAGGTTTCTTTTAGTGTAGGTGTGTTATGATCTATAACATAAGTAAATAACATCAATTTAGTTTAGAAATTGCCATACAACTTAAGTTTAATTTCGGTTCTGTGTTAATGTAATACACATAGAAGGTATAATATGTAGATCATAGACCAATATGTAGAATTCTGAACTCACGTTATCTGGAATTTTTAATGCAACAAAAACCTATGTAAGAAACAACAAACCCAGCAAACCTACTTGCTGTGTAGGTTAGAAATTTTTGAGTGCAAAGATGTATAAATAGTATCGTCAGATATAGGCTTACCGAATTTATGAAATCAGATTTTTTAAAATATATTAAAATTATTGTAGGTGAATGTTTGTGTCAATAGTATTTTGTCTCGTTATTTAGCTACAAAAGACATGATTAAAAGTCTTTATACTAATTGAGTCCTGTTTTGTGTACGAGATTGCACCAAAGCAAATCTTGTCTTGGCGAATGTGTCATTGTCTGGTTTTGCAATAATCTTCAAGTGGCTGTACTCCTTTCTGCGAGAACGAATTAATCCACAGAACTGGCACACTGGTGTAGTTACCCACCTTGTACATGTTGATTTGATTTAGTTCACTGTTTGCTAACGAACTGATGCCTGAGCTTAGGTGCCATGCCAATTTATACTTCTCTACCTCCACCACCACCTCGACCACCACGACGCCGGGTGACGGTTTCTTAGCCTTAAAGATCAAATTATTTCATACAAGTACGCCGCCATGAAGACAATGATTCCATTACCGCAATGTTACTTTCACTTGCCCCCAAGTGTAGACTGCAAGGGAGGGGACATAAGGACTTGATTATCATTATCATCACCACCAATATGTTCTTGAAATCAATGACGTGTTCGCGGTCAAACTTTGGTCCAATGCTGTCAACAGCATCGGTTGTCCTTCAGGAATTAGCAATATTGCAGTCATTTAATAGGCTCCATTTATTATGTTTGTGAGATATTAAGAATACGTGTGGTAATAAACTACCCTCACAGCTGAAGTATCACATTGTTCTAGGACTAGGTATAAAAATTATTCACAGTACATTATACTGATCGTGTTGCATTATATTTTCTATTTTCTTACTCCTCACAGAATAGGTGTTTAGTCTAATTATGTTTCATATAACCATGCTTAAGTAATGTTAAACTACATTCCATGGCGTGACATCCCTTGCAAGACAGAATTTCAATTCCAACCGCTGCGTCATCTACCTCCATCTTGCGACTTCATCGGCAGATGGCTGCATTGTGGGCATGCTGACAGCATCGAGCTTCCCAAAGAACGTTAATGGCATTATTTCGGTTTTCTGAACATCATAAAATTTCGAGGAAATAACTTGGGCCTCCAGATCAATGTAAGCAACGCAAATCACTGAGGTCTGTAAATTGTCTTGTGTTATTATTGTTAAGATTATTATTATTATTATTATTATTATTATTATTATTATTATTATTATTATTATTAATCGTTGTTTGAATCCCGTTACTTCCTCGGGTTTTTAAAATAATATACAACTTGGGAAGTAAAATAATTGCTCTGATAATACCAGAAACATTATTTTAATTCGAGATACTAATTTGAAAACTACATTTAGGCCTACTTGAACTTTAAGAACGTAACTATAATCAAAATATGTCTAAAGGGATTTACTTTTTTATCCGATGGGTTTTTTTTCGGAGTTTTAAGGATTAGTATAGCGTAGGTCTCCTTTCATAACAACTTTAAAAGTTTTGAATTTGATATTCATGGTTGTAGCACTAGACGTAAATACAGTAATGAAATTAAATGAACCCACACATTGACATCTACAAGATTTCTGTAATAATAATTATTATTATCTTGTTATTATTACTATTATTATTACTCCAGTAATCATAATATAATTTAGTGTATTTTCATTACCACGGAGTTCATTTGTGCACTGAAAACATGATTTATTTTAGGATAAACGCAGTTTGTTTCTCTTGACATTTTATATCCAAGCAGCTGCTACAAGATTGCCATCTCATCATTGTATATGATCTTGATTCTTCAATGATACATTGATCATTTCTAAGCCAGTTGTGATAGGTCCGGGTCTAAGGTCAGGATCGACCCAGACTTTCTCGTAACAAGTTCGCTCATCCTACAATGAAGAGGACAACAGACCTTTCCAAATTCATAAAGTGGCATGAATTATTTTAAAATAAACGTTAAGCTACGCAGAATCAGGGGCGGATCCAGCATTTATTGAAGGGAGGGAGATTTTAGGTCATCTGGGTGATTCCTCCAAAATTCTCAGTAGACTTAAACTCAGAGTTTTAGTTTAGTTGATAAATTGGTCGGGTTTACATATTTCATAAAAATTAAAATAAATATCAAATCTTTTACATTTAATTTAAGTAAATGCTGGTCTGAAATAGTTCGCAAGAAATTAATTAGTTATTTATAATTATAATTAAAGCTAAGAAATTCGAACAACAGCTGTCTTGTGGGTTGTCACGGCTAATCTAAGAATCTGACACAAAGCATATAGAATATAAAAAGTACTCGTACTATTCAACTTGCTTTTTACAATCCTGAGGTTGAAATTGGGCAATACTTTGTTTAATTTTGCTTTGCATTTAATTACGTAGTCCACCGCTGTGGCGTAGGGGATGCTTTCGCTCCTCTAACGCAGTGGACCCGGGTTCGATTCCTGGTCGGGACAAGTTACCTAGGAGGGTTTTTTTCTGGGGTTTTTCCTCACCTGTGAGACTAATGTCGGGTAACTTTAGGCCCTTGTGGTCCCCAGATATCATCTGGCCGTCATTATCATCTTCATCCCATCCTCGCCTTGTTTGGAATGAGTATGTGTATGTGAATGATGAGTCTCGTCCTATGTGTTCTTGTTGCTTCGGAGGTGGCCCCGGCATTGGGCTGATCACATCCGGGGAGGCCCTCCATGTCCTTGTCTGGTCAAAAATGTATGTATGTGATCCAATGATAATCCCTCTCCCAACAGGTCGCGGCCGTGTAAGGCCCGGGCGGCTTGGGTCGCTTAAATCCTAAAAAGGAGAGGTAAAACTACGATACAGAAAGAAGAAGGATAATTTAATTAAGTTTTAAATAAATGAATTTCAGGCTTTAAAATTTATGGAAGAGAGATGAACCTATTACTCCTCTCCAAAACCCGAATGTTTCTCAGAAAAAGGAACTGGCCGCAAAAGCTACATTTCTAGGTAAATTCTGATCAGTTGCAAAAGCACGGGCCGCAACTGCAACGCTGTCGTGAGAAATATGTTATGTTGATAGATTATATTCTTGGCACACTTCCTGAATGAGAAAGTATAATAATTAAATATATTGAAATTTAAAAATAATAAGTACAACATTAAAAAGTTTTTCATTTTTCTAGGCAGAGAATTGTAAAGCAAATTATAGACTTATAACAATTACTGTTATGGAAAGTGTTTCTACAAATAATACTACTATTTGCATTTCTTGTAATAATTACTACCTTCATTAAGAAAAGACGAGTCGGCAATAAACCAATACTCATATCTCTCCTCATTAGCTTCATTGAATTTGTGTGGGGATGTAGCTCAGAGGTAGAGCGCTCGCTTCGCATGTGAGAAGTCCCGGGTTCAATCCCCGGCATCTCCAAATTTTAGTTACTTACTATTTAATAGAATAGTATTTTCTGCGTTAAGACAATGATTATTTTCGCACAGAAGTTAATATTACAATAATCCAGGTGCTGGAGGTAAATTTTGACGATGATCTCGTGCCAGTTCAATAAATTGGAGTTGGAATTTAGCTGAAGTAGGGGAGAGAGTAGGCTTCGCACACGGTATGTCCTGGGTTCAACCTCTGTATTTCCAGGTATTGACAAAAAAAATATTCGAATTACTAGACTGCCATGTCTGTGTTATGCTCAAATCATATGCTTACCGTTCGTTATTGTCACATCATTAAATCAATGGAATATGGTATAGTACTACAATTAGGAAATGATAGAGGTAGACCGTTCATTTCAGTCCTGAAAATTCCTATCTCTGTTTTCGGGAATCGCCAAGATTATTCAGTAAAACTCCAGTCATCCAAACTCCAACTGTCCGAATCGCTTTGATGCCGTATTCGAGAGGTTTTTGCAGCAGCGAGCATTGGGATACCCTCTTTCAGGGCAATTATTTGAGGAAAAAGCAAAACTTTTACCCGACAAAATCAACAGTTTATGAGCAAAACAACTGACTGACCGATGTATTCAAGATGTGGTACTGTATGAAAGTACAGAACTTTACAATTAAGTTTTTAAGAAATTGCTTTTTTTTTTCATGATTTATCCACTTATCCAAATATTTTATTATCCGGATTGCGTCCGAATGATCCGGAAGATCGGAATTCTACTGTAGTTACATAAGACTAGGCGGAATAAAATGTAACGATTCTTCTTCTCCTTTCTTCTTTCTCTTTTAAATCTTCTTCGTCTTCTCCCTCTTCTTCATCTTCATTGACATTTCTCTTCTTAGACTTAATTTTCTTCTTCTTCCACTTCTCCTTTTTCTTCTCTATCTGTATTATCTTCTTCCTTTTCTTCCACTTCTTTTTCTTCCTCATTTTCGAGTTCTTCTACCTCTTCAGTACCTTCTTATTGTTTTTTTATCTTCTTCGTCTATCTGAAGTATTTTGCTTCTTTTTCCTATTCTATCTCATCTTCTTCCTGATTATTGTCCGCTTCTTTCTTTTCTTGTTCTTCTTCCTGTCTGCTTAATTTGCTACCAACTATTTGATCACTATTTCGATTGCTTATGATTTGTGAAGGTGAAAGTCAGTTGGTCCTCTAAACCTAAAGATAAGAAATTGTGGTTGAAGTTTTCTTTACAGTATCCGGGACCTATACCTTTATGTGGAAGTCAAACAATGATAGATTTCCACTTAAAATAAAAACGTAACAAGTGTTGTGCAATAAAATATTATGCGAATTATTCGATCTGAACTAATATGGCTCGTGTCATCTCAAACTGCAAAATACTAAGCGGTGTAACAGTACCAGCTCCTGTGGCTTCTTCCCCATATGCCTTTAACTTGTGTGATCAGTCTAACACATACGTATCACGAGATTTTGGGAGAAGGGCGACTGTGGCAGTTATTGTCGTGTTGGGAAATTACATTTGAAGTTGGAAAAGAATGGGATGCTAAGTGCGAGTATGTGATAAATGGAAATGTTATATGTATTAATAACAAAATATTTTTTTTTATTAATCCATTTTATCATATTATACATGTAAAGTGTACAAATGATGTTGGACACGCCAGATCTTACATGTACATCGGTATTAGTGCATTTTGAATGTTAACTTGATACTTTAAACATTAAAATCATTAAACTTTTAGAAATCTGGTTGAACATAACGCTATTGTTACAGTATTAAGTTTAAATCTACACAACTAGTACGAAGAAAGTGCAATGTAATTAATTACTAACAAGCTACATTCAAACTGGCTTTTAAAAGTTTTAAGTCTCAATTTCAACATCCAAGATTCCTTTGATGATGATATAACAAAAACAAAATACAAAGAAGGGATGAAATAAAAACTAAAATTGAGCAACACGGATAAGCTACTGGCTTTATTTAAATTCTCGAATCAGATTCTGCAGCAGTGTAGACAAGACTTAACTGTCAATAATTATTTTTTCCTATACGTATGGTTCGTTGTCGTAGTATTAAATTCGCTGTGCCATTAAAACCACTTCTTAAGTTGCAATAACTGGCACTTTCTCAGTGCAAATTACAAACCTAATTGTTGGCTATTTAGCCTGCAGGATATAATCGTTTGTATAGGTAATCTATGTTTTAAATCGTTTCATGCAATTCGTATAATATCCTGGAAGAAATAGGTTAAGATCTCTGATATTTTATCTTTCGAACTTATGCACACTTATCTGTGACGGTCCAATATGAAAGGAGGTATGTGGTAGTAGTTATTTATTATTAATACGAGCCGTGCGAAAATATTTTGCAAAGCAGTAGTGGACTCTATTGCAAACCAGCATTTTGTAATTATGAATAAACACATAAAATTACATAACGAAATCGCAAGCTGGTTAAGAACAACACCCACTAGACCTTGCTTGCCACTATTCGGAATTGCGCTGAACTTGTCAATTAATGCAAACAAGTAACAAGTGATAAAATCCAGTATACATTGCACTCGTCAGTTCATTATCCAGGGTGATGATGTAGTAGTATTTAGTTTTCAATCCAGAATCGCAAACAAACCCTCCTCGCACAAAATTCCACCTTACTTGGTCTGCCGTCTTCACTACCTAACATTATCACACTGATAGGTATAGAATACTGTATTACATAGTAGACTATACTGTATTTTACATAATGTATCTTATTCTTCATCCTTCACTATCAGGAGAGCTCGTCTATGGAATTCCTCACCAGAAGATAGCCTATAAAAGGAAGCCGATCACTCGGAACGTTCAACATTAAGATAGTTTACCGCTTGACCACCAACCATTAAGCTAATATTCATATAATATACCAGGGGTTGCCATTAACCTTAACTTTGGGAGCCGCAAATTTTTTAAGGTGTTCAAAGCGAACCATATTGTTTTTACTATACACATAAACATTATTGTTCAATTGCACAACAAGAAATAAGATTTTACTTTTGAGAAGTGCTTTTTAGAGTGTTCATTTTTGCCCTTAGTTGTTTGAAATCTTGCTGATAATTGGTAAGTACAGTTCGCATGAGTTCACTTAATTGCTCATCAGTTAGTTAGATCGATATTTAGATTTAATGAACTTAAGTGTTCATTGCAGAGATTCACACACATAAGCAGTCCCAAATATCGAGATAAGTCTCTTAGCACACTCTTTTGTTAGTAGGTATTTTTCTTCTGGAACTTTCTTCCAAAATAGTATGGCCGAAACACCACTTCATTTAAGTCCTTTAGTCCTTCGTCCTCTTTCACTGGTAGCTCCATCTCGACTCCAACCGTACCCTTCGTAATTGGTGATAAAACAGGACAGCCATCGCCCACAACATTAACAGCAAAAGGATTTTCCAGGAATGAAAATGAAGATTTAAGTGTTCTCAGATCATTATATCTGTCATCGATTTCTTTAGCAATACCAGCCATTTTACAGAAATAATGTTCTGTTTCCACCTGAACCACTCAGGAAGGCTTTCAGTAATTTTCTTCAAACATTTGAAATGAGCGAATGTTTTAGTCTCAAGGTCTTTCCAAAAGAAACTAAATACACTCTGAGCTAAATCAGAAATAAGTTTTTCGCTTCCTCTTAATATATTTTCATTAAATTATATTAACTATATACTTTTTTTAATCTGTATTATATTTACTCTTACCTTGGTTTCAAGAGCAGCATGCGGCTCGCGAGCCTCGTTGCGGCCATATCTGTAGTATATTGTTTACATGTTAAAATATTCATCTTTTTATATAGTTTAAGTTTTTTCGTCCTTATTTTTAATTCTTTCTGCTTACCATATTGAATTTCATTATTATAGTTTGATTATAGTTTTAATTATAGTTTTAATTAATATAATTTATTTTATATGTTATCATTATGTAATATTTTTCGATTATCTATTCATCTATTCATAAATTAGGTTACTGGTTATGTTTGAATGTATTCACTTCTGGTTGGTGGAAGATAAGGCCTTAAGGCCTACACTAGAGGGAAGTAAATAAATAAATATATAATTTATTCGAATCCAACTACTTGTAGGGGTACGTCATGATGCAACTGGTTGAGACGCTCCGCTACAAACCGGAAGGTCGAGGGTTCGATTCCCAAAGAGGGCCTGAGTATTTTTTAATTGGCCTACTCCTTCTGGTGGCACCATGGCCTCTAACAGCAATTATTACTAGGAGCATTTCTGTGAGTAAAGGCGAGCGATGGGTAAGGCTGACAATCTCACCAAATTCATGTGTCTAATGTCTAAAAACCTGGGAGCCTCAACCTCCTGGAACCCTAAGGGCCTTTACAGCCTGTAGAGGAACAATTTTACTTATTACAACTACAGGTAAATGATTTGGTTAAGATACCCGTAATTCAACGGGAGCTAGTTTTTTCTTGTCACCTATCTTCATGGAAAATGTAGGATAATCGAATTTCACAAGAGAACATTCCAGTCGCTTCGCAAAGAAATAAAAAAAATCCCCATCTTACAAGTCTTGTTTAGTAAAGAGCTGGTGATTTTTTGCAGTAGAGATAAAATGCAAAATCCCTAAAAAGCCTTGTAGTTCCATATTTTCATTTGTCGTAACGAATATAAATTTACCATAGGCCTACCATTCCATTGCGATTTGAATTTATAATAAAGGGCGGAGTCAGTTAAAAGAGCGAAATGCTTGCCAAGTTGCTAGTTAAGACCTAGATTGATTACATTTTCGGATTTTGTACATTAATATTCCTAGAAATCGACTCCTACCAATTTCCGCTGAAAATTAAAGTGGTTTATCAGTCTCAGTATGATTATTAAAATGTAGCCTAAATGTATTCCTGAGATAATTAGAAAATTGTACTTATACACAAGGGCGTCCGAACATTTTTGAATCTGACACATCAATATTCTTATATTATGTAAGTCATGCAATCAGCGCATGGAAAGTAAAAGGCATGATTTTTCATACCTGTCAGATATCGTCCCATTAGGGAAATAATGATAATAATCATAATAATAATTACTATATTTTAAGATAATGCAGCCTAATTTTAGCTTTTTCAAGTATAAATTCGTAACACAAAAATTCCTAAAAGCAGAACCGTAAGATTAAAAGCTATGATCTCATGTTAAAGTCTGAGAGTTTTATTCAGACTATTCCACTCATACGCCGCGTGTTTGATACTGACCAATAACTTTTAGCGATTCCTCGGATATAGACCAATCACGATCATTTATCTTATAAAATTCATGCTATTAATATGAGGATGCTGTTTTATCGATAACATCGTCTGCTTGTTAATGGACACGTAAGCATCAGTGTGTAGTGATTAATGCACATGCTGCCATTAAGCAACACGAAAACATATTATTTTATCCAACATAACTTGCTTGGAAATTGAAATAAGAGAGATGTACATTGATTAAAAACACAATTTCGATTCGGTGCAAGCTAGTTGGTGTGCTTTTATTCTGTTCTGCTGTTAGCTTACCTGAATGAAGTTAACTATGTCTTTTATGCACCATTGGTAACACTGATCACAACATGGTAACTCGAATCGATTCATGGATGGTTGATTCATGGTATGCCGTGATCGCGCAGCTGTTAGTTTTGTTTTTATACAACAAAGCACGAAAGTAATTATTATTTGTATAATCCGTTACATTTTTATTCGTGGAATATTACTGGTCAACTCTCGTGGGATTGCCTATGATATTACGATTATCATTATAGAAAACATTTGTTTTACTGACATTTAAAAAAATTATTTCATTCTAATAACCCACTGATGATTTCAACTGATGAATGTAATAATTATTATAATTATCAATTTAGCTAAGTAAATGTTAAATGTGCTATATTACTTACTATTACACATTATTATTAAATGCGTCTGTTTCCATTGTTCTTACGTTACGACTGATTTCAATGTTAATGGCTATGGTAGTGTTTTGTTTTCTGTAGATAGCTCCATAGCCGTGGTAAGTAAATATCCAATTCGGCATTTGATTTGCGACTGAGGAATCCTTGAAAATAAAAATGAAATCTGGTTTGAGCCCGGGACCTCTCGAGTGCGAGCTCATGACGTTATCGCTCTGGCCGTCATTTGTTTCTTATTTGAAATAATCTTAGGTTATTTTATTTTATTTTAAAAACTGGAAACAATATATAAGTAAAATTAAATTTGCCGATTGAACCGGTTAAGGGCTTCGTTTGCTCATTAGGTTATTTAATTCATTTAACTTATTTTACTTATACCGTATATGTTCATATCATTACAGCATAATGACTTAACAGTGTTTTAATATAATGTTTATAATTAGGTGATAAGTTATATCTGAGGCACGATTATTTTACGACTTATAGAAACAATGCTCTGTCAGATGGGATATGAGGAACTGTATGGATTTCTTTTATACATTCAATTGCCTCAAGGATTTTACCAAGCTCAACACTTTAATTGGCCATAGCCCAGTCAAATTAGATTTTTTGCTGCATTAAATCATGTAGTTCCAAATGTTTCAGGAATGTGTAGTGGGAGGTCCCCTGAAGAACGCCTAATGTTTTCCCGCCAATTTCAGGTGCCGCGGGGGGTGGGGGGGAGGCTCAAAGGTCCCTTTTTTCAGTTTTTGGCGCAAATATCGAAAATAGTGCATCGTACAGAAAATGTTATGGTATTCAAAATTATAGCTTATTAAATTCCCGACAAAACGGTATATTCATATTTATCTTTATATGTTACCGTCTCCGAGAATGAGCTGGCGAAAATGGAAAACCTGCAGAAAAATTTGTAGCGCCTCACGTTTTTCGTCAAACTCGCCCTTCCAATTCTTTAGTTTTCCGTTTTACAAGAAACTTGTAAGAAAATAAGCTGTAGAGAATTACATGTTCTTCAAGAATATACATACATTTGATAATTTATCTTCACGTAGTCAAAAGTTAGACCGTTTTTAAATTTCGGGGTCGATTTCCAGATTCCGCTAGTAAACTGCTCATCATTTTATTTCCGTTTTCAAGTGCTTTAATTCTCTATATCACGTTATTTATTGTTTATGTGAACATAAATGTTATTTATTATCCATATAACTAATATATATATATATATAATAGCTAATAATGCAAAAGTAATAAAAGAGACTTACACAACCTAATTTCCGCTCACCCTTCCATCCTGTCACACATTAAAAGCTCTTCATACTCATATTCCTCATCGTACAACTCTTCAAAGTCCTCTTGACCGGGAGCATTGTTAGTGCAAGCACTGTGGCAATTGCCACAGACAGGTGAGCAGTGGATGCCGGCTTTCCGGCATCCACATCTCATACCGCAGCCTGTGGCACAATGACAAAATATGGAGTTGAGCACGCTGTCAGGTGCAATAGGGGCCTTGGTCTTAATAGGAGTCAGATATCCCCCATCTTCTCTTGTCCAACCCCAACGTTCAGGTTCGAGAGATTCATTTCCAAACCATGCTGGACCTGTAGAAACACTCTGCACGAGTGATGTAGAGCAGCATCTTTTGTAGGTGGCAATGAAGACAAGTTCGCTTTCATCTTGATTTGATGAAGCAAATGTACCTGTGGATAAAACACAATAGAATAGAATAGAATATTTATTTATCAAACAGCATGATTCAATGAAGTTAGTACATGCAATACAAAATGAAATGTACCTGTGATGATTGAGGTCATGCTCGTTGGGTGGGGCCTGATACATCAGTAGGAACATTTGTTCCCCAGCTTCAGCAATATCTCCTGGCGTGGATGTGGAGTCGTAAAACACTTCAGCGATGTTTTTGGTTTCGTTAGGAAACCGTTGGAAACATTTAAGTAAGGCTGCTTTACTTTTTCCATAAATCGCAGAAGTGGTATCGCATCCAGTGAAGCGATGGATAAACAGAATGTATGGGCTGAATGGCAAGGACTGAAGTTGTTGGGAGGAGTACAACCTGTCTTCTGTGTTGCCTCGTCCAGGCTTCATAAAAAACACATTCGTGTCTCGTGGTGTGAGTGCCACGAGCAAGACGAGCAGGTCTATGTCTTCGCCAACTACCACCACAGTTGAATGAGAGGTATTTTCCAGTCCACACCTAACAACGCTGCAGTCAGCGTCTCCTTTGTCTATGATGACTTGTACACCTTTTGCGCCCAAGGCCTGCGCTAACATACATATCAGCTTGGTTTTGTTCCTTTCGTTGGAAAGGAAGTTTTCCTGCTGAACAGTAGCCACCATGTTCTCATCAAAGTCTATATCCACTGATGTTTTACTTGATGCCCTTCGATGTTGTTCGGCTCTTTTCGTGGAATTCATGTCTTCGTAACCGTCAAAAACCACAGCAGAGTTGTAGCCGTAACGGTTGATCATGTAAGACACATATTGATCGCAGATGGAGGCGAACTTGGTGTTGTTGTTCCACTTTACTCTATGAAGGAGGAACCCTCCATCGATTACCGTGAAACTGTTCTTCAAGTTGACCATTTTATTGCTTGAAGGAAAGGCATCATAGAGAGCTGACTTTTTCGTTTTCCTCATGGTCCCTTCGTCGAAAAGAGTCATGGGGTATGGGGCTAACTCACACTTCAACAGCTCCTCTACATCCTCTTTAGTTTTCTGGGTTATTATGGTCCTCTGGAAAATCATTAAAGGCTCGATCACCACCACTCCGTTTTCCAGTTTGACAGTGTTGCTCATAGCAGCCAATGGGACTACTGCGTTCTTCTTACACTGCTTCATTTCTGCGAAGGTCATTCCAACAGAAGTTTCCATTGTACGGGTTCCGATTTTCATTGCTTGTTGATGTTATGGGTTCCTATTACTCCGGTTGAAAGGGACATCAAAGAATCGCGTACAGAAAATGGCGGGTGATCAGCCAACCACTGAGCAAGTTTCCTTCTGTCTTGGTCATTTCTGCTAACTCGTGATGCTCGAAAGTCGACATGCTGTTCTCCACTCACAGAATGGACGCCGGCAAACTGCTCTAATGAAGAACATATGGCTGTAGCTGTGCGTCCCCTCCAACCCATTTTGCCAACACAGAATCACTCATGCCTCTCCCTCGTGTAAGTCCACCTTCACTTTTCATGTCACGCATCAGTGTCACTTCAATTGCCATATCAGACCACAGTCTTACCAACATTTGGAAATACAGTAGTAGTATTTTAGTTAAAACAGTCGTACACTAACTATGTATACTACGTCGATTATGTAGGCCTACATAAAAGTTCACATTTTATACATGCTAGTATAAAGGCTCTCATGCATAGGCCTATACATATATATATGTATATATATTAGTTATATGGGTAATAAATACCATTTATGTTTACATAAACAATACATAAAGTGATAAAGAGAGTTAAAGCACTTGAAAACGGAAATAAAATGATGGGCAGTTTACTAGCGGAATCTCGAAATCGACCCCGAAATTTAAAAACGGTCTAACTTTTGACTACGTGAAGATAAATTATCAAATGTATGTATATTCTTGAAGAACATGTAATTCTCTACAACTTCTTTTCTTACAAGCTTCTTGTAAAATGGAAAACTAAAGATTTGGAAGGGCGAGTTCGACGAAAAACGTGAGGCGCTACAAATTTTTCTGCAGTTTTTCCATTTTCGCCGGCTCATTCTCGGAGACGGTAACATATAAAGATAAATATGAATATACCGTTTTGTCGGGAATTTAATAAGCTTTAATTTTGAATACCATAACATTTTCTGTACGATGCACTATTTTCGAGATTTGCGCCAAACACTGAAAAAAGGGACCTTTGAGCCTCCCCCCCACCCCCCGCGGCACCTAAAATTGGCGGGAAAACATTAGGCGTTCTTCAGGGGACCTCCCACTACACATTCCTGAAACATTTGGAACTACATGATTTTTTGCAGCAAAACCATGTATTTTTATCTAATTTGACTGGGCTATAGTTACCTCATACACCTGCAGTGAGATCATAGGTTTGAAATACGTGAAAACTGACTGCGAGTTTATTCTGGCCTAGTTTTTACCAGGGTACAATGGAACTATTCCTGAAGGGCATCAAAATGCCGATCACAAAAGAAGGCAATCTTGATCTCCTTTATCTGCTCCAGCGTGAGAAAATACTGACACCCAACTGCATTTTTTATGTCAGTCGAGTTAAAGTTCTACCTGATAGTTCAGTTTGAAAAATATTAGAATTACATGCAAGTATTCGTCATTCTTGTGGCAGTAACGTATTTTCTGCAAGACAGTCTTTCAAGGATTTCGACATCTTTAGAAGAACAAAGTTCACAATTTGAATTCTGATATCCGATTCCTGTGTGTGGAATTTTTAAGTAAATCATAGATTTTTTCACTCATCCTGAAGCTAAATTCTTCAAAATTGTGGGGGGGGGGAGCCGAAAGGACGTGAAACATTCACATATCTCTACCATAAGCATGGACATCATTTCATTTCGCTTTCTGACATAAGTGGCCGCATTCTGGGAATCACATTCAATTGCCTCAGTGTCCTTCATTAAATCATTATTTAATCGAAGAGTAGCTGTGGTGGGAAGGAGATTGTGAACCGAATAAGTTTACCCAGGCTGTAACTTCCCGGACCCATTCGATAGGTCGCGCATTCAACTCTCCTGGCCGTTTAATCTCAAGTGTCTGGTTTTAATCGCTCTCACCATTCGCAAAACCAAATGCTAAAACTGAAATATACTAACTACCAATCGTTGTCTGTCTGTTATCTATGCATGGTTGTGTTCACTTAGGAGGAGGCTCTGTGTTAGGATTCCCAGGGTATTCCTCCAAGTTTTGTCTAAATATGTGTGATTTCTAGACTACGGGTAAAGGCTTATAAGTCCTACTAGAGAGAAGGAAAAATAATGAAAACGGTAAATTTTGTTATGGAAAACATTAAGAAAAAAGAATATAGATGTGATCATTTAAACCAACCGTATGTACGATTTGATTATATATGGAAAAAGACTCTATGCAGCAAAGGGACTAATGTTACTGTTTTTATCTTTGGATGTGAAAAAGTAAAGGAAAGAAATGAGCAAAATTATATGAGAGAATAGCCATGGAAAGACGTAGAGTAGAGTATCAAGTAAGGACAATTTGTAGGAGAAACCCAATGGGAAGACATAGACGTAAATTAGACGATATTAACATTAAGAGTATTATAGGAGAAAATTTCCTCCGGCATTGGGATTTGAACCCAGGACCTTTGGTTATCGATGCCACTGCTCTACCAACTGAGCTAAGCCAGAGTTCACTTCTCATGTAATATCCAAGAGACAATAATCTGTGGTTCATGAACGCATGTGCATTTATATCTATCTTGAATGTTACTGTACAATAACAGTGGAAGCCTGGTCACAAAAATCACTAATTAGTGTGCCTCACAGTACTGCATATGACATGACTTGTCTGTCAGTGAAGTAGACCGTTAAGGGCAATCTGTCATAGGAGAGAGGTTCCATCTGGCGCTATGAAGTGAACTCTGGCTTAGCTCACTTTGTAGAGCAGTGGCATCAATAGCCAAAGGTCCGGGGTTCAAATCCCAGTGCCGGAGGAATTTTTCTCCTATAATATTCTCATGCAATGTCCAACAGAGACAATCTGCGGTTCATGAATGCCATTAACATTGATCATAAGGAGGCTGGGATGGAATTGTCTGTTAGTTACAGGCTAAGAATGGTTGTGAATAGGAAAACTAGTGAACATCTGTTTCTACGGTGGTGAACGCAGACAAATAATAAGTAGGTGGTGGACTGGTTGATCTATTGGCCGGATGGGGTATGGTTTTATGTAGTTTAGTTTGGTTTGGTTTCGATTTATATTGTTTTGGTTTGTTTTAGCTGCTTTGCTTCTACAGTATTTGTTTTCCTTTCCTTCGATTCTCGTTAATTGTTTCGCTTTGGTTTTTTTTTCTGTTCGCATTGGATCTCAAGAATTCGATGCTCCATTAGTTACTTCGTTAGCTGGTTGGTTAGCTCGTTTGCCTCATTGCCCAGCTAGTAAGTAAGGTAGGTGCATTGGTAGGCACGTATTATTTTCCTTCTAGCACAGTTTCAGTCTATATGAGCACAATGTACACACTTATCAAATTGTATACTTATCTCCATAGGGTTATTATGGGACTACATAGTATAAGACATTATTCCTAACGACTGAACAAAATCATGCACAGATCTGTGATACATGCACACTGGTGGTCCACTATCAGTATTGCAATCTCCATCCACTCCTGCATCAAGTCTTCAATAGTTCCCTCAGGGGTAATGAACTCTTTAACGTTCAGCAATAAAAAAGCTTTTTTTTTAATTTACATTAGTTGTAATAATCTTAAAATAAGTTAATCTGTTCATGTAATGTATGTTGGAAATCGTAGTGATTAACATGAGTAACCTTTTCTAAAAGTGAACGTGATATTTTCTCACATAGGCTATCTACTGCTATTTCATGAACTCATTGGTACCGTATATGTGTTTCATCTGTATGTGATTTGAATTAAGGGAACAAGGTACTTTGGCTATTCTATTTTTGGACAGTACGTACTTTAAGTGACTGTTGGTATTAAAAAAAACTATAAAGAGTAGCCTACTGATTTCAAATGTTTACATGTTAGTCTGGGTAATGTCAGAACGAAATTACTTTTTCGTTTATAGCTTCATTAGATAAAATTAAATGTATAATACAAGACTACAATCTACAGTCTTGTCTTGAGCTAAATCAGAATATAAGGAAGTTAGATAACTTCCTTCTACTTGACTTGATAACTTACCCGATATGAATCACCAACATCATTATTAATTTCTTCAACGTGTACTCCATTTCTTCTTGTCCTTTTACGCACAGTCATCATAGATGATTTAAAAAAAACGGAATAGCTGTTATTTTATTTAACAAGTAAATGGTTAGAATGCATATTTGCTGTTTAATCTCCTAGTACCATTGCGGTCAATATAACCATAAAAAACTTTTTAAATAATTCCCTCCGCTTGTTTTAAAAGTATAATTTTCAAACTTTATGACTTCATCCCTCTGGGTCAATTGTATCCAATGATAATTCATTAATCTTTATATTTTCAACACATTGAAATTTATTAATTGTTTTTGCACTGAGTGTCGTTGGGGTCAATATGACCCCTTAAATATTGGCTTTTTCCCCTTGAATATAACATTACCGGTATGTAAATGCTTATATGTATGTATGTAAGTATGTATATATACATAGTTGTCCTGTTTCCAAGGCAAAAATATAATTATGTTATTACATCAGTTTATAAAAAGAATTATAGTACTACCATATATCCCATGTAATTTACTATATGTAAATTACTTGGGGTCTTTATGGCCCCAGTGGTACTCAGTTTATCAAAATAACATGTCAGTAAGGTTAACCTTCTTATAATAATCAATATCCCAGCTAATATTTATAGATGTTGTTAACAAGTTCAATTTAATGTAAAGTTAAAAAATAGGCTACACATAAATTTATAGTGCAGTATAGGCCTAATCTTGTTTTAAAATGCGAGAGCAAAGAACGAGATCAGGATGTTACTAGGGGTTCGTGAATTTAGGCGAAATAGATCAACCATTGATCATATATTTTGTATTCGCCAAATCTTGGAGAAAAAGTGGGAATATAACAAATCTGTTCACCAGCTGTATATAGATTTTAAAAAAGCACATGATTCAGTTAGGCGAGAAAAACTGTCCAATATCCTCATTGGGATACCAAAGAAGTTAGTTAGGCTGATAAAAATGTGTCTAAATGAAACCTATAGCAGAGTCAGGGTAGGGAAATTTATATCACATAGGTTTGTCATTAGATGCGGCTTGAAGCAAGGAGATGCCCTATCACCTTTACTTTTTAATTTCACTTTGGAATATGCCATTAGGAAAGTTCAGGAAAATAAGGTAGGCCTAGAATTAAATGGCAGTCACCCGATTTTAGCTTATGCAGATGACGTTTACTTGTTGGGCGATGACGTTAACACAATCGAGAGAAATACTGAAAGTCTTGTTGATGCCTGCAGGAATGTTGGATTGGAAATTAATACAGAAAAAACTAAGTATATGGTCATGGAACGTCAAAATAATGCTCCACAAAATATTAGAATAGCCGGTAAATCGTTTGAACAAGTGGAGGAATGCAAATATCTTGGAACAATAATTACAGACACAAATAATTTTAAGGTAGAAGTTGAGTCTCGTCTCAAATCAGGAAATGCTTGTTTTTATGCAGTTGAGAAACTCTTATCTTTTCGTCTTCTGCCCAGAAATCTAAAAATGAAGATTTATAAGACTATTATCCTGCCGGTTGTATTATATGAATTTGAGACATGGCCGCTTACTGATCGGAAAGAACATACTCTGAGAGTGTTCGAAAACAGGGTGCTTGGAAAAATATTTGGCCCAAGAGGGATGAAAATGGGGACGGGAGAAAATTGCATAACGACGAGCTTCATGACCTGTACGCTTCACCGGATATAGTAAGGGTAATTAAATCGCGAAGGATGAAATGGGCTGGACATGTTGCACGCATGGGGGAGGAAAGACATATCTCAAAAGTATTGACTGGGAGACCCGAAGGGAAAAGACCACGCGGAAGACCTAGACGTAGGTGGGAGGACAATCTTAGAATGGATTTAAGGGAAGTAGGATTTGCTAGGGATGATTGGATAGAGTTAGCACAGAATAGGGTTGAATGGCGGACTCAGGTAAGCGCGGCAATGGACCTTCGGGTTCCATAAAATAAATAATATTCCTTTAACTTGCTGAGGATTGGTCTATTGCCATTGAGTAAGTAAGTATAATCTTTTCAAAGACTTCTGAAAATTATTTTTATTATGTATTTGTATCATTTAATTTTTGGGAGGAGTAATTTTTTTTCAAGTGAATTGTATGAAGAAAAGTTAATAGGAGATCTTAACTCCAAAATTATACACCAAAATTAATGATAGGATCTCTCCTGAAGGCAAATTTATTTTTAAGTTTCTTTAAATACATTGGGGAAATGTTCAAGTTTCAGTTTCTTTGCTTCTCTTGAAACGTATATTAGAACTAATTTGAATCAATAATATAATCCAAGAATTATCTTGTTACAGACTTCAAAATTGTGAACCCATTCTCAAGAGAACAGTTTCAAGAACTTCTACTCACATTGCAAATATATCAACACGAAACACGAAATCATTGGTACAATATAGGCTGGCTAAGAGTTTTTGGTCATTGTAGTGATATATACGACGTGTTTTAAAGTATAGCAAACAAATGAGCCACTTAGAGCTTCAAGGATCATTGAACACCGCTGTCATGGCACCACGCCTCTTTATTAATGTCCTTGGCCTAGAGATCCTGCAGTTAACTTCTTATAACCTTGCTCCGATATTCCCGCTTGAAGTCCACACAGCTAAATCGAAGGACTCATTAGCCCATACGAATATTATTAAATTTTAATCAACATATTCGTTCTAAGTAATATTTTACCGTGAGCTCACCCAATTTCATCTATGTTCCAAGGTGTTTCATAGATGAAATTATTTGGCGTTTATAAACCAGGCAGGAAGGCGATAATTAATCTGCTAGCTAGTTCTGTAGAACTACCATTTAGTGTTATCTTGATCTGTCAAAATATTGTTATCGATATTATTGTGCCAAGGTCATTAACAACAATATTAAACATACAAATGTAATGTAGTAAGTGCGTAAACAGTCGGATGCGTGTTATTTTGACCGGAAGGTCGCAGGTTCAGACAGGGCCGAGGGAAGTAGCTAACATTTTTTATCATGGCTCTCCGGAAAAGAAAGAAAGAAAAAAAAACTTTTAACTCATAGAACCGAAGTTTAAAATTTAAGTTTCACTAAATTTCTTAAACCAGAATTAGTATATTTCGTGGACTTGCAAGGAATAGGTATTAACTCCAAAAATGCAAAAAATGATCTATTATTGGTAATAAGTACAACAGATTGTGCTCTATGCACAGGGAAAACGAACCAAATCCTACCCTTGTAGTTCCTGAGCAATGAAACTGTCACAAACTCCTAAGTTCATTACACACAGAATGTTTTCAAGGAAAACGAATTAGCCTAAGTCCACTTCATACCTTTTGCCTGTTTACCTAATTGTCAAATATAACACATCTCTACAGGCAGAATAATTTAATTCGGTAACTGATCATGTTGATTGACCGCCTGCGTGGTCTTGTGGTTAGCGTCGCTCACTACAGATCCGTAGGCCCGGGTTCGATCCCTGGTACCTCCTCGGATTTTTCTGAGCTAGGGAGGAGCTACTTGATAGAGAAGTAGCAGCTCCAGTCACGGAAACCACCGTTAACGACCGTGGGTGTGGGTGCTGACCACATATCTCCAATCCTACCATCTGCCTATGGTAGATGACGCAGCGGTCTGGTTACCACCCTAGTCCCTTCAGGGATAGAGCGCAACAGAGTTTAGTAGTTTAGATCATGTTGATATCAAGTACTGATTTCAGAACCTGCTGTGGAAGGTAGTACAAGTGATGAGTCTGAAGATGATTGTTAGAATGTTACTGGACAGTGTTCATGTAGCTTCTGAAAAGTAAAACCATAATTACACACTTTAAAAATCATTTAATTAAAAATTTGGAGGTGCTAAGTTTGTTTTGCATCTATATATAGCACAATTTTCTGTAATTCCTACCAGTAATAACTAGGGCTGAAAATCGATTAAAATTTCTAATCGAGTTAACGCTTGACTTTAATCGATTAGTCGACAAACAGGTCAGTATTTTAAACGAAACCAAAGTGTACATTTAATATGGTTTTACACGTTAGTAACTACTACACTACAGATAATCAGAAGAAATCCTGAATTAATGAATACCGTTATTAGTTAACTAGTGCAAAAATATATATACAAAACTTACATTTCCGGTTACCTTTTAGCCAACTAAAACCAAAACTAAACTACCCTTCAGGTTTCTGAATAACGGGAATTTTTTGGACACAATAGGTTGAATGACACATGATGTGCCAAGGCCGGAGAAGCGAGAGAAAGGAGTTGGGTCATTTGACCCATTTCTCGAAAAACGTTTTTCAGAATTCGACTAAACCGATTAATCGGAAAATGTAATTATTATTATTATTATTATTTTTATTATTATTATTATTATTATTCTGTTTATTTATTATTCTGTTTATTAATTCTGGCAGAGCTAAGGCCATTTGGCCTTCTCTTCCGCTCTACCAGTAAAAAAAAACTACATTACAATTACATAACACAAATACATAATATTACAGATAATTAATTAATACTTAATACTTAAATACCAAGAACTAAACATAGTTATAATTTATAAACTAGAGTGCTATAAAACATTAAATTACAAAAGAAAATTACAAAATTAAATTACAAAATTAAATTACAAAATATAAAAATACTAAAGAAAATAATTAGGATTATAGCCTAAGATATCTAAAATTATACTAACGAATACTAAAGAGAAAAACGTATAGTTTAATATAAAAAAATAGCTCCAATTAAGATTTCTAGTTACTACGATGAAAAACAAAACTAAATTACATGGTTTAAAATTAATATGTTAACTTCTCTCTGAAATTTACCAAGAGTTCGACAGCCTCTGACCGTGCGGGGGATGGAATTCCATTGGCGAGCTACTGATACAGAGAATGAGGATGAATAGGATGAAGAGCGATGGAGAGGAATAGAGAGTACATGACTATGTTCTGATCTTGTATTTAGGGTGTGATGAGAAGACAGGTTAAGGAAGCGGCTAGATAAATATGATGGTGATGAAGTATGAAGAATTTTGAAGAGGAGACAAAGACAGTGAAACCTTCTTCGGTCATTCAGACGGAGCCATGACAACATTTCGAAGGAAGGCGATACATGATCGAACAGACCTACATTACAAATGAATCGTACGCACATATTATGAACACGTTGCAACCTTTGGGATAAGTTAGAGCTCAAGTCCGTAAACAGGACATCACAGTAATCGAAGTGGGGCATGACCAGGGTTTGTGTTAGAGTCTTTTTTACAGCAGTAGGTAAGGGAATATTTAATCTTTTAAACATATGAATTAACGAGTTTACTTTTTTACATGTTTCGTTAATGTGATTTTCCCAAGTTAAATTTTTGTCTATCAGAACACCGAGATTTTTTACCGAATCGCCAAATGGAATTACTGAATTATTTATTTTAATGGGCATAAGGTTGATTTCATTCAGCTTATTTCTCAGTCGCTGATGTCCCACAACTATTGCCTGTGATTTTGCTGAATTCAGATTGAGTCCCAAACTGTGCGTCCATTCATCTATTGAGTTAAGGTCGTCGTTTATGCTAGATATTGTGTCGTTGATGTTGTTAGTATTTGAATGTGTGTACAGTTGTAAGTCATCCGCGTAGAGATGGTATTTGCTGTGTTGTATACAGTTTTTAATGTCGTTTAGGCCCTATGTATAGAGAAAATAGTAAGGGTCCAAGAATGCTTCCCTGTGGGACTCCTGCCTTTACGAAGCGCCATGTAGAAGAGCGATTATTGGAAATTACACATTGTCGGCGTTCGTGCAGGTATGAGCTAAACCACAGAACAGCAGAATCTGACAGGTTTAACATCTTGAGTTTAGCAATAAGAATGTCTGTGTCTACATGTAATTGATCGACGATTGAATGTTTAATCGATTAATCGACCCGATTAATCGATTAATCGGTACAGCCCTAGTAATAACCTATTTTTTCCATTTTTGGACTTAATACCTTTTCCCTGTAATCATACTTCTACATTAAACTAGGCCTTAAAAAAATTATGGAAATATAATTTTGATGTGTAAAATGTGTTAAAATGTAACCAATAGATATGTTATTTAATTACAAAATGTACAGGTGATTTAATGCTTAACCTGATTTTTCATATAAGATTACATTCAAACTTAAAAATTGATTTTTCTTCAAGCAACTTTTTTGGAGTTAATAGGCTACCTTTTCATTGTAAGCCTACGATTTGTTCAAAATCTATTTCATTCCTTGCACCTATTACATCTTATTTCTGAGTCCACCAATTGAAGTAAAGGTCGCGTCGGGGCGAGTTTTCCACTCTCGCTGAGCTTGTCGGTTATCAGTAGAGACCGGATTTTAAAGGGAATTCCTTTTTTTATATTTCGTCACAAAACGTGATAAAATTGAACAGGACATTACTGAGTAAGTTTCAACTGCAAATAACCTGGTTTTAACGTCCCTTTTTTTCCTTTTTAGGCCCATTTCCCTTTTTTTAGGAACTTTCCCTTTCCAGTACCTTTTTTGCTAATTTATTTTGAAAAATTCGTAAATTACCCAGTATTTGGCAATATGAAAACATTAAAAATTGTTTTCACTGATTCACCATTGAAAAAATAATTCCTCCCAGCAGAATAGAGCGTTACAGGGAAAGCACAGGCTTGCCATTGCCTAAGTTTCCCATTATAACAAGGTGATAACAAGGTGGGGAACATGGATTTCGTGTGTTATTTTCCTCTGTGAGAATTTCAAAAAAATAAAAAAAAATGTCTTCAGTCATTAGTTGTTACAGAATCAGCAGCTGTAGAGCAAGCAAAGGCTTTACATAAAACAAACATGTATTTCTCTGTTGAATTTTTACACTCTCTTACTTTTATATTCCTTTTTTCCCACCTTTTTTGGCAATAATTTTCATGTTTTCCCCCACCTTTATTGGCAATAATTTTCCCTTTTTTCGTCCTTTTTTGGGTGGAAATTTTCCCTTTAAAATCCGGTCTCTAGTTATCAGTTACAAACATCAATTCACCAGTGGTTAAACGCAACATTTTGTAAAAAAGTTTGTGTTAACCAATAAGAAACGCAACCTTCTCTTCTAGAAATTTCCTGAAACATGCGAGAAAAATTATTTCTACTTAGAGAAGAAAAGGAAGCAGCGTACTCTTAATAGGTAACGTGAAACTGGTGGTATTAGATTTAAATTTGGCTACGACATGGTGTTAAGTCTAAATGAAAAATGAAAGCTCTCAACAAACTGTAATATTTGTAACACCAGTCGGAATAGATAATGGAGCTAACTCCTTGAAATATCATATAATATAAATAATATGGTGTGACGGGCTTTTCTTACTTTATGCTATAAAGTTCCTTAACTTCTTGGATTAAATCTTCGCCAAAATTCTTCGCCAAAATCTGTGACGACTAATATGTGATTATTCTTAATCGTAGTATATAAGTTTACTGAACTCCCACAAAACAAGGTCACTCATGCACCTGTCGTGTCATCATAACACTGCCTGCATAGTCCACATTCCAACGTTCAGTACAACTACCTTTGACACCGGGTGATTGCAAACTTCCTACTCTCAGTCTACTTCCTCTCTCTTTTAACAATTTACCCAGTCTTGATAATATTGATGAAAATTTATATTAACGGGCGCCATCATCAATACGCTTCCTCTTTTCTTTTTGTTATGTATCAGCCCAGACACAAATTAAATTATAGATACACAGGCTATGTACCTACATGCCCCTCGACTAGCTTTTAAATTAACAGTGGAGACGGGAATTGGGTTCGGATTTACCTTTCGTTTTTTTTTTTTTTCTGCTTCTTCTTTTTCTCCTTTTTTTTTTTTTTCAATACTCACTACCAAAGTATGTAACTTAGCACAAAAACCAGCTACTCTCAAACCATTACAAGGATAAGGGTCAAAAATCTGAACTTCACGTTAATTTACTTTGCATAACAATAACCATAATTTATTTAATATATTATTTTCTTTCTTTTTTTTCAACAATAACAATCTTATATACAATAAATTACATTTACACTACATTAACCATTCAACACTTTTATTGGTAGGATAATATTTGATTATTCAAGGTTAGTATACCCAATTTTAACTATATAAGTACGTTCTCTGTTCAACAATAACAAATCCTTAATTAATTACTTTAATTTTCTTTCTTTTTTTTTCAGGTATCTACTAGAACGTCTTCTTCTAATTTACTACTGACTTGTGTAGTCATTTACATTTGCAACTTCAGGATAGTTCAATATATATATTATACTGGGTGTTTTTTTTTTCTTGAATAAATAAAGGTTTTCAATTCATAATCCAGTCCTTACTCTACAGATTACACTCAATAATCCCACCTATGTCTCCTACATTAGTCTATTTGTCAGCTTAGTCCATGAAGAATTGTATTTAAAGATAAATAGAAAAGACAGTCTCATGAAGAAAGAAATAGAAGTTTAGGCCTATACCCACAGAGTGACTGTGGCGATAGACCACCGATACAGGAGCGACGTCTAGATCTTGAGTTACAAACAATCTGACTCCTCTCCTGCAACCGGGAAAATATTAATGGGCCGCAAACAAAAATACAATTTTGTAAATCGACGTCAGAGGTCCCTGACACTCTCTCCTAGAGGCACGTGGGGCCGTTGTTCGCCTCCAACATCGATGGCTTTCACAATCTCTCATAAATTTCTTTTCTTTATATGTTACTGGTATAGGCCTTGCCTACTACCAGATTTTATCTGTTTGATTCGGGATACTTCCGGCGTTCCCTCACCTCACCCTTACAATCTCTAGTACTTGCTAATAAACTACTTATCATCAGTACACTACTCGCAATTTCCTATTCTCCTCTTTCTAACCTAACCAATCATTTGTTGTTATCTTTCAACTCACTCTCCTCTTTCTAACCTGACCAGTCATCAGCTATTATCTTTTAACCCCTTTCTTTCTTTAAGTAGAGTTCCCTTCAGCTTATACCATTGATTTAATTCACTCGGTGGTTATTCTAGTTTTCCTACTTCTTACGTTACTACTCTTTAGCATGGGCACCCAATCTTCTTTTGTCTCTAAATTCCCTAGAATTCTAACTGAAACTAATTCACGCCCAGATTAGTAAGCTTCTCTATAACCCCTTTAGTGACTTCTACTTCTACCCTAACATGTAAATTTTCCAATGGTACACACCTAATGCACTACCACTCGTAGGCCTTCTTTTGCCCTTCAATCTTTCCACTTCTTATCCCCCTCTACCATGTTCCATACACCTTCGCTTGTAGATAAATCTCTATAAAAAAACATAACTTAACATTACAGGCCAGCATGAAATCTATTTATAGATAGTCACCCGTCACCTGAAAGAAACCCAAGAGGGAGAGGCCCTCGTAAAAAGTACTAAGCATGCCCCTTAATTACCTTTCTTCCTTACTCCCCTCGCGTCCTGTCTCAAAAATAACAAAGTTTATATGAGCATCACCAATTGCCCCTAGCTATGTATTCATTCGTGGGACAATTACCCAAAAAAACTTGAAGTGAAGAGATATATCTTTGGCATTCAGTTGTTAGGCTCTAGACTGCTCTTTTATAATTAATTTAGACCAGAAATAGAAAATAGTTGGATTACTGGATTTCATCACTTTACTTCTAGAATTCTCACTTCTAGGTTTCTATTCTATTCTATTCTATTATTCCATACGGTGTCTAATCGCCATACATGACTTAGAAACCATCCTTAAAAAAAAAGGATATCTCAATTTTCTCACTCCCCAAACAATAAGAGAAAAAAAAGTCTAGACGACTATACTCAACCAGTGATGTCCAACTTATCCTCCGATCCTGAGTTGTCTTCCATTACTTCCTGATGTCCATATCTGCTCTTATTCAGAGCGAGCAGTCACGACTCACTCTCACAGCTGATGTTCGCTGTAGCGGTGTCTCGTACTGGCCGACTTGGTGTATTCTTCTGATTAATGACTATCTCCATATAGCCGTGTCAAGGAAGTTCACAACCAGAATTTCCTTTTGATGAAAGTCTGACACACCATTATGCCAGAACGCCTCTACCGCTGTCACCCATCCCAATCTCGTCTTCTCCCTTCTGCCTTTTCGACTTCTCTGTCTCGTGGTCAGGCACGTACTACTAACCGTCTTTCAGGTTCCGCACGTCTCCCTCGTCGATTCACCGTCGACGCATGCGCACCTCTCCTTTTCTGTAATTCAAATAAAATTCAGGGCAGTATCGATAATCATAAAAATGTTCAATATCGATTAGTTGCGGTCCCCCAACCCTTCCTTTGTTTAGGAATGGTCTCCTATCGTTGATTATGCACGTCGCTATTTGCGTCGTTACATTCTTCCCTCACTCACCATAAAAAAAAATAATGTTGACACAGGTCACATTCATTTTTTTTTTTTTTTTTTTTTTTTGTGCGTGTCTCTTTTACCAGCCTTAAAGAATGTTTATCCAGGAACAAAGGGTTTCAAGTCTTTGACGTGCCACTTTCCCAACTTTTTACCAAAACGGTTTGTCAGTTCGTAGCTATTTTCACTGAACTTTTTCTTTATAATATAGGGCCCGACAAACTTTGCACTTAAACCTGCTGTATAAGCTTGTGAGGCATCACTTAATTTAAAGTTTCTTCTTAACACTAGATCTCCTGGACGAAATCTCATCTCTCTCCTCCGAAGATTATAATAATGACTCGAATTCTTATAGGCGGTTTCTAAGTTATGTCTAACCATTAAACGTACCGTTTTCAATTTATTGAGTCTCTCCACCCAAATTTTTGGAATTTCTTTATGAATCGGTTGGTTTTCCACCTTTTCAATCCTACTGATAATTTCAGGCTCCTTCCCATAATTTAGCATATAAGGAGTGCATCCAGTGGAACTATGCTTAGCCGTATTTATAGCAAAATTAAATTCTCTCAAATACACATCCCAAACTGTTTGATCCTTTTGAATATAACTAGAAATCATTGTTTTCAATACTCTATTGACTCTTTCTACTGGATTTCCTTGTGGCGAATATACAGGTAAATAACAAGGAGTTATATTAAAAGCTTTAGCTATCTCTCGCATTAATTTACTAGTATATTGCGGTCCATTATCCATCAGCAAATATCCCGGAATTCCCCATTTAAGGATAATCAATTCATAAAATGCTTCCGTAACTGCTCTACTGGTTGCTTTCCTTAACGCTTTACATTCTACATATTTGGTAAAGGTGTCCTGAAATACTACAATGTATCGGTTCCCTTTTTTGGAACGTGGGTAAGGTCCCAACAAATCAGTAGCTACAGTCATCCAAGGTTTCTCTTTCTGGTAAAAATGCATTGGTCCTGCTTGAGCCGTCTGTAACACTTTCTGTCTCTGACATATTTCACAAGCAGTAACATACTTAGCAACATCTCTAAACATTCCCGGCCAATAATACTTGTTTGCTATCCTAAAGAAAGTTTTAGCTATTCCCATATGTCCTGCAGTAGGTGCATCATGACATTCCTGTAATACTTTAATCCTATAATCTTGCGGAATAACTAATTTCCACCTATTTACTGTTCCCTCCAAAGTTTGTTCTAACTGATCTAATCTTAAATGGTACAACTTCTCATCTACGACCTTCCAATCTGGCCAAAATTTAGGTTTACTTTGTACTTGCTCTTTCCGCTTAATATACCAAGCATCTTGTATATTTTCCCATTCCACTACTTCAGAGTTATCAGTCAACAAGAGGCAAAATTCTTCCTCTACCGTTTTCTCTTGAACTTTCCCTTCGTGTATTCTAGATAAAGCATCCGGAACTTTTTGTAATCTACCAGGCCTATGTATTACTTCAAAATCATACTCCTGGAGCAATAAACTCCACCTAGCTAATCGTCCGGTCGGATTCTGTAATGTATTTAACCATTTCAGAGCAAAATGATCAGTATATACTTTAAAATGATAACCTTCCAAATAAGGACGAAACTTTTGAACTGCCCACAATATAGCTAACAATTCCTTCTCAACTATTGCCCACTTTTGCTCACCTACCGTTAAAGTTCTACTAGCATAAGCTATTACTTTTTCCTCTCCTTCCTCTCCTGTCTGAATTAATGCTGCTCCTAGTCCTGAAAAACTAGCGTCGGTCTGTAACACTAGGGGTTTAGTATAATCTGGACAAGTTAATATAGGACTACTAGATAATTTCGATTTCAATTCATCAAAAGATTCCTGACATTCCTTAGTCCAACGCCATTTCTGATTCTTTTTCAGAAGTGCAGTGAGGGGCTTTACAACTTCAGAAAAAAATGGAATGAATCGTCGGTACCAAGAAGCCAATCCTAAAAATGCTCGTACTTCCTTGACTTTTGTAGGGGCTGGATACTCAAGGATACACGAGATTTTATCTGAATCTACAGCAATTCCTAATGGAGTAATGATATGACCCAAATATTTTAATTCACTTCTGCAAAATTTTGATTTTTCCCTATTAATTTTCAGGTTAGCTTTTCTTAATTTCTCTAAGACTTTTTCTAACAAGGACAAATGTTCTTCAAATGTCTCGCTAATAAGTACTATATCATCCAAATAACAAAAGCATTTCTCTCCTATCTCTTCTCTTAATATAGTATCAACTAATCTTTGAAACGAGGCTGGTGCGTTATGGATTCCAAAAGGCATAACTCGAAACTGATACAATCCTCTACCAGGTACGGTAAATGCTGTTTTTTCTTTACTTGCTTCATCTAATGGAACTTGCCAATACCCATTTTTCAAATCTATTGTACTGATATACCTAGCATGTCGTAATTTACTCAACACATGTTCAATGTATGGCAAAGGATAACTATCTCTTTTAGTACAATTGTTTACTTTTCTGAAATCTACGCAGAACCTCCATGTTCTATCTGGTTTCTTTACCATAACTACCGGAGACGACCAAGGTGAATTTGAAGGCTCTATAACTTTTTCCAATAACATTTTATCTATTTCCGCATGTATAACTTTTTCCAAAATGGGTGATACTGGATAATATCTTTGTTTTATAGGTTTTGCATCGCCTGTATCAATAACATGAGAAATCAAGTCTGTAAGTCCAGTACACTGATCAAATTTCTGTAACTGATTTTCCAAAAACACATTCAATCTGTCCCTTTCCTGAGGTGTAGGTAAAGTAAGAATATTATGTAGTTGATCTTCTTCTTTTAAATCTATAGCCTTAACAAATTGAAAAATTTTTGCTGGTTCATCTTTGAAATACCAAGTCCCATCTTGCAAATCTACTACTAACCCAATTTGTTTCAAAACGTCCATGCCCAGAATCATATCTACTGCTAAATTTGGCATAATTTTACATTTTATCTGAAAGATCCTGTCCTGCAATTTCATCTCAAAAGTTCTCTCTCCTGTTATAGAACTATAAGTTTTATCTGCTAGTTGCACCACCCTAACTTCAGATTCTTCTACTGCTAAATCTAACATTTTACACAAAAAATCACCCTTCTCTCCCACATAAGTTTTATCTGAACCGGAATCTATTAAAGCAATAAACGTAATATCCTCCAGCAAAATTTCAACAAAACATCTATCTCCATTAACTAAATCTGTAGGATTTATATTTAACATCACACAAGCCTGATTTTTAGTTAATTGTCATAAGGGATTTGTAGGCCTAACTTTTCTTTCTTGGGGCATCCTACAATCAATAGACCTATGTCCAAGCTTATTACAATTATAACATTTAATCGTAGCGCGTGGAGTAACTCTACGAGGTGCTTTACACTCGAACTGCCTATGTCCTGTTTTATCACAATTCCAACATCGCTGATTATTTGAAAAACGCAAAGTGGTGTTTTTACCATTATCCCTCGACTCATCCTGTCTCTCTTTATTTTCTATTACTTTAACCATTCTAGAATCATTTACAGGACTTGAATTCCGTTCCTTATCCCACGTCTTTGCAGAAAAACTAACATTGGGTTTCTTTTGTAACTCGGACGATGGAAGTTCCTGTTTTCCCTGAATTCCTAGCGCTGTATGAACTGAAGGTATAACAACTTGTCTCTGAGGTTTATAAGCCGTTTCTTTAATTGTAGCTCTAACCTGCGTTGGAGGAGGAATATATCTCTCAGAATCTAACAATATTTGTTCATACTGTCTACCTACACGTATTAAATCTGTTATAGTTTGAATCTCTGCAGGTCTAAGGTACAATTTTACATCAGGACGCAAATTTTTGATAACAGTCTTCATCATTTGTTGAGGACTCATTGGAGTACTCAGCCTCCTCATTAACGTTTGAATAGCATTAACATAATCAAAAATCGATTCTTTGGGACCTTGCGTTCTCTGTCTAATCTCATCCAAAAGCGAGTCTTCCTCATCAATAGGCAAATAATATTCTCTAAATTCTTTCAAAAAAGCTTCCCATGTAGGCCAATCTGTTAATCTGTTCCTGTACCAAAGTAAAGCTGAATCTTGTAAAATTTCGGGTAATACTGACAATAACTCTACACCCTGTAACTTAGAACTTTGTTTTAAATCTTCCAATCTCTCCAAAAATAAGTAAATACTATCCCCAGGTTTGAATTTAATGTTCCATTTACGAACCAGATCCAAAGTATTTGGTTTATGTGGCTCTAACTGAATTGTAAACGATGGTACTACTGGTACAACTTCTTCTGAATCAGCTACCGCCATGGCCTTCCTACGCATTAACTTAACCCATGTATACACTACATCTCCATATGAATCTTGTGGTACCGTTATATTATGTTCAACTAAATCTTCTTCCAAAACTTCCTGACTCAGAGCAAAAGCCGTAATTAACACTTGAAATGACTGAGGGTTCTTACGGGCATAATCTAACAAGCGTTGTCTTAACTCATCCCTTGTACCTGTGGTCGGTAACTTTACTCTATCACATTCTGCCTCTAAATCCGCCTTCCTCAACTTCCTAATAGCTTGGGTTAGCTCAGCTGCTCTTATTTGTGCATACGGATCAACATAAGTAGCCATATTTATATATTAACAATACCACTGGAAAAAAAAGATTAGAACACACAATAGTTCAGTCGTCTGTCTTAGTCATCTATAGAAGTCCTTACTTGTCAATAGTCATTATTCTTTTCCCAAAAATATGTTATTATTATTATTATTATTATTTGTTTTTGAGAATAAATTTCAGTTATACTAACCTAACTCCCAAAATTCTTTTAACCCTATCTCGCCTCACGTTAGGATATCAAACTATCACTGCCTCACGCTATGGGCTATCATAATATGGAACTTCAACTGAATAAAGGTTTCTTTTTTTTTTTTTTTTTTTTTTTTTTTTAACAATTTTAACTAAATTAAGTTGCAACAATTAGCAATACTGTTTTGTTTTAACACTACTCAGCCCCACGATATGGGCTATCAAAATCTGTGATTTTAACACAACTCGCCCCACGGTATGGGCGCCAAAATTTGGGAAGACTGAACTTCCCGTTACTTTGCTTTAAGTAACAACGACCGTAATTTATTTAATATATTATTTTCTTTCTTTTTTTTCAACAATAACAATCTTATATACAATAAATTACATTTACACTACATTAACCATTCAACACTTTTATTGGTAGGATAATATTTGATTATTCAAGGTTAGTATACCCAATTTTAACTATATAAGTACGTTCTCTGTTCAACAATAACAAATCCTTAATTAATTACTTTAATTTTCTTTCTTTTTTTTTCAGGTATCTACTAGAACGTCTTCTTCTAATTTACTACTGACTTGTGTAGTCATTTACATTTGCAACTTCAGGATAGTTCAATATATATATTATACTGGGTGTTTTTTTTTCTTGAATAAATAAAGGTTTTCAATTCATAATCCAGTCCTTACTCTACAGATTACACTCAATAATCCCACCTATGTCTCCTACATTAGTCTATTTGTCAGCTTAGTCCATGAAGAATTGTATTTAAAGATAAATAGAAAAGACAGTCTCATGAAGAAAGAAATAGAAGTTTAGGCCTATACCCACAGAGTGACTGTGGCGATAGACCACCGATACAGGAGCGACGTCTAGATCTTGAGTTACAAACAATCTGACTCCTCTCCTGCAACCGGGAAAATATTAATGGGCCGCAAACAAAAATACAATTTTGTAAATCGACGTCAGAGGTCCCTGACACTCTCTCCTAGAGGCACGTGGGGCCGTTGTTCGCCTCCAACATCGATGGCTTTCACAATCTCTCATAAATTTCTTTTCTTTATATGTTACTGGTATAGGCCTTGCCTACTACCAGATTTTATCTGTTTGATTCGGGATACTTCCGGCGTTCCCTCACCTCACCCTTACAATCTCTAGTACTTGCTAATAAACTACTTATCATCAGTACACTACTCGCAATTTCCTATTCTCCTCTTTCTAACCTAACCAATCATTTGTTGTTATCTTTCAACTCACTCTCCTCTTTCTAACCTGACCAGTCATCAGCTATTATCTTTTAACCCCTTTCTTTCTTTAAGTAGAGTTCCCTTCAGCTTATACCATTGATTTAATTCACTCGGTGGTTATTCTAGTTTTCCTACTTCTTACGTTACTACTCTTTAGCATGGGCACCCAATCTTCTTTTGTCTCTAAATTCCCTAGAATTCTAACTGAAACTAATTCACGCCCAGATTAGTAAGCTTCTCTATAACCCCTTTAGTGACTTCTACTTCTACCCTAACATGTAAATTTTCCAATGGTACACACCTAATGCACTACCACTCGTAGGCCTTCTTTTGCCCTTCAATCTTTCCACTTCTTATCCCCCTCTACCATGTTCCATACACCTTCGCTTGTAGATAAATCTCTATAAAAAAACATAACTTAACATTACAGGCCAGCATGAAATCTATTTATAGATAGTCACCCGTCACCTGAAAGAAACCCAAGAGGGAGAGGCCCTCGTAAAAAGTACTAAGCATGCCCCTTAATTACCTTTCTTCCTTACTCCCCTCGCGTCCTGTCTCAAAAATAACAAAGTTTATATGAGCATCACCAATTGCCCCTAGCTATGTATTCATTCGTGGGACAATTACCCAAAAAAACTTGAAGTGAAGAGATATATCTTTGGCATTCAGTTGTTAGGCTCTAGACTGCTCTTTTATAATTAATTTAGACCAGAAATAGAAAATAGTTGGATTACTGGATTTCATCACTTTACTTCTAGAATTCTCACTTCTAGGTTTCTATTCTATTCTATTCTATTATTCCATACGGTGTCTAATCGCCATACATGACTTAGAAACCATCCTTAAAAAAAAAGGATATCTCAATTTTCTCACTCCCCAAACAATAAGAGAAAAAAAAGTCTAGACGACTATACTCAACCAGTGATGTCCAACTTATCCTCCGATCCTGAGTTGTCTTCCATTACTTCCTGATGTCCATATCTGCTCTTATTCAGAGCGAGCAGTCACGACTCACTCTCACAGCTGATGTTCGCTGTAGCGGTGTCTCGTACTGGCCGACTTGGTGTATTCTTCTGATTAATGACTATCTCCATATAGCCGTGTCAAGGAAGTTCACAACCAGAATTTCCTTTTGATGAAAGTCTGACACACCATTATGCCAGAACGCCTCTACCGCTGTCACCCATCCCAATCTCGTCTTCTCCCTTCTGCCTTTTCGACTTCTCTGTCTCGTGGTCAGGCACGTACTACTAACCGTCTTTCAGGTTCCGCACGTCTCCCTCGTCGATTCACCGTCGACGCATGCGCACCTCTCCTTTTCTGTAATTCAAATAAAATTCAGGGCAGTATCGATAATCATAAAAATGTTCAATATCGATTAGTTGCGGTCCCCCAACCCTTCCTTTGTTTAGGAATGGTCTCCTATCGTTGATTATGCACGTCGCTATTTGCGTCGTTACAATGGGCCTATTATACCGGGTGGTCCTAAATTATGTGTCAAAAATGTAAAGGTAGGTGGGACATAAATAAGCATATTTCATATAGCAATGTGTGTGCGGTAATGGCACATTAAAGCGCTAGCTTGTAAAGCAGTATGAATCACAGGAAACTGAAAAGACAAGTAAAGACAAAAGAAAACAAAAATCTATTAACAGTTTACAAGAGGTGCTCGAAAGGCTTTGAATAAATTTGTGTTTTCTTTTGTCTTTACTTGTCTTTCCAGTGATACATACTGCTTTACAAGCTACCGCTTTAATGTGCCATTACAGCACACACATTCCCATATAAAATTTGCTTATTTAGGTCCCTTCTACCTACCTTTACATTTTTGACACATAGTTTAGGACCACCCTGTATAATCTAATAATTAGGCCAAGTAAAACGACATAATAAAACCAATTATATAGTAATGGGATATATAGTAATATAATATAAACGTATAACAAAGACGGCTTATAACTGTGTTACAGGAAAAGTAATGAACAGAACATAATAATTAATAATAAAATAAATAATTACTGATATAGTGTCCTACAATAATCTCGCTGTAAGAATCTTGTTTATACGAAACAACATTTTACTAAACAATCATGTCAAGTCAGAGAATTGATAAAACTTCTGAACCCTTGAATTCATGATCACTACGATTAATACTGAAATATCAATTCCACATGCTGTACACAGAGCGTGTTTAAGGAAATACTCTTCAAATGGTTAAGTAATTTGAATTACCGAAATCATGTGTCACTGAAGTTCCGATACATTATCAAATAATCATAGGCTACATCTGAAACCATAATAAACAAAAACCGCATCAATCTATGTCGTGTAGTTTCAGAGTTACGAATCAGGACTTTGAGGAACATCCTTATGACCGTAAGTTTCAATCTTTCTTATGATGTTATAAACAGTAGCTTATCTGAATCACTTGTAGGGTAAGAGCTGTGCTTATTGCAGGGGTGAAATTTATAAAATAAAGTTAATTAGGCGATAACTTTTTTTACAAATAATAAAAGTATATATTTGGTTTGTATTATTTAATGTCTACTTCAGTAAATAACCGAAAAATATGTTCCGCAGATCCTCATGTAAATTTCAATCAACAATCGCTGCTTCTCAAATTACCAGCCGAACGTTAAGACTTGAGGGTTTTTACATTCGCCAGTTAGTGTAGTCTTTGGGGACCTCTGTCTTCGTTCTTTACGGAAACGCAATGCCTCGTAAATAGAGGCTTCCCCCCTGTCCTTGGTGCTATAACATTAGCATACCTAACTTAATACGGCTGAATGGGGTAGTAACATGTATAGACTTCGGCAATCAGTATCATACATTGCTTAAATAGACCTCTATATGATTGATAAATTTCATGTCCGTTTCCAATAAAATTTAAAAGTATACTTCCTTCCACCTTATACCGCAAACTTGATACTGCGGATAGTTTTTATCTTGATACACGGTTGCTAATAATAGTGTTTTCATTTATTGCCGAACTAATATTCATGGGAATATTCAATGTCTTACATCAAGTGAGTTTATATAAACTTTATTTAAAATTCCTGGTTTGTACTTATAGGCTACTAATATGTGTCAATTTAACATTGGTTATGAATTGAAATCTAAATAGTCACAGTTTTTTTCAAAATGTACAAAATTATTAACATCTTAAAACAATTAAAATGCTTAAGTCACATTAAAATGTTTATGATAGTTCCCATTTCCGTTTCCTGCTCAGTCAAACTGTCAGTTAATTCTGTGTTTAAAAAAAAAAACTGAAACGGAGAAGGGGAACTGACAAGATGGGCGGACCTATTTGTTCCGTTTCCGTTTCAGTTCTTAAAATCGTGTGTGTAAACACGTTCCTTCAGTCCAATTATTTATCAAGTTTTTGTTTTGTTTGTGCTCAGCTCTTTGAATTCTAGTGAACTCTCAATGTCGAAAAATCACAATTTCATTTGAGAGAACTGAACGGATCGTGTAAAAGGAAACTCTATTTCCGACTGGAATGAAACAAAAACGGATACGGAACTGGCAGAACCGTGTAAAAGAGCCTTATATCCAAAAATGATCGTAATGGATTGTGGATCCATAATTTAAAAATTTAAGCTACGACATGAAAAGATCGCTACAAAGAATGTAAACATCCTAAGAGTTTAATGTAAAAAGCAACACTTGGAAATTTCAACCAGGGCCGCAACTAATACTTAGTCTAAAAAAGGGTATGACCGCAACTAACCTGTCTCAGCCGGGTATAGGCTATCATTAGTTCGGCCGCATCACGTATCCATCGTATACTGAATACTATAAAAATAAATAAAAATATGAAATTGTTAGTATTGTACCCTATGCCTGATTTTATATTTCTAGCGTATAATTGATTTTTAAGGACATAACCTAGGCTAGTACCTAACCAAGATCACATTCCACATATCTTATTGTGAAGATTAGTGCACAAAATAACCTGCAGAGATATAATTACGTTTTGTGGCAACTCTAGTGGTTCCCAGTGCTCCATATTCGTCAATAGGGCCACGCCCAGTTTGATATTACACAATGTTACATGACCGTCAACATCGCTTAAAGAGGTCAGTGTCAGGAACTTAGAAAGGTCCGAGAAAGCTGTCCTCTAATTAACCAACAATACAGTCATGTGCAAAGTTTAATGGCGATGACTGCAACAGTATCATCCAGCGCTATATATTAGGTTGATTCGTACTTTTACTTTCTCTTTTTTAAAACAATCGTTCAACAAAACATTTCTACGAGGGATGGCAACTATTCTTTTCTCTCAGAATAAGACGATGGTACCATGAGATGTTATATATCACAGGAGAGTGTGGCATCTCTAGTATATGGACATCATTTGATAGCATTGTGATGGCGGTTATACGAATAGAGGAGATAGTAATTTAGTTGTGAGTCACCCGCCGTGCAGAATGGATATGACAAGATTTGAAAAGCATTCTTACCTCCAAACAGTCATTATCCGAGGGACATACCAGAGAATACCACAAAGAGCCGAAGGTAGCTTTGGGGAGTAATTCCCATCCGTACCGAATTTTAAGGGGTTGTGGAGTGGGTATGTGTGCTTTCATGCTGCAAACCACCGCAATACATTAGATTGGCACGATGCAGTCACGTATGGATGTTTATGGGTGTCTCTTTCCTCCACTATCCTCTACTGCCTTTTCAGTTTTATATTTCCAAAAATTAAATGGTCCCATATTTTCAAAAGAAAAATATTTGCCATGATTTATGCCCCATTCCTCGCATTTCACTCGTTTCGAGCTTTCACCATAAATAAATGTTCAGTGTCCTCTAAGAAGAAATTCCACGTTGAAAGTAACATAACTCTAGCACAAAACAGTGGTTTTTAAATAATGGTTTTTAAATAATGGTTTTTAAATAGTTTTGACATATTCGCAATCGATGGAACACAGAAGCCATGCGTAGAAGTAGCACAGTAAACCCTTAGTTAGCTGTTCACCCTTAGGAAAAACGTATTCCTTAAATAATTATGTACTTACACTGCTGTGATAGCCCATTTGATTTAAGAAATTGTTCAATACAGGATGCGTTGTTTATTCGCAACCCAAATAGAAAAATAAGTGAATATTTCTAAAAGAAAATCAGCATCTCACTGAATAATTTTCTCTATTAACTTTACATCAAGGAAGGAAACGTTTAGAAACGTGACTACGATTTACAGAACAGAGAATGAAGTGACTCCACATTCGGAGAACTGTTCGAGTTTGTCGACAAAAAACGTTCATAGTCATCAATCAGGTTTCACCCCAAGAACTTACGAGCTAATTGCGAAAGTATGAATGTTTGTAGCCTACATAATCTGCTACATTAAGTAGGACAAATCGGCAAACTGCTACTGCGTAAAATCACACAAATGCCAAGGATATATAAGACCAGGGTCAAGCTTGTTAGGTGCACGAACTTTTCGTTCAGGAACCCATAAACTGAAGATAGTTTATTTTGGGTTGTGTGACATTTTAAATTTAAAGGACATTTTATCATTGTTCCTAGTTCGGCATTCATCTGCTTGGCCTTTTGATATTTTATGATTCTGAAGTACAATCAAGAAACCTTCGTGCCCAACCATTGGGCAAATTACATTGCCTTGCTCTTTTTCTACTTCAGAATAACTAACAGTACAGAACCCTTTACGGAACACTGAGATTTCGTTTTGAAAATTTTGAAGTTTTCGAACAATTGCTTTGAAATTTGCTGAATAGTGACTGTAAATGGGCCAAAATTTAAACAATTGTTTCAAGTTGAGTCAAGATTATCTGTAGGCCTCTTAGTTTCTTATTTTTTGCATTAATAACAATATTTAAACATTTATTCATTAAAGACATCCCTAGCTGCTTTATATTTCTTATTGCGTAACCTACAGGGTTTCTGTCAAGGTCTTACCTATCATTACGGTATTATTATTAATATTATTATTATTATTATTACTATTATTATTACTACTACTACTACTACACAAATGTGCATTCTGAAAATTGATTATGGGAATAAACATTTTCTTTTCGACAGTATTTCTTTTTTTTAAACATCATTTCATATCATACAACTTTCCAATTTCATTTACTATTTTGTGTGTTGGAGAATGCTTTGTTTATGAGCAGATTTTCATGAAAATTAAACCAGGTGGAAGCCATAAGGGATATTTTATATGATAAAAAATGTGTTTTCAGAATACACAAGCTATACAAAATGAAGATTGTGTTATATATAAGCAGAGCCCGGAAGTTTAGGCATTTATTTTGTGTAAAATAGGCAGGCAAAATGGCATTTAAAATTTGACAAATAGGCACTAAAAGGCAAAAACAAAAAAAAATTGTTACTTTCTAGTACTCAAACATTACATGATATTTTTCTTGTTATATATGTGTTCAAAATGTTACTTACAGTGTATGCTGGTTGCACATGACTACATTATGCTTCTTCAAGTTATCAACAGTCATACTTAATCGCCTGTCAGAAAGAACATTTTTTACAATAGAAAATGATCTTTCCACTTCAACTGAAGTAACTGGGGCGTACGTAAATAAAGCTATTGTAGATGGACTCATTTCAAGATCACACTTTTCACCGTTAAGAACATCACGAATTTTTAACATTTTTTGAAAGTCCTCGTTACCTGGGGAAACAATGACCGCGCGAACAACAACTTGAAGGAAATCGCAGCTCTTTGTTGCAAGCGCAGTATTGGAACACGTATTCAGAGCAGGTGGCTTATAACTAGAGACCGGATTTTAAAAGGAATTCCTTTTTTTATATTTCATCTCAAAGTTCGCCGACTTTCGTCTAAGGTAGCGTTTTTAAATCAACCTGAACCTGAAGTCAATGTTATTGTTGAACATGATATCACGCTACGCAGACATTTCAATGCAAAAATGACAATCCTAATCGAGAATGAGCATTTATAATTTGAAATTTTTGTATCTAAAATTGCAAAAAAGGCACTTACACATTAAAAAGATGTTGAAGCTATGAAAAGGCAAAATAGGCAAAATAAAAAACTTCACTACAGGCTCACAACAACACTAAATAAATTTTTACTTTAAGAAAATATAGATACAGGCATCTATAAAAGAAAGGCATTTTGCCAAAGTTCCGGGCTCTATGTATAAGTTTTTACTCTACATTTCCCACTAAAAGTCGAAAAACCAAAAAATTGCAATATCAAATGTACTATATACAATGCATTAGGATGCAATTCTTTGCTGCATAGCAGAAAAAAATATTATCTAGTGATCCCTTAGTATGCCCATGATGTGGTCAAATTATTTTAAATATTGTTTGAATTCCATTTGATTCTAGTACTAGCAATTCGTGCTACCTAAAATTTAGTTATATATTATAATGCTGGTACGATTTTTTTAAAAATATAATCTTCCATTGTGGGATGCAGACACAACATGAATTATGGCATTTTGTTGGCATAAAGTACTTTATTTAAATTACATTTACAAATTTGTGTAAAATTAGGTCTGTGTTCATAGTGGCTATGTAATATATATTTATATAAACTTGTTTTTGAACTGAAATTAGTACATAATATCAGCGCAATACATAGAACAGACCACATAGGTACGCTTCTTCTTAACCTTAATAATTCTTATACACTCGCATGCACTTATGTAAGAAATTGTTAAAATATGTGAAAATTTCACAAAATGCACTGGCAATAACATTAATGATTCACTGACACGTTGGTTAAAGGCTTAGAGCAGCCGTATGGGTTAGGAATGAAATACATTCAATCTAAAAACGATCTGTCAGGAATTACATTAGGCCTATTACTTGCACCTTTGCGAGGCGCGTTTAAATTGACTATCCCACTCATACGCCGAGTGTTTGATATTGACCAATAACGTTTAGCAATTCCTCGGATATAGACCAATCACGGCCGTTTATCTTGCAATATGCTTATAGGAATCGCGAGGATGGTGTTTTACCGTGATAAAACAGTCTCCTCGTTACTGGAGACGCGAGTATCAGTGTGCAGTGATTAATAGTCACTGCTGCCACTAAGCGGCGAGAAATCAGATTATTTTATACAACATAACTTGTTTGAAAATTGAAATAATAGAAATGTACATTGATTAAGAACACAATTTCGATTCGGTGGAAGCCAGTTCGTGTGCTTTTATTCGGTTCTGCTGTTAGCTTATCTGAATGAAGTTAACTATGCACAATTGGTAGTGCTGATTATACCAGGGTAGATCGAATTGATGCATGGATGGTTGATTCACAGTATGCCGTGATCTCACAACTGTTAGTTTTGTTTTTATACAGCAAAGCACGAAAGTAATTATTATTTGCATAATCCGTTACATTTTATTCATGGAATAGTCTTAATAAATCCAACTCTCGTGGGATTACCTATGAAAAAAATACATCGGTTTCTTGGATAGAATGCATAATATTTTATCAATAGCAGGTATCTTCGTTTAGATAATAAGGGCTACATGTTAATAAATATAAATAAATAATTTAAATTAACACTAACATCGCTATAAAGAAATGAATCAAGCAGATTTGAATAAAAAAATGAAAGCAATCGTCAATTTGACACATAATTATGTTTAGAATAGAGTGGGCCATGCTATACGATTTTAGCACCATATTTTATGCCCATTGTAATATTTATATGCTATCAAGAGGACAAATAATGAGGTTTATGTAAAGTACGGTACCAGATGAATAAAGCTTCTGGAAATGAAAGCATGCTCTTTACTAAGTAATTTCGTCTGTTATTTTTACTGATAGAAACTGATTCATCTGAGCTTGCTTTGTTTACCTTAGTTACGAATACTAATGTTTGTGGCGTATTTGGCCGCTGATTGGCTGTCCTCGGGAGTCAATCAAAATGCTTCGGGCACCGAGCATCGGACTTTAAATAGTAAACTTTAAATAATAAACAAATTAAAGGTAAAAGCATAAAAATGTTAAAATATTTTTACTTTTAGTTAAATGAAAATTTGTATGCTGTAAGATACGTAATAGTAATGAAAATTCATGAAATATTATCAATATCTTCCCGTTATTGAGACCACAACATTGAAATAAAAAAACATTTGGATCAAAATGACCCATTAGTCCTTTTAGTGTTAATGTAGCATTGTGAAAGGAGAAAATCAGGGCTAATGTGCTATAGCACACTGTAAAAACTGCACTAAAATTACTTATTTATTCTTATTCTCAAAGTATTCTCTTCAAATGCGAACCGTTATGCAAACAAAACGGAGATTATATTTTGCAGCGCTCTCTCCGAAATAATTAGAAACTACAGTGCCGAGTGCTGATTTACCTTCAGCCGCGACGATCTCACTCACATTACTGTGAAACTTCCACTGCGCATGCTCTGCTGGGGGTTCCCGCTTGCCAGCTCCGATGCTACAGGCCGGGAAGCCACTACGTAAAACATTGGTTGTATAGTAGGCTGATGTGTCGTGCGGTGGATATTAAGACTTTGTGTTATATTTAGAAGGTCAACATTTCCGAATCATTTAATTTTAATAGGCTATATAAATAATACGTATACCCCCTTTCATTATGTATGTAGGCTTAAAAATTGTTTTATTTTAAATTAGGCCTATGAAATGGTATTTGTGCTGCACACCCTCGTTCGCCAGGAGCCGCGGCTGAAGAGAACATCAAGGTTAATTGAAAAGTGAGAACTTCACTGTTACAACTGACATCACCATAAAAATGGCATAAATGCAGACAAATTAGGATAATAAAGTAATGATTTTAAATTAAAATATGAGAATTTTTATTTAAGCTATATGTTATAATTTGCATTCATGGAAACCAACTATTTCACTGAAATTTTTAGTACTGATTTCAAACTTATAATCCACTGATGATTTCACGTGATGATTGCATATATAAACACGTAAATTCAGCTGTGATAGAGTTTTGCTTCTAATTTCGAAAAAGTATTTGTGGCCTAAGAGATTGAAAATGTCTTATAACTTATCATAATACGACAAACACAAAATCTTTACCCTATGTACAGTTGGGAGCTGACGAGATGATCCCTGCCATGACTGGGGGGCTCTTATCTGCAGCCAATAGCAACGCTCCCCTACACGTGCAGTTATAGCACAACACCGTCTTCCCCCTGCATGCCACCACCAAATCACGGATCATCTCGTCAGCTCCCAACAATATTTAAAGTGCATATGCAATAACTATTTACAAAAACAGAACTCGTTATTGAAACTTGTGTCAACAGAAAAGGTAATATTAAAATAAACGAAGGCATATTAAGTTACAATTAAGGTTAGTTTTTTTGGGGGGGGGGAACACAAGGAGGAATAGCGTTTATCACATTATCGGCAGTATATTGCCATATATTAGAGTGTAAGTTACTAGTACAGTGAGTCCCACGCAAGAGTTGGCCAATGACGCGGGTTTCTGCGTCGCGGCTGGCACAGCTCCAACTCCCGAGCGATCGGGTGAAATATCTACGCAAATAATGCCGCGGTTGGTGTAATGATTCAGGTTCTCACATTTACAGTTAAAATTACAACGAAAATAACCAATTACCTCATCACAAGAGATGTTGGAAATGTTCTCCTCTTGCATAAGCACAGCACTGACACCTTTTTAAGAGAATTTTCTTTCACGCGCGTAAGTTCAGCTTCCGAGTTAGAGTTAATTTCTCTTGTGATATTGTCTTTTAAGTTCTTCTTGTGTTTGGGAAATTGACCTATACACTTTATTTTTCAAGTTTCAAAATAAATAATATTTACATACTGTTAGAAGAACTTGATGACAATATCACATAGGCTAGGCCTATCACAAGAGAGAGTAACTCTGTCTCGGAAGCTGAACTTACGCGCGTGAAAGAACATTTCCTAAAAAGGTGCTAGTATTTTGTCTGGATGCAAGAGGAGAACATTTCCATCATCTCTTGTGATGAGATACGTGGTTATTTTCATTGTAATTTTAACTGTAAATGTGATAACCTGAATCATTACAACGACCGCGGCATTATTTGCGTAGACATTTCAGTGGTGCCCACAGGGGGGGGGGGTTAAGACGCAGACTGCGTCATTGAAATTTCTGGGGGGGGGCAAAATATTATCGTTTTATGAATTTTCTGGGGGGGGGGTTGAAAATTGTTGCAAAATTAGAGTTTTATATGTTAAAAATAAAAACGGTCAAGTTCTATAACTTCAAAAGGTCTCTTCTAATTCTTTATAAAGATAAAGATGAAGAATTTCGACATCCATGGGCGCCCATTCCCGGGGGCGGGGGGGGGGCGCAAGGAAAAAAATGTATATTAATAATTATTAATAATTATTTTCTTTTAAGACAATTATTTGAATTGCAGAAGTTTTACCAAATCGACAACATGAAAGCAGAATCCACAGTGGATTAGGAAAGGGAGGTTTAGGGGGTTTGGACCCCCAAAAGTCAAAACCTAAAATTCTATATTTGCATTTTAAAAAAATATTTAATTAAACAAGATTTGTTGGTGTGTCAAATATGATATAGCAGTTATTTTCATTTCATAACATAATGAGTAGGCCTATTATGTCCACTGTTCCATGTGTTATTCAACTTTTCTTATAAATAGTAATAAGTATTATAACTTAGGTAACAATTTCTTGTTTAAGCTGCCATGTCTTCGAGTATAGTAAACAAATTTGCTAACTAGTTTTTTAGTGCTAAAATAGCGTAAAATGTGATTTTCATTCATTCAATATTTAAAAATTTTCCGGGGGTGGACCCCCCATTTAGGTAGGCCTAATGATTTCTTATGTACAATGGCATGTCTTAGAGTATGGTAAATAAATTTCATCACCAGTTTTTCAGTGCTAAAATAGCGTAAAATGTGATTTTCATTAGTTGACTTAGGTAACATTTTCTTGTTTACATTGGCATGTCTTAGAGTATGGTAAACAAATTTCCTAACTAGTTTTTGAGTGCTAAAATAGTGTAAAATGTGATTTTCAGTAGGCCTAGTTCAGTATTTAAAAATTCTCCGGGGGTGGACCCCCCACTTAGGTAATGATTTCTTATTTACATTGGCATGTCTTCGAGTATGGTAAATAAATTTCCTAACTAGTTTTTCTGTGCTAAAATAGCGTAAAATGTGATTTTCATTAGTTCAATATTTAAAAAATTTCTGTGGATGGACCCCCGACCCCCTTTTAGGGGGGTATTCCAAACCACCCCGGCACTTCCGACCCTCCCCGCAATTATTTTATGGCTACGTCATTGTTGCACTTATTATATTATTAATATAATGTTACAAAGTGGCCCAAGAAGTTAAAGCGACAAAAAATAAATTAATTAAAAAAATTGCCCCCCCCCCTAGATAATATCATATGGGCGCCCTTGTCGACAGCCAATTGGGTTGGGGGTGAGCAATGAAGTTGGGGGGGGGGTGAGGAATGAAGTTGGGGGGGGGGGTGAGGAATGAAGTTGGGGGGTGAGGAATGAAGTTGGGGGGTGAGTCATGACGTTTGAGGGGGGTGGGCACCCCTGGATATTTCACCCGATCGCTCGGGAGTTGGAGCTGTGCCAGCCGCGATGCAGAAACCCGCGTCATTGGCCAACTCTTGCGTGGAACTCACTGTATATTAGCTATAAGTTACAGTCGGAAAAGTATTGAAGCGTTGAACTTTTCGCTGCTACTGACGTATATGTTTGTCATCTTAAAAATTGTATAAAAGCAGAGATATAAGATAATAGAGTAAAGCTTTATACGAAATGTGAGGATATTTTTTCCATAACTTATTATTATTGTCCTATCTGGAAACCTGCTATTCCACTGAAATTTTCCTAATTGATTTCTAACTTAGAGCCCACTGATGATTTTATATTAAAATACCCCTGAAAGGGTTAAATTTGTCGTGACATTGTTCGAAGATCCCGCCTTTACAGACGACGGTATAATCATTGACACAGCTCATTATCCGAATTCAGTACATGTAGAAGAAAGTAGAAGAAATTCACTAGTAGCATTGCATCTCAGAAAGAAGATAGCCTAGCCTAATAATCAGAATTGTGAACCTTTCTTAATTCTTAGGCTTTTTCGTTATCATCTATTTTGAGATCCTACTTTAACGTATTGACATTTAGGCTATGTTGCTTTAATTTGACAATCCCAACTCTGTATACAGTAGAGTCCCACTAATCCGTACCCCACTCGTCCGGACATCCGGTTAATCGGGACGGACGAACAGTCAATACAATTTGAATTTTAATAACAAAGATGTTTTGTTTTGTTAATCCTACATCAGTTCGTAGGTTAAAACTTAGGTATATGTATATTATAGTAGTATTAAAACTAAAAATAAGTTGTAGGAAAAGTTATATTCATGAAAAAATGTATTTTATAGTTTTACCCATGTAAAACTTGTATTACAGTACAATACTTGCTTTTTAAGGCAAATTCCGTTTAATCCGGACTTTCGGTGAGAACTTTACTGTATTTTCCTACACGTAAAATAAGTTCTGCTAGGCAAAATTCCTCGTCAGTTACAGGTAAAATTGTAAAGACCTTCGATAAATGACCAATCAAACAGCAAACAAAATTAATTGGTGTTAAATATTTTATATGTCTTGTATTTTCTTTTTTATTTCCCGTGTGTGTTTGTGTGTTATTTATCGCTTTTATTTCAAATATTTGTATAATTATGAAGTTACTTATAGTATAGATATATATAAGAGGGAATTAGTTGTGATTAGTTCCTTTATTACCGTACTTAACATCAAGATTATTTAAAATTCCCCGTTACTCACACAAAATGCATAATGTTTCACTACCTAACTTCAAGATGATCTAAATTCTATGTTACTTATAAAAAATGCTTCATGTTTTACTAGTCGAACCTGTGGCAATTTTTATCTCAGTTGCGAAGATGCCTGAATAAAGAAGGCCGTTATTAAATCATTATGACTTCAATGATTAATCGAATTCGCTGTTAAAGAAATACAGTATTGCTTGTGTTACGTATCAATTCATTCAGAGTGACATATTACCAGCCATTTTGATTTCTGTATTTGGTCGATAATGGAATAATTTGACATTTAAATTAGTGTTCTAATGCAGCTGCCAATTTGTTTCAGAATGCCCACGTGTTCCATTGGGTCGTATGAATAAAGATGAGAAATTACTTTTTACTCCGAGTAAAGAGAAAATTCTCTCATCCGTATCATTAAAATTGACTCATCTTAAGAGCAATTTCTCTGGCTAAGAGAATTTGATCAACAACATTCAGCGTTGCGCAATTTGCTCACTTTGGTATCATTAAAAATTACTTTTTACTCACAGGTTGGAGAAATTGCTCACAAATTTTGGAGTAACCTCAATAGGTGACTTCAAATAAACTGAGCAACACTAGTTTACTGCAATGGCAACGTATTTGAAAGTTTAGATGTAAAAAAACTTGCAGAAACTCATCGGTGATTGATTATAAATAGGGTTCCGATGTTTATGAAAAAAAAATGGAAAATATGACTGCAAATATGACCTTAAAAGTGACTAAATATGACCTCATAAAGGAACATATTTTCTAAAAATAAATGTTCCACATTTAAACGTTTAATGACACTAAATTATTATATCACATTAATTCAATCAGATAATCACTTTTTAACAATTTTACAGGTGATTTACGGTTTTGCTTGTAAAAACTTCTAATCTGTTAGTGTTTCTAGATGCCACTGCAAATGTGAACTGTTAATATTTTTAAAATATGTATATTAGAAGTTTTTAACTACAAGGAGGAAGAGGTATTTGTTCTATTACATGTTGTTGTCCCTTCACATTTCAGTTACAGTAAAACCAAAATATTTTATTCTTTTTTGGAAAAAATTTAAGTCGACAATTGAGTGCGCATACTGCATAACTGTGCTCTTCTACCGCGTTTATAACTGCAATATGACGTTAAATTACAAATATGACCAAGACCATGAAAATGACAAAAATATGACACTACATGCAAAATGAAAATGGTCCTATTAGGATAACAAATGTGCAATTCATGTTTAATTTGTTTTTGCGGCGAGAATGGAGGTCAGAATAAAAATATGACAGTTCATAAACATCCGAACCCTAATTATAAATGTCTACGCACATTTTGGAAAGAAAATATCAGATGGCTACAACAAAACTTTCTGGGTCAGGAAATTAGTGAAATAAGAGAGGAAGAAACGATGTGAATTTTCTTACAATGCATAGACGATCCAGTACTTCTGACAATTTATTGTGTTATTGATGCAATAATAAGAAAAGCACACAATTTCAAAAAAATCTCCATTAATCTGAATCTGCAAAAGCTGAATAGCAGCAACGATATAGTCTACTTTTCCTGCTGCAATAGGATCTATTTATTGTACTCATGTACCTATCCATATAGAAGCCTAGCATTCATGCAGACGACTTTTTTTCCCCTCCACCGCCCCCGGAGCCTCGACCATAGGCCATACTCCGGTCCCAACAACTTTTCGGCGCTTGTGTTCTATTGCTCTACTTTTCGCTCTTGTGTACTTTAAGCTTGTGGGACCTAGGTATTTTAACCGAAAAGTGGTGGCCAGTAATGTACAACCTATTTGTAATTCTAAAGAACTATTCACTAGTATTGACACTACTTGGCCAGGTTCAGTACATGATTTGCGCATTTGGAAAATTCTGATGTGTATAAATTAACGATGAAAATCTAACAAATGCATATTTTCTGGGCGATGCAATACCTTTTCAGCTCATGCATGGACGTCCACAGAAATTTTGTCAAGGGGGGGAAATGAAGAAATTATTGCCACCCCCACCAACACTATGCTACTATAGACTAATAATAACAATAGTAATAATAATAATAATAATAATTATTATTATTATTATTATTATTAGTATTATTATTATTATTATTATCCACATCATCATCATCATCCACATCCTTGATTTAATGTAGTTGGCCCATGAGTATGGATACACAATAAAAATTTAATATATTATCTACCCCTTACAATTTCACAGATTGACCTACTATTCACATAAAATGGGTCAGACTACATCCATTGCTTTACCTTCATTGCAATAAATTGCTTGGCAGGAAATTATTTCAAGTTTAGTGGGATTAATTATTCCTAAATGTTCATATCAATCATATCAATTTCCTGATTCATATCTGAGAAGTCAGCTGTTACCACTCGTTTTTCTTGATTTTGTCCAAACAACTCATATTATAGTACTAGCATGTGCCCGCGGCTTCGCCGGCGATAATTACCTAGGTATTTCAAAAATAAAAAATAAAAAATTAAGAGCTTAATAGTTAAAACATTATATTTATTAACACCTAAACCACGTGGACTACTTACCACGATTAGATAGCGTCGCCTGGCAAAAGCGATCTCAGATTCGAGTTCCTTGACCCAGAAAATCCCTGTATAGTGAATTTCGTCCAAATCGAACAATGTTTAATCATATTTAGGTCTATGTTGATTATCCCTGTTCCGTGTAGGTTGAAGATTTCGTATGTCTACGGGCCTTGACAATCTAAACAATTGAACCAGCGTGGGCTTACAACATTCAAGCGATTGCGATGCTTTTATTTCCACGGTATGACAAAAATAGCCAAAGCCAAATGCAATTGATTTGACACTGAAATGTATTACTGAAATCTGATGCTTCGACAGCGCTAAAATCACGTTTTCTGCCAGTTTTTCACTCATAACTCGCGAACGAAAGCTAAAATTAAAAATCCGGCTTCGAGGTGCATTCGCCCACCTTTCAGCCCACCTATGTTTAAAATTTCAGATCTCTGCGTTCAGTAGATTTCGCTGGGCATCGCGGACAGACAGACAAACACGTCCTTTTATTATTATAAGATAACATGTGCCCGCGGCTTCCCCCGCGATAATTATTTCAAAACTTAAGTGCATAATAGTTAAATCATTATATTTATTAACACCTAAATCACGTGGAGTGTATTCCACGATTAGGTAGCGTTCCCTGGTAGAAAACGCTACCTCAGGTTCCAGTTCCTTGGCTCAGAAAACCCCTGTATAGTGAGTTTCGTTCAAATCGAACAATGTTTGACCATAATTAAGCCTATGTTGATATCCTTCTTACGTGTAGGTTGAAAATGTCATATATCTGCGGGCCTTGACACTCTAAACAAATGAATCGTCCACGATGGACTTACAAAATCAAGCGATCGCGATGCTTTTATTCCCAAGGTAGGCTATGAGGTATGATGACAAAAATAGCCAAAGCCAACTGTAATTGATTTAACATTTGAAATATATTACTGAAACTGATGCTTCGAAATCGCAAAAAAATACACGTTTTCTTCCCGTTTTTCACTCATAACTCACGAACGAAAGCGAAAATTAAAATTCCGGCTTCGAGGTGCACATTCCGACCCTTTAGTCCGCCTATGTATAAAATTTCAGATCTCTGCGTTGAGTAGATTTCGCTGGGCATCGCGGACAGACAGTCAGACAGACGGAGGACAGACACTTCCTTTTATTAATATAGATGTGGAAACCTAGGCCTCACTTCATATTAGTTGTAATAGTTATAATAATTTAGTTTACAGATTTATGTATAAATAAAATTTCCAGAGGGGGCTGCGGCCCCACCCATTACGCACGGCCATGGCCTCGTGGTATTCGCCGAAATAGTATTTCCCCACAAGATAAATTTTATAATAAATGTACAGACTAAGTAATGCAAGTTTAACAACTGAAAAGAGTTTTAAGCAAGTCAAACAATTTCCTATTTTTCAAAGCAAAAGAAGAATAACAATAGCAAAAGTTCCGTCAGTTATGATGTGCAGTTTTTGTTCTCCATCTAAATTTAGGTGGGGTGGACTTCTCCAGTAGGCCTACAACTTGATGATCTTTAAAAATTATTTAATATTATATAGAAAAACAAGATTGTAAAATCATTTAAAAATGCGTTATAACTTAAATGCTGGTATTTAGACAACCTTGAATTAATTAGAAATAGTAATAGTTACTTTTCCTGAAGGGCAGGGATGTGTTTGAAAACGTATGACCTAGCATAACACATTTATTTTGTGCATGTGATGTGTGTTGATGAATGAAGAGCTCCTTTGTTTGTTTAACTTAGTCATGTTTAGCTGTGAAAAGAACTGGTGGTGAGGGGAGGTAATTACTCCCATCGAGGAGTAATTAGTCAGCCGTCACAGGCAACTTTTAATGATACCAAATGGAGAAATTGCTCTTAGGTTGAGTAAATTCCTTTTTACTCAAAAGAGATTTCTCTGGAGAAATTGCTTACTTTTATTCATACCACCCATTGTATGTTAACAGGAGAGTAGGATAATGGAAGGATAAGTATTGCTTTCATATTTCTGGCTCTTGCTTAAGTCGTATAAACTACGACCATGATAATTTATGCAGCGTAATATTTTTAGTGCATTGTAAGTACTTCGCTTGTCTTTTACGCCTGAAGCCTTCCAGTAAACCATAACACAAATAGTCTGTTTACAATGATGAAGACCTCTTTTGTCGACTAGAAGACATGTTTCAACTACTTCCTGCCTGGTAGAGGATACAAGCTTGTTAAACAGGCTGTACAAATTGCAGTAAAACCAGGCTAAGTTTGTACTTCGTATTCAAATCATCCCAATTTCGGCGCATGAAGCAAGGGGGTTTCCAGAGAAGATTTCATTTACCGAAGACGAATTTAGTTACACTAATTATCCTGTAGAGGAAGGAGTAACAGGTGCTAGGCCCATCACTCGACAGCTCTCCTTCATGTCCTTCATATTTTCGATGGCGTCGGCAATGAGATCACTGTTGGATTTCATATGCTTTTATTTTTTAGCATCTTCGCTAAAATGTATTTTTAAGATCACTAGCTTGTGATCGAAACCAGCAAAACAGTTTTTAATTAGGTGGCCTCCTACTTAGATCAAGTCAAAAAAGCTTCATTGTTTAAAAACTGTGTTGACAATTCTTTATCTATTCGAATTGTTTCAGTTATTTCTCGTCCTTATTTTTCAATCTAGGAGACCACTGCTAATTGCTGCAGGCCTTTCAGTTGAATTTCATTATTACAGATTAATATAGTTTAATTATCTCCAGTAGTTAGTTAACTCCCAACACACACACTGTAATTATATGTGGTATGTTTCGCTGATCTATTATTAGATTATTGGTGTTTGTATGTATACACTTTGGTGAATGGAAGATAAGACATTAAGCCCTTTACTACACCATAGGGAATTAAATAAATAGGTAAATAAAATAAAAAAGGTAACATATCCACACTACAGTTTGAAAAGCCAGTCCTCGGTTGTGAATGGAAAATTCTTTAACGCCAAAAAGTATGCTATATTATTGAAGAAATTCAACTTGAAGAAACTTGAAGAAACTCAATTTGAAGGAACTCAGCATTGCAAGCAAACTTATAAATGAAAGACATAAATAAATTCTAGACGTAACTTTATTTTCGACAGTACATAAAACGACCATTTATAAAATAGTCGTAATAGAAGTGTGGAGAAGGAAATGAAGAATTAACGTGAAAGGAAGGTGAACAGTATTTATAATGATGTCGTTTAAGGGGTTGAGATTTAGTAAGCATAGTTGATGCCATAAGCATTGCTGTATGAGATGTGGGCTACAGCGGGGGCGGCAGAGAAGGCAGTGCCGAGGAGACCATGAGCAGCATAGGGAGCAGCATAGGGAGCAGCATAAGGGGCGGCATATCGAGCGGCCAGGGCGGGAGCGGCGTAACGAGCGGCAAGGGCGGGGGCGGCATAAGCTCCATGATAGGCAACTGGAGCAGCAAGGGCAGGAGCGGCGTAGGCGGCGACGGCGGGAGCGTGGTAGGCGAGGGCATCGTTGCTCACACGGACATCAGACTTGCGAACGCTGGAGTAGGGGGTGTCGATGGTCTTGGAGTAGGTGGACACCTGTCCCAAGTTGCCGTAACTCCTCAGGATGTTGGAGTGCTGGGAGGTGATGGTAGGGGTGGCATAGGCAGCATGTCCATAAGCAAGAGGGGCGGCAGCGTATCCCACAGCAGGGGCGCCGAGGTAGCCGGCGTTGGCAACAGCCACGAGGGCAGCGATGACGAAGAACTGAAAAGAAATGTTAATAGGCTACATCAGTAAAATACATATATCTACTACAAATTAATTTTAGCTGATTTTTCGCAATACATTAAAAAATATATGGTTGTGAGAATGACACGAATAGCTTTGAGTATTCTGTTATTGTGTAAGCTAAAATTACATTATTTCCTGAAAAAATAACAATTCATTTCTCCTGATGATACTAAATATTTAGTGTTCATTTAAGATCTACACATGCAACATGTACCTATGTATAATACAGATTGAAATCCTTGTCTGTGAAAAATTTAAAGAATTTTCTTTTCAATGTTTTTGATCAGATCTAGGTGTTATAAGTAAATGCACACATTATTTAAATGATTACTGTTAAATTTTGCATTGCCCCTAGAATCGTAATGTTTCGAGCATTTAAAACATATTTTAGTTACCGTATTTTCCTAGGTATAAGTTATGAAATACGCATTAGAAGACTATTAAGAAACTGCTGTAAAATACAAAAAAGGGGTGATTATAAGCAAGGTGGAGAAATAGGAGATAAATACCCTAAAAATAGTAAAAAGCTGCTAAACAATTGGCTCCATTTTTAACTAGACAACGTTTCACACTGTGATTTCTTTCACAGAAGCTCTAATTTGCTCTACGAAAAAGGTGCTATCTAAAAACCCTAACTCTGCTAATGACCCATTAATGACTTCACATGATGAATGCTTACTTAAAAAAATATAAATTTAGCTTGAAGTAATTGGGCGTACTCTCGTCTATTTCTTATATATAGTTAGTTACATTGAGTAATATTTCGGCAACGTGTTATTAACGCTATATTTCTGACAGAACATTGTGAGTGAATTAGTTGCTCGATTATGACACTATATTGAACCATGTTATTTACATGTTAACAAGCTACATACCAATTTGTCTACAAGGTAAGCTTATCTAGAACAATGGATAACACACATGTTTTCAACTATTAAACAAGCTGGTTCTGATGTTATATCCCTAAGAGATCACTCGTAACATTATCAAGAAGTGTTCTAAGGAGCTTTTAATATTGATTCAACTTCATGCGTCAAGAAATCTTAAAGACTATAACACAGATAGTTTCGTTCTGTAACTTTATCTCTTAGATCTGACCTAAATCCCCTTTTTGTATTATGAATCAGTTCGCTTTACACAAGACATGGGTTCAGATATCCATGTCTTATTATTTATGGTGAGTCATAGTTTAGGGCAGTTTTCGTCAGTATCCTGCAGTTTGGTCTGATCTAAAGCCAAACATTCTGCAGTAAGTTGATACTCCTTGTAATCTTCAAGAGACTTTCGCCCTTAATGAAAATACCCTCCCTTTATTGCATAGATTTGACAACTGATCACTTTCATGGAATACACCGCTCAAATTTTGACAAAATCTTGAATTGTTTTCAATATTACAAAAATACCCAAACCTTCTAGATCCATTATCAATTTGCATATTTTTCAAGATCTGGACAGATATCGTGACGTAGTCTATTGCCTGATGCCCAAGGTACTATTTACAAGGAGGTTGCGGAATTCCTTTGCAGCTAGGTTTGGAGGGGTACACTTGTATTATCTTGCTGATGGCACCAGTGCGTATTCTTTGGCCAATTTACAACATTACTACCGTATACAAAAACTCTATATAGGCCTAATTCATTTCCGCCATAAATATTGTATTTTGTTAACATAATTTATTTAATAATCTCTTGACTCTTTCATCATTTACAGATTGATGTGTCCAGAATGCAATCTGAAATTATTCAAGATGAATCATTTATTGTTAAATAAATGTTATAAGATATGTATTTCAGCATTTAAATGACCGTACGCAATAAAATATGAGTAATTATTAACTTTTAATTGTAAGTTTTCTTGAACAGTCTTTCTGCAATTTGCATCGCTCAAAATGCTTCATATTATCTCTTTAAAATGTTTCAGTATGAGTTCTGAAGAGGCGGATGAAGATATATATGCATAATAGTATAGTTAAAAGAAGTCTGGACATTATAAAAATTGCATAATGGTATATAATTTTTCGTGGAAATGTGAAGGAGTAAGCTAATATAGAAAATAATCCATGGTTTTAAAGAACATAGCCTGGAAAATAAAATAGTACATTTATATAATCCAATTCTTAAATCTTCATTATGGGGGGGGGGGGGGGGATCTGCGCAACATTATAATGTATACTGTTGAAAATTAATGGCACTAAAAGTTACATTCGTAATAAACCAAGACATGCATTCTTCATATAAATGTAAAAGATATGCCTGTGACAAAAATTTCAGTCACATTGGTTAGAATTTCTAAAATTTTAGCATTTTCGGTTGTAGGTTTCTTTAAGAGCTTAAGTTTTACGTTAAAATATACCTCGAGAATTTTATAATGTAAGCAAATAAGACATAGGAACATAAGTGAATAGCTAAAATATATCGTACAGCCCTTTAATAATTGTAATTGTGAAGTAATTTTAAAAATTTTACGTTTTATAAAGTTGTCACGCCTGTTGAGTGTATGCTTTTATTATATTGACAATATTATAAGTTTTAGATACTTAAGAGGCTAATTAAGATGATGTATTAGCAAGGAAGTTATATAAAATCAAAATTTCAAGGGATTAGATACATCTTATTATAAACAAATTATGCAACATATATCTCCCTACCAGTGATGGGAAAAGTACAAAAAGAAAGTAATTGGGCTGAATTACAATTACCTGAGAGACATTTTACTTTATTACAATTACAAATTACTTTTTCAAAAAGTAATCAGTAAAATTACAATTACATTTAAAATTACTTTACAAAATGGGAGTACCTAAACATTCCTTGTTTTTGGTTTGTTTTGGGCACAAGCCCAAATTATTAATGAACAAACAAAAAAACATATCAATGAGAATATTTTCGGAAACATAGAGTAACGTTTTAATATTAACTCTAATTTGGATATTAGTTGCAAAAACAGTAATGATGACGATATAGCAAGCGAGAATGATACTAATACTAACGACTACTAAATTGTAACAATTCCAATTTTATTTCCAGAAGTAAATTAAAGTAGAAATTACATTTTTTTTAAAGTATTGATTACAAGTAAATGGGACCAAAAAAGGAATTGTTACTGCAATCCGATTACTTTTGCTCAATTACTACCATCACTGCTCCCTACTAGGCAAAAAATTAGATTCATCAGAACAATTTTCTTTGATTGTTATGTCCATAATATTTTCTAATAAAGAATTTTATTTTCATGGCTGTAGAAGAAACACATTCTTCAAGCAGGGAACCAGTAAAAACAGATACAGCCAGAGAAAACATCTCTTTATTCGTATTGTAGTTTCAAGGTAAACTTACCGGTTCAAAATATATTGGCCTATATGGCAATTGTTTCCGTATATGTTAGTGTCTGGGTTACACGAATACATAATGTGACCCCATTCGGACAGGTTTGTAACAATGTCGCAATGGATTACCGAGGGTGGAGTGGGTCACTCACATACTTGTCCAGGGCCGTGCCGACTGCCCTGCGCTGGCATTTCCATATGATGAAATCCCATAACAACATACTTCATAAGTAGTAAGATCCAATCACAAGGCGTGACTGCTGATTGGATTTCTCCAGTAAGATAAGTTCATACATCGATCTTGGTCGTATTATTTATACGTAGGCTATTGCTAATCCAGTGACACTAAATTTCTTATTAAATTGTACAGGGTGTTTGAAAATTGAAGACTCTATTTACTTTGGATCTTGATCACATACCACCCAACTACGAAATAAATTAAAAGAAAACAGAAGTGAAGATAAAACAAATCAGGTAAACTGATATAACCAAGTGCCAGTATGCTTCTTTTTTAATCAGTGATAAACGCAATTATGATAGGCCCATGCAGAAAAGTTATTTTTGTAATAGATCTCCGAGTTAAACTCCAAAAACAAAATGTGCTGGCAATAATAATAATGATGCAATAGGCCTACGATTCGCTGATATGTCTGTTTCAAGTTTAAAGCAGCCTTAAAGGTTATGAATGAATAAAACCTCAATATGAAATCTATCTGTCAGGAATTACATTAGGCATATTGCTGCACAGGAACGAATATAAAAAATACTCACATTAAAATATAGCCTAATGTAAATATCGGTAGTCTACATAACCATAGAATACACAATATAACATCAATATTCAACGGCTAGTTGTTATAAATCGCTTATTTACATTATTTAAATTATTGTTTAGCCCACACTGACATTGTTATGAAGAAACAAATCAATCAAGGTTGCTAACAATATCAATATACGATTGGCAATTTGTTACGTTATTTTAATATTATACTCGTATTGTGGGCCATGAAAGAATATTCATTACAAATTTATTATCGATATACTCGTTATTTCGGTACCGGTCAACCGATTTGGACCTAATTCAATAGGCTTGTACCCAAGAACGTCATAAATTCGTATACCAAGTTTCATGAAAATCTGATAAAGCATATTTGAGTTATCCGCGCCTTTGTGATATATTACCATAAAAAGGCACTAAATTGGACATTATTCCGGTACCGGCCAACCGATTTGGTCCAATATCAACAGACTTCTTCCCAGGGACATTATAAGTTCGTATACCAAGTTTCATGAAAATCCGATAAAGCGTATTTGAGTTATCGCGCCTTTAAAATAGATACTAAATTGGGTTTTACTCCATTATCGGTCAACCAATTTGGTCCATTATCAATTTGTTTCTTCCCATTAACATTATAAATGTATATACCAAGTTTAATTAAAATCCGATTAAGAGTATTTGAGTTATCGCGCGTACAGACACACGGTCGGACAGACGGACAGACATTTTCCCTCCCCACACACAATCTCATAAAGTACCATACTAGCACTTAATAATGTTGCGCTTTGACGATTAGACTTTATCTCCTCTGGGAGGTAGCATCAAGAAAAGAGTTCGGAAATTCAATCCAGTTATGATGGAAAGTGTAAATATGACAATTTTTTTAATTTCTCTTCTTGTATTGTGATAGAAAACAAGAGTAATAAATGGCATAACTTTCATTTCAAAATCCAGAATAAACAATATTATTTTTTCATCATGCACGGAAGATTAGATGATATTAAGATATTTTTAAAAGAGCCTAATCACAATTTTTGCTTTTAATTCTGTTTCTATTCCCAATATAGAACATTGGCTCTTTTCATTCCTTTGAATTACCTCAGCTTTAGAGGGCATTTACTAAACTTTTATAATATACAGTAACTTTAAGTATTTTTGTAAAATAAACTCTAAAATTGTAATATTTAGTTGTAAGTATTAATAAATACAAGATTCGTGCCAATGCGTCCATTGAAATGACGAATTTCTAAGTATTTAGAAGTTTTGTTCCTAGTTCGGGCACCCACGGCACAAGCGTTACTAACAGAGTTTCTTACTTTTCAATATCCCAAAAATGCTATTGGAAATTCGTCATTTTAATGCATGTATTGACTCAGCTCTAGAACCTTGCGGATTATAAAAAGGATATTATAATTACGACTAACTCCCATATTAAGCCTCTCTTGAAAGCAGGCCTTTCAGAAGAAAAATTCCAAACGTTTTTAATAGCTCCATTGCAATCGCTTAAATGACATATTAATTTTTTTTTAAAGTAGAGGGAGAAGGAACATTATCCATCTAACGAATGAACTGAGAACTCCGATTTACACTCAGAAAAATGCATTAAAGTAAAACATTTTTCACGAAATTAGATGTGCAACGAAATAAGCCGAGTTTGGGTGAGATTCACTGTGTAGAGTAAGTGAATGTTGTCAGGGGTTCATGTTATGATTAGGCCTATAATGCAAATGCTATATTCCGTTCAGTAGGGTAATTTTGAACGACAAATTAATTAATTAATTGGATCAAAGGCTGCTGATGCTTAATTCCTATGATCAGAAAGTATAAATTACCATTGAGTTTCAATTTAATGGTCTCATGATAATAGCCTATAGCTCATGGCTAACTCCCTACTTTGCAAGGGTCCTAAGTGCTGTAAGCCTTTCTCGTTACTAATTAATAACATGAGAACACATTACTAGTATCTTACATTAATTATTATTTCTGTTTTTTAACTTTTATAGATTAATCAGAATCACACAGTGTGTTTTATAAAATGCAGGCCCATGTAAAGGTCTCTACTACATCAATAAATTAGATTCTGCTGAAACCTTCAAATGATATTTCTCAACATTTGCCCAAAGGGTATCGACTAGAGATTTATTATGCCATTAATACTGCTGCTATGAGCTTTTACAACGGTTTTGCTTTAAATTATTGTGGAAAGTCATGCTTTGTTGAAGATAAAAAGAACACAGTACTGTTTTGAGCAGTATGTCTCTAAAATGAAGAAATTTCTTTAATTTAATATGATATAAAGTACGAATTGTGATGTTATCTGTTGCACATGTTATCTAGCACAGGTACCGCGGTCGGAGTTTCCTTATAATAAGCACGGACGGTTTAACGCACACTTCTTCGGTTGTCCTAACAAGGATAGTGTCAACGCTTTCTAAGCCATAATCTAGATGTTATGTACCTATAAATTTTAACAGCCGTGAAATTGAAGTAAAGATTCATAATAATGCGCCATTAACCCTTTCAGAGCTGAATTGATTAATTAATACTCGTATATGCATTCTTCAAGAAAATATAACTAGTGGGTTCTAAGATTAAATCTACCAAGAGAATTTAAATAAAACAGCTGGTGTTCATGAACGAAAATTATAGTGCGTGCATAAATATCTCCACATTCTTAAATAACATATTAATATGTTAATCTTACATCTCAGCTGTCATGCAGTTTTAGCAACGACGCGTAGCCTAGCAGTGAACAGGTTAATGGCATTTGGCTAGAAACCCCCTCTCCCTTGCAGAGTACAGTCATAGTCTATGCTTTACGCTACAGCAGCGGTTCCCAAACTTTTTTGTCCTGGGACCCACCTTCATCTAGAATTTTTTTTCGCGACCCATTACTACATAACGATAATCAATATAGGCTATTTAAAATACAGCACATGTTTTTCATTTGCCTTTCAATAGTTTTTTGTTCAAATGCCCTGCTGAGAAAACAAAGTTGAAATAAAAATGGCAAAGGTTATTTCAATAAAGAACATTGTCCAACTAATACATTTCATTTTAAAAAAATAATGAGATTTGTGAAAATGTTGTTTTTTATTTGCTAATTAAATTAAATTAAACACTCTTTCCTTATATTAAAAACACGTTTAATTTTTCTCGCCCTTTTCGCGACCCACCGAAATTGCTCCCGCGACCCACTGGTGGACCCATAGTTTGGGAACCACTGCGCTACAGCATAGCCCAAGGATTGTCCAATTCAACAGCAAGTACTGTACTTATACAATCGTCTTATCATCTATATACGTGATTCAGAGCTCTATATGGGAAAAGGAAGTTAATTTTTGCTTATAGTCTTGTTATAACAAATTCGTTTCCCATCAAAATTTCAGGGCATGAAGGTTTTGGCATTCATAATTTTCAAATGTTCACATTGTAAAGGATCTTATCATTGAAAACGATTGCATTTCCTTTTAAACGTCAATCCCCTTATTGAACGAAAGCAAATAGGCATATCTAACATGTGTCGGTAGGCCGATATTCAAAAGATACATTTGGAGCATGTTTCCAGAGTTTCTAATCTTAGACATTTTAAGGGCATCTATATGAGGTTAAAAATCCTACTAACTTTCTTGAAATAATGCTATACTTTAAGATATCCTTCTTTTAAATCTCAAGATGTATAGTATTACTTTGTTCCTAAATCACTAGATATTGCGGACTTGCTTTATCTCTGTACCTTCAGTATTTGTACAGTACAATAATTCTACATTCAAGATTGTTATTCCTATCGGCGAGTGTTTTGCTCAACGCGTTTCAGCTTTAATCATCTAAATCTGAAACCATCAGATGAAATCTTAACCAAATTAATTGCATTCCAAAAAATAACTAAAACGAGTTTGTGAATATAAGAAATTGTAAAGAGCGTTACCTTTTTAGAAAAAAAAGTATTAAAGAATACAACGCTAGAGAGCTAACATAAAAATTATTATTTTTAAAATGAGTCACCAGACATAGTAAATGTAACCATAATTAGGAAACTTGAACATAGTTTTCTTTAATACACATAAATACACATAGAAAATAGGAATCAGGCCTATTTCTGTAAGTTATTTTAAAGTGAATTTTGGATTAGTTTAAGAATGTTGCAATTAAGAATCAAGTGGATATAATAATTATTATGGGGAGTAGACGCTACGTAATACCTTGGGAGACTCTCCCCCAATAAGCATTCAGCTCAACTTTATTAATTGTCGCTGCGGTTTAAAATGAACTATCAATTAGGTGGTAAATGTTTATATAATCTCACTTCCTTTGGTTTGTGACTACTAGAGTTTTTTTATATTTTTTTTTTATTTATTAATTAACAGCATGCCCCATCACCGTGGCGACATTACATGCTTTAGCAGCTTAATTACATTTGAGTTACATTGTTTGACATAATTATTATAAAATTATACAATTATAAATTCATTATCCTATGCATTTCTAAATTACATGAGTTACATATTACTTATATCGGTAGATTATTAGATGGCCTACATATTTACTGATTTAGCTTAATTGACAATTACATATATAAAGTTAACCTAATTTGTGCCTATTTACTTAGTTTATCCAACATATATTACATATTAACTTCCTTTACATAATTTATCAATTACATACAGTAAAACCTGTCTTAAAGACCACCCCTCTTTAGCGACCACCTTCTTTAAAGACCAATTTTTCTAGGAACCGACAGTAAAACCCATAAGGCCAATGTTATTTGTACCCCTATTAAACGACCACCCCTCTCCCCGACCAACGACCAGAATTTCATTTTCGTTAAACTTCTCTATAACGACCAAAATCGTAAAGAATATTTACTCAAATGGTAGGCATTAATCAGCATTTAAACAGAAATACTGATGTTGGCACTGCAAGACGTCTCTTCACTTTTCAATACAGTACTTTTACAAGAGTGGTGGACAGAAATGTGAATATGGTTGAACAATGCTTTGGGCTGTTTTCCCTTTCGCGTTCTGGGAAATACCTTACAGTAGACAGCATACAAGTACCGTATAGAACATATTCCATAGATTAAAGTGTCTTATTGTTGTGCTGCAATTTGAAATACAGTAAAAGTAAGTAATAATCTACTGTGTGTTACATAGTACACCTACTGTATTGTACCGTATTTATTCTATTGTATTTTCAGTTTCAAGACATAAAAATGCATTCCCCCTATTAAGAGACCACCCCTCTTAAAGACCACTTTTTCGTGGAACCAGCTATGATCGTTATATAGAGGTTTTACTGTATTTTCAAAAGTATAAATTAAATTGTTTTAAAACCTATAATGGTGCTTCGTGTTTGTTTCATATACAAAGTATATTTACAGGTTCATGGCTTGTACAAATCTGTGGAATTCACTCAAGTGCTTCTTTATTAGCTGATCCGGTCTTACTGGCCAAGCACCTTCTGTTTTCCTGATTCCATTTATTAACTTTTCTCTTTGCGGGCGTTTGTCTGTGCAGTGCGCTACTGTCGGAAACCCATGTGAGTAGGGTGACCAACCGTCCCACATTTTAAGATATTTTATAAATGTCCCACACGGGACGTCATTTGTCCCGCAATTGTTTAGTTTTCTATCTGAACAGATTTGATGTTATTTTCATCGGTAGAATTTTCACAATATGCAACTGTCCTGCCATCTAGTTAGTTATAACTAGAGGTTGGAATTTATAACAAGTGCTGTTAAAAAGTATTTCATGTAACTGATACCACTAAGATGAGCCACAAAATGTATTTTTCTTCTATTTCCCATTAAAAAAACTTGTTATAACATTTAGGCTATAAAATTTCAACATTTATTTTATTACTTCAGAATTTGATGAATGTTGTACGTTTTCATTTACATTTTGACTTTGTATCTTTTATTTAGAATAGGGGTCTTCAACCCACAGACTGAAAAAGAAAATGTACAATAAAGATGAGTGAAATGTATTTTTCTATATTACCACTTCAGTAAGAGTACTCTTGACCGCCGGCGTGGTCTTGTGGTTAGCGTCGCTGCATAAAGATCCGTCGGCCTGGGTTCGATCCCCGACACCTCTCGGCACTGATTTTTCTGAGGTAGGGAGGTCTGGTAGGGGTGCACTCAGCCTCGTGATTCAAATTGAGGAGCTAGTTGACAGTCATAGAAAACCACCATTAACGACCGTGGGTGTCGGCATGCTGACCACATGTCCCCAATCTGCCATCTGCCTATGGTAGATGACGCAGCGGTCGGGTGGTAGGCCAAGTCCCTCCAGGGATGTAGCGCCACGGAGTTTAGTTTAGTTTAAGAGTACTCTTAGTCAAAAAGAGGGAAACTGGCAACACAGAGCTTTTGAAAATGTTAACATTTAAAAATTAAAGCTAAAAATGTCGCTGTCCCCCAAAATTGTGGAATGTCCGCCTTTTTTTACAGTCTTGTCCCACATTCCTTCCTTCAACAGTTGGCTACCCTGCATTTGAAACAACATGGCGCAAATATTAAACGAAGTTTTGGTGCATGGCGGAGACAGTGTTTCCGTGGCATACCATGTTTCGCTAATTTATATTTAATTCACTACTGTTATTTTTTTCATAGAATCCGAATAAAAAATAAAAATGAAACCAATTTTTTCTGACATAAATACAGGATAATATATTACATCTTCTTCTCCAAACTAAGTAAAATTTCCACATACACTAGATTTAAACCCCTTTTTACTGCTGATCTCGAACAGTGAATACGAATTTCTTACCTTGTACATGGTGGATTTGCTTTGTGAATGCTCTTGCAGACAGAACTGAATTCCGTTTCTGGTCGGTAGCTTTTATATGAAGCGGTGGTGGCTCAGTCTATCAGGGGGTGGTATTATGCGTGCCCTAGCAATTAACAAGTTTTGGTGACAACAGATAACATCGGGAGAAAGGGTTTCGTAACTTGCAAACACGTTTTGCACTTGTGTGCAGATTTAGTGTCCAGCGGGAGAGAATGAGTAGTAGCCCGGGTGCCGCCCTTACGCACCCGTCGTCGTGTTACCTTCCTGTCATGTAGCTTCTGTTCCCAAGTATTGCTTTTTTAAGGTTCCATACACGTTCATTAGGTTTCATTGGATCAATGCAATTAAGGGAACAAGCTATTCTGTTTTCTGCACACACACACTACTTAGTTTAAGTGGCTATTAGTAAAAAGCTGCAAAATGTATTGATTTCAACTTTTACATGTTTGAATACTTTCATAATTATATTGCTTATTGGTTTTGCTTCATTAGATAAAATTAAGAAAATATAGTCCTACTTTATAAGGGAAAAAAGGAAGAAAATCATATTGCCATTTCTGAATCCTATTTTGGGTGAGTCGGTAGGGCGCCTGCCTTCCACTCCGGCGGCCCGGGTTCGATTCCCGGCCGGGTCGGGGATTTTTCAGTAGTGAAAAATCTCTTTCCCGGGTTCAGGACTGGGTGTTTGTCAGTAGGTTAAGTCTTAGGTTAAGATAATGCACATTGTGCGCGATTCCTTAATTATTTTCCTTTGTACTTGCCTGGACTGCTCATTGTGCATGGTGGATGCAGTTCTTGTCGATCATTTGAAATGCTTTCTCTGGTTTTTAAAGGGAAAAGTATCGCGTAACACTTTAAAAGTTGTATTCTTGTTCAGGAAGATTCAGAGAATTTTTCCCTTAAAGCGTTAACCAGTTTATAATTTCAAGATTCATCAACAAATAATTGAGTAGAAAATGTTGTATTTAGAAACCTATAAAGTATTGATTTAAACATAACATACATTTCGTTTTTAGGCCTATTCTATATTGTTTCCTACTTCCCCAAATTACTGCTATATTTTGATGAGTACGTAGGCTTCCGCGGATGCTATATTTATAAAGTTGCTATTAGCTTTTATGCCTCGCTTGAGCAAAGTCATGTTTGTGAGAACGGCCTTTTCGGACAGTGTCTCATACCATACTACTTTCTTCACATTCTCAGAAGAAAGACATAAGGTAGGCTATTTCCGAAACGTCAGTTTAAGAAAAATATAGCCTAGTTAATATGGCTCAACCCGGATATTCAAGATAATAGAAATTTTGTAAGACTGTGTTATTTGTGTTCGAGATGGGATTTCCATTAACAGTGTTTGCTCCTTTTGTTTGCAAACTAAGGGGCTTAAAAAAATTGTCTAAATGAACTGAAGCTAGATACCTCATCCACAAATTTAAGATTTTAAGCTACCTCGCTTTGCGTGCTACTGATACAACTGAATGTACGCTCCCAAGTGCAGTCACGCTCTGTAAGAATATGAAGTAATAAAATCACACTACCTAGGCTTAGGGAAGAGAGTTTATATAGCTAAACGTTTCATATTAGATTATTTATGTTTGTATTTTATAAGGATTTACATTTTTTAAATTCACCATTGGCGTACATGCGTTTAAAATTGGGAATATTCGAGAGGAAAGCAGTGTATTGTACGGCACAAGAAGGCAAAACTTACTGTTGTCGTTAGCGTGTTATAGCATTGGCATTGAGGCATTATAAACCGAGTTAGGATATTCAATTCTGTTTCAATTCATCCAAATAAGGAACACTGGAGTCATGTCGCAGTGGAAGATTTCGTACAGTAGATAGGACTATTTTTTAGAAAGCCTTGGGCAAAACTTTGTATCAGCTTTTGGTATTATTAGACATTTTATATTATAAATATAAGATAAAAGTTATTAACAAAGACTTTCAATTCTCCACTTTCTCTTACCAGTACCATAGGTACTATAGGTAGAGAAAGAATTGTGCTAATCCCTCCAAAAAAAAACTGTGTTGAGTGTATCAGCAAGTCGAGAAAACTATATAAAAAATAAAATAAAAAAATGAATTTAGTTTAGATATTTTCTGGGGATGGAACATAGAGATTGGCGACGACTTTTTGTTACTTTTACTACCACTTTACATGGAGAAAATTTCCTTCTTTTCGCGATTTTCCCGACAACGGCTCTAATGATTTTGTTTAGATTTTGTACACGAGCGCTTAAGAGCCAAAACTTTTATTTGAAATCTTTTTTAATGCCCTGAAGGATAGTTATGTCAGCCATCGTTTGTATAAAATAAGTTTTGCGTGGCTAACAATACATCTTTGAATGAGGGTGAAATAACTTAACTGAATAGGGCATCAGATTTTGAGGTAAGAAAGCTGTAATGCTCATACTTAAGACAGAGAAAGTTACGTGAGTGCAACTCATCAGATTTTTAAGTAAATATCTGCATTATATTGCAGTGCATGAAGAAAATGCGCATAAAATTTAAAATATGACTTTACCACTTACCCAATGTGTATATTTTTTAAAGTTTCATTACAATATATTTTATTAAAATACAATGTTAATTATTTAAAATGTCTGTAAGTTCTCAAAAAGTATCATTATAATGCAAAATTTACAAAATATGACATGAAAGTTCAAAATTTCTTTAATATGCACACAAATATGCAAAAAAAAAAAGACCTAAATATGCATATTCGTACAAAATATGCTACAATAGTTGAAAATTTCATAAATATGCAGTTATGTGCACAATAAAAGCCGTCCCATTTTCACCAGGATGCTTGGAATCTGGTTTAAATTAGTCGGAAACCTAAAATAATGCAAAGGGGTAAAATATGACAAGTCATAGAAATCCGCCCCCTATTTATGACCTAAAGAAGTGGAAAATATGACTGCAGATATGACCTTAGAAATGCCTAAATATGACCCAAAAATCCTAAATATGACCTAATATAACTATGTAATTTCAAATAATAAATGTTCCAACTTAAAACGTTTAAAGCTACTAAAGTCTTGCATCACATTAATTTGATCAGATAATCACTTTCTAACAATTTTACAGGTGATTTACAGTTTCACTTGTAATGAACTTCTAGTTTTAAAGAATTTTCTCCTGTTTGCTCGTTTCATCAGCTCCAAATAACATATTATAGACTTTGCGTTTCTCTATAGAATATGAATAACTAAATTAATTGTAAAACTTAAGTTATTAATTTCGAATAAACATTATATTAATTAAATAAATTTCAGATTTAAATCGACCGCGTAGCACCTACACTGCATAATATTGTGCTCTGTTACCAAATTTATAACTGAAATAAGACGTTAAATTACAAATATGACCGAAATATGACCAAAACCACAAAAGGACCAAAATATGACTTTATATTCAAAATAAAAACGGCCTGATTTGGCTAACAAGTGAACAATTCGTGTTTAATTTGTGTTTGTGGCGAGAACTAAGGTCAGAATAAAAATATGACATGTCATAAACATCCGAAGCCTACACATAAGCTTTTCAGGAATGCACAACATGTTGATAATGCATTGTTAATTAGGATAATAAAATGGCACTATCAACAAATGCGTCCCGAAGATACTGGCACGCAGCATAAAAGAAAGTGAAATTAGTAGTATTTTAATATTGCTCCTAGATGACTGTGAACCAATCGACATTCAGGACTATTCACCATAGACTCAGGCAGAAGATCACCGGGCATCCACACCGCGAAGAATCCACTGAGATCTGCAGAAGCATTGTTTCTGGTAGCCTATTTCTTTAGATACTCTTCTACCAAATTCTGTAGGAGTGCCCGTTACTTACCAAACATTGCATCGCATAAAGGAACTGCACTTTTTTTACTTCCTCTACCCGCCCTATAGCTAGAGAAAATATTGTGTTCGACCCCGGTATGTGATGTTGCGTTTTCAACATAAATACACGTTTGGAGGTACCCTGAATCCTTTCTTTGCCTGAGTTTTACCTTTCCCTTTTAGGATTTAAGCGATTCAAGCCACCCGGTCCTTACAGGGCCGCGACCTATCGGGAGAGGGATTATCTTTGGATCACATACATACTTTTTTTTATCAGACAAGGACATGGAGGGTCTCCAAGGAGAGTGATCAGTCAAATGCCGGGGCCACCTCCGAGACAACACGAACACATAGGACGAGACACACCATTCACACACACACTCACTCCAAACAAGGCGAGGATGGGATGAAGATGATAATGACGGCGGCCAGATGATATCTGGGGACTACAAGTGCCTAAAGTTACCGGACAGTTGTCTCACAGGTGAGGAAAACCCCCAGAAAAAGCCCCACCTAGGTAACTTGTCCCGACCAGGAATCGAACCCGGGCCCGCTGCGTGAGAGGATCGAACGCATCCCCTGAGTCACAGCGGTGGACCCCTGAATCCATAAAATGCTATTTTTAGAAACATGTATGTAGTCTATGCTTGTGTAACAAAAAACCTTATAAAGACAAAATGTTTATTTGGGTTAGGTACCTTCTGGGGATGTGACAAGAAGATTGGCGAATACTTTCTCTTATTTTTAATCCCACTTGACATAAAACAATATGTTTTTATCAGTTTTCTCGAAAATGGCCCAAACAATCTTCTCTAAATTTTATACATAAGGTGCTCACACTAAGAGCTAAAACTTTTACTTGAAGCAATTCGAAAAAATTATCTGAAAGGTAGTTGTTACCCAGGCACTATTCATAGAAGCTCAGTCTTGCCTGATGAACGATAAATCTTTGTATCAGGTTGAAACGACTGAATACGTAGTACGTACTCCTTGCACCATGGCCTATTAGTCTATATCAGAAGGTGAAGTACGAATACTTAAGATAAAAAAAGTTGCATAAATGCATTGCAACAGATTTTATTTGGGCTGTGCATCCTTCGGGGATGCGACATGATGTGTGGGATCAATTTTCTTTTCATTTTTGCAGCAATTTTCTTTAGGGCCTAAATGAAGAGAGTATAATTTTTCTTGATTTTCTGTAAAACGTCTTTAACGATTTTGTTTAAATTTTCTACAATAATTTATATTATGTATTGTACTATACTAAGAACTAAAATTTTTATTTTAAAAAATCCCAAAATTCTCTGAAGGATAGTCTAATTCGGTTTGAAGTCTTCCCTTGCGAATACAGTACCGCAAACTCGGCCTAATATGGACCGAAAGGGCAACGAGTTTCCGAAATGCCGAGTTACTGGGAATAAGGGCTCTAACATTAAAGCCGTTATCGCAGAAATTTAAATGTATTTATCGGCCTTAAATATAACAACAGTATTAAAAATCATAAAACATGTTAATACGGATATAGCTACTCTTCAATGAAACAAAAATTGTATTATACGCGTCAATAAATTACAACAAAATAGTTTAGGCCTACCTCATTTCTTGCCGAGATTGCGGTATTTTACTGTAATAGGACTTTGAATGAGGCTGAGACAACGGAATGTGCATTCCTGCAATACAGACGTGTACTCTTCACTGGAATATAATTAAGGGTCAATGGCGGCGCAAGGGAGGATAGGGGGGATATATCCCTTCCCCGAAATTTGAAAAAAAGGCTATGTATGCACTCTAAGTGGCCAATTTTATAAACTAATTATTAGGGGGCGGATTTCTATGACATGTCATATTTTTCCCCTTTGCATTATTTCAGGTTTTCGACTAATTTAAACCCGATTCCAAGCATCCTGGTGAAAATGGAACGGCTTTTATTGTGCACATAACTGCATATTTAGGACATGTTCAACTATTACAGCATATTTAGTATGGATATGCATATTTAGGTCATATTTGTTGGCATATTTATGTGCATATTAAGGACATTTTAAAGTTTCATATCATATTTTGAAAATGTTGCATTATAACGATACTTTTTGAGAATTTGCAGATATTTTAAATAATTAACATATTTTAATAAAATGAATTGTAATGAAACTTAAAAAAATATATACACAATGTCTAAGTGGTAAAGTCATATTTTAAATTTTACTGGTCATATTTTAATGTTTTTTAGGTCATAAATGCATGCATATATCCTATTTTTTAGGTCATAGAAATCCGCCTCCTACTAATTTTATATGTAAGTTATTTTTTTCGGTATTCTTTCTACCTATTCAAAACCCGAAAAAAAATTCTGTGTCCGCCACTGTTAAGGGTAAAGGAAGTTATGTGTTTCACACTAAATTTTCTTTAAATGATTTCAATTAAGCATGGAAATACTGTAACTGACCTTAACCTAAGCTGATTTCTCTAAGTGAGTCAGAGATGAAGGTCGACAAGTTGCTGGCGAGAGCATTGACTCTGAGCGACTTTGTAATAAGGGCGGTGGTCTCTTGCGAGGTTGAATGGAGTGTTGCATCACTTTAAGGTGTCTCCAATTCGCACCACGCGGCAGCTCAGTCGGGAGCAACATTACCCAACGTAATGTTCTTTCAGTGGGGAGAGTTCTTGGTTGGTTTTATGATTATTTAACGACGGGGGCACTGCTACTTAGGCCCGGGACCGTCGTCGATGTGCTGGAATTTTGACCTGCAGGAGTTCTTTTGATGTCTTTATTTTTTTATTAATTTTTCAGTATGCCCCGTTGCAGTGTGTAATGTTACATGGTTTGGTTATCTTTTTAATATAAATTATTCTTACTCCGAAAACGACTCGCATGTGACTACAGTATCCGTTTAGCAGTTGTTTAATTTTCGTGTTAGACCTATAAGTCATAGTTTATTTAAGTGTGTTCGGATTTTCTCTCTCACATAACTGTAGCATTATTTACCACCTTTACACTTTGGTTAAGTTTGTTTTCCCAAATTCTTGATATTGTGTACAATACATAAACTTACATAAACACACAGTTGACTATATTCTTCAGATAACTTCCCTAATGTATAGTAGTTGTATAATTTTTCTATCTTTTTTTCCTAAATGTTTAACATTATTTACAGTATATACGCTTGTTTCACTGTATTATTTAGATAATTTCGGTACATTTTAACACTTATCCTCTTTTTCCCCGTAAATTCTTAACATTATTTATGCAGTACATATATTTATTCTGATAACTTATTTTACTTTTCAACTTCTTTTACAATTTTCTCCATCTTTTTCCTTAAATTATTGTTTCAAAATATTGTACAGACTTTTCATTTAACTTCCTCCAAATTGTTTTGACAATTACACTAAATTGTGTCGTTTCTATCATTCTTTCTCATTGCCTCTTAACTTTTCATTTTTATATTATTTATTGTATTATTTTAGTATTATTTGAACTACACACATACAATTCTAACGTTAGAAGCCACAACATTTACGTGGCTTCTTATAATCGAAAGTTATAAAATTTTAGGATTTTTTCTACGCATGTTACTTTTAGGGAGCTTAAATTAACTCTCTGGTCCATTTTTCATAGTTCCCTGTGTAGCAATTTTCCTGAATTCCTATATGGGCTTTTAACCAGGATCGCATCCAAGATATTTTTCTTCGGGAGGGGCTACATAAGTATAACACTGTTATCACTAGGGCCCGGAAATTTATGAAAATTATATTTTTAATAATGCAAACTATTACATGCTAGTGTTGAAATGTACAAGGTATCGAAGAAATAACAATAAATTGATGGTTTAATTTTGCATATTTTGTTAGTTTTGCAATAATGCATCATATTTGGTCGATATTAAAATATTTGTACATATTATTTGTTGATAGTACATAGCCTATTTTTTTGTAACCGATTGTATAATATTAAAGCAACGTTTTATTCATTAGTTTTCAACTTACTAAAACTTATTGCAATAACCTTATTTTATTTTTAGTTTCTATTATGTAATTCATACAACTTTTACTATTTTTTTAAATTCATGATGTAATTCAGCCAACAACAGAAGGTTTAGTACAGCATTAAATTTACTTAAATGATAGAGCATGCCTCATTTTTCCGGAGCATATTTCACAAATTTCAGGTAAAAATTTGATGTTAGGTTGAATTTTGTAAATAGGCTACTTAAACAAAACAGTAACGTCATTTCTATTTCATGAATCAGGATGTGCAATTAAACTGTCGACTATTTGACAAATTAAAATGTCCTTATGTGCAACATATTAGCATTACTTAACGTTTCGGGGGTGGGGCTATACTGTAGTTCCCTCAGCCCCTATCTCAGTTCATCTTCTCCAGTGTATAAATTCCCTAAGTGAATGACATTAGTGAATTAAAAAAATGATTTGAAGAAAATTCCTACTACTTCGGTTTTGTTCCTCATTCTCTTCTTATGTCTCTTCTTAGTTTGTTCCGCTGAGCATTTAGTTTGTTCCAGTCGTATAAATTGTGGTCTACGGTTAGCTTTCCTCCTCTGAAGGGGCATGCTGGGTCATCCTCGATATGGATTCTGTGGTAGTAAGTGTTCAACTTCATGTCCTATTAGGAGAGTGGTGTGATTTACAGTCAAAGTGATGTTTTGTTTCAGTCTTTGTGCCATTTGATTTTTTGTTTTTGTTTTTTTGTTTCTTACCCCTTCAGATTATTTTGCCATTCTTATGCTTTCTTTTCTTACGGTTCTACGCATGGTACTTTTAGGGAACTTACATTAACTCTTTGTCCCATTTTTCATAGTTGCCTGTGTAGCAGTTCCCCTGAATTCCTACGTGGGCTAACGATTTTTTCTATACAGTATATCTTATATTAAAGAGATGTGTTTTCTTGAGTTTGGTAGTGAATCCAGTGCAACTTTGCTATCTCTACATAAGACCGCTGTATTTGAACATCCTGATATTAATTCCAACTGTTCTATTTTTTCAGAGCCTTCAGGATTTCGAAATGTTCTGCTTGGTTGTTGGAACACTAAATACAATGTGTATTGCAGTATATGCCCAAGTTCTTCATTAATGAATAAATCTACACCGGAACCTGCTCCTTGATTTGTTTTGCTTTCATCTTTGTAGCTTTAATGATGTTTGTTTTGTTTTGTGTTGACTCTTCTATTGATGGAACGTATTGAGGGACCCTTGTAAACTCGATGGCGCGTCTATGTTCTGTTATGTTTTTTGTCGTGGTGTTCTGTATCCATTGGCAATTTCTTGTACCTTAAGAATGATGGCCTTTTAATTTGCAGGGAGCTTCTGTAGATGTAGTGCGGAAGGCTTTTGCGATTTTGACGTTATGCGCATATAAATTACATCGACCTGGGCCGGCATCGAATTAGCGAGCTTGGGTAAAGTGCCGCATTTGCTTCACCCATATCGACATGGTTACGGCGAGCTTGTCTTACTAACATGCGGACAGTCATAGTTCTAACCAGAAGTACGACAACATGCTTTTTACTAAGGCGAGGGAAACATTGAAGAAATTTATTTAAAAACACATACACATGACGCCTATACTCTATAATATGAATTTGTTCCTATTTTTGAGGCTTGGCCTCCGGAAATTTATTGTTAAATTTTCGCCTCAAATCTTCCCTTCCTAAGTGACACAAAACATAAGTTTCTCGGGGGTCCTAAACTGATAACCATAAATTAATGACATCTTTCCTTCCTAAGTTACACAAAACATTTTTAAGCTAATTCTTCAAAAGTCTTACATTTTGGAGGGTCCGGCCCCCCAGGGCCCCCTTAAATATGTCCTTGCTTGGGATAGTGTAATGTTTGGAGTAGGCTAGTTTAGACTCGGACTAGAATAATCTTTAGTCTCCAGGCTTTTCTACGGTAATTAAGTTTTTTTTTTCGGACAGCATTTTACGAACGAAGGTAGCATTAGAGAACTTTCAGAATCATTATATTGTGGAATATAAAATGCGCAGTCGAGGTGAGCAATTTCAAAGAAAATACAGGGAGGGGCAGTGATGACCCACATTACTAAGTTCTGCTTGGCTTTGACTCGGTGTTCCTTTTCTCCTCAGGCGGACCTTAACCCTTCGTGCAACACTTTCACTGGCCGTACATTGTAATCAGTACAAAAATTCAGTGGGCATAAAAGTTACAGTAATGATCAGTGGAATTAGCTTATTATTGCCATATTCAATGGTTTAACAAAAGATAAATGATGAACATATTGCCTAATGAACCAATCTTCTCTGTCGTTATTAAATTATATGAAGACGTGTCCAATCTGTCTTTTTTTCCGAAACTGACTCACCACTGTCGCAATAGGACCAACAGTCAGGTACATTTTTATGTGGAATATGAGGATTTTTATAATATAATATTAATGAAAAATTTTAAATTTAAATTAACAAAATCTTCTGAAGAATATGATGTGCATTCTTGTTTCAATCATGATATTTTGTACCAGCAAGCATGTGCAGCATTGTATCTCTTATGGTGGTTATTTATCTTTGATGCCCGGGAAAAAAGAGTAAAAGTAAAAAATTGTTCAGAATGAAATAAACCAATCCAGACCTGTAATGCATCGTCTCTTCCGTCTGAACAAAATAGTATAAGTTATATCCTAGATCAGTGTCCGGCAGATGCTGCAGTTGTGACGTAAGAGCCAGTCATCTCGCAAGAGCTTCGGAGAGCGAGCAGTTGAGTTGTATTGCTGTTAATACGCACCAGCGCAGTGGCGTTCAGTGCAGCAGTAGAAATGTATGGTAAATTTAGTGCATTCAAAGTAAAACTAGACTTATGAAAACGTCAGCTCACCCTCGGAGACACGTCACATTTTCCAAAGTTGTGTACAGTATGTCATCCAATTACAGACATAAATAATTATGTGCAAATATTAGAAGAACTGGATCAGGAATTTGATTGCCGATTTCAAGATTTTGCAAACCTCCAATCTGATATTTGCATATTTGCGACACCATTTTCTGTGGATATTGACAGTGTTCCAACGTCATTGCAACTAGAAGTCATTGATTTGCAAAGTGATATGAAAATGAAAGACCGATTTCAAAACAAAAAGGATCTATCTATATTTTATAGAAGATTTCCCCAGGCAAGATTCCATCGATTACATATATTTGCTGCTATTCTCTGTCCCATTTAAGAACGATCCTGTTCAAAACAAAGAGGCGTGGCTGTCATAGCCCGCACGTGTTCACCATGTTTAATGTTAGTTTGTTTATTCTCAGTACAACTCATCCGCAGGGTCGTCGTGACCAATGAATCCTTTATGTTTTGTTTGCTAATTGATATACTATAATGATGACGATGCCAGTGAGAGTTTGTTATTTCACGTGTAAATGTTGATATTATTATTATTGCATGAACTTACGAACACTCGTTAGCCACGCTCTGGTAATGGCGCATGCTAATGACATTAACCAATCACGTTTTGTCTCATGCTGCGAATTTTCCGCGAACTCTCTGTGAGTTCTCCTCCCCTTTGTTTTGACTAGGATCAAACTAGAATGGGATCAATAATAGAATGTTGAGTATATTTGGATCGACGTAGGCCTATGTATGTGAACAGTTCTTTTCGTGTATGAAGGTCTACAAACCACAACATAGAAATCACCTATCTGATCAGAACTTAAAAAATGTTCTTCGTTTGTGTGTTAGCCAGACTATGACGCCAAATATTGCAAAATCAGTGGACGAGAAAAGAGAGGGAAAAATTTCGACAATGCCTTGAGCTTGGGCACGATAGAGATACAAAGTAAGGGTGTGTATCACAAGTCTGAATAGGCCTATAGGCTACTTTTCTCACAAAGGTGTATAGTTTAATTTGTATATTTTGTGTGGTTTGTATATTTTGTGTATTTTGTATATTTTTTGTACTTTAACATTTTTCAGTTTCCGAGTAGACAAAGTTTTGCAGTAATGCTTAAAGTATTCTCATGTTTTATGTATTTGTATGTTTATAGCAGTTTCGGAGCCTCATTTAAATATGCGGACGCTTCCGCACCTGAATGCAGGGGCGGATCCAGAGAGACATTTTTGGGGGAGAAACCAAAGTAGAGAGGGAAATTTTTACTCATAAAAATTAATTATTCCCAGTATACAGTTGAAATCAAAATGAACATTTCGGCATTTTATTACAAATGTATTTCAAAATAATGAATGTCGTTGCTTTACTTTAAGTATTTGGGTTATGTTGTCTTTACAAAATTTATTAGAAGGCTGACGGTTTGAATAATCCACGCTTAATGTTACAAATTTTGGGGGAGGAAATTTCCCCCATTTCCTCCCCCGTGGATCCGCCCCTGCCTGAATGTATTATGCATTTCAGATTATTGTAAGTAGGGCCTATATTAAATTTCATTAAAACAAAACTGTTCTGTTACATTGATTTATCACAGTTGTACTCTTTTGTTTTCGTACAAATGTATTGTAATTGTGCTATTCCCATACTATCTACGAAAACGGAGCGCACTCTGTCAGTGCATAGACGTCGTACCGCCACTGGCCAGGCGAACCATTTCTCCACGCTGCGCTGTGCTCAGTACGGAGATATTGCCGAGCAAAGAGCGTGGCTGCTCTGTAGTATGACGTCACGGAGCACGGATCATGCCGGTCACTGTCCTAGATGATGAACTTCTATTCACTCCGAACACAACAGATTAACTCTGTAATATAATAATTTTGTTAGCCTAATGTTTATATTATGTATTTTGTAAAGAAATTTTCACATTGTAGGCCTACGTATTTCTTATAACTGTAAATTTATATTCTTATTTGTAATTATACTGACATATCCAATAACATGTAATATGTAACATGTAATAAAATCAAATCCTTCCGTCTGAACAAAATAGTGTAACTTATATCCTAAATGATAAATTCCTATTCGCTCCGAACACTACAGATTAACTCTGTATTATAATAATTTGTTAATGTTTAAGTTGTATATTTAGTAAAGACATTTTCTCAATGTATATATTTCTCATAACTGTAAATTTATATTCTTATTTGTAATTATATTGACGCGTCTCATAGTAACTTATGTAATATGTTCCGATGGACTGAATAAAATCAAATAACTTGAATAAAAACCATGTTTCGTTACTATACGGTATGTTCAACAGAACCTTTCTTGACATACCTTGACTTTGGAAATATGTGTAGAACTATACTTTCGTTGCAGGCTAAGCAAAAAAGATATTTAATATTTTTCTTAAAGAGTTAATGAAACAGGCCTACCGATATTAAGCCGTGTTATATTTAAAATATCAACATTGCCGAGTCCTTTTAATTCTAATAGGCTATATAAAATTATACGTATACACTTCTCATCATGTAAGTTGACTTATAAATAGTTTATTTTAAACGTAGGCATTTTAAATGGTGTGGACTATACATAGCCACTGCCTTCTTTATTTCTTACAAGCCATGCTGCTTGAAATCTGGCAACGCAGGAGGTAGTCCTGTCTGTGGGAAACATTTGAATACGTTTTTAATGCATCACAATGCATTTCTTCATAACAAATACTGATTTATTTAGGCCAAACCAGTAGGCCTATATTACATAGCGTATACCTGTGATCTGCGTAATAACAAAAGAGCTCACAGTATCAACTGAAGTAATAATAGTTTTCTTTCTTATTGTCACCTTCGTGCACCGTTCACACACACAATCTTCTCTTGGATCGTGATATGATTTGATCATGCACAGCTTATAGTGGAAGTCTTGTGCCACAGATCTTGTAATCTTACATCACAGGTCGTAGTCTGCTTCCGTCTACTGGTCCGTCATTAATACATCCGTAGTATTAAAAAAAATAAAAGTCGGGCCAGATCTCCAACTCTTTCCTTGTCCCGACTCCTAGGGCTGCTTCCGATGGTGTCTACGGGAGTAGATATTGGCATCGTAGGTCATTCATTAGTAAAGTTTCCTTGACCATAGCTTACACTATCCTTGATGTAGAATAATGAAACAGGCATAATACTCTCCGAATGCGGTAACTCCCACATATCTGAAGGAATTCGTAGTTTTCAGTGTTTCCTCATTGTTTGTTATAATGCTCTGTTATTTGACCCACAACAGAATAGTCTTTTATTAAGCTGCTACACCTCTCTGGGTCATCTTGTACCACCATTGAACTAGTTGTTCCAGATTTAATATAACTTAGAACACTGATATCGCTCTTCTTGTCACATGCACTTTGTGGAAGACTACGCCCATGACTGTCACTGAAAAGAATAACTTTGCCTAATTCCTTGGGAACACTCAGTGAAGTCATTCATTCGTTCATTCTTGGCTCCGGTGGTGAACTGTGTTGATTCACCAACACTTTTGTTGTTAAGGTTTGAATCCCGTTCATTACCTTCACCAAACTGCTGAATCGATTTTCTAGTAGTAATATTGGGAGGATATGAGATTGCTTGTACTACGATGTGGCGTCTGCCAGTTTGAGATGAATTAGGTCTACTGTGAGCAGCTTGAGGAAAGTTCATACCAGTAAAAATTACTCTATTTCTCTTCAATTCTTGTTTAATACAAGCCAATTCTTCCTGAAGGACACTAACATCATACCGTACTTCTCTCTTGTATACGTCTGTGGATGGTAATAGCTGATGAACACGTTAGTCTTCTATGAAAAACTGTTCTCTGGTGTACTGATAAGAGGTGAAGACTTACATAAATCCCTGGGGGAAAAAGGCTAATCTTATTTTTAAAATGCAGAAAAGGGCTATAAGAATAATTACAAGCACAAATAGAACAGAATCATGTAGAATGCTATTTAAATCACTAAAGATACTGCCGTTTCCCTGCATTTATATGTTACAAGTATTAATTTACACAAAACAAAATCATACAACATTTCAGCTTAATAAAGAACGGCATAGCCACAACACAAGAGCTAATCAACAGTTAAGCAGTATAAGTCATAATACTTCATTGTATGAAAATAGCACAATGTACAATTGTACCAAACTATATAACAAGCTACCACAAGTATTGAAAGAAATTGACAGCCCAAAACATTGAAGAAAGCTGTATAAAACTTCCAACTTGAAAAATGCTTCTATAGAGTGAACGAATATCTAGTAAATTAAAAAAAAAATGTCTCCCAGGCCTACCACTTTCCAAAACTATCATTCCATAAGATAGTATTGGGTGGAAATAACTATAGTAAGTCAAGTTTCTTATTTCTAAATTTTATTTATAGTCATGCATGTCAAATGTAGCACACCTTGACAGTTTGTTAATAGCAACCTTTCAGACGAATCAAATATCATGTATTTGATCTCAATGGATGAAATAAACTGACTCTTTAGGTACACAGTTTTTACCTTCTGTATGCTTTCCAGTTGTTTTTCAGGTGTGTCCAGATGTTCTCTAAACCACAGACGACTGAGATTACTTTAAGCAGAAATACTCTTCATTTGCGATGATTCTGATGCAGTTCATTGCTTTATTTACGGAATGTTGATAGCGGATAGGACTAACGATGCGATGTTGCCGATCAAATTCTTCAGTTAGTGACATTGTGCGCTTTTATAATAATAGAAAAGCGCACAATGTGCATGATTAGTTTGAGCAGAAAGCCAGAGACATTGTGCGCTTTTCCTTTATGATAACGCAACATTGGCAATTCTGTATTTTGTAATTTATCATTCATGTTTCCATTGGCTACACTGCAGGTTTTAGCGGCTTCAAATATTCGTTCTGTGCTTCAAATCGAGGCATGTATCTGTTAAATGGGTGAAAAGCATTCTGCTTTCTTTCACTGCTGGAGATTTGGAATCCGGAGAACCCTGCATGGTTTAGTGCACTAGTATGTGCTACATTTAATAGTAAATTGTTGGGTGCAGAAAAAATTCCTTCCGTTTTGTTTGATACCTTTCGAGCTTTACAGTCCTCTGGGTAAGTATGTTAGCCTGTGTTTGTGCATTCTTCATACGACGTTCTCCAATGTTGAACTGTTAGGGTTGATTGTGATGCAATTATTTAGCCTAAGCTTTGATTCTTTTACAGGAAACATTGAGAAATGTCTTCGAATGCAATGCGGCAGTTGGAGGAGAGACATGTGGCTACTAAAGTGGAGCTCATGGTCTGGTCCAACAAGATGGACCTGTTAGCTTTGTCTAATGTTAGAGGTAATTATTGTAGGCTAATTATCTCAACCATCGAATTGTCTCTTATAAACACAGCTGCTGAAGTAATGTAAAGCAGATTCCCCGACATTCTAATGTTAGGTTAGGTAGACTATGGCAGTAAGCATTGCCAACTTAATGCAGGTCCCGTGAACTCTGGTATAACCCAAGTAATATCCCATATGAAGTCTCCTCACACTTTAAAACGAGATTCACTTCATAATACAGGTGAAAAAACGTGTATTCCTACCCGCATTTCATTCTCAAGAGAGATGTCTGCTCAACTTAAGAAAATGTCCCTTCAGATTCCACTCAACTTTATCTGTATATCCAGAATTTTTAGAAGGCCTACACATCACAAATTTGATCTGTATCTAGATGTATTATATGCAAGGTAACAGGAACATTTATATCATTTATTGGCATAATCCCAATGGTGCGGACCCATTCACGCGATATTCACATTTCCACAGACTGTGATGTTTTTTGTTTATGAGCAAGGCAATGTGACCAACTGTTCTTGGGAAAAATCTATATTGCGACTCACCCGAGTCCCCCACCACTACCGCGTGGAAAGTAGGGGTTTTGGGTGGAGAGAAAAATAATCTATTTTTCCTTTCTTCTCTTCTTCTCTTCCTTTCCCGTCTCTTTCCTCTCTTCCTCTCACCTCCTCGTCACCCTACCTATCTATCGGAACCCCTAGCGTTATAGCTAGGAGTCTTAACCCACTATGCCACGAATGACAGTTGAGCAGTGAAGAAAGAAAGATTTCATATATAGTTACTAAGAGTGACTTCATGCATTCGCGAGTGTTAACGCAAGAATCGCTTTTTCAAATTTTGAAATGTTTTGTTTGTTACGAAAAGAGTACTGTTGGTGCAAGGGAATTTTTCTGCATCGATTGAGCCATGTTTTATATCATAACACGACGTTTTTAAAAATTGGGAAATATTATGTAAATTTCGATTTTTTATATCAAATCGGTGTTTAAAGATCGTGAAATGTGATGTTTGGTACAAGGGTATTTTTTTAATTGTTCGACATTTTCTATAATTCGTGAAATTTTATTTTGTTTTTTATAATGGTAATTGCAATTATTAGAGCAAGCTGCGGTAGCGGCCGGCATGAGCCATGGCTGCGCGCGAGAAGATGCGCGGTAGGCGGTGAGGGGAAGCGGCCGATGGAAAGGGGAGCAGGGTGAGTCGGAAAGTAGCTCCTTGCCCTGTTCTTGTATATATTGACATGATTTTATGTTGTGCACCGGCCAAGCTCCGCTGTTTTGTTAGGTTAGGAACGTTTATGTTAGTTAAAGATCAATGTACTGAATAGCACGAGGCAAGCTCCGCTGTTTTGTTAGGTTAGGAACGTTTATGTTAGTTAAGGAGCCATGTACTGAATAGCACGAGGTTTCTATCACAACCACCATTTCTTACGAGCAGCTAGAGGCTTGTACCTTTGTAGGTTTGTCAGACTGTTCAGCCACAATCATATCTCATTTAGCGATATGACGTCACACCTCCATCGTCCAATCACGAGGACGAGGACAAAAAAATGGCGGAGAAAAATTAAGTTTTTGCTAGATCGTGATATAAAAGCAAGTGTTTCAATTAGGGCGGGTGGGTCGGACCAAATCATTCGCCGAGACAACATCTCTCCACACATCAAGATTGGAGCATTATGTTGCCGACCTACAACCAGACAGTGTTACAGGAAAGAAAAAAAAGGTCCATTGCTGACAATGCCACAAGAAAGCTACAAATCAGTGCGTGAAATGTGTTTTGTCACTTCGCGTGTAACATGTTTCGTTGCTTATCACACAAAGCAAAATGAATAACAACAATAAAGTACTCGAAGAAGTGTATTTAATTATTTTCAGTGATAGGTAAATTTCAATGTGCATTACGCTGACGTCCTTCCAGGAGCATGGGCATTATTTCAGGAAGTATGTAAGTTACAAGAATAAATCTCATTACTGTATGAATCTTTAGTTAAAATGAAGTGTTTTATGCAATTTAATAAAAGAAAACGTGTTAAAAATAATTCCGCGCTATCTGGGTTAATAAGGAATTGAATTAAAATAAAATTTGGCCAAATGGATGTGGAATGTCAGGAATGAGTAGCTTTGTATGTGTTGCCATGGTTGAGTTAATGTAAGTTGCATTCCAGATTTTATTGTAATAGTCCCTCAGAAGCTGTTTGCCTCAGGAGATGGGGATGGTGTTGTATGCAGTATTGCCATTCTGGTTGGCCAGTATTCTGGCTATGTAGGCAGCCCTTTCGTTACCTGAGAGCCCAGAGTGACCCTTGACCCAATGGAGTGTGATCTTAATCGATTTGCTAAGTAAGATGAGTTTCTCTCTTATTTCTGCTGCTAAGGGGTGAGTTGCTTCCTTAATTGCAACAGCTAATAGTGCAGCTCTGGAGTCGACATGGATGGAAAATATAGATTTTCATGGTGTAAGTTTTGGATCAGTCTAGTCCCATTTGAATGCCGCACAGTTCTGCTTGGAAGACAGTGCAATCACTGTGGAGTCTTTAACCTCTGGTGAAGATTGTCTACCCCTGTTCCTACATGGTTCGGGGTTTTGGAACCATCGGTGTATATTAGCACTTTCTCTGCTCCCTCATTTCCTGACATATCTACATTGACAAAGTTATCTTTTGGGTGGAAGAGTCTCGTCATTCTTGGAATTTCTGTCCTTTTCCTTTCAGTTATGACAGCGTTAGTCTTATGCCCTTTGGACATATATCTCATGTTCTTTCTTTGGAGAAGTTCTAGGTAAATGGACATGGTGCCAGATAGTGCTTGTAAAGCGACCGTTGAGACGGTTTTGTAGACCTTAGTTGAGAAGGTGAGATGAGTTCTTTGAATTTATAGAAGTTTCCGTTTGGCTGTCTTAGATATCTCAGAGTACCAAATGTCAGAGGCATATGTGATATGGGGTAAATTGTCATAAAGTTGTGGTTTGACGACCCCCATGTCGTTTTTGAACATCTAGCTAGATTATTTCTGATCGCTAGTGTTTTGTTTTCTAGATGTTGGGTATGTGGATACCAGTCCAACTTACTATCATAACCCCCAGGTATTTCATACCACCTTTATATGTATAGCCTTTGCTGTTATGATGGGATGGTTTAAGTAGGCCTACATCACTTTTTTTTCTAGCAAACATTGGCATTATCAATGTTTTGTCGTTACAGATTTTTAGTTTGTTAGTATTGCACCAATCTTAGGAAGGCGTCTTCTGGTGTTGTTAGAATTTGAGCATGTGAGTCACCTTGGAGCATTATCATTATATCATCTGCATATATTAATATATTACAACTTCTAGGTCTGGTATATCAGCTAATTGTTCTATTAACCCGCCGATGATAATGTTCCAGAGCCCTTTGTGACCGTTTTGGTAGTGAGTGCATTGCCGAGTGTGAATTGTGAGATGCCCTCTTGCAGGAAACTCCTGATGATGTTGAAAATGTTTGGGGGCAGTTCCATTCCCTGAGTTTTGATACCATCCATTATCAAATGCCCAGCTATGTCAAGTGCAAGGAGGCAACATTTTTTCCAGAGTTGTTTGCACCTTTTGACAATATTTATCACTGCCTTTATAGCGTCTGCTGTAGATTTCCCAGATATGAAGCCATATTGTTGGATTGGGACTCTTCTATTTTCCTCAAGGAAATAAGTAAGTCTGTTTATTACTAGTTTTTCAAGGCATTTGCCAGGGACAGACAGGAGGCTGATCCCTCTAGGGCATTTGTTTCTCTTGAGGTTGGACATTATAGCTTCAACATCCTCATTGGTGAACGTTGGTTCTGGGTGGGAGTCCGGAGGTTCATAAAGTTCCGATTGATTTCTGATGTTAGTTTGCTCTGGGCTGTCGTGTTCTGTGAGGTCGTCAGGGAAGAATTTATTCAGTAGAACTGTAGCAGTATCGGCATCCGTTTTGGTAGACGATCCATTATCGAGTGTTAGGGTTGAGGGTAAGGGCTTTCTAATGATTCCAGTCTTGGCAAACTTGTATAATTTCCGGGGGATTCTTTGGTACTCTCGGTACAGAAGGTTTCCCATGATTCTTGTTTGGCCTTGAGGAGTTTCATTTTATAATTGTTCCTTAAGTTCTGAAAGCGTGTGGTGTAGATTACTTTGAGTGTAGGATTTTTGCTTCTCTTAACTCTGCGTTTTGCTGCATTTACTTGCTTATGTAGCTGAGTTCGGATATCCACCAGGGAACAAATTTATTTGTTGGTGAGAAAGGAGGGAAGCAGATGCTGTTGGAGTTAAGAAATGCACTAAGGTGTCAGGTAATCTGCTGCTATAAGCCTAATCAGTCTATGTTAATTGTCTTGACACTTCTAAGTGAACTAAGATGATGATTAGTCATATTGTGGTCCTGATTTCCACCGTGAATGCTAAAATATATAATCAATATTAAAAATTAAATACAATACAAGAGGTTGGGGAAAAAAGAAGAAAGAAAAAATGGATCTCCCTGGTGTGTACTCCATTTCATGCATGGATTGTAGCAAGTTTTATATTGGGGAAACTGGACGATCGTTTAAAATAAGACTACAGGAGCATGCAAGAGATGTCAAGAGTGGTAGGGCGTCCACTGGCCTCAGCCAACATTTGCTTGAAAATAAGCACCGTATGGGTGAATTGAAGATTTTGAAAATCGAGGGTGACATAACTAGGCGAAAAGTGTGTGAAGCAAAAAACATTGTGCGTAATAAAGACTTGGTTATGAATAGGTTTGACGGCGATTTGGGGGAAGAATGGTTGGATGTGGTAAAAAGGCTAAACAGACAGAAATGTGTTCTGAAGTTTCCCTCACCGCCTAGGAATAGTATGAAGGACTCCATGTTTGAGATTCCGGAGGAGTGGATTGATAACCATGTACGTGTTTCCCCCTTTGTATTTGACGAGATCCGTGCGCATTCCATGGATGTGGATCTTACATTTAAACTTTAACCCAGTGATGATCGTGGTGGCACTGTCTCAAGGGTATGTAGTCCTCCCAACGGATACTTTATCTTTAGTCACCTGAGGAAGGCCCACAGGAACAGGGCCGAAACGTTGTGTTTTATAGTGTTTTAAAGGCATCCACCGTTGTACAATTCATTTTAATTTTTAATATTGATTATATATTTTAAGATGATGATGTATGAGTCTACTGGGTATAATAGTAGAGACCATGTGTGACTTGAGGCTTTCCCGAGGTTGAGAATATATTATTGTTTCCTGGGCTTCCAACTGGATGAGTAGGAGGGATGATTTTTCGGCAGCAATCTTCGTCATATTCTTGGAGAAGGTTTTACTGCCAAAAGCTCGGAATGAATCATCCTACTCACCCTGTTAGAAACTGTTACAGGGTCATTCCACACCAAATCAACCAATGGTCCAAACATCACGTCATCAGATTGTTACGATTTTTAAATATGAGGTAGTATTAGCTGAGTAGGTACAAAATTTAGATTTTTACCTTTTTTGGACTTATAGTTTTTTAGAAAAAAATTTTGAAAAATTACATAATGACAGTTTTTAGGAACGTTTTGATATATTAAAAAGCATGTAACTCAAAAACGGTTGGTCCTAGAAAGCTCAAATTTGTACCATTCTTTTTAGAATTACAAGGGCTTTAATTTGACATGTAACTTGACTGTATCACATCACTGTATATTTCTTCCAAAAACTCAAAACGTTTTTTTTATCAAAAACTTAAAATCGGGATTTTTAATTTTTATGAAAAAAATATATTTTATTCTAAACCTCTTTAGTAAGTTGTGTACAAATTTTCATGATGGCATTTTTCTGGTTTCATACTAAAATTAATTTTTATATGAATTGAGGCATATAGAAATTCTGGTAAATTCATTCATTGTTATTCTATTAAAAATTAATCATACTGTTGTAATTAAACTTACTCTAATACTAATTTACTTTTTTACATTAGGGCCTGTACCCTAAAAGTTTGTTTGAAAAAAGTTAGGTCTATATAATAGGATGATGATGGTCCATATGGTCAAATAACAACTGGAACTGCCTTACTGAATCAGTGACATGTTTCTTTCCTCCTGTTGAAAATTGAAATCTTATTTATTGTATTAAAAGACAGTTAAACTTACTTTAAATCATGGAACAATTTTCATTACACTCTAAATCAGTAGAGGTGGTTTTTCTTCTTTGCCAAAACTTGTGTCGCTTTGGCCATCTCCTCCGCTGGAACTTGGTAGGTTCTACCTGCTGCTGTGGTTGGATTTAGTTTGCACAAAACATAGTTCATTGGCACTGCTAGGGTATCTTTTCTCCTAGGATATGTGAATGACGGTGATGGTCCTTTTGGATGAAGAAAGGAAACATGAATTTTCTTTTCATCATCATCTTTTGAGTCAACATGCACCAACCACCACTCTTTATCATAAGCACAAGCAACAAAACCCACAACATCTTCAAATGGAATGTCTTCATCACCAGGGCTGATCTGTACTCTATGTGTTTCTGAATCATCAGAAAATGAGTATACTTTGGTTTTTACCCTATTTAGGTCTAGAGGAATGAAGGCATGAAATTTCTGGGTCCCCGAGATTGCCACAGCTTCTTCAACCCTTGATTTCAGAACTTTTTCTTCATCAGAATACTCTTCATTGGTTGTGTAGAAAAATGTGATTGTTGGTAAATGTTGCACACCCCACTGGAAAAGCTGAAAAGGTGTTAAAATTTGATTTTCTAATGGATTTTGGAGGCTGGCTTTGGCGGCAAGCCTTTTGACTGTACCCCCTACTCCATCACAAACTCCCTTTCCATGTGATGTAGCATAAAAATGCCACTCAGCTTCAAGTCCATCAAAGTCCTCTTTGTGATAGCAGAGGTTCAGAAAATTCTTACTATTTTTGTATTGCGCAGCTGAACCGTCTGAAAAATAGTACAGCTTTTTCAAGTTTGGTAGATAATTTCTTAGATAGAGCATTAATTTTTTCTGGAAAGCATGAACAAGAACAGTATTGTGTGCTAGGCAATCTGATATAAATACAAAGCTCCAGTTAACTAGCTCTTGTTTTCCTGTTTCTTGATTTCTTTCCTTGAAATATATTACAAAAGAGTGCACAGTAGCCAAAGAATTGTTCCAATGAAACCCTTGAGCCTCATCTTGTAGAACAAATGAATAATTTTCGGCAAAATCACAAGTTACTACAGCTTCATTTTCTTCCAATGAGGATTTTGTTTCAGAGAAGAAAAATGATTGTTGTTTTGCAATAAAATCATGTTTTTTAAGATTACTCAATTGACTGCAAAATTCTTGGACGAACTCATCAACTGGTTTTTTTTTAAATGTTTCGAAATTACACCTGTCGACAGTAATCCACTGTTTATAAGTAATGTTGTCAATCATTTCCTCCTTGAAACACTCAGTTAAAGCTTCCTTAAAGTCCTCAATTGTGGGACAATAGTCACATTCATTTAGGAAGCATGCCTGTAATGGTGGATTGCACATAACTTTAGCCATACATTCCTTGTAACTCGTTAGAGGACTGTCAGATCCAGGCAGTGTTAGTTTAAATAATCTTCCTCCTGAAAACATGAGCTTCATATTCTGGTGTGCAGTGCACACACACACACACACACACACAGATTGAGTGCCAGTGGCACCAGCAATAATGCAGTTCTTGGGCCTCAGTTCTGCAAACTTCAAAAAGTCAATTTTTAAATCAGGGAAATTTGATTTGAAAAGTTTGTAAATTTCACGCAAATTTCCAAAAATCAATCTTTTTTTAAATGGATTGGCTTTCCTTCGATATCCTTACACATGGAGACATAATCTTTTTACCCCAGACATTTGCCTACTCACTTCATTATTGTTATAAAATTCCTTTACCAAAACAGCTGTTTCGGGAGGTAGAGTTTTTCCAGGTTTTGGGTCAGGAGTCGATAGTATCCCCTTTTCTTCAAGAAGTAATTTTGCTTTCCATGCCTTATAGTTACTAATACCAAATTCACATTCCATTCTTGCACAAGACCAACGTTTAGGTAAAGAAATCTACAGGCCCATATATAAAGTTATTTTGCCAGTTTTATTCTTAATTGAACAGTTATAATTAACGTTTCATATCATAAAATAATTAAATTCGGTAGGCTAAAAGGCATTTATAAAAATGACACAATGACTGTAGTGAGAAAGAACTGCTGACTGAGGGGTTGCAAGTTTCAACAGGAGGAAAGAAACATGTCACTGATTCAGTAACTCTTGTTAGTTCCAGTTGTTATTTTACCATATGGACCATCATCATCCTATTATATAGACCTAACTTTTTTCAAACAAACTTTTAGGGTACAGGCCCTAATGTAAAAAAGTAAATTAGTATTAGAGTAAGTTTAATTACAACAGTATGATTAATTTTTAATAGAATAACAATGAATGAATTTACCAGAATTTCTATATGCCTCAATTCATATAAAAATTAATTTTAGTATGAAACCAGAAAAATGCCATCATGAAAATTTGTACACAACTTACTAAAGAGGTTTAGAATAAAATATATTTTTTTCATAAAAATTAAAAATCCCGATTTTAAGTTTTTGATAAAAAAATTTTTTTGAGTTTTTGGAAGAAATATACAGTGATGTGATACAGTCAAGTTACATGTCAAATTAAAGCTCTTGTAATTCTAAAAAGAATGGTACAAATTTGAGCTTTCTAGGACCAACCGTTTTTGAGTTACATGCTTTTTAATATATCAAAACGTTCCTAAAAACTGTCATTATGAAATTTTTCAAAAACGTATAACTCCAAAACGAAAGGTCGAAAAAATTTAAAACTTTGTACTTTTGGTCATAGTGATGAACAGAACACAATCACTGAATATGAGCCATTTTGAAAACCTCAAGGTTAAAAATTATATTTTTATTGGTTGATTTGATATGGAATGACCCCACACAGTATATATATGCTGAAGTTATCAAACATTTTATAAACCATTAAGTTTCATTGTTTTAAAATTAAGAAATTTGATTAACTGCATTTACCTAAGTGTTTTCATAATATTTATTGCCTCCTTTCAATTTCAGGAGAAGTCGCTCTTCATAGACTGACTTGGCAGAAGGTGTGGTCTCTTCCACCACCTTCAGAAGGTGTGTCTGTGAAAGGGATGGCTTGGAGACCCGATGGAAAAGTTATTGCAGTAGCTTACAGCAACAGTAAGTGATACAATTTTTAAATAATTCATTAGCACTCAGGGCCGTCGCGTGGTTTGTTGGCGCCTGGGGCAAGATTTCGTCAGGCGCCCCCCCCCCCCCCCCAAACTTAATCCCACGTGCACCCACCCCACATTCAGGGTTGTAAAAAAGCCGGCTAAAATTGAAAATGACCTGACCAGCGGTTTTTTTCAATTTTAGCCGGTTAAAATCATGATTTTAGCCGGCTAAAATCAAATTTAGCCGGCTAAAATCAATTTTTCCTGGTTGGGGGAGGTGGGAGCGGGTTGAAATTTTGAAAAAATTATATTTAGGGCCCTATGGGGTTTAGAGGGAAACTTAGTATGCATAAATTAGACACCAATGATTCAGTGGTTGTGTGGGTGAGGGTGGAAATTAAAAATTTTTAAAACCATGTTTGTGGGGTATCGTTGAAAAACTCTTGATGAGTAATCTCTAAATCAACAAGTAGTTTCTCAATAGCGCTCATATAAGGAGAGATTTGAATTTTTGAAAGTCAAAAACACTTTAAAATATACCTCAGCCAATAGGCATGCCGAAATGAATTCATGAGGACCAACTGAGGCTAAAATTACCAATGAAATAAAGTTTGAAATATTAAAAATAATAGTTAAATATCTTTAGAACAATAATCCTTGGCCAAATTAAAAATGAAATAATAAAAGATATCAATTAATACATAAATAACAACTCTCTTTTTATAAAAAAAAATATTTCAGTTTTTATTCTACACTTACCCCAATAAATTCATAAAAAGCACTATGAAATCTACCTCAGCCTGTGCCCTGTAGGCCTACCTAAAGGGATTTTTTATACTTATTTCTCCATCAATTACACAAATCTGAAGCGTAATCACCTATCGCTGGAATTTTGTCAAGCCATAGAATCTTTACATCGTATGCCAGCCAGTTCTGCATCAATCGAAAGAGTATTTTCTTCATTTGGGTTAATACAAACAAAATTGAGAAACAGACTAGGCAATGAAAAAGCCCAGAAGCTTGTATACATCAACAGGCAGAATAAAGCAAATATGCAAGAGTCTTATGATGAATGGTGAATTTACCATATTTACTTGAATATAACGTGCCCTATTTTTGTCCATTTGTAGATTTCAATACTGAGGTGCACGTTAAATTCTAGTACAAATCCGTTTTGTAGGTCGGAGGTAATATTGATCTACATAACAAGGCACTGCTATAATTCTCGACTTCGTTCATTTTATCGTTACCCTACACCATATGAAATTTAATTTCTGAAACATAATGAAAAAATAGTTTTTGTCAGTTCTATAGTGCAAATGTGGAATATTGTGCATTGTCGATTTTAAACTCATTTAAGAGTGGTATCAGCTTTTATTGTGAAACATGCATTTAACATTTTGTTTGTCCATTTAGCAATAAAAATAAGCACCTCCGAGGTTTCCAGTGATGAACACATTAGTGAATATTGATGAGCCATGCCTATAGGTCTACTTGTAGGTCTAAAACTGGCAGTTAACTGTAAATTTTTATGTGTTGGTACATTATTCTATAAATACTAAGACAAAATTCCAAATAAAATATCCTATTGATGCGCATTACATTCGCTAACAAACTCTTTTTTTATGATTTTAAGTTTCAAAATCAGGGTGCGCATTAAATTTGAGGGTGCATTATATTGGAGTAAATAAGGTAATTAACTATTGCTGGGAATTACACAGTGAAGTGGTACAGTGAGTCCCACGCAAGAGTTGGCCAATGACGTGGGATTCTGCAAAGCGGCGGGCACAGCTCCAACTCCCGAGCGATCGGGTGAAATATCTACGCAAATAAAGCCGCAATTGGTGTAATGATTCAGGTTCTCATATTTACAGTTAAAATTACAATGAAAATAACCACATACCTCATCACAAGAGCTGCTGGAAATGTTCTTCTCTTGCATCCACACAATACAGGCACCTTTTCAGGAAATTTTCTTTCACACGCATAATTTCAGCTTCCGAGACAGAGTTAATTTCTCTTGTGATATTGTTCTTAAGTTCTTCTAAAAGCATGTGACTATTATTTATGGGGAAACTTCAACAAGAAAAATTAACTCTATTTCGGAAGCTGAACTTAATGCGCGTAAAAGAAAATTTCCTAAAATGGTGCCAGTATTGTGTGGATGCAAGAGCAGAACATTTTTAACATCTCTTGTGATGAGGTACGTGGTTATTTTCATTGTAATTTTAACTGTAAATGTGAGAACCTGAATCATTACACCGATCGCGGCTTTATTTGCTGTGCCCACCGCGACGAAGAAACCCGTGTCATTGGCCAACTCTTGCATGAGACTCACTGTATTAAATTACACTAAATACAATTTTAGGTTTCTGAGCTTGTATCTTTTAAATTTGTGATGTTTGGAAATAAGAACATGAAAGAAACTTCAATTATTTTTACTCAATTTGATTTTAGCCGGATAAAATGCCTGGCTTTTTTCAAGTGGATAAAACTGATAGCTCTGCATTTGCACTCAGTAGGCCTAAGTAGGCCTACTACAGGTTCTGAGCTTGTAACTTCTAAATTTGTGATCTTTGGAAATTTAAACATGAATGGAACTTCAATTGTTTTTATTCAATTTGATTTTAGCCGGATAAAATGTCTGGCTTTTTTCAAGTGGATAAAACTGAGGCCTACTACAGGTTCTGAGCTTGTAACTTTTAAATTTGTGATCTTTGGAAATTTAAACATGAAAGGAACTTCAATTGTTTTTATTCAATTTGATTTTAGCCAGATAAAATGCCTGGCTTTTTTCAAGTGGATAAAACTGGTAGCTCTGCATTTGCACTTACCCTACAGGTTCTGAGCTTGTAACTTTTAAATTTGTGATCTTTGGAAATTTAAACATGAAAGGAACTTCAATTGTTTTTATTCAATTTGATTTTAGCCGGATAAAATGCCTGGCTTTTTTCAAATGGATAAAACTGATAGGTCTGCATTTGCACTCAGTAGGCCTAAGTAGGCCTACTACAGGTTCTGAGCTTGTATCTTTTAAATTTGTGATGTTTGGAAATAAGAACATGAAAGAAACTTCAATTATTTTTACTCAATTTGATTTTATCCAGATAAAATGCCTGGCATTTTTCAAGTGGATAAGACTGGTAGCTCTGCATTTGCACTTAGTACGCCTAAGTAGGCCTACTACAGGTTCTGAGCTTGAAACTTTTAAATTTGTGATGTTTGGAAATAAAAGCATGTAAGAAACTTCAATCATTTTTATTCAATTTGATTTTATCCGTTCTGGCTTTTTTCAAGTGGATAAAACTGGTAGCTCTTCATTTGCACTCAGTAGGCCTAAGTAGGCCTACTACAGGTTCTGAGCTTGTAACTTTTAAATTTGTGATGTTTGGAAATAAAAACATGAAAGAAACTTGAATTATTTTTATTCAATTTGATTTTATCCGGCCTAGCTTTTTTCAAGTGGATAAAACTGGTAGCTCTGCATTTGCACTCAGTAAGTATTACAGGTTCTGAGCTTGTAACTTTTAAATTTGTGATGTTTGGAAATAAAAGCATGTAAGAAACTTCAATTATTTTTATTCAATTTGATTTTATCCGGCCTGGCTTTTTTCAGGTGGATAAAACTGGTAGCTCTTCATTTGCACTCAATAGTCCTAAGTAGGCCTACTACAGGTTCTGAGCTTGTAACTTTTAAATTTGTGATGTTTGGAAATAAAAACATGAAAGAAACTTGAATTATTTTTATTCAATTTGATTTTATCCGGCCTGGCTTTTTTCAAGTGGATAAAACTGGTAGCTCTGCATTTGCACTCAGTAGTCCTAAGTAGGCCTACTACAGGTTCTGAGCTTGTAACTTAAATTTATAATGTTTGGAAATAAAAACATGAAAGAAACTTCCATTGTTTTTGTTCAATTTGATTTTATCCGGATAAAATTGCCTGGCTATTTTCAAGTGGATAAAACCGGTTAAAACCGGCCGGTTAAAATCAAGCTGGCTTTTTTCATAACAACCCTGCCCACATTCCACCTATCTGTAAGGATTCAAGGATTTAAAACCCAAAGTAGAGTTCATTATTAGGCTATTATTATTAACAGTATAAAAGTAAATGCAGCTGCTCAATTTTGAGCAAATATTTATTTTGGGATAACTTAGCAAGTATAAAGTTATTGGTATCAAATATTTATTTGTTCAATAAATACATATGTACATACATATACATAGGCCTAAGTACAACGTAATATTTTAAATTCAGTTATAACTAACTTGAAAAAATAAGTTATGTACATCTAACTTATTTTTTCAAATTTAGTTTTATTTTTGTTGTTGCCACGGAGCCCCCCATGTAGAGGCGCCCGGGGCGATCGCCCCGCCCACGTGACGGCCCTGTTAGCACTCCTAAACTTGTTTAATTTCAGATTAATTTTCATCTTGGATCCATTACACTGAATATTTCTTAAAAAATATGAAGAATGTCTGAATCACTTTATTGTTGAAGAACAATTGAGCAAGTTGATTGCTGGTATACTATTGTCTTGCTAGTGAATATTCTTTAAGAGAACTCATTAATAGAGGTAGGCTGACTAGCCAACTTCTGTGCCCTCTTTTTTAATGTGCATCTCTGAAACTGGCTCTTCTGAGACCAGTAGTATGGTCAGAGGTGTACGTATTCCGATTTTAGCTTGCTTGCCCCTTTGTAACTCTGCAACCAGCCTTTAACTTGCTTGGCGAGAGAGCAAGCTTCCATTTCTGTGGTTACCTGAAATATCGTTATGAGTCACAAGCCTTTGATAACCTATCATCGCTATGAGTCACAAGCCTTCCATAACGTACTGGGTTTGGCAGGACCTAGAGAAACTGCTAGGCCTGCTGACGAGCAACTACTGCACAGCAGTGCACTAGTAGCCTATAGGAATTGACTGCAGACTTTTCTCCTTTTGCTTACTTTAAATTCTCTTGAAACTGGCATGTATAACACTTACACAGTTTAGATTCACGTGTATTTAGAGCACCTTCTCAAAACTTGAAACAATCTTATAGGGGATGAAAACAACTTGGTGTTGTAGTCTTGCCTAGACTTTTTATGGTTGTAGAGGCCTATGTGTAAGCTTTTGTAAATATCGTCCAAAGGATTTAAATTGGTATCGAGAACATACAAATAGGGGCTGAAAAGGAAAGCATGCAGATATGTATAGAGAATTGATAATAGGGGCTGAAATGAGAAGGGTTAGTTTTTGTCAGATGTTAACTTACTTAAATTTTCCTAGTTCTCGATTATCGGTGTGTAAAATTTTGTCAATGGAAGTAGATTTTGTATAGATGATGATATGTTATTATAATGAAGTTGAATAAGGAAAAGTTTGAAGTTCGAATTTTAGTGTTGCATAGAATTTTTTACTGGTTACTCATGATATCTGTGAAACTTCTTAAACATCTGTCACAGAATGTATATTTGCATAGATAATAGTGGTAGAAACATGAATAGAGTGAATTGTTAGAATATTAATGTTTCCTCGAATTTCTTCCTGGCTCTGCAGGGTCTGTATAATATTTGATAAAAATCGGCTGAGAATGTAGATATGTACACGTATATAATAGGGTGTTAAAAACTCCTAAGGGGTGGTCTGTTAAAATAATAATTTTGCCTAAAATTCTACAGGTCTGTATGTGTGTACGATTTCGTGAAAATGGTCAATGAATTTAGGTTTGTATACACATCATATAGTAGTCATTGAATACAGGTAAGGGAAGGGTAGTTTATATATTAAGGTTGCTTAGGACTTTCTGTTAGTTCTACGAAGTCTGTGTGTAAAACCCCTTAAAATTAATCAAATAATTTAGATTTGTAAAGAGATAACATAATATGGGTACTTAGGGTGGATTGTTTTAATGTTTAAGTTTCCTAGAATTTTCTTCCGGTTCTAAAATACGGTAAAACTTGGTCAAAGAATTAAAATTTCTCAATTTTTACAGGATCTGTGTGTAAAGTCTGTTTAAAAAATTTACATTTATAGAGATGAAATAGGCTTAATAAGGGCTGAAAAGAAGTAAGGGCTGTTTGTTCCAGTGTGACTATTGCCTACAATTTCCTCCTTGTTCTAAAGCTCTGTATATGCAGTTTGATAAGGGTCAAAGAATGTAGAAACGTATAGAGATCATAGCCTATAATAGGGTTATTGTCGCCTACAACTTTATCCTGGTTCTACAGGCTCTGTGTATAAATTTGGAGCACAACGGTCAGAGTAAGTAGATTTTAATAGGGAAAACATTGGGGCAGGGTTTGATAATAAGGAAACGGATGGTTTCTTTGAATTTAAATTTATAGAGTTTTTTGGTAGAAGATTGTCTAAGCGCAAAGTTTGGTAAAATCGATCAAAGCATAAAGATATGTTTAGAGAATACTCCCTATATCACCTTTCCATATACTTTTAATTAATAATATTAATAACAATAATTAATATAATATTAATGTGCATTCGTGTTCAGTTGATAACGGAATTACTATATCCCACCCCTATTTATCTAAGGCGATGAACGTCTTATCTTGTAAAAAAAAAGTAAGAAGGAGCTACCCACACTTAGCGACTAAACGACTGATGATTAGCTCATCGGAATCTTGCGAGCTTGCTGTGATGCTCGCAACTTGCTTGCTTGCCATCCAAGTGGGTATGGTCAAGCTAAAAGCGAGTTTTGTACACCTCTGAGTATGGTATTACTAATTTATTTTATTTTAGAGTGTTTTCAAGATGTTTGTGTTTGTGTTTTTTCCGTTGAGGGACAGTTCTTAAAATAAGAGCCTATAAATGCCTATCGTTTTTATTTTATTAATTAAAAATTAAATTCTTTGTATTTACTTATATTCTGTATGTATTAACATACACAGAATGCACATGCAATGACAAGAATCGCTTGATACTAATAACATTTTTGGTGTTGATTTTTTAGTTAAAGAAAGATTTCAAAGACAAGCCATATATTAACCTATTTTAGCATATTATTTTTTATTAAAATACATACACATAAATACAAAAAAGCCAATTAACCTACAGAATTTTTAAAGTTTCCCCATATAAATATTGGGTATGTTTATATCGATCATATATACAATTTAACACACAAAATAAAAAATAAAAATACATTAGAGTCTCGCTATTCCAAACTAATTGGCACCAAACAATATCAACATATTGACTTGTTAAGGCATAAATTAAGTGCAGGGACATCTGCTAGTGTCAGCTCTATACTGCGTTGATCGGCTCGTGAACAGGTTCAGTGAAAGTCTGAAGGAAAGTGCAGTGACCTTCGACGACTCTTAGCACATACGCCCTACCTAACCCTCTCCCTCCCGCATTCGGAATAGGCGGATTTTTGGAATAGCGGGGTTCGGAATAGGTGGGACTCTACTGTAGTACAAACCTGGGCACAATATCGATGCACACACACTTTATATATACACACACAAACAAAAATCAAAATTAAGATGCTAGAAATTAAGAACTGGAGTGAGTATTTGATGCCTTAAATGTTATCTACTTTGAAATGAAAAAATAACCAAATAGCCAAATTTTTCTTCGAGATATTTTCTCCTGTCAGTCAGAACACTGTTGTAGGAGGATCATTTAAAACTATAATACCTTTGATTATCACTGTTAATTGGGCCCTAGACATGCACAAATAATTGAAAACACGGATAATCAATTAACCGGGATAGAAAGATTAGAACGATTTTGAATTTCCCGCACTTTATAGCCATATTGTACATATGATGGAATTAAGTACAGGAAATTAGAAATATGACGAAATAAAGTGCAGGAGATTCGAAACTAAGTGTGGGAAATTCAAAATGAAGTGCGTAAAATTTTAAATTAGTGCGGAAAATTAAAATTTTCACGCATGGATAAGCGCCCATTGGGAATCAGGAGTTGACTGTTTACTCAGGATTGTGTCAAAATGTAAAAATAGCTGTTTTAATGGAAAAAGCTTAAAATCGGCATATTTTAAGGAAAATGTTAAAATTTGCGTATTTAATGGAGAAACGTTAAAGTTCACAAACAAAATCATGTTATCGCAATTGTGAATTATGCTTGTCCCTAGCTATGAGGCATTCGTTAATAAATGTAGTAAACATAATAATAATAATAATAATAATAATAGGAAACATAATAAAAGTATGATAGTAATATAAAATTACATAAATCTTGTCCTTTGTTTATCATTGTATTACCTTATATTTCCTCTTTTTTTTAAATTTTTTAGAAATACTAAGTCTTTTTTTTTAATTTTTTTTTGTCATATTTTCATAAATTCAAGATCGTTTTATGGACAATTGTTATGCCATGTTTAGGCTATCAACTTCTGAGCCTTAATGATCAGAAACGGAATGTCATTCCTTCAAGAATTTTGGTGAGGTATGTAGTGCATGTGCAACATATCTTAAAAACAGAAGACTGTATACTTTGCAAGACGTTATTATACACATGGATGGAAACAACAGTAAGGACAACTGAGAAAATGAAAGATATAAATAAAATTAAGGTGTGTGGGTATGCCTGCGACCAAACAGAGAAGATTGCAGACGTGGCCAAGAAGAGACATGAAACTCACCAGACTGACTAACCATCTTCTTGCATAATGGGAGGACAGGAAGATGCCATGGGTAACGGAAGTGACTAAAGACCTGAAGCATCTGGTAATAACAAAAAGTGACATCAGAGAACAGTATCTATCAGAAGGACTTGGAGGCAAAAGAGGTTCCACTCCGAAAGAAGGCAGGCACCCTCTGGGCAGATGGGAGAAAGAAGCAACAATAGGAATGAAAAATTACTGGGCAAACACCAAGGTTTGCTCCCAGTAAAAGCGTTGAATAATATAGTCCTTTGTTATAACAACCAGTAATATTAATAAAATTTACAATGCTGATTGTGATGATTAGACTTCGGACTTTTAGGTCGCTAAAAATGCTGTTTTAGGTACCTAAAATAGGCTCTAAAAATTGGAAAACAGGTTCTAAAAATCGTAAAATAGTCTCTTATAAAATTGTCAAGTTGCCAATTTTCTGAAATATCTCAATTGCAATGCAGAATATTATATTTATTGAAGTCACCATTAATCAATAATCATGATAAAAGAGAGATATAGGCCTATGGTACACAGAATTATATAGACCTATTACTAGGGCCTGTATTACTACCATAACAGTGAAAACCTAATCCCTGCACTCAAAAGCTACGCACGCATAGCATCCCTCAGTGATTCAGACGTGGGATCCGGGAGAAAAACACTACATTTTCTTGGGAATTCTACTGAAGATGAAACATTCCTTACTATTTAACCAGGTCACAAATGTGTCTTGTACTGCACATTCCGAGCTAAAAATTTAGTACGAACTGAAAATAAATGCTAGAATTTATAACAAAAATAGCTTATTTTGAACTTTAGAGGAAAAACAAGCAAAAAAGGCAATATTAGGCTCTAACGTAAAAATAGGCTGTTTTAGGTCCTATAAAAATATCAGTTTTAAGCAAAATCACTTCTGAAACATGCAAATACAAGTTTTCGTCCATATATCACTTAAGGATTTAGGTTTTTACCTAAAATCCGAAGTCTAGTGATGATACTAATGACTAGGGACCGGATTTTTAGGTTTTTAAAAACACTGTTTTAGGCTTTTCATTAGGTGAAATAGTTTTTTTTTAGGTTTTTTGTCCAAAACATCATTTTCGGGTAGAATAATTGGTTTAATGAATTTGAATGTGCTACATAGGATTCAATACATAATACTTGTAAAGTTTATCTTAACAAAATTTATTTAAATTTGTGTAAACTTGCTTTAGGATATTATACAATTGAAGAAAGAAAGCATAAACAATCAATAGAAGCAGTGAAAATAAGATTGCTTCACATTTCCTGGTTACAGTATATCACTAAATATCTTTCAAGATTCTCAACTGTGAAGTTCTTCCTGTTATCTCTTAGTTAATAGTTAATACTGTACCCAGACACTACCCTTCTCAGGATTCGAATCCGATGCTTCTAATTTGGTGAGTAAAATAGTTTATGGTTGGATGCGGTTAATGTGAAACTGATTATTTTCCTTTCTTCGGTTGTTACACATGCTAACCGCACAACAGTTCAACTAGGGACGAAAACTTCCCCCTTTTCTAGAAAGGCAAATAATACTTAGTGTTTCTGGAAGGCTTGACAAAATATTACTTTGCCATCTGTAGTGAAATTCAGGTCGTCGCCAATCCACTGCCGTAATAAGCTCGATTTCATTTGTTTCGATATAATTAACATGTCTTCTTAAAACTCACAGTGTGACTGCTAAGTATGAAGAACAGGGAAGTAATAAAGGCAAACAAGGGCTTTAAAACACAAAAATCTATATCCTTGTTCATACATGGCAACAATGTTGTTCGTACGAATATTTTAAAAGGAATACGCCGGTACTCTTTTCCTCTCTTGATACTGTCCATCCTAGAAGACAATGGGTTGAACGAAACGCTGGTGGTATTAATTTCAACCCGACAAAAATTATTGTCTCTCCGCAAAATATCGATTTCTCAACTGACAAACAAAAAAAGACAAAAAAGTAGCCTAAATTTTGATATTTTAGGTTTTATATCCCATTTAGGTTTTTATACCCCATTTAGGTATTTTTAGGTGCCATAGAATTAATGTGGGTGAATCCTATGGATATGATTCGAAAAAGTGTATGAGTGCTTTTTGTTTTGGAAGTAAGGAAAAAAATAGGTAAAAACCCAAGACTTATGACGATGGTAATAATAATAATAATATTAATAATAATAATAACGATAATAACAACAACAACAATAATAATAATAATAATAATAATAATAATAATAATAATAATAATAATAATAAAAACAATAATAATAACAATAATAATAATAATAATAATAATATTGATGACAATAATAAGATGAAGGCTATGCAGAAGTAAATGCATGCAAACTACAGTGAGTCCCACGCAAGAGTTGGCCAATGAAGCGGATTTCTGTGCTGCAGCGGGCACAGCTCCAACTCCTGAGTGATCGGGTGGACTATCTACGCAAATAAAGCCACGGTCGGTGTAATGGTTCAGGTTCTCACAGTTACAGTTGGAATTACAATGAAAATAATCATGTACCTCATCACAAGAGATGTTGGAAATGTCCTCCTCCTCTTGCATCCACACGCCTTTTCAGGAAATTTTCTTTCACACGCATAAGTTCAGCTTCCGAGATAGGCCTAGAGTTCATTTCTCTTGTGATGTTGCCTTTAACTTCTAATATATGGTAAATTGACCTGTACACATTATTTTTCAAGTTTTCCCATAAATAATAGTCATATACTGTTAGAAGAACTTAAAGACAATATCACAAGAGAAATTAACAGGAACTATAGCTAAAGGCATGGTTGATGCGCACCTTGAATATTCGGGCGCTTCTTATTTAACTTGTTGCACTATAACACATATTTCACTAGAAAGGTGTTTTACTTTACAACATAGTAAGCTTACTGTATGTTTCAAGAACTTAATCATTCCAGTCATCTGCTGAATTCATTTGCCAGGTGTTGTGTTGTGTTCCTCGATGATGGATGGAAGTACCTTGTGATATTGTCTTCTGCTGGGATTTTGAAATCAATTTTGTTTTGTACAAAACTTAAATAAACTTGTTAGAACCGCTTTCAAAAAATTTCATGAAAAAATGAAATTTTCTTCATTTAAAGCTGGCATTAAAAGTAAGAGAAAGTCATATTTGGGTTAGTATCTAACCCAAATATGAAATTGTTTTCCATAAAATTTTTAGTACTTGAACTCTTCGTTCACAGACACATACACACACAGCACACAGACTGTTTCTGAAAATAGATTTTTTGGATTCAGGGGACCTCAAAAGGTGTGTTTATTTAAAACTGACAATCTTCAGAATGATTGATAAGACACTAAGCTAGCTTCAAACTAGACTCAAAAACCTAGTGATGGTGCAACTGACAGTGTTATTTAGGTTGTTTTCTCCTACCAAAAATACCAATAATCAAATTATCTATGGAACGAATCCCCCTTGTCATTATTTAAAGTATCATATTTTAAATGTAACTTGACCTCTCCTTTCCAGGTGATACTCTGTTGATAGACGTTGAAAATAAAGAAACCCTACATACAAACCATGTTGATGGAGATATTACTTGCATTAATTGGGTACAAGAGAAAGATCCAAGTGACCAGAAGGGTACTTATATTCATAAGCAAAGGGACAGTTTTGGAAAGTATATACTTCAGGATGGCTCTAGTAATTTTCTACCAAAATTACCATCTTTGTCACGCAGCTTTGGATCTGTCAACAAATGCATTGAAGAGAATTTAGAAGATGCAAAAAAGATAAAAGATCAGACATGCTTAAATATCCTTCTGATAGGTGTGAACAGTGGAAAGTTGTATCTAAGTATATTTGGTTTGTTCCCTTGTGGAGTTGTAGATATGAACAATCATGTAAGTGGTCGGCTATGTAGTATTGTTGATGCCGATGTTTCAGAAGATTTGAATGCACTATTTGTAGTGGTTTCTTATAAGAAAGGAGGAGATGGTGAAAAGGCAGGGAAAAGAGAACTTTCACTTGTGTTATTGGATACCCCAGTGCTAGCAGTACGTTCTCCAGAACTTCATGCCCTGGCATTGAAACATGGCCATATAGTGAGTCTCTTGGACTATTTAGCCCATACAATGCATTCAATCACTGAGGCCTGGGAAAATATCTTACTGGAAATGGATTCTAAACTTGCATCTTATGCTGCAACTGTACCTGAAGGATCTGTTTCTGCTGATTTCTTGGATCTTCTTATGTTTGGAATACCATCGGATGAATTAGAGATGTTCTTATTGCAAGACCTGACAGAAAAGGGACTGAAGAAGTTGGGGCATTCAATAGAATTAAGTTATTCAAATATACAGAAACTAGTTCTTAAGCATTTGCATTCGGTTGGTCAGAGTTTAGCTTATCATTTGGCAGAATTACGAGGTATGGCTCGACACAGAGACAGGTATGAAATATTAGGTTTGCAGGAAGAGACTGTTACTAATTCTTTTAGAGCTGCAGGTTCGTTCCTTGTGAAATCTACAGAGGTGCAACAAGTCATAGATAACTCAATGAAGAACTATAAGGTGTTTTTTAGATGGTTGTATGTAGTTATTTTACGTCTGACAGATGAGCGTGTCCCTGCAGAAATAACTAAAATCACACAACAGGATTTAGCATTCATTGCAGAATTTTTACACAACTTTGATGGTGTCAGTACAAAACAAGAGGGAGATAGCTCTCCAAGTGGTAGTTCTCGAAAACCAAGATTTAATTTAGAAAGACTGGGACAGTACTTAGTTGATCATGACTTAACAATACCTCCAGATACTGATGAAAATCCGTGGGCAAAGCTATTGGAGGACAACGAGTGTCTTGCAAACCATTCCTCTATCATACCACATTATAAGAATATGTCATTGGTTCAACAACACAACCATCTAAAGAAAGCTATTGATGAAGTTTTCAAACAACCAGAAATGACTATTGGAGAACAGTTCAGAGTTTCTAATATTATAAAGTGTTTGGAAACTGATGGAACTGAACTGGAAGATCATAGAATCACACACATAAATGTTATAGATGAACAAAAAATATTATTAGCCTTGCTTGATACCCCATCTCCGGCCGAAGGATTTTACCTTATGGAAGTACCAATTGATCAAGCATCAGTTTCGGGGAGAGAAGCAATTGCGAAATTTGTTTATTTTTATTTTCGTCCTGCTATGTTCAAATCGGAAGAAAATGACATGGGTAGTGAAGGGTCATGGTTATTACCAATGAAAGTTCTTGATGTGCAATTTTACTTACAAGATATTTTGTCAGTGCTTCTTGAACAGAATGGAGAAGCTAGAGGTGCTGTGTTTGTTCAGTTTCCTATGAGAGTTGCTCTGCAGGCAGCATCGCCATTTTCTTTGCCTATAGACGGTTCGAAGCAACTTTTAAGTAGTGCCCCTCGAGTTGAAGCTAGTATGTTATTGGAAGTTGGAGCACTGCGGCCGGTGGAAAACATGGTAGCGTGTTCTTTTGCAGTAAGTGGCTCCCGAAAAGTAGCTGTGATCCTCTCCGAAAGCAGACGTAAGGTAAGATTGTTTGAAATGGAAGTTGAAGAGGAGGAAGAAGATGAGGAAGCTATGGATGGTACCACTACGACCTTAAGGGACAGTGATGCTAGCAAAGGTTCAGAGGGAAATGAAGAGGAATGGACCAAAACAGAGAAACATGTGGAAGAGAGTGAAGAAAATGCTGGTTAATGTAAGTACTTTGTACACTTCTACTGAAAATAGTTAGACTTGCACAGTGCAAAAAGGGTTGGTTACAACAATGTAACTGCCAGAAATTAAATCATCTATAACTTAGTCTACAGTAAAAGCCCTATTTAGCACTGATTTACTGCAGATTCGGATTTAACCTGATAGAAATCATATCCCCAAAAGAAAAGTTGTGAAATTGTAGATTTTAAAAAGTTAACGAACCTGCATTGCATTTCTGCAATACGAATTCCTGAGATTTCACAAAAGTAACTAGACTTTGTACCCTAGCTTTGTCCGACTACTAATCATAAGTGTGTAAAGGATTATACCTGTACATACAGTAGAGTATCAGTTTTTTTAATTTATTTTTTTATGTAGTTAGTAATGTCACAAAAAAGAAATGCCTATTCTGTTACTGAAAAACTGAAAATAATTTATTGTTTTAAGAATTGTAAATCAAAAGCGAGTTTGTCTCATGAGTGTGGCATTCCTAGGATGACCAGATGTACTCTTTTTCGAGGACATGCCCTCATTTTTATGTCTCGGTCCTCTGTCTTCGAACAGAGTTTTCCAAATTGTTCTTCTTTTATGTAATAGTTGATGACTCTGTCATTTGTAATGGGTGCCGGGTCATTCCACCTCAATTCATCCAGAAAAAAAGTGAAATGTAACCCTCCGGTCTCAGATTTTGACGAAAATTTGTAGCGTGGTTCCCATATGCATGAGAAACAAAGATCTGAATTTTTAGCTTCCTGTCTGTTATAGATTCGGAGATACACTTCTTTGAAAACATCGTGTTTTAGGAAGAATAGAGTTGGGACAGGAGTAGGTTTTGTGTGCAGACTGTTACATTTTTGCTTGTACCATGCCTGTGAATGTTAGCAGAACCATAACACATGATCATTCCAATGCAAAAATGACTGCTGAGTTCAAATCTGGTGTCAGAATTTGTCTAACACTTACAGAAATGTTGTTATGGGCATGTAAACTTAAAAATTGAAACTATAAAAAGGCAATCGCGCCTCCTCATAAAAACCATGATATCTCAAAAAGTAAACTAGATACAGCTGAATGCTTTGCACCATTGGAACGAGCAGGAAATTTCCATCTAGATCAAATAAAAAAACTTGTGGGACTTTGTTAGGTGAATTTTTTTTCTGCACATATGTAAAAATAGAATATTTGAGTATGGATTACATACATATGTTGAACAGAGTTTCCAGATAATTATGGAGCTACAGTCTTACAAGCCAAAGTAATTCAGTGTTATAATCAGTTCTTACCATTAAGTGCACAGAAATCCATTACCACAATTATAACACTTTTACACGGTAAGTTAAACATAATATTTTTGCAGCAGACCTGTTACATTACATTAATTTATTAACAGCTCGATACCCAAATTATTAAGTGTACTGCCAATCCAAATATAAAAATAGACCATAGATGTCATTTTATTTAGGCCTATAGGTGTGCTATACATCAAGTATTGATTATAAAAGATATTTATGAGTGGTGATAAGTAAATATTCACAATTAATAGAACATGCCTATTACATTTGTAAGGACAATTTAAATTGGAGCTAACAGATTGTTGCACTGATTTATAATGATCTGTTACTCTATAAGAGTTAGGCTACTTCGTCTTCATGAAGTAGTAGGCCTACGCATCACATTTAGTAGTACAAACTGGGGATGCTACACTGATGTTCCAAGTGAGGGCCGGGAAGGAATTTGTTACATAGAAGTCTTTGCAATTGTTCCATTTTTCCTGAATTTCAGCAGTACATTTATCAGATATGTGGTACTGTCTACCTGTTGCAGTATCTGGAATGGGTACATGTAGTAAGGTGTGGCTGAATGGAACCAAGCACTTATCTTCTTTCTCTGGCCAATGATATGATGTAGATGGGCCATTAGGATGCATGAATATTACACTTGCATCTCCTTCATCTGTATCTACTTCATTAACTAAACCAATATACCATTTTTTGTCGTATACACAACAAACAAAACTGTTTAGTTTTACAGTTTCATGTACTGTAAGTTCTGCATCTGAAAACTGGAAGACTAAAGACAAATGATCATCTGTGCTCAGACGTTTCGCTCCCAAAATGTTACAAGATAGAGATATGAAATGATAAAAACTTTGTGTTCCTGCAACCCTACTTGCTGCTTTGGATTTTTCACTCTGCAGTTTGTGAACATTTTCCACTTCTGCTTCAGATATAAATTGAAATTTAATTTTTGAGAACTGCTGGCTACAGAAATCAAACATCTGCTTTGACTCCAGTATTTGTTTTTGTACGGCCTTTGCATTCTAGCCTTGGTGGCAGTTATCTTGAAAGCATCTTCAATGCCATCACAAGATGACTTGCCGTAAATGTACTGCTGAAATTCAGGAAAAATGGAACAAATATATTGCAAAGACTTCTATGTAACAAATTCCTTCCTGGCCCTCAGTTGGAACATCAGTGTAGCACCCCCAGTTCATACTACTAAATGTGATGCTTAGGCCTACTACTTCATGAAGACGAAGTAGCCTAACTATTATAGAGTAACAGATCGTTATAAATCAGTGCAACCATGTAGCACCCCCAGTTCATACTACTAAATGTGATGCTTAGGCCTACTACTTCATGAAGACGAAGTAGCCTAACTATTATAGAGTAACAGATCGTTATAAATCAGTGCAACCATCTGTTAGCTCCAATTAAAATTGTCCTTACAAATGTAATAGGCATGTTATTATATCTATTAACTGTGAATATTTACTTATCACCACTCATAAATATCTTTTATAATCAATAGGCCTACTTGATGTATAGCACATCTATAGGCCTATCTAATATTACATCTGTGGTGTATTTTTATATAAGGTGTTGCAAAATTCCATACACAAACTGCTATGGATTGTAGAGGTGACCAAAACAAAGTTGTTTTGTTATATAACCATAGGCCGGAAACCACTAGTTACACCAGTAGTCACCTTCGAATGGAAACATGCTGACACACAATGAAGGTATGGTGACCATTTGAGCTGGTTGTGGTGAGGTTTATTTATAGATATTGTTCACATGTGCGGCCTCCTGCTTCAATACACGATCTGCAACGACACAATACTGCTTCTCTCATATGGTGGAATACTCCAGGGGTATGTTGTAATTGGTTGGCAGCTACAAGAATCCGTGCAACAAGATCCTCCTCTGACACAGCTGGTGTTTCATACACTAAACTCTTTAAATGTTAAGTGGGGTAAGGTCAGGAGAACGAGCAGGCCATGCAATGGGTACACCCCGGCCAATCCAATTTTCACCAAATGTGTCACGTAGATGCCCTCGAACTTGAAACAGAAACAAATGTGCGAGGATTTTGTAAACGCTGACCAGGATATCGCTCAGCATAGAGACATTGTGCAGCTGTGGAATTGCCATTGCCTGCACCATAAACTAGGTGGATATTTGCGAGTTCAACAAAACTGTAATCTTCCATCGTCCTTACTCAATGCCTAAGAACAAGCAGAATGAATAAAAGCAAACAGCTACCTAAACTGTGTACAATCTGCAACATGTCATGTGTTTGTCATGCACAGGGATGTTTGTTTCTACTCAACGATGTCTGTCTTCGAAGGTGACTACTGACATACCTATTGGTTTCCGACCTATGGTTATTTAACAAAAAAGTTTGTTTTGGTCTCCTCTACAATCCATAGCAGTTTGTGTATGGAATTTTGCAACATTCATGTATTTGGATTGGCAGCACACTTAATAATTTGGGTACTGAGCTGTTAATAAATTAATATAATGTCATGTATCAGGTCTGCTCCAAAAATATTATGTTTAACTTACCGTGTAAAAATGTTATAATTGTGGTAATGGATTTCTGTGCACTTAATGGTAAGAACTGATTATAACACTGAATTACTTTGGCTTGTAAGACTGTAGCTCCATAATTATCTGGAAACTCTGTTCAACATATGTATGTAATCCATACTCAAATATTCTATTTTTACATATGTGCAGAAAAAAATTCACCTAACAAAGTCCCACAAGTTTTTTTATTTGATCTAGATGGAAATTTCCTGCTCGTTCCAATGGTGCAAAGCATTCAGCTGTATCTAGTTTATTTTTTGAGATATCATGGTTTTTATGAGGAGGCGCGATTGCCTTTTTATAGTTTCAATTTTTAAGTTTACATGCCCATAACAACATTTCTGTAAGTGTTAGAAAAATTCTGACACCAGATTTGAACTCAGCAGTCATTTTTGCATTGGAATGATCATGTGTTATGGTTCTGCCAACATTCACAGGCATGGTACAAGCAAAAATGTAACAGTCTGCACACAAAACCTACTCCTGTCCCAACTCTATTCTTCCTAAAACACGATGTTTTCAAAGAAGTGTATCTCCGAATCTATAACAGACAGGAAGCTAAAAATTCAGATCTTTGTTTCTCATGCATATGGGAACCACGCTACAAATTTTCATCAAAATCTGAGACCGGAGGGTTACATGCCCTGGATGAATTGAGGTGGAATGACCCTGCCGGAACATTAACCCTACCTAAGCTCTTTTCGGTATATACATTGAGTAATTATTATTTTCTTCCCGTAATAATTACTCAGTATCTCACTCTCCACCTTTCTTTTATTTATTCTGCCTAGGTCTTTTGGTCCCCCACCATCTTCAGGGCATATATTTTTTTTAGTTTTACATTTAAAGAGTGAAGAAGTGTCATCCTGTAAGTTGTAAAACATGCCATTTAGAAGTATTGATAAGAATGGCTGAATTTGTTGTATTGCAGGCCACAATACTAATGCAGAGAGAGTGTTTTCATTAATTGTGTCTCAGTGGAGAGAAGAACAAACCAGGTTGACAATTGAATCTATCTATTGTTGGAGCAATATAACTCTAAGGAATAGGCCCTACTCTTGTCTGGATTTTTATGTGTAAATCTTGAAAAAACCTCAACTCCTGCAGGGAAATATGTGTGAACTTACATTAGTTTTTAACATCTGCAATTTAAGAAGTTATAAATAAATATTCAACTTCAAGTTTATTGATATATAGGGGAGAGTGGGGCAGTTTTCCCCAAAATACAACCTCTCAACTTTGTGATTTTTTTCTCAATCTAATTATATTCAGGAGGAGGTATTTGTGTGCTATATGTACACTGATATGTTTTGCATATAAACATAATTTTATTATTACTTTATAATTTATTGTTTTTAATTTAAAGTTACCGTATTTTCCCTACATGTTGCAAGTTGGGCAAAACTACCACATCTGGGACAGCAGTTTTGCCCAGTGTTTGGGGTACATTTGATCACTGCATAAAAATCAAGTTAATGTGGAAATGAAAGGTAGACATGTAATGATTGTGCATTTAATTTACAGTACAGAGCTAAAACACAAAAAGGAGGCCTATCATATTTTTTAATATTAATTAAAGAACTGGCCTAAATAGGTATGTACTAATATTTAACCCTGCAGTGCTCGCGCGCTATTTTTGAACATAGAAGCTTGCGCGGCGTCTGAGAGACGCCGTTCGTTTTTTACGTTGTTTCTATTGTTTTATGTTGTTTTGAGTGTTCATTTTGGTTATTGAGGGTTGTCATAGTTTATTTAATATTACTGAACATGTTTTGCATACATTGCTTAGTTAAAAATATGTGTATTAAGTCAATTTATTGAAAATGAGCATTTAACTAATCATATTGGACACAAATCAATATTAGCAGATTATGACTTTAATTAATTAACAATAAAACAATGTTGTTAGGCATGTGACCATTTTTAAATAATTTTAAATTATTATTGTCCTAAGCATGTGTAGGAATAACAACTTTTACTACTAGTTACTGATCTCTTCTTATTCCATTTAGAAACTTTGTCCCGCCCTACGAAATATTTAGGCCTATTACATTCACTATAATCATTATCATCATCTGCTTCTTGTTCAGTGTCCGCAGACTCACTTCTAGACTCCGCAATGTTTTCTTTAGGATCACTATCACAATCAAGTTCTTTCTTCTTCTTCTAGCAACTTTGCACTATCTTCCAATCATTTGGCTCAGAAAGATTATGATAATTCTTCTCCTTTCCACTCATTGTCAAGCCTAAAGATAAATAATTTCCATCATGAAAGATTGTTATTGTAGGTTTATGATCACTAGTTTCTGAAAGAAATTTGTTTTAAACCAGTAACTTACCTTCAAACAGTAAAGCTCGCGTGGCGTCTCACAGACGCCATCTACATTTTTGCAACAATACGTCACTCCACTCCTGCTAGGCGAAAACTGGAGGGTTGCCGCTTAGATATGTTATTTAAGAGTAGTTGACCGAAAGGTAGATGGCAGGTCAGCACAATGACCTCATAGGTATTCTAGATATGGTGAAATGAATCTGGTCTGGCGTCTGTCAGACGCCGCGCGAGCACTGCAGGATTAAAAAAAAATTGGAACCAATAACATCACAAACTCAGATAAAATTGTCTTCAAATTGAAACGTTTAATACAGTTTTAACATCTATTTAATCCTGCTCTATCATAGGCCTAAGTCTAGCCTATATTAAAACTTTTGAACTTTACAGAAAATGTCATTGCTCCCAAGGCTCATTCAGTTCCTCCTTCCAATGTAGGTTGAGGTAGTTTTGCAAAAATTGCCCTCAATATTAACAAAACTTGAGTCTTTTATCTCTGGGAATACAGATTTATTCTTGTCCTGTCCACGTACCATGTTAGGCAGCGAAGGCTATATGCAAGAAAAATAAGATGATATTAAACCCATTTCTAGAACATTTGAATAAAAAAGGTTTAAATTTACTTTTTTTAAATAGGGTAGGTATGCCTAAATTCATATTTACTAAATTAAGTTAATTAATACCGGTTATAGAAATTATAGTTTATGGGCAAAAGTAGGCTGAGCAAAACTGCCCCAATGGAGAATTTGGAATAAATGGGTCATTATTTTCCATAAGTGAGGTTATTAAATCACATGTCTGACATTTAAAGAAAGTTTAAGGAATATACAATTCCGGGGTGCGCAGGCAAAGAGAGTTAAATCCACCATCCTACAAAATTGAGATATGTCCATAGAGTTACAGATAAAAATGTTCTCTACATTTGTGTTAAATCCAATAAGTCATATTCAAAATTGTACTGTAGTTATGGATGTGTGCCTCATGGATTTATCCATTTCTAAAGCTATGTTGGGCTGGTACAGTGTGTTAAGTCACTCTAATTCTCAGTAAAAAAAAAGTGGACTTAACTTTCTTTGCCCGCGCACCCCGGAATTAGGCAGTAGACATAAAAAATATTGATAAGTATAAATGAAATGTGTTTACCTGGAAATACAAAAATAGGAAACTTATAACTTTTTATATAAATATTACTTTCTTCTATAAAAAAATCTCCACATGTAGCTAAGCAGTCCAAATTTCCACAGGACGTTAAGGTGGTTGATGGGAATAGCTGTGATATCGCAAGAATGATAAAATGATTACAAAGAGAGATAATTTTGAAATTGAGCAAAGCTCCCCCAGGGCTAAACTCCCCCACTCTCCCCTACTTTGGTGTTTCTAAACTCCATGTCTGTGTTATATCCATTTCTTCATGGCCTCCATTAGGCTTGTCCTCATTTTTCCTCCAATTTTCCCACCCTACTTCCCTCTTTTTCGTGTCGGTAGATCTGGTCACCCTAGGTATTCCATAAGGAACAATTCAGGGTTGAATTAAAGGAGAGGCTAAACTTCAAAGTTTTGTGGACACAATTGAAAATGAAGTGGTGCTATAAAGAAAAAGGACAAATCTTGGTAAGGATAGTAAAGTAGTCGAGTGTACAGGTGGTACTCATTAGCTACCGTTACACGCAAGCTCTTATGCTTGGGATTAGGCAGGTGCGTACTCAAATGCCCGTGAAAACATGAAGGCAATAGACAAACAAAAGAAAGCGTGTGGTGCATCATTCATGCAACGCTACACTCTTTCGCATGGAAGAATGCGAGTATGTAAAGGCAGAAGACAAACAAACAAAACATTCCAAGAGCACATCAACTCCTCTGTACTGAACTTTAAATAAAACCGCACGCTCTTAGCTGGTGTGTCTGCAATGTAGACACTCCATGCACCATTCTTTTGCAAGGGAATTCGTTTGTGTTTGGCAATTACATGCTCAATCTTCCACGCACACTTTTTTGTGGACACTGTATCGTTCAAGAAAGAACATGCATGCATTTTAGGCTGCATTTTTTCACCACACGTGATAGCCTGCATGCTCTTTCTCTTGATATTGCTTGCATGCTCCCAGGAGTGTGCTAAAGTGCTTGCGTGTAAGGCTAGCTAACAATGATGATTTATTGTGACCTTTCAGTATGCCATGGTCAAGCTATAACATGAAGGTAAGGCATGTCCCCTGACATACCAGAATTATGTAGGGCTTCTACTGTAGGCTACTATTGTTAGTAATGTAGGCTACTTTGTATATTAACTAAAAGCAGTGCAGATTATGAAAAAAATATCTAATAATTTTCTTATAATAGGTCTATTGTAGACTGGATACAGGCTGATAGGTCCTTGTGTCTATGTATGGTGGATGTAATAGGCTATAACTGTGCAGAGTTAACAGTTTGTTCCTTAACAGTAGGAACAAACACATGAATGAAAATACCATTTTTGTTGCAAGTGAGAACTTTTCTCAGAAAGAAATATTTTGTCCTTAAACTTTAACTATGATTTACTTGATAAATACTATCCATACTGTTTTAATTTTTTTTCAATTTGAGTAGAAGAATGAATAAGGAGTAACTTTTCCCTTTGCAGTTTTTCAATAAAGGTGGCAGTTTTCATGCAAATTAAATACAAAGATTACTGTGTGAACGACATGACTTGGTAGCATCAAGACAGGTGTATTAGTTTAGAACAGTAACATTTCTACCTGTAGTTGTATTCTTGGTGCAATTCTTGGACAGGTGAATTAATTTAGAACAGTAACGTTTCTACCTGTTATTGTATTCTTGGTGTAATTCTTGGATTGCTTCTTCCAACTGTGATATGACTCCAACAATGAGTTTCTGAAATGCTTGAGCATCAAAATCAGAATTTTTATTCTCTGCAGCATCTGCTTACTAAATTACTGCTTCGTGTATTTTGGTTGGCTTATATCACCAGGAAGTTTTTGGATACCGGCAATACCTCATATGTCTGTTTTTCTTTTGCCCTCAGAAATGGGGCTTAGAGCCTCCAAGAGAGGGCAGAGTGACAGGTGGTAAGCCCATCACCCCACAAACCCCCTCCTGAAACTAAGATAGGCCTATTACTTGGACATGTAGGGATGAGAAATTTTGTCCAGAAGCTATAATTTAGTTTTGGAGTTTTTTACTTACTGTAAATCTATGACATGGGCTCCCCAGCTTAATGTCTCTCTCTCTACCCAGGATTTTTACTGCCTGAAAAGTCCATTTTCTGCGGCCAGGTTTGATTCTGCGACCTCCGGATCCAGACCACCACAGCCAAAAATACTCCATATACCAGCTTCATAAATCAGCTTGTCTCTCTTAAGAAGATTATAAGAGTCTTGTTCACTTGACGTATTACTTGAAACATAATTTGCAATTTTTGGAACATTTGAAAGAATAAAACTTTAATTTAGCTACCACCCTTTGATTTCTGGACTTGTGAACATTTCAACTTTCACTAAAATCCCCTTTCTAGCTTCCGATTCCTGTTCATCTAGCCACGGAGATAAGAATCTCGCTCCATCGATTGAGAATTAGCCGGAAAACCAGCACGAAGCTTGCGTTGTGGTGAGTTACGGCTGCACACACGAAATCCACCATTGTGTAGCTGACTGATAAGCCGGACCAAGCGGAGTGCGGGCACAAAACTGAATGGTGTAGCCTTGTGCGCCTTATGAACTGGAGAATTAAAGGCGTAGGCCAGCCACTCCAAATTAACATCCCAGTGTGTGTGGTCATTGGAATGAAAAGCTATGAGGGCAGACCATAAGTTTCTGTTTACCCTTTTGGCCAAAGAGGGATTAGGGTAGAATGGTGTAGTAGTGATATGGGAAACCAAACGATAAACTAAACGATAGAATATTAATAAACTGAACAAAAGCTGGTGGTGTCAACCATGGTCAAAACAGAATTTACGGAAGTTACGAGAAATAAATTGACTGGCATTGTCGGACACAATATAAGTAGTGGGACCAAAACTCGCAAAAATTTGAGATAAACAATTAGTAGTGACATTAGTAATAACCTCTTTAACAAGAAATAACCTCACGAATTTCGTAAAGGCATCAACACAGACAAAGAGGAAGGTATTTCCATTTTTCGAGCGCGGCAACCACCCAACGTAGTCCACAAAGAGTTTCTCCATGGCTATTTGCAATGCCAGAAGACCATGGTGAGCTTTTTGTGTCGGTTTGCTCTGCTTGCAAATGTGACAAGTTTTGATTCTGGCCTGAACGTCCTTTTCTAGCCCTTTCCAGATAAACTGTTCACGGATCTTACTTATGGTTTTAAATAAGCCTAGGTGACCGCCCACCGGAGATGCATGAAAATATTGAAATAACATGGGAACCATGCTATCAGGGACCACAATTTTATTTTTTGGTCATGGCTAGCCTTGCACCTTAGCACTCCATCTTTTACAGAGTAAGGATGGTGCACAATCCCTTGTTCAAGGTCATCCAAGATCTTTTTTAACTGAAGGTCCTATTTTGAGCCCCCCTAATAGTCACAAACAAGTGGGATAATCAGAAAGTATGGCTGCGAACATAATTTGCTCGTCACTACCTTCTTCCTCATCATCACTAGCACAATCCTGGACAGGAACCCCTTCAAACATTCTGGACAAGGAATCAGCCACAATGTTAGCAGAACTCCTAACATGATTCACGGTGAATTTAAAAGCGGAAGTACGCAATGCCCACCTGGCAATCTTACTGGTTTTCCTAGGTTTTCCTAATACCCAACTGAAAGCCTGGTTGTTGGTTTCTAAAAGGAATTCAACATGCTCAAGGTACATTCTGTATTTCTCTACACCGAACAATACAGCCAAGGCTTCAAGTTCGTACATGGATAGTTTTCTTTCTTGAGCCTTAAGAGAGCGTGAGGTGGAGGCTATCGGGCGTCTACCCTCAGGGAATTCGTGCAATAACACGACAGCAAGTGCCCGCCCACAGGCATCAGTCAGCAATACAAATTGTTTACTGAAATACGCCATAGCAAGAACAAGAGGGTGAGAAATTTTATATTTCAATTCCTCAAACGTGTGCTGCTGATCATCGCCCCATAGAAACCTAACGTCTTTCTTCCTTGACTTATTTAAAGGTGCACAAATATCCGCAAAGTTCGGTATGAATTTCGAGAAAGAGTACACCATTCCTACGAACCTACCATCCGCCTTTTGATTGCGGGGAGGAGGGAAATCCCTGATTTTCTTGGTTCGTTCAGGATCTACTGTAATTCCCTGAGGACTAATTAAATGTCCCAAAAAGGACAGACGTTTAGCTAGGAAATTAACCTTGGCTGGTTTTACAGTTAGATGGGCCTGCCTCAGACGACTAAAAACCTCATGCAAATGCTGTATGTGTTCCTCATAAGTATTTGAATATACAGTGAGATTGTCCAGGTAGTTCAAAACGTACTGAAATTTAATATCTGAGAATATTTGATCTAGAAGGAGTGTTAACACTTGGCCCCAACAGCTTCCATGACAGCTGTAACTGGTTGTGCTTTTACTAAGAAAAAATGAAATTCCCAAGTGAAATCTAACAATTTTACTCTAAGATTAGGTCTATCGACAATATTGACCAGTGTCTGGTCAATACTGGAGCAAACAAAGTGTATTGGATCAACTAGGAATCCATGCTGAGTTGCAATTTCACTGGAAACAAGGTAGAACGTACTCCCCGAATCCACTAAAGCTTGGCAGTGTATATTGCTTAAACTGAAGTTCACCATAGGTACATTACTAGATAACCTGGCAACAATTGGAAATTTAAACTTACTCTGAGCGCCAGAGATGTCAGATGCCAGTCAGGATCGATTATTGTGATTTGTTGGAAGAGAATTCGATGCAAAATCCCCACGTGAGGATATATTACCACCTAGTCTTGCCCAGCATCTATCACGTGTATGCCTCGTTCGTTTACACCACGAGCAAAATTAGAGGATTTCTTGCCCCCTGTCCAGGCAGGTTACTTTCAGGAATTCGAGAATCATTACCTCGATAGTAGGCATTTTTGGTTGGAGGTTGTTTGTCGCTACTTATTCCCACAGACGATTGATATGATGCGGCAGCATCATTAAGACAGGGTGCTAACTCCTTCAACTGAGCCCAAGAAACCGGAGGCGATAGACTGAGAAATAAGCCCCGAACCTCAGGAAGTAGAGCCCCAGCACCTACCATAGCCACAGAGTCCCTTTCAGAATAAGGTAACAATAGCACCTCTGAAACAAGTTCCACGTCCTCAGCATATTCAAGGAATCTCTCACAAGAACGCCGAGTGCAATAATAATGTTCTTCAGTGAGTTTGTGCAAGATCCTACCGGGTATATAATATTTAATAACCAAGTCCTGAAATTCTCTAACAGTTGCGTGATCATTAATAGCTGTATAATGAGAGTAACAAGCTGGCCTCTAGCATGGGACAAAATTATTTGCAAAACTTGTGTATCTTGTAGTCGAAACACCATAACTTGTTTACGAAAGGCGACTAAATGTTTAAGAAATGAATTTCAGAATTACCAATCTCAATAGCCGGTAATTGTTTACTTAGATTTTCCACTGGGTTGGCCAGTTCCAACACTTAAATTTGAAATCAGGACTCACATGAACTTGGTCTAAAGTATTTTGACTAATGTTCGGAAAACTCGAGAAATTTCTATCCTCACCAACTAATAGCACCTGTAATTGTCTTTGGTTAGCTTCTCTACTAGACCCTTGCATTTCCAGGTTAGGCGTAAGGTTTAACAAATTTAGTGAGGGTAAATTTTCAGAGTCCCGCGACCTATGAGTAATTGTGTTAACATTATCCTTCATGACGAAAGTATCAGCACAACTGGACCTTAGGGCTTTCAGTTTTTCGATTAATTAAAAAAAAAACTTTATCTTTTTTGTTGCTCGATCAAATTGTCTGTCTCTTGTGTAATCTGAGCCAAGAAAGTGTTTCTGTTTTTCCAGTGTAATAACCTATGTGAAAGTCTGTGAAACTGTTTCTCAGTAATTCCAGTAGTTCCAATTTCTTCAATATTCTTCAATATTCTCTATAAATTCTCCAAGTGCCCCTTGTATCTTATCTGATTCAGTGGATGGAAAGTCATAATTAAATTGCGTGATGGGAACCATGCTTAATAATTTTATTTATTCCGTTGGCCAGCCTCACGAAAGACACGAACAGGTCCGGTATAACTAGTCAAATCTGGGATTTATCGGAGAAGATAGACCGTTTCCAAGGATTGGGCCAACAGATGAGGTAGGTGACCAAAATTAGGAGTTTCAGGAATTTGGAAATGGTTCATGGGTAATGTAACATGATCAGGAGTGAAAAGATTATACTGATGTTCAGGGGACAAGCACTTGGACTCAACAGCATTGGCTGTTATAAAAAATTAATTACAAACAATAATGTAGGCTAACAGGTGTCCTAACCCTATGTGCACTATAACAATATAAAACCTACCTGGAGCATTCACCGAAAGATCGTGACCACACAGGGGACATACCATCTCCCTAGGTAGCAGCCCTACTTCGAGGCACCACTCTCTTGCTCTCATTTCTGAAGAGCATATGTCTCTCGAATTGAAAGTACGGGCACCTATCACTCCTGCCATGTTTCCAACTACTGGCGGTGAAAGCGGAAAAGCCCGGGCATAACTTATAGAAAACACGCGTATTGAAAAGCGTTTCGTATAAAAATGACATTGTGACAGCCCGGCATTCGGATATATTAAAAAAGCGCGCTGAATGAAACGTTGGCTGCAGTGTTCGCGTAGGACCAATCACGAGCAAGGCCGGTGCCAGCCAATGGGAGCGGTGGTGTCCAAGCCAGGGCCCATATACCAGGCGTGAACACCCCGTGCGGAAGAAAGCAGCGTTGTCGACCAGACCCCATTTTTTAGTACCGAAAACAACCTTTCCACTTCTACAGACGTTATTGGAGCGTACTTTTAGAGTGGAAGAATTTGTGGATCAATATCAATTGAAACATTGTTTTCACCACTAAGAATCATTCCTATGTCTTTTGACTGCTGAAAGTCTCTGTAGTCTTCAAGAACCCGCTCCAATTTTCCTTTCACACGTTGACCTGCATCACCTGGAACAACTTGAATTTTCTGAACAACGCTGTCCACAGCTTCCAGTTAATTTACCAATGTTTTATTTCTCTCCTGAAGACATTTGATGGCATCTGGTAGGACAGAATAGTGAGCCGTTATGAAAGTCGTCATTTTGCACAGTGCACTTCAGCAACAACTGCTTCACAATCCGTATTGATGCTGCATCATCTTCAACATAGGCTGTCAAATACTTCCACAATCTTCTTAAAATTGGTTGCATAATATAATGCTGCACTTAGCCATGTGGCCCATCTAGTTAACACTGGCTCTGGAGGTAAGGCTAATTGAGGGGCAATTTCTTTGAAGAACTGAATTCTGGATGGGGATTTAAGAAATACTTTTTTGGTATTGGAAATCAAGGCGTCTACTTCTGGCAATAGACCACGAATTTCCTCACATACTCTATGCAATGCATGGTCAAGGCACATGACATGCAGCATTTTGGGGAACAGAATTTTGAGCATCTTGCCAGCTTTCTTCATATAGGCGGCTGCATCAGAGGTGAACAGAAGCACATCCTCGTCCTTTATTCCTTCAGGCCATAATATACTTAATGCAGACGTGAACAGTTGTGCCATGGTTGAACTGTTAGTTTTTCTAACTGCTCACATGCCAGTAGATATATGTTAGAAGGTTGATCAAAGTCCATAGTGCCAATCACAACATTAGCAATGAATCGGCCACAGGGATCAGTAGGCCTACTTTCATCATCCGAAACCCATATTTTTTTTTGCCATTCACCCCTTCTCTAATTCTGTTAATCGCATCATTGTAACAAACATCTACATATGATTTACGGAAAGTAGTCTCACTTGGGATTTCCTGCTTTGTGTATTTATGTAGGAAGTTCTTAAAAACCGCATTATCTAGTTTAAATACCTGAACAATAAACTAGGAAATATGTTAGGAAATAACCACTATATTGCCAACATCACCAGAAATATACTGAGCAGCAACAACTTGACCATTGACAACAGCATTGACATCTCAGAAGAAATACAACAAACAAATGGAGTTTTACAGGGCGATCCAATGGGCCCAGTACTTTTCAATGTGGCTGTAGCTGACATAGTAGAAACAATTAAGACGCAAGATGTCAAAATCTACATGTACGCAGATGATATGGTCATAGTATCTCACTTGACCGCCTAGTAGCTTGGGCACAAATAAACGAGTTCATCATCAACTTAGGAAAGACAGTATCACATTCCGGAAAGGTGGAAAGCTGTCCCAGAGAGACACATTGTTGATAAATGGGTCACCACTAAAAAATGTGAGTCAGTTTAAATACCTAGGTGTAACGCTACAAACTCAAGGAACAGTGTTCACCACTCATATTAAAGACAGGGTGACACAATCTATTAAAGCCATGCAAGATATCCAACACATAGGCAAACTATCTTTACAATCCGCCATGAAATTGTTCAAAGCAAAAATCACACCAATTGCAGCATATGGACTTGAAATTATTTGGGACAATCTCAGCAAGAATAACTTGAAAAATCTAGAAAAAATCAAAACAATATTCTTGAAAAAGTTCTCTGCATATCCAAATTCACACCTTCGCGACTCGTCTATGAAATGTCAGGTGAAACATTCTACATAGAAGATCTCCGAATGCAGCTGCTATTATCACACACATCACAACAAGAGGAACTACTAATTGAACTGCGAACCAAGAGAGCCAAAATACAAAGCGAATTCTACACAACTATGGCAATGACAATGCATGAATGGAAGAAATCCCATTACGAGCTGCGACACACGATTATGCGCTTTGCTGTACACGGCTTCCATTTCAAGTTGTGTAAGACAAAAGGTTATAATGACCAGAATCCGCAATGTGTATGTGTTCTATGTGGAAATGCATGCGAGCGGTATCATGCACTACGGTGCAAGAACAGAACGGAACTCTTAAATAAGTTCTTTAGTGAATAAATTCTATGCACATTGTGCGCAGTTCTGTTTATTATTATTATTATTATTATTATTAAATTCGCACTTGTCGCATCACTTGCACAAAACACTTTTCTTCACTTAATGAGAAAATCAAACTACTGTATCTTTGAACTGTCTTGAATGGGAGTGACAGTAAGAAGTTGCCGTGATTTCATTATATTTTCGCGTAATGGGAGTGTATTGAGGTGAAAAATTTACTTGCTTCCCTGATTATTCTCTCTTTCTTGCTCCATTCGGTGAGCCTTTACCTGACACTTTTGTTTTGTTTTAGCGATGTAGGATGAAGGATAGTATCTTGAACTTCTATTAAGTCATTTTTATGATATCTATAACGGTTAAGAATAGGCATTTTGTGCTTTGTATTGCCATGTCTTTCTTTCACCTACACCATACCTGCAGAATGAATTGTTATCACCATGTTGATGGTTCTTTTGTCCACTCAAGACACCATCAGTACCTGTTCTTCTCTTTGAAAAGTCATTTCTTCCTTCTTTAGTAATTTCTGTTGTTCTTTCAGTTCAGCGGGTAATCCTCTATTTACTCTAACAGTACCGCATGTACCTGTACTCCTCTCATATAATTTCTTTGATAAACCTACACTGTTGTAGTAATTATCCATGTATACCATGGTATCCATGTATACTATCCATCCAATTTGATAGCCTAAATCAAGATAGGGAGAGAGAAGATCAAAAACAGTATTTTCTAAGGTCATGCCACTGCCGTCATATATAAGTAATCTACAAATGTAACCACTAACAGATTCACACAGAATTCTCACCAATATTCCATACTTCGTGATTTTACCTGGATTGTAAACACGAAATCTTAATCTTCCTCTCCAAGCTAGCATTCCTTCATCAAGTGCTAGTTCCCTTTGAGGGGTGTACATCGATGCAAATTTGTCAGACAGCTTCTCCATAATAGGCCTTATTTTGTACAGCCTGTCCTCACTTTGTTCTAACAATGTACTGTCGCTAAAATGCAAAAATTTTAGGATTGCTTCAAAACGATTTCTTGCCATTGTTTTGGAGAAAATCGGCATCCAAAACACAGGATCCTGGCTCCAGTACATTTTCAGTGTAGGCTTTTTTATTATGCCTGTCACGATCATAAGCTTGTAATTGATTCATTTCACTTATAGTTACTGGCATCCATGATAGAAACATTAAATGTTTAGTTGTTAAATTTTCACTTGACAAGCAAACTTAGATTTACCTTTGGTAATCCGGACGGCCGTTTCGCACTATTTTAGTGCATCATCAGCGGTTTTCGAACTGCTACTGGTGGGTGCCTGTGTTGTACACCTAGGTGGTGTGGGTGTTGCGTTGGTCTTGAGGTGGGAGTGGGAGTATTTGGCGGTGTTTGAATGTCAGGTATCGTGTCAAAAAGTGTGTGTGATTTGAAGTGTAGTTGGTCATTTAGTATAGAATGTTGAATGACTGCGGAGCTGCAGCAATTACCTGATCTGCTTATAAATTTGTTTGCTCACACAGATATACAAAGAAATGACAATCTAAAAATACTTCCACAAATGGCATAATTTCATCTGATATATTTACTGTTTCCTTTTCGTAAAAAATTGGAGCTGGAGGCACAAAATACGGAGATTCCGATGGAGGCACAAAATACGGAGATTCCGGGTCAGCAGAATGTAAAAATTCTGCAACACAATCTGCTTCGTTTCCTGCCACAACTTCGTTCTCTGATTCGCTTTCGCTGCCAGGCGGGATTAATTCATCACCAGAATCATTATTGAATAATAATTTGTCTATCTCCTCATCTGTTAATGGCCTACGCCTATAATCACGTTTATCTCTTTTGTCACTGCACATGGAATTACCACTAAGCCTAATGCTAGCCATTCTTCACGGTACTGACTGGTGTTGCAAAGCTGCTCTTAAAAAGCACATTTAATTCATTAGTTGTCATATATGTATGTATTACATATGCAACCCCAAAGAGCAAAGCTCATGCGAGGGGTGACATACATATATTGGTTCAAAGGAAAAAATTATAATACATACTACAATTATCTTAAAAGCTTTCATGTTTCTAACTTTCCTCTTCTTATTTACATTTTGTTCATTCAAATAACATTTTATGAATACATTGAAAGCTTTGTCAATGAACAGATATACACAACTGTTACATATGAAACATTTTAATAATATACCTACTTTTACGAATTCCTTCAATCTTAATTTAACATTGAGTCTACTTTGAGAAAGGTAGTGAAGGAAGTTTTCTTTAAACACATTAATTCAGTCTTGTATCAGAGGTGGAAGAAGTCAGACGCTTTATGCGGAGTTGCGCTGAATACGGAAACGATGGGCATTGACCTAACAACTTACCGCGCGAGAATAGGCCTTCACAGAAGGCTTAAAGCAGAATCATCTAACGTCAACGAACAGGTACATGGTCCCTCGGTCAATAATTGGTTTTTTGGCCTAATTATAGCAGCACTGTTATTAATTGGAGGCATCGAGGCAAATCCTGGCCCAAGACCAGGCAAGAGCGGTGAAAATAGTGCGGATAGTGGGGATGTAGCTGCGTTAACGGACTTGATAACCAAATTAGACGAGAAATTAATTAATAAATTCGACGAAATCAACAGTAAGTTGGAAGATGTGAAGGGTTGGATCATCAATATTAATGAGGAATACAACTAATTAAAAAATGAGATCGCCACGCTAAAAGAACTTAAATGGACAACACAGAAGCTGGAGAGAGAAGCAAGGATGAGGAACATCATCATCTTCGGATTAGAGGAAAGCCACCAGGAGAGAAGACGGGATACTTGTGGACAGGTGCTTAATCTTTTTACCAAGGAACTTCAAATGGAACTTTCCGAACTTCATCTTGATAATGTTTTCCGTCTAGGAAAAGGAAAGAACCGACCAATATTAGTGAAGTTTACTAGTGTGTTAACTAAAGACATGGTGTTGAGCAGGATTAAGATGCTGAGAGGGACGGGAGTGAGGTTTGCACAAGATTACAGCAGAGAAGTTCGGGCCAAAAGAAAGGAACTACTCCCTTACATGATACAGGCTCGTAATGAAGGGAAATTTGCTGTGTTAGTGAAGGACAGGCTCCGTATAGACCAGAAGGTCTTTGACATTGACTACTGCAGAAAAAATATAAATTTGACCAGGGAAGCAAACGACAAAGGGCTCGCCCCAAATAGGCATAGCAACAGGGACTCAAATTCTAATAAATTAATAGAAGTGAATACAGCGAACACGGCGATCCAGAACAGCGAAACGCTTATACAGCACACACAGTCGGACAATACGAGTTCATCGCACCAGGAGAGGAATTCCCCCACATCAGTGGTTAGCAACACACGAGACCAGCGAACAGAGGAAGCGGCAGAAAAGACCAATGGCGTAAGACATATAGAGAGGGAAGCTGAGGCCATCCCATCACCTCGAGACAGTTCGGCCCCTCTGCGTAGAGGACGGTCAAAGAGTGTTAATCAGTCACATAATTTAAGAAACTGGTTCACTGTTTCGGATTCTCTATCAGATAAAACGAAGAAATAAGATCAATGCTTGAGGAAGGGTCGTGGAGTGTTTTACTAGAACTATGAATCCGAAGGTTTCTTAACTTTCTAAAACTATTTGTTGTATACATGAGGGTTACATTATTAGGACATATCTATTCCATTACAGGTCAATATAAGGGTAGGAGAGTGCAAGGTAAGTAAGGGTGTTCAATTAAGGGAAATAAATCATGAACCGACGAGGTGCGCTCGCTGGTGAGACCCCTGCTAAGAAAGCCTTTACACAACAGTAATTAAATTTCCAGGATCCGTAAGGTTGCAAAGTCATCTTCGAGCTCAGTAAATTATGAGAAGCATTTATTTGTTTCTTCTTCTTATTATTATTATTATTTTAATTCCAACAAATAGTCTTTTTAAAATAATTTTTTTTTTAAATCATGGGAAAAAGATGTGAAGGAGGAGAGAACAATAACTTCAGTTAATTAATACAACATTTTAATTTACCAATTTGTAGAGCAACAATTACAGTTTAAATTTAAGTACACAGGCAATATGAAGAGAGAACAGCTGAGTTCTAGCGAGGAGAAGCAAAGTCATCATTTCTGTTTAGAACAGTGTTACATTACAGAGTTAATAAACATATTTAACCACCAAGCTTGCAATTTTATGTAGGATACTTGTCTGTACAGAATACCTCACTTGGTGATAAACATTTTGTAACGCCAAGGAGGTAACTTACTTGATACAAGAATAAATTACTATTACTATTACTAAACACATTAATGATAACACTAGCCTGCGAATTTGAACTTTTTGTTTGTTGCCTAAAGTAAAAAAAGTGATTTTATATAATGTCGATGTGCTGAATCCGAATTTTCAACCCGTTTACTTCTATCACGTAAGGTTTTCTTGCGAAATCACTTTACATGTATTGTATAATTACACAAATTTCATCACAGACGTTTTCATAACACTTTTTTGTTTTAAAGAAAAAACAATATTTAATATGCACAACTTGCTGAAATTAATGTGTATGGTTGTTAATACATATCACTAGAGTGTATTTGGTTTATTTTGTCTTGTTTAGTTCACTATTGGAAAGTTTCACACAAATTTTACACCCGTTGCTTCTTACCTGAGAAAGTCCTCCTGTTCCTTTTTCTTTTATGTTTGTCTTCAGGTATTTCACGCTTTATCATCCAACAATAGTCTGCAAGCATACTGATGCTCCAGCGTCCCTGGTACCTCCTTTCGAATTCCAGCACATCCTTGTGAAATCGTTCTCCTTGTTCTTCGCTCAAAAGCCCTAGATTTTCAGGGAAATAATCTAGGTGAGAAAACAGGAAATGAATTTTCATACTCATATTACAACCAAGATCCTTGTATGCTTCAAGCATGTTAGCTACAATGTTCCGGTAATTGGGATCCTGGTTGTTACCAATAAATTTTGAAACAGTTTCACAGAAAGATATCCATGCTGTTTTCTCCTTTTCATCCATAGTGTTTTTAATGCTGCATCTGACATCAATTTCCTTATATCAGGACCATTAAATATACCTTCTTTTAATTTTCCTTCAGATATTATTGGGAATTTCTCACATATGTACTTGAAACAGTCTCCTTCCTTATTTAAAGCCTTTATGAATTGTTTCATTAAGCCAAGCTTAATGTGGAGAGGTGGCAGCAAAACTTTAGAAGGACTCACAAGGCTTTGATGCACAACATTCTTAGAACCGACTTCCAAACTTTCTCGAGTTGGCCAGTCTTTCTTTGTCCAGTGATCAACTCGTGCCCTGCTATCCCACATTCAAAGAAAGCATGGAAATTTGGTAAAACCAAATTGTTGACCCAGCAGCATAGTAAGAACTTTAAAATCGCCACAAACTTGCCAGTTGTGTTCACTGTAGTTCACTCGCAATAACACCAGTTGCAAATTTGGGTATGATTCTTTAAGTATCACTGAATAGGCAACAGGCACTGAACCAAAAAGTTTCCATTATGAAGGAGAACACCCTTCAAACTTCGCTTGGAAGCATCAATGAACAGTCTCCACTCACTTAGATCATAGTTTGGAAGTCCAAGTTTTAGCATAAGTTCTTTCACATTATTGCAATATACAAGGTAGCCATCTTCGGAGAAAAAGGATTTAAATTCTGTTTCGTGTTGTCTGAACCAATAGAATGATGTTTGTGGACTAAGCAGATTTTTTTCTTTTAGTCTAGAACCCAACAACTCAGCTAACTCTTTAGAGAGGGCAAGATCTCTCACCAAGTTATTTAATTCACTCTGGTTAAAACATCCACGTTCTGCAGCAGATGATCCTGCTAGGTAGTCACTGTCACTCGTTACAATTTCCATCACCTCTACATCAGATTCGGATGAAAACTGTTCAAGATTTTCTGGTCGCACTGGGATTGGTACATCAGGCCCATGGGGGACAGGTAAAATGGCTGACCGAACAACTGGATACACAATTTGTTTTTATTTTTAGAATTGTACCCCTTCATATCACACGAACAGAAGTAGCAGTCATTACTATGGTTTCACTGCTCTCTCCAAACCATAGGTATTCCAAAAGATAGTGACTGTCTTTTGCCGTTGACCCAATGACGAAGATCTTCAGTGCATACTCTACATACTTTGTGGGGTGCCCAAGGTTTGCTTTGGTCTCCTAGTTTGATTCCAAAATAGGCAAGATATTATTTTTTTTTACAAAATCTGTAATATTACGCCTCTGCTTAGGTAATGTGTATTTCCCACATATGTAACAAAAGTGGTCTGGATCATTTATACATGAGCGATGCGACATGGTAAATATACTTGCGTATTGAACTAAAAACTCTCAACATTCTACTCCACAATACAGCTTGAAACTGATTTCTTTTCCAGATGACACACACTAATGCAGTGTAAAACAGATGGGATGTGTAGGTTTTCACAAAGATAATAGGATAAGAATGTGTTGGTCACCAAGGAGTGGCGCTACATAATGGCAAGGGTGCAAGTTATCTCGCTCTAACTTCCTGAGGCGCTCGCACCCTGTATCAGATAAGATACATCTGGTGCCCTCGGTGTTCACTATAAACACATTAAAAACATTTTAAATACATATTTTGGTTTTTAAATCCCGACATCATAGAACTACACATGATAAAGTATTAAAGTTTATATAATTACTCTTTGGGCATACGAAAATTACGCTATAAGGAAAATAAAATAAAATTTTAGAAAAATTGTACGTGGTAGGAACTTTCTGGCTTTGAATTTGATTTCAGCATGTTAAAAATACCCCAAAAACATTCAAACTTCGGAGGCAGCAATTTCATCGCAGACTAGTGTAATTAACACTATTATATGCGGGAATCACAGTGAAGTAATCAAATATTACAAAAAGATTGCTATGGAGCACTCAACTTCACTAATTAACATGTACTTACACATGACGCGTTTCACAAGCATCTTGCTTGTATCCTCAAATGAGGTCCACTGCCGGGTCCGCTGGTTGTTCGCTAGGTGTCGTTGTAGGTCGAATCAGCCTGGAGATGAGATCATTGTCATTGGAATGTCGAAATTTACTAGATTGTATTTATTTTTCTGGATAAAGATTTTTTTCCCATATAGTCAAATCTATTGGTTTATTTACTGTTTTTAGTAGTTCATTGTCCTCCTCGAACTCATGCTCTGTGGACCAATAGTGATGAGCAACTGCTGATTTTTCTGTTTGTTTGTATTTGATGTTCCTTATGTGTTCTGTGTGCCTAACCTTCAAATTCCTTTTTGTTTTTCCAATGTAGCATTTGTCATAGTCTTTACATTTCAGCCTATATATAGCCGAATTTTTATTGGGGGGAATCTTGTCTCTTTCTTCTGATTGCAGCATCGTTTTGATGTTGCATTTGTTACTGGGTGCCAATCTGATATTAATGTCTTTGAATATTTTGCTGAATTTATCATGTAATTTTGGGTGGTATGTGAACTTCTTGAAAACTTTTTCATCTTGTATGTTATTCAAAGTGCAATGTTGTTTTATTAACTTCTGTTTTTCAAATTTACTTATTTTCCTGTTAACTAACTCCGGATTGAACCCATTTGTGCGTGCTGTATTCATTATCTTTAGATATTCCATATCATACTCATTTTTGTTCATGGGAATATTTACTAGTCTGAATGTGAGGCTGTTTAGAATGGCATGTTTGTGTGTTCTTGGATTGTACCCCTCTTGCTTGATGTAATTATCTGTATGTGTATCTTTCCTGAAGATTCCAAATTCTATCTTGTTCTCCTTTCTTAAGATTTTTAGGTCTAAGAAAGGTAAAAAGTTATCTGATTCTAACTCCTCTGTGAATTTTATGGAGCCATCCTGTAGATTTAGTAATTTCAGAGCATCACCAGCTAGTTTCTTGTTTACAATTGTGAAAATGTCATCGACATATCTGTACCAAGTCTTGAATATGTGTGGGAAGGCCTTAGTGATCTGTACTTCTAGGCTACTCATATATAGGTCCGCTCAATTAATGATGTTATTTTATATGGTGAGTGCAGATTCATCGTGAAAAATAAACCTGGCATTTTTGTACTGCTTCAGACTAACATGCACAGAACTAGCTTTACCACTGCTTCATCAAGGTCAATCAATTTATTTCTACATTCCTCATATGGCAATTTTGCGCATATCCAGCTGCATACATAAGAGTCTGTGCATTACAATACAATACAATACAATACAATATTTATTGGCCTTGCTGAACAAGATTCAGGGAATTTCTCTGTCTTGAAATTGCACTTCTGGCTCATTTACTGAGGATGCCTGAATAGTCTGTAGTACATCGTTCAGACTTCAAAATTAAAAATTTACAAGCATCCATAGCATTGTTGCTGTCCTGAAGGTTGCAGTAACTAGTTAGTAATGAATTTTGATGAATCTGGGGGTTATATTGTTTCCACCCTTATTTCTGATAACAGAAAATAGATTTTCCACACTGTCTTGTGTTAGTCGCCTTGTCAACAAATAGGAGAATCCATAATGTGTTCTGAGTTCCTGCCACAAAAGTTTTAGTGCAGAAATATTCTCCATCCATCCATCCTGTTAAACAAGGGGGTTTCTTACGTTGGCTGTTTAGGACAGTGATGGTCTTCAAGAATTGTGACAATTCATTCAGACAAGTAAAATGTTTTCGCTCATCGTTTACTGCACAACGTAACTCCTTGGCACAATGATTTTGAGATTAATTGTAGATGTCAAATAAGGAGCCCATTTTTTCAATGAAATGAGCAGTAGTCAATGTGTCTTCTGCAATCAAATTGAAAGTGATGTGTGTTTGAATCCCACAGCTATATTCACACCAACTCACCAAATCTTACAAAATGTGTATCGTAATTTAAAAGTAATCTAGCTAGTGTTTATATAAAAAAAAAAAAAAAAAAAAAAAATTGAAATATACTACAATGTTTTGTCTTTTGGAAAACGAAAAAATGATTTTGAGAAATTCACACAGCCAAACACTGCAAAAATCTTGCCAGCCATAGTTTAATATTTTCGGCAAGTAAACACTTTACGACCCACCCGGCTCCCCTTTCCATCGGCCTGGTCGCCTTCTCCGCCAGCCTGCCTGCGTGCTCGCTTCCCCTACACCTACCACGCATCATCCCGCGCGCATCTTCCCCGCTATGGCTCATGCCGGCCGCTACTAAGCGCCGGAAATACAGCTTCCTGTGTTAAGCCGCGGCTTACTCTAATGATTGCATTTACACTCTAATAATTGCAATTACCATGTCACCAGAGCCTCTTTAGCATTACTCAGAGCCCGCCACGTGAAGGCAGAGGTTCATTTGGGAAGGAGAGGTTATATTTGACACATCACTTCCCGTGCAACCTACAGAATGCAATGGCTTCTTTAATTAAATTTGATGTGATCAAATTCACAAAAAAGTGCCATTTCAGGGATTCTGTGGGCTGCATCTCGTTACCTGAGAAATTGCTGGTCCCACCTGCGTTCTCCATCTCCATTTTCGACATCAAAGGCACTTCAATTTTCACAAAAATTACGGGAGAAGGGAAGGAGAGGTTATATTTGACACATCACTTCCCGTGCAACCTACAGAATGCAATGGCTTCTTTAATTAAATTTGATGTGATCAAATTCACAAAAAAGTGCCATTTCAGGGATTCTGTGGGCTGCATCTCGTTACCTGAGAAATTGCTGGTCCCACCTGCGTTCTCCATCTCCATTTTCGGCATCAAAGGCACTTCAATTTTCACAAAAATTACGGGAGAAGGGAAGGAGAGGTTATATTTGACACATCACTTCCCGTGCAACCTACAGAATGCAATGGCTTCTTTAATTAAATTTGATGTGATCAAATTCACAAAAAAGTGCCATTTCAGGGATTCTGTGGGCTGCATCTCGTTACCTGAGAAATTGCTGGTCCCACCTGCGTTCTCCATCTCCATTTTCGGCATCAAAGGCACTTCAATTTTCACAAAAATTACGTGTGTGTCAACACCCTCACAGAACACAAACAAGTAACGAAGAGCGCGCGAAATATTTATTGTCAAGTTTAGGTAGAAAGCTGGATTTTCCCTTCCCCTCCACTGGTTAAAACTAGCGGTACTTAACCATCCCATATTTCGGGAATCCTGTGAAGTACAAAACATCCCCATTGCAGCTGTAACTTCTAACTTAGAATGGCTACTCAAAGCAAGAAGGATGCATTGCGTAGAAAATTGTCTGTACCCTGGCTTCTGGTGCAAGACGTAATTGGTAATAAGAGGGAATGGCCCCAATATGTGTTGCAGAAGTGGTGGAGAAGTGAGTTGGGGAATACAGATAGGATGATTATCGCCTGCTTTGCATACGGTAATGGCCTATCTGTTGAAACACTCATAGAATGCCTCCGCAGCATTAATAGATATTTCATAACGAAGCCACATATGGATCGTACTATGAGATACTATTACACGTATTGGGACGAAAGCTGGGACAGAAGGGCTAAAAGGTGGTACTATGATATTGCCGAAAGACAAGTCTTAGACCTCAATGGTAACCCACACAAAAAATCCCAGGAACCGAATAATTAATTAATGCTTCGGAAATGAACATTCCCTCCCCCCCTTGCACCAAAACGGCTCAAGATATTTGATGCTTTCTGCCTGCGTCAGAGTCTTGTTGTTCATGTATACCTGAATTCCTCGCTCATAATGTCGTTTTCTAGATATCACCAATAATTTTGACTTCTGTTCATTGAATGTAATTTTATTTTCCCTTGCCCATCTAGTCACCTTTTGCATTTCTAGATTAGCATAGTTTTCTAATTCCGCAAGTGTCTTTCCTTTGACTAACATCATGAAGTCATCGGCGAAGGCTATTACTTCCGTGTGGCTAGTATACTCTAAGTTCAATAGTGTGTTATACTGTATGTTCCAAAATCTAGGTCCTATGCATGACCCTTGTGGGCATCCCTTACTTGTGGATCTCGGTATTGTGAAGTTGTTTGCTGCTAAGGTTGCACTTCTTCCACTAAGATAGCTTTTGGATAGAATTTGTAACCCCCTCCCCCACCTTAACGGTCACCTAGACAACCACATCTTCTTTACTCTGCTGGGCACCATCTTCTTACTACCAGAGGCTCTGAAATATGACCAGGGAGGAGGAAACAAAGAAAATACGAAGAGCTTGGAAGTGCCTTCCAGCCTCTTCGCCTAAAAGAAGAAACTATCTTTTAAAAAGGGAAGCTAAATTAAAATATATTCAAATCTTTTCGTACTACAATATAAAAATCTTGCTATTTCATAAACTTAAATATGTCTGACAGTGAAATATGTATATACTATGTGTGTACATATATCTGAAATTAATCAAATGATATTTTACAATGAAGACTAAAGTAAATATGGACTGAAGGTCCCAAAATAATAAAACAGATTAGGGTGAAGCCCTCTTACATATCACAAATATTTAAATCCTGTAAAAGAAGCACGTTGGTTTACATTAAAATATACCCTTTAAAACTTAAATAACAGGGTTCGGTGTGAAGCACCACAATAAAAGTTATTAGTTAAGACCTGAAAGAGAAATACATTGATTGACATATTTTGTGTGTGAAGCACTGATTACAACATCTTTGGTAAATAATTTAAATATCGTAGCATTATTCTACTATGAAATTACATGCATTCCGTGATCTAGAATAAATAAATTCATAACCCATGCTCATTACAAATGGCCGACCTTTACAATACAATGATTTTAAAATTATAAACAATTTAATATAATATACATGCACTTAACTTTCATAATCACATACCTCTTAATTCATGCATCCAATACTCTGGCCAGAAACATAACACCCCTGCAGATTCACATCATGACGCACGCACAAGGCCTAAATAAAAAATATTGCTCCCTCCCAGGCTAAAAGATAGGAGCAGGCTCAGATACTTAAAAGGACACATAAAACAAAACGGGAACAAGGCAATTAAACACTAGAGCAATAAAATTTAGAAAAATTCACACATGCTACGAGGTAGGTGGAAACACGTGGAAACTGCAAGCATATAAAATAAAGTGACCTCATGTCACCATACTAAAAATCCCAGCATGCCAAATTGATAGTAAACTCATATTTACATAATACAGAAATGGTGGCCACAAAATCTAGTTTTATCTCAACCATCCTCCAGGCAAATTCATTCAAGAGAACACTATTTAGCACTTAAAAGGCCACCATCACCAAATATCAATACCACATGCACAACGCATGCTTGGGATAGCAGGCAAATAAATAATTATATTACACAACACATGCAGTCCCCACACTACAATAAAAACTTAAATACATTTAAACACAATGTTCCACGTACCTCTTAAACATGGTGAAAACAAAGGAGAAGCCGAAAGGCAGGCTTACATATTGCCGCCACCAAACACCAACAGTTACATTTACGTCCCCGAGTCCATGTTAAGCAAATGAGGTCGATATAAGGGTGCTATCCCCTTTTATAGGCTTTTATCCATGACGTCAAACTGCGCATTCGCAATGCTAATTTAATCCCAAAGACTCCTATTATACATTGAAAACAAACTAATCTTGAAGGCTATGCATGAGCGACTGATCCAGCTCACTGCTACAAGGTACAATACGGTGTTGCAATTCGGTGCAGGTTAGGATATCTTAGCGGAGAAGGGGAAAGGAGTAACAGTTGAATACCATGCCTGCGCTCAGCTGATTGCTGGCGGGCCAATAATTCTTCTATTTGCCACGCTTACGTCACCCATTATTGCGACAACACTCTCAGCTTAATAAAAAAAACCATTATTGCGTAGAATAACTATTAATCATGTAGCAATATTGCTACAAATGTAAAGATTAGCAAGACAGTTGAGCGCCTTCAGCGAATTCAGAATACTGGGCCACCACGCTGCGTCGAACGCGCCTTTGACGTCAAGGCTAATAAGCGCCAAGTGCTGTTTATCTTCTAGGGTTTCTAGTACGTGCTTTTTTAGGTTCATAAGTGCATCTACTGTGCTAGTCTGTGGAGTAAACCCAAACTGTCTTTCGTTAAGGATATTATTAGAGTACACTTGGAAGTTGTCTCTTGATAAAGTTCTAGGCATTCCACAGACTTGTTTTCATTGTCCGATTCAGTGTCATCACTAGAAGAAAGCAGCATAGGTTCTTCATTTTCATCGTCTGAGGAAGTCATAGATTCGTAGAGATGTTTTCTAGATGAGTTTAATTTTCTATCATTGGGATTTCCTTGTTTCTTAATTTTTCATCTTCACAGGACTTTTTTTTTTTTAGCATTTCTTTTGTTTCTTTGCAAGAATTAATTCAGAATCTGTTAGCTATGCAGCTGACTGTTTTCTGGCTAGTAGTTTGCTTGGACCAGGTTTTGGGATAGGCGGTACTGTCTCTAGAATCTTAGTTGGAGTCATGGCTTGATTGACTTGTTCTTGGCCAGTAGAGGAAGTCGAGGGCATGTCAACGACCGATACAGGGTTTGAATGTTGATTGACAACCACAGATGGTTCATCAACTTCAGACTCTTCAGAATTTTCAATTTGTGGCGTTTCGAAAGATTTAATGTATGTTCCAGAAATAGAATAGAAAGATTCCCATTGCCCAAAAACTTGACACTCGTATTTTGTAAGAGGCATCCCGAGGCCCTGCCTTTGACAAATGCCCACCAGAGTGTTGATCAAGTTTTATATTCGGGTTAGCGATTCCCCATTCCTCGCAACAGTTTTTATAATAATCCTTTAGTGGTCTGAAATACAGAAATACAGAGATCCACGGGTTGTAGGCAGTGCGTTGTATGGCTTAGTAGACATAAAATATAATTATATCGTCAGCAGCTTTCTGCAACATTTCAGGGGAGTTCACGTGTGCTCCATGCCTGTTCAGAACCAGTATACATTTCCCTGAATTCTTCCTGGGAATAAAGTGATTTTCAAGCCAGTCCACGAAAAGCTCTGAATTTACGTAGGCAGATTTTTTCCTGGTGGCATGTTGTCCACCAAACTTGCTGCTTGATAACTCCCCTGAAAATGCAGTAAAAAAGAACCTTCGATGTTGCAGCAAGCTATCACAGTGATGGTTTCTCCACGCTCTGCTGATTTGCGGACATGGACATATTTACTGCCCTTAAGGGCAACTATATGCCCACATTCATTATTCAATTGCAAACCAGATTTGTCCATATTAAAAATGTTGCCTGGTTTGTCCAAGAGGTCATTTTCTTACAGGGTATTCGTTAGTAGTTCAAAATAGTTGCCAGTTTCTTCTTTTGTCCTACCATTTTTTCTTCTTCTTGAATTTATGCTGCACTCCCATTGATTTTGCAACATTGTAGACAATTTTCCTGAGATTACGTGCAGTAGGAGCAAATCCCACCTCTTGCAATTTTATAATATGGTCAACTAATTTTTCCTCTGCACCTAGGCCTAATCACGGTGGTTGACCCTGTCAGCCTTTTTGAAAATTGCCTGTTGCCAATCTATGTCAAAGAGATTTTTTCTGGGATATTATCCCTTGTAACTTGTCTAATGGAAATTTTGTCCAAACAAATTGCGTTAGTGGCCCTATCGAGTACCTCCTGGGTCCATATTGCCCTATTGCTCTTATGAGGGTCATACTTAGATGGCATTATCACTGTAGAAAAACACATTCATTACTTGTGTTTTTATTTTATATTGCACTTAATATAATTTATGTGAATAGCCTATAAAATTTTAATTTGATTTATTTTCATACACATCACATTTTTAGTGTAATTGATGTTATCAAATACAATAACTATAAGATTATTAAGAATGAATAATTTTAGGCATGCGTCATATCTCCCGCTCTGGAAATGTGTCATATCTCCCGCTCTGACAATGCGTCATATCTCCCAAAAGATTGGATGAATTGACACAGCTGATTGCACCTAGCATGCAAACTGTCTCAAAAGGTAGCCTACGCTACCTAATCACGCTTCACATATTGGAGCGAAATTAAAGGCCCTGTTAACTTAAAAAATGCATTTTCAGGTGAAAGCTGGTTTAAATAGAGGATATTTAGAGATTAGTTTGTGCGAAACTCGAGCTTTCTATGTTTAACGCTCGCCCGCAATCCAAGTAGAGAAATTCCGTCAATAATGTGATGTGACGTCACCGTGCCCTCACCACTGTGAGTAAGCATTGGAATGCCATATGCAGCCGACACATCAGTCTGGGTTCGCTAGTTCATTGCTGGTGTCATCTCGTGTGTTAAAATTGTTATAAATTTACCTGTTTCTCGTGTGATGTCTGGAATCAGGCCATATCAATTTGAGCTGAAAGAAAGTGTAATTATAAGGCTTGACGAAGAAAATACTGGGAATGCTGACCGTGTAAATAGTACTGAATGTCCTTTACTGCTGACAGGCATTGCTGGTAGGACTTAAGTTGCTCTTATCGTTTCTATTCACAGAAACACGGTTTCTACGCGTATTTCACTGTATTGTTTTCCAGGTACAGTGACCTATCGCACATACTTGACTGCAAGATTTCCCAGTTTTCCCTCCCATGCTCTAAAGAGTACCGTTACACCTTACGGTCGACCCCTTCACGCGACAAAAGTGAAATGCCATTGGAATGCAAGGTGTCCAAAGACTTATTTTCGTTACTTACTAGGGTTGTCCAAGTAATTCATAGCGTGTTTTCCTGTTTTACAGTACTGGTATTTACTAAGTTCAAAACCAAACATTTTCCGTTAAAGCCGCAAATTCGGCATCCGTTTCCGCGTCAGATGGGTTCCAGTAATTACAGGTAAGTTTATATGTATAATACATCGTAACTTACGGGACCAGGAAATTTTTCCGATGGAGACAGTATTCCGGTTCATAAAGGTTCCGCTGATTGCAGGTTTTACTGTAATATACTAAATTTAAACTAATAATTAATTGAATACCGGTACTGTAAATACATATCGAAAGTTACTACTGGACAAAGCTGTTACTGCGGTACTTTTAAAGTTCTTGGAATCTCGAGAAAGAGAATCTCTTCAAAGCTTCCAGCGATTCAGGACGGGCCACTGGAGCGATACATCGTGGAACATCTTTAGCCAGGTAAGGATCTTCCTCAAATTCAATGTTTGAAGTATTCACGTAATGTAATGCCCTGTTCACTATGTCATTACGCCATTCATTACTTTTACTTTCATAAACTGAAACCACTACCACATTTTTGTTGGTTTTGAGTATTTCAGTTTTTTACTTGTAACATTTCTGTTTACATTATAGTTATAATCCATAATCGCCAACATTGATCGTAGTACCATTCCATCATAACTAAAATGTATTTTATTGTATTTTAGTGTGACATTATGATAAGACTCTATATGTCCTGTATGACAGTAGTTCTTTGCGTGCTTCAAATCTTCAATGAAATTCCTGTTTTTTATAACAGATGACAGTAACATGTAATAGTTTGACTCTGGTCTGCCACCCCAACCGACGCGTGTGACCTTTCTCTAAGTACCTATATTTCAAATGTTCACATTCCAGGTACTGTCTGCACGCCAAGAGTTGGCGGGTGGAGTGGATATGCAGGAGGGGGGAACTTGACGCTACACTCTTACCCGAAAACTTCAGCCGCTTACCTGGCTACGGGGGAAGGAAGTTCTATTAACGAAAAAAGAGTAAACTTCCTCATATTTTCTTCACTTGGCACTCCATGCCTTTGCAAGTAGTCCAACATTTCTTGTTTTACCGCTGATTTGATTGTTACCTTATCTAATTGTTTTCCATGATAAGGTGGATTGTCCATGACAATTAAAGATGGAGTAGACAGATTGGGAATAACTTTTTCAGTTTCCCACTTTTCAAAATTATGAGAGTTCATCTGTCCATGATAATCGCCTGTTGCTGTTCCTGCCATATATACTAACTCGCATCCTTCAACAAAGTCATTAGCCCCACCCAGATAGACAACAATGAGTCTGTTGGATGCATTTACGTTACTCAGCACTTTACTCTTTATGATGCCAGCACTTGTGAAACGTTAAATTGGCGTCTACCCATGTCTCGTCCAGGTACAAAATTGGTTTACCCTCTTCCCTAAGCTTTCTTATTGTCTGTAGGTATCTACACCTCCAGTTTACAATGTTTTCCCTCTCAATTAAAAATGTTCATCTTGATGTACACTTCTTCCATCTGAAACCCATTTCCTTTAGTATCCGTCGTAATGCTGTCGTTTTCCATTTTAAACCAATTCTGTCTTTTAACACAGGCAAAAGTTTCTTAAGGCTTGGTACTACTTTTTTGTTTAAATAAAAGTCTTCAATTACATCCTTTATCACCCTCTGATCAAAGTCATCTACATTTGCTTTTCGGTAGTCTGGATGTTTCTGCTTTTTTCCAGGTGTCGACAAAACACTTTCATCATTGCAGTCTTTCATTTCTTTCCTCATTCGCTGTATCGTTCTTGTGGAGACATTACAATACTTTTCTGCTCTTGCTATAGATTTCGCAAGAGGAATACTAAGGCATTGTTGTTCTTTTTCTTCATCACAGCATTTTATTACATTTGCAATAATATTTCTTTCGCCGCTGTGGATTGTCAATCCTTGTTTCCTCTTTGCCAACATATTTACAATGAATAAACAGAAACTGCTATGTAAGCCTAAAGTATCACTGTACAATAACAAAACTCCACTGTATTAACACTAGAAAAACTATAATTAAAGCTCTACGCAACGAAAACACCATTATAGTTCCATAAATTCGCAAACACTCTCTAAGACATGTCCAGCAGCTGATGTTGGTGAAACAGGAATATTGCTATGAGCATCGCTGTGTGCATGCGTGACTATTTCCCCTGTGCCCTGTCTACATACTTTTTGTGACTTCTCCTGCTGCATGGCCAGTATGAATGTGCTCTTATCGGGAAAGTCACTTTTATTGATTCAAACCTTTTCATTTCATGGACCAGATAATGTAGATATCTGAAAGGAGTGAAATTCTTATTTTGACTGCCGCAGGAGTCACAAAACAAATACAGCATTCTCACTTTCTCATCGAGTATGTTTTTTGTATAGTGGTCAAGAAAAGACACTTCGTTCACCCCTTTCTTTGCAGTTTCTTCATTCTGTGTGTAGAACACAGACTCACTGTCAGATAATAATTGATGTATATTAATGGAATTAAATGTCAACTGCCTCTTGAAGTATACATCGTTTGTAGAAATATTTGGCACAGGTAAATTTTTCTGGAAATCCATGCATAGTGCTTCACAAGTGACTGATTTGGTACTGTTCTTTCTAGCTAATTTTTCCTCACATAAAATGTTTCTGCTTTCTTCAAACGTAATAGATTCAGAGTTACCAGTTTTTTCCTTGTATTTAGTGCTTCTATTCTCCCTCCATCAGAAATATTTCTAGACAAAGTTGCGTCTAATGCCCTCACTTGTACATTAAATTCATCACATGCACTACATGTATCTCTTCGAGGGTAGCCAAAGCTAATATTAAATCTTTCATTAAAGATCTTCCTGTAAGATTCATAAGAAACAGTTTGTGTTGAATAACTCTCTCTATGTAGGGCATACAGTGAGGTGATGTTGAATCTCTACCTTCTCTTTCCTTTGCCTGCCTTCTAATTCTTTTAATGGTAGCGACTCCTACTCCTGCATACTTTGCTGCTGTATCTGTAGCTTGAGCTATAGGACACACCAGCTGTTTGCTAACTGCCTCCTGCAACATTTATTATGTTGTCTATAATTTCCCGCCCTTCACTATGAATAGTCTTACCGTGTTTCTGAAAACTCGTCATGCTGGATATGCAATACAAGGGATGCAACTGGTTTTAGTCCCTCTCATTCTGCTGCCTCATAGTTAGGCAACACATGAAAAGAGTTGTGCTAAAAGTCTCTTCAGGGCACCAGGTAAGTGATGACCCTAGGCAGGATTACTCACCAAATTTATATGGAGACTCGTTGATTACCCAGAAGCCAGTCGGGATCAGCAATTTTGACTCTCCTCCCAAGGTGTTGACCACAGAGCATACCAGGTTTTCTCACTCATAACAGCTGGTATTTTTTATTTTGATGAACAACACAATTTTATTTTACTTAACATAGTACAGCACAATTAATCCAAGTTGATTGTCACATACACTTAGTCTAGTAGTCGCTTGGGAAACGATCTAACTTATGCACACGTCTCTAATTGCACCGTTTGTCATAATGATTGTATTGAAAACTGCACAATTTTATACTAAACTACAATTTTTTACTTAATTATACTACTAGTCTGATAACTCTTGAGAGTTTTCACTGCCCCGTACAAAACGCACTCTCTCATCGGGATATAAAAAAAAACAGTACTTTACCCTCAATTAGTTGTGAGATTTTTCAATGCCCCATTCAAAATGTACTCTCTCATCAGGATACAAGAAAACAGTATCTTACTCTCAATTACTTGTGAGATTGCTCACTGCCCCGTTCGAAACGTACTCTCTCATCGGGATACAAGAAAACAGTATCTCCTCTCAATTACTTGAAAACATTTCTTAATTCCCCCAAACTATTAACATCTCCTTCCTTATACATGATTAGTTAGAAGCAATCACGTGTCTCAGCTGATTTCATTCTTTAGTCCCTCGGTGTCATATTGAATAGATTTACAAGCCCTGGCATGAAGGTGCATTTGATATTTTCATTATGTGAGGAATTTTTTTGCTTCATTAAATTCCTAATTAGTTTGATGGGATTTAAATCACAATTATAGGGAGGCAGGCGTAACACTTTGAAACCTTTAGGATGTGTAGCCAGTATCCTGTCTACTGTGTATACTGGCTTGGGATTGTGTCACCTCATTAGTTCCAGCAATTCGCTTCTTGTGAACTCAGGATTGAAATTTATGTTTTGAATGTGAAGCCACGACTGTATATTATACTTCCGAGTTGACGTGTTGGGAACTTTGTTTTCCTCCTCTGTATGATATGGTGCATTGCCAATAACAACAATGCTACCGTCAGGAATGTTCAATATTAACTTATCTTTTAACCACTTTGTGTAGTTATCGCCATTCATCTCATTGTGATTAAAACTCCGTGGCACGACATCCCCGAAGGGACAAGGCCTACCACCCGACCGCTGCGTCATCTACCTATAGGCAGATGGCAGGATTGGGGGGCATGTGGTCAGCATGCCGACACCCATGGCCGTTAATGGTGGTTTCCATGACCAGAGCCGCTACTTCTCTATCAAGTAGCTCCTCAATTTGAATCACGAGGCTGAGTGCACCCCTACCAGACCTCCCTACCTCAGAAAAATCCGAGGAGGTACCGGGAATCGAACCCGGGCCGACGGATCTGTAGTCAGCGACGCTAACCACAAGACCACGCCGGCAGTCATCTCATTGTGATAATGTGACGAATTTGACTTTGAATCATATATGAGATCCACCTCTTCAATAAAACCCATCTCTCCACCCGCGTGTACCACTGTTCTTTGTCCAGCACTCTCATTTTTCGCACACCCGCTATGTCATTGTGTTGTCAGCATTTACTTACTGTGTAATGAGTGTGCACCCACGTCTCATCTGTATAAATTACTGGTCTCTTTGCACCTTTCTGGTTCTCTATCAGAGCTCTATGAATTTTTGTCCGACACGCATCAATGTCCGACCTCTCCACCAAGAATGATCTTCTATTTTTACATTTTTTTAACTTAAATCCAATTTCCTTTATGATTTTCCAAAACGTGGTATTGTTCCCTGTGAAATGAATATCTGGGTCCTCCTTAACAGCGTTGTAAAGTTTTTGAAGAGTTGGAATTTCTCGTTTAATGTTGTAAAACTCCAGAAATTTTCTTTTCACCAAGCATTTATCAAAATTGTCTAAACACTTTTGTTTCTTTCTTTGCCTCTTTTCTTTTGGTGTCACAACTATCTGGCCACTCTGTTCAGCTTTATTTACGTTGTTCACTACGTTGAGCACTGTTCTCAAACTCTTCCCTACTGCTGCTGCTGCTGCTGCTCTCTCCATAGCCCTGTCCAAAGGTATTAATAGACCTGTTTTCTTTTCCTCACGACAAAATTTTACAACATTATTTATAATTATCTTGCCATCCGATCGCACTCTTCCATAGTAATGCGGTTTTGATTTTTTTGACTGCAAAACACAAGTGTGTAGCTCACTGTACCGCACTGCACCATGTCACTTTACATACTGCGGGCAGTTCGCTAATGTTCGTGCATCGAAGGCTTATCGTACGCTCGGTACATACTGCGGGCAGTTCGCTAATGTTCGTGCATCGAAGGCTTATCGTACGCTCGGCTATATGTTTTCAACAGCAGTTCCTTTCTTTACCGTCTGCAAATGTAAAGTGAATGAGTAATATAATCATATGCACCTGGGAAAGAATAAAGTAATGCACATGCCCAAAGCAGTGTATGAGGCAAGTGTAAGAGCACTGAGAGCTTTCCTGCAAGAATGTCAATTTGGAATGCGTATTCTCCTCAAGGGTATCTAGTTCAATATTTTGAAACTATTTTATTAATTTATTCAACCTATCTGTACTGGTTATGGTTTCATAATCAAAAGTGGCTAAATGACTTATCAAACAATCAAATTTGCTCCATTTATAATATAATAATTTCCCACCTAGACACCATTAAAATTGATTAGTGGGGAGGCGAAGATCATTGTAGAAAACTTCTACAGATAGATCTGAAGATACTTTTATGGCAAGAGTTATCTTTGGAGCTAAAGTTATGCCTTAGTCATCAATTCTGCACAGAAGCAGGTAATCTGTTTTTCATATAACAATAAAAGGTTCTACATTTCTGTTATTAATCTGAGTTTGAAATTCATCAAATCTAGATATGTTGTCCCTTTCATTCCACTCTGTTGTTTTTGTCATGAGCAAGCACTTTCATCACACATTCTCCTGGGTCCTTCCTTTTGGGTGGTAGATGTGTTGTAAGGTAAGGGGGCTGATTTTCAAACACTGTTGGGTAGGCACCATCTTGCAGTTTAACTTTTTTCCTTGGCACAGTTACAAACGTTCCTTCCGCACATGGGAATTTGTCTTCCCTAATAACAAAATCAGGGATCAAAATGCTTTTCACCTACTGCAGAATTGCTTGTAGGAAAAAAGTTAGCCCTATGTATGCTTCTTACCCTTTTGTCTGTTAAATTTTTGGGAAAGTAAACATTGAGATTAAGGTAAAGCAATCGGGATGAAAAATTCCCCTTAATTCCAGAATTATTATTCTTATTATTATTATTCTGTTTATTTATTTTGGCAGAGCTAAGGCCATTTGGCCTTCTCTTCCGCTCTACCAGTAAAAAAAAAAACTACATTACAATTACATAACACAAATACATAATATTACAGATAATTAATTAATACTTAATACTTAAATACCAAGAACTAAACATAAGTTATAATTTATAAACTAGAGTGCTATAAAACATTAAATTACAAAAGAAAATTACAAAATTAAATTACAAAATATAAAAATACTAAATAAAATAATTAGGATTATAGCCTAAGATATCTAAAATTATACTAACGAATACTAAAGAGAAAAACGTATAGTTTATTATAAAAAATAGCTCCAATTAAGATTTCTAGTAACTACGATGAAAAACAAAACTAAATTACATGGTTTAAAATTAATATGTTAACTTCTCTCTGAAATTTACCAAGAGTTCGACAGCCTCTGACCGTGCGGGGGATGGAATTCCATTGGCGAGCTACTGATACAGAGAATGAGGATGAATAGGATGAAGAGCGATGGAGAGGAATAGAGAGTACATGACTATGTTCTGATCTTGTATTTAGGGTGTGATGAGAAGACAGGTTAAGGAAGCGGCTAGATAAATATGATGGTGATGAAGTATGAAGAATTTTGAAGAGGAGACAAAGTCAGTGAAACCTTCTTCGGTCATTCAGACGGAGCCATGACAACATTTCGAAGGAAGGCGATACATGATCGAACAGAGCTACATTACAAATGAATCGTACACACATATTATGAACACGTTGCAACCTTTGGGATAAGTTAGAGCTCAAGTCCGTAAACAGGACATCACAGTAATCGAAGTGGGGCATGACCAGGGTTTGTGTTAGAGTCTTTTTTTACAGCAGTAGATAAGGGAATATTTAATCTTTTAAACATATGAATTAACGAGTTTACTTTTTTACATGTTTCGTTAATGTGATTTTCCCAAGTTAAATTTTTGTCTATCAGAACACCGAGATTTTTTACCGAATCGCCAAATGGAATTACTGAATTATTGATTTTAATGGGCATAAGGTTAATTTCATTCAGCTTATTTCTCAGTCGCTGATGTCCCACAACTATTGCCTGTGATTTTGCTGGATTCAGATTGAGTCCCAAACTGTGCGTCCATTCATCTATTGAGTTAAGGTCGTCGTTTATGCTAGATATTGTGTCGTTGATGTTGTTAGTATTTGAATGTATGTACAGTTGTAAGTCATCCGCGTAGAGATGGTATTTGCTGTGTTGTATACAGTTTTTAATGTCGTTTATGTATAGAGAAAATAGTAAGGGTCCAAGAATGCTTCCCTGTGGGACTCCTGCCTTTACGAAGCGCCATGTAGAAGAGCGATTATTGGAAATGACACATTGTCGGCGTTCGTGCAGGTATGAGCTAAACCACAGAACAGCAGTATCTGACAGGTTTAACATCTTGAGTTTAGCAATAAGAATGTCTGTGTCTACTGAGTCGAAAGCTTTAGTCATATCAAGTAAGACAAGTATTGTCATTTTCCGTTCGTCACAGTCTTGGCGTATGTCTTCACAAATGTTCAGTAACGCTGTGGTCGTGCTATGTCCTGCTCTAAAACCAGACTGATAGTGATTTAGTAGGTCTTTTTTTATTGAGGTAGTCAGTCAGTTGGTTGTGTACAATTCGTTCTAGTGCCTTGGAGAGGGTTGGAAGAATGCTAATAGGCCTATAGTCTTGAGGAGTTTCAGGGGATTTTGTTTTAGGAAGGGGTTTTACGTAAGCTTGCTTCCACTGTTTAGGGTAGGATGAAGTCATAAGGGAGGCGTTGAAAATATGAGTAACTGTAGGTAGTATAAATTGTATTATTTTATTTATTAAAATTATGTTTATTCGGTCCGGGCCCTCTGCTTTTGTCTTTATACGCTTCAATGCTTTAATTACGTCATTTTCACTAACGTATGTGAAGTGAAAACTGTCTCTGTTAGTTGTTGTATTGTGTAGCAGTTGTTGAATTGTTTGCTCTTTGTCAACATCGTCTATTACTGAGGGAGTTTTTGTGAAGTGGTCATTAAGGAGTTCCAGTGATAGGGTGCGGTCGTCTACCTGTGTGGTGGGTTTACACAGTCCCATAGCTTTAAAGTTTCGCCACATCGCTGCAGGGTTTGCACCAGGTTCAATGTGACTGTATGCATGTCTGAGTTTAGCGTTTCTGATAGCTTGGTTTGTCCTGTTACGGTGATGTTTATAATTATTTAAATTATCGTCATTTTTATCTCGGCTGTAGGTCCTGTAAGCATGGTCTCTGTGCGCCATCATATTGCGTATGTCATCAGTTAGCCAAGGAGCGGGCGGTCTGTATACTCGTTTTGTGCGTATTGGGGCATGTTTGTCGTACAGTTGTATAATATAATCATTAAGCTGGTCAACTTTTTCGTCTACTGTTCGTAACGTCCAGATCTGTTCCCAGGGAGTAATCATAGCGTCTTCTGTCAGGGAAACATCATTTATGCGTTTTAGGTGTCTGTATGTTATAATCCTATGGTTCCTTTTAGGGCACTGTAGGCCATATACTATATATATAAGATCGTGAGCAGATATACCTGGCACTGGCAGTTGTCCGTGGTGTAAAACTCTGTCTGGGTTATTCGTAACAATTAAGTCCAGTAAAGTCTCTGAGTAAGCAGTATGGTGAGTGGGTTCAAGGGGTAAGATGGTCATATTGCAGGAATGGAACATTGTTGCCCAGAATTGCCCAGGTAATGTCTTCCTTTTTGTTTATGAGGTGATAACGTTCTTCTTGGATCAGTCTTAGTATTATGTCAGTCTTGCTGTTTGCTTTGTCCAGTCTGCAATTGGGGTTGCTGCCCAAGATCACATTTTCCTTGTCTTTTGTGAGTGTTAGTGCCTTTGTCACTAACTCTGTGGTCTCAACTATGTCTCTTGCAGGGCTGGTATATAGTGCAATATAATGTTGCTTTTACAATCAACATGTTTTCTTCTGAAATTGTTTCCTTTATTCTGCTTATTTAATTGTCATAAACGTAGGTCACGCCTCCTCCCGGCCTACCTCTTTCTTTAATTTTTGCAAGTGAGTGTTTACTTTAAAAATTGGAAATATCTGTCAGCATAGTTTCTATTAAAATAACGATGATGAAACCCATTTAGGTTTCTTCTGGGGAAATTTTTATGTAGTTTTTGAGTCCCTCCACATTCCATAGCTTTAAGTCCAGTTCAAGCAAGTCTATCCTTTGTGGCAGCGCATGTTATGAACCATCATAGTTCCACTCCCCCATTCCGTTGCAGTTCTAACGAGCGACAGTTTGGAACTGAAATTCACTACAATATAACACACCAATGTTCTGTTTGTATTTAAATAAGAGTAATTTTAATTGAAATAACTAAATAAGTACGATGTTGCTTACATCTAACCTTCTTCCATTTCTTCAAAACCAGACATGGCATCATCTTCTGTCTGTTCACCCTGATATTCCATATAATCATCATCATCATCATCATCATCACTGCTTTCCATACTATTGCCTTCTATTATACTCCTTTCAATTCTTTCTTCCAAGATGCAGTCTTTCTCCCAATATTCCTGTTCAATTTCTTCAACGCGCCTATATACACAGAGAAAGGTCCTCAGTAGTGTGAGTAGTGTGAGTAGTGAGTAGTCCTCAGTAGTGTGAGTCCTCCATGTTTAACCGAAAAATCACAAGTACAGGTTTCACAAAATACGTGATTCGGTGATATTTTTGAAGGTCCGAGGCAAGGAAACTCTTCCGTACACTGCTTTCGATACTGCTGATTTGCCGCAGTTCGTTTTTGTCCATCAGACTCGTCACTGGTTTTACATTTACACGACATATTTCCTAGAGTTTCTACTTGCACTGCAACACTCAATAAAACTTCTAGCAAGCAACGGTGTCGGCAGTCGTCAGCGGCATTACAGTGATAATAAAAAAAGAGGAAATATGTTAACACCAAAGATGTTATAACTACAATTATGTTATAACTGTAAGATATAACATCTTTGGTTAACACACTCACGTCAAAAATTGTAGTGTCCAATGTCGCCAACACAATGGAGTTTTTTTTACAAACTATTTCTCATGATAACAGTTGGCATCTCTGCTGACACATTAACTTTCTTTTAGGTTCGCGTGAGAAACTAAACATTTCAAAAATAGATATTGGGATTCGTAAAATCCGTAATACAGTCCAATTTCCGTAGTGCCGTAACAAATTCAAGAAAATCGTAGAAACTACGGAAATTCCGTAGCAGTTGGCATCTCTGCATACATTTTCCCATTCTGCTTGGCCGAGTTCTTGAAATCTTTGCCAACGCAATGCTTCTACGTCATTTATTTTAAATGTTGTATTTCTGCTTGCAACCCATTGTTTAACATCTCCTCAAATTAACTCATTGGGGTTCAAGTCAGAGTGATAGGGTGGAAGCCTTAAAACCGAGTGGTTATTTTCTGCCAGTATTTGGTCAATTACGTAGGTTTTGTGTGCTGGCTTATTCGCTGGGATTTGATCATATAATTTGGTTTTGGTACTGCTCTCATCAAAAGGGATGTTACGATTTGTTAACCAGGCTTGCATATCTCTTTTTAATGAATTTGAGGTTGGAGGTTTGTCTAATCGTGCATTGTGATATGAGGCGTTGTCGACAACCAGCATAGAATTTGGAGACAAATTTGGAATGAGCTTCGTATGAAGCCATTTAACGTAGTTGTCAGTGTTCATTTCTGGATGAAAATCCCCAGTTTTCAGCTTAGATCTATAAATAAGAAGAGCATTATGTATGAATCCAAATCTTGTACCAGCATGAACGATTATAAGTCGCTCTCCTTTTGATATGGTTGCCACCAAACCTGAACTACTGTCATCAGACCAACTCTTCGGTACAGTGTGACTACTATGGATATAAGTCTCATCTTCATAGACTATTAAGGGGCCCTCAGCTCTGTATTTTCGAAGATTAGCAAGGTACGTTTCATGTAGAGAACGAATATTATGCTGCTCTATTAAAATACTTCGATTGGTTATTGTTTTTTTCCACCTAAAGCCCAAGTTCTTTATTATTGTCCGAAGGCTTGAGGAACTGCCTTAAAACTCAATTGTATTTTGTAGTTTCGTCAGGAGTCTCCTTATTGTTGATGCAGCCTTTTCTTCTGTATAGAAATTATATATGGTGTGACGAATTACACACTTGTCGAAGTCATCAATGTCTGTTATCCTTTTTGGATAATTCATAAACATAGCAATAACCTCCCGCTTTTGACTGTATAATGTTTTTCCTTTTAACTTCGAAATTATTGGAGGCATAATGAGAATAATAATAAAACTATAATAGTAGCACATGAATATTAACGTCCATGTAAATAACGTATGCTGTAAATATTGACTTTATAAATCTGTATATAATAACACATAACGAACACTGAAAGAAACCGAACTTCGAAAAGAATTTACAACGGACTGTACTCTACCCTGTGAATAGCAGGAAGGAACTAGCGTCATGTGCGTGCGTGGGCAAAGGGGATTCACAGGTCTCAAGGACTCAGAAGGCTCGCTCACTAGATTCTCACTCAAGGTTATTCGTCTAAAATCATTGCGGGGCCTGTATTTGATTTATGGTGCCTTTCTGATATATTACTATAAAAGGCACTAAATTGGACATTATTCCGGTACCGGCCAACCGATTTGGTCCAGTATCAATAGCGTCTTCCCATGGACACTAAATGCGTATACCAAGTTTCATGAAAATCCGATAAAGCATATTTGAGTTATTGCTCCTTTAAAATAGACACTAAATTGGGTTTTACTCCGGTACTGGTCAACCGATTTGGTCCAATATCAATAGGCTTCTTCCCATGAACATTATAAATGCGTATAACAAGTTTCATTAAAATCCGATAAAGCGTATTTGAGTTATCATGCGTACAGACACACTGACAGTCGAACAGATGGACAGATGTTTTCCCTCCCCCACACAATCTCTTAAAGTACCACACTGGCACTTAATAACTGAATAAATTAGGTAAATAAAATGTTTGTTTAAACTTACTCATAGTTAATAATACAGGGTGTCTATAAAAGAACTCCGGGGTTTTGAGGCAATGTATTTTAATGAAGTAAAAAACGTATATAAATGCTTTATATGTGGTTGGAAAAGTTGCATTTTCAAGTTTTTTTACAATTTAATGTAGTTCAATATGAGCCCCGTTAGTGGCACGGCACACATCGAAACGGTATTCCACCTCTTCCCATGTCCTGGCCAGCATGTCTGGGGGGATGGTTGCCACGCAATTGATTATTCGTTCCCTGAGATGGCCAACATCACGGATTTTCTCCGCATACACAAGATTCTTGATATGTCCCCAGAAGAAAAAGTCCAAGGGAGTCATATCAGGGCTCCTTGGAGGCCATGGAGTAGGTCCTTCCCTTCCAATCCATCTGTTGCCGAGTCGAGCATTAAGTGCCTCATGCACACGCAAACTGAAGTGTGGCGGTGCCCCATCTTGTTGGAAATAGACTAAACCCTTCTCCGCCTCAATGTCATCTATCTGAGGAAAAGCATACTCCTATAACATGTCACAGTAGACGTCACCATCGATACTTCTTTCAGCAAAAATGAAGGGACCTATGACTCTATCATGCATAAGACCACACCAAACATTCACTTTGGGCGTGTCACGTTCATACTCAATGAACTCATGGGGCGGCTCTGAACCCCAAATTCTGCAATTATGTCTGTTTACAGACCCGTTCACATGGAAAGTAGCTTCATCACTGAAAATAACATTTTTTAAAAAATCATTATTTCCATCAATTTTGTCTATCATAGAAACAGCAAAGTCATATCTCTTAATCTTGTCTGCCGGTTTAATGTGGTGTAACAGTTGGATCTTGTAAGCAGTTAAACGAAGTCTTTTATGAACTACCTTATGAATTGTTGATCTTGGTAAACCCAACTCCAGACTGCGTCTTGTCAACGATTTCTTAGGGCTTCGAAGGCATGAAGCTCTGATTCTGTCCACATTCTCTTGTGACACACGCGGCCTACCCGGCGACTTTTGCTTTAAAACACTTCCTGTTTCCTTGAAAGCACTTAACCATTGGCGGATTGTTTTGTCCGTAGGCGGGCCAACACCATAATTACGTCGAAAGTTTCTTTGTACTGTAACAACAGAATTAGTTTCTATAAGCCAAATAACGCATTGAGCCTTTTGTTGCGGCGTCGCCATAGCGAGGAATTCCAGACAGCACTGATTGTTACGTTGTTTCAAGGTCAACGCTCTGCAGCGCTACCAACTGTTGATGAAAACATTCCCAATTGGTATGAGTAAAACTCGATGAGCTACTCGTTTCGGAGAAATGAACTACTTTTTGCTATCTTCTATAGTTAATAATATATGAATTTTTAAATATATATATAGCATATATATTTCACTATATATATAAGTGAGACTTGTCATAAGAAAGAAATGGGTTACTTCCTGAGTGGTAACATTGAATTAACATTGGGGAGGATTGGTGCATCGCTTCCAAACAGCAACCTTGAAAACTACCATTGAAAATAGTAGGACTACTAATAACTGGCATGGAAATTAAAACTATCAATGTAAAGAAAACAATAAGACAGCTGTTTGTATTTCTGCAAAGACAAAATTATATAATATTTAATGATTAGAACAATATGAAGATGTTCTAATGAACTTAAGTGCCTATACAGTGGGTGATTATAATCTAACAATATATAACATTAAGTGAGAATAACACAAAACAATAAAGGGGCATGTAGGATGTGAGCTTGACCCAACATATCCTAGATCAGGATAGGGTGATGGAGTACACAGTCTTTGTCTGAACTTTGCCTTATTATTGTGTCATCTGTATTACTGTTGCTAATTACTGCAGCTGCTCTTTTCATGTTTTTGCCATATGCATATGAGGAGCATAATTTCAAAAGGTATTAAGTGCAAAACCAAACATTTTCAGAAAAGAAGAAAAACTATTTACTTCCTAACCAGGAAGAAATTATCTTTCTAAATCACTGCCATAACTATGCATTTAGTGTTAATAACACTGGTAACATTAATCACTTATTAACACAATAAGTGCACACATTTTGAAGTTACAATTTATGCACTTTACATGTGCATAGAAGCAACAACTGGATTTTACAGTAGAGCTAGGACAACATCACAGTTTTTCAAGTCCTGTTTCCTTGTGCAAAGAGTCACAGTCCTCAGGATCGTCATTCTCAGGTAATGCATCAAAATTCAGAGTTACTTTATACATTTGCAAACTTTCAGCCTCTCTCCAATTGTCACCAAATTTTGCTTTCAGAAGTTCATCTTTAATATCTGTCTTCTTTGCCACTGACAAAACTCACATTTTGTGAACTACAGGAGGTTCAGACACTTTCTCCGTACTTGACCCTCATTTCAGTAATGTTGTGAATTGTTTTGAAGGGTCATCACACCTATACATTAGCTCTATCTTTATTCTGATGTTGGTCGTCCCATTCATAGTTTTTTCTTCAAAATTACCCTCTTCATGTCCTTTATTCCATCCAATTTCTTGAATTGTTTGGTGAGTATTTTGTAATCTCTGATGACCCAATCATTTCCAAGTGATCTTACTTTTCCCACAGATTTGTAATTCTTCCGGATTCAGAATGTTGGAGCATTTTTGGAGTGTCTACTACCCCAAACACTAGATCTGCTGGTAAATAGGAGTGCCCTCTCACAGAAAAGAATGCAACAATATTTCTGAGGTGGGTTCTGCAGCCATCAGCAAAAAGCCTAAAAGTGGTGACTGAATCCTCAAAACGAATTTCCTCCAAATAAGAAATTACACCCAATGCTACCTAGATCACCCCTCTGCCACCTTAAATATCATTCCAAGTAAAGAATGTTGCTTTCATATTACTGATATTAGTGACACACAGCACATAAAACTATATTTGGCGGGAGAAGTAAGCTTCGCCAATTGATAATTTGGGAAGAAACTGTAGGGGAGAGTGGGCAGGATTGGGACATTTTTTTAAATATTTCCAATATCAGACAAGATAAGTAAAACATTATTACTGTTTATGTCAGAAAAGGATGTTTACTTTATTGTCATCTCTGAAACAAAGTTTGAATCACCTAACTTCACAAATAATATATGAAAGTGGATGTTATTTTCTCTATTGCATGTCATCCCATTCCTCCTACTCTGTGGGAGGAATGGGACAGACTGCAGGAGCTTTGGGACATCGCCTAATAAACATCAGTAAACATCTGAAAACTTAATTCAAATGAGTACAGCGACCTAGTTCTTTGAGTTCCACCACTCTTCAAAGGAGGTGGTAGCTTTAGAACTACATCAGTCACTGGTACGCTACTGATATCTGCTTTCTCGGGGAATATGAAGTCCCTAGAGTCCAGCTTTCTCCTCATGAAATTGACTACTAACTCCCCATCTGCTTCTACTTCTTCAACCCTGCCAACATAATGACGACAGGACTTTTTGCCCTGAAATCTAACTAATAAGAAGTCACCTCTTTCAAAAACTTTAGGATTAAAATCAAAGTCCTCCACATTCTCGACTTCAAAATCTTCATCATTGGAAGAATCTCCAGAGCTGCTTGAACTACTTTCCACATTAAGAAACTTCCTTGAACTTTTCCCAATTGGTTTTCTTCTTTTCTTCTTCAGTTCCGCTGCTTCTTCAATGGATTTCTTTTCAGGTGTATCTGTTAGAATTCTTGTCCTAGCCTGTTTTCGTCCACGAGCAGAGTCATTTTTCCTGTTGCCTGCTTTTGGGTAGGGGCGAATATCCTCAGGTGTCTGTGTCTGAAATTAAATTAGACCTAATGAGGAAGTTGCTGTCCATAAAATAAAATATTCAGATATTTTAATATTAGATACGAATCCCTACCTTGTTTGAAGTGACAGATGACAATGCCAGGGTAGATGAAGTAGGTGGCATCGAGAAATCGTTTGCTGTAGGAAGTTGATTCTCTGTTGGTGGTGGAATTTCAGGTCTAACTTCTCCAATCTAACTTCTCCAATTGGACGGTCTGTTACAGATGACATAAGAAAATCATCTTCAGAAAAGGCATCTGGATTGAATGGCCATATGCCTGTTTTTTGAAAACCTTTTATAATGTTGGTTTTAGACATTGCAATGTCAAATGCAGTAGAAACAAGTTCTGCGATGTTATATATGGTCAATGTTTTCCCTGGATTATTGACCATCCAATTGTCACAAGCTTGGTTATACCTGGCTTTAAATGGTCCATACACACTAACATCGAGAGGTTGGAGACGATGACTCGTGTGAGGGGGAAAAGTTATCATGTGAATTCAGTTTTCCCTTGCCAGATTTATTGCATCAATATTCACATGACTGTCATGGTTGTCTAGATATAAGACAACTTGGTCAACCTTTGAGCAATTAACGTGACTGATGAAATGTTGCATGGCTGCAACAAAGTTTTCCCTTGTCATCCATCCACTTGGGTGGGCCAGTCCAACACTGTCACAAGGAGCTTTGTTTAGCATATGGTCCTTGAAGTTCTTCCTTGGAAAAACAAACGCTGGTGGAGCTGTGTTACCAGATGCATTGACAAAGCATAAAATTGTGACCAGAGTGCCACGCTCTGCAGACGTTACCTGACCCACCTGTTTGGAACCTTTTTCTGCGATAACCTTGGGAGGTGTATGTACTGTGGTAACAGCAGTCTCGTCACAATTCCAGACTCTATCTGCTCGGAAGTTATGTCTACTATATATATTTCTAGCATTCTGGAAAAAAGTATCAACATTGTGCTTATTAAAGCTTGTGGATCTACTGAGACTAGTCGCTTCTGGAGAGCGAATTGACAAATCTTGATTTTGTCTTAAGAAACCAAATAACCATTCTCTTCCTGCTTGTCTTGTAACATTCCAGGTATCTGGGAATGTATTTCCAAGTGCAACAGCATACTCATACGCCAGTTTCCTAGTTTGCACAGTTGTTAGGCCATAATACATTTTTGCACACGTTATTATGTATTTTGCCAATTGTAATTCTTGTTCTTGAGAAAACACTTGTCGCACTGTCGTGTTCGCATTATATTTATAGTCTGTCCCTGTCGGTAATGATTTGAAAGCATTCACATGCCGAGCAAGAGCAGATTTTGAAATGTCCATTTCTGCAGCTACAGTTCTAATTGATCTACCTTCGTCTATGACTTGCTTAAGAGCAATTTTTATCTTATTCTCATCATTTCTCACTCTGTCAGTCTTCTTTTTCCAAACTCTTGGCATTATGTACACCTAGTGTAAAAAAATATAATCATAAGTTTAAATTGTACTGTAGTATATTCATAATTATATAAATAAAGTATACATTTCGTAATAAAAATATAGCAGGAGGTTTGGGACATGTCCCATTCCTCCCATACAGACACAAATGGCTAAAGGGATCACACAGGAAAACTGGCTGTCAGGTTATCTTAAACTTATCGATAAATATACAAGTAATCCTTGTGTCATTTTATATAATAACTATAAAACACTTGCCTTTAACTATCTGGCAACGAGGAGAAATTAAATGTTCCACTCTAAAAAAACTTTGAACACACAAAAACACAAAATATTAAACAACTGGAGTATAAACAGCTCACATGCTTCCATACAACATGGAAGAGAAGGATGTCACTAGAGACATCTGTGAGTGGGCTTAAGAAGTTCTAACTTGCGCCAAATTCAAATTAAAGCAGGTGTCCCATCCCTACCCACTCTCCCCTACCCGTCCGCGTAGCACTTTGCTCAGGTGGGAATACTACTCCCACTCCTCGGAGTTCCGGTAACTATTTAAAGATAAGTTCACATTATGAATATGAAAGAGTCCACCCAACTCCCTGAAACTCTCCACTTTCAAAAACTCATCACAGTTTCTGTCCACATGAGGTCGAGTTTTCAGTACTCTACTGAATTATATTTATTGGACCGAAGCCTGAAGGGCAGAGCTTTACTGTTAAAAAAACTGGTTATGACATAAGTTCTAAATGATGCTACATTCACTTGATACCAAATTTCAGACAAGCTTATGACAAGTCAAGTCCTGACAGAGCCCATTTTTTTATTTTTGAAAATGTTGCCAAGAAAATCAAGGTCAGAGTTCATCCCATATTAAGTCTATAAGGAAATTTTTCTTGTGTTTGTCACTTTAGATATCTATTGTAACATAAATGAAAAATTTTAAATAGAAAAAAATAGGCCTAAAACAAAAAATAATAGTAACTGGCTTCACTCCTATATATACACTGCAGCACAGTTGGGTGGTGATGGTGTTGGAGACAGTGGCAATCGCTTGGTTTTTCATTTTCCCACCATGATAGACTTCCTGTGGACATCCATGAGATGCAAGCAGGAGCCATGGAACACTCAGATTGGCTGTTGTAACACAAATACCAGTACTTTATTTACAGGAACTTACAAACAGTTTGATGCAGTCCCCCATCTCATCAGAATATTGTCAGGCATAAGGTACAATCTCTAGGGTTGGGCACCGTTGTTTAATAAAAGTTCTTCAATTGTTATGTACCTTGTCGTCGCACTGACTCGATGAATAGGTCTGCTCCAGCTAGCTGTAGCATCGAGATCTGTAATCTCAAGGAGGTTGACTTGCACTACAGGTTCTTATACGTATGGTATACACGAACAACACTTCTTTAGATTCATTTTACTTTGATATTTATTTCCCATCACCATATTCGTCACTTTACACTGTTTTTTAATACACTAATTGTTTAATCCTCTATCAACTACTACAGATACTATTAGCTTCAGTCTATTCTACTTGATAACCGTTCACTCAATTTCAGGCTTTGTATTCACTGAATCTCGACTGTTCTGAAACTACTTGTGAACTGCAAGTACACTATATATTTGCTCAGTATCGGTTATAAGCGACTGTTCTTAGACTGTGATTACATGTTAAACTGGCTCCTAACTGCTTGTTGACTGCTTACTGACTATTCTTAGACTGTTTGCTCATCAACTCCTTGTTCTAAAATAATTTCATCTACCCTATTTGAATCTAATACATTATCATTGTCATTTATGTTTTCTACCACATTTTCAAAATTTTGGTTTTGAGAGAAAACATCCTGTGCATTTTGAGATCCCTCCATTTTGGATACTCGAGGTCCACCTCTTAATTTCATAGAATATTAATTAGATCTCTCCTACTTTCACTACTAATTAATTACTTTGCTTTTGAAAAAAAAAAACAACAGGATATTTCCTAATAGTGCCCTCCAAATTTAAGTTTTATCGAAATTTTAACAACAACCAGTGACACATGCAACATAGTATACATTGTTATTAAAAATATTGGTCTTATCTGCCATATATCCAGTGTTGTTGGTGGTGTCCAGCCTCTGCCCGTCCTCATGAAGTCGTGTTGTCGGTTGTGCAGCTCGCTGTTGTCTCCCGCGTTGATGTAGTCATGCTGATGTTATCGGTGATGTTGTTATGATGTCTTCTGCCCATCCTCATAATGATGTGCTGCCGGTGATGTAATTGCTGTCGTGATCACTCCATTGTTGCCTGTAGCCCTCGTCTTCCTGTGGTGTCTCTGATTGGCATTTTTCTATTGTTTGCCAGTCCATTTTGTGCCCCGTGTTTGAGCCATAGTATGATGCAGTCCCCATCTCATCAGAATATTGTCAGGCATAAGGTACAATCTCTAGGGTTGGGCGCCGTTGTTTAATAAAAGTTCTTCAATTGTTACGTACCTTGTCGCACTGACTCGATGAATACGAGGTGCAGCAATTAAATAACGAGACTGCGCCCCTCCTACTTCGTGGTCGCATGGTGGGAGTTTGTCATTGGAATGTAGTCGACCTTGATCCTTCCCGAGCAAGCACACTTCGTTTCGTCGTTCTTCCTGCTTTAGTTTGCTTTTGAGACTTGGTTGTAGCGGACACTGTTGTGTAGTCGTGCCACGATCATGGTGAACATAAAACTTGAGCAGCGCATTAACCTGAAATTCCTAGTGAAATTAAAGAAATCACCCACAGAATGTTTTCAAATGTTAAAGGAGGTGTTTGGTGACAATGCTATGTCACATGCATGAGTGTTTAAGTGGCACAAACGGTTTTCTGAAGGTCGGGAAGAGGTTGAAGATGATGAACGTCCCGGACGACCTGTGACTGTCAGAAGTGAAGGAAACATCCAGAAAGTCAACGAAATTGTGCGGAAAGACCGACGTCTGAGTATTCGGATGATTGCCGACAGGTTAAACATTAACAAAGAGACAGTGAGACAAATTTTGCATGATGAATTAAACATGAGAAAAGTTTGTGCAAAATTGGTCCCGAAAAACCTCACTCAGGAACAAAAAGACACTCGGAAGAACATTTGCTCTGATATCATGAAACGAATCGCGGATGATCCAAACTTGCTCACAAATGTCATCACAGGTGACGAAACATGGATTTTCCAGTATCACCTGGAAACGAAATGAGCAAATCAAAACTGAAGGCAATGTTGATAGTTTTTTTCGATATCCAGGGTGTTCTGATGATTGAATGGGTTCCTGAGGGTCAAACCGTAAATCAGCAATACTATAAAGAAGTCCTAATCAAGCTATGGGAAAGAGTAAGGAAGAAAAGACCAGATGCATGGAAGAACGGCTCATGGATTCTTCAAAAAGACAACGCACCAGCCCACAACGCCTTGTCTGTGAAGCAGTTTTTAGCTGAAAAGTGCAATCCTGTGCTAGAACATCCTCCGTATTCGCCTGATCTTGCTCCATGTGACTTTTATCTCTTCCCAAAAGTGAAAAGTGTATTGAAGGGAACACATTTTCAGTCTGTGGAACACGTAAAAGTAAAAACGGCAGAGTTGTTGCGCAGTATTACAAAGGATGACCTACAGCATTGCTTCGAACAATGGAAGGCACGTATGCAACGGTGTATAGATAGGGGATGGGAGTATGTTGAAGGGGATAAAAGTGTATTGTAACATTCTTGCAATAAATCACATTTTTCACATCAGTCTCGTTATTTAATTGCCGCACCTCGTAGGTCTGCTCCAGCTAGCTGTAGCATCGAGATCTTTAATCTCAAGGAGGTTGACTTGCACTACAGGTTCTTATACGTATAGTATACACGAACAACACTTCTTTAGATTCATTTTACTTTGATATTTATTTCCCATCACCATATTCGTCACTTTACACTGATTTTTTAATACACTAATTGTTTAATCCTCTATCAACTCCTACAGATACTATTAGCTTCAGTCTATTCTATTTGATAACCGTTCACTCAATTTTGGGCTTTGTATTCACTGAATCTCGACTGTTCTGAAACTACTTGTGAACTACAAGTACACTATATATTTACTCGGTATCGGTTATAAGCGACTGTTCTTAGACTGTGATTACATGTTAAACTGGCTGCTAACTGCTTGTTGACTACTTTCTGACTACTCTTAGACTGTTGGCTAGCTACTTGTATCATATGCAAAATGCATATAACACATCCTATAATTACGCCCACTACTTATTTAATTGGTTAATAGAAATTACTTAAAATTCTACAGAATAATCTTATTGGCTAATCAATACGAGGGGGTGAGTATCTTGTCTCATGACATCGTCCTATATAGTGTTATTTTCCCGGAAAAATATTTTTTGGAAAAAATTCTTGAAAAATTGGAAAAATAAGGAAAAATTGGAATAAATAAATAAATAAAACACCACCAATAATAGAAAAAGATATAAAAGTGTATTTTCACTGAATATAAATTTTCACTGATTAAATGCAATAATTATTATCGGTGAATTACTACCAAGCTAACTTTAGATATGCAAATTCGATACTGAGGCATTCAGAGGATGGCTAGAAGATAACAGAATAAAAACATACGATATTTACCCAAAAGCCAAAACTGAGGATGGAATGTAAGTTAAAATATCATTTACACAATTCCAATAAGTTGACATCATGTAAATGCCTAGAACTGGAAAGAGTACATGAAATAAAGTATTTAGGTCTAACAGTTGGCAGTAAATTAAAATGGAAAAAACACATTAATATATTACTAAAGAAGTTAAGTTTGATATAATTAACTAGTTCACGTCTACAAGCTGAGCTCACAGTCAGCTAACTATGAGAAATGTTATTTATAATGTCATATTGTAGGCCTAATGTTACATGTTGTTACACTGTTATATTATATACTTATAGTTATGGACGTAAGGTAAATAGCTCAGCTTGGTATGCACTTTTTTCTTCATCTAAAGTTCTTCTGAATAACTAGAAGTGTCATGGACAGAGTATTCACTTTGTTCTGTGTCACTTGAATCGCTTCCAGACTCAGTTTCTTCTTCTTCTTCAGCACCAGGTGCCCCACACAACACTTTTTTCAGATGCCCTGGTTTGTCATAAGTTACATTACTTTTTTCATTTTGATGTTTTAAATTTGTTTCTGTTGCCCGACTTGTCTCACTTGGCCCACTTGGTTGTAGCGTCTCCCTCCACGCTGGCTTTATTGACGTTTGTTGCTTAATAAGTTTAAGATTATGTGCTATGAACACAAGATCGCCTGCTCTTTTATTGGTCAATCTGTTTCTTTCAGCTGTATGAATATTTCCATATGTGCTAAAGCTGCGTTCTGTTGCAGCACTTGTTGCGGGTAAGGACAGGATTGATGCAGCAATGCTCAACAGGGCTGAGGAAGAGCAAATTCCTTTCCACCATACCCTTGGGACAATTTTTCCAACACACTTCCATACAAATGGTTTTGCCCATAGCCCTTCCTTTGTTTGATAATGAGCCAAGTCAGCTAACACATCAGAACTGGCGTGTCCAGTGTGTTCAGATAACATATCTATGTACTCAGAGGCTTCAACAATATCCTCTGGACTCAGATGACTTCCCTGGAAATTTGGATCCAGCAAGTTAGCAGCCAAATGACACTTGTGGAGTGAGAACTCTTTTCTAGCCTCAAGGAAAGCCATGACTTTTTCTTCTTCTGCACGAGTTAAAGGTGCCAAAGGTACTTCTGTTTGTAAGTGTTTTTTCAATTCTGTAAAGATGTGTGGTACCAAAGAGAGCAATGGAATGTCACCTTCAATTTTTGTAATCCAAATTGCAATTGGCTCCAGCAGATCTTTTAACTTGCATACTCTCATCCAAAAAAATCATTATTGAGCATCGTTGTTTTCATGTCGTTAGGCAGTACATCAGACAATTCCTCAGAAACAGCAAGGGCTTGAATACAGAACTTGTTTTTCAGCAAACTATCAAGACACTTAACAAATGATCCCCAACGTGTTTTTACAGGGAGTGTGAGGCCAATTTCAACTCTTTTCTCTCTTTGTATATTTAAGAAATGGGCACTGATTACCTGACTTCCTTTGATGAACTTAATTAATGATACTACTCTACTCTCAATTTGCAATACTGACTGCAACTTCATTATATCAAACATGAGCAAATTTAAAGAATGAGCAAAGCACCCATAGAATGCTACATGAGGAAAAATGTCTGAAAGTAATTTCCAAGCTTTTTTCATGTTATTAGCGTTGTCAGTCACTACTGATAAAACTTTGTTTGGTCCTACTTCTTCCATAACACATTTAATTACTTCTGCTATGTATTCACCTGTATGCCGCTCTGTTTTGGTGGGGAGTATTTTGTAAAGCACTGGTGTTGGAGTAGTGAGAATAAAATTGATGATGGCTTGATTTCTGTAAAAAGATAAATATAGATATTTATGACCAAGTTCAAACAAATGTGTAACAATTAAGTAAGGCTCAAAGGGTGGCAGAACACAACTAATATTCTTTGTTACATTTTATAAGACTAGAACTATTAGAACAAGTTTTTAAAACTCAAACTTGGCTTTATGTAAAACTCTCAAGGCAGTCTTCCTCTGTGCAGTAATTGGCAGATATACCTCCCTCTAGAGTCTAGGCTCTCGGGCCTAGGCTACTGAAGAGTGAAGAACATGTGGTCCCCATTCCCAATACAAAATTTCATTTGCATTTTATAAATTTTTTTTTAAACACCCACAACAGGTAAAATATCAAGTTCTGTACTTTAGTCATCCGAAAGGAAGATAAAATACATTTCTGTCATTAGTACTTTAAATTATTTGATAATTAAAAGGAATTACTATTATTAAAACTAGTGATTACTCTCCCACGTGGCGATTTTGGCCACAAGAAATAGCATTGCCATAAAACCCAATGCTCAGTTCTAAGGTTTAAAAACAGCTTAAGCCCTATTCTATTAATTAACAATAAAATTAAATGACAATGCTGAAAATGAGTGAAATAAAATCTTACCTTACCAACCATCACATTGTAGGGACAAGCAAGATGCTTCGGCCACTTTTGTTTCAACATTGGATTTAACAGTTTCATACTCATTCTGCAGAAGTTTGCCTGACAGTTGCGCTCGTGATGGTAATTTAAATGCAGGTCGTATTCTTTGAAAAGCTTCCTGCCAATACGGATTTTCAGTAACACTTAAAGATGTACCAGTTGCAAAAATTGCTCTTGCAAGTGTGGCTTGTTCCTATAGAAAAAAGAAAGACATAAGTGGATAAATTGACTTAAGTAAAGTAAATGATTCAAGTATATTATTATAAATTGTTAAACTAACCTGTTCATGTGGAGCCATGTTATGAACAAATTGTCTGATGTCAGCAGTGCAGCCAGCACCATAAGCTGATGAGCTTCTCGATTCCGACGTAGTTGAAATATCTCTCAAAAGTGGAGATGGTGATCGTGTAGCCCTTGGTGTTGTAACTTTACTTGTCTCAGACTCGCTTGTATATGGAGATTGTGGCACTTGCTGCACATTGAACACTTGTCCTACAATGGTAGGTTTAGAAGAAGACTGTACAGGATATACTGAAGCGATTTCAGCACGAAATTTGTTACGTATTTCTTTAGGGCATTTTATACACTTAGCCACATGATGTACCATCCTTGTTGCATTGTTCGCGTATTTCTTTCCACAAAATTTACATGTACCAACTTTTTTGCCGGATTCAGTATTAATATGATAATAATTCCAAATGGTGTATGTGGTCTTTCCCATTTTCAGGTGTCAAGCCCTCTCTTCTTAGACATAAAATATAATATAGAAACACACTGCTGCCCACAAACCCAATGCTCTACTCCAGGGGTGCTCAAACTTGAACTGCTGGCGATCTACCTCAATATTTTTAGACTACTTACGATCGACTCTGAGAGACTGCAAGTGTGTGTGATGCAGGGTTGTCGTACATACACGATACACCCTACCTACCTAGGTAGGGCGTACCGTAGCATATATAGATATTAGCTTTCTGCGCAGTATAGGTACATTATTTTAGTCAAGGTTTGGGTTAGGTTTAGTTAGGTTCTTCTCTACAATATCAATGAAAAAACTCATAGTTATTCAAAATTGCGAGTTTATTGGTTGTTACAAAACAAAAGAGTTACATATGGTGTTAAACTTAACTAAGGAGTGGCTTTGGATGTTGAAGCGTGGCACTGCATGTCCTCAGCATACTTTTCATAAGATGGTACGTAACCACTGAGTGCTAATCGCAAGCATGATGACATATGATCGTCAGTTAGTCGATTGCGATATTTTGACTTAATTATCTTCATTTCAGAAAATGCAGACTCGCACAAGTAAGTTGACCCAAAAAATGCCGTCAGTTGAAGGGCGATTTGCCTTACATTCGGATATTTATCTTCAGATATAAAACACCAGAAATTTGTATCAGATGCTGTAGCTTTGAGATGTATATCTGATATAATCTGCACCAACTCATTTTGAACAGAACATGAGTTCATATTAAACTGACTGGCTATTTCAGTAGCTAATTCCTCAATGTTTTTACATGAAAAAGGATAACTCATAAATGATGCTATATTTTCCAATTTACTGCAATCATGAAAACGCATTTCGAATTGTCCCAAAATATTTGATAATTCAGCCTCATACGTATCATAATTCAACTGAGGAATCCTTGCTTTCAAAGACGGAAAATGTTTCAGATCCTTTCTTTTCAGTTGATCTATCATAAGTTGCAATTTACTTTTGAATGCGTTTACTGCGCTAATCATCTCAATAATAGTTTTTCCTTTACCTTGAAGCTCCAAGTTAACGGTGTTTAAGTGCATTGTGATGTCAGTCAAAAATGCCAAATCATTTAGCCATTTTTCGTTTTTCAAAATCTGAGTGTCATCACCTCTTTCGTCTAGAAAAGCTGTTATTTCGGGCAATAATTCTTGAAACCTTTCTAGGAATTTTCCGCGACTCAACCACCTGACGTCCGTGTGAAGAACTAAATCAGTGTGTTCAGCTGACTCCCTATCTTCCAACTGCAACTGAAAGAGCCGCCGTTGCAAGCTACGTGCACGGATGGAATTCACAATTTTTGTCGCAATGCCCATAATTTCCTCCGTGTTTAAAACTTTTGAACACAAAACTTGTTGATGTATAATGCAATGGAATGAAAAAAATGAAGGGAATTCTTCATTAGCTCGACACAATGCCACAAAACCGTTTTTGTTTCCAGTCATTGCTGGTGCTCCATCGGTTGTAATGCACACTAATTTATATATTGGTAGCTCGTAGTTTTTTACAAAATTGAAGAAAACGTCAAATATATCTTCGCCACGGGTCTTCCCCTTCAGAGGTATGATTGTCAAAAATTCTTCCTTAGCCAACATGTCATTGAATACCATCCGAATAAAAATACACAGCTGGGCAGTGTCTGTCATATCGGTGGATTCGTCGAACTGTAAAGAAAAGTATGTACATTCCATGATATCATGTTTTAGTTTATCTGCGATGTCCTGGCTCATGACTTCAATACGCCTTGTGACAGTCGGACGAGATAACTGAAGTTCTCTAATAGCAGACATGATTTCTGTTTTATTTTTAAAATCTCCAAATAAAGTCTCACCCGCTTCAATAAATGCTTCCTTCACCACCGATCCATCTTCGAATGGTTTCTTGTGTTTCGCCAATATATGAGATATTTTAAATGACGCGATCGTAGCAGCTTTTGATTGTTTGACTGGTCTTGTGAACATGGATTGTTCTTTTTTCAAACAAGATATCAAATCACGTACCTTTAGTTTTCTTAATTCACTCTGTGGCGGAAAATCCTTTTCATAGTTTTTATGAACCGTTTTATGATGCCTCTCTAAGTTACCACGCTTAGGTATTGCAACTGACGCACGACAAATAACACAAATGCACTTATCCTTCACCATACAAAAGAAAAATTCTTCCTCCCAATCCTTATTAAAATGATACGTTTTAGATTTCTTCACTGCACTCATTTTCCACTATTTAATAATAAACTTTGTACTTATCGACGTAGTATCGCCATCAAGTTACAATTCAGAATGACTCCAATTCCTGCAGGCGCAACATTTATATCGGCGTGAACGAAAGTCTCGAATGTTCCCGTCAAACGCGCCGCCCGAAACTAGACTGTACTGTCTCTCGTTGTTTCTAGACTAGACTCCACTGTCTAGTCTAGAAACAACGCGGCTTTTCTTTGACAAGTGCCGCGCGTTCCTTTGATAAAGCCACCTTTTGCCGCAAGCAGTGTTATTTTATTAGTTACCTACCTACTTATTAAAATTTTTTTTCTTCTTGAGATCTACTCAAAAAGCACTCGCGATCGACTTGTCGATCGCGATCGACCGTTTGAGCACCCCTGCTCTACTCTGTGTAAATTTATATAACTATATTGATTTGATATAATTTGAATAATGCACACAAATTAATGCTGTAGCCACTGCTGCTGCCTGCTATGTAGGTTCAACAAGCTTGTGAGGTCTCCAGGTCCTGACTGCTCAATCTTAATCTAGATGATGCAATGAGGAAGGGGATTTCCCTTTCTGAAATGAAGAAGGGGATTTCCCCTTCCCACTAGATGATGAAATGAGGAAGGGATTTCCCCTTCCCACTAGATGATGAAATGAGGAAGGGGATTTCCCTTTCTGAAATAAGGAAGGGGATTTGCTACTCTCAATAGATGATGAAATGAGGAAGGGCCCTTTCTGAAATAAGGAATGGGATTTCCCTTTCTCAAATAAGTGGTTCAGGTTAGGTGGCACCAGGCCTTTAGCTTGAAATATATAAATATATATAAAGGAGAGGAAAGTGCTAAAGAACTTACCAATTGGCAGGAGAAGCTCTGGTCACTTAGTAACACACCTAAATAAAACATTAAAGTTGAAAATTTCCGGACAAACTCTGTCCTTTGTCAATCACTTCATTCTCCAAGTGATTGACAAAGGACAAAGTTTGTCCAAAAATTTTCAACTTTAATGTTTTATTTATGTGTGTTTGTATCAGACCAGAGCCAGCACCAATTGAAGACCAGCCTGCCAATTGGTAAGTGCTCTGGCACTTTCTTCTCCTTTTTTATATATATTCCTTTCTCAAATATGCAATTGGATTTCCCTGTCTCAAATAAGAAAGGGATTTCACTTTCTCAAATAAGCAATTTGGCTGCCTGGGGCTTGGACACATACACACACTTAAAAAAAGCACTTAATGTGAAGGCACCATTAGCTGACACATCCCCAAAAGCTGACACTTCATTTTTAATTTCACGAAATTAAGGTCTAGAAGGGATATTTGACAGCTTTTCTTGTTCCTAATTTCAAGAGAGATATTTCAGAAATATGTTGGCCAACCTGGTAAACAGCCCAATCTTCTTTTGTTTTGGAGGGAAAATTTGGTTGTTGTTGATGCTGAACTTGTTTAATTTTGACCTGAGAATTCTGCTGAGATGCTAAGCTGTCTGGAGGGCGGTAAGTTGTAATATTAATGTACTACAGGCTAATCTTCTTGTTTAACATTTTGTAACTATTTTGTAAATTCAATTATCAATGTAGGCTAACCCTTGGTAAAGTTAGAAATACATTTTGATATTTTTAGGTTAGAAAAATGGGGTGTCAGGCACTGGATAATAATTTATGAACTTTTGCTAGTAGCTGACATAGTGTGTCAGGCATTGGAGGTTTGGGAAATTATCACTATTTTACGAATTAAGAGCCTGTGTGATTTAGCCAGGCTTGTAATGACAAAATATCTTTACTTCAGTCAAAATAACTGATTTTTACCAGTAGCTGACACCCGCTGTCAGCTACTGGCAATTATACTGTCAGGTACTGGTATTTTTGCCATACTTGTTTTACCAGTGCCTAGATTTATAAAAATATCATTAGTATTGCTTTTTTGCATTGCTTTTTCAGTTTCTTTACAATTTACTATGCGGAAGGAAAAATAAAAGAATATCCTTAAATGATGAAGATCACATGCTTCAATCATTAGCAGCGGTAAAAAATGGCATGCCTGTAGCAACTGCTAGTAAGCAGTTCCAAATTCCTAGAACAACTCTTATGTACAGAAATTCAGGGAAATATCCTGTTAAAAGACAGATGGAACTGTCCTGTTTTTTTAGGTGAAAACTACGAAGCTATTTTAGTCAAGTGGATTTTGGATAGTCTTATCCAACTTCTTGAACGGCTGGTAGCACAGCTAAAATTGAATACGCCATTTAAAGTTGGTAGACCGGGTAAGAAGTGGATCGAGTTGTTTCTGCTTAGGCATTCAGAAATAAGCCAGAGAATTTCCAGAAACACTGACAGTTTCAAGATGTAGATTTTTTTAAATTTTTTATCTTTAATTTTTTTATTTTTTGGATTTTTTAATTTTAGATTTTTGGACTTTTTAATTTTACTTTTTATTTTGGATTTTTAGGTTTTTTAAATCTTGAATTTTTAGATTTTTAAAATTTTGCATATTTAATTTTTTAATTTTGGATTTTTGGATGTTTCATTTTGAATATTTTTAATTTCACATTTTTGGATCTTTGAATTTTTTAATTTTGGAATTTTTTATTTTTTATTCTGGATTTTTAATTTTGGATTTTTAAAATTTTGGAACTTTGAATTTTAAAAATTTTAAATTTTGGGTTTTTAATTTTGGATTTTTAGATTTTTAAGTTTCGGTTTTTCGATTTTTTAATTAGAATTTTTTATTCTGGATTTTTTGAAATTTTAAATTTTGGATTTTTTATAATGATGAAGGGTTCACCACACCACTAGCTCGAAGCCGTAATAGCCCCCCACTCAGTGCCCAATACCTTTCCCCTGCTCACTGCCGTAAATTTTTTTAAATTTTTAAATTTTGGATTTTTAATTTTGGATTCTTGTATTTTTATTTTAATTTTAGGTAAGCCTAATCATTGAGTTGATTGTTTTCTGTGCAGTCCGTTCCGTCACAGCCCCACTAATTTCGTGACGATTTTGTTCGTAACACAAGTTTGGGTTAGCTCTCGATTTACTCCTAGCGCGGCTAAAGAAGTTTCACTTCAAAAAGGGTCATATGTTGTTATAAAATATGAAGGAGAATATTTTCCTGGAAAGGTCGAAGAAATTAAAGGCAAAGAATTTTGTATTTCCTCAATGAAGATGAGTGGCTATAACTGGAAATGGCATGAAAAAGGACAAGAAGACATCATGTGGTATTCCAGAGATGAATATTGTAAAAACCATCAACACACCCATAAAAGTCAATGATCGGGGTACTTTCCGTGTCCCAGAAATAGATGAGTTAAGACACATAAACATAATTTGAAGTGAACTTATTTTAAACTTCACCAGTGTGTCATTCAAGAACTTCATGAAGAATGTCATGAAACTTTTATAAGACAGCTTTCATCTGGTTTAGATAAGAGTTAATGTGACATTTTACAAATGTCAGCTACTAGTGCAATGGAGTGTCAGCTTCTAGGTATAACTAAGAATTGCAGTGTCAGCTACTAGAGTTAAAATAATGTTTATATAATTTTTTTCTCCAGCCTTAAGAAGCCATTATTAAGAAATTTTAATGCAAGCATTTTATTTCAGAATCCTTATAAATGGTTTATACAAGATCATTTCAAGTCAATCTTCTCTGTAAAATACCCACATCCAAAAAACCCACAAAATTCCCTCTTAAGGTGTCAGCTACTGGTGCCTTCACCTTAATCATATTTTTCCTATTTTTCCATATTTTTCCGACGTTCTGAAAAATTTCCAATTTTTCCGTTGAAAATTTTCCGACTCACATCACTAGTCCTATATTTCGTAACTTTCACTTTTATGATACTCTGTAGGTTCGCTAAAATCTTTAGTTTTACAATCTTATATAACTCTAGTGAATAAGGGAAAAACATGTCATACTAATATTTATTATTTTGTTTACCAGAACGTGCGTTTCTCCGGTCTGCAAGTGGGTGTTATAAACTTTATGGTAGACTTGCATTTCAATACTCAGACAAAGGTTTGGGTCCTTGAATATTCTTTGAGGGGAACTTTGCCGACTAGCGCTACACTTCACCCTCGAGTTGATATGCTCAGCTTATGCTAAAATTACAAATATTCAATTACCACTTAATATATTTAACCTATGTACATTAAAAACTGTATCAAGTTGTTACCAAGTGAAGTTGCTGAGTAAGACATGCGTTGCATTTTCCTCTTCCTCATTGTGTTAGTGCCCATGCTTGTGTTCATGTCCCAGAGGTTTGCACAGAGCTGTTTTGCCTGTATGTTTGAGCTCACAGTAGGGACCAATGTAGGTGTTTGAAGAGCACCACAAACTGAGTCATCTCACAGGAACGAATGAGTACACATGGCAAGATCCTTGAACACGAAGGTACTGCAGGGTGGTACATTCTCACTCCTTGTCTGCTTCTACTATGCTGCTAGCATGGTATGTAGCCTGCTGTTTTAGCAAAGCATAATATTATGAAGAGATAGAACGTATCTGAGAAGCATTAGATATTAGGCCTACGGCCAATGCTGGGAATGTCTGCTAACTGAATAGGGCCTAATGTCTGTTACTTGACAGCAAATAATGTTCACTCAGGTTTTCCTTTACAGTATATATTTTAGGAATTCTAAATATGTATACAAATTTAAATGTAATAATAATGAAATAGTGATTACTCATAGTTAGAGGTGTTTGTTTTTGTTGATTAGCGATAAAACGAAATGATGTATTCTGATGACAAGATTACATTATCTTGATGTATTAAGATGTTAGGTACCATTTTCGGGCAAATGTAAGCTGCGAAATAACACGAATTTCGTAAATAAAACCACAAACGCCATATTCCACGAAATAAAACCTATTTTTGGTATTTTTTTTTTTTTCATTTTTTCCTATAAATCGGTATGGGTATCACGCACAATGCGCGGGGAAAAAATAACAGAATAGTTATTTTAAAACTGTTGCAAAATAACTGCTTCACGCCACCAACTTCAGGAAGTAGTCACTCCTTCTGCCCCTGGAACTGTTATTTTGTAACTGCTTCATGCAACAATCACTGTTTTTTTTGTAGTTGCTTCTTCTGGCCTCGTCTTAGCACAGACATAGAAAAATAACACCATGGTGACAAAACAGTGTCTCCCGCCGCCACAGAATAGCAGGTAGCAGGTTATTTTGAAACTGTTTTGTTTAAGAAGCAGTAACAATTGAAACAGTTTCACATTGTGATAGCCAACAGTAGTTATTTTGCCTAACTTCTACAGTACTACCCATCCTCTGGATTAGCCTATAATAGTGCAACATTTTAGCGAACAACCAAAAAACTGATACAAAAACAATTTTTAAAAATTGTTTCGTTAACTTTCTTGAATAAATAAGACATTTTCATGCTTTGAACACACGCCATTTTATTATTATTATTATTATTATTATTATTATTATTATTATTATTATTAGGCCTATTATAATAATACTTATAATTATAATAATACTTATAATTATAATAATAATAGGCCTAGTAAAAATAACAATAATAATAATAATTATATATGCATGATGTCCTTCGTCGTTAGTGACTTTAAGAAATAAAAACACAAAACACCACCTTTTGAATTTTAAAACAACAAATCTTACAAAAAATAAAAACATTTTCAAACACCTCTACTCATAGTGGATCCCATATGCTTCCAAAACTGCATGACGTTACACCTGAGGAAGGCCGAAAGGAAAGGCCAAAACGTCGTGCCGTTTTGGAAGTGTATGGGATCTACTGTGAGTAATCACTATTTCATTATTATTATTATACTATAACAAAGAAAGAAAGAAAAAGGACCTATGATGATTAAAATTTAAATAACTTAGAGCAGAGATGGCAAAATAAGAAAGCCATGTGACATATTGAGAATACTACCCACACATCACGGAAGGAAGGCAGAGAAGTTGTTCGTAGCTTTGCAGGGAATAGAGGCACAGCGGCGTACTAGCTAGGCTAGACTACAACATGCTTCAGCTTCTGTTATAATTTCGAAAGGAATAAATGGGAATAATATTAGAATGTGTTTTATTGTTGCAATACATTGTCATATGAAGTTAGTTATTTTGCAGAAGTTGTTCTTTTACTTCACTTGTTCTATTTACTTCAATAGTCTTTCAAAATTAGGTGTCAATTCATAAGCAACCACCGTAATTTGTGCATGAAGACTGTTATCTGTCGGTAGTGTTCTTTTAAGAGTCTTCAGAGTATTCATTTTTGAAAAAAATTGTTCGCAAATGTATGTTGACCCAAACAGAGATATTATTTCAGCTGCAAATGTCCTAAGACGTGGGTATGTAGAGGAATCAATATTTTTTAAAATATCTGCAAATTCTTTGCACTAATTTTTTAAAAAGTGTCACATTGAAGATCTGCAAGTTCATATTGTAGATTATGTCTTTCATGCGTTATGTCTGTTGTGAAGGGGCATACAAAAAACTCAATCATGTTTCATGTGTTTCAGATCTTCAAATCGTTTGTCTTCAAACTCACTAGTTAATATTGCCAGTGTATCAATATTTTGCTAGGTTTGATTCAGAAATTGAACTCAGTGATTTCAGAAAAGCAAAATGATAAAAGACTCTATCCTTAAGTTGCACCTTCCAAACATTAAGCATCTTGACGAAAGAGGTGACCTTATTGTACATTTGAACAATAGTTTGTTCACGACCTTGCAGTCGACAGTTCAAGGTATTGAGGTGTTCACAGATGTCAGTAAGAAACGCCAAATCAGTAACCCAATTATCATTTTGTAATTCCAAAATATTGACACACTGTAAAATGAAATCACATTAGTTAGACATTAGGTACGATAATGAAGGCACAAAAACGAAGCACCTGAAGAAACTGTACGTATAAATTCAACAAACCTGCTCCGTCATAAACTCAGCAATGACAGTATGTAGATAAAAAATCTCCGTAGCATTTGACCCCGACTGAGCCATCTGACTTGGGTAAAATATTGTACATCTCCATATTCCTCGCCTAATTCTTGTAGAAGATTTTGAAACTTGCGATGTTTAAGGGCCGAAGACTTAATTTTATTAATAGTCTGAACATCCACTTTTATTACATGCTCAAAGTTAAAAGCTTTGCCACATAAAACCACTCGATGAATAATACTTCCTTCCCCCCCCCCCAACACTGTTTCACTAACACCATCCTTTGGAGTTGGGTGTTGCTGAGTCCAGCTATTTCTTCATCTTCATCTGTGTGTCTTCTTTTCCCTGCAGTTTTCCAAGTTCCTGTGTGTCCCCTAATTAGTGTATCCGTCCCTGACCTAAGGAGTCGACTCCGCAGCTACAAGAACAGAGGGCACTGGAGTGAATCGTTCTGATGTAGATGGTGATTTGTCTAATCCAACTTCTATTCTGCCTGGAATGGTAAAGAAAGTTCATAGGTTACTTCTTTGTATTATAGTACAAATTAATTTAAAATAAATTAGTAAATACAATATTATTCTTACCTGCCATTCTTGCAATAGATGGATTTGGTTCCGCTTGTAGCAGGTCCAGGAACTCCTGTTCCCAATATTTCAAGACTATTGGCTTATTCCCGGTGAGTCTCAGGTCTGATTTTTGCTTTATCCTGCTCTTCAAATTACTAATTCTTTTGAAAATCTGACTAAACTTGTCAAGTTCCAGGGTAATCTACTAGGTCTTATTATATTCTGTTCTAGCATTGACTGTACTTGTTTATTTATTTCTTCCTGATGGTGTTGTGGGAGTCTATATGACGTTAAAGTGATTGGGCATATATTATCTACGCTTGGGGTCGGTATGTGATGTTGAACTCCTTTTATTTCAGTTAGCCTATCACCCGGTAATCTAAATACATCATTGTATTCATAACATATTGCTTTTATTTCTTTGCTACCTTCCTTTATATGTGATAAGCGTAACTTGCTCATTAATAACGCATTTCTATCTTGGGAGTTTCTTACTATCGCTGATTGTTTGATACTTAAACATTCTAACCTTGGAGAGTTACACAACTCCACTTCATCCTCATTCAGATTTATTACTAACTAGCAAAATTTACCATTATCACAATTAACTATTCCTGCACAACTAAATACATTTTCACACAATTCTTGTTTCTCGCAATACCTCACACCTTGTTCATTAGTATGCAATTCATCTAGGGTTTCTGATAAACCATTCAATTTTACTTTATGCATTCCTAACGGAAGAGAGACCTTAACTTCATTAGCTTCTATCCAATCTCTGTCTAGAATTATATCATAATCCTGAGGTAAGTATTCTACCACCTAAAAGTCATGAGGTTCTTTGTCTTGTAATTTTAAATGCATACTACCTTCTACTTTAAATATTTCTCCTGTAATAGATTTGAATTCATCTTTCTTTTTTTATCTATCTTTTTCCCGTATTCTCCTACTCTGTTCCTTTTCACTAGCGATATACAGCCGATCCTGTATCCAGTAATGTTAGCCCTATACCATTATTTAATTCTGGGGAAGTTACATAGAAGGCAAAGGGGTTACTCTCGCAGCCCTTAATTTCACCGTCAATTCCCGACTGCTTTGAATGACTTAATTCCAGTTTCCCGACTTCCTATAGTCGTTACTCTGACTAGGAGGTGCATGCCTTCCTCCTCTCCTTGACTGCATAGCTTTACACTCTCGAGCCACATGCCCGAACTTCAAGCAATTAAAACACTTGACATGACTTACTGCATTCACATGTTCTTTCTTAACAACTTGATTCGTAAAGGGATGTGTTGGTCTTGGATATTTGTTTTTGTTAAAGCCTGCATTATATTTTCTGTCGCATTCTTCCTGCGCTGCTCTATCAATGGTTTTTTTCTTACTTAACTTCCCCACTTGTAACTTTACGGCTTCTCTCACCACATCATTAGCAATGCCATTCACAAATAAGTTTCTACCTAATCTGGCCATTGTTTTTCTACTGCCAGAAGCTTCTGCTTCCGACCAGTCTTTAGTGAACTTGTTCATACTCGTAATTACATTAGATACGAGCTGCTCCATTCTGGTTCCCCATTGAGTAACATTTTCGTTAGGTTTTTACTTAATGTTACATTATTGAATAGTATAAAATTTGAATGCTCTCTGTACTGAACAATGGGTTTCAAGTTTTTCCCTTACATACTGCCACGTGAGATTAGCGGAGTCTCTTATGTTTAATGTAGGGGAGCTGGGGGTTAACTGGACCTCATATTTTCTTTTCTTAAAATTTCATAAGAAAAAAAAGAATTACAAGATCTTTCTTCATCTATTTGTCATAAGCATGTACACAAACCTCAGAACTTTCCTTTTGTCTCTACCTCTAACACATTTCAGCAAATGTGGTAAAATCCATCAAACATAATTTTGGTCCACTTAACGCAGTGGGTGGGTTAACTGGACCTCTTAGTTAAATAAATGAAATATGGTACCTCCATTAGAAAATCATGACTGATGATATTTATTATATGTCAATACATACTTAAGGGTTACAAAAATAAGAGATTTTCTGGAAACATGAGTTTAGTAGACACAAAATTTAGCTATGTCAATTGAAAACCGTATCATGTTCTCATAGCGAGTTCTAATGCCTTTTTTTGGCATAGGTAGTTTAGCAATGGGCTTCATTAGATACAATGAAGGTCTCTTCTTCATTTGCAGCCTCAAACTTTGTTGTAGATGAATTCTTATAAAACATCACTGCGTAGCCACCATTGAACGTTTTAACAACTTGAACAACGTAATTGCGGCTACTAGTGGCAGTTTTCTCCGGTCATGGAAACCACCATTAACAGCCATGGGTGTCGGCATGCTGACCACATGCCCCCCCATCCTGCCAACTCCCTATGGTAGATGATGCAGGGGTCGGGTGGTAGGCCTTGTCCCTTCAGGGATGTAGCACCATGGAGTTTAGTTTTAGATTAGTGGCAGTTTTCTCTTCTGCGTTCTCTACAACAAAGTCCCCATTTCTAATGTTGTCAGCATCTTCATCACTGATGCATAGATCATCTGAGGAATCAATATACTGGACATGTTGAGAATCTTCAGAGTCGCTGCTACTCTCTTCTATTATTTGATGCTTTACAGAAGACTTCACTGTAGTCTGCTTCTGCTTCTTTGACAATTATTTTGGTGCTCTTGCATTTGCTGCTTTGGAAGAGAATTGGAAGAGGTCTGTCTGTTACGCAAGCGATTTCTTGGCATTTTCTGAGAGAAATAAATAAGTTTTGTCTAACAAAAAAGTATGATCTACCTTCTTAAAGAATTTAGGCATATGGTTAATTAACAGCCTTCTTAAAATAATAATATTAGGCTTACTTTTTACTCCTGGTTTACAGCAACAGGGTTAACTGGACCGGGTCACATAACCCCTAAGTTGTTGGGTCCAGTAAACCCCAAATGGCCTCCATGAACAATTTCGAAAATGGCGGCAAAATGGCATTGTGTTACACATCATATTTCATGTAGTTTTGTAAAGCAATAAAGACCGAATTTAACTGATATAAACAATATTACAAATTCTTAGTAATTAATGCACTAGTAGAATTTATCTGTAGGAACAAAATCTAAAGCCGATGTCCCACGATCCAATTTTTGGTCCAAATGTCTACAAACCGTCAGATTGGATCATGTGACATGGCCGACTACCATTGCACACAGTTTCATCCTATATTTTCCATACAATTATTTTGCATGCAACGGAATAGAAACGTTTCTATTTTTCCATCCAAAAATATGAAATGAACCAATGAGCGTCATTCTATCCCCACATGACGTGCATGACGTAGGCTTCTTCCTCCGTACAGCTGATTCTCGCCGCTGCCAGCGTTCGCTCGACCAGCGAACATAACCAAAAAGATAAAATGTTATAACATTAAAGTCAAGAAGATTAACAGATGCTAAGACTTTGAATTTAACAATATTAACAATAATTATTATTACAACCGGCATAAAAGCTGAGGTGCTCTGGAAATTATGATAAAGATTCCGTAAAAAAAATGTTATTTGTGTCAGGTGCGTATATATCAACCGTCATGTCAATTGTAGTAGCCATCGATTTTCATTTTGGGAGAATAGCTGGCGCTATATATTGGACTAAATCGCACTCTCATGTGCGCAGCCAGAAATAATTGTATAGAAATGCTACTTGTTACAAAATTTTCCAACCAACAAATTGGATCGTGGGACATCAGCTTTACACTAACGTTTTCAACAGGAGACACCAGGGTTACGGGTGCCCCAAAGAGGAAGGAAGAGTGGTTCCTGGCGCTGTTGCCACACCTTGGTGCGGTCAGGCCCATGAAGCTTTCCAGCAGAACCCTCAGGACCCAGACGGCGGTCGCGAGTCTTCTGGACCTAGAGGTCAATATATGAAAATCCAATTAATAATTTCAATAGAATCCTGTCACATGTTCATTAATGTGAAAGAAGATTTAGGTCAAATGTACAAAGGGTAGTATAACTGATGAAGAAAGTCTATCTAATAAAGTAAGAATGTTCTGGACCTAGAGGTTGATAGTCAATTCCAGTAGCTCCATGTCAATCTGGTTGTTGCTTCCTGATAAGTTCTTAGGTGAAGGGTAGACTTCTGACGTTTATTACTATGATTCGAAGATATTTGTGAATATGATGATGTAATGTATTGTGGTCTTGTAGTGATGAAATGATCTAAGGTGGATAAAATAATCGAAATTATTGCATCCAGCACCGCTGCCACCAAGAAAGCTGTGTCATGTAGTAGTCTTCACTGGCTTTCTAAATTTAAACTGGAATCGCAATTACCCTGGAGTAATTGAACAACAACTCGATACACGGGTCAGAAGTTAAAGTTAATTTATTAAGAAAAATATTAATATAAGTACATCGCAGTCAGACACAGAGTCCTCTTGCCAACACAAGTAGAATACGAGCTTTTTAAAATTACACTGAGTATTTATAGTTACTATGAAGGGAGGAGCTTCCTAACCCAACATTAAGTATTATCCACTAAATGTAAATGTTTAGTCTCAACATAAATATTATAACTGTTATTTTATTCACTAATGGAACATCTCAGACCCTCATTGGAAATGGTTGTTTATATACTGTATTTTATCCTTTCACACAACCACTAAATGTAAATGTTTAGTCTCAACATAACAAATATTATAACTGTTACTTTATCCACTAGTGGAACATCTCACACCCTGTTAGGAAATAAACAAGGGTAATGTATATTAAACATTTGTACAAGTGTTTCCCTGTAAATTACAAAGGGAGATGTTGTGGTGCCTAGGAGTCCAACAAGATAATTACGAGGGGTGATCAAAAAGTTCCAGGACTGATTTTTTATGAGTTTATTAAAAATTGTGCAGGCTATTGGACATCGTCCCCTTCAAAGTACTCCCCTTGGGAAGCTATACATTTTTCCCACCGATGTTTCCACTGCGTGAAGGACCCTGAGAACTCATCTTGTGAAATTCTGTTTAGCTGCTCCAGCGATTTTTCTTGAATTTCATCTACTGACTCAAATCTCTTTCCTTTCATGGGTCTCTTGAGTTTTGGAAACAAGAAAAAGTCCGCAGGGGCAAGGTCTGGTGAATATGGACACTGGGGGATGACCGTCATTCCGTTTTTGGTGCAGTAGTCACGAATGAGCTGTGCAGAATGAACAGGCACATTGTCATGATGCTGCACCCACTCACTGCTCTGGTCTCTTCCTCCTTACAGCCTCGCGCAAATTTCTCAGGGTTTGGAGGTAATGGAAGCGGTTAATGGTCTCACCTCGTGGAAGAAATTCATAGTAAACAACACCCTTCCAGTTGAAAAAACAGTAAGCATCACCATCACGTTTGATTTGACCTGACGAGTTTTTTTGGGTGTTGGAGAGGATTTTGTCTTCCATTGTGATGACTGGACCTTCGTTTCGACGTCGTAGCCATAAACCCAGGTTTCTAATCTCCAGTAATGACTTGTTTTAAGAAGTTTTCATTGCCATTTGCCATTTCAAGAAGTTCCTGACAAACCTGAACTCTGTGTTGTTTTTGCTCCTCTGTCAACAGTCTCGGAACAAACTTTGCAGCCACCCTTCTCATCTGCAATTTTTCTTTTTATATCTGTTTACACGAACCAAATTAAATGTTCAATTCTTCAGCCATTTCACGAATGGTTAGTAGATGATCAGAACGCACGAGAATGTTCAATCTTGCAACATGACTGTCATCAGTCGAAGTTGATGGGCGCCCTGAACAAGGATCATCTTCACACGATGTCCGGCCTTCTTTAAACCTCTTGTACCACTCGTGACACCTTGATCGACTCAGACACTCATCACCAAAAGCCAATTGCAACATTTGAAATGTTTCAGTAAAAGTTTTACCCAACTTCTCACAAAACTTGACGCAAACGCGTTGCTCTTCCTTTTGATTCATTTCACAAAATCGCCGAACACAGAAAACTTGTTTTAAGAATACAGCTGTAACTTTGTGATAAAGAAGGTTATCAACAATCTCAAAAAAAAAAAAAAAACAGCTGTGCTCAGGAAGAGTCACACTAAACAATGCTACCAACCGCACTGCTCTACAACGCTCCATTGCCGCGCAATTTCAAAAGTCCTGGAAGTTTTTGATCACCCCTCGTAGCTTTAAGTAAAAGGGAGAAAACATGTATATTATTATAGGTCCCCTAATTTTAGCGAGCCATGTATTTCTTACTTCTTGTTAGGGAAAAAAAAAACTAACAGGAGAATAATTATAATATAGCAAAGAATATATAAAAACATGTACATTTAAAATCATATAGAATGGAAATACGAACCCTATATTCGTCATCGCTGATGCTATTGCTGCTGTCATCACTTGCCAAGTTTACATCTTGTACATGGTCTCTGTTTTAAAACTGGAGTTTATGCCCATTCGGCCTTTGGGTGGTGACCTACTCAACCGAACCCACTTTCGTAATTAGGGTGCCCTAGCAACTTCACCGATTGGGGGGTGCCAACCTGCACTAATACAGATTAAATTTAGTTACCCGATCGGTTCCTCTTACGAAAGCAGTAACGGACCGCCTAGCTAACAGTAGCTCAGCTGTAGTGATCCTCTTATCTCGCTGTGGTAAAACTGGAATTACAAGTTATGACACTGGGGAAAATTGTATGACACCAAATTACTGAATATGAGTGATTTATTAGAACTTGTCTCTAAATACTTTTCTTTAGGCTGTAATCGACACAATGGTGTAGTTGCACAGATGAGTGTATTGTTAATGTCACTTAGCACACTTGCTAAATGTTACCTTTATACGTACTTTATATATTCCGTTGCGGGCCTATCTTTATTCCTACGACCTGAATTGTTCTTACGCAGACTTGTATATTCAATAATGGCAATAGATATGTATATATTTATATGTAGATTTATATATTCAATTATAACGTGCACCGATAATCCTTACTACTTGTATCGAAAACTTCCTGCTCTATTTATTTCTGCGGCGCAGAGATATTCGCACAATACGTCTGGTTAGCACCAATTCCAATCTTTGACAGACTTTTTCGCTGTTCATATTCCTTCGCTTGGTTTCTCTAACTTCTGCCCTTAATGCCATCTCATTGGTCCATTTCTTGTGACTTCTTGGGGCGTGATGGTTTCAAGTTCCATTTTTTCAACATGTCCAACGCATTTTTGCCAGTAAGCACTATCGATTTCATTAGCACTGTCCCGAAGTGTCTTGCACTTAAGGATGGCAACACATTGTGTTTCCTAGTATATGCCTTCATTCGGGCCCAAATAAGTTCGATTGCATTGATCACACAGTGGTACGGTGGAAGGCGTAAAATTTCATGCCCAAATTTCTTAGCAATTTTGGAGAGGGGGTTGATGTGCTTGATGCCATCGGTAGGGTTTATCTTCTTGGTTCTCTACTGAGGGTAGAAAATAAACAAGATTATTTTCCAATTCCAAGAAGGCGGACTACTAGCTCGCTCTATCCTACTACACCCTCCAACTGGCGATCCACTGAATCTATTCCAACTTAGCAATTTTGTTGATGACAAATGTCTTTTCTACTTTTGCCTTTTTAATATCCTTCAGTAAAACCGATTTTATTGGGAGGGGATGGGGAATCGGTATATTGTGAAGCCGCATGAAATTCACAATGTCATCTTTTAGTGTGTTCATTGTTTTTGTTTTCACTTCCAACCTGGAATGATAGCTGGCGTTGTCCAGTACAATCACACACTTTCTACCCTGGGGTAAATTAGGTAGCCTAATAGAATTATTAATGAATTTCATCTTCAGATAGGGTTAAAATAGTTATAAAATTGAAAGAATGTCCATGTTCTAAGGTGGACACTCTTGCAATTTTATAGGTAATAGAATGTTTTGTAACCAAATTTCGAACACCTATGCGCTCATGTCATCGTGGCTATCGGCCTTCCCATCACCATTGTTTATGGAAAAAAAAAAAAAAAAAGCTATAGCTATTTGGCACCCATCCTTCACAACTGCCAGCATGCAAAACCATTATTCTCTTGCCTCTTAAAGGAGGGACATTAAGTGCACAGCCGCACGTCCCATCATTCCAGCCTCTACTTACGACACCATGGGTGCCAAACCACGTTTCATCAACATAGACTACTAAGAAACCTCTGGACTGCAGCTGGTTTATTCTTGTAATAAACCTGTATCTCCAGGATACTAAACGTTGTGATTCCATTATTATTGCACGTTTGTTCAAAACTCTAAATCGAAATCCGAGATTTCCTAATACATGCCTTAAAGTTGTTCTTTAATAAGGAAAATCTATTTCTTTCTGCAAATAGTGTAACAGTTCATTCAAAGATGGCAGAGTTCCATTGGAATAGCACTGGTAAATTAGGCATCGTATAGCGTCGTGTATGAAATTGTCTACCTTTTCGAATTTTTTTTCTCCTATTAATAGGTTTCTGCGGAGTTTTAGGGCCTCTTTTAGTTATTTTCTTTATTTGATGGCTCAATTTCCCATTAAATCATGAAATTTATTTTTTGCTGTTTTCATCCCGTAAAACTCACTTGTGCCCTTTTATCCATTCTAAATATGATTTTATGCACAAAAGTAAAAAACATTAGTCTTTCAGGAAAACCAAACAAACTTTAAAAAAATCATAAAAAACCCCATGTTTATTTGTTTAAAGTAGCAGTAAATTACATTTTGAATATTCTTTTCTTTGGCACAATTTCCCATTAAGCCTAAGATTTATTTTTGACATTTTTATCCCCTAAACTCACTTCTGCACTTTTGTCCATTTACAATATGATTTTATTAACTTGTTTAATACAACTTGTGACTTCAATATGACAATTTATTAATCAAATCACACAAGCTTATATGGATAGCACGAAATATTTGATCAAATATGGAAACACTCTGCAAATTGTTTCTATTAGACCATATTATTAATGGAATTTTTGCTACTCCAACTCAATTTCATTTAGATCTGGATCTGTAGGAAGATTTTTATAAAATTCATGAAACACTGGTGGTACAAGAGGCAGCAAATCCGATAAATCCTTCTTCTTTTCTTTGAATATAGGTATGAGTGTTTGGTACCTCTTTTCCATCTGTTCCATTGACAGCCTCTCTCTTCTTCTGAAGTTCAACATCTTGAAAGGTTCGTCACCCAAAGAATTCTTGTAGTACGAGGGTAGTTTGAAAAGTTCTCGGAATCACCACCAGAGGTCAGTGCAACCTCATTGAAACTATTTTTATTTTTCAATGTAGTCTCCCTGTAGACTAATGCATATGGTCCCTCCCGAAAATGAGATTCCTCCAGGCCTGAAAAATACTCTTCAACTCCGGCTTTCAGTTGTTCGTTTGAAGAGAGTCTCCGTCCACCAATAAAAATTTTCAGCTTAGGGAAGAGATGGAAGTCTGGTGTAGCCATATCAGGCAAATAAGGCGGGTGTGGTAATAATTCGTACCACAGTTCATGTATTTTTGCCAAATTGCAATGACTCATGTATGCAAGCGTTCATTGTCTTGATGAAACAAGACTTTCTTCCTTGCTAAACCTGGCCGTTTTCCACGTATCTTTGCTGTAGTTGGTCCAGAAGGTTAGCATAGTATTATCCATTAATTGTTTGACCAGTGGGAAGATAATCTATCAGTAGAATCCCTTTCGCATCCCAAAAAACTGATGCCATGACCTTTCCAGCCAACCGTACTGCCTTTGCTTTCTTTGGTAGTTGAGAATCAACATGTTTCCACTGCTTTGACTGTTGTTTTATCTCTGGGCTATAGTAGTGGACCCATGTTTCATCTGTGGTCACAAACCGGCGCAAAAATCTTCTTGGTTTCTCTGAAATCGTCCCTAACATTGTTTACCACTCTGATGCGTCTTTGATCCTGTGTCAACTTTATGAAGCCGTTCGCTTGGGCGTCATGTATGAAGCCGTTCGCTTGGGCGTCATTTATATTGCCGATCACAGATGCATAGTCGATCATTTGATATTGTACCTGTAGGATGTGGACTGCCGGCGTAGTTAGTCGGATAGAGCAAGGGCTTAGTGGTGGTGATTTCTGTGTTTAAGCATCAACAATTACAATAACTAGGATATTCCACAGGGGTTTATATGTATATGTACATAAAGACACACGTTGAAAGATATATTTATATATATTTCCAAACTTTGTGACGAATATCGTCACTAGTACACTTTTGATGTAGGTATCCTCACATATGAATGGCTTCCTATTACTTTTATATCCACGTCGTATATATATATATAAGTGTATATATACATTTTGCTGATGTAATAATCACACGGTTTTTTCAAAGTAACTTACCCTTAATACGTGTAATGCTCAGGCGAGTTGCGTGGATTTGTTATTCAATGCCCCGGCGAAAAATTGTGTGTAATGCAGGTCGGAAGTCAGTTATATAGGTTTTGGGAATATGACGTCATTCGGGTATAATACGGTCCCTATTGGGTGACACTTAACGCCACGGGAAAGTGTTCGAAAGAGAACGTTGAGAGTCTGTGATTCACGTTGGAACAAAGGTCGGACTGCCAGAAACAGCCATAAATTACGAAGTCGTCTCGAAGACTAGCGGGGGAGGACAGTTTTATAGAATTTGGAACTTTCCTTAATAATTCTGAATTGGAATTATCGAGATAAAATTGAATATAATATTCCGGTAGCTTGTTTCTCGCCAGTGCGGTTCTGGACTATTTCTTTGACTATCCCGTCGCCCAGAATGTTTTTCTTTTATCATACTGTGGTTGCCTATTATTACTGTCTGGTGTCCCCACCTCACTTTCAAAATTCTCAGATACCGCATGAACATAGTTTATAGCTTTCCTTTGATGGTCAGCGTGCGATACCTGAGGATTTTGACCAATTCCTACAGGTGGATTCGGTACCTCTTGCAACGATTTAAGTAGGCGTAGCATATCTCCTATATTCTGGGGAGCGGCCACAATTAAGCTATTTTTTATGGATACTGGAAAGTGCAAGCATAGAGCCTGAATGATAACCTTTTCGTCTATTGTGGGGATCAATAACTGCTTGTTGTCACACAAAGAAATGAAGTATTCTAAATAACTCATTCCGCAACTGCCTTTATTGCCTCTATTAATTGAGGATCTTCAAATAATGGTAATGGCAAGTCGCTATTACTCAAGGTATAATTACTCAAGCCACTGGTAGAAGGTAGGTTTAATCCGTTGTCGGCTCGGAGTAAAGGATTAGGCATATCAGGTAGATTAGGACTGGGTGAATTGTTGTCAGGTATAGATGTGGTGGAATTAGTTGCCAGGATTGGTACAGGCACATGTTCACGATTTTCAATTGCACTCTCATGTTCCTTTACTTGCTGTCTTAGCCTATCCACTTCAGATTGTAAACTCAATAATCTGCTACCATTATTCTCTGTCATACGCTCCATCGCACTTACCTGTGATCTGACAGAATCCATCTGTCCTGCTAAAACCTGTTCTGAAGTTGAAATTTGATTGGTTACTTGAGAATCCAACTCTTTTAATTTATTCTCTACCTCAGCTCTTTGATTCTCAACAATTTCTTTTAATTGTTGACTTTGCTCTGTCAATTGCCTTTTTAAATCCCTAGCTTGGTTATTTAATTCAGTTCTCAAAGTTTGGTTTTGTGTATTTATGTCAGTCTTCAATTGTTCTTTCAATTGTTGGTTTTTTGTATTAATTTCAGTTGAACTGTTCATTCTGTGTTTTGATTTCTTGTAATTGTGCAGTTACCTGAGACATAGCTCCCACTTGTGTTAGAATATTATTATTAATTAACTCCATATATGTATTATCGGTTGTGTGTGACACTAGGGGAGCGTGGGGAACAGTGAACCATTTTTTTGAAAACTCATGATTGGTTTAAAAAAAATTTTAAACTTACAATTTTTCATATTTTTATTGATTTTGAAATTAATTGAGCTTTTGTTTCCACTTATAACAAGTTTGAAATATCTTTTATGTTCAACTGAAATTTAAAATTTCTGAAAGAGTACACTGTGGTTCACTGTTCCCCAGTCATGGGGTAGAATGAACCAGATACTGGGGTACTATGAACCAACTTTTAATATTTAGTTACTACAACAAGCAATTCAAAGATATGATCAAGTGGAGTTTACAATCATTGTTACTAGAAGGAAAACACAATAATATGGTAAATCAATTTAAATTTCTTTCAATGACAAAGTATTTTAGCGAATATCCAACTTGTTGAAATTAATACCAAAACTAATGTACGAGTTCTGTCTTTTGGTGATGCCATACTGTTTTGGGTTTTGCAAATGCATCTTTATGCAATCATCTGGTAGAGAATACATTTTATTTTCTTCTTCAGTAGTTGGCAAATAAGACTGGCCTTCAACTTTCATGCTTTCTTTAAATATTTTACTTAAAATTCACCGTCTTTGTTCATTTCTTTCATTATTTGTGCCACATACAGAATTTCTTTCTTTGGATTTTTTTCATCTTTCAACCCAACAACTACATAATCATCTTTCTTACTGCTTGTCAAGTCTTAAGTCAGGAATTTCATCTAATCCGACATCTTCATCATGTAGACTAATGTCATCAGTTGATGACACCCCACCATCAAAATCTTTCAGTGTGTTGCTAGCTTCAGAGTCTGAATCTGAATCAAATTTTATTTCCTTCCTAGCTTGGTTTGTGACTTTATTTGCTTTCCTTTTCTTCTCACCTGCAATTTTCTTTCTTTCTTCCAGTTCCTTTTTTACAGGTGTATCTGTTGCTATGATGCTTTTACCTTGTCTTCTCCCTCATTTCCTTTTCCTTTCTTTAGCTTTAGGCTGCAGTCTTACATCAACTAGTGAAAATTTTGGAAATGCTGATCTATCTGCATCTATCTTCGCTGTATCTATAATTGACTTTGCAGCTGAACAAGTTGCATCATTTTCTGAAGTTGAAAAATAACTACGGGGTACAGTGAACCTCTGGTTCACAGTTCCCCACTTCAGTCGGTTCACTGTTCCCCATGGTGCATTTCTGGACCAGAAATTAATTTTAAGGTTATGTGAGAGAGCTAGGAGGTTCACACTATGGCTATGTATAGCCAAAATCCACGTGTTACAAACTACAGGGTCCGCCAGAAAAATGTATACACACTTTAAGGAACGAAACTATTTATTAGGTTTGTTTTTTAATTTAAATACTAATGAAACATCTACCGGTAGTACTTTCTTCGTTCAGTGGTTACATTAGATGTTCAAAATGTTGGCCGTTGGCGGCCAGACACATTACTGAATGATGAGCGGTCGCCGCAGCTACGTCAGTCAATGTTTCAATGGAGATCGCAGCACATGCCGCTGTAATCTCCTGGCGAAGTTCCTCCAACGTGCATAGCTTATGTCGATAGATTTGATCTTTCACAGTTCCCCATAAGTAAAAGTCCATAGGGGTTAATTCTGGCGACCGTGGAGGGAACTCAATGGGCCCGCTTCGTCCAATCAGGATCGTCATCATTAATCACATGCAGTAATCTTGGAATTTAAGGTTTCCACTTAGCACCTTTTAGAATTCATCGTACACTTGTACTGCTAATCCCCATTTCACGCACATTGCGTATAACAGACTTTTGTGGAGAAGTAACAAACTTTTCCAACACGAGATCCGACGGAGCAGGACTTGTAGCTGTACGCGGTCTTCCTGATCTTCCTTTATGAATATCACAAATCGTTCCATGTGCCTCAAACTTGCCAATAATGCATTTAATTTCTAGGCAGGTTAGGGGTTCTGTTTCAAACTCCCGCCTCCACTGACGCTGCACTTCAACGGCATTATCAAACCTGAAAAACCACTTCAGAATGCATTTTCGCTGCTCGAACGTTAAGCGTTCTCCAGCCATTTTGTTTTGTCACTATCATGTTGAAAGTAACGACATGTGTTGAGCGTAAGACCATACTACAACATACGGGTAATATACTGGTAATATCCCGATACAGTCTGTCAAAGAGTGTATACATTTTTCTGGCGGACTCTGTATATTAAATCAATTGGATTAATAAAAATTAAGTAAATCAACAACGAATAAAGCTAAAGAAGGAAAAAAAAAGTTTTTTACATCAAAATGTGAAAAATGCTCCTCAAACCAAACAGCTGCCTGGATCTTCACACATTCATAGACACATGAAGAGAGCTGTATTGCCAACTGTTTTCATGCACAAAACCTAAATTTCCCTGAGTAGTTACAAACATATATTGGTTGGTTCACTCTTCCCCATGGTTCACAGTTCCCCACGCTCCCCTACAGTAGGCACATTTTGTCTATTACGTAAAATAGGCATATTGGGTCAAGTGAATAAAAAGCAAGCATTTGCTTTTAGAATTAAGTATTAGCAAAATCATTTGCTATCTAGTATTAAGTAATAGCACTAGCATTAGCTCAGTTTTATGTGAATAATCTTTCACTAATGCTAGCTAGTAAATGCTGGAAAAATTTAGCCTTTTCTGTGGATCACACCCCTCTAGATAATTAAAAATAAACATCAATCTAGCAGGTCATGAAAATAGTAGGAAACATGTGAGTGTTTTTTAATTGTTATCGACATCAAAATGTCGTCACCTGAGTCTGAAATTTCTATGACCAGTGAAGAAAGTGATAATCAGTTACAATTTGTTCATATTCTGAAGAATGATAATCGCTTTCAAGAGTCCGAACACGCCTGCAATATTTAGGAGTTCTCATTTGCATAAAAGCAGTCATTTCATCATTTACACTTTCAATAAAATTAAAACTGTGGCATGGGTATAACCACACTTGAAAAATTTGCAGCATTTGCTATGAAGTCAAAGCAGAGTCTTGGTTTTATTCACACCTTTTTAAGCATGTGCTGGGAAATTCAGCATTTGCTACAACAACTTTCTTTTGTTAATTAGCACCAGCATATTCTATATTATTATTCACATATTTTGAAGCTTATTCTCTTATTTTCAAGTAAAAGCAATTGCTACATGTTTATTCACTTGACCCATTAACATCTGGTATACTTTCTACATTGGGTACCACCGGTATATCTGTTTCAGGTAGACTTTCACTTTCAATAAACTGGTGTGTAGCACTAGGAATCTCGTTTGAAATTGAGGCCTCTGAATTTCGGTGTCCATTTCTCTATAAATTACCTTACTATTGCATAAACGCATAAAAATTTTTGACTTCTTTCAACAAAACAAACAAACAAAAATTTACAATACCAAAATAGAAAATCCTGAGCACTCTACATGAGGGAAATAACTTGAACAATACCTGTTGTTCTCAGCAGTGGTAATGGGCTCCTTTGTGGGGGTCATCGGTCACTTCCTTCCTTCCTTCCTGACCAGCTGTTGGATGTATTGTTGTTATCTTCTTTCCAATGTTGCCTGCCTAACCACTATTAAGTCACATGCCTTTTTTAAAAAAAACTGTATTTGAATGTTGTGCTGGTGGATGTGCCTGCCTATAGCTGTAGTTGGAACTTATTCGAGTTTATATTGGATCGCCAGTTTATGTCTGTAATTCAAATTAATTCTTCTCCCCGATGAAATGTGTCAGCTTATGGTTGTAATTTGAATTAATCCAGCCCCACGATGGATTGCGTCAGCTTATGCCCGTTCGGCCTTTGGGTGGTGACCTACTCAACCGAACCCACTTTCGTAAGTAGGGTGCCCTAGCAACTTCACCGATTGGGGGCGCCAACCTGCACTAAGACAGATAAATTTAGTTACCTGATTGGTTCCTCTTACGAAAGCAGTAACGGACCGCCCTAGCTAACAGTAGCTCAGCAGTAGTGATCCTCTTATCTCGCTGTGGTAAAACTGGAATTACAAGTTATGACACTGGGGAAAATTGTATGACACCAAATTACTGAATATGAGTGATTTATTAGAACTTGTCTCTAAATACTTTTCTTTAGGCTGTAATCAACACAATGGTGTAGTTGCACAGATGAGTGTATTGTTAATGTCACTTAGCACACTCGCGAAATGTTATCTTTATACGCACTTTATATATTCCGTTGCAGGCCTATCTTTATTCCTAGTACGACCTGAATTGTTCTTACTGCACCACCACTTCCAGTACAACAATAGGTAAGGATTGTGGAAGGGATACTGAGCGGCAGAGGTTCTGAAAACAAATTAAGTACTGGGGGTGATACAAATTAAAATTTGAAGAGCTTTGAACTTCATTCAAGCCTCTTCGACACAGTGGAAACAACAAATCAATTATCTTCAGCTTTGAATAAAATATATTAATTATAAACTCATTTACAAACAGTACATATTAAATTTCAATAGACATTCCAGTTCATGCTTTTAAAACAATAAATCCTAGGCCAACATTCAATTTCATATTCTGAATTATATATTAAAACCTAATTCACAACAAGCGATATTCTAATTCATTTACACTTTGTTACTACATTTTAGTTCATATTTTGTACAAGATGCAAAACATACAATTTATACATGCTACCATTAATTAATATTCTCAATGGAATTAGTAAAAATAAATTGACTAGGGATCACAAATGCAGAATTTATACAACTAAGTTACCACTAATCTTACTTCCCCTATTAAACAAGATGCAATAGAAATAATTTATTCATGCTACAACCAAATTATCACTGAACTTAACTTCTGCCTTTAAACAAGATGTTAACCAAATAATATTTCTCTTTCAAGGAAATACAAGAACAAGAAATCGACTCAACATAAAACACTTTTTAATTCATTGGAAGGAGTCGATTTATTTATAAGGCAAATTATTAACTGTACATAAAATTTTTCAAACTGTTAAAACTACAAATGCTGTCAAGGAAATACAATCTAAACTTTAATTCATTAATATTAATTTGTTACTGCAGATTGTATTTCCATTTAGTAAAATTCTACATGTAAAATCACAGATGGTATATCTTAACTAAAATCTCTTGCTATTAATTTAATTCCTGAGTTCTAATCAAATTAAAACATTATTAATCTTCAATACTAGAATTACAACACTTAAAAACTACTATACTTTAAGCAAATGCAATCTATATACCTTATTTGGTTAAATTCATTTTATAACAGGATAGATTGCATTTACCTAAAATAACATGTCACATGCTAAAATTAAAGTTTTGTTACTAACCTTTATTATGGTGGCCCCTTATACTTACTATATAAATTATAATTCCATTCTCTTGGGGCCCTCAAGAGAACGCTCTTCCTTGATTCAGAAGAATTTTAAAGTAAACAAACAATAATTAATTCCTGTTGAAGGTGAGTGTCAAATAAAAATTAATTTCACATATGAGAATACAAGAACCCAATCCAAATTAAATTAAAACAAATAAAATATTACATTAAAAAAAAGCCCTGCCCCAAATTAATTTATTAGCCTTCGGGCATTTAAATTCTCAAATCATATTTAAATTTAATGTTCACGACATATATTTTAAATCTGAAATTACATGTTAACACAATGGCACGGAAGGCGCCTTGAAATAAAACAAGCCCTTAGGCCAAAACAATTTAAGCGTAGTTCATTTCCAGGTTTTGCTAAAGTATTATCATAAAACCAGAAATGAAACGCCAAACAAATAAACTATATTTAGATTACAACAGATTCAGATCACTCACCTCAACAGAAGCAATGAGGCGTAACCACCATTTTTGTGAGGAGCCATTACGGCATTGAATGAAAACACGACCTTCATGGCCGCCGATGAATCAAGAAAGAGGAGTAGGCGGGCTTCCACATTCACTAATATAGATGCTGTAAAACTGTTTTTCAACTGTTTTCCGCATTGCGACATTTAGAAACCAATTACATGTTGTGTTACATATATTTAAAACAAAACACTGAAGTTAATGAAAGCAAATTATAATGAAGGTTGCAAACAGCTGAGGCACATATCACGGCTGGTTAGAAGCTTTCTGCTAGGGGAAGGACTGGTGGCTGCGTACAAAAACTGCTGTGAGGGGAGGGGATGAGCTCATAGGAGAGAAGGAATGACTTATCAAACTGTTTGAACAGGCAGATGCTTAAGGAAGGTTAAAGACCGTGCATTCAAACTTAAATGCACTACATATTAAATTAAGTTTTCACATTTCAGGCCGTTGCTATGAGAGATCATAATTCGTGGCATTATTTAGTTTAATAATGGCACATTACGCAGACTAGTATATTCAATAATGGCAATGGATATGTATATATTTATACGTAGATTTATATATTCAATTATAACGTGCCCCGATATGTTGTGTTACTTGTATCGAAAACTTCCTGCTCTATTTATTTCTGCGGCGCAGAGATATTTGCAGTATACGTCTGGTTAGCACCGATTCCAATCTTCGACAGACTCTTTCGCTGTTCATATTCCTTCGCTTGGTTTCTCTAACTTCTGCCCTTAATGCCATCTCAATGGTCCATTTCTTGTGACTTCTTGGGGCGTGACGGTTTCAAGTTCCATTTTTTCAACATGTCCAACGAATTTTTGCCAGTAAGCACTATCGATTTCATTAGCACTGTCCCGAAGTGTTGAAACGCCCCTCCCACCAGAGCTCTTCCTCTCCTTTCACCTTCTTCTTCTTTTCTGGACTGCACTATTCTCAGCAGGGCCTACCCATTATAAATTGAAACTGGAGGGTTACAGGAAAGGTGGGGAGGACATCATGTAACGAAAGGCATGTAAGTAATTAGATGCCCTTCGCAAATGCTGAGAATTATAAGCACCATGTGAAGAACTAATTAAAACCCTGGTTTATTCTAAGATTAAGAATATTTAAAAATATAGCTGAAGGGCCAAACAACAAGAGCACAATTTAAAATTCATGTTTAAAATATTCATGTACAACATGTGATAAATTCATTTAGTTAAAATCACAGACGTAATGCCCCACAGACGGGCTAAAATTAAAATGTTTAATTATTAAAATTTACAGATTTTACAATATATGTTAAGTTCATCATAACTTTCTGAATTAAACAAATCTCTCGGCCAGCAATTAGTTACTCCTACTAAATATTAAGACACCATCAATAAAAGAATTAAAAAAAAACAACAAATGGCCGTTTCATTATAATAAGCTTTCATTCATTTCTGATTTTCTAAAATCATAGACTGAATGGCCCACAGTCGGGCTAAAATAAAATAATTTACAGAAGGTTGGCAAATTAGTTTTTAGTCAAATAAAATAAAACATAGTTTCTTTCTAACAGAAAAAACAGATCACCGAAAGGTGAAATATACAATTTCTTAAAGGAAATTGATTACCTTTTGTTTCTAGACAAAACTATCTCTCCCAGTCAATTCCTGGGGGAGAATGGGCTACTTCTTCTTGCCGCCACAATGGTGAAGGCCACACGGATTAGGTCACCACAAATAAACAGGCCTAATAAACTAATAGAAAGCAAACGGCAGAATATGACTTCAAGTTATCTTTAGTTCTAGAAATCCCCTTAAAAATCATTTAAATAACATCACTGAAGAAAATAAACAAGACGGACCCATCCCCATGCTGCTGAGCTGAGAAGCCATCTCTAGGCCTAACGTAATCCAGCCCGCACATTTATTTCTTCATTAAACATCGTAGCCACAAAAATAAACTCAAAGAAGGTTAAGATGAGCTATATTGATACAGATAAACATACCTGAACTATTCTTCATTGAAACAAAGCAAAGCGGCCATCTTGGATGACATTGGTACACACGTGGCGTTCACCATGATGGTAGATGCAAGAATGGGAGAACGAATCCTTTTGTCTTTTCCTTTTATAGGCAAAGCTTCCCCGCTCTTCCTTGGGGCCAGATAACATTAACCAATTATAAATAATAATATAACGCACCAAAACAAAGGACAGTCAACTACATCATTTTGCGAATAACAAAGCGTGAGACAAACTGCTATGGAGATGCTTACTCTCTCGGCTCATGCGCCGATCTAAATTGCTAATTGCAGTGAGGCAAGGAAGACGTGAGCGCGTAACGGTCTGCGCAGAACAGAGTGACAGAGACAGAAGATAGACAAGGAAACTGACTTCCTCACCTCGACTGAAATAGACTAGCCCATAGCCCGTGGAATTAAAACATACGAAGCAACCTGTCATATTATTACGTAACAATGAAACAAATATAACTTACTGACAACAATGCTATGTGAAGGCACAATAGGATACTAGATATATGACTTATAAATATACTTCTTTAGTAGCTCCGCTTTAATTCCTAATTCTTTAACCCTTCTGTACCAATATTGTTAAATAAATACAATAGGAAAATTAAATATTGGTACAGTGTCTTGCACTTAAGGATGGCAACACATTGTATTTTCTAGTATATGCCTTCATTCGGGCCCAAATAAGTTCGATTGCATTGATCACACAGTGGTACGGTGAAAGGCGTAAAATTTCATGCCCAAATTTCTTAGCAATTTTGGAGGGGGGGTTGATGTGCTTGATGCCATCGGTAGGGTTTATCTTCTTGGTTCTCTACTGAGGGTAGAAAATAAACAAGATTATTTTCCAATTCCAAGAAGGCGGACTACTAGCTCGCTCTATCCTACTACACCCTCCAACTGGCGAATCCACTGAATCTATTCCAACTTAGCAATTTTGTCGATGACAAATGTCTTTTCTACTTTTGCCTTTTTAATATCCTTCAGTAAAACCGATTTTATTGGGAGGGGATGGGGAATCGGTATATTGTGAAGCCGCATGAAATTCACAATGTCATCTTTTAGTGTGTTCATTGTTGGTGTTTTCTCTTCCAACCTGGAATGATAGCTGGCGTTGTCCAGTACAATCACACACTTTCTACCCTGGGGTAAATTAGGTAGCCTAATAGAATTATTAATGAATTTCATCTTCAGACAGGGTTAAAATAGTTATAAAATTGAAAGAATGTCCACGTTCTAAGGTGGACACTCTTTCAATTTTATAGGTAATAGAATGTTTTGTAACCAAATTTCGAAAACCTGTGCGTTCATGTCATCGTGGCTATCTGCCTTCGCGTCACCATTGTTTTTGGCAAAAAAAAAAAAAAAAAAAAAAAAAAAAGACAATTTGGCACCCATCCTTCACCACTGCCAGCATGCAAAACCATTATTCTCTTGCCGCTTAAAGGAGGGACATTAAGTGCACAGCCGCACGTTCCATCATTCCAGCCTCTACTTACGACGCCATGGGTGCCAAACCACGTTTCATCAACATAGACTACTAAGAAACCTCTGGACTGCAGCTGGTTTATTCTTGTAATAAACCTGTATCTCCAGGATACTAAACATTGTGATTCTATTATTACTGCACGTTTGTTCAAAACTCTAAATCGAAATCCGAGATTTCCTAATACATGCCTTAAAGTTGTTCTTTAATAAGGAAAATCTATTTCTTTCTGCAAATAGTGTAACAGTTAATTCAAAGATGGCAAAGTTCCATTGGAATAGCACTGGTAAATTAGGCATCGTATAGCGTCGCGTATGAAATTGTCTACCTTTTCGAATTTTTTTTCTCCTATTAATAGGTTTCTGCGGAGTTTTAGGGCCTCTTTTAGTTATTTTCTTTATTTGATGGCTCAATTTCCCATTAAATCATGAAATTTATTTTTTGCTGTTTTCATCCCCTAAAACTCACTTGTGCCCTTTTATCCATTCTAAATATGATTTTATGCACAGTCATAAGGGCTTAAGTAAAAAACATTAGTCTTTCAGGAAAACCAAACAAACTTTAAAAAAAATCATAAAAATTCCCATGTTTATTTGTTTAAAGTAGCAGTAAATTTCATTTTTAATATTCTTTTCTTTGGCACAATTTCCCATTAAGCCTAAGATTTATTTTTGACATTTTTATCCCCTAAACTCACTTCTGCACTTTTGTCCATTTACAATATGATTTTATTAACTTGTTTAATACAACTTGTGACTTCAATATGACAATTTATTAATCAAATCACACAAGCTTATATGGATAGCACGAAATATTTGATCAAATATGGAAACACTCTGCAAATTGTTTCTGTTAGACCATGTTATTAATGGAATTTTAATGCTACTCCAACTCAATTTCATTTAGATTTGGATCTGTTGGATGGTTTTTATAAAATTCGTGAAACATTAGTGGTACAAGAGGCAGCAGATCTGATAAATCCTTCTTCTTTTCTTTGAATATAGGTATGAGTGTTTTGTATTTCTTTTCCACTTGTTCCATTGACAGCCTCTCTCTTCTTCTGAAGTTCAACATCTTTAAAGGTTCTTCGCCCAAAGAATTCTTGTAGTACTTCGGTAGTTTGAAGAGTTCTCGGAATCACCACCAGATGTCAGCGCAATCTCATTGAAACTATTATTATTTTTTAATGTAGTCTCCCTGTAGACTAATGCATATGGTCCCTTCCCGAAAATGAGATTCCTCCATGCCTGCAAAATACTCTTCAACTCCGGCTATCAGTTCTTTGTTTGAAGAGAGTCTCCGTCCACCAAGAAAAATTTTCAGCTTAGGGAAGAGATGGAAGTCTGATGTAGCCATATCAGGCAAATAAGGCGGGTGTGGTAATAATTCGTACCACAGTTCATGTATTTTTGCCAAATTGCAATGACACATGTGTGCAAGCATGCTTTGTTTTGTTGAAACAAGACTTTCTTCCTTGCTAAACCTTGCCTTTTTTCACGTATTTTTTGCTGTAGTTGGTCCAGAAGGTTAGCGTAGTATTGCCCATTAATTGTTTGACAAGTGGGAACATAATCTATCAGCAGAATCCCTTTCGCATCCCAAAAAACTGATGCCATGACCTTTCCAGCCGACCGTACTACCTTTGCTTTCTTTGGTGGTTGAGAATCAACATGTTTCCATTCCTTTGACTGTTAGTTTATCTCTGGGGTATAGTAGTGGACCCATGTTTCATCTGTGGTCACAAACCAGCGCAAAAAATCTTGTTGGTTTCTCTGAAATCGGGGCAAACATTGTTCAGAAACATCCACTCTGATGCGTCTTTTATCCTGTGTCAACTTTATGAAGCCGTTTGCTTGGGCATCATGCATTAAGCCGTTTGATTGGGCGTCATGCACAAAGCCGTTTGATTGGGCATCATGCACAAAGCCGTTCAATTGGGCGTCATGCATGAAGCCGTTCGCTTGGGCGTAATTTATATTCCCGATCGCAGATGCATAGTCGATCATTTGATATTGTACCTGTAGGATGTGGGCTGCCGGCGTAGTTAGTCGGATAGAGCAAGGGCTTAGTGGTGGTTGTGTCTGTGTTTAAGCATCAACAATTACAATAACTAAGATATTCCACAGGGGTTTATATGTATATGTACATAAAGACACACGTTGAAAGATATATTTATATATCTTTCAAAACTTTTGTGACAAAGAATATCGTCACTAGTACACTTTTGATGTAGGTGCCCTCACATAAGAATGGCTTCCTATTACTTTTATATCCATGTCGTATATACACTTTGCTGATATAATAATCATACAATTTTTTCAAAGTAACATCCTTAATATGTGTAATGCTCAGGCGAGTTGCGTGGATTTGTTATTCAATGCCCCGGCGAAAAATTGTGTGAATTGCGGGGCGGAAGTCAGTTATATAGGTTTTGGGAATATGACGTCTTTCGGGTATAATATGATCCCTATTGGGTGACACTTCGCACCACGGGTGATTATTGGTAGGAAAGTGTTTGAAAGAGAACATTGAGAGTCCGTGATTCACGTTGTAACAAAGGTCGGACTGCCAGAAACAGCCATTAATTACGAAGTCGTCTTGAAGACTAGGGGGGGGGGGGAGGACAGTTTTATAGAATTTGGAACTTTCCTTGATAATTCCGAATTGGAATTATCGAGATAAAATTGAATATGATATTCCGATAGCTTGTTTCTTGCTTATTCTGGTAGTGTAAAATTCTTTATGAAAAGATTTAAATTTAATATATTAATCAATAAAAACCAAATAAATATTTAGTCCTGTAATTATATGAATTGAGTGACATATGAAATGAAAGGTAGTACACAAATCTATCGAACGGTAATATTAATTTAGGTGTCGTAATTTTGGTATTGTCTTAATTGAAGAATAAAAGTTCAGACATTTGAATTTTAATGGTCAGCTGGAAGGATGTTTCCATAGGGTGCCGTACAAACTTCATAGGGAGTCTCATACCAGCTTCGTCTCAGCACCCATCTCGCAGATAATTTTTTCATACCCAATTCCTCAGCTAAAATGTAATATGCGAGTTCAGATGACATCCCTACAGCATTAGCAATTTCTCGCATTTTCAGTCGCCGATCCTCCAAGACCATTTTGTGCACTTTTGCAATAACTTCTGGGGTAGTGACATATCTTGGCCCACCGCTACATGGATCATCTTCTAACAAGGGGATGGTACGAACCTTCATGTCGAAACCCACCCTCAAATTTTGTACACGTGTAGGTCATCCTAAAATGGAACAGTACACAAAAAATTAGCTGCCAGTTCGAACTGCAAGTCTATGAAAATCACGTCACAATATCGCGAAAAAAGCATTGTCAGAGCGCCTCATCCCGTCTAGCAGGGATGCGGTCTGTGGCTGAGATACAAGGTCTTGAGCGAGGCATGCGGGCAGTCGGCGCAACACAACACTGTAGTCACAGTATACAGTTGCATGATCTCTTCCCCGTGCACAGAACAGCTTGTTTTAAACTTTACTATTCAATAAATGTGAAACAGAAGTGCCTAGTGTCGATAGAATGGGAAATGCACAAATTTGCTTTGCACCATGCACATCGAAACAAGTGCTCCCATATCACATTCTGCTTCTCTTCACATGTGTGTTGGTTCGATTGTTTATAGCAACTGAAAGCATATTAATAGGATTCAACATGTCTGTAGAGACACTCATGGTGACTTCCTTCTATTAACTGACAGACACACAGATCGCAATTTATCACTACGGTCGTTGTTTATACTGCAATAGCAAGAAGAAGGAAGCCCGTGTTTGATAAGAATGAGTCACGTAAGTTGCAGTAGTCGCTACAAAGATCCAGGAAAACCAACTAGGTCGCTTCCAAATTTCAAGCTTCAATTTAATGGTCTCACAGTTCAAACTGGCAGCTAATTTTTTGTGTACTATTCCATTTTAGGATGACCTACATGTGTACAAAATTTGAGGGTGGGTTTCGACATGAAGGTTCGTACCATCCCCTTGTAAGCTCTCCCAACCAAATTTAAACTCGTTTGTCCACTTGGCAACAGTTGAATATGAAGGAGCAGAGTCCCCCATTGTGTTCTGAAACTTGGCATGAATTTCATTTGCTTTCATACCCTTCTTTACGAAGTACTTTATCACTGCTCGAATATCAGTTTTTTCCATCTTCACAAATCACTACACAGGAACAACAATAATGAGGCATCCACACAGTACCTCTCAACCCAGAACACTGACGTGCCACGTGTTTACTCATAAAGGATGACTCATTATGTGGGAACCTGGTTGCGCTAGCACCTAATAAAACATTCCTCCATTTGATATTGGTTAGGAAGGATATTAATGTTGGATATTTTGGGTGTATATATATATATTTAAAATAGATTTTACATTTATAAGTATTTACACTGATTTTATAAGTTCTCTTGCTTGCAAAACTTTATGAATGTTAAGTTTTCTGAGTTTATATTAAAATTGTTGTTTGAGAAGGATTTCTTTTCTTTTGGTGGGTAAGCAAAAAGACCATTCCTTACACTCTACTACCCTATTGAGGCATCAAACATATTCTCCTTGTGAGGATCTTCTCTGGCATCATCCCAGCAACGTTTCCTGCTCTTCATCATTGAATTAAGTGAACTCATGACTACCCTCAGCCTGGTGATTTATTTATGTCTGGAAAAGCTGACATTCACCTCATGGACAGTCAAGCCTCATTTTGGAAGCAGAGGGTAGTTTCGATCTATGGACCTCTGGGTTATGGGCCCAGCACACTTCCACTGCGCCTTCTAAATCCACATCTTTAGACATGCCTCTTTTACTTCTATTTCATGACTTCTGTTTTGGTTTTTCTTGAGGACCCTGAGAAAAGGAGTTTGGCAAAGAAAAGATTCATATTTTTAAAATTATGAATTCTATTCCACCTTCAAGCACTAGTATTTTATATTGATATTAGAATAATAGGGTGCTGATGGAGAATTTCTAGATAGCTTATAATACCTATTTTTTTTTTATTTATTTATTTTTTTTACAGTGTCTTGTATTATATTTTTGATATATACACAAGAGAAATTTTTAGGTATATGTTGTAGAAGAAACGTCAGGTTAAAATCTATGTACAAAAATATTCTTCTATCAACAGTCACAATATTAAAATTAATCAGGTGTATCGTCAATAGTTAAAAATATGTAGAAGATTATAATCTTCTATTAACAATCACAATAATAAAAATTAACCATGTGTACACTGTTTATCTTGTGGATATACAATTTAAAATGTACTGTTTGTTGTCCTGTAGAGATTATTATTTAAGAAATACAATATAGTACAAAGATAATTGCGCTGTATATGAAGTTTCTGTTGTCTTATAAGAGTTGATATTTAAAAATATTAGAGCACAAGTGTATATATGTAGATTCGAAGTATGGAGTTCTAGAATTCTTCTGTCAGCAATCATTAAACAATATCAAAGTATTTTACATGTGGAGATGCATTTCGATGCTGGTTTCGCATCATCTTCAGTCCCAAACAAGTTATATTAAGGCTTGTTTATATTGAAGTACTCATTGTATGAGCAGGCAAATTGAAATTTATCAATGAAAGATTCATATATTTAAGATAGAGAGTAATGAGCTCAAACTTCCAAAGCCGTGCAATGTTACAGAAAATTTCAAAAAGGTCCTTTACGTTTTTGTGGCTGATGAAGCCTTTCCTCTTAATATTAATATTATGAAGCCTTTTCGACAAGCACAACTAGATTCAGCTAGTAAAGAAATTTACCACCACCGCATTTAAAGAGCGAGACATGTTGTCGAAAATAGTTTTGGAATACTTGCATCCAGATTTCATATATTCCATACTCAAATCAATTTGGAACCAGAAAACATAACAAAAGTGGTGAAGGCAACGTGTGCATTGCATAATTTTTTGATAGAACAACATCCAACCTTTACGCTCCTCCAATCAGTACCTACCAGGAGAATTACGATGGAACTACTGCTATTGCAGGTTTGGATACTGCACCGGGAGTTGAAAAGAACTTGAAAACTCGGGGACCTGAAAACACATCTTTCTAACTACGGGACTAGGTGCATCTGGCTCAAAGGTCAATTAAAATGAATTTAAGCAGCCTTTGTGTGAACATAAACTATGGTAAGCGTGCTGTATATTCTAAAATAAATCATACTAAATTTTGGGCATGTGTGACAAAGAGAAAGTACCCAAAAAAATTACAAATTTATGATCTTGCTGCTTCTTGACTAACATCGAAATTCTTGAAGTTAATATATTTCTTTAGAAAAACAATTTAAGTAATTTGCTAAGTTTCTAAAACATAAGTCATAACCCATACACATTCTGAGAGAATAGTACTGCATACTAAATAGAATTTAAAGTTAAAAGAAGAAGATCTGAAGGATCGAAGAAAATTACAAAGTAACCAAATTCTATAAAAACAACTAGCTTGCATATTAAGTGCACTCATGCTTACCTAAACACTCATAACCTACCTCATATAACTTACATACAAATGAAACTCTTACATGCATTAAACAAATCTCGCTCCTCCTCAAGGCGGCACACATAATTTAAAACTAAAAAAAAATCCGAAGACATCTTCAAATCCCGCCCATTGACCTGAAGATGGGTCAATGCTTGCTAGGCCGGAAAAATAACTAACATAGGAAATGAAAAGAAAGCGCAAAGGGTAATGGATGATTCTCTCAGGTAAGCACAGGAAACAGAAGACAAAATCAAAATCAAATAATAATTAAAATGACACGGAAAAGGACACAATTACATAACAGACGGACTCAGCAATAAATAAAACAAATGAATACACTTCCAAGGTTTGACAACTAAAGAACGTGGGAAACAAAATGGCGGACCCGTGTCATGAGACGCCATCACAGACTAAACTCCAAATAATATAAAATAGAATCACATAATAAAGTTAAAGAAAGTAAACTAAACACATACCTGAGAGAAGAACACCCACATCCGCCATAAATACCTTACAATGGCGGACCCATCGTCAGACGCCAAAATCATATCACAAAACTAAGGTACAAACTGACATGTACACTGCCACCTCCAACCAGCAAATGACCGCGAGCCTACCGGGCAATCTGATAATATAGAAGCAGCAAAATACACCTCACCCCTCAGCACCCAAATGCAAACAGCCTATCACATTAATTACACACCCTTCCTAGTAACAATCTAGATAGTGTTTTGTTACATTTTTACCAAACCCTTCCCTAATACGCTAATATATAATCAATCAGAAAGAGATGAAATAACATGCTATGCAGAACCCAACAATGATGATGTAATAATATGTAGACCAGGTCTCATCTTCATTAAATTCCTTTGGTAACAAAATATTATTTTCCATAAAGCTTCCCGAAATTCACATAGGCCAAACTTGATGACTTAAAGACTTCTTTAGGCCTTAGAGCCTACATTGAGCCTAAAGTGGCCTAAAATGAGCCTAAAATGGCTCAATACCTCAGAATCGAATATGATCACACTGAAACGTTTGAACCAAGGGAACATAACTTCTGCTGCTAAACAGCTTAGAAATGAATTAATTTCCTACTTCATGAATGAAGGCAAAATTCCATGGCAAGTCAATCAGGTTCTTCAAAACAAAAAAAAATATACTAAAAAAAGAAGTTTGGCGTTAGTAAGTTAATAATTCATACAGTTCAAAACATTTTGCATTTTTGAGTAAAAAGTGTGGAATGTGTGGACTCTAACTATAAAACTTCAATTTGTACAATTTGTACAATTGTTTCATTAATTTATATGAGTATAATAACTAATCTGAGTGCTTACTTCATCGATCTCACTTCCATCCTCGTCATCCAAGTTTGACACATACGCACCAGGAGTGTCTTGATCGCCAAGAAAATCGAACAAATCTAAGTACCACAATTTTGATGTATAGACATCTGCTGGAGCTCTGGATTTCATTGACATGTCATTTTTCTTCTCTTTACGTACATTACTTCTTAAATTATTTATTTTTTTAACTACAGATTTCTTTGTAGCATCGGGTTCTAACTCTTTAATTTAATCAGAAGTATTTTATAGGCTGCATCTCTCTTTTCACGGTCATGGTACTCTTTACTTTTCACCTGCCACAGACAAGGTTCCGACCTATGTATTTCATTAAACTCTTCTATCACTTGGTTCCTTTTTCGACTTGACATGATGATCACAAAAGTCACTAGCACTATCGTACGCGTAGTCACTAATTAACACTATTGTACACGTAAATACAAAGATGACCGAGACACTCTACTCAAGGAAATAGCCACAGCTAATCTAAAAACTGTACAGGCATGCCGAAGTAACTCACACACAAGCTTGCACAGGTAGAAAGAACTGAATTTTGATTCTTCTCCGGTCCCTGCACTACTACTTCAGTACTTCACTACTTCCTTGAAATGCCCAAAACAAGTAGTAATCATAAAACAGACTACAGTTGTGGTAATGTTAAAACAGTTTTCTGCAATGCCCACTACAGACTGCCCTTTAAAACTGAAATTACTATTAACATATATTTCATCAATGAGAAGAGGAACAATTTTCTCCCTGTTGTTTAATGTTCTTGACACATGTAACGGATAATGAAGAGTCCCAGATTCTCGATATACATTTAGTGAGATACATGCTGCAAGTATCGTTTATGCGTCAAAGTAAAATACTCCCTGCATTATTGATATGCATTCTATAACAGCCCTTTGGTGTGGAGTTGATCTAGCTTCACGTTGGGTAACTATTTATAAGAGATCGTAACGTTGGGTAGCTATTTTATAAGAGTTCAGGTCGTCGGGTCCGGTATTTATAGCTGTATTTAGATTCTGATGAAGTTACTGGGGGGAGCGGTGATTGAAATCCTGTTATATTATTTATTGTCACGTAGAAAATGTGAATGCCGGTTTATTAGCTCAGATGGTAGTTGATAGCACGAGGATTCTTATCCGGGTCGTGGTTACAGAATATCGGGGCTATGTTAACTGAGGGGTCGATGTTCAGGATTTAGGGTAATCAAACAGTACAATTGATTTCCAGATCTAAATATATTCTTTCAAAATGATTTTCCTTGAGTTATAGAATTAATATTATCTTTGAGGTTAGATGATGTAAGTTCGTCGATTAATGTCTGTCTTTCACTTGGTAACTATATTCAATATTATATTAGTAATTACAGTGTTAATTCATACGTGCTATTCGTTGATTATTTCTCTTTCCACTTGTATTAATTCTTTGTATCTATTTCTACCGCGCGGAAAATTTACTCAAACAAGATTTTAATTAACCTTCACTAATTATACTTTCACTTGATTACTTTTTATCAATGTCTCTATAAATACAATATGCTTAACTTACGCGCTTCGCTGAGTTCCCATTAATCCATTTCTAATGCGCGGATATATTTCACTTTTATCTCTATACTTATGCTGTCTCTCGAAATTACTTTATATATTATAGTTAAGTTACGTGGTGTAATTTTTAGTCCTAGGTAACGTGGAGTCTGTCTTCTGTCTAATGATCGAATGATGGTGATTTCGGGGCTCTCGGTGCTAATATGTTCTTAGGCTGTAGTGGGGGAAAATAAATGTCATTGGTTGTGTTAATGTATAAGTTGCTTCTAATTGGTTGAAGAGATTTTGTTCTGCTATACTATTTAAAATAATGTCGGTTTAAGAGAGCGTCCAACGCTACTTTGGCTTTGGTCATTAATTCTAAAATGTGTCAAACTCCCTTGTCGTCTTGAAGTCTAGTGGACCGGATGTGGGAGGGGTCGTTTTTATTATTTGTATCAATAACTCTGATAACTGAAGGTTATCATAGTCCAAGTTGTTTTATCTGTATGGGTTAATTTATTCCGCATTTATCGGTATAAGTCTGTGGTCTGAGTGATGTAAATCAAAAGAGTTAATGATGTTTTTATATTAAAATGATAGAAGGGTTAATAAAACATTTAGTATTTTATATGAAACTGTAGTAGATGTTGTCCGCTATTAATTGGTGTAATTAGTTTTGTTGTGTCTATTTCCCTTATGGAGCAATTAATGTTTAAAGTTAGGTTTTATGTGGGAATACTAAACTGTAGGGTGCGTTTTGTCAGTAGGGAGGGGGCTATGTGTGGTGTTCTCTGTTGAATTGAGTACGAAGGACGATTACAATTCGGAGAAAGAGAATACATCATGAATGCAAATAAAATTGTAGAGGGATTGTACACAGATGTTCTTATAGGAAGCAACTTAACCTGATCTAAAATAAGGTCTATTTAACATTAGTAGATGAACCTTTATCATAATTATGTTATATGCCTGTTCTAAAAACCCATGTGCCTTTTTTAAAATATAGTCTGTGTCTTCTGTACACGGTTGACTCTCACATGCCAAATGTTTGTACCTAGTTAACACTTAGAAAATTGTGGGTTAAAAGGAAGAATCCAGCTTAAATCATGGGCTGGGATTTCAACTCCCTTAAGATAGACTCTTGTTATTTATAACTATGCTGCAAATTATTTCTAAACTTTCATTCACTATACTGAACATTTAAAATGTAGAAATAAACATATCATTCACGACCTTTGAATCCCATACTAACTTATCTATGTGGCTGGGAAATTTACTAACAAATTGTTGAAAATTGCTTATGCTGTCTCTATTTAAGAAGTCTTCAACTTTCTTCGCTTGTCTTTCATGCTTTTCTTGCAGTCTTTGATTTGGGCCTTTCCTCGTCGGTGGTACAGGTCTACTGAGATATGAAGTTAAAGGCACAGCATCATCCACCAATTTCAGATTTGTTAAAAGTAAATTCTCAATAACACCTTCAGAGTTTATATATTTCTGATATTTGATTATATCCTCATCTGAAAAACGTTTTACATGTACTGCAGCATATTGGTATGGTGTCCAAGCTTTACGAGGAATTGCTTGTAGCCTTTCTTCTAGTTGCATCTTTTGGGAATCTGAATGTAGAAATAGGTGGACTTGATTTTAGTGTTTGTCCTAATTAGATTTTACAGCCTGGGACACAACATTTTCTCAGCATCTGTAATGTAAATATAAAAGGTTTCATTAGGTTACAAGGAAGCTAAAAATACAACAAAATTTACAATCAATACTGAAAATAAAATTAAAGTACAACACTTACCTTATTATGAAGATCACAGGTATAGGCTATGTAATATAGGCCTACTGATTTGGCCTAAATAAAGTCAGTATTTGTGATGTAAATTATCTACATTAAAAACATATTCAAATACTTCCCACAGACCGCCTTAGATAGGACTACCTCCTGTGTTGCCAGATTTCAAGCAGCATGGCTTGTAAGAAATAAAGAAGGCAATGGGTGTGTGCATTACATGGTGTTTTCATTTGCCAGTGGGGAGAGAGTTCAGAAATGTGATTCTGTTCTTGTATGTTTTCATTGATTATTCCTTTATTTTTGTTAATATATATGTGATAAGATTCTGTTGCATTTAATTTTTTTCCTTTATCTATTGATTTTATTACTGACATAGTATTTTCTATAGTGTTCAGGTTATGATTGTGTTCTATCAACAACTCATTGTTGGCTCACAACAAAATTTGTGCCATTGTCACTCAAAATTAGATTTGGGAAACCTCTACGTGCAGTAAATCTTCTGAGGGCTGGTTTCACCAGATGAGATTAAAATGTCGAGTAGTTAAACTCGAGTAAAAGTTACTCTTCGAAATTAATCTCAGACAACACAATTGTGTTTCACCACACTTTCATGTGGATAAATATAATCTCGAGTAGTTACAAGGAGATTTATTCCATGATGGTGCTGATCCTGCAATTTCTCATACTGAAACATGTGAATCAACAATGTCGTGACCAACATTTGTATGAACAGCAGACGATAGTGTGTAGTGTTGACATACAAACATAAACAAACTTGAAAATGGATATGGTAGCAAATACAAGTAGCAAGCAGGAGAAACGGAGATATAGAAGTCAAAACTGGCTTCCGTCCAAGAAAATGTTGAGAAACAGGTTCAAACCCCGGTCGTGACTTTTTTTCCATAATATTTTTAAAGCCTAATTGCAGTGAAATGTATAAAATTTAAGAATTCAATGCCACACGCTTATGTTTCTTTGTTTTCATAATATTTTTAAAACGTAAATACAATGTTCCGTACTTGTTTTTTAAGAATTCGCTGCCACACGCTTATATTTTGTTATTTTCATGATATTTTAAAAACGTAAATACTTCGTACTTGCTTTTTAAGAATTCGCTGCCACTACTTTGTACCCTATTATTTTTTGCTTTCATGTATCTTAAAAACGTAACTACAGTGTACCGTATAACATTTTAAAAATTCATGCCCACTGTCTTTATATAATTTATAATAAACTGTCACAATGATTCAGACTGCAGTCTACTGAATAAAACTTTATGAATTCTCTGTCATTACCTTATATAATTCTTCACCAAGAATTATACAGGGCAGTGACAGTGAATTCTTAAATATTTTATACAGTAACGGTACACTAATTCAAATTAAAACTATTATTAAATCAAAAAAAATTAGCCGCGACCGGGGTTTGAACCTGCAACCTCTTGCGCCATAGGTTAGCACTATAACATCTGAGCCACGAACGATACTGAGGAGAGCACTTGACTATTGTGAATGTATACCGTACGTTTTCGCCTATATCTCACTTCAAAACTTTAAATGATATTTGTAGGTCTATGAGATGTGTTTAGGTAATCTTTATTGTACTATTCAGTTCGGAAAAATGGAATTATGATACTGATAACATTAATAACGAGACCTAATTCGTCTAAAAAGAGAAATATGAGAAGAAGAGTCTCACCTACTGTTTGCAGTGGAATACACGCTGAATGCAAGACCGTCTTTGGTTCCCGGTCATGACGTCAGTAATGGTTTGTAAAGGGCGTGCTCTCTTTTACTAACTACAAATTACAACAGTAATAGCTTTATAGTATACCATATATTTCACTCTAGTAATTCAAGCGAATATTATTAGCGATCTCTTGTAGCTTTATAGTATAGGGCCTGGGTGTAATAGTGTCGGATGTGTTGCTACTCCAAGATTAAGGAAGTTACTCGCTGAAATTTGGCCGTGTAAATATTAATCTCGATTAACCTAGTTACTCGCGTGTAACTTTGTGGTGAAACGATTTGAACGGTTACTCGAGATTAAGTCCGTACTTACTCTCGTGTAAAACGTTACTCCAGTTTGGTGAAACTGGGCCTGAATGCGGCAAGAAAATCCTGAGTACTAGACTCTTTACCAGTTCAAGATGTATTGCCTTTACAATGAGACAAACAAAGAGAGCATGTATGATTTACCAACCTTAACAAAGAGTAAAGAAGGTTTAACTCTACATGAGGGTAGTTCGCCCATTATGTGAGTGGTAAGAAGAGGTTTGCTATGAAAGCACTTTGCTATGTAGCATGAATGGATCATGCTGCAAACAACAGCTTTTCCACATGGAATCCAAAATCTATTTTGAAAAAAAAATAACACAGCTTGAGGGCCAGAATGCAATAGCCTTTCATGCTCATGAAATAAAATAGATGTGATACCAGCTGCTCAAGGAAAATTTATTTTATAATTCGTCACCTAGGCCTTTCGGTGCGCTTGGTAGGGTAGGGTTTGGAGTTCCAACAATTGAAATCAAGATTACATTTTGTCAAATTTATAAAAGTAAGATAAAATTTGGTGACAGTGCTTTTGTGAGCTGTGAATTTTATCTTATTTTTATAAATGTGACAAAACTTGCAAACAAAGTATGCATATATTGGAGACAATTCTTGCAACCCAGTAGGGCCTTACCACCAAACATCAAGAGAAAGTATTTGTGAATTTCAGACTCTCGATTACCTACAAAGTTTTTCCAAAAATTAGCAGGTTTCTGAAACCAGCACAAAACTATAGTCCACTAGTATGAGGAAAATGGAACAGACAAATTTAAGGACTTTATGACCTTAGACATAAGCCGAGAAAAGAAGAGAATTTCACAAAGTTCTAGTCGCACAATAGACTGTTGCTTCAATAGAGCAACTCTTTGACTTTGAAGTCAATAGGACAACTGAGACTTGATCATGATCAGATACTGTTCTAACATACACAAAGCACCATATACAGCTTCCGAAGTATCTGAGAAGCCATGAATTTCAACAGCCTTGTTCTTAACAAAGGGCATTACCTTTCTTTGAACTCGAAGCTCATTAAGAGGATGAATTTCACTGCAGACAGCATTCCAAGTTTCAAAAATGTTAGTATGTGAGTCTAATGACTCATCCCAATCAATTTTCAATTGCCAAACTACCTGTAGGATGAGTTTGCATTTAACTACTGCATAACCTAACAATCCTAGAGGATCAAATATTGAAGCATCAATGGCAAGAATGCTTCTTTTAGTGACAAACTTAAGGGATTCCTTCAGATTTATTTGAAACTGAAATTCATCAGACCTAGGGTGCCAAACAATACCTAATATCTTAACAGATTCATCACTGGTGAGGTTGCACAGAGACGAGAGTTCTCTGTCTTCCAAAGGTACATTAACAAGAGCTTCTGGACAATTCGACATCCATTTTCTAAGATGGAAATGTTCGCTATCCAGTATAGAAGTTATTTTGCCTTGAAGCTGTTTAGCTTCTTCAAGTTAATCGGAACCTGTGAACAGGTCATCAACATAAAAACAAGATCAAATAGTTTCTGATGCAATGGGGTGAGATTCTCTGTACCCATCAGCAACCTGAACTAAGCATCTTGTAGCAAGAAAAGGAGTAGAACTGGTACTACATGTAAGAGTAATCAGATGATAGTCCTTAATTTCTTCAACAGCAGATTCATGCCAAGCAATTTTCTGAAGGTTTCTATGTTCAGGATGAACCAGTACACATTAGTACATTTTTGCAATGTACACAGTGTGAGCACAGTGTAAGCTCTGAATTTTAAGATAATGGACAACAAACCAGGCTTTATGGTAGGGCTGACCATTAACATAGAATTCAAAGATATTCCATTTGAAGATGTACAACTCTCAGTTTCGTTTCTCAGTACTAGAGTCTTTCAATACACAATTATAGGGCTTGTAAAAGTTTGCGTTAGAATTTTCAGAGGGTGCAATTTTCATATGACCTAAGTCATTATATTCACGCATGAAATCTACATACAGTCGAGCCTTGATATCTTAAATCACTAGTAGATGCAAAAATAAATTCGAGTTATAAAAAATTTGAGTTGTAGAGAACATGAATATTGCAAATAGTTTTACCTTTTCTTGAATGAGAACATTAACCTTAATAAAATAAATATTTCTTAATCTAATTAATGAAAATAGTTTAATTAAAATTATAACAAAATACTGTATGGTTTACAAAGGACCCACACTTTTATGACTTTAGGAAGTCTGTCATTTTCTTCTACTTGACTTTTTACTTTCTCGCACATATGTGGTATAGAGAAAGTATTGTGATTGTGACAAAAAATCGGAATCGAGATAACGCCAGAAATACTGTATTGGACTCAGCTAAGCTCCTCTGGAATGTGGGGAAAGATAGAAGGGTTGGGTTTGCCTGAAGAGTGACTAATGGAAGGAGAATAGTTAAGGGAACGACCTAACATGCATTATAAAAACATTGACTCACCTCCATTATAGTGGTGTAGCTAATTCTGTTTCAGAGTTACTATCACATCTTCATCATCACTGCTGCTGCTGCTGCTGCTGCTGTCATCATCATTACTGCCTCCCAATGAAATAATTATATTGTCTAAGATGACAGGCTCCATTTCATGTTTATACCTATACTGATTCTCCATGTTCACAATATGCCTATAATAACCCTCCCAGTCCTCTTTAGTTATTTGTTTGATAGCCATTTCCGTCAGTTCTTTTAATCTTTTTAAAGATAAATATCCTGTCACATTATTTTCTCTGTCCAGGCGTTTCATTCTAGCCCATGCCAATTCAATTGGAGACAGGTCGCACATGTAAGGAGGAAGTCTCAAGACAATGTGACCAAATTCAGCTAGTCTGAGGTCAACCTTAAACATTTTTTCTTGGGGCCTGTGTTTTTCGATCAAAGCATAAAGGTCGACTTTGTGGAGATTTTCATCGAACTCAATCCCTTTTCTTCTGAGCCACTCTTTCATCTCACTGTTTAACGCGTATTTGTTTGGAGGCTTGTCGATTTGAATAGAGTGGTAGGATGCATTATCCATTACCACAACTGATGTAGGAGGAAGATTAGGAATTAATTTCTCGTTGACCCACTTTTCAAAGTTGATTTGGTTAATTTGCCCATGGTAATCCCCACTTGCTGACCCTTGTAAACCAATTCTGCCTTGTAAACGAATTCTGTATTGTTGAGGTAACCATTCCTGCTGCCTGCGTGTAATTAGCCTATTTCCTGCACTGAGGTTGGTACTTATGCCTATCTCTTCATCTGCATGTTGCCAGCATTACTTAAAAGTCAAATTGCTATCCACCCAGGTCTTGTCCAGATATACAATATCTCTTCCTGCAGTGCAAAATTCCTGTATCTTCCTCAGATAATGATGGCACCAAGCAACAACATGAGCTCTCTCAATCAATACTTTCCTCTTAGTCTGACACTTCATCCATTTGTAGCCCATTTTTTTCAAAAGTCTGTTCAAGGATCTAGCGCCCCACGGAAAATTAATTTTATTCCTGATTACAGGGAGAAGTTTACTCACTGTTGGCACTGTGTGTTCATGAGTGTAAAAGTCGTGAATAGTGTTTTTAATGACACATCTGTCAAAGTCATTTACATATGGTATACAACTGTATGTAAAGGCTGAGTCTGTTTTTTTTTTTTTCCCCCGGGGGTTGAGAGTTTTTCATCAGAACGATCATGATTTCCTTCTTTGTTTGCCTTCCTTATTTGTTTCACTGTATAGTCAGATACCCCAGTGTAATATGCCGCTCAGTTAGTGGCTTGTGTAACTAGATAACTTAAACACTTGTTCTTTGCCTCTTCATCACACTTTTCTATTACTGTAGCTATTATTTCACGCCCTTTGTAGTGAATTACTTTCCTTTTCTTAGGAGGCGTGTATATATACACACACACACTTTACTTAACTACACTAATGCTACTAATCGCAATAAATTGATGTATAAATATACTATCACTACTCTATACATGAAAACTATTCTATACTGAAAAGTACTCTGCACACTTCGCTCAAGATGAGAGAAAGATAGCGAAGAGTCCAACAACCCCAGTAGTATCGCTAGCCTTCCCCCATCCACAAACACACCCCTACATTCCAGAGGAGCTCAGCTGAGTCCAATACAATATATATTTCACGATGCCTACAAGCCGAAAAAAGTGTTTTTGGAATGACGTCCGTCTGTCCGTCTGTCTACGGACAAGCACAGCGGGTAAACGTTCATTGTATTTACTTTATTTTTTTAATTAAGAACTTTTCAGAATTTTATCAAACCACCCAGAATACTGAAATATTAAAGGGACTTTTCATGAAAATTTTTGGAAAATTTTTTATTTTTTAAAAATCAGCTTAACGATTTGAATAAAAATCTACAATTCGAAACTCTTATCTATGACTAACAAAATGGCTATATCCGTTTTTCTGCAAAAATGACTTGGGTATTTTACTCGTATCCATTTTCAATTTTTCTAGGCTATATGCATTACATTGGGCGATACATGGAAACTTAGCACAGTCAACTTGTAGAGAAAATTAAAAAGAACTTTTTTTGTTAAATACATTTCTTTATAAAATTATGAACATGATAAGCTGATAGAACTCTCTACCATGTCCATTTAACCAGAGGCAGAACACGACGCGACGAGATGTACCCGTACTTTGTACTCAACACAGACGACAATCTCATATATAGCCCCTGTACGATTGACAAAACGCACCCTACTGTTTATACTTCCACACATAACACCGAACTTCAAACATTCATTCCCCATACAACACCTAACTTCAAACATTAATTACTCCATTAAGGAAAAAGCGACAAGGAAACCAATTACACCCATCAATAGCCAATAACAACCCCTACAGTTTGATATATTACACATAACTTTTTATTAACCCGTTCCATCATTTTAATATAAAAACCTTAATAACCCTTTTCATTTTTATCACACCCACTACAAATTAATACCATTGGAAGCCCCGTAAAATAGCCCATCAGAATTAAATAACCATAACTATGATAACTTTCAGTTATCAGAGTTATTGATAAAAACATAAACCTAGTACCGCCCACATCTGCTGGAGCCGTCCGGCTGGCGCCTAGCCAATTTTGACAGCTCAAGTAATTAATGACCGATGCAACTTGCCTGTTTCAACGACGAAAAACGGAATATATTTCAAATCGGATAGCAGAAGAAACTACCTTACCCCAATCAGAGCAGACTTAGACACGGACACAACCAATTGGAACTACTTACCCCCACTACCCCTTACAAAGATATTAGCAGAAAGCACGGACATCTCGTCATCTATTGATCACACGACAGCTTAGACGAAAGAACTTCAAGACACACTTCAGACATAAGACTACGTTAAACATTATTAAACTCAAGTAACTTTGCAATATATTGATATTTAAACATTGTAATCCGCGCGATATAAATAGAAGTTATTATCAGCGTCGAAGCGCGTAATTTATATTATTTGGTAAAGACATTGATTTTATTATTACGAACCATTAATTGTGAACGTAAGATTGAACATTATTATCCGCGCGATACAAATAGAAACTACGAGAGAGTAAATGTAAAAGTAAATAGACATTTTCAACGGCGCGTACCAGTGAAGTAATTACTATTACAATTTAACAAGTTACAAAGTGTTACTTACGAACTTTAACGACGTACTAAATACTACTAAATATCAGAACTTACATCATCTAATAGAACTAAATCGATTAATTCAGCATTTCAGCAAATACTAAACTTTGGAAAATATATATTAATTTGAAAAGACGACTCAACTTTTAGTTACCATTATTCCTGACACCGCCCTTTGACTGTTATCTCGATTTTCTCTAGCCACTTCCCTAGATAAGAGTTCTCTAGCTTATAACTACCCCTGAGTACTACGCCCGGCACCCCTTATTTTAATCAGAACTCCAGAACCACTATACATCTAAAAATCCCACCGACAGTTATAAATCAACTCCCCTCCGACATTTAGTGATAAATAGCTACCCAACTTAGTGGCAAATCTTCAGGAGAGCGACGAACGGTGATAAATGGCGACCATCGTGATTGCTTGAATTTGAAGATCGAGGGACCAGTCAATAAAATTTAATTTTTCAACAATAAAATTCAGGAACACTACACTAAATCACACACCACCAAGTTTTAAATTCTGTGAGAAATTTTATTAGAGTCAGCACACCATTGGATTATTCATCATTTCATCAATACCCCCCCCCTGGATCTTCATCTACAACATTTTCCCTCATCACCTGGGCGCCTGGACATCACCTTTGGCCTGCCGCTGGACATCTGGACTACAAAAGGGTATCGTTAATCCAACTTAAGTGTCGAAAACTGAATTTTGCTCCTATTTTTATTTGAATTCAAAGTAAATTTTTTCAATTTAAATTTCAAATTTTTTTTGTATTTTAATTAATTTTTATTTTTTTTAGTAAATTCAATTGTATTGTATTAGTTTATGAAATTAAGGAATAATAAAGTATTCCAAATCATGGAGCCAAATTCTGATACTCCGATATTATGTTCAGAACAGAATCCTACTTCTGAAAACAATGAAAGTGCCTCTGTTCCTATTTCTGACAACTTAGAAATTACTCAGCATGAAACCGAAAGTGACCTTGCTAGCTTGCCTGTTACGCAACCCCCTGTTAATATCCCAGCTGTGAGTGCACCCACCCCATCGACTTCTACTCAGAACACCATAAACTTAGACCCTAACCTTCCTTCTTTCAGTTTAGATTTTTTGTCACAAATTCAGACAATGATAGTAGGAATTTCTACACAAGTGAACGAACTTGCAACACAAAACACCACTCTTAAAAACGAGTTAAATTCCGCACTAGAAACACAGAACTCCACACTTGCTACTCAAAATCAACAATTGAGAGTCGAAATTGCCACACAAAACACCACTCTTAAGAATGAGTTAAATTCAACACTTGAAAGTCAAAATCAACAAAATGCTACAATGAACTCCACACTTGAAAGTCAGATTGCTAACATGAACACGAATATAAATTCAACACTTGAAAATCAAAATCAACAAATCTCAACAATGAATGCTACACTAACTACATTAATCACTGAACACCGCACTCAGGTTACGTCTGAATTACAAAATTTAGACAGTAGAGTCACAGCTCAAATTGCTACCTCAGAACAAGTGTTGACAAATCATATTTCCTCTGTAGAAAATCATGTCACCTCAGTAGAAAGGGTAACTGTTAGCAATTCTACGAAATTGGTATCCCTTCAATCAGAGTTAGACCGACTTAGGCAAAGGGTTAGAGACCAAGAAAGCCTAATCGAACAAACCAGGGAAAATGCTTTGATCCCTCATGTTTGTAATACCCCATCAACATCTGCCTCTACTTCTTCCAACCCCCCTGATCCAGTACCTCAAGCCCCTGAAATACCAGAACCACCTGCACCATTACCCAGAACCAACAATGGATTGGATCAACGAGCTGCCAGCACTAATCAAACACCCCAAAATGTTGTAAACAATAGTTTTTCATTGCACAATTCAGATTTTCCATTACCGTATTTTGAAGATACCTTGAAAACAAACCCTGTCAGATATTTAAAGGACCTAAAAACTTATTTTGCTTTACGAGGAGTCCCAGAACATCTAAAAATGATTTTTGTGAATCAATCTTTAAAAGCTAACGCAGCTCGCTGGCTCCAAGTCATCGATCCCAACAACCTCCTGTCCATAGGTCAGTTTGAGGAAATGTTTTTATCTGAGTATTGGAGCGAAAGCGAGCAAAGCCGTTTGAGATCGCGAATATTTCAAGGTAAGTACGACCGTAGCCACGGCCAAACCTATCTACAATATTTCATTTCTTTGTGTGAAAGCCGCCAACTGCTTAAACCAGAAATTTTGGAGCAAGATTTTCTAAAGGCACTCCCGTCTCACTTTCCGCCTGTAATAAGGAATTGCCTTGTTGTCGCATCTCCTCAATCCACCACTGAGATGTTAAAATTACTAAAGTCAATGCAGGACCTAACTTACACTTCCACTAAACCATCGCACCCCATTGTGTCAGCTAACCAAACTCACCGGAAAAACATTAATCTGGTACAAACTTCTGACAATCAGGAAAATTTCCAGATTGGGTCGCGGACAGGAATTTCAACTGAGGACCAGCAAAACAATGATTCTAGGGACAACAGACCTTATTGGCCCCAAACAGAGTACGTGCGAAACGCCCGCAATAATTGGCAAACCCGTGGTTTCCGTTTCAGGCCGTATGGCTATTACAATAATAGGCAAGGGAACAGTTACCGTGGTCAGAACAGACGTGGCTATGCAGGAAACAGGCCTAACTGGTTTAACCGTAATCAGTATAACCAAGGTTTCTTTCGCCCCTACTATAGAGGCTGGAATAATTTCAGGTACTCCCGCCGTAACTACAATAATCAATATGAAAGGAACAATTCTTATGAAAGCCCGAGAAATAGACCTAACAACAATTCCCCGAGTAACATGGAAGACAGACAAGGAAATAATGACACATCCCAGAATGAAATAAGGACCCCTAACCCCCTCGACCAGATTGATAGATCATAATTTTTCTTATTTTTCCTTCGCTAAATAACTCAAAACGAAACTTCCCAAAACAGCATAGAATGTTAAAATTATAACAGGAAATGTAAATATCAAAATGAACCAGCATTACCTTATTATAAATAAATTTGAATGTTTGAAATTTTATAAACAACAATAATTAAAAGAGAATAACCATGCCAGTGCCAACAATGTGGAAGTACTGCCCATTGTTGACAACAATTTAATTGTTAGTAGTGTTATTTTTCCTTTTAGATAATAAATAAATTGAAATTTTGTTTGGAATATTAATTAAATATTTGACCACAGTAATAATATTCATAGAAATTGAAATTCTTTTGGACACTTATGACTTAAGAAGTTTATCAAATTATATTAACATTTTGTTAATAGTGATGACATAACCACACCCCTTAGTTAAGATGTAAATAATGTATATATGTGTGGAATGTCACCCCTATTAATTCAGTGAATATTTCAGAAAATTTCCCCAATTTTATTTTAACCAACATGCTCCTTGGAACCCAGTACAACGTGACAGATATTTTAAGAATTTAGAAAGTTTATTCAAAGAGAACAAAATCCCATTCAACTCAAGTCTCCCCTTTGCAAGTTACAACTCATTGTACGACCGACCCTTGGCCGGAAACACCCCGCTGTGCTGTAAACTGGTAGTAAACATTGAACTTGACATGTATAATACCAGGCAACGACCCCAATACAAACTGTTGAGAAGAAATTCTTGTAACCTACAACAATCACCTGTTAGAACTATATTATGTCATGAACCCCAAACAGAAATGCCTAAGAAAGTTTAAAGCAGAAGGAGAAGTAAAAGGGATTATCGACCAGGACTCGGAAAACGTTTTATCAGACTGACATTGTAAAATAATTAGAGTGATTCATACTTCTCAAATTAATGTTTTACCTGACGTTATATATAACGAATGTGATACTTACAAGGTAGAGTGTAATTAGCCTCCCCGTGGTTGTTGCAAAGACTATGATGAAATGATTCTTATTCTATAAAATAGAGTGAGACATCACAACAGCCATTCCACTACAGATGTAAGTGCAACAAATAAGCTTATTGCCATTGTTAGTGAACCTTTGTATATATGTAATTTTAAGATAGGCCACTCCCTTTATTTATTCAACTGAAGAGTTAAAACATTCATTTGACAAAGGTAATCACACTATTATTTGAAGTAGTAAATAAGTAAACATTGAAATTTCGACATATTTGAATTTTATTGGAGTAGTACATAGAGTAAGAATAATTAAATTTTGTTAATTTTTCAAAAAGAAAAATTATTTTACATAAACAATATGGACAGGAAATAACCCTCTCCCTACACTAATTAAGTAGAATTGTATAGCAAAAGTGAAGTAAAAGAATGATCAGAGTTAAGTAAGAATTTGAAAGTGAAATAGTTGTTGAGAAATATGTGTGTTAACAAATAAGAATCTTGAAGGTAAAACAATGAGGAATATAACAAAAGGTAAGAAATAAATGTATGATAAGCAAAATGAGTGAATAATTAAGATGGTACAATATATGTCTACTAGGAAAATATGAAGTAATGATAGTTATGAAGTGAGAAATATGAGAATAAATGAGGAAATATGATAACGAGTATTAAAAGTAATATGAAAGAAAAGAATGATAATGAGTATTGAGATTAATAAAGAAATTGTGAAGGTAAGACATAAAAGATGATTTATGAGGTTAGAATAATGGAAACAAGGTAAAAGAATATTGAAAGAATGAAAAGGAACATTAAGGAATGATTATTAATGAGGTAAATAGATAAAAAGGAGTAGGAAGAAAACATGTGTAATCTGAATATAATATCAGTGTATTAAGTAGACCAATGAGGAAGATTAGCGTACTCCAACGTTTGACATCAACAACATATGGATTACCATCAAAAATCAGCGTTATGCAAGAAGATATTGAAATTAATATTAATATCAAGAAATTCGAGTGTATTTTATAATTTTATTTGTGTATAAGGTATAATTATGATTTTGTTTTACTAGTTAATCAAATGGACTATGAACTCAGCAAAATGTGTACTACGACCAAGAAGAAAAGTGACCAATTCAAGGTAAAATTATGTTAAAAGTGTATTTTATTGATTATGAATTTATTTGTGTATGTGTAATTACGGCAGAATTAATCAAAAGTATAGATGATGTAAGGATCTAAATTTTTCAAGAATAGATATTGAAAACAAAGACAATTGATAGAAAAGCTAATATCAAAGTAAAACACAATAGAGAGAACCCACGAAATGATTCGAAGTGACGACGGAGAATTATTTTAGGGAATCGAAAAATTAAATTTCCATATTTCATTCAAAACTAAACACCGCCACTCTTCAAATTCCAGATTGGGTATTATAATGATCATAAAATCCCGCTCTTATTGATGCTGCAGCTCAATTCCTCGCGTGAGTTTTTTAATCATTATGCGGACATCTTGTACCCGTACTTTGTACTCAACACAGACGACAATCTCATATATAGCCCCTGTACGATTGACAAAACGCACCCTACTGTTTATACTTCCACACATAACACCGAACTTCAAACATTCATTCCCCATACAACACCTAACTTCAAACATTAATTACTCCATTAAGGAAAAAGCGACAAGGAAACCAATTACACCCATCAATAGCCAATAACAACCCCTACAGTTTGATATATTACACATAACTTTTTATTAACCCGTTCCATCATTTTAATATAAAAACCTTAATAACCCTTTTCATTTTTATCACACCCACTACAAATTAATACCATTGGAAGCCCCGTAAAATAGCCCATCAGAATTAAATAACCATAACTATGATAACTTTCAGTTATCAGAGTTATTGATAAAAACATAAACCTAGTACCGCCCACATCTGCTGGAGCCGTCCGGCTGGCGCCTAGCCAATTTTGACAGCTCAAGTAATTAATGACCGATGCAACTTGCCTGTTTCAACGACGAAAAACGGAATATATTTCAAATCGGATAGCAGAAGAAACTACCTTACCCCAATCAGAGCAGACTTAGACACGGACACAACCAATTGGAACTACTTACCCCCACTACCCCTTACAAAGATATTAGCAGAAAGCACGGACATCTCGTCATCTATTGATCACACGACAGCTTAGACGAAAGAACTTCAAGACACACTTCAGACATAAGACTACGTTAAACATTATTAAACTCAAGTAACTTTGCAATATATTGATATTTAAACATTGTAATCCGCGCGATATAAATAGAAGTTATTATCAGCGTCGAAGCGCGTAATTTATATTATTTGGTAAAGACATTGATTTTATTATTACGAACCATTAATTGTGAACGTAAGATTGAACATTATTATCCGCGCGATACAAATAGAAACTACGAGAGAGTAAATGTAAAAGTAAATAGACATTTTCAACGGCGCGTACCAGTGAAGTAATTACTATTACAATTTAACAAGTTACAAAGTGTTACTTACGAACTTTAACGACGTACTAAATACTACTAAATATCAGAACTTACATCATCTAATAGAACTAAATCGATTAATTCAGCATTTCAGCAAATACTAAACTTTGGAAAATATATATTAATTTGAAAAGACGACTCAACTTTTAGTTACCATTATTCCTGACACCGCCCTTTGACTGTTATCTCGATTTTCTCTAGCCACTTCCCTAGATAAGAGTTCTCTAGCTTATAACTACCCCTGAGTACTACGCCCGGCACCCCTTATTTTAATCAGAACTCCAGAACCACTATACATCTAAAAATCCCACCGACAGTTATAAATCAACTCCCCTCCGACATTTAGTGATAAATAGCTACCCAACTTAGTGGCAAATCTTCAGGAGAGCGACGAACGGTGATAGAGACGAATAAGATTGTCAGGTTGTAGATATTGCACTTTTTGCATATGGTAAGGGTACATATCATTCTCTTTAAGCGTTCTCCATACCTTTGAAGAACTACAACCTAATCGCCGAGCTACATGTCTTGTTGATGTTTTAGGACTGCCATGTACAATGTCGAGAATGTGTTCTTCTCCTACATTACGTTTACGATCTCGTTCATACTGGATTGTAACACTGGGAAGAGAACCACTTTTTCTTAATATGTTAAATGTTCCACTAAAGGTTTTGGGATTGGGCAATTTGGATAGCGGTGTTGATACTCAGTTGCAGCAGCTGTTGCATTTCCGTCACATACACCATAAATAAATACCATATCAGAGTATTCCTCTGTTGTAAATTTTAACGGCATGTTCAGACAACAATCAGTAAGAACACACAGTCATCTGTTACTCTACAATGGACGGTAGTCAACTATCTAGCTTAGGATGGCTCTGGATGCCAATAAAACTTGGCCATGCGCGCAACGTACGTTGAGCTCTGTTCACACTGAGACGTTCATAAATATCTACATTACTCTGTAAATATTTGAGATAAGTAAAACTTATATTAAGAAAAGTTGTTCCAAATAACATTAGGAACATGCTGTGTTACTGGCGGTAAAACCTGTAGAATTAATTTTTTTTTCTGAACAGCAAACACAGCTCACAAAACCAATATATATATATATATATATATATTTACCTATAACACTGTTACTGGCGCTTTACGAGTCTTTCGTTTAGCAAATGTTTCGATCATACTGTCGTCTAGTTGCCTTGCCAATTTAGATTCAGTCGCCAAGGTCCCTAAATCTGTGAGGCGTTCTTGATGTATAGTTGATCTAAGACAATTTTTAACATGAGCCAGAGTGCTGAATGATCTTTCTGCTTCAGCTACAGTCACTGGAAGGGTACAAAAGATGCACAAAGCTACACATATATTAGGAAATAAGCTTGAAATTGTAAGTTCATGCTCTGTTGTGACATCAGCATGATACTCGCTAATGAATTGGTTGCATGCTTCAGACATGTACAGAGACCTTTTCTCGAAGTGCTCGGGAAAACGGCGGGTAGCGTGGTCAGCAGCCGGTACTCTAGGTCCCCGGCATGCATGCTACTTCTCTCCGGGGCACTTCTACGATCTTCTAAGATAATAAACGTTCAATTGTACTCACCAACCTTACAGGTGTTGCTGAAAATGCTCTCCATTTGATTGTACACATAGCTGGCATCTTCTAATAAAAGAATGAACAACATTTTCAAGTTCTACCGCAGTGATGGCATCAATTTCTTCTCTGATGTAGCCTTTTAGTTCATCGATAGAATGTGGATTCTTCCTGTAAACCCTGCCTTTTATTGTCCCCCACAAATAAAAATCACAGGGCGTTAATTCAGGGCTTCGTGGAGGCCACAGGTCTTTACTAATTACCCTCCTATCAAAAATACACCGCAATTCCCTCATTGATGCGTCTGCTGTATGCGCAGTGGCGGAATCTTGTTGGAAATATACCAACATGCGTTCTTGATATGTAAGTTCATCGAAGAATGGATCCAGGATTAAATTTATATAGCGTTCACTGTTTATTGTTTCCTCAAAAAAAATGGGCCCAATGATGCGGTGCCCATTTATCGCACACCAAACACCTATCTTCTGATCGTGCAAGGGCTTCTGAATAACAAAATTTGGTTTTTCCGCACTGTAATATCTGTTATTCTGTGAACATACACGTCCGTGTAAGTGAAACCACGCTTCATCTGAAAAAATATATCGATGATGGATCAACTGCTCCTGAATTAACATTCTCTAGCAACCAGTTACAAAAATTGACTCTCTTTACATAGTCTGTCGGGACTAACTGTTGCGCTAAGGGAATTTTATATGGCTTTAGCTTCAATAATTTTGCTGCTGTTCTTGCACTAGACATAGACACACTAGTTTCGTGCACTAAACATCTGAGAGATTTCTGAGGGGTGTGTTCTAATCTTTGGCCTATCTCATATAATTTTTCTTCTGTAAGAACTCGACGCTTTACATTCGGTTTCGGTTTGTTTATTGAGCCTGTTTCTTTGAATCGTTTAGCAAGTCTCTTAATTGTACTGACAGAAGGCACAGGTCTCATTGGAAATTTTTGTCTCGTTTTTGCTCATGATTTTCTGTATTTTATATACGTATTGTACAGATATACACATTCACGCAAAGAGTACTTCAGATTAGCCATTACCACAATACACAATATACACACTGACTTTAATACACTACATATGCAACTGGAGATCAACTACAACTAACGTCTTTATTCAGTAACATGGCAAGGTCAGTAGCAGCGCGGGAGAAACTGCCAAGTCAGCGGAAGTTCCACGACCGGGCGGGGATCCCCTCACCCGCTGTTTTCCCGATCACTTCAAGAAAAGGTCTCTGTATAAGTATTTCCATCTAAAAGTTTCATTGCCTCATATCAGGTTCTCAAGGCAGAGACTAAATTATCAACAATGACGTAAAAAACATTTCTTTGGAACAGTACTCAGAATTTATGTCTGTTTCATCGTGAAATGATTTCTTCCTCTTTGTGCGCACCTGTGCAAGTTTGGGCTCAATATTGAATGCACTATCAACAATTTTACATTCGGAGAGAATTGCTTCCCAGTTTTCGTGTAGACAGCTTAAATCGTCCAGTAAGCTCTCAAAGTTTCTTACTTCAATATCTATAGTAGCATTTCGAGCTTGCGGTAGTTTTCTCCTGTAGTCAATTGCTACCAACAACTTTAGCCAAATTGTTGCCATGATTAAGCACTGAAAGATTTCACATAGGCCAAAATACCTCTTATCAGAGAACTTGTTTCAGCTGACAAATTCAAGTTAATGAGAGATTCAACAGCAATGGCGATTTTATCTAAATGAATTGCAATTGCTCGTACAGTGTCAACTCGTGCACTCCAACGGGTTTCAACTGAACAGGTTGTAAAGTTGTTGAATCACACACAAAAAAAAATGTCTGCTTCAGGACAGCTCACAGCATGTATTCCATATAAGTTAAGGCTATGACAAGCACACGGAAAAAATTTTGCAAGATGATTCCACTGAAAAAATGTGACTGTGTACCTTTATAAGCCCCACTCATATTACTCCCATTATCATAACCTTGTCCACAGCAATCGCTGATAGGAATAGGAATTGAGTGTTTCGTGTTGATCAAATTAAATTTGCAATAGCAACTTCAGTTTTCTGATTACAGTCTACTAATTCCAAAGACACAGCAATATAACCCCATTTTCTCTTGCAAGGTCAATAACTTGCAGAATCTTTGTGTGTTTAGTGGCCATCTAAGATGAACAGCACAATATTTTCCTTGCTTGCACTGGAAAATTTTATAAACTTTTCAAATCATTTGGCGAATAATTCTGTTCATCCACCCTGTTTCGTGACATTCGGCCCAACCTCCAGGGGGTAGACCTAATTCAAACTCTTTTTGCATCCTTTTCCTAGTAAAGAACAGCATGAGTGGCATGTAGACACCTGCTGCAGATACACATATTTCAGCCGTTACTGTTTCTCCTCTTTTGGATGAAGTCAGAACTCCTACTGACCATTTTCCTCACGGGGTAATTAACTTTAGAATGTCCTTTCGGGTGTACTGATATCCCCATTTTGTTGCAATTGTAAATACGATCTGCACACAGTTTATATTTGTCAACACATTGGGCCAATAGCTCAAAAAATTTGGAAACATTTGGCCTATTGAAACCCATTGCTCTGGCATTAGAAGTAGCCTCTGGTTTCCTAATTCTCAGATCTGGATGTCGTAAAAGAAACTGGTGCATCCAGTCCTCACGGGCCATCTTAAGATCTTTATTAAATGGGTGTGCCAGGTTGTTCTTTTCTGCCAACTGAAAAGCAAGAGCTCTGAAATCTTTCATGCTTAACCCATCGCGGGCAGCCATATTTATGGATCTGGGCGGAAGGAAATTCTTCAAAATAAATAAATCCTGTAACATTCATTCTATATACCTAGAAGCATGCTTATACATATAAAAATAATGATTTACCTCAATTAGATTCAGCAACACTTATGAGAAGCTCTTAGTTTTGGATGTAAACATCCCGAGGAAGATTTGTTCTTGCAAGAAAGGCACAAGTGTCACTTAACCTTCAGTTTGCGGGGAAAGTATATACATGTACTGGTGGATGCACTAGCGTCCACGCACTTTTTACAACTTCTTGGTCACAATTCTTACGTAGAATTATGATTATATAAATTATATTTTTAACAGAAATAATGGAGTAAATAATGATAAATAATTACAAATAAATAATTGAAAAAAATTATAAAATGAATCCTGCCTCTTATATACACAAATGCACTGATTGCGTTGAGAACTTCTCTTGTGTATGGTACAGCTTGAAACATGTATCAGGATGCAGATAGGGCTTTATACACAGGTTTTGCAAAAATATATGGTGTATTTTGTTTTCATTTTGGCTTTGCACACAACACAGGCAAGGGCACCTTTTTCCCTTCTACCCATGAAGTGAGGCACCCCTGAAAGCCTTTCTTCTTTAGGGCCTCCTGTTACTGCCCTACCAGGTTTGATGGCACGGGTTCGCATCCTGTCTTCCACCAAAGCAACCACTAGACTTTTCCGAAATTTCTTGTGACTCATGGGAGTTTCATTTCTCTGTACCATGGAGTAGAGTAGATACGAATTTACAATCGCCACCTCCAATAGCCAGAAGAACATTTTGCGGTACTATTTCACTGTCCTCTTCAGAAACTGGTATGAAGCGATATAGTGGTCTGTCCTATCTACTCCACCCATATTCTTAGTGTAATCAAAAATAACATCAGGTTTTGGTGTAGGTGGCTGATTGGGGAACTTTGATGGGACATTTGTAATTTTTGTTTCGTCTCCTTGATGGCATGTACTTAGCATGGTGACCATCCTTTTGTCCTTCCATGCAAGAACCAGTTTTTCATTTTTTCGAAAGCTGACAATGTTACCTTTCTTCATTTTTTCACTCCTTTTAACTGCTCACGCATTCCCTTCCTATTTGCCATTACAGTACCTGTAGTCATCATATTCATGCCCAATAAGGTGTCAGAAAGTTGTGGCGAGGTGTAGTACCTATCAGTGTATATGTGGTGACCAGAAGGAGGATTGTTATGGTCTTTTATCAATGTCGAACATAAATCCTTCACAACCTGTGTGGTTTTTAGGAGGTCTAAGTCTGCACTATCCTGTTTCCCCATGTACGGTTCAAAGTTGTATAAATACCCGTTATTGGAATCTGAAAGGGCAAATACCTTTAGGCCAAACTTTGATGGTTTATTTGGGTTATACACCCTGAAAGATACTCTACCTTTGAAACTGATAGTACTCTTGTCAAGTGATATATTTTGCTGGGGTGAATAAAAAAGTTGACATTTTTCTCTTATTTTATGCAAAATGTTTTTTTATCGGGTCCCCCTTCTTTAGAACTTGGTTTCCATCCCCATGAGCAAAATGTAAATTCAAAAAAAAAATTAGCAAGAATTCACCTCTTGAAATTACATCTCCAAAGAAAGGCATTTTATCAATCCATGCCCTTGAGAAAGAGTCTTTTATGTCAGGTAGGGTGTGAAGACCCATATTGATGACCATTCCTAAATATGCTTTTAGGTCAATAAGGGAGGGGGGTTTCCAACAAGACATTCTCGATGTTTTAGTTGGTGAACTAGATTGCTGTTTCCTTTTTTCTCCATGAAGCTTTGTTTCCTCTACTATCAAGTCAAGGATATCGTCATAAAAAAATAATGAAAAATAATCTATGTGATGGCAAAATTGGTCCCTGCTCAGTGTTCCTAACCGGTATAGTAAGATGCCCGGGATCAAAATTACTTACTTCCACCCATTTATCTGGGGGTGTTGCAGCAACACCAGCATCACTTGTGTCACTCTCGCCCTCAGATGCTTCGGTATCAGAAAAAGCGTCGTCACTCGAAGATATGTGCATATTGCTGAATTCTTCATCTGATTCCTCCAACATCTGCATTATCTCCTGCCCTCTCAATATTCGTTTTTATCTATTTGTACGAAAACAACAAGAAACTCCGGAAATAAACACACAAGAAAACTGCGCACGCGCAAAGGTTCATTCAACCTGCTAGAACTGATAAATAAATGTGGGGACATGGGTAAATCATGGTCTGGGGGTTACAGGAACCTCAACTAGCATTACCATGACATCTTTTGTCGATTTAGTGGTACTACAAGAAGCTAGAATAGGTCTAATCTTCCCACTGAATATATTCATTTTCGCCCGGTGCAATGGGAAGCAAGACCGAATATTCAGTTTCGCCCGGGAAGGGTTAAACCAAATAACCTTCCTTTCATATCCTTTAGGTAATTGACTAGCTCATTTTCTTGATCCTTTGAGAAAACAGATTGGAATTTTCCTCTGAACTTGTCGATTTAAAAGGCATCGTCCTTTAGTTTGTGTTGAAATGCTCTCTGCAAAATAGTTTTCGAAACATTGAATTGTGCACTAGCTTTACTAAGTCCCATTTCTTTTTTCTCTACAGCTGCCACTGCTTTTTCCATGTCATTTTCAGACCACTCTTGGCGTTTAGTCTATATCATATGTACGAGGTGCATTCAAGTTCTAAGGCCTCCGATTTTTTTTCTAACTAACTACTCACCCGAAAACGATGAAACTGGCGTTACTTCTCGACGTAATCGCCCTGCAGACGTACACATTTTTCACAACGTCAACGCCATGATTCCATGGCAGCGGAAAAGGCTTCTTTAGGAGTCTGTTTTGACCACCGGAAAATTGCTGAGGCAATAGCAGCACGGCTGATGAATGTGCGGCCACGGAGAGTGTCTTTCATTGTTGGAAAAAGCCAAAAGTCACTAGGAGCCAGGTCAGGTGAGGTAGGGAGCATGAGAAATTACTTCAAATAATGTAGTATATGGTCGGTTGTTTAAACTCAAACTTCACTTACTTGTTTCTTTTTAAGAATCATGATTTCGATCAGCCTCCTGATCAAAATCATGATTCTTAAAAAGAAACAAGTAAGTGAAGTTTGAGTTTAAACAACCGACCATATACTACATTATTTATAGTATCACTTCACTGTAAAAAATCCCACGTAATATATTATGAAATTACTTCAAAGTTGTTTTCACGAAGAAACTGTTGCGTAACGTTAGCTCGATGTGCGGGTGCGTTGTCTTGGTGAAACAGCACACGCGCAGCCCTTCCCGGACGTTTTTGTTGCAGTGCAGGAAGGAATTTGTTCTTCAAAACATTTTCGTAGGATGCACCTGTTACCGTAGTGCCCTTTGGAACGCAATGGGTAAGGATTACGCCCTCGCTGTCCCAGAACATGGACACCATCATTTTTTCAGCACTGGCGGTTACTCGAAATTTTTTTGGTGGCGGTGAATCTGTGTGCTTCCATTGAGCTGACTGGCGCTTTGTTTCTGGATTGAAAAATGGCATCCACGTCTCATCCATTGTCACAATCGACGAAAAGAAAGTCCCATTCATGCTGTCATTGCGCATCAACATTCCTTGGCAACATGCCACACGGACAGCCTTGTGGTCGTCCGTCAGCATTCGTGGCACCCACCTCGATGACACTTTTTGCATTTTCAGGTCGTCATGCAGGATTGTGTGCACAGAACCCACGGAAATGCCAACACTGGAGGCGATCTGTTCAATAGTCATTCGGTGATCCCCCAAAACAATTCTCTCCACTTTCTCGATCATGTCATCAGACCGGCTTGTGCGAGCCCGAGGTTGTTTCGGTTTGTTGTCACACGATGTTCTGCCTTCATTAAACTGTCGCACCCACGAACGCACTTTCGACAAATCCATAACTCCATCACCACATGTCTCCTTCAACTGTCGATGAATTTCAATTGGTGTCACACCACGCAAATTCAGAAAACGAATGATTGCACGCTGTTCAAGTAAAGAAAAGTCGCCATTTTAAGTATCTAAAACAGTTCTCATTCTCGTGGCTGGCGCTAAAATTCCATCTGTCATATAGTGCTGCCATCTCTGTGACGTATTGACAACGAACGCGGGCTCATTTTAAAACAATGCACATGTTTCTATTTCTTTCCAGTCTGGAGAAAAAAAATCGGAGGCCTTAGAACTTGAATGCACCTCGTATTGATCAATGGATGAATAAAATACTATACTAGACTATACTATACTATACTATAGTTTGGATCAGAGGAAGTGGATGGTTTCAGTAACTCATCTGCTTGTTCTTCTCTTGGAGAGGACTCTTCTCACGGTGTAGGTGGTCTAGGGATTGGGAGTTCAGGCCCATGTGGAACAGGTCTTAGCAGATGGAACATTGGGGTACTCAGTATAAGATTTTGTCCTTTTAGAATGTCCTCCAATTTTTGTTAAGCAAAAATAACAATCTTGTGCATGGCTAGTTGGTTCACGCCAGATAATTGGGACCATGAAAAGAGGTTGTACAGCACACGTTCGGGGCCCACACTTTGTTTTCATCACCAACACGACATCCAAAATAACGGTAGTATGCCTCTTTTAATATTTCTGTTAAAGATTTACGTTGATTTTTAATAGTAAACTCTGCACACATGCAACAGAAAGTATTTGGTGAATAAACACACACACGGCGTAATTTCTTCATTGCAGTGAAAATTAAAACTACAGGAAGCAAAACTCACAACACTTTTCAGAGGCACAGCCAAACTCAGACTAAACAAAAAACCTGAACATTTCATGTTGACACCCACCTCACCCCATACACTCAGTTATTTCCTGTCTGCCAAGCACTTCACTAATCCCTACCTCGAGAGGTACCGCACATCCGTATGGCTGTTCAGGCATGTAAGAATGGACAAATTGTTGTCCAATCTGGCTTTAAGAAAGATAATTAAGCTCCACAATTCGTTAATAATTATAATAATTTATGTATACTAATTATAATTATAATTATAAAAAGTGTAGGTTGTAATAATTATTACTACTACTTTTTCATATTTTTAGATATATTTTAGTGATTTTCTAAAAATTTGAGGATGATGGAACATTTTTATCTTCATATTCGTAAATAGCACATAAAGCTTGATCTGATACACATAGTTTCAACCATGTGGCAAAAACCTTGTTAAATTGTGTTATTTACATTAAAAGCGCAATGGACTATAGAACAGATGGGAAAAAAAGCATACAAATTTATACAAGGTGCAAACAATGCCCAGAAGCAAGAAAACAAAACACCCATCAAGCACAATAACAAATTTCTGACTAATGACTCAATAATAGCAGAAGCTTTTAATAAACACTATGCTAACTCCCACAAACCTATAAGGTCTAACAAACGCTTAAGAAAGAATCTTAAACAAAATACAAAAAATCACCCTAATACCTATTGTAATATCTTCTCCGAAGAATTTACTATGCAGGAACTAAACATAGCAATCAACAGTTTACCAAACAGAAAGTCCCCTGGACCCGACCAGATTTACCCGGAATTTGTTAAAAATCTAGGAAAATTAGCTAAACGGAAATTACTCACTCTTTACAACCTATCATGGAAAACTACAGTACCCACTGAGTGGAGAAAAGCAATAATTATCCCAGTCTTAAAGAAAGACAAACCAGCTTCTGAAATAAAAAGTTACAGACCCATAGCCCTTACCAGTATTATAGCGAAAACCATGGAGAAAATGGTTGCCAACAGACTAAACTGGTTCCTAGAATCACAAAATTTAATTTCTCCGTACCAAGCTGGATTTCGTGAGTTCCACTCAACAAACGAACAAATTCTTCTACTTAGCCAAGAAATCAAAGACTCGTTTAACAGAAGAGAAGACACACTGGCAGCCTTTATTGATTTCCAAAGTGCATATGACTCTATTTGCAGACTTAAATTATTACAGAAATTACAAGACTTAGGTATAAAAGGCCACCTATTTACATGGATATCACACTTCCTCTCCCAGCGTTTCATCGCTACCAGGTACGGAAAGAATACATCCAGATATAGACAGATACACCGCGGTCTACCCCAAGGAGCAGTCCTCAGCACCACACTGTTCAATGTATATATCAATGATCTACCAAGTAAACTACTGAAATCTGGAGTAAAATGTGCACTTTTTGCCGACGATCTTGTAATATGGGACTCCATCCCAAAAACCAAGGGCTCCATGAAAGGAAAAAGAATACAAGAGGCACTAGATATTCTAAAATGGTGGTCCCTTAACAACTCAATGACCATCAACACCTCCAAATCCAACTATCAGTTTTTTTCACTGCGGAAAAAGCAAATGAACATAAAACTAACGTTCGATGGGAAACCCCTTCCAGAAACACAAACAGCAAAATATTTGGGAATGAGCTTAGATACTAAGCTTACGTGGAAAACACACTTAGAACACATAAAACAAAAAGCTGAAAAACGCCTGACACTACTAAAAAGGTTAGCAGGGAAAAAATGGGGATGCTCAAGAGACACATTAAACACAACATATAATGTGTACATAAAACCTATAATTACATACTGTGGCGAAGTTCTGATAACAGCAAATCTTAACACAATCCAACGTTTCCAGAATCAAAGCCTTAGACTGATCACAGGCGCTGTGAAATCTACACCAGTGGCTGCTATGGAAATACTAACAAAACAGCAACCTATCCAATTAGAACTAGAAAAATCTGCTGTTATACAATACGAAAAGTTAATCAGACTTCCCTTCAACACTTGGCAGACAAGAAATTTTTCAACCCACCTTAAAACACAGGACAGTTTCCTCACTAAAATACACAATATCAAAAAGCAGATAACTCTACCTCTTAACAAAGAAAATTTACTCCATAGAATAAACCCATTACAAACAATAGATATAGAATACTATACAGATCTAATGGAAGAAATTAAAAAAGACAACACTCCAACAGAAGTTTTGAAATTGTTAGCATTAGAAACAATTCACTCAAGATTTCCAGAGGAACAATGGCTACACATCTTCACTGATGGCTCCCTTCTACCAAATCAATCCGGAGCAGGTGCTGGAGCCACATGCCAACTTTTCTCCTTTTACAAACCCCTGGGATTTGGCACTACAAACTTTGATGGAGAAGTCGAGGCTATTTACACATCACTGCAAAATCTATTGTATAGAATAACTAAATTTCAACAAGCAGTTATTCTCTCTGACTCAAGAGCAGCAATCCTGGCTGTAGCATCTACGTTATGCGCCACCCCTCCGGCTAGTCACAAAGTCAAACATTAATAATTACCTGGACAAAATTTCTCCGCTACCTGACGCCAGGTCCAGTCCCAGAGGATCTAAGTTAAGTGACTGAAAGAAAGACCGGAGAAGGAGGCAACATATTTAACGAAAGGCCTCGAAACAAGTTTCGATGCCTTTCGCATATAATATGTTTTCTAAAAGATAGAAAACATAAAGGAAGCGATATAGAAAAGAAAAAGGGTTTATTTTACAGAACGGCTGATGGCCTAGAATACATACATATAATTTAATTCAAAATAAATAATAACCCTTTGAAAAGAACATAAATTAAAGAACAATCAGTTCCTGAAAAAGAGGTTACACAGACAAGCTCAATATGGCGATTCTCTATACATGAAAATTTACATAATAAATTTTAGTGACTTACATTTTTTGAAAGAAGCAAAAACAGCTTCTCCATCCACGGAGTTGTGGTTGAAGAAGGCTCACTCTCCTCGGACAACGGACATGGACACACGGTTCAAGGATAGTGAAAAGAACATAAATCAAGGCCACTATAAGCACAGAGTCGAACAGGCATCCACTTTAAAGATCACCGCCTAGCGCATATACATGACGACCTGAAGGGCTAAATTCAATATTAATGCATTTCATAATTCCCGAGATAATAAATCAAGATAAGTACATACCTCTAAAAATAATCCTAATTGAGAATGAAGCCACATCCTAGAGAACCAAGAAGACCCAGGTCGATGTCCATTGCCCGAACGAAGAAGACGAACCCTCAGACGGAGGATCCAAGTAGAGCCGAAGGAGGATGACAAGAGAGTGAGCACGAGGCACCATTGGCCTCGCTGATTTATACCAAACAAGCCTATTTGTTACGTCAGAACTCTAAACAATAAGTAAAACACTCCACAATCGCGGGAGAACCAAAGTCTCCCCATACTACAGTAACAATAGATACAAAACGCAACAGAAGCCATGACAATATGTCAGTACGTGACATCCTGTATAAAATCAAAACATCAGACGCAACACAGCGTCTTAACAATGTGTTATTACAGGGCCGACTATAATGTGTTTATCAAAGCAACAAGTAGAAGACAAAGCCTCCTACATAATGACTTCTTCTCCCCAAAATTTATATTAATAAATTCGTGCGCCAAGTAATATAAAACTATTTTAAAAATAAAATATTGGCGCACACTCCCCATGGGATAGCCGTTCTCAGAGTGTATCTCTAAAAGTCTTGCATAAAGTAAGGCTGCATTATAGTACTGGAAAATATCCAAAGGTACTCGTTTAGAAAACCCTGGTGTTTGGGTTTTTGCAACCTCATGTGTCTGAGTGACTACTTCTGTAAAACCCTCGCATCCAACAAAGTACTCAACTCGTTGTGGTCGAGGTTTCAAATCGACTGAAGCTTCATTAAATACAGCTTCACGCCACAGTGGGTCATTACGTTCTTCGCTAGCTACCTTCGATAGGTGCTGAGGTTTCGGGGGACCCGAACCTGGCGCTCGTTTCGCTTTAGGAACGCCTACATTAACAGGTGCATTTTCTCTCTGACGATCAGAGTTTACATATTCTCTAGTATCTGGAAAACTTTGTGCTGCGTTATTATTGTAATTACCACGCGCACCTCTAGTGGATGACCTTCCTCGGTTTCCACGTGCCCTGCCTCCAGGGCCATACCATCCGCCTCGTTGCGGAAAAGCACCTTCACTTTGACTGGTGAAACTCCCACCATTATTATTATTGTAGTAACTCATCACGGCATCCGCCTCCACCAAAAACTATTTAAGTTCGTAACTTTAAAGGGGTTAAACAAAAACCCTCTCCACGGAACGGAGACCACGGACTTTAACTGCAGAAAACTATGCCAATGACCCTATCTCCCCGTTTAACCTGCCGGCTTTGGATCAGCATAATATATTACTTCCCATTTCTGATGCGGTAAGATGAGTAGGACGGCCACCCAGACTCAATTAACTTTGACTTTAACCACATCTTGACTCTCGGGCAACAATTCGCTGATCAGCCAAGCATTTAATTATCGGTATGCGTCCGCTAAGCAGAGGCATCCTAGTATTCTCGTCGCTAGAGAGCAAGAACACAATATCGTCACTACTAGGCTGAGGAGAAATTCAATATCGTAATTATAATTTAATATCTTAGCAGAAGCTTTCTTATGATTCGACGTGGGTCTACCAACGACGACATGATAAGAAGCCGTTCGTAATAGCCTCCCTCAAAACTATCGAACAGAGCCTCATATATCTCTAAGAATCTAACTTCCAAGGCTAAAGACATTAACGCAATAAGCAGCAACAATATCTCTAGAAAGCCTAAGTGGGCGGTCTCCCTACAATAGGCACTATTGGAGAAAGCTCAGACAGTCCCCATAAACCACTGAGCCAAACTCTCCCCTAGAGAATTGCCTATGAAGCTGCGTTCAAAGAAAACTCTCTCAGAGTATCTCCGAACAGAAACAATAGAAAGAGGGCTCCAAAAGTCAATGGTGACCTACCATGACCCGACCGGATGCATCAACGGTCTAAGCCTCTCTAATCTACAGTGCAAAACTTAACTGCCACCAGCAGTTCTTCTACTCCCTTCATTACTCCAGGAGCAGGCAAACATTACTTCACTAAGACTGTCACTATCGTTATCCTACACTAACTTACTTTCTATTCAAGAGTTTGTTAACACAGAAAACAGCTGATCTGCGTGTGCTCCACCTCAGAAATCGTCTACTTAAGTCACAGTCAGTCCTAGGGTCAGAATGATCAGTCGTTAGTCTTTTCTTCAGCTTCGCAACACACAAAACCAGACCATATTCAAGAGTTATTTTAAGTCATAACCGTGAATATATATTTCAGAATTAGAAAAGGAGTTCCTATACTCGGTACTAGGCAACATTCCTTCATAAGCAACCCGCTTGGTCACTTTATCGTTAACTTCCGTTTCAAGCATGGAGAAACCTAAGCGTAAAAAAATAAAAAATTTCCGGGGAAGAAGCATTTAAATCTTGCAAGCCGTCGCTTGCCTGCTTTATTCTATTAGTAGCAACATTGAATAATTGTGAGATTTCAGACTCACCAAAAGTCCTGACGTCCACTGGTTCGTCCAGGTACTGATTCAAACGGCCCTTGAGGACTGCGACTAACTCTTTCTGCTCTCCCGGAACTTTCCTTAACCTCAGCTCGTAAAGCAGGTCGTCCTTAAGCAAGTAATCGGGATTCACGTGCGCACGAGCCATGACTTTGATACAGGGGAAACATGAAACAAATAATTACCATGAATTAGTAGAAGTACAAACAAATTCAAAACAACAATACATAGAAATAAAATTAAAGTTTGCACTTCCCTAAATTAGTAAAAACCCTAGAAGCGGTAGCTGCGTGGAACTTTAAAACAACCTCCGCGAATGCTACCACTCCAACAGAAGGCTCTGTAATGATGTTCTGGCCTTGTGACCCTTTGGCCACATGCGGGATAGAAGATATCTTAAACGCCTTGATGAAACCAATCTCGGCTCCAACTACTTTCATCACGTCAATTAACAATGGAATGTCCGAATTAACAGAATACGGAACATTATCTCCAACAAAGCCTATCTCATGTAATAAGGCCAATTGTTCATGGCCATACCTCAATGGTACGCCATAACCCATCATATTCGTGGTAGGTAGACCGGCATCCGGTTCGATGGGTTGAATATCTTCAGGTAAATTCCATCGCATCATTTCAGCGATTGGATTAGCAGTATACGCTAATGAAGCCTGAATTCTTTTGATGTATACCGCTAAACATGGATATATACGGTATAGAAAGTGATTGTGTTCACTAACTTGGCCGAACCATCCTATACTATGATCGGCACTCTCCTCATACTCACGATCTAACATTCTTAGATCCACGTCTCTGCCTGCAGGCATAGAAGTATTGCCCAATCCCGACAAATACATCTCGACTGGACTGAGAACCGGAAAATCGGTTATCCTAATTACCCTGACGAACTCACTCTCCTCATATGTTATGGGATAGCCGTTCTCAGAGTGTATCTCTAAAAGTCTTGCATAAAGTAAGGCTGCATTATAGTACTGGAAAATATCCAAAGGTACTCGTTTAGAAAACCCTGGTGTTTGGGTTTTTGCAACCTCATGTGTCTGAGTGACTACTTCTGTAAAACCCTCGCATCCAACAAAGTACTCAACTCGTTGTGGTCGAGGTTTCAAATCGACTGAAGCTTCATTAAATACAGCTTCACGCCACAGTGGGTCATTACGTTCTTCGCTAGCTACCTTCGATAGGTGCTGAGGTTTCGGGGGACCCGAACCTGGCGCTCGTTTCGCTTTAGGAACGCCTACATTAACAGGTGCATTTTCTCTCTGACGATCAGAGTTTACATATTCTCTAGTATCTGGAAAACTTTGTGCTGCGTTATTATTGTAATTACCACGCGCACCTCTAGTGGATGACCTTCCTCGGTTTCCACGTGCCCTGCCTCCAGGGCCATACCATCCGCCTCGTTGCGGAAAAGCACCTTCACTTTGACTGGTGAAACTCCCACCATTATTATTATTGTAGTAACTCATCACGGCATCCGCCTCCACCAAAAACTATTTAAGTTCGTAACTTTAAAGGGGTTAAACAAAAACCCTCTCCACGGAACGGAGACCACGGACTTTAACTGCAGAAAACTATGCCAATGACCCTATCTCCCCGTTTAACCTGCCGGCTTTGGATCAGCATAATATATTACTTCCCATTTCTGATGCGGTAAGATGAGTAGGACGGCCACCCAGACTCAATTAACTTTGACTTTAACCACATCTTGACTCTCGGGCAACAATTCGCTGATCAGCCAAGCATTTAATTATCGGTATGCGTCCGCTAAGCAGAGGCATCCTAGTATTCTCGTCGCTAGAGAGCAAGAACACAATATCGTCACTACTAGGCTGAGGAGAAATTCAATATCGTAATTATAATTTAATATCTTAGCAGAAGCTTTCTTATGATTCGACGTGGGTCTACCAACGACGACATGATAAGAAGCCGTTCGTAATAGCCTCCCTCAAAACTATCGAACAGAGCCTCATATATCTCTAAGAATCTAACTTCCAAGGCTAAAGACATTAACGCAATAAGCAGCAACAATATCTCTAGAAAGCCTAAGTGGGCGGTCTCCCTACAATAGGCACTATTGGAGAAAGCTCAGACAGTCCCCATAAACCACTGAGCCAAACTCTCCCCTAGAGAATTGCCTATGAAGCTGCGTTCAAAGAAAACTCTCTCAGAGTATCTCCGAACAGAAACAATAGAAAGAGGGCTCCAAAAGTCAATGGTGACCTACCATGACCCGACCGGATGCATCAACGGTCTAAGCCTCTCTAATCTACAGTGCAAAACTTAACTGCCACCAGCAGTTCTTCTACTCCCTTCATTACTCCAGGAGCAGGCAAACATTACTTCACTAAGACTGTCACTATCGTTATCCTACACTAACTTACTTTCTATTCAAGAGTTTGTTAACACAGAAAACAGCTGATCTGCGTGTGCTCCACCTCAGAAATCGTCTACTTAAGTCACAGTCAGTCCTAGGGTCAGAATGATCAGTCGTTAGTCTTTTCTTCAGCTTCGCAACACACAAAACCAGACCATATTCAAGAGTTATTTTAAGTCATAACCGTGAATATATATTTCAGAATTAGAAAAGGAGTTCCTATACTCGGTACTAGGCAACATTCCTTCATAAGCAACCCGCTTGGTCACTTTATCGTTAACTTCCGTTTCAAGCATGGAGAAACCTAAGCGTAAAAAAATAAAAAATTTCCGGGGAAGAAGCATTTAAATCTTGCAAGCCGTCGCTTGCCTGCTTTATTCTATTAGTAGCAACATTGAATAATTGTGAGATTTCAGACTCACCAAAAGTCCTGACGTCCACTGGTTCGTCCAGGTACTGATTCAAACGGCCCTTGAGGACTGCGACTAACTCTTTCTGCTCTCCCGGAACTTTCCTTAACCTCAGCTCGTAAAGCAGGTCGTCCTTAAGCAAGTAATCGGGATTCACGTGCGCACGAGCCATGACTTTGATACAGGGGAAACATGAAACAAATAATTACCATGAATTAGTAGAAGTACAAACAAATTCAAAACAACAATACATAGAAATAAAATTAAAGTTTGCACTTCCCTAAATTAGTAAAAACCCTAGAAGCGGTAGCTGCGTGGAACTTTAAAACAACCTCCGCGAATGCTACCACTCCAACAGAAGGCTCTGTAATGATGTTCTGGCCTTGTGACCCTTTGGCCACATGCGGGATAGAAGATATCTTAAACGCCTTGATGAAACCAATCTCGGCTCCAACTACTTTCATCACGTCAATTAACAATGGAATGTCCGAATTAACAGAATACGGAACATTATCTCCAACAAAGCCTATCTCATGTAATAAGGCCAATTGTTCATGGCCATACCTCAATGGTACGCCATAACCCATCATATTCGTGGTAGGTAGACCGGCATCCGGTTCGATGGGTTGAATATCTTCAGGTAAATTCCATCGCATCATTTCAGCGATTGGATTAGCAGTATACGCTAATGAAGCCTGAATTCTTTTGATGTATACCGCTAAACATGGATATATACGGTATAGAAAGTGATTGTGTTCACTAACTTGGCCGAACCATCCTATACTATGATCGGCACTCTCCTCATACTCACGATCTAACATTCTTAGATCCACGTCTCTGCCTGCAGGCATAGAAGTATTGCCCAATCCCGACAAATACATCTCGACTGGACTGAGAACCGGAAAATCGGTTATCCTAATTACCCTGACGAACTCACTCTCCTCATATGTTATGGGATAGCCGTTCTCAGAGTGTATCTCTAAAAGTCTTGCATAAAGTAAGGCTGCATTATAGTACTGGAAAATATCCAAAGGTACTCGTTTAGAAAACCCTGGTGTTTGGGTTTTTGCAACCTCATGTGTCTGAGTGACTACTTCTGTAAAACCCTCGCATCCAACAAAGTACTCAACTCGTTGTGGTCGAGGTTTCAAATCGACTGAAGCTTCATTAAATACAGCTTCACGCCACAGTGGGTCATTACGTTCTTCGCTAGCTACCTTCGATAGGTGCTGAGGTTTCGGGGGACCCGAACCTTGCGCTCGTTTCGCTTTAGGAACGCCTACATTAACAGGTGCATTTTCTCTCTGACGATCAGAGTTTACATATTCTCTAGTATCTGGAAAACTTTGTGCTGCGTTATTATTGTAATTACCACGCGCACCTCTAGTGGATGACCTTCCTCGGTTTCCACGTGCCCTGCCTCCAGGGCCATACCATCCGCCTCGTTGCGGAAAAGCACCTTCACTTTGACTGGTGAAACTCCCACCATTATTATTATTGTAGTAACTCATCACGGCATCCGCCTCCACCAAAAACTATTTAAGTTCGTAACTTTAAAGGGGTTAAACAAAAACCCTCTCCACGGAACGGAGACCACGGACTTTAACTGCAGAAAACTATGCCAATGACCCTATCTCCCCGTTTAACCTGCCGGCTTTGGATCAGCATAATATATTACTTCCCATTTCTGATGCGGTAAGATGAGTAGGACGGCCACCCAGACTCAATTAACTTTGACTTTAACCACATCTTGACTCTCGGGCAACAATTCGCTGATCAGCCAAGCATTTAATTATCGGTATGCGTCCGCTAAGCAGAGGCATCCTAGTATTCTCGTCGCTAGAGAGCAAGAACACAATATCGTCACTACTAGGCTGAGGAGAAATTCAATATCGTAATTATAATTTAATATCTTAGCAGAAGCTTTCTTATGATTCGACGTGGGTCTACCAACGACGACATGATAAGAAGCCGTTCGTAATAGCCTCCCTCAAAACTATCGAACAGAGCCTCATATATCTCTAAGAATCTAACTTCCAAGGCTAAAGACATTAACGCAATAAGCAGCAACAATATCTCTAGAAAGCCTAAGTGGGCGGTCTCCCTACAATAGGCACTATTGGAGAAAGCTCAGACAGTCCCCATAAACCACTGAGCCAAACTCTCCCCTAGAGAATTGCCTATGAAGCTGCGTTCAAAGAAAACTCTCTCAGAGTATCTCCGAACAGAAACAATAGAAAGAGGGCTCCAAAAGTCAATGGTGACCTACCATGACCCGACCGGATGCATCAACGGTCTAAGCCTCTCTAATCTACAGTGCAAAACTTAACTGCCACCAGCAGTTCTTCTACTCCCTTCATTACTCCAGGAGCAGGCAAACATTACTTCACTAAGACTGTCACTATCGTTATCCTACACTAACTTACTTTCTATTCAAGAGTTTGTTAACACAGAAAACAGCTGATCTGCGTGTGCTCCACCTCAGAAATCGTCTACTTAAGTCACAGTCAGTCCTAGGGTCAGAATGATCAGTCGTTAGTCTTTTCTTCAGCTTCGCAACACACAAAACCAGACCATATTCAAGAGTTATTTTAAGTCATAACCGTGAATATATATTTCAGAATTAGAAAAGGAGTTCCTATACTCGGTACTAGGCAACATTCCTTCATAAGCAACCCGCTTGGTCACTTTATCGTTAACTTCCGTTTCAAGCATGGAGAAACCTAAGCGTAAAAAAATAAAAAATTTCCGGGGAAGAAGCATTTAAATCTTGCAAGCCGTCGCTTGCCTGCTTTATTCTATTAGTAGCAACATTGAATAATTGTGAGATTTCAGACTCACCAAAAGTCCTGACGTCCACTGGTTCGTCCAGGTACTGATTCAAACGGCCCTTGAGGACTGCGACTAACTCTTTCTGCTCTCCCGGAACTTTCCTTAACCTCAGCTCGTAAAGCAGGTCGTCCTTAAGCAAGTAATCGGGATTCACGTGCGCACGAGCCATGACTTTGATACAGGAGAAACATGAAACAAATAATTACCATGAATTAGTAGAAGTACAAACAAATTCAAAACAACAATACATAGAAATAAAATTAAAGTTTGCACTTCCCTAAATTAGTAAAAACCCTAGAAGCGGTAGCTGCGTGGAACTTTAAAACAACCACCGCGAATGCTACCACTCCAACAGAAGGCTCTGTAATGATGTTCTGGCCTTGTGACCCTTTGGCCACATGCGGGATAGAAGATATCTTAAACGCCTTGATGAAACCAATCTCGGCTCCAACTACTTTCATCACGTCAATTAACAATGGAATGTCCGAATTAACAGAATACGGAACATTATCTCCAACAAAGCCTATCTCATGTAATAAGGCCAATTGTTCATGGCCATACCTCAATGGTACGCCATAACCCATCATATTCGTGGTAGGTAGACCGGCATCCGGTTCGATGGGTTGAATATCTTCAGGTAAATTCCATCGCATCATTTCAGCGATTGGATTAGCAGTATACGCTAATGAAGCCTGAATTCTTTTGATGTATACCGCTAAACATGGATATATACGGTATAGAAAGTGATTGTGTTCACTAACTTGGCCGAACCATCCTATACTATGATCGGCACTCTCCTCATACTCACGATCTAACATTCTTAGATCCACGTCTCTGCCTGCAGGCATAGAAGTATTGCCCAATCCCGACAAATACATCTCGACTGGACTGAGAACCGGAAAATCGGTTATCCTAATTACCCTGACGAACTCACTCTCCTCATATGTTATGGGATAGCCGTTCTCAGAGTGTATCTCTAAAAGTCTTGCATAAAGTAAGGCTGCATTATAGTACTGGAAAATATCCAAAGGTACTCGTTTAGAAAACCCTGGTGTTTGGGTTTTTGCAACCTCATGTGTCTGAGTGACTACTTCTGTAAAACCCTCGCATCCAACAAAGTACTCAACTCGTTGTGGTCGAGGTTTCAAATCGACTGAAGCTTCATTAAATACAGCTTCACGCCACAGTGGGTCATTACGTTCTTCGCTAGCTACCTTCGATAGGTGCTGAGGTTTCGGGGGACCCGAACCTGGCGCTCGTTTCGCTTTAGGAACGCCTACATTAACAGGTGCATTTTCTCTCTGACGATCAGAGTTTACATATTCTCTAGTATCTGGAAAACTTTGTGCTGCGTTATTATTGTAATTACCACGCGCACCTCTAGTGGATGACCTTCCTCGGTTTCCACGTGCCCTGCCTCCAGGGCCATACCATCCGCCTCGTTGCGGAAAAGCACCTTCACTTTGACTGGTGAAACTCCCACCATTATTATTATTGTAGTAACTCATCACGGCATCCGCCTCCACCAAAAACTATTTAAGTTCGTAACTTTAAAGGGGTTAAACAAAAACCCTCTCCACGGAACGGAGACCACGGACTTTAACTGCAGAAAACTATGCCAATGACCCTATCTCCCCGTTTAACCTGCCGGCTTTGGATCAGCATAATATATTACTTCCCATTTCTGATGCGGTAAGATGAGTAGGACGGCCACCCAGACTCAATTAACTTTGACTTTAACCACATCTTGACTCTCGGGCAACAATTCGCTGATCAGCCAAGCATTTAATTATCGGTATGCGTCCGCTAAGCAGAGGCATCCTAGTATTCTCGTCGCTAGAGAGCAAGAACACAATATCGTCACTACTAGGCTGAGGAGAAATTCAATATCGTAATTATAATTTAATATCTTAGCAGAAGCTTTCTTATGATTCGACGTGGGTCTACCAACGACGACATGATAAGAAGCCGTTCGTAATAGCCTCCCTCAAAACTATCGAACAGAGCCTCATATATCTCTAAGAATCTAACTTCCAAGGCTAAAGACATTAACGCAATAAGCAGCAACAATATCTCTAGAAAGCCTAAGTGGGCGGTCTCCCTACAATAGGCACTATTGGAGAAAGCTCAGACAGTCCCCATAAACCACTGAGCCAAACTCTCCCCTAGAGAATTGCCTATGAAGCTGCGTTCAAAGAAAACTCTCTCAGAGTATCTCCGAACAGAAACAATAGAAAGAGGGCTCCAAAAGTCAATGGTGACCTACCATGACCCGACCGGATGCATCAACGGTCTAAGCCTCTCTAATCTACAGTGCAAAACTTAACTGCCACCAGCAGTTCTTCTACTCCCTTCATTACTCCAGGAGCAGGCAAACATTACTTCACTAAGACTGTCACTATCGTTATCCTACACTAACTTACTTTCTATTCAAGAGTTTGTTAACACAGAAAACAGCTGATCTGCGTGTGCTCCACCTCAGAAATCGTCTACTTAAGTCACAGTCAGTCCTAGGGTCAGAATGATCAGTCGTTAGTCTTTTCTTCAGCTTCGCAACACACAAAACCAGACCATATTCAAGAGTTATTTTAAGTCATAACCGTGAATATATATTTCAGAATTAGAAAAGGAGTTCCTATACTCGGTACTAGGCAACATTCCTTCATAAGCAACCCGCTTGGTCACTTTATCGTTAACTTCCGTTTCAAGCATGGAGAAACCTAAGCGTAAAAAAATAAAAAATTTCCGGGGAAGAAGCATTTAAATCTTGCAAGCCGTCGCTTGCCTGCTTTATTCTATTAGTAGCAACATTGAATAATTGTGAGATTTCAGACTCACCAAAAGTCCTGACGTCCACTGGTTCGTCCAGGTACTGATTCAAACGGCCCTTGAGGACTGCGACTAACTCTTTCTGCTCTCCCGGAACTTTCCTTAACCTCAGCTCGTAAAGCAGGTCGTCCTTAAGCAAGTAATCGGGATTCACGTGCGCACGAGCCATGACTTTGATACAGGAGAAACATGAAACAAATAATTACCATGAATTAGTAGAAGTACAAACAAATTCAAAACAACAATACATAGAAATAAAATTAAAGTTTGCACTTCCCTAAATTAGTAAAAACCCTAGAAGCGGTAGCTGCGTGGAACTTTAAAACAACCACCGCGAATGCTACCACTCCAACAGAAGGCTCTGTAATGATGTTCTGGCCTTGTGACCCTTTGGCCACATGCGGGATAGAAGATATCTTAAACGCCTTGATGAAACCAATCTCGGCTCCAACTACTTTCATCACGTCAATTAACAATGGAATGTCCGAATTAACAGAATACGGAACATTATCTCCAACAAAGCCTATCTCATGTAATAAGGCCAATTGTTCATGGCCATACCTCAATGGTACGCCATAACCCATCATATTCGTGGTAGGTAGACCGGCATCCTGTTCGATGGGTTGAATATCTTCAGGTAAATTCCATCGCATCATTTCAGCGATTGGATTAGCAGTATACGCTAATGAAGCCTGAATTCTTTTGATGTATACCGCTAAACATGGATATATACGGTATAGAAAGTGATTGTGTTCACTAACTTGGCCGAACCATCCTATACTATGATCGGCACTCTCCTCATACTCACGATCTAACATTCTTAGATCCACGTCTCTGCCTGCAGGCATAGAAGTATTGCCCAATCCCGACAAATACATCTCGACTGGACTGAGAACCGGAAAATCGGTTATCCTAATTACCCTGACGAACTCACTCTCCTCATATGTTATGGGATAGCCGTTCTCAGAGTGTATCTCTAAAAGTCTTGCATAAAGTAAGGCTGCATTATAGTACTGGAAAATATCCAAAGGTACTCGTTTAGAAAACCCTGGTGTTTGGGTTTTTGCAACCTCATGTGTCTGAGTGACTACTTCTGTAAAACCCTCGCATCCAACAAAGTACTCAACTCGTTGTGGTCGAGGTTTCAAATCGACTGAAGCTTCATTAAATACAGCTTCACGCCACAGTGGGTCATTACGTTCTTCGCTAGCTACCTTCGATAGGTGCTGAGGTTTCGGGGGACCCGAACCTGGCGCTCGTTTCGCTTTAGGAACGCCTACATTAACAGGTGCATTTTCTCTCTGACGATCAGAGTTTACATATTCTCTAGTATCTGGAAAACTTTGTGCTGCGTTATTATTGTAATTACCACGCGCACCTCTAGTGGATGACCTTCCTCGGTTTCCACGTGCCCTGCCTCCAGGGCCATACCATCCGCCTCGTTGCGGAAAAGCACCTTCACTTTGACTGGTGAAACTCCCACCATTATTATTATTGTAGTAACTCATCACGGCATCCGCCTCCACCAAAAACTATTTAAGTTCGTAACTTTAAAGGGGTTAAACAAAAACCCTCTCCACGGAACGGAGACCACGGACTTTAACTGCAGAAAACTATGCCAATGACCCTATCTCCCCGTTTAACCTGCCGGCTTTGGATCAGCATAATATATTACTTCCCATTTCTGATGCGGTAAGATGAGTAGGACGGCCACCCAGACTCAATTAACTTTGACTTTAACCACATCTTGACTCTCGGGCAACAATTCGCTGATCAGCCAAGCATTTAATTATCGGTATGCGTCCGCTAAGCAGAGGCATCCTAGTATTCTCGTCGCTAGAGAGCAAGAACACAATATCGTCACTACTAGGCTGAGGAGAAATTCAATATCGTAATTATAATTTAATATCTTAGCAGAAGCTTTCTTATGATTCGACGTGGGTCTACCAACGACGACATGATAAGAAGCCGTTCGTAATAGCCTCCCTCAAAACTATCGAACAGAGCCTCATATATCTCTAAGAATCTAACTTCCAAGGCTAAAGACATTAACGCAATAAGCAGCAACAATATCTCTAGAAAGCCTAAGTGGGCGGTCTCCCTACAATAGGCACTATTGGAGAAAGCTCAGACAGTCCCCATAAACCACTGAGCCAAACTCTCCCCTAGAGAATTGCCTATGAAGCTGCGTTCAAAGAAAACTCTCTCAGAGTATCTCCGAACAGAAACAATAGAAAGAGGGCTCCAAAAGTCAATGGTGACCTACCATGACCCGACCGGATGCATCAACGGTCTAAGCCTCTCTAATCTACAGTGCAAAACTTAACTGCCACCAGCAGTTCTTCTACTCCCTTCATTACTCCAGGAGCAGGCAAACATTACTTCACTAAGACTGTCACTATCGTTATCCTACACTAACTTACTTTCTATTCAAGAGTTTGTTAACACAGAAAACAGCTGATCTGCGTGTGCTCCACCTCAGAAATCGTCTACTTAAGTCACAGTCAGTCCTAGGGTCAGAATGATCAGTCGTTAGTCTTTTCTTCAGCTTCGCAACACACAAAACCAGACCATATTCAAGAGTTATTTTAAGTCATAACCGTGAATATATATTTCAGAATTAGAAAAGGAGTTCCTATACTCGGTACTAGGCAACATTCCTTCATAAGCAACCCGCTTGGTCACTTTATCGTTAACTTCCGTTTCAAGCATGGAGAAACCTAAGCGTAAAAAAATAAAAAATTTCCGGGGAAGAAGCATTTAAATCTTGCAAGCCGTCGCTTGCCTGCTTTATTCTATTAGTAGCAACATTGAATAATTGTGAGATTTCAGACTCACCAAAAGTCCTGACGTCCACTGGTTCGTCCAGGTACTGATTCAAACGGCCCTTGAGGACTGCGACTAACTCTTTCTGCTCTCCCGGAACTTTCCTTAACCTCAGCTCGTAAAGCAGGTCGTCCTTAAGCAAGTAATCGGGATTCACGTGCGCACGAGCCATGACTTTGATACAGGGGAAACATGAAACAAATAATTACCATGAATTAGTAGAAGTACAAACAAATTCAAAACAACAATACATAGAAATAAAATTAAAGTTTGCACTTCCCTAAATTAGTAAAAACCCTAGAAGCGGTAGCTGCGTGGAACTTTAAAACAACCTCCGCGAATGCTACCACTCCAACAGAAGGCTCTGTAATGATGTTCTGGCCTTGTGACCCTTTGGCCACATGCGGGATAGAAGATATCTTAAACGCCTTGATGAAACCAATCTCGGCTCCAACTACTTTCATCACGTCAATTAACAATGGAATGTCCGATTAACAGAATACGGAACATTATCTCCAACAAAGCCTATCTCATGTAATAAGGCCAATTGTTCATGGCCATACCTCAATGGTACGCCATAACCCATCATATTCGTGGTAGGTAGACCGGCATCCGGTTCGATGGGTTGAATATCTTCAGGTAAATTCCATCGCATCATTTCAGCGATTGGATTAGCAGTATACGCTAATGAAGCCTGAATTCTTTTGATGTATACCGCTAAACATGGATATATACGGTATAGAAAGTGATTGTGTTCACTAACTTGGCCGAACCATCCTATACTATGATCGGCACTCTCCTCATACTCACGATCTAACATTCTTAGATCCACGTCTCTGCCTGCAGGCATAGAAGTATTGCCCAATCCCGACAAATACATCTCGACTGGACTGAGAACCGGAAAATCGGTTATCCTAATTACCCTGACGAACTCACTCTCCTCATATGTTATGGGATAGCCGTTCTCAGAGTGTATCTCTAAAAGTCTTGCATAAAGTAAGGCTGCATTATAGTACTGGAAAATATCCAAAGGTACTCGTTTAGAAAACCCTGGTGTTTGGGTTTTTGCAACCTCATGTGTCTGAGTGACTACTTCTGTAAAACCCTCGCATCCAACAAAGTACTCAACTCGTTGTGGTCGAGGTTTCAAATCGACTGAAGCTTCATTAAATACAGCTTCACGCCACAGTGGGTCATTACGTTCTTCGCTAGCTACCTTCGATAGGTGCTGAGGTTTCGGGGGACCCGAACCTGGCGCTCGTTTCGCTTTAGGAACGCCTACATTAACAGGTGCATTTTCTCTCTGACGATCAGAGTTTACATATTCTCTAGTATCTGGAAAACTTTGTGCTGCGTTATTATTGTAATTACCACGCGCACCTCTAGTGGATGACCTTCCTCGGTTTCCACGTGCCCTGCCTCCAGGGCCATACCATCCGCCTCGTTGCGGAAAAGCACCTTCACTTTGACTGGTGAAACTCCCACCATTATTATTATTGTAGTAACTCATCACGGCATCCGCCTCCACCAAAAACTATTTAAGTTCGTAACTTTAAAGGGGTTAAACAAAAACCCTCTCCACGGAACGGAGACCACGGACTTTAACTGCAGAAAACTATGCCAATGACCCTATCTCCCCGTTTAACCTGCCGGCTTTGGATCAGCATAATATATTACTTCCCATTTCTGATGCGGTAAGATGAGTAGGACGGCCACCCAGACTCAATTAACTTTGACTTTAACCACATCTTGACTCTCGGGCAACAATTCGCTGATCAGCCAAGCATTTAATTATCGGTATGCGTCCGCTAAGCAGAGGCATCCTAGTATTCTCGTCGCTAGAGAGCAAGAACACAATATCGTCACTACTAGGCTGAGGAGAAATTCAATATCGTAATTATAATTTAATATCTTAGCAGAAGCTTTCTTATGATTCGACGTGGGTCTACCAACGACGACATGATAAGAAGCCGTTCGTAATAGCCTCCCTCAAAACTATCGAACAGAGCCTCATATATCTCTAAGAATCTAACTTCCAAGGCTAAAGACATTAACGCAATAAGCAGCAACAATATCTCTAGAAAGCCTAAGTGGGCGGTCTCCCTACAATAGGCACTATTGGAGAAAGCTCAGACAGTCCCCATAAACCACTGAGCCAAACTCTCCCCTAGAGAATTGCCTATGAAGCTGCGTTCAAAGAAAACTCTCTCAGAGTATCTCCGAACAGAAACAATAGAAAGAGGGCTCCAAAAGTCAATGGTGACCTACCATGACCCGACCGGATGCATCAACGGTCTAAGCCTCTCTAATCTACAGTGCAAAACTTAACTGCCACCAGCAGTTCTTCTACTCCCTTCATTACTCCAGGAGCAGGCAAACATTACTTCACTAAGACTGTCACTATCGTTATCCTACACTAACTTACTTTCTATTCAAGAGTTTGTTAACACAGAAAACAGCTGATCTGCGTGTGCTCCACCTCAGAAATCGTCTACTTAAGTCACAGTCAGTCCTAGGGTCAGAATGATCAGTCGTTAGTCTTTTCTTCAGCTTCGCAACACACAAAACCAGACCATATTCAAGAGTTATTTTAAGTCATAACCGTGAATATATATTTCAGAATTAGAAAAGGAGTTCCTATACTCGGTACTAGGCAACATTCCTTCATAAGCAACCCGCTTGGTCACTTTATCGTTAACTTCCGTTTCAAGCATGGAGAAACCTAAGCGTAAAAAAATAAAAAATTTCCGGGGAAGAAGCATTTAAATCTTGCAAGCCGTCGCTTGCCTGCTTTATTCTATTAGTAGCAACATTGAATAATTGTGAGATTTCAGACTCACCAAAAGTCCTGACGTCCACTGGTTCGTCCAGGTACTGATTCAAACGGCCCTTGAGGACTGCGACTAACTCTTTCTGCTCTCCCGGAACTTTCCTTAACCTCAGCTCGTAAAGCAGGTCGTCCTTAAGCAAGTAATCGGGATTCACGTGCGCACGAGCCATGACTTTGATACAGGAGAAACATGAAACAAATAATTACCATGAATTAGTAGAAGTACAAACAAATTCAAAACAACAATACATAGAAATAAAATTAAAGTTTGCACTTCCCTAAATTAGTAAAAACCCTAGAAGCGGTAGCTGCGTGGAACTTTAAAACAACCACCGCGAATGCTACCACTCCAACAGAAGGCTCTGTAATGATGTTCTGGCCTTGTGACCCTTTGGCCACATGCGGGATAGAAGATATCTTAAACGCCTTGATGAAACCAATCTCGGCTCCAACTACTTTCATCACGTCAATTAACAATGGAATGTCCGAATTAACAGAATACGGAACATTATCTCCAACAAAGCCTATCTCATGTAATAAGGCCAATTGTTCATGGCCATACCTCAATGGTACGCCATAACCCATCATATTCGTGGTAGGTAGACCGGCATCCGGTTCGATGGGTTGAATATCTTCAGGTAAATTCCATCGCATCATTTCAGCGATTGGATTAGCAGTATACGCTAATGAAGCCTGAATTCTTTTGATGTATACCGCTAAACATGGATATATACGGTATAGAAAGTGATTGTGTTCACTAACTTGGCCGAACCATCCTATACTATGATCGGCACTCTCCTCATACTCACGATCTAACATTCTTAGATCCACGTCTCTGCCTGCAGGCATAGAAGTATTGCCCAATCCCGACAAATACATCTCGACTGGACTGAGAACCGGAAAATCGGTTATCCTAATTACCCTGACGAACTCACTCTCCTCATATGTTATGGGATAGCCGTTCTCAGAGTGTATCTCTAAAAGTCTTGCATAAAGTAAGGCTGCATTATAGTACTGGAAAATATCCAAAGGTACTCGTTTAGAAAACCCTGGTGTTTGGGTTTTTGCAACCTCATGTGTCTGAGTGACTACTTCTGTAAAACCCTCGCATCCAACAAAGTACTCAACTCGTTGTGGTCGAGGTTTCAAATCGACTGAAGCTTCATTAAATACAGCTTCACGCCACAGTGGGTCATTACGTTCTTCGCTAGCTACCTTCGATAGGTGCTGAGGTTTCGGGGGACCCGAACCTGGCGCTCGTTTCGCTTTAGGAACGCCTACATTAACAGGTGCATTTTCTCTCTGACGATCAGAGTTTACATATTCTCTAGTATCTGGAAAACTTTGTGCTGCGTTATTATTGTAATTACCACGCGCACCTCTAGTGGATGACCTTCCTCGGTTTCCACGTGCCCTGCCTCCAGGGCCATACCATCCGCCTCGTTGCGGAAAAGCACCTTCACTTTGACTGGTGAAACTCCCACCATTATTATTATTGTAGTAACTCATCACGGCATCCGCCTCCACCAAAAACTATTTAAGTTCGTAACTTTAAAGGGGTTAAACAAAAACCCTCTCCACGGAACGGAGACCACGGACTTTAACTGCAGAAAACTATGCCAATGACCCTATCTCCCCGTTTAACCTGCCGGCTTTGGATCAGCATAATATATTACTTCCCATTTCTGATGCGGTAAGATGAGTAGGACGGCCACCCAGACTCAATTAACTTTGACTTTAACCACATCTTGACTCTCGGGCAACAATTCGCTGATCAGCCAAGCATTTAATTATCGGTATGCGTCCGCTAAGCAGAGGCATCCTAGTATTCTCGTCGCTAGAGAGCAAGAACACAATATCGTCACTACTAGGCTGAGGAGAAATTCAATATCGTAATTATAATTTAATATCTTAGCAGAAGCTTTCTTATGATTCGACGTGGGTCTACCAACGACGACATGATAAGAAGCCGTTCGTAATAGCCTCCCTCAAAACTATCGAACAGAGCCTCATATATCTCTAAGAATCTAACTTCCAAGGCTAAAGACATTAACGCAATAAGCAGCAACAATATCTCTAGAAAGCCTAAGTGGGCGGTCTCCCTACAATAGGCACTATTGGAGAAAGCTCAGACAGTCCCCATAAACCACTGAGCCAAACTCTCCCCTAGAGAATTGCCTATGAAGCTGCGTTCAAAGAAAACTCTCTCAGAGTATCTCCGAACAGAAACAATAGAAAGAGGGCTCCAAAAGTCAATGGTGACCTACCATGACCCGACCGGATGCATCAACGGTCTAAGCCTCTCTAATCTACAGTGCAAAACTTAACTGCCACCAGCAGTTCTTCTACTCCCTTCATTACTCCAGGAGCAGGCAAACATTACTTCACTAAGACTGTCACTATCGTTATCCTACACTAACTTACTTTCTATTCAAGAGTTTGTTAACACAGAAAACAGCTGATCTGCGTGTGCTCCACCTCAGAAATCGTCTACTTAAGTCACAGTCAGTCCTAGGGTCAGAATGATCAGTCGTTAGTCTTTTCTTCAGCTTCGCAACACACAAAACCAGACCATATTCAAGAGTTATTTTAAGTCATAACCGTGAATATATATTTCAGAATTAGAAAAGGAGTTCCTATACTCGGTACTAGGCAACATTCCTTCATAAGCAACCCGCTTGGTCACTTTATCGTTAACTTCCGTTTCAAGCATGGAGAAACCTAAGCGTAAAAAAATAAAAAATTTCCGGGGAAGAAGCATTTAAATCTTGCAAGCCGTCGCTTGCCTGCTTTATTCTATTAGTAGCAACATTGAATAATTGTGAGATTTCAGACTCACCAAAAGTCCTGACGTCCACTGGTTCGTCCAGGTACTGATTCAAACGGCCCTTGAGGACTGCGACTAACTCTTTCTGCTCTCCCGGAACTTTCCTTAACCTCAGCTCGTAAAGCAGGTCGTCCTTAAGCAAGTAATCGGGATTCACGTGCGCACGAGCCATGACTTTGATACAGGGGAAACATGAAACAAATAATTACCATGAATTAGTAGAAGTACAAACAAATTCAAAACAACAATACATAGAAATAAAATTAAAGTTTGCACTTCCCTAAATTAGTAAAAACCCTAGAAGCGGTAGCTGCGTGGAACTTTAAAACAACCACCGCGAATGCTACCACTCCAACAGAAGGCTCTGTAATGATGTTCTGGCCTTGTGACCCTTTGGCCACATGCGGGATAGAAGATATCTTAAACGCCTTGATGAAACCAATCTCGGCTCCAACTACTTTCATCACGTCAATTAACAATGGAATGTCCGAATTAACAGAATACGGAACATTATCTCCAACAAAGCCTATCTCATGTAATAAGGCCAATTGTTCATGGCCATACCTCAATGGTACGCCATAACCCATCATATTCGTGGTAGGTAGACCGGCATCCGGTTCGATGGGTTGAATATCTTCAGGTAAATTCCATCGCATCATTTCAGCGATTGGATTAGCAGTATACGCTAATGAAGCCTGAATTCTTTTGATGTATACCGCTAAACATGGATATATACGGTATAGAAAGTGATTGTGTTCACTAACTTGGCCGAACCATCCTATACTATGATCGGCACTCTCCTCATACTCACGATCTAACATTCTTAGATCCACGTCTCTGCCTGCAGGCATAGAAGTATTGCCCAATCCCGACAAATACATCTCGACTGGACTGAGAACCGGAAAATCGGTTATCCTAATTACCCTGACGAACTCACTCTCCTCATATGTTATGGGATAGCCGTTCTCAGAGTGTATCTCTAAAAGTCTTGCATAAAGTAAGGCTGCATTATAGTACTGGAAAATATCCAAAGGTACTCGTTTAGAAAACCCTGGTGTTTGGGTTTTTGCAACCTCATGTGTCTGAGTGACTACTTCTGTAAAACCCTCGCATCCAACAAAGTACTCAACTCGTTGTGGTCGAGGTTTCAAATCGACTGAAGCTTCATTAAATACAGCTTCACGCCACAGTGGGTCATTACGTTCTTCGCTAGCTACCTTCGATAGGTGCTGAGGTTTCGGGGGACCCGAACCTGGCGCTCGTTTCGCTTTAGGAACGCCTACATTAACAGGTGCATTTTCTCTCTGACGATCAGAGTTTACATATTCTCTAGTATCTGGAAAACTTTGTGCTGCGTTATTATTGTAATTACCACGCGCACCTCTAGTGGATGACCTTCCTCGGTTTCCACGTGCCCTGCCTCCAGGGCCATACCATCCGCCTCGTTGCGGAAAAGCACCTTCACTTTGACTGGTGAAACTCCCACCATTATTATTATTGTAGTAACTCATCACGGCATCCGCCTCCACCAAAAACTATTTAAGTTCGTAACTTTAAAGGGGTTAAACAAAAACCCTCTCCACGGAACGGAGACCACGGACTTTAACTGCAGAAAACTATGCCAATGACCCTATCTCCCCGTTTAACCTGCCGGCTTTGGATCAGCATAATATATTACTTCCCATTTCTGATGCGGTAAGATGAGTAGGACGGCCACCCAGACTCAATTAACTTTGACTTTAACCACATCTTGACTCTCGGGCAACAATTCGCTGATCAGCCAAGCATTTAATTATCGGTATGCGTCCGCTAAGCAGAGGCATCCTAGTATTCTCGTCGCTAGAGAGCAAGAACACAATATCGTCACTACTAGGCTGAGGAGAAATTCAATATCGTAATTATAATTTAATATCTTAGCAGAAGCTTTCTTATGATTCGACGTGGGTCTACCAACGACGACATGATAAGAAGCCGTTCGTAATAGCCTCCCTCAAAACTATCGAACAGAGCCTCATATATCTCTAAGAATCTAACTTCCAAGGCTAAAGACATTAACGCAATAAGCAGCAACAATATCTCTAGAAAGCCTAAGTGGGCGGTCTCCCTACAATAGGCACTATTGGAGAAAGCTCAGACAGTCCCCATAAACCACTGAGCCAAACTCTCCCCTAGAGAATTGCCTATGAAGCTGCGTTCAAAGAAAACTCTCTCAGAGTATCTCCGAACAGAAACAATAGAAAGAGGGCTCCAAAAGTCAATGGTGACCTACCATGACCCGACCGGATGCATCAACGGTCTAAGCCTCTCTAATCTACAGTGCAAAACTTAACTGCCACCAGCAGTTCTTCTACTCCCTTCATTACTCCAGGAGCAGGCAAACATTACTTCACTAAGACTGTCACTATCGTTATCCTACACTAACTTACTTTCTATTCAAGAGTTTGTTAACACAGAAAACAGCTGATCTGCGTGTGCTCCACCTCAGAAATCGTCTACTTAAGTCACAGTCAGTCCTAGGGTCAGAATGATCAGTCGTTAGTCTTTTCTTCAGCTTCGCAACACACAAAACCAGACCATATTCAAGAGTTATTTTAAGTCATAACCGTGAATATATATTTCAGAATTAGAAAAGGAGTTCCTATACTCGGTACTAGGCAACATTCCTTCATAAGCAACCCGCTTGGTCACTTTATCGTTAACTTCCGTTTCAAGCATGGAGAAACCTAAGCGTAAAAAAATAAAAAATTTCCGGGGAAGAAGCATTTAAATCTTGCAAGCCGTCGCTTGCCTGCTTTATTCTATTAGTAGCAACATTGAATAATTGTGAGATTTCAGACTCACCAAAAGTCCTGACGTCCACTGGTTCGTCCAGGTACTGATTCAAACGGCCCTTGAGGACTGCGACTAACTCTTTCTGCTCTCCCGGAACTTTCCTTAACCTCAGCTCGTAAAGCAGGTCGTCCTTAAGCAAGTAATCGGGATTCACGTGCGCACGAGCCATGACTTTGATACAGGGGAAACATGAAACAAATAATTACCATGAATTAGTAGAAGTACAAACAAATTCAAAACAACAATACATAGAAATAAAATTAAAGTTTGCACTTCCCTAAATTAGTAAAAACCCTAGAAGCGGTAGCTGCGTGGAACTTTAAAACAACCACCGCGAATGCTACCACTCCAACAGAAGGCTCTGTAATGATGTTCTGGCCTTGTGACCCTTTGGCCACATGCGGGATAGAAGATATCTTAAACGCCTTGATGAAACCAATCTCGGCTCCAACTACTTTCATCACGTCAATTAACAATGGAATGTCCGAATTAACAGAATACGGAACATTATCTCCAACAAAGCCTATCTCATGTAATAAGGCCAATTGTTCATGGCCATACCTCAATGGTACGCCATAACCCATCATATTCGTGGTAGGTAGACCGGCATCCGGTTCGATGGGTTGAATATCTTCAGGTAAATTCCATCGCATCATTTCAGCGATTGGATTAGCAGTATACGCTAATGAAGCCTGAATTCTTTTGATGTATACCGCTAAACATGGATATATACGGTATAGAAAGTGATTGTGTTCACTAACTTGGCCGAACCATCCTATACTATGATCGGCACTCTCCTCATACTCACGATCTAACATTCTTAGATCCACGTCTCTGCCTGCAGGCATAGAAGTATTGCCCAATCCCGACAAATACATCTCGACTGGACTGAGAACCGGAAAATCGGTTATCCTAATTACCCTGACGAACTCACTCTCCTCATATGTTATGGGATAGCCGTTCTCAGAGTGTATCTCTAAAAGTCTTGCATAAAGTAAGGCTGCATTATAGTACTGGAAAATATCCAAAGGTACTCGTTTAGAAAACCCTGGTGTTTGGGTTTTTGCAACCTCATGTGTCTGAGTGACTACTTCTGTAAAACCCTCGCATCCAACAAAGTACTCAACTCGTTGTGGTCGAGGTTTCAAATCGACTGAAGCTTCATTAAATACAGCTTCACGCCACAGTGGGTCATTACGTTCTTCGCTAGCTACCTTCGATAGGTGCTGAGGTTTCGGGGGACCCGAACCTGGCGCTCGTTTCGCTTTAGGAACGCCTACATTAACAGGTGCATTTTCTCTCTGACGATCAGAGTTTACATATTCTCTAGTATCTGGAAAACTTTGTGCTGCGTTATTATTGTAATTACCACGCGCACCTCTAGTGGATGACCTTCCTCGGTTTCCACGTGCCCTGCCTCCAGGGCCATACCATCCGCCTCGTTGCGGAAAAGCACCTTCACTTTGACTGGTGAAACTCCCACCATTATTATTATTGTAGTAACTCATCACGGCATCCGCCTCCACCAAAAACTATTTAAGTTCGTAACTTTAAAGGGGTTAAACAAAAACCCTCTCCACGGAACGGAGACCACGGACTTTAACTGCAGAAAACTATGCCAATGACCCTATCTCCCCGTTTAACCTGCCGGCTTTGGATCAGCATAATATATTACTTCCCATTTCTGATGCGGTAAGATGAGTAGGACGGCCACCCAGACTCAATTAACTTTGACTTTAACCACATCTTGACTCTCGGGCAACAATTCGCTGATCAGCCAAGCATTTAATTATCGGTATGCGTCCGCTAAGCAGAGGCATCCTAGTATTCTCGTCGCTAGAGAGCAAGAACACAATATCGTCACTACTAGGCTGAGGAGAAATTCAATATCGTAATTATAATTTAATATCTTAGCAGAAGCTTTCTTATGATTCGACGTGGGTCTACCAACGACGACATGATAAGAAGCCGTTCGTAATAGCCTCCCTCAAAACTATCGAACAGAGCCTCATATATCTCTAAGAATCTAACTTCCAAGGCTAAAGACATTAACGCAATAAGCAGCAACAATATCTCTAGAAAGCCTAAGTGGGCGGTCTCCCTACAATAGGCACTATTGGAGAAAGCTCAGACAGTCCCCATAAACCACTGAGCCAAACTCTCCCCTAGAGAATTGCCTATGAAGCTGCGTTCAAAGAAAACTCTCTCAGAGTATCTCCGAACAGAAACAATAGAAAGAGGGCTCCAAAAGTCAATGGTGACCTACCATGACCCGACCGGATGCATCAACGGTCTAAGCCTCTCTAATCTACAGTGCAAAACTTAACTGCCACCAGCAGTTCTTCTACTCCCTTCATTACTCCAGGAGCAGGCAAACATTACTTCACTAAGACTGTCACTATCGTTATCCTACACTAACTTACTTTCTATTCAAGAGTTTGTTAACACAGAAAACAGCTGATCTGCGTGTGCTCCACCTCAGAAATCGTCTACTTAAGTCACAGTCAGTCCTAGGGTCAGAATGATCAGTCGTTAGTCTTTTCTTCAGCTTCGCAACACACAAAACCAGACCATATTCAAGAGTTATTTTAAGTCATAACCGTGAATATATATTTCAGAATTAGAAAAGGAGTTCCTATACTCGGTACTAGGCAACATTCCTTCATAAGCAACCCGCTTGGTCACTTTATCGTTAACTTCCGTTTCAAGCATGGAGAAACCTAAGCGTAAAAAAATAAAAAATTTCCGGGGAAGAAGCATTTAAATCTTGCAAGCCGTCGCTTGCCTGCTTTATTCTATTAGTAGCAACATTGAATAATTGTGAGATTTCAGACTCACCAAAAGTCCTGACGTCCACTGGTTCGTCCAGGTACTGATTCAAACGGCCCTTGAGGACTGCGACTAACTCTTTCTGCTCTCCCGGAACTTTCCTTAACCTCAGCTCGTAAAGCAGGTCGTCCTTAAGCAAGTAATCGGGATTCACGTGCGCACGAGCCATGACTTTGATACAGGGGAAACATGAAACAAATAATTACCATGAATTAGTAGAAGTACAAACAAATTCAAAACAACAATACATAGAAATAAAATTAAAGTTTGCACTTCCCTAAATTAGTAAAAACCCTAGAAGCGGTAGCTGCGTGGAACTTTAAAACAACCACCGCGAATGCTACCACTCCAACAGAAGGCTCTGTAATGATGTTCTGGCCTTGTGACCCTTTGGCCACATGCGGGATAGAAGATATCTTAAACGCCTTGATGAAACCAATCTCGGCTCCAACTACTTTCATCACGTCAATTAACAATGGAATGTCCGAATTAACAGAATACGGAACATTATCTCCAACAAAGCCTATCTCATGTAATAAGGCCAATTGTTCATGGCCATACCTCAATGGTACGCCATAACCCATCATATTCGTGGTAGGTAGACCGGCATCCGGTTCGATGGGTTGAATATCTTCAGGTAAATTCCATCGCATCATTTCAGCGATTGGATTAGCAGTATACGCTAATGAAGCCTGAATTCTTTTGATGTATACCGCTAAACATGGATATATACGGTATAGAAAGTGATTGTGTTCACTAACTTGGCCGAACCATCCTATACTATGATCGGCACTCTCCTCATACTCACGATCTAACATTCTTAGATCCACGTCTCTGCCTGCAGGCATAGAAGTATTGCCCAATCCCGACAAATACATCTCGACTGGACTGAGAACCGGAAAATCGGTTATCCTAATTACCCTGACGAACTCACTCTCCTCATATGTTATGGGATAGCCGTTCTCAGAGTGTATCTCTAAAAGTCTTGCATAAAGTAAGGCTGCATTATAGTACTGGAAAATATCCAAAGGTACTCGTTTAGAAAACCCTGGTGTTTGGGTTTTTGCAACCTCATGTGTCTGAGTGACTACTTCTGTAAAACCCTCGCATCCAACAAAGTACTCAACTCGTTGTGGTCGAGGTTTCAAATCGACTGAAGCTTCATTAAATACAGCTTCACGCCACAGTGGGTCATTACGTTCTTCGCTAGCTACCTTCGATAGGTGCTGAGGTTTCGGGGGACCCGAACCTGGCGCTCGTTTCGCTTTAGGAACGCCTACATTAACAGGTGCATTTTCTCTCTGACGATCAGAGTTTACATATTCTCTAGTATCTGGAAAACTTTGTGCTGCGTTATTATTGTAATTACCACGCGCACCTCTAGTGGATGACCTTCCTCGGTTTCCACGTGCCCTGCCTCCAGGGCCATACCATCCGCCTCGTTGCGGAAAAGCACCTTCACTTTGACTGGTGAAACTCCCACCATTATTATTATTGTAGTAACTCATCACGGCATCCGCCTCCACCAAAAACTATTTAAGTTCGTAACTTTAAAGGGGTTAAACAAAAACCCTCTCCACGGAACGGAGACCACGGACTTTAACTGCAGAAAACTATGCCAATGACCCTATCTCCCCGTTTAACCTGCCGGCTTTGGATCAGCATAATATATTACTTCCCATTTCTGATGCGGTAAGATGAGTAGGACGGCCACCCAGACTCAATTAACTTTGACTTTAACCACATCTTGACTCTCGGGCAACAATTCGCTGATCAGCCAAGCATTTAATTATCGGTATGCGTCCGCTAAGCAGAGGCATCCTAGTATTCTCGTCGCTAGAGAGCAAGAACACAATATCGTCACTACTAGGCTGAGGAGAAATTCAATATCGTAATTATAATTTAATATCTTAGCAGAAGCTTTCTTATGATTCGACGTGGGTCTACCAACGACGACATGATAAGAAGCCGTTCGTAATAGCCTCCCTCAAAACTATCGAACAGAGCCTCATATATCTCTAAGAATCTAACTTCCAAGGCTAAAGACATTAACGCAATAAGCAGCAACAATATCTCTAGAAAGCCTAAGTGGGCGGTCTCCCTACAATAGGCACTATTGGAGAAAGCTCAGACAGTCCCCATAAACCACTGAGCCAAACTCTCCCCTAGAGAATTGCCTATGAAGCTGCGTTCAAAGAAAACTCTCTCAGAGTATCTCCGAACAGAAACAATAGAAAGAGGGCTCCAAAAGTCAATGGTGACCTACCATGACCCGACCGGATGCATCAACGGTCTAAGCCTCTCTAATCTACAGTGCAAAACTTAACTGCCACCAGCAGTTCTTCTACTCCCTTCATTACTCCAGGAGCAGGCAAACATTACTTCACTAAGACTGTCACTATCGTTATCCTACACTAACTTACTTTCTATTCAAGAGTTTGTTAACACAGAAAACAGCTGATCTGCGTGTGCTCCACCTCAGAAATCGTCTACTTAAGTCACAGTCAGTCCTAGGGTCAGAATGATCAGTCGTTAGTCTTTTCTTCAGCTTCGCAACACACAAAACCAGACCATATTCAAGAGTTATTTTAAGTCATAACCGTGAATATATATTTCAGAATTAGAAAAGGAGTTCCTATACTCGGTACTAGGCAACATTCCTTCATAAGCAACCCGCTTGGTCACTTTATCGTTAACTTCCGTTTCAAGCATGGAGAAACCTAAGCGTAAAAAAATAAAAAATTTCCGGGGAAGAAGCATTTAAATCTTGCAAGCCGTCGCTTGCCTGCTTTATTCTATTAGTAGCAACATTGAATAATTGTGAGATTTCAGACTCACCAAAAGTCCTGACGTCCACTGGTTCGTCCAGGTACTGATTCAAACGGCCCTTGAGGACTGCGACTAACTCTTTCTGCTCTCCCGGAACTTTCCTTAACCTCAGCTCGTAAAGCAGGTCGTCCTTAAGCAAGTAATCGGGATTCACGTGCGCACGAGCCATGACTTTGATACAGGAGAAACATGAAACAAATAATTACCATGAATTAGTAGAAGTACAAACAAATTCAAAACAACAATACATAGAAATAAAATTAAAGTTTGCACTTCCCTAAATTAGTAAAAACCCTAGAAGCGGTAGCTGCGTGGAACTTTAAAACAACCACCGCGAATGCTACCACTCCAACAGAAGGCTCTGTAATGATGTTCTGGCCTTGTGACCCTTTGGCCACATGCGGGATAGAAGATATCTTAAACGCCTTGATGAAACCAATCTCGGCTCCAACTACTTTCATCACGTCAATTAACAATGGAATGTCCGAATTAACAGAATACGGAACATTATCTCCAACAAAGCCTATCTCATGTAATAAGGCCAATTGTTCATGGCCATACCTCAATGGTACGCCATAACCCATCATATTCGTGGTAGGTAGACCGGCATCCGGTTCGATGGGTTGAATATCTTCAGGTAAATTCCATCGCATCATTTCAGCGATTGGATTAGCAGTATACGCTAATGAAGCCTGAATTCTTTTGATGTATACCGCTAAACATGGATATATACGGTATAGAAAGTGATTGTGTTCACTAACTTGGCCGAACCATCCTATACTATGATCGGCACTCTCCTCATACTCACGATCTAACATTCTTAGATCCACGTCTCTGCCTGCAGGCATAGAAGTATTGCCCAATCCCGACAAATACATCTCGACTGGACTGAGAACCGGAAAATCGGTTATCCTAATTACCCTGACGAACTCACTCTCCTCATATGTTATGGGATAGCCGTTCTCAGAGTGTATCTCTAAAAGTCTTGCATAAAGTAAGGCTGCATTATAGTACTGGAAAATATCCAAAGGTACTCGTTTAGAAAACCCTGGTGTTTGGGTTTTTGCAACCTCATGTGTCTGAGTGACTACTTCTGTAAAACCCTCGCATCCAACAAAGTACTCAACTCGTTGTGGTCGAGGTTTCAAATCGACTGAAGCTTCATTAAATACAGCTTCACGCCACAGTGGGTCATTACGTTCTTCGCTAGCTACCTTCGATAGGTGCTGAGGTTTCGGGGGACCCGAACCTGGCGCTCGTTTCGCTTTAGGAACGCCTACATTAACAGGTGCATTTTCTCTCTGACGATCAGAGTTTACATATTCTCTAGTATCTGGAAAACTTTGTGCTGCGTTATTATTGTAATTACCACGCGCACCTCTAGTGGATGACCTTCCTCGGTTTCCACGTGCCCTGCCTCCAGGGCCATACCATCCGCCTCGTTGCGGAAAAGCACCTTCACTTTGACTGGTGAAACTCCCACCATTATTATTATTGTAGTAACTCATCACGGCATCCGCCTCCACCAAAAACTATTTAAGTTCGTAACTTTAAAGGGGTTAAACAAAAACCCTCTCCACGGAACGGAGACCACGGACTTTAACTGCAGAAAACTATGCCAATGAACCTATCTCCCCGTTTAACCTGCCGGCTTTGGATCAGCATAATATATTACTTCCCATTTCTGATGCGGTAAGATGAGTAGGACGGCCACCCAGACTCAATTAACTTTGACTTTAACCACATCTTGACTCTCGGGCAACAATTCGCTGATCAGCCAAGCATTTAATTATCGGTATGCGTCCGCTAAGCAGAGGCATCCTAGTATTCTCGTCGCTAGAGAGCAAGAACACAATATCGTCACTACTAGGCTGAGGAGAAATTCAATATCGTAATTATAATTTAATATCTTAGCAGAAGCTTTCTTATGATTCGACGTGGGTCTACCAACGACGACATGATAAGAAGCCGTTCGTAATAGCCTCCCTCAAAACTATCGAACAGAGCCTTATATATCTCTAAGAATCTAACTTCCAAGGCTAAAGACATTAACGCAATAAGCAGCAACAATATCTCTAGAAAGCCTAAGTGGGCGGTCTCCCTACAATAGGCACTATTGGAGAAAGCTCAGACAGTCCCCATAAACCACTGAGCCAAACTCTCCCCTAGAGAATTGCCTATGAAGCTGCGTTCAAAGAAAACTCTCTCAGAGTATCTCCGAACAGAAACAATAGAAAGAGGGCTCCAAAAGTCAATGGTGACCTACCATGACCCGACCGGATGCATCAACGGTCTAAGCCTCTCTAATCTACAGTGCAAAACTTAACTGCCACCAGCAGTTCTTCTACTCCCTTCATTACTCCAGGAGCAGGCAAACATTACTTCACTAAGACTGTCACTATCGTTATCCTACACTAACTTACTTTCTATTCAAGAGTTTGTTAACACAGAAAACAGCTGATCTGCGTGTGCTCCACCTCAGAAATCGTCTACTTAAGTCACAGTCAGTCCTAGGGTCAGAATGATCAGTCGTTAGTCTTTTCTTCAGCTTCGCAACACACAAAACCAGACCATATTCAAGAGTTATTTTAAGTCATAACCGTGAATATATATTTCAGAATTAGAAAAGGAGTTCCTATACTCGGTACTAGGCAACATTCCTTCATAAGCAACCCGCTTGGTCACTTTATCGTTAACTTCCGTTTCAAGCATGGAGAAACCTAAGCGTAAAAAAATAAAAAATTTCCGGGGAAGAAGCATTTAAATCTTGCAAGCCGTCGCTTGCCTGCTTTATTCTATTAGTAGCAACATTGAATAATTGTGAGATTTCAGACTCACCAAAAGTCCTGACGTCCACTGGTTCGTCCAGGTACTGATTCAAACGGCCCTTGAGGACTGCGACTAACTCTTTCTGCTCTCCCGGAACTTTCCTTAACCTCAGCTCGTAAAGCAGGTCGTCCTTAAGCAAGTAATCGGGATTCACGTGCGCACGAGCCATGACTTTGATACAGGGGAAACATGAAACAAATAATTACCATGAATTAGTAGAAGTACAAACAAATTCAAAACAACAATACATAGAAATAAAATTAAAGTTTGCACTTCCCTAAATTAGTAAAAACCCTAGAAGCGGTAGCTGCGTGGAACTTTAAAACAACCTCCGCGAATGCTACCACTCCAACAGAAGGCTCTGTAATGATGTTCTGGCCTTGTGACCCTTTGGCCACATGCGGGATAGAAGATATCTTAAACGCCTTGATGAAACCAATCTCGGCTCCAACTACTTTCATCACGTCAATTAACAATGGAATGTCCGAATTAACAGAATACGGAACATTATCTCCAACAAAGCCTATCTCATGTAATAAGGCCAATTGTTCATGGCCATACCTCAATGGTACGCCATAACCCATCATATTCGTGGTAGGTAGACCGGCATCCGGTTCGATGGGTTGAATATCTTCAGGTAAATTCCATCGCATCATTTCAGCGATTGGATTAGCAGTATACGCTAATGAAGCCTGAATTCTTTTGATGTATACCGCTAAACATGGATATATACGGTATAGAAAGTGATTGTGTTCACTAACTTGGCCGAACCATCCTATACTATGATCGGCACTCTCCTCATACTCACGATCTAACATTCTTAGATCCACGTCTCTGCCTGCAGGCATAGAAGTATTGCCCAATCCCGACAAATACATCTCGACTGGACTGAGAACCGGAAAATCGGTTATCCTAATTACCCTGACGAACTCACTCTCCTCATATGTTATGGGATAGCCGTTCTCAGAGTGTATCTCTAAAAGTCTTGCATAAAGTAAGGCTGCATTATAGTACTGGAAAATATCCAAAGGTACTCGTTTAGAAAACCCTGGTGTTTGGGTTTTTGCAACCTCATGTGTCTGAGTGACTACTTCTGTAAAACCCTCGCATCCAACAAAGTACTCAACTCGTTGTGGTCGAGGTTTCAAATCGACTGAAGCTTCATTAAATACAGCTTCACGCCACAGTGGGTCATTACGTTCTTCGCTAGCTACCTTCGATAGGTGCTGAGGTTTCGGGGGACCCGAACCTGGCGCTCGTTTCGCTTTAGGAACGCCTACATTAACAGGTGCATTTTCTCTCTGACGATCAGAGTTTACATATTCTCTAGTATCTGGAAAACTTTGTGCTGCGTTATTATTGTAATTACCACGCGCACCTCTAGTGGATGACCTTCCTCGGTTTCCACGTGCCCTGCCTCCAGGGCCATACCATCCGCCTCGTTGCGGAAAAGCACCTTCACTTTGACTGGTGAAACTCCCACCATTATTATTATTGTAGTAACTCATCACGGCATCCGCCTCCACCAAAAACTATTTAAGTTCGTAACTTTAAAGGGGTTAAACAAAAACCCTCTCCACGGAACGGAGACCACGGACTTTAACTGCAGAAAACTATGCCAATGACCCTATCTCCCCGTTTAACCTGCCGGCTTTGGATCAGCATAATATATTACTTCCCATTTCTGATGCGGTAAGATGAGTAGGACGGCCACCCAGACTCAATTAACTTTGACTTTAACCACATCTTGACTCTCGGGCAACAATTCGCTGATCAGCCAAGCATTTAATTATCGGTATGCGTCCGCTAAGCAGAGGCATCCTAGTATTCTCGTCGCTAGAGAGCAAGAACACAATATCGTCACTACTAGGCTGAGGAGAAATTCAATATCGTAATTATAATTTAATATCTTAGCAGAAGCTTTCTTATGATTCGACGTGGGTCTACCAACGACGACATGATAAGAAGCCGTTCGTAATAGCCTCCCTCAAAACTATCGAACAGAGCCTCATATATCTCTAAGAATCTAACTTCCAAGGCTAAAGACATTAACGCAATAAGCAGCAACAATATCTCTAGAAAGCCTAAGTGGGCGGTCTCCCTACAATAGGCACTATTGGAGAAAGCTCAGACAGTCCCCATAAACCACTGAGCCAAACTCTCCCCTAGAGAATTGCCTATGAAGCTGCGTTCAAAGAAAACTCTCTCAGAGTATCTCCGAACAGAAACAATAGAAAGAGGGCTCCAAAAGTCAATGGTGACCTACCATGACCCGACCGGATGCATCAACGGTCTAAGCCTCTCTAATCTACAGTGCAAAACTTAACTGCCACCAGCAGTTCTTCTACTCCCTTCATTACTCCAGGAGCAGGCAAACATTACTTCACTAAGACTGTCACTATCGTTATCCTACACTAACTTACTTTCTATTCAAGAGTTTGTTAACACAGAAAACAGCTGATCTGCGTGTGCTCCACCTCAGAAATCGTCTACTTAAGTCACAGTCAGTCCTAGGGTCAGAATGATCAGTCGTTAGTCTTTTCTTCAGCTTCGCAACACACAAAACCAGACCATATTCAAGAGTTATTTTAAGTCATAACCGTGAATATATATTTCAGAATTAGAAAAGGAGTTCCTATACTCGGTACTAGGCAACATTCCTTCATAAGCAACCCGCTTGGTCACTTTATCGTTAACTTCCGTTTCAAGCATGGAGAAACCTAAGCGTAAAAAAATAAAAAATTTCCGGGGAAGAAGCATTTAAATCTTGCAAGCCGTCGCTTGCCTGCTTTATTCTATTAGTAGCAACATTGAATAATTGTGAGATTTCAGACTCACCAAAAGTCCTGACGTCCACTGGTTCGTCCAGGTACTGATTCAAACGGCCCTTGAGGACTGCGACTAACTCTTTCTGCTCTCCCGGAACTTTCCTTAACCTCAGCTCGTAAAGCAGGTCGTCCTTAAGCAAGTAATCGGGATTCACGTGCGCACGAGCCATGACTTTGATACAGGAGAAACATGAAACAAATAATTACCATGAATTAGTAGAAGTACAAACAAATTCAAAACAACAATACATAGAAATAAAATTAAAGTTTGCACTTCCCTAAATTAGTAAAAACCCTAGAAGCGGTAGCTGCGTGGAACTTTAAAACAACCACCGCGAATGCTACCACTCCAACAGAAGGCTCTGTAATGATGTTCTGGCCTTGTGACCCTTTGGCCACATGCGGGATAGAAGATATCTTAAACGCCTTGATGAAACCAATCTCGGCTCCAACTACTTTCATCACGTCAATTAACAATGGAATGTCCGAATTAACAGAATACGGAACATTATCTCCAACAAAGCCTATCTCATGTAATAAGGCCAATTGTTCATGGCCATACCTCAATGGTACGCCATAACCCATCATATTCGTGGTAGGTAGACCGGCATCCTGTTCGATGGGTTGAATATCTTCAGGTAAATTCCATCGCATCATTTCAGCGATTGGATTAGCAGTATACGCTAATGAAGCCTGAATTCTTTTGATGTATACCGCTAAACATGGATATATACGGTATAGAAAGTGATTGTGTTCACTAACTTGGCCGAACCATCCTATACTATGATCGGCACTCTCCTCATACTCACGATCTAACATTCTTAGATCCACGTCTCTGCCTGCAGGCATAGAAGTATTGCCCAATCCCGACAAATACATCTCGACTGGACTGAGAACCGGAAAATCGGTTATCCTAATTACCCTGACGAACTCACTCTCCTCATATGTTATGGGATAGCCGTTCTCAGAGTGTATCTCTAAAAGTCTTGCATAAAGTAAGGCTGCATTATAGTACTGGAAAATATCCAAAGGTACTCGTTTAGAAAACCCTGGTGTTTGGGTTTTTGCAACCTCATGTGTCTGAGTGACTACTTCTGTAAAACCCTCGCATCCAACAAAGTACTCAACTCGTTGTGGTCGAGGTTTCAAATCGACTGAAGCTTCATTAAATACAGCTTCACGCCACAGTGGGTCATTACGTTCTTCGCTAGCTACCTTCGATAGGTGCTGAGGTTTCGGGGGACCCGAACCTGGCGCTCGTTTCGCTTTAGGAACGCCTACATTAACAGGTGCATTTTCTCTCTGACGATCAGAGTTTACATATTCTCTAGTATCTGGAAAACTTTGTGCTGCGTTATTATTGTAATTACCACGCGCACCTCTAGTGGATGACCTTCCTCGGTTTCCACGTGCCCTGCCTCCAGGGCCATACCATCCGCCTCGTTGCGGAAAAGCACCTTCACTTTGACTGGTGAAACTCCCACCATTATTATTATTGTAGTAACTCATCACGGCATCCGCCTCCACCAAAAACTATTTAAGTTCGTAACTTTAAAGGGGTTAAACAAAAACCCTCTCCACGGAACGGAGACCACGGACTTTAACTGCAGAAAACTATGCCAATGACCCTATCTCCCCGTTTAACCTGCCGGCTTTGGATCAGCATAATATATTACTTCCCATTTCTGATGCGGTAAGATGAGTAGGACGGCCACCCAGACTCAATTAACTTTGACTTTAACCACATCTTGACTCTCGGGCAACAATTCGCTGATCAGCCAAGCATTTAATTATCGGTATGCGTCCGCTAAGCAGAGGCATCCTAGTATTCTCGTCGCTAGAGAGCAAGAACACAATATCGTCACTACTAGGCTGAGGAGAAATTCAATATCGTAATTATAATTTAATATCTTAGCAGAAGCTTTCTTATGATTCGACGTGGGTCTACCAACGACGACATGATAAGAAGCCGTTCGTAATAGCCTCCCTCAAAACTATCGAACAGAGCCTCATATATCTCTAAGAATCTAACTTCCAAGGCTAAAGACATTAACGCAATAAGCAGCAACAATATCTCTAGAAAGCCTAAGTGGGCGGTCTCCCTACAATAGGCACTATTGGAGAAAGCTCAGACAGTCCCCATAAACCACTGAGCCAAACTCTCCCCTAGAGAATTGCCTATGAAGCTGCGTTCAAAGAAAACTCTCTCAGAGTATCTCCGAACAGAAACAATAGAAAGAGGGCTCCAAAAGTCAATGGTGACCTACCATGACCCGACCGGATGCATCAACGGTCTAAGCCTCTCTAATCTACAGTGCAAAACTTAACTGCCACCAGCAGTTCTTCTACTCCCTTCATTACTCCAGGAGCAGGCAAACATTACTTCACTAAGACTGTCACTATCGTTATCCTACACTAACTTACTTTCTATTCAAGAGTTTGTTAACACAGAAAACAGCTGATCTGCGTGTGCTCCACCTCAGAAATCGTCTACTTAAGTCACAGTCAGTCCTAGGGTCAGAATGATCAGTCGTTAGTCTTTTCTTCAGCTTCGCAACACACAAAACCAGACCATATTCAAGAGTTATTTTAAGTCATAACCGTGAATATATATTTCAGAATTAGAAAAGGAGTTCCTATACTCGGTACTAGGCAACATTCCTTCATAAGCAACCCGCTTGGTCACTTTATCGTTAACTTCCGTTTCAAGCATGGAGAAACCTAAGCGTAAAAAAATAAAAAATTTCCGGGGAAGAAGCATTTAAATCTTGCAAGCCGTCGCTTGCCTGCTTTATTCTATTAGTAGCAACATTGAATAATTGTGAGATTTCAGACTCACCAAAAGTCCTGACGTCCACTGGTTCGTCCAGGTACTGATTCAAACGGCCCTTGAGGACTGCGACTAACTCTTTCTGCTCTCCCGGAACTTTCCTTAACCTCAGCTCGTAAAGCAGGTCGTCCTTAAGCAAGTAATCGGGATTCACGTGCGCACGAGCCATGACTTTGATACAGGGGAAACATGAAACAAATAATTACCATGAATTAGTAGAAGTACAAACAAATTCAAAACAACAATACATAGAAATAAAATTAAAGTTTGCACTTCCCTAAATTAGTAAAAACCCTAGAAGCGGTAGCTGCGTGGAACTTTAAAACAACCACCGCGAATGCTACCACTCCAACAGAAGGCTCTGTAATGATGTTCTGGCCTTGTGACCCTTTGGCCACATGCGGGATAGAAGATATCTTAAACGCCTTGATGAAACCAATCTCGGCTCCAACTACTTTCATCACGTCAATTAACAATGGAATGTCCGAATTAACAGAATACGGAACATTATCTCCAACAAAGCCTATCTCATGTAATAAGGCCAATTGTTCATGGCCATACCTCAATGGTACGCCATAACCCATCATATTCGTGGTAGGTAGACCGGCATCCGGTTCGATGGGTTGAATATCTTCAGGTAAATTCCATCGCATCATTTCAGCGATTGGATTAGCAGTATACGCTAATGAAGCCTGAATTCTTTTGATGTATACCGCTAAACATGGATATATACGGTATAGAAAGTGATTGTGTTCACTAACTTGGCCGAACCATCCTATACTATGATCGGCACTCTCCTCATACTCACGATCTAACATTCTTAGATCCACGTCTCTGCCTGCAGGCATAGAAGTATTGCCCAATCCCGACAAATACATCTCGACTGGACTGAGAACCGGAAAATCGGTTATCCTAATTACCCTGACGAACTCACTCTCCTCATATGTTATGGGATAGCCGTTCTCAGAGTGTATCTCTAAAAGTCTTGCATAAAGTAAGGCTGCATTATAGTACTGGAAAATATCCAAAGGTACTCGTTTAGAAAACCCTGGTGTTTGGGTTTTTGCAACCTCATGTGTCTGAGTGACTACTTCTGTAAAACCCTCGCATCCAACAAAGTACTCAACTCGTTGTGGTCGAGGTTTCAAATCGACTGAAGCTTCATTAAATACAGCTTCACGCCACAGTGGGTCATTACGTTCTTCGCTAGCTACCTTCGATAGGTGCTGAGGTTTCGGGGGACCCGAACCTGGCGCTCGTTTCGCTTTAGGAACGCCTACATTAACAGGTGCATTTTCTCTCTGACGATCAGAGTTTACATATTCTCTAGTATCTGGAAAACTTTGTGCTGCGTTATTATTGTAATTACCACGCGCACCTCTAGTGGATGACCTTCCTCGGTTTCCACGTGCCCTGCCTCCAGGGCCATACCATCCGCCTCGTTGCGGAAAAGCACCTTCACTTTGACTGGTGAAACTCCCACCATTATTATTATTGTAGTAACTCATCACGGCATCCGCCTCCACCAAAAACTATTTAAGTTCGTAACTTTAAAGGGGTTAAACAAAAACCCTCTCCACGGAACGGAGACCACGGACTTTAACTGCAGAAAACTATGCCAATGACCCTATCTCCCCGTTTAACCTGCCGGCTTTGGATCAGCATAATATATTACTTCCCATTTCTGATGCGGTAAGATGAGTAGGACGGCCACCCAGACTCAATTAACTTTGACTTTAACCACATCTTGACTCTCGGGCAACAATTCGCTGATCAGCCAAGCATTTAATTATCGGTATGCGTCCGCTAAGCAGAGGCATCCTAGTATTCTCGTCGCTAGAGAGCAAGAACACAATATCGTCACTACTAGGCTGAGGAGAAATTCAATATCGTAATTATAATTTAATATCTTAGCAGAAGCTTTCTTATGATTCGACGTGGGTCTACCAACGACGACATGATAAGAAGCCGTTCGTAATAGCCTCCCTCAAAACTATCGAACAGAGCCTCATATATCTCTAAGAATCTAACTTCCAAGGCTAAAGACATTAACGCAATAAGCAGCAACAATATCTCTAGAAAGCCTAAGTGGGCGGTCTCCCTACAATAGGCACTATTGGAGAAAGCTCAGACAGTCCCCATAAACCACTGAGCCAAACTCTCCCCTAGAGAATTGCCTATGAAGCTGCGTTCAAAGAAAACTCTCTCAGAGTATCTCCGAACAGAAACAATAGAAAGAGGGCTCCAAAAGTCAATGGTGACCTACCATGACCCGACCGGATGCATCAACGGTCTAAGCCTCTCTAATCTACAGTGCAAAACTTAACTGCCACCAGCAGTTCTTCTACTCCCTTCATTACTCCAGGAGCAGGCAAACATTACTTCACTAAGACTGTCACTATCGTTATCCTACACTAACTTACTTTCTATTCAAGAGTTTGTTAACACAGAAAACAGCTGATCTGCGTGTGCTCCACCTCAGAAATCGTCTACTTAAGTCACAGTCAGTCCTAGGGTCAGAATGATCAGTCGTTAGTCTTTTCTTCAGCTTCGCAACACACAAAACCAGACCATATTCAAGAGTTATTTTAAGTCATAACCGTGAATATATATTTCAGAATTAGAAAAGGAGTTCCTATACTCGGTACTAGGCAACATTCCTTCATAAGCAACCCGCTTGGTCACTTTATCGTTAACTTCCGTTTCAAGCATGGAGAAACCTAAGCGTAAAAAAATAAAAAATTTCCGGGGAAGAAGCATTTAAATCTTGCAAGCCGTCGCTTGCCTGCTTTATTCTATTAGTAGCAACATTGAATAATTGTGAGATTTCAGACTCACCAAAAGTCCTGACGTCCACTGGTTCGTCCAGGTACTGATTCAAACGGCCCTTGAGGACTGCGACTAACTCTTTCTGCTCTCCCGGAACTTTCCTTAACCTCAGCTCGTAAAGCAGGTCGTCCTTAAGCAAGTAATCGGGATTCACGTGCGCACGAGCCATGACTTTGATACAGGGGAAACATGAAACAAATAATTACCATGAATTAGTAGAAGTACAAACAAATTCAAAACAACAATACATAGAAATAAAATTAAAGTTTGCACTTCCCTAAATTAGTAAAAACCCTAGAAGCGGTAGCTGCGTGGAACTTTAAAACAACCACCGCGAATGCTACCACTCCAACAGAAGGCTCTGTAATGATGTTCTGGCCTTGTGACCCTTTGGCCACATGCGGGATAGAAGATATCTTAAACGCCTTGATGAAACCAATCTCGGCTCCAACTACTTTCATCACGTCAATTAACAATGGAATGTCCGAATTAACAGAATACGGAACATTATCTCCAACAAAGCCTATCTCATGTAATAAGGCCAATTGTTCATGGCCATACCTCAATGGTACGCCATAACCCATCATATTCGTGGTAGGTAGACCGGCATCCGGTTCGATGGGTTGAATATCTTCAGGTAAATTCCATCGCATCATTTCAGCGATTGGATTAGCAGTATACGCTAATGAAGCCTGAATTCTTTTGATGTATACCGCTAAACATGGATATATACGGTATAGAAAGTGATTGTGTTCACTAACTTGGCCGAACCATCCTATACTATGATCGGCACTCTCCTCATACTCACGATCTAACATTCTTAGATCCACGTCTCTGCCTGCAGGCATAGAAGTATTGCCCAATCCCGACAAATACATCTCGACTGGACTGAGAACCGGAAAATCGGTTATCCTAATTACCCTGACGAACTCACTCTCCTCATATGTTATGGGATAGCCGTTCTCAGAGTGTATCTCTAAAAGTCTTGCATAAAGTAAGGCTGCATTATAGTACTGGAAAATATCCAAAGGTACTCGTTTAGAAAACCCTGGTGTTTGGGTTTTTGCAACCTCATGTGTCTGAGTGACTACTTCTGTAAAACCCTCGCATCCAACAAAGTACTCAACTCGTTGTGGTCGAGGTTTCAAATCGACTGAAGCTTCATTAAATACAGCTTCACGCCACAGTGGGTCATTACGTTCTTCGCTAGCTACCTTCGATAGGTGCTGAGGTTTCGGGGGACCCGAACCTGGCGCTCGTTTCGCTTTAGGAACGCCTACATTAACAGGTGCATTTTCTCTCTGACGATCAGAGTTTACATATTCTCTAGTATCTGGAAAACTTTGTGCTGCGTTATTATTGTAATTACCACGCGCACCTCTAGTGGATGACCTTCCTCGGTTTCCACGTGCCCTGCCTCCAGGGCCATACCATCCGCCTCGTTGCGGAAAAGCACCTTCACTTTGACTGGTGAAACTCCCACCATTATTATTATTGTAGTAACTCATCACGGCATCCGCCTCCACCAAAAACTATTTAAGTTCGTAACTTTAAAGGGGTTAAACAAAAACCCTCTCCACGGAACGGAGACCACGGACTTTAACTGCAGAAAACTATGCCAATGACCCTATCTCCCCGTTTAACCTGCCGGCTTTGGATCAGCATAATATATTACTTCCCATTTCTGATGCGGTAAGATGAGTAGGACGGCCACCCAGACTCAATTAACTTTGACTTTAACCACATCTTGACTCTCGGGCAACAATTCGCTGATCAGCCAAGCATTTAATTATCGGTATGCGTCCGCTAAGCAGAGGCATCCTAGTATTCTCGTCGCTAGAGAGCAAGAACACAATATCGTCACTACTAGGCTGAGGAGAAATTCAATATCGTAATTATAATTTAATATCTTAGCAGAAGCTTTCTTATGATTCGACGTGGGTCTACCAACGACGACATGATAAGAAGCCGTTCGTAATAGCCTCCCTCAAAACTATCGAACAGAGCCTCATATATCTCTAAGAATCTAACTTCCAAGGCTAAAGACATTAACGCAATAAGCAGCAACAATATCTCTAGAAAGCCTAAGTGGGCGGTCTCCCTACAATAGGCACTATTGGAGAAAGCTCAGACAGTCCCCATAAACCACTGAGCCAAACTCTCCCCTAGAGAATTGCCTATGAAGCTGCGTTCAAAGAAAACTCTCTCAGAGTATCTCCGAACAGAAACAATAGAAAGAGGGCTCCAAAAGTCAATGGTGACCTACCATGACCCGACCGGATGCATCAACGGTCTAAGCCTCTCTAATCTACAGTGCAAAACTTAACTGCCACCAGCAGTTCTTCTACTCCCTTCATTACTCCAGGAGCAGGCAAACATTACTTCACTAAGACTGTCACTATCGTTATCCTACACTAACTTACTTTCTATTCAAGAGTTTGTTAACACAGAAAACAGCTGATCTGCGTGTGCTCCACCTCAGAAATCGTCTACTTAAGTCACAGTCAGTCCTAGGGTCAGAATGATCAGTCGTTAGTCTTTTCTTCAGCTTCGCAACACACAAAACCAGACCATATTCAAGAGTTATTTTAAGTCATAACCGTGAATATATATTTCAGAATTAGAAAAGGAGTTCCTATACTCGGTACTAGGCAACATTCCTTCATAAGCAACCCGCTTGGTCACTTTATCGTTAACTTCCGTTTCAAGCATGGAGAAACCTAAGCGTAAAAAAATAAAAAATTTCCGGGGAAGAAGCATTTAAATCTTGCAAGCCGTCGCTTGCCTGCTTTATTCTATTAGTAGCAACATTGAATAATTGTGAGATTTCAGACTCACCAAAAGTCCTGACGTCCACTGGTTCGTCCAGGTACTGATTCAAACGGCCCTTGAGGACTGCGACTAACTCTTTCTGCTCTCCCGGAACTTTCCTTAACTTCAGCTCGTAAAGCAGGTCGTCCTTAAGCAAGTAATCGGGATTCACGTGCGCACGAGCCATGACTTTGATACGGGGGAAACATGAAACAAATAATTACCATGAATTAGTAGAAGTACAAACAAATTCAAAACAACAATACATAGAAATAAAATTAAAGTTTGCACTTCCCTAAATTAGTAAAAACCCTAGAAGCGGTAGCTGCGTGGAACTTTAAAACAACCACCGCGAATGCTACCACTCCAACAGAAGGCTCTGTAATGATGTTCTGGCCTTGTGACCCTTTGGCCACATGCGGGATAGAAGATATCTTAAACGCCTTGATGAAACCAATCTCGGCTCCAACTACTTTCATCACGTCAATTAACAATGGAATGTCCGAATTAACAGAATACGGAACATTATCTCCAACAAAGCCTATCTCATGTAATAAGGCCAATTGTTCATGGCCATACCTCAATGGTACGCCATAACCCATCATATTCGTGGTAGGTAGACCCGCATCCGGTTCGATGGGTTGAATATCTTCAGGTAAATTCCATCGCATCATTTCAGCGATTGGATTAGCAGTATACGCTAATGAAGCCTGAATTCTTTTGATGTATACCGCTAAACATGGATATATACGGTATAGAAAGTGATTGTGTTCACTAACTTGGCCGAACCATCCTATACTATGATCGGCACTCTCCTCATACTCACGATCTAACATTCTTAGATCCACGTCTCTGCCTGCAGGCATAGAAGTATTGCCCAATCCCGACAAATACATCTCGACTGGACTGAGAACCGGAAAATCGGTTATCCTAATTACCCTGACGAACTCACTCTCCTCATATGTTATGGGATAGCCGTTCTCAGAGTGTATCTCTAAAAGTCTTGCATAAAGTAAGGCTGCATTATAGTACTGGAAAATATCCAAAGGTACTCGTTTAGAAAACCCTGGTGTTTGGGTTTTTGCAACCTCATGTGTCTGAGTGACTACTTCTGTAAAACCCTCGCATCCAACAAAGTACTCAACTCGTTGTGGTCGAGGTTTCAAATCGACTGAAGCTTCATTAAATACAGCTTCACGCCACAGTGGGTCATTACGTTCTTCGCTAGCTACCTTCGATAGGTGCTGAGGTTTCGGGGGACCCGAACCTGGCGCTCGTTTCGCTTTAGGAACGCCTACATTAACAGGTGCATTTTCTCTCTGACGATCAGAGTTTACATATTCTCTAGTATCTGGAAAACTTTGTGCTGCGTTATTATTGTAATTACCACGCGCACCTCTAGTGGATGACCTTCCTCGGTTTCCACGTGCCCTGCCTCCAGGGCCATACCATCCGCCTCGTTGCGGAAAAGCACCTTCACTTTGACTGGTGAAACTCCCACCATTATTATTATTGTAGTAACTCATCACGGCATCCGCCTCCACCAAAAACTATTTAAGTTCGTAACTTTAAAGGGGTTAAACAAAAACCCTCTCCACGGAACGGAGACCACGGACTTTAACTGCAGAAAACTATGCCAATGACCCTATCTCCCCGTTTAACCTGCCGGCTTTGGATCAGCATAATATATTACTTCCCATTTCTGATGCGGTAAGATGAGTAGGACGGCCACCCAGACTCAATTAACTTTGACTTTAACCACATCTTGACTCTCGGGCAACAATTCGCTGATCAGCCAAGCATTTAATTATCGGTATGCGTCCGCTAAGCAGAGGCATCCTAGTATTCTCGTCGCTAGAGAGCAAGAACACAATATCGTCACTACTAGGCTGAGGAGAAATTCAATATCGTAATTATAATTTAATATCTTAGCAGAAGCTTTCTTATGATTCGACGTGGGTCTACCAACGACGACATGATAAGAAGCCGTTCGTAATAGCCTCCCTCAAAACTATCGAACAGAGCCTCATATATCTCTAAGAATCTAACTTCCAAGGCTAAAGACATTAACGCAATAAGCAGCAACAATATCTCTAGAAAGCCTAAGTGGGCGGTCTCCCTACAATAGGCACTATTGGAGAAAGCTCAGACAGTCCCCATAAACCACTGAGCCAAACTCTCCCCTAGAGAATTGCCTATGAAGCTGCGTTCAAAGAAAACTCTCTCAGAGTATCTCCGAACAGAAACAATAGAAAGAGGGCTCCAAAAGTCAATGGTGACCTACCATGACCCGACCGGATGCATCAACGGTCTAAGCCTCTCTAATCTACAGTGCAAAACTTAACTGCCACCAGCAGTTCTTCTACTCCCTTCATTACTCCAGGAGCAGGCAAACATTACTTCACTAAGACTGTCACTATCGTTATCCTACACTAACTTACTTTCTATTCAAGAGTTTGTTAACACAGAAAACAGCTGATCTGCGTGTGCTCCACCTCAGAAATCGTCTACTTAAGTCACAGTCAGTCCTAGGGTCAGAATGATCAGTCGTTAGTCTTTTCTTCAGCTTCGCAACACACAAAACCAGACCATATTCAAGAGTTATTTTAAGTCATAACCGTGAATATATATTTCAGAATTAGAAAAGGAGTTCCTATACTCGGTACTAGGCAACATTCCTTCATAAGCAACCCGCTTGGTCACTTTATCGTTAACTTCCGTTTCAAGCATGGAGAAACCTAAGCGTAAAAAAATAAAAAATTTCCGGGGAAGAAGCATTTAAATCTTGCAAGCCGTCGCTTGCCTGCTTTATTCTATTAGTAGCAACATTGAATAATTGTGAGATTTCAGACTCACCAAAAGTCCTGACGTCCACTGGTTCGTCCAGGTACTGATTCAAACGGCCCTTGAGGACTGCGACTAACTCTTTCTGCTCTCCCGGAACTTTCCTTAACCTCAGCTCGTAAAGCAGGTCGTCCTTAAGCAAGTAATCGGGATTCACGTGCGCACGAGCCATGACTTTGATACAGGGGAAACATGAAACAAATAATTACCATGAATTAGTAGAAGTACAAACAAATTCAAAACAACAATACATAGAAATAAAATTAAAGTTTGCACTTCCCTAAATTAGTAAAAACCCTAGAAGCGGTAGCTGCGTGGAACTTTAAAACAACCACCGCGAATGCTACCACTCCAACAGAAGGCTCTGTAATGATGTTCTGGCCTTGTGACCCTTTGGCCACATGCGGGATAGAAGATATCTTAAACGCCTTGATGAAACCAATCTCGGCTCCAACTACTTTCATCACGTCAATTAACAATGGAATGTCCGAATTAACAGAATACGGAACATTATCTCCAACAAAGCCTATCTCATGTAATAAGGCCAATTGTTCATGGCCATACCTCAATGGTACGCCATAACCCATCATATTCGTGGTAGGTAGACCGGCATCCGGTTCGATGGGTTGAATATCTTCAGGTAAATTCCATCGCATCATTTCAGCGATTGGATTAGCAGTATACGCTAATGAAGCCTGAATTCTTTTGATGTATACCGCTAAACATGGATATATACGGTATAGAAAGTGATTGTGTTCACTAACTTGGCCGAACCATCCTATACTATGATCGGCACTCTCCTCATACTCACGATCTAACATTCTTAGATCCACGTCTCTGCCTGCAGGCATAGAAGTATTGCCCAATCCCGACAAATACATCTCGACTGGACTGAGAACCGGAAAATCGGTTATCCTAATTACCCTGACGAACTCACTCTCCTCATATGTTATGGGATAGCCGTTCTCAGAGTGTATCTCTAAAAGTCTTGCATAAAGTAAGGCTGCATTATAGTACTGGAAAATATCCAAAGGTACTCGTTTAGAAAACCCTGGTGTTTGGGTTTTTGCAACCTCATGTGTCTGAGTGACTACTTCTGTAAAACCCTCGCATCCAACAAAGTACTCAACTCGTTGTGGTCGAGGTTTCAAATCGACTGAAGCTTCATTAAATACAGCTTCACGCCACAGTGGGTCATTACGTTCTTCGCTAGCTACCTTCGATAGGTGCTGAGGTTTCGGGGGACCCGAACCTGGCGCTCGTTTCGCTTTAGGAACGCCTACATTAACAGGTGCATTTTCTCTCTGACGATCAGAGTTTACATATTCTCTAGTATCTGGAAAACTTTGTGCTGCGTTATTATTGTAATTACCACGCGCACCTCTAGTGGATGACCTTCCTCGGTTTCCACGTGCCCTGCCTCCAGGGCCATACCATCCGCCTCGTTGCGGAAAAGCACCTTCACTTTGACTGGTGAAACTCCCACCATTATTATTATTGTAGTAACTCATCACGGCATCCGCCTCCACCAAAAACTATTTAAGTTCGTAACTTTAAAGGGGTTAAACAAAAACCCTCTCCACGGAACGGAGACCACGGACTTTAACTGCAGAAAACTATGCCAATGACCCTATCTCCCCGTTTAACCTGCCGGCTTTGGATCAGCATAATATATTACTTCCCATTTCTGATGCGGTAAGATGAGTAGGACGGCCACCCAGACTCAATTAACTTTGACTTTAACCACATCTTGACTCTCGGGCAACAATTCGCTGATCAGCCAAGCATTTAATTATCGGTATGCGTCCGCTAAGCAGAGGCATCCTAGTATTCTCGTCGCTAGAGAGCAAGAACACAATATCGTCACTACTAGGCTGAGGAGAAATTCAATATCGTAATTATAATTTAATATCTTAGCAGAAGCTTTCTTATGATTCGACGTGGGTCTACCAACGACGACATGATAAGAAGCCGTTCGTAATAGCCTCCCTCAAAACTATCGAACAGAGCCTCATATATCTCTAAGAATCTAACTTCCAAGGCTAAAGACATTAACGCAATAAGCAGCAACAATATCTCTAGAAAGCCTAAGTGGGCGGTCTCCCTACAATAGGCACTATTGGAGAAAGCTCAGACAGTCCCCATAAACCACTGAGCCAAACTCTCCCCTAGAGAATTGCCTATGAAGCTGCGTTCAAAGAAAACTCTCTCAGAGTATCTCCGAACAGAAACAATAGAAAGAGGGCTCCAAAAGTCAATGGTGACCTACCATGACCCGACCGGATGCATCAACGGTCTAAGCCTCTCTAATCTACAGTGCAAAACTTAACTGCCACCAGCAGTTCTTCTACTCCCTTCATTACTCCAGGAGCAGGCAAACATTACTTCACTAAGACTGTCACTATCGTTATCCTACACTAACTTACTTTCTATTCAAGAGTTTGTTAACACAGAAAACAGCTGATCTGCGTGTGCTCCACCTCAGAAATCGTCTACTTAAGTCACAGTCAGTCCTAGGGTCAGAATGATCAGTCGTTAGTCTTTTCTTCAGCTTCGCAACACACAAAACCAGACCATATTCAAGAGTTATTTTAAGTCATAACCGTGAATATATATTTCAGAATTAGAAAAGGAGTTCCTATACTCGGTACTAGGCAACATTCCTTCATAAGCAACCACGCTCTGCTACCAAAAATATGCGCCACCCCTCCGGCTAGTCACAAAGTCAAACATTAATAATTACCTGGACAAAATTTCTCCGCTACCTGACGCCAGGTCCAGTCCCAGAGGATCTAAGTTAAGTGACTGAAAGAAAGACCGGAGAAGGAGGCAACATATTTAACGAAAGGCCTCGAAACAAGTTTCGATGCCTTTCGCATATAATATGTTTTCTAAAAGATAGAAAACATAAAGGAAGCGATATAGAAAAGAAAAAGGGTTTATTTTACAGAACGGCTGATGGCCTAGAATACATACATATAATTTAATTCAAAATAAATAATAACCCTTTGAAAAGAACATAAATTAAAGAACAATCAGTTCCTGAAAAAGAGGTTACACAGACAAGCTCAATATGGCGATTCTCTATACATGAAAATTTACATAATAAATTTTAGTGACTTACATTTTTTGAAAGAAGCAAAAACAGCTTCTCCATCCACGGAGTTGTGGTTGAAGAAGGCTCACTCTCCTCGGACAACGGACATGGACACACGGTTCAAGGATAGTGAAAAGAACATAAATCAAGGCCACTATAAGCACAGAGTCGAACAGGCATCCACTTTAAAGATCACCGCCTAGCGCATATACATGACGACCTGAAGGGCTAAATTCAATATTAATGCATTTCATAATTCCCGAGATAATAAATCAAGATAAGTACATACCTCTAAAAATAATCCTAATTGAGAATGAAGCCACATCCTAGAGAACCAAGAAGACCCAGGTCGATGTCCATTGCCCGAACGAAGAAGACGAACCCTCAGACGGAGGATCCAAGTAGAGCCGAAGGAGGATGACAAGAGAGTGAGCACGAGGCACCATTGGCCTCGCTGATTTATACCAAACAAGCCTATTTGTTACGTCAGAACTCTAAACAATAAGTAAAACACTCCACAATCGCGGGAGAACCAAAGTCTCCCCATACTACAGTAACAATAGATACAAAACGCAACAGAAGCCATGACAATATGTCAGTACGTGACATCCTGTATAAAATCAAAACATCAGACGCAACACAGCGTCTTAACAATGTGTTATTACAGGGCCGACTATAATGTGTTTATCAAAGCAACAAGTAGAAGACAAAGCCTCCTACATAATGACTTCTTCTCCCCAAAATTTATATTAATAAATTCGTGCGCCAAGTAATATAAAACTATTTTAAAAATAAAATATTGGCGCAGTTAACACCAAAAAGCCAACAAATTTTAGAGTGCTGGAAATGCCTATACCATCTCAGCAAACTTAAGAAAAAAATAGTTTTTCAGTGGATCCCAGCACATTGTGGACTAGCTGGAAACGACTCAGCTGACTACCTGGCCAAGAAAGGCTGCAGCATTATTCAAAAACCTAACACACAATTATCCTATCATGCAACAAAAAGGATAATTAATTCTCAATACCACAAAATTGTATTGAATTATCACTCCCAAGCCTCAAAAAACAAAAGGTGGGAAGCAGTCTTAACTCAGAACATCCCTGGATACCCAAGAAAGAGTGCGGTTGCAATTTTCAGACTACTCACAGGTCACGACTGCCTTGCTAAACACCTAAACAAAATTGGGATACTCCCCTCACCTCTATGCCCCCTATGCGACCTCCAAGAAGAAATGGACCAAGATCACCTTCCACAATGCCCAGCCCTTACCAACTCGACGTCTTTAAGTGAAAAATACTGGAGAGCTAGAGAATTAATGATTTCATTGTCAGAAATTCAGCATTAGCCAACAACAACAACAACAACAACAACACATTAAAAGCGCGATTTTTAATCTGCCTCTTCTGTTTAATCGAAGCATCTGGCTTTTCTTCTTTAAAGAGGACAGTTCTACACTAATTTTTTTATCTGACAAATATTTAATAACAATTGATTCCTTGCTTTCCCACGCAATATAGCTACTAAAGAAGCAGTATCAACTGCATCCATAACTAATTCTCCTCTTGCTCGGACTTCTAATAGTAATTCATCTTTGCGACAAGACACATTATGCCTAATTTTCATCTTTGATCCAAGTTCATAAAACAATGACACAAAACTTACAATGAAGAGAGCTAACAGCGCACTTCAATATAACATTGGCTCGGAATACCCAAATCCTCCCACTAGACAGCAAAATACAGATTACAAGATTGAAGCAACTCTCACAAATTCACATTAATATCTGCTACCGAATTTGCAATTAGCTTGTGTGTAGTTCATTGAGTGAGAATACAGTGCGTCTTTCGAGCAGCCGGACCGTCGTGCGGCGGCACCGGACTGGGTGAGGCTTGGCGCATCTTCCGCCAATGTTACACGAAAATGACCGGCAAGTCATGGGTACGGAACACTAACTTACATTAGGCTTACCTGCATCAGAACAGATGTTGAAATTGATGACCTTGAACGCGAACACATTCTCTATATCTCCGAAAACAATTCTGGTTTACTTGCAAAAGTTCATGTTGACTGATTGCCTGTATTTCTCTCGTGATGCTGTCCTTCAATTCTTGTAACGTGTGCGGATTTGATGCATACACTTTATTCTTTAACGTTCCCCATAAATAAAAATCGCATGGCGACAGGTCAGGGGAACGAGGTGGCCACAATCCTCGACTAATTATTCTGCCACCATACACACTTCGCAATCCATGCATAGAATTTTCAGCAGTGTGCGCTGTAGCTGAATCCTGTTATATATAGCCTATAACTGAAACTTTTCTGTGGTTCAGACCAAGTTTTATCATTATTCAATTGCTATTTCTTTTACACACAAACCATAACAATGCTCGCCTATTGATTCATAAATAGAATTGATTTAGAGGGGCGCCTGCCTGACTTTCTCTTGTAAAGGTCAATGCTGTTTGGCTTGGCTGTGTGATGACATCTGATTTTTATATACAAGTTTATTGTCAGATGGATTATTCTTCTTTAAAAAAATACAAACCCCCACACACCAAATTCTCCAACGGCACACCATACTGTCACACAAGGGCTGTGAAGTGGTCGTTGGTGAAGTTCCTGAGGGTTTTCTGCTGCCCAGTAGCGGAAATTTTGTTTGTTTACAGTACCTGACAAGTGGAAGTGGGCCTCAACAGATGGAAACAAAAAACGCCAGGGGGAATGTTCTGAAGAATATCCTCACACACAGCTCTCCGAATTTCCCAATCTCACTTAATTCTTGGGTAACCATCATTCTGTAGAGGTGCATATGAAGTTCTCGGTGCAGGATTCTTCTTACACTCCTATCAGATATTCCCAGGGCAGCTGCATGTTTCAGTGCTGAACACTTTGGAGATAGCTGGATTGACGCCCTCACACGTGCCACATTTTCCGGCGTTGATACGGCCCGAGGTTGGCCAGGCAATTTATTTTTTCAATGCAGAACCTGTTGCTCTAAAGTTTGATACCAAAATATGAATAGTTTTTCTATCCAGAACAGCATCATGTCGGCTAAGACCAAACCGAATGCGAAATGCTCAATGAGTAACCATAGAACCACCATTACGAATAAACTCTTCCACAACAAACGCTCAATGCTCACCAAGCCAAGTTACTGAAAATGGCAAGTATACAGCTATAAATCGCTACCCCCTCCACCGCCATATCCCCACCACAACTCACACAGCGCACTCTCCAAATATGGGAGGTCTTTCTGCCAGACCCTATATATATCATTATCCTTTTAATTTTATATGCAAAGAGAAAGTTATTCTGTTTCTCATTTTGTTTGCTATTAGGAATAGCTTGTCTAAAAACCTACAAATTAAATTTGTAGTGATAGTAGCAAGTTTTCTACATACAATAAGAAAATAAATAACAAAAAAAATTAAATAAAAACTGACTTAAATAATAACAAATAACCAAAATAAATAATAAAGAAACAGTCGAAAATTACACTCCACCTACATCGAATTTGCTTTTTCATGTTTTGCATAAAATATACATATAGGTAGCAACAGAGTAATCCTGATGGACAATAACGTTCTGAGGTTACGATTTAGGCCTTCATATTCTTTTTTCCCTCTTCTGTTCGCAGCATTTGCCATGGCACAGCTCCTTGCAGCAAACAGAAATATACCTTCAATTGTTCTCTTGTCCTCAAAGCTGCATTGGTGGCCAAGCCACCATGCCATTTCCAGTGGTTCCTCTCATGGAGTCCAGTGGCATGTGTCTTCCCATAGATAGTTATGGAGGCAACATATTGCCAGAACAAGACCATCCATTTGCCTTTGTGATATCTTCTTCTCAATTACTCTGAATTTCTTCGCAAGAATTCTGATGGCATTTTTGGATTTATTTCTGGCACGGCTTAGACGATAATTAAAGATCTTCTTACTTTCATTGCCCATTGTTTGTGCTCCCGGATGAGGCCTCATGACGTTCGTGTGAAGCGGAAATGCGTCATCCAACGTCATCTTTCCAACGATGAAAGAGGCATCAGTCGATTTGTTCCTGGCAAGGGTTTCTCCTCAGGAGTAAGCAGTCTGTTTTGTATAAATTTTTGCCCAAGAGTGGAATTAGACAAAATTCTCCCCATAAGTGCCCACATCTACACACACAAATTTTTTTGCTCATCCACCAAAGCGAGCAGTACTATGTTAAAAGTGTCCTTATAGTTGTAATACAAAGATCCACTATTGTCAGGTTTATGTATTACAATGTGCTCCCATCCAGCGCGCCTGTGCAATTTGGGAAATTCCACAGTACCCGGAATCATTCTTCAATTAATCTCTATCTGGGGCCTTTGAAAGAAATGTCGCCATACATGTCTCCAGATGACACCATTAAGGAAATTACATTTTACTCTGTAATATTCAGGAATTGTTTTACTGTGCGCTGACTAACCTGATGCTTCCCATATTTATCAACATGTTTGTTAATTTCTTACCTATACTGTTACCAGTATTTCAAACATTATTATAAAGTGTAATCACACACATCACAGTGAGCCCTCCAAATTGTAAGTTCTGATACCTGAAGTGAACCAGACACTGCCCCATTTGTGTCAGGTTCTCTGATCCATGATACTGAAAGGTACTGTTTGCTCATTCTTCAATTAATCTCTATTTATCTACATCCGGATTAGGCCGGGTCGAGCTCCATGTGATCATCTGGGCTCTGGTGTGATGGATGAAGCAGGTACACATGCCTTCAGGGGGAAGGGGCCAGTCCCATCAGGTGGTATAGCCTCTTCGTTTTCGCTATCACACGTCACAATTGTTTCAGAACTGGAACCATCATGTTCGGTTGAAGTCAATGTTCCTTGCGCAAGGCTGAAGGCTGGACCTGTCGCAGGGTCCACTCGAGCAAGATCCGGAGAAAACGGAGTGCTGGTGGAAGGAACAGGAGGTGGAAGTACAGACCCATCAATACCATCTGCTGCCAGCACCATATCCGCAGCGGGTGAAGTGGCAGGAACCTCAGGTGTAGAATCCATTAGGTTTTCCGTGGTAGCACTGTCGGAAGGCCCAGCCATAGGGTTGACCTGATCCGGATTGTCCGATGTAGCAGGCATCACATCGGCTGCTGTAGGGATGTCCGGTACAGTAGCCATCAAGGTGAGCGTGGTTGGGGCTACAGGTAGAGGGGGAAAGTTATCCTGGTCAACGGGACTGTGAGAAGTCCGTGGTTGAATAAATGGCCGATGAGCTAGCGGGGTCCACGTGGGGGTGTCAGAAGTACGCGGATGGTATTTACGTTGCTTGGGGCAATCAACACGCAGATGGCCAGTAACTTGACATAGAGTGCATGTAATCGGCTGTCCTGCGTATGTAATTAGCACTCTATTATCAGCAATGTCTTGATAAGAGGGAATATGCTTTTTTAAAGCAGTCTTCACCGTTCGGACACCATTAGGTACCGCGTAACGGAATTGACCATACCAAATATCCAGGACATGTCCGTACAGTTCCAGGTGAAGGCCAATGTTGTGGTTAGGAACTTCAGTTGGTAGGTTGTATACTTTAACATAGCAAATCCCCATGCCAGCCGAGTCAATGGTTAACCTAATGCGGTGTCCTCCTTCATGTACGAAAAAGGACTCACCATTAGTATCTCGAATGATCGTTTCCACTGTAGTAGCAGTCTTGCACTTTATATAAATTTGATGTGTGATGCCGTTGAGCTGTAAGGCAGCAATGTCCTCATATGGTATCCGTAAGGTGTCGTGGATCCATTCATGTATGTTGTATGCACTCGGTCTGGGGGCATCACGCTCCACAAACGTAATGACTATCGTGTTCTGTTGTTCGATGACCATGTTGGTAAACAGTTATAGAACACAATTGAAGGTAGGTTAGAAGACGGTTACTCGCACTCGCAGAGACGTCTGTTCACCTTGCCTACTCAAACACGACTGCGTTTTCAGAAATAACTTTATTGGCTCTTGAGTTCATTGATAGTGTCTTTGTAGCAAACCATCAATTTCTGGAACTTACGAACTCCATCTATTTCTTTCCACTGTTGTAGGTCGAGATGGCGTTGAAAGTCTATTTCTTCCCTGTTTTGTAAAGACTAGATGCTTTTGCTCTTCAAACAAAGCCTCGACATGCAGCATAACTTGGACAGAAGACACATATTTCAGAAGTTTGCAGCTAAGGATCTTACTGCTTGCATTGCCCAATCAAAATTTGCATGGTATTTGCAAATATATACTTTGAGGGGAGTTTCTTTCAGAAACTTGTATACAAGCCTATTACCTATTACATTATTATTATTATTATTATTATTATTATTATTATTATTCGAATGACACAATCAAGCCAAAGATTACAACATTTTTGTCTGTTTATGCCAGCCTGCTGTTCTAGGGTATCAGGCTCTTTGTTTTCGTCTTAAAGCTTGCATATGCTTTACAAGAGATCATACCCATGTACCTTTGTTTGGATCTGTTACTGCCATTTGCCAGTAGGGTCAGTCCATGTGAAATCAACCAACGGTCTGGACCTTCATATCTCAGAATAAGATAATATTTTGTGTGTTGATAGTACTAGTTATTAATGTTAAAAATCCAAAATGTTAGATCATTTAAACCATATGTTTTTGAGTTATCAAGTTTCAAAGTTTTAAAAGAATTGTATTTTTTGCAGAGTTCTGAATTTTTAAATGGTCGTATCTTCAAAACTATTTCAGCTAGAAGGCTGGAATTTTTGCCATTCTCTTTAGATTTTCATAAGCTTTAATATGATGTACAGTCGGTCAAATAAAAAACGTCGGGACTCGTATGCAGTTAAAATTAAAGTTTTAACGCATTAGTTCACAAGTTTCCTATAAAAAACATAAAATACAGGTCATTCTCGGAACATATGAGGCCATGCGACAGGAGGGAAAAAAATGAACGAGGGAAAAAATGAACTACGAGAAAAGCGCAACACACGATATTCAACTTAATGTATTGTCATAATTCATTTTGCTTTGTGTCATCGCGTCACATCCAAATGCTAGCTTGAGAGAAAGTGTAGTTAGGGCTGTAATGCATGAATGTTTATTACTTCCTCTGCCCGTACCATAGGTACTATAGGTAGAGGAAGTATTGTTTTCGACCCTAAAATTCGAAGTTGAGTTTTTAGCATATATACACGTTTCAAGGCCCCCTGAATCCAAAAATACTATTTTTGGAAACATGTCTGTGTGTGTGTCTGTCTGTCTGTGTGGAAGTTTGTGAACAGGCTAGCTCCGAAACGGAGAATCGTATGAAAACAAAATTTCGTATTTGGGTCAGGTACCTTCTGAAGATGTGATTCGAAGATTGGCGACAAATTTCTCTTATTTTTAAGGGGACTTTACATGAAGAAATTTTCGTTTTTCGCGATTTTCTCGAAAACGGCTCTAACGATTTTCTTTAAAATTTGCACATGTGTTCCTTTTACTGAGAGCTAAAACTTTTATTTGAAACTTTTTTTCGAAAAAATTCTCTGAGGGTAGTTACAGGCCACCCACTGTTCACCCACTGTTTGTAGAAATTTTGTCTTGCGTGATGAACAACTGAATACGCGCTCTTCCACGGCCTCTTATTCTATATAAGAATGTGAAGTGAGAAAGATGTATTGTTGGCCCGGTATAGAGTAAAGAAGTATCTGAGGGAAATATTCGATAATTTCGGAAATTATTCTTTACGGCGGAAAGTTCAATAAACGTCTGCAGTCACTTGTTCTTTTTTTAAGTTTGTTATATAGGCTAGCCTGCGCTTTTAGTCGCATCATTGAAAGAAGAGGTATTTATAGGATAATAATAGCGTAAAATTGTGTCTTGCGATTCTGTAAAAGGATATGTGAATACTGCTAACTTTTTTTTTGGGCAGAGGAAGTTATGTGACTTTCACATCAGATTTTTTTTACTACAGTTAGGCCGAAGTCTGGTGGTAGTTTTACAATCATATTGTAATTGACCTGCATTTTTCGGCCTCTGAAGCAGCGAGAAGGTTCCATATTTTTAAAGAGCAGCTGACCGGAAGTTTTCATAGGACTGGCCGGCCGCGTATTTCGATGCTAGATTGCTTGCAGAAGTTGAACGTAAGTTATTGATTTTGCACTACAAGTACCGCTATTATAAAATAAAATCTTTAAAAAATGCTCCTTGAATGAACATATTCCTTGCGAATTTATTCATTATAATAAAATTATAAGAACTTCCATGCAAGAATATGGCGGACGTGAGGCATATAGCCACAGCCTTCTATACATGTTTGTTTTGGAACAAAACTGACTAAATAATCAAGAAAATACATGGATAGACAAGTGGCGTGTGTGAACCTAACCTTAAGTCTTCCTGTACATGCGCATATGCTCGTTCGTGATACTTGATCAAATACTGCCCGACGTTTTTTATTTGACCAACTGTACAACTTGCCTATGTTATTATTTTTTTAAATTCTTTACATTTTTAAAGAGAAATGTTTTTTTTAAATATTTAAAAATCGAATTTTTTTGAAAAAAATATATTGCATTCATGAACCTTTTGAGAGCATATGTACCAATTTTAAAGATGGGATTCCAATTAGTTCACATTGAAATTAATTTTTGTTTATGGCAGTGCACCTACAGTCAAGTTCGATATTCAATGCAAAGTGCCATGTAAATGTGTAACCAAAAGCACAAGACTTACAAATTTGAAGAACTTAGCGTATGTGTGGTTCTAACTTACTTTCCTGTAGCCTATATAATACAATTTAACACCTTAAGTGATAAACTGTTTTGTGTAAACTATTGATAAAGAAGTTCTTGTTTTTTAACAGAGTCTGAGACACCATTGTCATTTCTTCTTCAGTTAGTTTCTAAGTTCTCCCAGTAGCTGTTGTTGGATTTACTTTGCAAATTATGAAGTTCTTTGGTATACTTAAAATATCTGCTCTTCTCGGATAAGTAAAGGAAGGGCATGGTCTGGAAGGATGGAGAAACGATACGTTGACTTCTTGAAAGTACACATGATAGCCACCATATGTTGTCATATGCACCAGCTACAAATCCTGATATTTGATCAAATGGCATATCTTCAACACCAGGTCCTACTTGAATCTTGTGCACAACATAGCTTTCACTTACATAAAAACCTTTGTTATTACATACATGCTTCACTAAATATTTACCTGTTTTTATCAGGACAGATCTGTTTCCGCCATTCTCATGGCCATCGTCAGCTGTTCTCGATTTCTTGGTGTTGTGTTGCCATCTGGTGGAGGGTGGAAGAATCTTGTGATGAGGCTCTCTTCTACTGGGATGTCGAAATTCATTACTATTTCCTTGTTTTTTTGTATGAATAGTTTTTCCCAAACTGTTAACTCTGTATGTTTCCCTATATGTTTCAAAAGTTTAGCTTTATCATTTATTTTGTGGCCTTCTTCCCAATAATGAGTAGCCACTGCTGACTTTTCTATTTGCTGGAACTTTATATTGCGAAAATGCTCTTTTACTCGAATACCCATATTTCTCCTCGTTTGCCCAATATATATCTTATTGCAATCCTTGCAGTTAATCTGGTAAATTCCTGATTTGTTGCTTTCCGGCTCTTTATCTTTATGTTTTGATGTTGAATCTGTTTTTTGGTGCTAGTTTTATATTTACTTCTTTGAAAATTTTTTGAAACCTGTTGTTAGCCCATGGGTGATATGATATCGTTCTGTATCCTGCCTTTTCTTTATCATTATTTAAAGTGCTGATCTCCTTAATTTCTTTTTGTTTTTCGAATTTCTTAATTTTCTTATCTATGAGATCTTTGCCGAAACCGTTCAATTTTGCTATGTCCACTATATGATTGTATTCTTCAGTATATTCTGTTTTTTCCATAGGTATATTAACAATTCTATGAGTCAAACTATTAAAAACAGCCATTTTGTGAGGAGCTGGATTGTAACCATTTTCTTTTATAAAGTTATCCGTGTGTGTTGCTTTTCTATATATGCCAAATTTAATTTTGTTTGAGTTCTTAATTAATTTGAGGTCCAGGAAAGGTAGACAATTGTTAATTTCTGTCTCCATGGTGAATTTAATGTTGCTGTCCTGTATGTTGAGTAATTTTAGAGCGTCTTGTAGATGTTTCTTATTTACAATGGTGAAAACATCATCCACATATCTAGACCATAATTTAAACATCAAAGGGAACCCTTGGGTGACTAGAATTTCTAGGTTACTCATGAATAAATTGGCTAGGAAAGGCGAAAGAGGGTTTCCCATAGCTAGACCTGATTTCTGTTCAAAAAACTTTCCTTTGAACGAAAAATATGATTGATTAATACAAATTTTTGTTAGTTCCAAATATTCGTCCACCATAGCCCTCTCTAACTTTGTACTGATCAGCCATTTTTCTAGAACGTTCAATAGTTTCAATCTAGGAATGCTCGGAAATAATGAGACTACATCAAATGAGACTAAAGTGTCTCCTTCTACGAGTTCAATATCTTTTAGTTTGTCAACCAGATCGATGGAATTCTTAATATTAAGGCTCTCGAATTGTGGAAGGTCTTTAAATCTTTTTACTAACCACTTGGCTAAGTTGTAAGTGGGAGCTCCAATATTGCTGATTACCGGTCTCATTTTGTCTCCTTCTTTGTGGATTTTAGGGAGTCCATAAAAACAAAGGTTTTTATGTAATTCAATACCACTTCACTGTGTAATTCCCAAAAATAGTTAAATAGCTTTCACTGTTAGAAATTACTTTGGTTTTTATCTTAAATTTCAATTCTGGTATGAATGCATGGTATTTTTGCGTACCAGTGACTGCAATCGCATCATTAAATCTCTTTTCCAGGAATTTCTCGTTTTCTAAATAGTCTTGTTTTTATACACAAAAAAAAGTTCATTTTTGAGATATGTGTCCTTTACTCCGCTCAAACAACTGAAGAGGTGTTAAGATATGATTGTCCAGAGGATTTTGTAATCAAGCTATAGCTGCAAGCCTTTTTACTGTGCCACCAATACCGTCACACTCCTTTACCATGCGATGTCGCATAAAAGTGCCACTCTGCTTCTACTCCGTCAAAATCTTCCGTGTGAAAACATAAGTTTGAAAAATTGTTACGGTTCTTGTATTGAGCAGCAGAACCATCGCTGAAGTAGTACACTTTCTTCAAACTTGGAAAAATTTCATCCTTAATATATTCAATGAGCTTTCTCTGGAAAATGTTTACAAGAACTGTGTTGTGAGATAAACAATCAGAAATAAACACAACACTACTGTATGCAAGGACCTCTTCTTGATCATTGCTGTCATCTTTGGTCTTAAACTAGACTACACATGGATGTACTGTAGCCATGGAATTATTCCAGTAAAAACCTTGAGCTTCATCTTAGAGCACAAATGAATAGTTTTCAGCAAAATCACACTGAACTACAACTTCATTATCTAACAATGAAGATTTTTTTCTCAGAAAAATATGAAGATTGTGGTTTGGCAACAAATTATTAGTTGCACTAATTGCTTGCAGAAATCCTCAACAAAGTCCTCAATTGGTTTAATCATTGTCTCAAAGCTACAGCGATCAACAGTGATCCATTGTTTGTATGTAATATGTTCGACCACTTCTTCCTCTAAGGCTGTAAGCAAAGAATCTTTAAAGTCATTTATGTTTGGACAACAATCACATTCATTCATAAAGCACAATTTAGTTGGAGCGTTACACATTATTTTAAATATACAGTCATTGCATCTCTGAAGTGGATGGTTTGTATCTGAGAGAGTGATCTTGTTTAAGGGCGGAATTCTGGAATCCTCCTTTCAAGCTCCTTCATTTAAAATGGGCCTTCAATCCTCCTTACATGGCCATTCGTACTCTGGAACCTTCCTTGTTTCGCTTGAGGAAGGATGGCTCCTTAAAGGTGAAAGGGGGCCTGTGATGTCCCTTAAGGAGCACCTTTTCTTATTCTCGAACCTCCCTGTTAGTTTAAAGGAGGAAGTAAGAGAGTTTCCTTATCTTAAATACTGAAGGAAGCCGAGTGGTCGCCTTTTTCCATCCTCTATAGTTTTCAGACGTCAGTTTTCTCACTTCTGTGATATTAGATGGTGAATTTATTGAGATTATGCAACTTATATCAAATTTCAGATTGTACTACAGCAACGTAGGTTAACGATAATGCTACGAAATAATTATTATATTATCTAGAAGTATTAAATAAAAATATGACTACATACATACGACACAAACAAATTAAACTCATTATTATGGGCAAAAAAAAACCGTGAATTTCAAAATAACAGTCCATTGTGAGCAGAATATCTATTAAATAAGCTCCATAAATAACTATTTTTGGAAAAGAATAGCGTACTGTATGTACGGTAGTTCATTATTGTCTATTTATTAAAAAAATTAAGATTGGATATAGTATAAAGTGATCAATGTCACGATAAATGACATTGAAGCGTGGATATAAAATACGTAAATTAGGCCCATGAACATAACTCTTACATATCCATACAACAAAGGAAAGGAGTACTGTCTAATTAACCTTAAAGAATACAATTATATATTTTGAAAGCCAACTATTAGGCCTACAACTGTTTAATTGCACGTATGTTTGATCTCAATACTTATGACAAAACGAAGAGGAACATAATAATAATATAATAATAATGATAATAAATACAGAAATAATAGCAATAGACCTAACAATGACAATACCATTAAGAATAATTATAGTAGTAGTAGTCTAATAATAATGCAATATAAATATCATAATATAATAAAAATAATAATATAATAAAAATATAATATAATACAAATATAATAATGGCTATTTAATATAAATATAATAATATAATACAAATATAATAATAGGCCTATAATAAAAATATAATAATAGTACTAGAAATAGTATTTAGAAATCTAACAAGAAAATAGTGAAATTCATAATTATAGCACAAGAAGTAGCTTAGATTGTCATAGATATACATGCAAAAAGCAAATTATATTTAAGGACGTAAGTGTAATTGGAACTATACTATACAACAAGCTACCTGTAGAAATTAAGAATGCTGACAAGAAAATTTTCAAAACACTTCTGAAGAAATACTTAATAGAAAAATGTTTATATTCTTTAGACGAATTGTAATAACCGATTAGCACATATACATTATTATATTTTGATCAATCACACACTTTTATCCTTAGATCTAGGTTGTAGCAATATTAGGTTGTATAATATTAGCTCTTAGTCTGTAAGCTTGACAATGTCAGAAACTTGTATCAAGTCAATTGACAGCAAATAAATTATTATTATTATTATTATTATTATTATTATTACTAATAATAATGACAATATTAATGAAGAGTACCGGTAATAGAAGCAGCTGCAATATTATAAAAATGCTAGACACATTTTTTATATCATAGACTACATAGTCTTTATGTTCTCAATAAAATAGTACAGTATGACAATAAAAAGAGGATAGTTCCACCAAGCGGTACGCAGTTTTGTTCTGAGTAGTCCTATAGGCCTATGCACTTTTAACTTTAAAGCAAGTTTCTGTTCATGAAATAACATTTATATGCTTATGTTACCATTCTTTAGGCCTGATGTTACAGGTTAATGTAAGAAAATGCACAAGTCAATGAAAGACGATGAATTCCCAGTTTTTTTTTTTTGTAAGAAGAATATAATACTTATTCAAGCACATTGATAAAATAGAACACAAGAATGGAATGTGCACAATTTCACATAAATAAAAAAAAAAGTCGCTTTGGGGTGGGTTTGAACGTGAGACCTCTCCATTACTAGACACGCACGTTACCCCGAGACCACGAACAAACTGTGAAGTTGAACCGTCCATGCGGGGAGGAAAGAAGGCTATCGCATCAGTGGCTCATAGAATAGAAAAAACACTTACCGTATTTCGACGTTGGACTTTACTTCGGAGCCCTGCTATGTTACATTATGTTACATTATTGTAATATTTCATTCATTGGTACCATAATACGCTGAATATTCGAGTGATAAATTCAGATGTGTGCCTCGCTGCAGTCCCGTACAACGGAATAAAGACGCTAGTTACTACCAACCTATGCATATCTCAGAGCTTCATGTTGTTATTTATTAAGAGGTCAGGAATTACTAATCTGACATAAAATGAAGTAAACTTCAATCCTGTAATTTAATTGTCATCAATTTTCATAAAATAAATAGTCATTATACAACAGCACTTAATGTATAATCGAACATATGGGAACATTTGTCTTCCATGCAGATGCCAACTGTCCATGGCAACTGAAGGAGGCTTTGTAAGCTGTCCTTCATTAAGGACGCTATAAGAAAGAACCGAGAATTTGATTTTGCATTTGAAGAAGGTGCCTTCTTTTTACCCTCCTTTACTAAGGAAGGTTTCAGGAGGAGTTGAAGGCTTGTTCCAGAATTCCGCCCTAAGCCTGCACCAGCTATCATCAATTTGGTATCACGTACAAAATCACGTAATTATTTGCTACCATATTTGCAATTAGCTAGTGTGTAGTTCATTGAGTGAGAATATATATAGCCTATAACTGAAATTTTTCTGTGGTTCAGACCAAGTATTATCATTATTCTATTTTTATTTCTTTTACACACAAACCATAGGAATGGTCACCTATTGGTTCATAAATAGAATTGATTTAGAGGGGTGCACGCCTGACTTTTTCTTGTAAAGGTCAATGCTGTATGGCTTGGCTGTGTGATGACATCTGCTTTTTATATGCAAGTTTATTGTCAGATGGATTATTCTATAAAAGTGGTTTTCTGGATATTCATTTTCCAAGACGTGGCCGTGTAACTGAGGGAAAATTAATGAGGTATTAAGTTGATCCAGAACTAACTGTTTTACTTTATGTATTATGGTCCCCTTTGGAGGCTTGGCATTGTTTTCTTTTCACAATAATCTGACACTTCTCACACCACAGACATTCTGAGATTATATCTTCAGAAGGAATTTGAAAACCTCCGTTATTCTTTTTCGATAGAAATATCATTCCTTTCCCATAGTTTTCAGTTCCATTGCCTGAAAGAACTTCTGCGCATGTGTCGCAAATTGATCTTCTGAACAACTTGTTTTACCACGTATTCAGCTATATATGTTACTACATTATCTGAGTATTCACTCAATACAGAAGATGTCAGAAAAAAAGTACTGTAGAGGTCTTCAGGGGGTGAATTAACGAGATCATCAAATTGTCTCATGTTTCCAAAATACTGGGGATCTTCAGCTATGGTTCAACACTTGCCTTGCTAATCCCACAGCAAGGTAACAGTTGAACATTACTCCTCTCTATGATATTATCTATATCCTTGCTCTTCACTTCATTTACAACGAGCTGCTTTAACTGTAGTACTGTGGGATTATTATTGTATCCTAGTCTGCTTCAGACATTATTTAAAAAGTTCCAAGTGATCCTGACTGAATTTGTAAGTGGCTATATAATCCATTTTATCTGTTTCCACTAATAAGTTGAATATTTCTCTAATTCCCTCACAAAGTGACAGAAAGCCTATTATTGCTGTTTTCCTTGCTGTTCTATACAAAGGAGTGTCGCACTGGGTTCCCAGCCCAGCCTTTTCAGTGTATATCGTAATCCTTTTTATTTGTATGTAAAGAGAAAGTTATTCTGTTTCTCATTTTGTTTACTGTTAGGAATAGCTTGTCTAAAAACCTAAAAATTAAATTTGTGGTCAACTTAGTGATAGTATCAAATATTCTACATATAATAAGAAAATAAATAACAGAAATAATTAATTAAAAACTGGCATGAATAATAAAAATAATAAATAAATAAAAAAGAAACAATAAAAAATTACACTCCAGCTACAGCGAATTTGCTTTTTCATGTTATGCATAAAATATACCTATAGATAGCAACACAATAATCCTGATGGACAATAGCGTCCTGAAGTTGCGACGATGGGAGGATACTTACCTCTTGAAACATGTCCTAATAATGGTACGTAAATGAGCTAAAAATGTTTTAAACGTTCGACTACTTTTGAATAATTAGGCATACATATTCTTTTTCCCTCTTCTGATCGCAGCAAGTTGCCATGGCACAGCTCCTTGCTGCTCATAGAAATATTCCTTGTATATTTCTCTTGTCCTGAAAGCTGCATTGGTGCCACTAATGTTACCTAAGCCTGCCGTTTCCAGTGGTTCCTCTTGTGGAGTCCAATGCCATGTGTATTCCTATAGATAGTTGTGGAGGTAACATATTGACAGAACAATACCATCCACACGCTTTGGATCGGATATCTTTTTTTCAATTACTCTGAATTTCTTCGCAAGAAATCTTCTGGCATGGCTTAGACGATAATTAAAGATCTTCTTACTTTCATTGGCCTTTGTTTGTGCTCCCAGATGAGGCCACATGATGTTCGTGTGAAGCAGAAATGCATCATCTCCAATGATGACAAGAGGCATCAGTCGATTCGTTCCTGGCAAGGGTTTCTCCTCAGGAGTAAGCAATCTGTTTTGTAAAATGTTTTGCCCAAGAGTGGAATTAGAGAAAATTATCCCATAGCTGTTTTGATCATTAGTACCCACATCTTCACACACAAATTTTTGTACTCATCCAGCAAAGCAAGTGATGTAAATGCTAAAAGTGTCTTAATAGGTGTAATACAAAGATCTACTATTTTCAGTTTTATGTATTACAATGTGCTTCCCATCCAGAGTGCCTATGCAATTTGGAAAATTCCACAGTATCCAGAATCATTCTTCAATTAATATCCATTAATCTACATCCGGATTAGGCATACAGTCGGTCAAATAAAAAATGTCGGGACTCGTATGCATCTAAAATGAAAGTTTTAACGCATTAGTTCACAAGTTTCCTATAAAAAACATAAAATACAGGTCATTTTCGGAACACATGAGGCCATGCGACAGGAGGGAAAAAATGAACGAGGGAAAAATTAAAAACGCGGAAAGTGCAATACACGATATTCAACTTAATGTATTGTCATAATTCATTTTGCTTTGTCATCGCACCACATACAAATGCTAGCTTGAGAGAAAGTGTAGTTAGGGCTGTAATTGACCTGCATTTTTCGGCCTCTGAAGCAGCGAGAAGGTTCCATATTTCTTAAATGGGGTGGGTACTTCACTATAATGCGACCGGAAGTTTTCATAGGAATCGTGGATCTGGAAGGCGTATTTCGATGCTAGATTGGTTCCAGAAATTGAACGTAAGTTATTGATTTTGCACTACAAGTACCGGTATTATAAAATAAAATCTTTAAAAAATGCTCCTTGAATAATCATATTCCTTGCGAATTTATTAATTATTAATATTATAAGAATTTGCAACCAAGAATATGGCGGATGTGAGACATATAGCCACAGCCTTCTATACATGTTCGTTTTGGAACAAAACTGACTAAATAATCGAGAAAGTACATGGAGAGACAAGAGGCAGGTGTGAACCTATCCTTAAGTCTTTCTGTACATGCGCATATGCTCGTTCGTGATACTTAATCAAATACCGCCCGACATTTTTTATTTGACCGACTGTACATATTGGGGCAACTCCCACAAAATCACGTAAATATCTGCTACCAAATTTGCAATTAGCTTGTGTGTAGTTCATTGAGTGAGAATATACAGGGTACGGCAGAAAGAACACCCCGATTACAGAAGGCAAATATATCCAAACCCAATAAAATATGAAAAAACTTATGTAATTCTTTGAAAGTACACATGATGCCATTTGCATCAACGTGTTTTGAAGAGAACATCATTCAAGTGACAGCCTCCATTGTTTATATACTGATTGAGCCTCTCTCGGTAGTTGTCCATGACTCTCATTGTCATTTCGGGCAGAACATCAGCAAATTCCTCTTGGATTGCCTCTGTAGGCTCAGGGGGCGAATTATATGTGATAGCGGACTGTAAAAGTCCCTAATACCTACACGAGAATGTAAATTTAATTGTGCTTAACACTTTCCGTGCCAACCACAATTAATAAGATCTCTGGCGGAGGACCACCTCCATAATGGAGGAAATGAAATGAATAAGCTTTATAGCATACATCACTCAATGAAACCTTGAATATAAGACATAACATTTAATCATAAGCTAAGCACACGAACAAATACACTTTCACTTGGTTGACAAAGTTGAAAACGAAGATAGTAGGTCTTCAGCTAACAGTCTTCTTGATGTAGCATTTATATATCCATACAATGGTTGACAATCTTCAGGTATGTAGAGTTTATGTTTGATGTAATATGTGAGTCATCTTAACGCATGAGATTGAATGAAAGTTTGTAAATAATGGAGTTGAAGATTCAGTCTTGAAATCACATAAAATCACATTTGTGAATAAATATATATATGTGTCCGTGAAGTGTGACACTTGTAGAAGTATATTTCAATATGAGAAACTGAATATTAAGTCTGATGTATAAGCTATTTAACGATAGCTAAATCTCAACAATAAGATCGATGTTTAATGCGTAGATGAATGGAGAATTGAAGCCACTTCTAGTAATACTATTGATAACTTACTTGAAGTGAAGTATATGTCCTCGTATAAATTGAAATTAGCAGAATCTTTACCTGCTGTAAGGATGAGCATATATGTCGTGATGTCCCAGCTATTTAGCAATTAGCAAAACACCACAAGAACGCCATTTTGCCAGGCATAAGTTGAATGAAAGACAAGTACATTTCTTGATGCACTAGAAGTATTGCTTACTTGAAGCATATGATGAAGAAATGTAGAATCTGTAGGATATGTTATCCTTACAAATAGAATGAATGAAAGTTGATGTTCAAATTATATCTCAATAATCTGAAGCACCAGAGAAACACATGAATCCTTTCATGTATAAGTAAAATGGAATTGTTGAAGTGAAGAAGAAGGAAGTCAAGTCAATGAGCAATATGAAACGCATATAAACTGCTCAAGAAGTGTATCCTGAAGACTGGATACAAAAAATAACAATCAAATATGAATAATAAAGACAATGAATAGGAATAATAGCTTACAAGCTAGAAAATGAATGTTATTTAAATAGTAATATGAATCAAGTTGACTACAGAAACAGGAACTGACAAAAGAAAGATATCCAAAGCCAACATGATAAGCTAAATCTAATGTTGAAAGTAAATGAACATAGGATGTAATGCAATAACTAAAAATCTAAACTTATAACAATAAAAATTAGAGAAAAATGATGAATAGTATATACTGCTCTCAAGTTGGCAGCAAAATATTAAACTTGTAGATAGTTGAAATCTATGATTGAACATAAGTTGCCCGCAAAATTATTTTCTTGAAAATAATTTTAAAATATATTAGATTATGTGAAAAGAGTAGATTTAAACTTTGAATAATAAAGAGGTTTACTCATCTTCAAAATTAGAAATGGGAAGAGGAGCAAGCTTAACAATTGGTCGCTTGTAGAAACCTGTAGAGGTTCTAACTGTGACTACTCTAACTAGTCCGTCAGATCCAGGATGAATAGAGTGTACAACACCCATAACCCAACGTAAAGGGGGAACGTTGTCGTCAAGTAAAAGAACAGGAGTTCCTATTTCTACATTAGGAAGAGTCTTCAGCCATTTAGAACGTTGTTGTAGAGAATATAAATAGTCAGATGACCATTTCTTCCAAAAACCAAGTAGCAGTTGATTCATAGCATTCCATCTTGAACGCAAAGAAGTGCTACTAGAAAGGTTTGAGGTAGGTAATGAAATCAAAGGTCTTCCTATAAGGAAATGACCTGGAGAAAGATAATTCAAGTCTTCAACGTCTTCATGAAGAGTGACAAGAGGACGTGAATTCAAAATAGCTTCAATTTGAATTAAGAGAGTTGACATCTCTTCAAAGGTAAGTATCATAGAGGTCATTACTCTTTTCAAGTGATGCTTAACTGAGCAAACAGCTGCTTCATGCAAGCCAGCCATATGGGGACTGTGAGGAGGAATAAAATTCCACTTTATGTTAAGATGTGAAGTAGAATCTTGAACTTTCGATTGATGTTCATGAGAAGATAGAAAATCTGTAAGTTGTCTGATATCAGTTTGAGCACCAACAAAGTTCGTAGCATTATCCGATGTGACTGAAACCGGTATGCCTCTTCTACCAGTAAATCTGGAAAAAGCTGCTAAAAATGCATTGGAAGTAAGCGAGGTGACTAACTCAAGGTGAAGAGCCTTGGTAGACATGCAAACAAATACAGCTATATAAGCTTTAGTAGTAATCCTTGATCTAGGTCCACCATATTTAATAGAGTAGGGCCCAGCATAGTCAATACTGACATTAGTGAATGGGGCAATAGGAGATACACGAGAAGATGGTAAATCAGCCATCTTTTGCTGAAAAGGTTGAGCTTGAAATCTGAAACAGACATTGCACTGTCTGATCACAGAGCGAATTGTTCTCCTTACAGAAGGTATCCAAAACCTTTCCCGTAAGTGAGCTATAATAAGCTGGGAACCAGCATGACATAGTTTGAAGTGTGTAAAACGAATGAGGTGTTTAGTGAAAGGATGCTTAGCTGGAAGCAAAATCTGATGCTTCGCATCAAAGGGCAGTTCTGAGTGCTTCAGTCTTCCACCAACACGAAGAATACCATCATTATCCATGAATGGACAAAGTGAGTGTATTTTACTAGACGAAGGAACGACATCAGAAGAAGTCAAAGCATTGATTTCATCATGATATTCGACTTGCTGAATTATTTTCACACAAGTGTAGAGTGAATTTAAAATTTCACTAGGTTCAAGAGGACCTGTGAGCTTAATTTTAGCAGGCCTACAATTATTTATGAATCGTAGAACATATGCTATCATACGCAAAGTCTTCAAATGTGAAAACTTAGTTACATAGGGCAGAAGTTCAGGAGGCTGACTTTGACCTGTAGCTAAAGTGTCATTCAAGGATTTTCCATTGGATGACTTAGCTGAAGCATCGAAGACTACTCTAACCTTTGTAGTAGTGCTACTATGCTTAATTACTGGGTGATGAGGAATAATGTATTCACAAGGAGCATTAGTAATGTGGTCAGCTCGTTGCATATGACCTAAATCCTCATATTCTTGCATGAACTTGACATATTCAGTACGTAAGTATTCGTTGGATGACAGTCTTTTTTCTAAGAGCTGAAACCGTTTGTAAGCTTGTTGCTTTGTGCTACCTAATGTTTCAGGAGGAGCAGTAAAAGGAAGTTTAACTATATATCTTCCAGAGTCATCTCTGGTGGTAGTTTGAGAGAAATGTTTCTCACATTCCGATTCATCATGGAATGGAGCAGAATTATTGACAGCTTCTAATTCCCAGAACCTAGCTAATTGTTCATCCACAGCTGATTCTGAGTGCAAGAAAGCAGAGTAGTTTGAATCGATCGACGAGTCAGAACTAGGAAATGAGCGATTAGAATGAGCTTGCTTGACACGAGGCTTCTCACGCCTATTAGCTGCTTTAGTTTTGCTGTGAGAAGTCATTTGCTTAGAAACACTCATATGTTTAGAAGCAGTACTTTGCATAGGAATACTATGCTGCGAAGAAGTAACAGGTTGAGGGACTTTACCCATAAAGTACCAACCAAATTCTGAATTATGTATGCCAGGCAGATTATCAGCCATGATTTTGCCTGATAACAATATTTGTGAAAAAAGCTCTGTACCAATGAGCAAATCTAGGTACTTAGGTTGGTTAAATTTAGCATCTGCTAAATTCAAGTTAGCTGGAATATTCCAATTGTCAGTATTTATGTAAGCACGAGGGAACTTACAAGTAGCTATGCATGGAATAACCAAAGCATTCGTTTGGCATGACCAATCAGAAACATTAGATTTCAGTGACAAAGATGCTACCTTGCAGAGAGTGCGCTTTTCAAACACTACTCCTTGCAAATATTCTCTATGAGGAGTTGGTTTAAGTTTGAGGCGTTGAAATAATCTATCTGTAATTAAATTACAAGTCGTAGCTGAATCAAGAATGGCTGTAGCCTCAATGTACTCGCCATTAGCATCTGCTATTAACACAGTTGCTGTAGGGTATAGAATCTTTGAAGTAGCTGGAGCACTTCTTAGCATGGCACATGGGTTTACTGGTATGGGAGCGTTTGAAGGATGAAGCAAAGTACTATGTTTACCTTGACACTTCATACAAGTATAAGAAGAGCAGGCTTGTGAATGACCACCTATTCTCAGGCAGACATTACATACATTGTTGCGTTTCACAAATTCAAATCTTTGGGGCAAAGCGAAAGCTCTGAATGCTTCACAGAGAAATAATTCATGATCACGAGGGCGATTACAACATATACAAATAGGTTGAGACCACGAAGGCTTTTTCTTAGCTTCAGTGGACTTACGATTGTTGTTAGAATTATTATTAGATTTCGCAGTCACATTTTTGACTGGAGATTGATTCGACTGGGACTTGATAGCTAAGTCAGTCATTTGAATGACTCGAACTTTGGCCTCAAGGAAACTGAATAAGTCCTTCAGTGATGGAAACTTATCAGCTTTAAGCGAAGATTCCCAATCTCTAATAATAGCTGGAGAAAGCTTATCCAGTATTATTTTTGAGATAATAAGATCAGTCAGCTCAACATCAATGTGCAGTGACTGAAGCGCGTGGACAGTACTTATGTAATGATCTAAGTATCTCTGGAGCGAATCAGCAGAGTTTCTATCAATAGAAGGGGGAGAAAATAAATTCTCTAAATGAGCATTAGCAATGAGTCTGTCATTGTCAAAACGTTCTAACAAAGTTTGCCAGGCAATGCTAAATGTGGCAGCACTGACAGGAATATTATGTATAATAGTCATAACCTCAGGGGTTAAGCATGACTTTAAATATTGAAACTTGTCCATCTCAGACACGTACTGATTCTGCAGTATTAATGATGTAAACGTGTCACGAAACTCTAGCCACATAGTGGGATCGCCTGAAAATGTCGGTAATTTTATTTCAGGTAACTTTGGAAGAGAAACGTGGTTTTGCTCAGTCAGTACTGGTTGCGGACTAGGCGCAGACATAGGATCTGGATCGTATATTTGCTTGTTTGCCTTTATGGAAGCTTCAAGTCTAGTAAGTGCTTTGTAATAGGCTTCTTCAAGCTCATAGTGTTGAATTTGCCTGTCATTGAATGATTCAATGTCTTCAATTGAAGACTGTTCAGCTTGATAGTGCTGAAATGATTGTTCAAGTTCAGCGCATCTCTTAATACCTTCAAAGTAAGATGCCTGATCCTCGATCATAAGCTCGTTTATAGCTTGAATATGGTTTAAGAGCTGTACTCTTAATTGTTTAAGCTTTGCGAGCTTAATTAAAGTCTCTGCCTTAGCGATAGTTTTGAAATATGCTGCTTCAACTTCTTCACGAGAGTTGGCCTCAGCATTCGTAGCATGGAGTTGTTCGAGCTGGGTTTGAACCAGTTCAAAACTCTCAAATAATTGTTTGAGTTTGTCTCTACGAGAGAACAAAGCATGTAACTCGATTTCACGAGTTACAGTAAAATCTGATATTACTTGAACTTGAGTGAATAGTTGAGCTTTGATTTGCTGCAGCTCAGAAATCTTGTTTGAAATTACCTGCTGCGTTTCAGCAAGTTTAGAAAGAGTTTCTATCTTAGATTCCGCGATCTTAATCAATGTTTCTAGTTTAGAAATAGCTTCAAAGAAATCTCTTTCAACTTCTTCATGGTAATTAATTTCAGCCTCTGTGGGCTGAAATTCTTCTAATTGAATTTGAATAAGCTCAAACTTATTGAAAGACTCTTTAAGTTTGTCTCTGCGAGCTAGCAACATTTGGTGATTGAGTTCACCTGACTCATTAAGATTAGTAATATAATTACACTGACGTGTAAGTTGTGCCTTAAGAGGAGTGCGTTTTCTTTTGAGGTCTTCGACCTGTCTTACTGTTTGATCTTCCATGATTCAAAGATAGGTATATGAAGAATGAAAACAATATAGAAATTTGCCCGCTTGCCGGGATACAAGGAAGCAATGCAAGTGAAATAGTATGCGAGAAGAACAGGACCGTTTGCCCGCCTATGAGATTCAACTTCTGGACAACTTATTGTCAAGAAGACAATGAAATATATGATAGAGGAGAATGATTGCAATTATTTGCAATAAGATGAGTATTGAATTGCGAAGAACGTTAAGAATCGTGTTCGTGTAAGAGAATTGTGTGTTAATGTACTGTTGACAGAGTGTGTTGTGTGTCTGTGACTTACAATGATGTCACAATGTTTACAATTGACATATATATCATACAGTACACTTTGAAGTTTCACTGAGTGATGGCAAGTGGCTCAAATGCTTATGGCAGAGCACAAATCAATGTTAAGTCAATCTTTAATTGCTTAAGTATCAATATATATCTCTTGAGATGAAGTAATAATGCATACATGAATGTGAGCAAAACAAGAAGGCTCTTGTATGCAACCCAAGTCTGTCTGTGACACAGAGGGTGAATGATGTATGAGTATTATTGTATTATTACAATCTTAATAGTTTGATTATGGTCAGAAGGACCAGATGAAGGAATAACTTATTAGTACAGTCTTGCTGGTAATATCCTAGATGTAGGCTAGGCCTATTAATACAGTCTTACTAGTTCTATCCGGCCCGGCAGGACCAATATGTAGGCTCAGGGGGCGAATTATATGTGATAGCGGACTGTAAAAGTCCCTAATACCTACACGAGAATGTAAATTTAATTGTGCTTAACACTTTCCGTGCCAACCACAATTAATAAGATCTCTGGCGGAGGACCACCTCCATAATGGAGGAAATGAAATGAATAAGCTTTATAGCATACATCACTCAATGAAACCTTGAATATAAGACATAACATTTAATCATAAGCTAAGCACACGAACAAATACACTTTCACTTGGTTGACAAAGTTGAAAACGAAGATAGTAGGTCTTCAGCTAACAGTCTTCTTGATGTAGCATTTATATATCCATACAATGGTTGACAATCTTCAGGTATGTAGAGTTTATGTTTGATGTAATATGTGAGTCATCTTAACGCATGAGATTGAATGAAAGTTTGTAAATAATGGAGTTGAAGATTCAGTCTTGAAATCACATAAAATCACATTTGTGAATAAATATATATATGTGTCCGTGAAGTGTGACACTTGTAGAAGTATATTTCAATATGAGAAACTGAATATTAAGTCTGATGTATAAGCTATTTAACGATAGCTAAATCTCAACAATAAGATCGATGTTTAATGCGTAGATGAATGGAGAATTGAAGCCACTTCTAGTAATACTATTGATAACTTACTTGAAGTGAAGTATATGTCCTCGTATAAATTGAAATTAGCAGAATCTTTACCTGCTGTAAGGATGAGCATATATGTCGTGATGTCCCAGCTATTTAGCAATTAGCAAAACACCACAAGAACGCCATTTTGCCAGGCATAAGTTGAATGAAAGACAAGTACATTTCTTGATGCACTAGAAGTATTGCTTACTTGAAGCATATGATGAAGAAATGTAGAATCTGTAGGATATGTTATCCTTACAAATAGAATGAATGAAAGTTGATGTTCAAATTATATCTCAATAATCTGAAGCACCAGAGAAACACATGAATCCTTTCATGTATAAGTAAAATGGAATTGTTGAAGTGAAGAAGAAGGAAGTCAAGTCAATGAGCAATATGAAACGCATATAAACTGCTCAAGAAGTGTATCCTGAAGACTGGATACAAAAAATAACAATCAAATATGAATAATAAAGACAATGAATAGGAATAATAGCTTACAAGCTAGAAAATGAATGTTATTTAAATAGTAATATGAATCAAGTTGACTACAGAAACAGGAACTGACAAAAGAAAGATATCCAAAGCCAACATGATAAGCTAAATCTAATGTTGAAAGTAAATGAACATAGGATGTAATGCAATAACTAAAAATCTAAACTTATAACAATAAAAATTAGAGAAAAATGATGAATAGTATATACTGCTCTCAAGTTGGCAGCAAAATATTAAACTTGTAGATAGTTTAAATCTATGATTGAACAGCCTCCTTAAGAGCTTCCAAAGTTTGGGGACGATGTTGGTACACCTTGACTTTCAGATGTCCCGTCTTTGGAGCACGAAATGTATGCGAAAGGCACGCTGCGTATAAACGAATATCTTGGATATATTGAGACAAAGGTTCATGGTCTCCCTGAGGGCGATAGTAATATTGTAATAGTAAAACCTGTCTTAAACGTGAGGGGACAAACTGGGTCAAAACTTGAGTATGGAACGAAGACAAAGAGCCATTAGTCGTTAAGGAAAGTGAAAGTATTTCCCAAAGCCAAATAATCAGGCACCTTAAAGCATACTACTTGACGTATGAACAAGACCAAAAAGTGTAAAAAGTCAATAGCCTCCTCGACCTGAGTAACTACAAACGGTTTAATGTTTTCCACCATCCTTTGTAACGGATGTTTAAGCTTCAGGGGAGCAAACAACGTCTCTAGCACAGAAGGTGCTTGCGGAATGGCAGAAATCCCTGGGACCTTCGTATGAATGGAAACAGCAGATGGCGCAAATGCCGGACCGGAGGGCGCCAAGGAGGGCACAGGCATAGGTAACAAAATCTGAGAACCAATCTTCTCACTAACACCATCAGTAAAGGTAGGAACATCAGGAGGTCGAAAAGTCAAATCCGCCTGGCTCACCAGCTCTGCAACCGAAGGGCCAGGGAGATCAACCAAAGGGGCCAAAGGATTAGCTGTGCTATCCGACTCATCCGATCCTAACAATATCAAGATAGAATTTACAAGGTCTTTTAATTTGGCCAACTCGTTCTGATCAATATTATTAAACTGGGTAGAAGCTAATGAATAAATGCAGTTTTCCATGTGCCAGGTACAATTACGTAACCTCTGATTAGCAGTTAACTCAGACTCAGAAAGTAATTCCTTTACGGTATCCGAGATCTCGGAAATCGTACCTTTCAGTAGCTCCAATTCTGTCATAACTTCCTCTTGGGACAAAAATAACTCAGCCACTATCTGTTTCGAGCTACATTGTTTCAAGAGAGAAACTAATTGAAAAACATCTGCCGACTCCGGTGGCTCAACACCCCTACACTTGATCTCAAAAATCAATTCCCCTTTTCGTAGGAGATGCCATGAAAGTACTGAATGAAACTCCATATTAAATATGTAACTAGAAGGGCAGTATCCAATATTTAGGTAGAAACAGGACGGCCTAGAGAATTTAAGAGCTTTAATATTACGTAGAACTGTAGATGTATGACTAATACGGCGACCTTCCCCCACCTTGGGCTGAAATAACTCTAGTTACCACTGAAATGTTTGTACCTTCTGGGGGCTATGGTATTATTAATTTTGTTGGGCCAAATTTAAGTCAAACCTGAGGTCCGTATTGATCATTTCAACCCAAGGACAGACGGAGGGGAAAACAGCTCACAGGAATACATCGACAGATAAATGGCATAACAGAAGGTATATTTTCACCATAAAATGTCTCAATACAATAATGAATAAGTCAAGAGAGTATACTCTAAATATTTCCTTCAACCTGACTAACCATTCAAAAATTTACACAAATAACAAATTTAATTCTAACAAGAACTCTACAAATGCACACAGTTTGAGAATAGTAACTTATAACAGCAACCCAAATTAAATAATTCAAGAGTTAGTAATCACTGGGTTTTCCTTCCTTATCGAAGATGACTAATTTCAGAGCTTGAATGACGAAGTGACTATAGCTCAATATAAGTAAGCAATTAGTTTAACACCAGAGACAAACCACACTTAAGTAAACTGTGAGTAGCCTATAATTTACAAGACAATCAGATTTGGGACAACCTTAAGTATGTTTACAATTTCATGCTGGCCAAAGGATCCAACCAGCAAGCCAAATATTTTCGAATTTATGAATGAAAGTATTCAGTTCAACCTTCACACAAGAAATACTATACATAAAAAAACGTTTACTATATTTCACCAATAATTATGGGCAGTCAAGCATATATTTCGATGTGGCAGAAAGCCATTAAGTTTATCTTCAAATATCATATTACGAAGAGGGTAGACTAGGTGATGGGTGGATAGTTTCCCACAATATAAGTCAGTACAATAACAAACAACTACCCTTATTCTCAAATATCAGCCTGTTAAGCAGCTAAAGAAAGGTTATGAATGGATTATTTCTTCCACCATAAATTCAAACTAACCCATCATTTAGTATAAAGAGAGCAAGGGCAGCCTGATATCTCGAATGGCCATAATGCAGGATAATTCAAACTGAGTGCAATTCAGTATAATAGTACACAAAGGCAGCTAGAAATCATGAACGGCTTGTCTTTGCACAATATAATTCAATACAATGACAAAGAATTAACCTTATTGTCAAATATCAACATATCAAGCAGCTAAGGAAAGTTCATGAATGAATTATTCCTTGCACAATTAATTCAAACTGACTGACCTGTCATTTAGTATTAAGGGAGCAAGAGCAGCCTAAAATCTTGAATGGCTTACTATCCACAATAATATAAACTGGTATAATTCAGTATAATAGGACACAAAAGGGCAGCTAGAAATCCTGAATGGCTTGTTTTTTGCACAATATAATTCAGTACAATTACAAACTATTAACCTTATTCTGAAACATCAGCATTTTAAGTAGCTCAGGAGAGGTTATGAACGGATTATTCCTTGCACAATTAATTCAAACTGACTGACATGTCCTTTAGTATAAAGGGAGCAAGAGCAGCCTAAAATCTTGAATGGCTTACTATCCACAATAATATAAACTGGTATAATTCAGTATAATAGGACACAAAGGGCAGCTAGAAATCCTGAATGGCTTGTTTTCCAGAAATAGTACAAACTGGTTAACATCTAATGCAGAGGGCACAGTTAATTTTGTTCTTAACTATCAGAATAATAAATGGAGAGAGATTATGAATAGCTTCTTTTTCCAGAATAATTCAGTTACAGATGCATATGAGTTCAATTAAATACCATTTAATTCAGTATAACTGGCAAATGAGATACGGGCAAAATACCCTAAATGTAGCAGATAATTTATTCAGGAGACTAATTACTTTTACAACACTATAAGATCAACCAGGCTTTCCCCTTGCCTAGACAATGAATTCCTTAGTAAGAAGTCAACTTACTTCTAAAGCGGTAGCTGGTAAGTAACTAGCAATTTTGAAACTAATCACTTCATTATACAAATAATGCGAACATTCTAGAATGGACATTTTTGTTTAAACACCTCCACATAAGATAAGATGACATCCCTCCTTTAAGTAGAATAGAAAGTAATCAAGCTTTATCATATAACATTATTATACTAATACACAATTCCTGGATCTATGCTTACTACGAGGGGGAATAACTTATGTGAATATGCCATGAAGCAAACAACTCACAATTCTCATCATGCTGCCCAGACGTAGCCCCTCAGCGATGAAGACAGCACACACGCACCACTCAGATCAAGGACTCAGTCGCGTCTCTCTACTGTCTCCAACCGCCTCTCAGCGCTACCCCCAAGGAGCGAAACGGAGTCGGAGAGTGCAAGCGCCAGGCAAAGAGAAAGGAAGATAGGAGCAATTGTAAACTGGAAGTGCACAATGTGATGGTACATCACATTGGTTCATAAATAGAATTGATTTAGAGGGGCTCCCGCCTGTCTTTCTCTTGTAAAGGTCAATGCTGTATGGCTTAGCTGTGTGATGACATCTGATTTTTATATACAAGTTTATTGTCAGATGGATTATTCTTAAAATGTAGTTTTCTGGATATTCATTTTCCAAGACGTGGTCGTGTAACTGAGTGAAAGGTAATGAGGTATTAAGTGGATCCAGAACTAACTGTTTTACTTTATGTAATAAGGTTCCCTTTCGAGGCTTGGCATTGTTTTCTTTTCACAATAATCTAACACTTCTCACACCACAGACATTCTGAGATTATATCTTCAGAAGGAATTTGAAGACCTCCATCATTCTTTTTTAATAGACATTTCATTCCTGTCCCATAATTTTCAGTTCCAATGCCTGAAAGAGCATCTGCAACATGTGTCACAATTGATCGTCTAAACAACTTGTTTTACTACATATTCAGCTATATATGTTACTACATTATTTGAGTATTCACTTAATACAGAAGATGTCAGTAAAAAGGTACTGTGGAGGTCTTTAGGAGGTGAATTAATGAGGTCATCAAATTGTCTCATTTTTAAAAAAAAATAGTGGGGATCTTCAGCTATGGGTTCAACACTTGCCTTGCTAATCCCACAGCAAGGTAACAGTTGAACATTACTGCTCTCTGTGATATTATCTATATCCTTGCTCTTCACTTCATATACAGCCAGCTGCTTTAAACTTTAGCGTTGTGGGATTATTATTGTATCCTAGTCTGCTTCAGACCTTATTTAAAAAGTTCCAAGTGATCCTGACTGAATTTGTAAGTGGCTATATAATCCATTTTATCTGTTTCCACTAATAAGTTGAATATTTCTCTAATTCCCTCACAAAGTGACAGAAAGCCTATTATTACTGTTTTCCTTGCTCTTCTATACAAAGGAGTGTCGCACTGGGGTCCCAGACCAGCCTTTTCAGTGTATATCGTAATCCTTTTAATTTTATATGTAAAGGGAAAGTTATTCTGTTTCTCATTTTGTTTACTGTTAGGAATAGCTTGTCTAAAAACCTAAAAATTAAATTTGTGGTCAACTTAGTGATAGTATCAAATATTCTACATATAATAAGAAAATAAATAACAGAAATAATTAATTAAAAACTGGCATGAATAATAAAAATAATAAATAAATAAAAAAGAAACAATAAAAAATTACACTCCAGCTACAGCGAATTTGCTTTTTCATGTTATGCATAAAATATACCTATAGATAGCAACACAATAATCCTGATGGACAATAGCGTTCTGAAGTTGCGATTTTGGCATACATATTCTATTTCCCTCTTCTGATCGCAGCAAGTTGCCATGGCACAGCTCCTTGCTGCTTATAGAAATATTCCTTGAATTGTTCTCTTGTCCTCAAAGCTGCATTGGTGCCACTAACGTTACCTAAGCCTGCCGTTTCCAGTGGTTCCTCTTGTGGAGTCCAATGCCATGTTTATTCCTATTGATAGTTGTGGAGGCAACATATTGACAGAACAATACCATCCACATGCCTTGGATCGGGTATGCTTTTCAGTTACTCTGAATTTCTTCGCAAGAATATTGAAGGCATTTTCAGATGTATTTCTGGCATGGCTTAAATAGACGATAATTAGAGATCTTCTTACTTTCATTGGCCTTTGTTTGTCCTCCCGGATGAAGCCTCATGATGTTCGTGTGAAGCAGAAATGCGTTATCTCCAATGATGACAAGGGGCATCAGTCGATTCATTCCTGGCAAGGGTTTCTCCTCAGGAGTAAGCAATCTGTTTTGCCCAAGAGTGGAATTAGAGAAAATTATCCCTTAGCTGTTTTGTCCATAAGTGCCCACATCTACACACACAAATTTTTGTACTCATCCACCAAAGCAAGCAGTACTATGCTAAAAGTGTCTTTATAGTTGTAATACAAAGATCCACTATTGTCAGGTTTATGTATTACAATGTGCTTCTCATCCAGCGTGCCTATGCAATTTTGGAAACTCCACAGTACCTGTAATCTTTCTTCAATTAATATCCATTTATCTACATCCGTATTAGGCATACATATTGGGCGTTCGAAGAAATGTTGTCATGCATGTCTGCAGATGACACCATTAAATAAATTACATTTTGCTTTATAATATCACGTAATGTTAATATTAAGGAATTTTTAATGTGCGCTGACTAACCTGATGCTTCCCATATTTATCAACATATTTGTTAATTTCCTACCTGTACTCTTACCAGTATTTAAAACTGTTATTATAAAGCATAATCGCACAAACATCACAGTGAGGCCTCCAAACTGTAAGTTCTGATACCTGAGGTGAAACAGACACTGGCCCATTTGTGTCAGGTTCTCTGGTTCATAATACTGAAAGATACTGTTTGCACATTTCCTTTCATATCAAGAGAACTAGTTCCTGACACATGCAATACATCTGTAACCACAGAATTGTTTTCACTTTGATGCTGACTATCAAAGGGATTGTGCAATTCTGTGTGTATACGGAAGGCAATGTCAGTAACATCCACTAGGATATCATCTTTGATAAATTTGGGATAGGGTCCCCCCACCAGTGGCCATCCTTTATCTCTTCTCCACCTCAATTTGTTTTTTGGAAGCTGATTTGAGTTTAATAAAGCTAATAAAGTTATGACCCAGTATCCAACTTTATTAGGGTTTATTCTGACTAGCGTTTCATGAAAAGATTATTTTACCTAGGCTTAGGTCACTAACTCCTTGGCATAAACCTGAGGATGATTATTATAATGTACTACTAGTAGTAATAATTATTACGTACCTTTTTAACTACCATGAACTGCCATTTGCAGTGGTTCCTCTCATGGAGTCCAGTGGCATGTGTCTTCCCGTAGATAGTTATGGAGGCAACATATTGCCAGAACAGGACCATCCACTTGCCTTGGTTCAATGATATCTTCTCTTCAATTACTCTGAACTTCTTCGCAAAAATTCTGGTAGCATTTTCCGATGTGTTTCTGACACTGCTTAGACGATAATTACAGATCTTCATACTTTCATTGCCCTGTGTTTGTGCTCCGGAATAAGGTGTCATGATGCTTGTGTGAATTTGAAATGCGTCATCTGCTGCATTAACAAGAGGCAGCAGATACTTTATTCGTTTATACTTTATTTAATACTTTATTCGTTCCTGGAAAGCGTTTCTCCTCAGGAGTAAGCAATCTGTCTAGTTTAATTTTTTTCCAAAAGTGGAATTAGAGAAAATTCTCCAATAGCTGTTTTGTCCATAAGTGCCCACATCTACACACGCAAATTTTTGTGCTCATCCACCAAGGCAAGTAGTACTATGCTAAAAGTGTCTTTATAGACAAGTGTAATACAAAGATCCACTATTGTCGGGTTTATGTATTACAATGCGCTTCCCATCCAGTGCACTTATGCAATTTGGAAAAATTCCACAGTACCCGGAATCGTTCTTCAATTAATATCCATTTATCTACAGCCAGATTAGGTATACATATTGGGGCAACTCCCACAAAATCATGTAAATATTTGCTACCAAATTTGCTATTAGCTAGTGTGTAGTTCATTGAGTGAGAATATATATAGCCTATAACTGAAATTTTTCTGTGGTTCAGACCGAGTATTATCATTATTCTATTGCTATTTCTTTTACACACAAACCATAGGAATGGTCACCTATTGGTTCATAAATAGAATTGATTTAGAGGGGCGCCTGCCTGACTTTCTCTTGTAAAGGTCAATGCTGTATGGCTTGGCTGTGTGATGACATCTGATTTTTATATACATGTTTATTGTCAGATGGATTATTCTTAAATTGTGGTTTTCTGGATATTCATTTTCCAAGACGTGGTCGTGTAACTGAGGGAAAAGTAAATAAGGTATTAAGTTGATCCAGAACTAAATGTTTTACTTTATGTATTAAGGTTCCCTTTGGAGGCTTGGCATTGTTTTCTTTTCACAATAATCTAACAGTTCTCACACCACAGACATTCTGAGATTATATCTGCCCTGCTACGCCAGAAAACCTTAACTCCATCTGTCACAGTTTTGAGTAAATCGCCTTTTTGCATTTTGACCTAGGCCACAACTTTTAAAATGTGTTTTATAAATTCTAATATGATAAATGAGTTAAGATAAAGTGTAAAATTTATATGAGAGCCTTAAAACATTCAAAAGGGTCATAGTTATGGAAATATGTGGAGTTAAGGCATATTTCCTTACCATTTGCTTACATCATTTGAAGGAAAAATACCTTAAGTTGCCAAACGGAAGCAAAATTGCCTTAAGTCGATGTACTTAAGGCATAATTCCTTCCTATTCGGATTATATGTGTAACTATTTTTGTAGGAAACTAGTTTTTATTACATTTTCTTTCACTCAAAGTAGGATAGTTTTACCTTAATTAATGTAATCAATATCGTTCTCCGAGTGATATGTCAAATTTACGTCGTTTCCTAGGATGCCCTAGTTTTGTAAACTGGATTTCAGATTCAATTGCTGCTGACGATGGTGGAGTTGTTTCCCCTAATGTTGAGGCTACGATCTTATAGCTGACATTGTAAAATTTATCGTCTTAAGACAGTTGAAATAATTCGTAGAACATCAAAGCAGTTAGCTGCAGAAGTACTTCCTGACTGCGGCAACTTAACTGGTGTTAGCTCAGTGTATACCATCCCTGCAATGTTGTCATCTTGTCCATTAACAGGTTGTGCTATATCCAACAAATCTGTTTCACAGTTAGTTTCTAATCCTTCCATTAACATGAACATAATTTTTGAAGATCTTGCACTACACATTCTTCCTTTTTCATCAGCCATTTTACATTATTTATCTTATTTCAAATGAAGTCAACTAGCTTGATAATAGTCTTACTTAAGTTCATTTCACAACAACAAATAATTTTAAAATATTTTAAATTAACCCTTAGAGCTGATTTGATTCACTAAGAACGAAGCGCATGAGTACTTTCTGTGGACCAGTTTGACGAAGGCTTTAAGCATACCAGTGTATTAACTCAGATATATATGTGTCATCCATTGACAGAATTTTGAACTGTTTCCACAAAGATGAATGTAGACCACACTCCACGAGCGGAAGTATTTTTTGTTACATTAGCTTAAATAAGAGGGGTTTAAACATCTAGCAATACAGAAGAAATTCTTGGGAAACCATTTGCTCAAACTCCTACTAATTGATTTTCTTTTCAATATATATACTGGAGAGCCATAAACACACTCATTCAAGGACAGCCTGCAATATATCTTACCCAAAATAGTCAGAGAGAGACATTTTCCAGAAAAAATACCACCCACAGAAAAGAGAAACACAAAAAACCTTCGAGAATGAAAGAAGGTTGGATGCATATTGCTGTCCTGACTGCGACGAAGGATTTTATATTGATACCTGCTTCCATGCCAGTTCACACAATTAAAAATTTATATACTTATCAGCACTAAGTTACAAGTTACAAGGCAAAATTTGTGCTATAGGGGGGCGTAGCATTTAAATATCCTCGGAGGGTAATTCCTGAGGCGACTCTGCGGCATTTAAATGTCCGGCTTAAAGGGTTAAAATTACATTTGACCAACGAAGATAATATCACTGATTGCATCCATCCGATCTTGCAAAATTATAAGTTGCCAACATCCAATAAAAAATAGCACATTTATTGCTTTCATCTGTTTTCAAGTTTAAAAATTCTAAATGCAATTTACATTACAATGTTAACTATATTCTCATATAATGTAGTTTTTAGCCTATATAAAGAAGAAATTTTACCTTAACTCAAAGCTTCTCGATACTTAAGGTAATTTTGTTTCTGATGTGGATTTTCTACTTGTTACTCATAGGAAGGAAATTAACCTTAAATCCACTTTGAGAAGGAGATAAGGTATTTTCCTCTCTTATAATGGACATAAGGCTGATTTCCTTCTTAACGTAGCTATTTTGGAGATAAGGTATTTTTAATAGGCCTAAAAAAAGGGCTTAGGGAAGTAAAAATTGGGATTTTATTATTTCAGCAGATGCAGAACAACATGTACATCATGGATATGCATGTAACTCATTTTCGGCAAAAAGTGGAGTTAAGGCATTTTTGCCTAGCAGGGCAGATATCTTCAGAAGGAATTTGAAGACCTCCATTATTCTTTTTCAATAGAAATTTCATTCCTATCCCATAGTTTTCAGTTCCATTGCCTGAAAGAGCTTCTGCACATGTGTCACAGTTGATCTTCTGAACAACTTGTTTTACTATGTATTCAGTTATATAATTATGTTACTACATTATCTGAGGGGGTGAATTAACGAGATCATCAAATTGTCTCATGTTTCCAAAATACTGGGGATCTTCAGCTATGGGTTCAACACTTACCTTGCTAATCCCACAGGAAGGTAACATTGAACATTACTCCTCTCTATGATATTGTATATATCCTTGCTCTTCACTTCATTTACAACTAGCTGCTTTAAACTGTATTGCTGTGGGATTATTATTGTATTCTAGTTCTTCAGACCTTATTAAAAATGTTCCAAGTGATCCTGACTGAATTTGCAGGTGGCTATATAATCCATTTTATCTGTTTTCACTAATAATGTGAATATTTCTCTAATTCCCTAACAAAGTGACAGAAAGCCTATTATTGCTGTTTTCCTTGCTGTTCTACACAAAGGAGTTTTATACTGGGGTCCCAGACCAGCCTATTCAATATATATCGTAATCCTTTTAATTTTATATGTAAAGAGAAAGTTATTCTGCTTCTCATTTTGTTTACTATTAGGAATAGATTGTCTAAAAACCTACAAGTTAAATTTGTGTTCAATTTAGTGATAGTGTCAAATTTTCTACATACAATAAGAAAATAAATAACAGAAATAATTAAATAAAAGCTGACATAAATAATAATAAAAATAATAAACATTTTACCAAAATAAATAATAAAGAAACAATCAAAAATTACACTCCATCTATAACGAATTTTCTTTTTCATGTTGTGCATAAAACAATCATATAGATAGCTACACAATAATCCTGATGGACAATAGCGTTCTGAGGTTGCGATTTAGGCCTACATATTCTTTTTCCCTCTTCTGATCGCAGCAAGTTGCCATGGCACAGCTCCTTGCTGCTAATAGTAATATTCCTTGAATTGTTCTCTTGTCCTCAAAGCTGCATTGGGGCTACTAATGTTATCTAACCCTGCCATTTCCAGTGGTTACTCTTGTGGAGTCCAATGCCATGTGTATTCGTACAGATAGTTGTGGAGGCAACATATTGACAGAACAATACCATCCACATGCCTTGTATCGGATATCTCTTTTTCAATTACTCTGAATTTCCTCGCGAGAAATCTGAAGGCATTTTCAGATGTATTTCTTGCATGGCTTAGACAATAATTAAAGATCTTCTTACCTTCATTGGCCTTTGTTTGTGCTCTTGTATGAGTCCTCATGATGTTCGTGTGAAGCAGAAATGCGTCATCTCCAATTATGAATGATGATTCGTTCCTGGCAAGGGTTTCTCCTCAGGAGTAAGCAATCTGTTTTGTAAAATGTTTTGCCCAAGAGTGGAATTAGAGAAAATTATCCCATCGCTGTTTTGTCCATAAGTGCCCACATCTACATACACAAATTGTTGTACTCATCCACCAAAGCAAGCAGTACTATGCTAAAAGTGTCTTTATAGTTGTAATACAAAGATCCACTATTGTCACTATTTATCTCGACTAACATACTAGCCAACAATATTTCTATTCCCACTGGGTTACCAGACCTAACACCGATCCCTTCTACCAGAAGGGATTCACTTTCTTTCCCGGTGTTTACATATACGAGGGGTATTCCGAAAGTAAGTTTCGTCAGTTTGTCACACGGACACTTGATTGACCCAAAAGCAATACAGCATGGCAGCATGAACTATACACCGTGCACTATTTTTCGACATAGTCGCCAGCGACATTGAGACATTTGTCGTAGCGTGCGATCAGTTTGAAGAACCCACTGTGGTAAAACTCGGTGCCCTGCGATGCAAGGAATTGGCGCACAGCCTGCTCCACCTCAGCATTGTCATGGAAGTGACATCCCGCAAGTGTGGCTTTCAAGGCAGGGAACAGGTGAAAGTCCGATGGGGCCAGATCGGGACTGTAGGCCGGGTGCGCCAAGCGCTCCCATCCGAAGCGACGAATCAGTTCTTGTGTGAGCCGTGCTGTGTGTGGCCTTGCGTTGTCGTCCAAGAGCACCACACCGTCACTCAAGAGGCCTGGCCTCTTGCGTCGAATGGCGGACCGGAGGTGGGTGAGGGTGTCACAGTAGCGTGCCGCATTGATGGTCCCTTCATGGAGGAACTCAAGGAGAAGCATCCCTTGCGCGTCCCAGAACATGGTGGCCATAACCTTTCCTGCGGAGGGTGCCACCTTGAATTTTTTCCGCACAGGTGAAGTGGGATACTTCCACGTCATTGAGGCGGCCTTGGTTTCGGGGGTAAAGTGGTGCACCCATGTCTCATCGCCTGTGATGATGCGGAACAGAAACGCATTGCCCTCTCGCGCGTACCGCATCAGGTGATCGAGGCTGCTTCCCATGCGTGCAGACTTGTGCTCCGGGGTCAGGTTGCGCGGCACCCATCGGGCCGACACTTTGCGGTAACCCAACACATCATGGATCATGTGATGGGCCTGAGCACGACCAATCCGCAGTGTGGATGCCACGTCGGACACCGTTATGCGCCTGTCCGCTAACACCATGTCCTGTACTCGAGCAATGTTGCTTTCATTCGTGGATGTGGACGGATGCCCACTTCGACCGTCATCCTCGACACTCTGCCGTCCTTCACTGAACATGCGACACCAGCGACCAACCATTTGACGCGACATGACCTCCTCACCATACACGGTCTGTAGGCGTTCATGGATGATGGACACACTAGTCCCACGTGCCCATTCATACCGGATAACAGCACGCACCTCCGTGGGCGACCACGTTGTCAGTACACGTCTGTCTGCCATCGTGAGCGGTACACTAATACCCGCGGGCACGCCAGTCTGCTGCGACTCGCTCTTCTACGGCGCAGTGCGCCTGCGTCATGCCTCCTCTGCTGACGCCACTTCCGTCGTGGAACCAGCCACGGGTGGGGATTCGTCTGTCGTTTGTTTGGTTCCCCTGGTGAACACGCCGCTCCTGCCATACATTGACGAAACTTACTTTCGGAATACCCCTCGTACTACAACATTGAGGTTCTTGTCACTCACCTTTATGCTACCATAATTTTCATCGTCTCGCGCATCAACTGAAAGCAAGTTTCCTGACATCTCACATTAATTTCCTACCTGGGATTCGGGCATATCCCCCTGGGTGAGAAAACTCTGCCCTCCTCCGAGATCTGACCCTATATTATCTATAGCTTCGACCTTCTTACCCACTGGTAATATTCAATTTCATCGATAGGGTCATATTCTTGAAATTTTGAAATTAACATGGTCTTTAATGTTGAACTTTCTGAACAATTCTCACACCTGCGCAACATACATTCTGGACTCTCCTTACTGCATACCAAAATATTTATTAAATCTTGGTAGGTTTGTTCTAATTGTATGGCATTAATCAAAAGTACAACATTTTGGTGCATAGTGCATACACACACTGAATGGGTTCCAGAAGATCCTGCAAGAACACACCACTTTGGACGAAGAGTACAAAATTTTGAAAATCCTACTGCAGCACTGGGATATCATCTTTTAAACTCCTCATATAGTTCTTTCATATTGCTCAGAATAAGTCTCTTCTGCATATGAATATTTTTTGCTATACTAACTTTGTCTTTCCTGCCTGGCATTTGCCGAGAATACTGGTCATCCTGGAAAAATTCAACAACAAGATTCACAGTTTTTGCTGGAAGTGTTTCCCATGTCGTGGTTCAGGAACAGACAAAACAACCTTTTCTTTTAGCAGTTTTCTTGCCTGACGCACCATATATTCAGAAACATTAAATTCTTGGGACACTTTTTTTCTAGACCAAGATGGAGGAACCATTGTTAATATTTTAATTTTGGTTTGACGGTTTACAGTTGGTAGTTTCTGTTTCATTAAATTAACAAGTTCATCCAAATCTTCTGCTTTTTGCTTTAACATACGGTCCACATCACTGTCACTGTCATCAGAAGTGTTGCCTTTAATATCACAGCTTAGAACACGTGGCACTTTACTCTGCAATACTGATTTTACTTGTGATATCTTTCTCTTTGCGTAGGCTGGTTTACTATGAGAGGGCAAAGAGTGTAGTTTTATAGGTGATAATCCTAAATCTGCCAAACTGCTATTCACTTCTTGAGCAGTTTCTTCTGCTAACACCGATGTCTCTGCTTCAGTGCACTCATCACTTGAAAAACCTTGATCCTGTCTATATTCAGTTACTTCTGTAGCCTTTTTTCTACACTGTGGACACAATTTTTGGCCGGGGCGAACACTATCATTTTAATTTTTTAATTTTTTGGAAAGTTCAAGACTCACTTTACGCAGTGATCCTTTAATGGGCTTTGTAATATCATGGACACCAAAAGGATTACAACAAGTCACTTGGTGACCTTCATATTTTCTTAGGTAGTAGTATTGGTGGTGAAAACAGAGGGATGTAATGTTTTCTTGAGAAACATCACCTCTTAATGAAATTAGTTCTTTGTTGGTATCAGAAAGTTCTTCTAGGTTAACAAATCCTTTTGACTTTACATAACTTAATTTGTGGCATTGTGAATTGGTAAGAATTCCTATACTGCACTGTTGGTCTGTTTCCATGATTCACTCACACACACACACACTCTGTCACGTACACACAACAGTCAAAATGTCAGCGAAATATTAAATGAATTGCAGTTTTAATTTGTTGACCAGTAATAAATCCAAACACTGTTCTTTCATCAGAAGACCAATGCAGACTGACTTTGAATAGCTTGCATGTGCCCAGCTCACACAGACATGGGCAAAGTCCAAAGGACACCTGCATGGGTTATGACTCATTCTGGGGTAAACAGATGACTCATGAGTAGAGACGGGATTTTAAAGGGAAAATTTTCACCCAAAAAAGGACGAAAAAAGGGAAAATTATTGCCAAAAAAAGGTGGGGAAAAAAGGAAAATTATTGCCAAAAAAGGTGGGGAAAAAGGGATATAAAAGTAAGAGAGTGTAAAAATTCAACAGAGAAATACATGTTTGTTTTATGTAAAGCCTTTGCTTGGTCTACAGCTGCTGATTCTGTAACATCTAATGACTGAAGACATTTTTTGATTTTGTTGAAATTCTCACAGAGGAAAATAGCACACGAAATCCATGTTCCCCACCTTGTTATAATGGGAAACTTAGGCAATGGCAAGCCTGTGATTTCCCTGTAGCACTCTATTCTGCTGGGAGGAATTATTTTTTCAATGGTAAATCAGTGAAAACAATTTTTAATGTTTTCATATTGCCAAATACTGGGAAATTTACGAATTTTTCACAATAAATTAGCAAAAAAGGTAGTGGAAAGGGAAAGTTCCTAAAAAAAAGGAAAAAAAGGGACGTTAAAACCAGGTCATTTGCAGTTGATACTTACTCAGTAATGTCCTGTTCAATTTTATCACGTTTTGTGATGAAATATAAAAAAAGGAATTCCCTTTAAAATCCGGCCTCTACTCATGAGCTCTAGATGACTAATGGTTTGAGGACTGTTTACTGATACTCTGGACAGTGTTATTTCTATCTTCCTTCTTGATTCTGTTTTGCACTAATTCTCACACCTTCGCAACATACATAATAATAATAATAATAATAATATGTTTAGATCCTTAAACATAACACGTTATGTAATAGATCTCGTCAATGGTATTTATACTAGATATCTTCAAGGTGGGCTTCCATAAATTCTTGAATTGAATAAAAGGGATTCAATAGTAACCATTTGTGAAGTCTAGTTTTAAAAGAATTCGTGGGAAGTCCAGTTAAGGCCGTAGGTAGCAAATTGTATAATCTAAGTCCCTCAACTTTATAAGATTTAGAAGTCTTAAGCAGCCGATGAAATGGTATATCAAATTTATTTGCATAACGTGTATGGTATTTATGAACTGTATTTCTAACCATAAAATTTGCTTCATTCTTTTCTATGTACATCAGTACATCATATATATATAAATTTATGACTGTTAAAATTTTTTCAGATATAAACAAAGGTTTACAGTGATCTAGTTTTCTCGAATTTGTTAATGTTCTTATTGCTTTTTTTTGTATCAATAAAACTTCCTGCACACCCACACCATTCCCCCAAAGAACCAACCCATATCTCATTATACTTTGAAAGAAAGCAAAATAAGAAATACGAAGATAGTTAGCTGGAATATAGTTTTTGAGAGTTGTAAGTAAATAAATCACTCTAGATAACTTGCTACAAACGTAAGCAATTTGAGTTGCCCATGAGAGATGTGCATCTAAGTGAATGCCAAGCAACTTTACACTGTCAGATAATCTACTTATTATATCCTGTGGCGGTCTCAAAGAAAAGAGAATACTTTGTGTTTTTTCAGTATTTAGATAAAAACCATTGACAGAAAACCAATTATATATTTCTTTGGTTGAGTTTCCTATACTGTTATTTAAACATTCAATGTTTTTGTCTATATTTAAAAAGGTAGTATCATCTGCGTATATAACCATACATGCTGGCGATTTTTCAATTGCACCTATGTCATTAATCTGAATTAAGAAGAGAATCGGTCCCAGTACAGAACCCTGAGGCACACCAATGTTAACGGGCTTTTCATCGGAAAGCTGACCCTTTATATTAACTGTCTGTCTTCTATTATCTAGATAAGATTCAAATATTTTTATTTGATGACCTCTGATACCATATCTTTCCATTTTGTGTAGCAGTATTTTGTGATTGACGCAATCAAAGGCTTTGCTTAAGTCACATAGAGTTCCATGTGCATAAGCTCCATCCTCATATGTATTATATATATTATCGACTAACGTGTCTATTGCCATGATAGTTGATTTATTAGACCTAAATCCAAACTGACATTCTTGAAAAAAGTTGTTATTTTCAAAATAGTTATATAATTGTTTTTTAATATGACACTCCATTACTTTACCTATTGTTGGGATTATAGAAATAGGCCTATAACTGCTAACATCATCAGGGTCACCCTTCTTAAATATTGGAGTAACTTTGGAAAGTTTTAAACAGTTCGGAAAAACACCTTCTTCCAGACATAAATTAATGCAATAAGTCAATGGTACTAGTATGCAGTCTAATATTTCTTTCAGTACGTTATTAGACATTCCATAGATATCCTTCGAATTCGAGTCTTAAAACAGTTTACAACATTTCTAACATTAGTACATGTGACTAAATTTATAATAAAGCCGTTTTCTGGTACCTCAAAAGAGTTAAGATAGTCCAGAGCTGAATCAACAGAAGGTATTACATTGGAAGATATTTTTGTTATAGAGTCTACACAAAAATTACTAAATTCGCTTGGAGATATGGACTTGCCTACATTAGTATTTCTACCATTTGATTCTAACTTAATCAGCTCCCAAGCAGCCTTACACTTATTATCCGCTGACTCAATAAAGCGTTGATTAGCATCTTTTTTTGTCTTTTTCAGACATCGTCGATATTCATTTCTAAATCTCTTTATTTCAGTTAGTAAACCTTCGTTTGGATTAGATTTATATATGCTTCTTAAAACAATTAATTTATTTTTCATTGCTTCAAGTTCTGGAGTATACCATTTCATTGACTTTGTATTTGTTTCCCTATGTGCAAGATTAATAATTTTATTTTTTATTGGACAACTGATATTATATATATTCATCAATAAGGTAAAAAATGTATTAAAAATTTGCTCACCAGCAGTGGCGGCTATTCAGGTGAAGTAGGTGAAGTAGCACTTCACCAGTATTTTTCCTTTACAATACGTATTTTTAAAGTTTATTTCCCATATCTCGAATGTTGGTTTTTACTATGAATGCATTTATGTAATTTTGTATTGCCCGCCACGAGTGATGTTAAAGGAGGAGGCGCCAGAGAGCTCTCGAGTCTTGCAAAGAAGCACGAAGCAGCCTTGATTCACTTCCCCTGTTCCATGGGTAGTCTGGTCCACTAAAAATGATGCTAGCTGTTGCTGCAAGCAGCATTTTTCTCGCTTATCCCACGTCCATGCTGAAGGGATCAGACTACCCACGAAGGTGTCGTTCTTCGGCTGCATGATGCGCGCGCCGCGCGGTTACCACAGAAAGCTGCTACTATGACAGTGTGTGGCGGGTTTCATACCTACTCCTCTTCTGCTAGCTCCATTAATAACAAAGCACCAATTTCACTTCCTCTTCCCGTTCCAAAGGTAATAAATGTTCGAAATCAATGTTTTTAACATAAATACCTGTTTTGAATTCTCCTCTGTCCAATAATATTTTCAGGAACGTGTCTGTGTGGCTTGAGAACTAAACATCGTGTATAAATAAAACGTATTTGGATTAGATATCTTCTGGGGAGATTGACGACTTTTTCTTACTTTTATACGGTATCCTTATACTTTGAAGGGTAGTTATAAGCCAGCTATCGTGTGTACAAACTCAGGCTTTTAAGTCTTACATCTTTGGGCGAGGCTAGAACAGACTTTCATTCTTCACGATTTTATAAAAAAAAACTAACAATTTTGTTTAAATTTTCCACACGATTTGCATAGACGCTAAAGAGGTAGAATTTTTATTTTTAACAATTTTCAATTAATTATTTAAAAGGTGTTTATAAACAACCATTATACTTCATTGAAGTATGAACGGTAGAGGAGCTTGGATTCTTTCTCATAAAATTAAATATCATTAACGGAAAAAAAATCATAGGCGTTCGATTCTATAGCACAAAAGTGAGGCATAGGGATGAGACTAGAAGTTAATTTATTTAATGTGTGTCACCATATACCAAGACTACTGTGTACTGTGATGAAAGCCCACTGTTACGTGTCACAACACTGAACCATCTTCGGAGATCGTCACCGATAGGACGCCATAGGACGACAACGTTGAATCACGACGTTTCATTCCTACAATGCATATTTTTTCATAGGCAATCATACGACATGTGACATATTAATCACTGCATATTAATGCCTTGAAGTATCCAGTAACGAGCTGAAGTTTATCAGATAAAATTGCATCTTTCCGACCCTTGCAAGCATATTAACTTATAAGATAAACAACAGTCATTGGTCGATATCCGAGGCATTGCTAAAGATTATTAGTCAATTTCAAGTCCGCATCGCATGAATGGAATATTCTGAATAATCTGATTAGGAGAATAATAATTACGATAAACATCAATAGATTCGCGGCGGAAAAGTAGGATCGAATTTATCTAATGAAACTCATAATCCCGATTGGGATTTATTAAGAGTATTCCCTGAATAAAATGTATCAGATTTTATAAATAATAACTATATTCTTACCCGCATTGTTTAAAATCAAATCATCATTGTGCCAGCTGTCAGATCACGACGTAGGCCTACTTAATGAAGGATCAAAAATGTTGCCAGACAAGTATCTTGTTTAGCGAATATTTCAATTCAGAAAGAACCTTTACTGCAGCTAGAAGAAATGCAGCCGTCCTATGATGATATCACCGACAAATTTGCTGCCATAAAGGACTATCGAAGGATTGATTTGCTATACAAGACATAGGCCTAGGTGAGTTCGGTTATTAACGTAAGCATGTGGCATTTTTTTTCCTCTTCACCTAATTTTCCGGCCACGAGCCGCCACTGCTCACCAGATAGACCTACAACAACAGTATTTTGATAAAGAGAAGTTTGCCAGTTTACACTATTTAGTCGTTGTTTGAAGTCATTTAAGTTATCAGAATTAATTAATCGTGTCTCAATAATTTCATGTTTAGGATTACTAAGGGCCGTTTTCTCCAAGTCAGTTAAAACCTGGATTTACTTCAAACTTGTTTAACCCTGCTGCTCTGTTCACTTTCACTTTACGAATGTACTGTTCGGGTCAATATGACCCGACATACGAAAATGCTGTAGAAAACTTCTACGCACTTGCAACCTTTGTACAGTTGTTAGCTATCGACATCATTGTTTCATTCCAGCACTTTGTAGGTAAGAATGATGATGATGACAGTAATAATAATCATAATAATCATAAACAAAATTTTATTTAAATGACTTATCTTACTTAAATTCACATAAATTATAAACAAGAAATAGTTTTTCATACAGATATAGTCTTAGAAAGCACTACAGTTCTTGTCATACTTTTGTTCTTATAAATATTGGACGTTTGGACATAAAGTATTCACATAAAATTGATATTAAAAATATTAAGCAGACATTCATTTTTGAAAGCATGATAGTCATTTTTACTGTTCTTCTTATTGGTTGCAGTTTTGGACACAAATAGGTGACATGTGTTTTGCAAATATGTTTATTGCATTTTACACACGACATGCTCGCTTTGTTGTCATTGATTGATGGGCAGAACTTACAGTGCGCACGTTTCATATGTTTTCTTGCTGTTGGTGATTCTGACACACTAGTCACGTCTTTAGGGGTTTGGATGCTCCTGACCATTCTCAAAGAATCCTCTGTTCTTGGGAAATGCTTTCTTGATGCAATGTGTTCTCTTACAAGTGACTTTCCAAGTTCCTCCAAGAATATTCTTCTTCTTGTCAATTTGTTTCCATTCCAGTTAGGATCAATCGAAGTCCACAAGACATATGCATTATAAGCAGGCACATCAAGTTTATTGCAGAAAACTGTCACTGGCCACCTATTGGTTTTTCGTTTGCATGTATAGCTTATGTACCTGTCAGGTGATCAAGCGTGTTTACAGCCCCTTTAGTTGAATTATAGTCCAGAATCATTTTTGGCTTCTTATCAACCCTGTCACTGATTTCCTCGTCATGGTGTACAGTGCAAGGACAACATTTTTATTTCTCTCATGAATATAATTGACTACAGTAGTTTCATTTGTGAAGAAAAATGTAGAGCTGTGTACCTCCTTGTTTGCCAAATTTTGTGGAAGCTCTGGCTTATTCTTCCGAATAGTTCTCTACATTGTCAATTTCCTTTTGAGAAGCAGCTGTCCCAAATTGTAAGATGTAAAAAAATTATCGCATGTAATATTCTGACCTCGTAACTCACAAGTGAGATCAGCTACTACTCTCATTCCTTGATTTTTCTCTGGTGCTGATCCGCTCTCCTTTTCTGTATAAATTTGGGCTTTCAATACATATGAAGTTTTGCTGTCACACAGGGTCCATATTTTGAACCCGTATTTTGCTGGTTTACTTGGGATACACTGCTTGAATGGACAGCAGCCTCTAAATGCTACTAACTGCTTGTCGAAAGTCACATTTTGTCCTGGATTATGCAGTTTAGGAGGGACTACTATCCACTTCTCCAAAATATTACGAATTGCGGCATGGTTGCTCGAAATGTGTTTCGCTCAGTATCCTTATCCCATAAACTTTTTGTACACTCCCCGTGAGAATGATATAAACCAGCAAGGAAAAAGAGTCCTAAGTATGCGTGAAAAACAGGTTCACCAACATTTGTCCATTCTTGACCATAAACTCTCTGCCCCTCAATATTTGTCATCTCTATTATTTCATTTTGAAGTGCTGTAAAAAGTATTGCTTCAAATGAAGTTTTTACATCCGTTATTCTGCTGATTGCATACCTGGTAACTCCTGGGGTCTTCTTGATAACATTCGAAGCTGATAGGTGGCCATGTTGTGCTGGTGGATATAACTGTCATTCTATATTCCCATTTTTAGAATGAACCCTCTGCACACTGTTTTGTGCACGTTGTAGATTGTTGTTACTGTCATCAGAACACTCACTTTCAGATGCAGTACTGACATGATCCTCGAACTCAGAAAGTGATTCATCTGTTGAGGCATTTGCTAATTCTTCCAATTCAGCATCAGTCAATGGTCTAAAAGTCATAGTGTCACAATTCAAACTGAGCAGAAACGATGAAGCATTCCAAGAGCTAAGAACCGCTAATTACATTTTCCTGGAAAAAGCTAGAAAATATTCCATTGTTGTAAACACCCATCGGCTTATTTGATTGTTGTAAATTGGAATGATAAACATAACTACTCCTATAAAATATAAAAAAGTTAAATATTTCCATGAAAGATCAAAAAAATCCCACATTACGGTAATCAAACTTGAGCTGGGTCATAATGACCCGAACGTTACACGAGTAACAATTGCAGTTAATGACCAAACGACTTAAAATATTTTAAAACTTTTTTAAACACATGCAACTCTTGCATTTTCAGACAAAGTCACCAAGTTTCATATACATATCTTGGCATTTAAAAAATTAAAAACAAAATGTATAATCATTTCGGGTCATATAGACCCGAACAGAACAGCAGGGTTAATCCTGAGTTTAAAGTAAAAATGATTTTCCCCACACTAGTTTAAACCTTGCATCAAGTTTAAACATGGGATCTAGCTAAACCCTCAATGTTGAGGGTTTAAACTGCTGTTCTGTGGTTTAAATAGATATTTGGTTGGAAATTCCTTGACAATATCTCATAATATTAGCAATTTTTATAGCAATTATATTTAAATTAACCTTCTATTACTGTTCAATTAAAATTTTACAATTGGAAATCACAAGTGGTGAAACAGAATGATAGATATGTTGAAATCTTTGATGAGATAGATGATGATTATACCCCAATGGACGTAAATGAGGTTAGGGCGACCAAGGCCAGTAAGCCTACAAGGGTAGATCACTATTAAAATTGGGAACAACTTCTTCATAATTCACAAATAGGTTATACAGCAAATATAACTACTCCAGCCAAATGGATGTAAAAAAAAAAAAAAATTACTGTGAATGTCAAACTGAGGATTTCCATAAGAAATAGTTTGAGCTAGAGCTTGCAAACCCCCAATATAGAATAATTAAAATTTGATGACCAACCAACAATTATTACTGTATAAACCCCCAATCTAGTACAACTTAAAAAACAATAAACCCAAATAAAACCACTACAACCAGTTTCCTTACCTAGGTCTCATTTGTAGGCCTAATTCTCCTAAATATTCACAATGTAATTAATTTCATTGACAAAACTGGTACCTAAAATAGCTCTACTAACTTGATAAAATATTAATTATTTTACATTTAATTACCCTTGTGTTACAGTAGTACTGTTGAAAATTTTTGAACTTAATGCAATGAGAAATTACATAACGGTATGTGATCTCACAGAATGGAAGAATTGTTGATATTTATCACCGAGTAGCTACAGAGGGTCTTATAATTAATTAAATAATTACCAAACACAAGACATAGAAGAAATTAGATTTATAAAGTTTTTAGGATTGCAAATTGACCAAAATCTAGGCTGGAAGACACACAATGAAATAATTTCAAAGCTTAGTTCAGCATACTTTGCTTTAAGGTTTGAATAGCCTATATTACAAGAGGATGCCTTATGTATGGTATATTTTTCATGTTTTACTCTATGATGAAGTATTGAGTCAAATTCTGGGGCAACTCTTCCCATAGGGGGAAATAATATTTAAATTACAAAAAGGAGCAATGAGAATAATGTAGAAAGAAAAAGAGAGAATCTTGTAAACCGCTTTTTGAAAAATTAAAAGTATATACAGGGGTATATATATAATCTGTTATATGGTAGAGATAATATCAATAAATGTCAGATTAAAAACTAATTACAGTGTTCATGGACAAACAACCAGAAGCATGAACGATTTACATAGCCTAGACCAGTTATTTCACTGTAACTCTTCCAGAAGGGTACTCTGCAATACAGATACTGTATAGGGTACAATAAGCTTCCAAACAACATTAAATTATTAGGTATTCAAAACAAATGATTGAAGGCATAGCCTAAATCTTTCAAAAGACGTAGGAATCAAGGAATTTTTAGTTACTATACTCACACCTTCTAAAAGGGTCATTCTGTGTCAAATTAAAACACTTTTGATTAAAATTTAACCTCACCATCCCAGATTGGGATGAAAATTTGTAGAGAGGTAGTTTTCATGTATATTAAGAGAAATACTAACTTTTACTGAAATACAACTATAACACATAGGCCTAATAGTTCTAATGAAACTTGTTTTTTCAAATTTCAAAGTGAAAATTTTTAATGTAAAAAAATTGCATCTTCAAAAATGTTCAATAAATTCTAGGAAATAGATTAGGCTATATACTAATGTCAAATTATGTACCAAATTTGACGAAGGGATGGGAATGGGTTCATAGTTAAAAATTTTTAAACAGAATCCCTTGTAAAAAAATCAAGCCATATTAATTATAGGCTATGCCCCAATGGAAAGTATAATAAAATAATTTCAGTAAATATATTGAAATACCGTAAGGGAAATAACATCACCTGCTTGACATCTTGTTGTTTATTGGAAATACTTGTCTATCATATAAATCTTCCAGGTCGGTGTCAGAGTTTTTTATTTTTATTAGTTATCCTGAATACGGGTACTGTATGCCTCAGTATTACAATATTAACAATATACGAGTAAATAACATAAGTATACGATTAGGATTTACTGATTTAAGCGGCTTAACTCAGCTGGAGGAGTATTAATAACCTACTATTTAAGTGGAATACAGGTGCCTGTGTAGGATACAAAGCAAGTCATTTATTAACCCCACAAGTATAGTACGCACAAGTTCCATGGATATTCCTAAGGAGAGAAGATAATTCCATGTGAATTTCGGTAAAGTGCCTCTACAACCTAACAAAAGACCAGTCACTGACCAATGACTCAACTCGATGCCATAACATTGAGCATTAGACCTACATATTACATCTGTGAGATGTGTCCATAATACATCAGGCTTTCATGGTGGTGATGGTCCAGCTGGAAGGAGTGTTAATTTCATTTCAATTGGAAATTGGCATATTACCACTAGGCCTACTACCACCACTATATGTAATCAGAGCATCCACAAATAAAATGTGCCAATTCCTTCCTTTAAATTAATTCTAATAATTTGAATTGGCACAACTTGCAAAATACAAAATGCTAATTTTATTCACAAGCTCTCGTCAATATCAGTGCCAACACTGGTACTTTAAAATGAATTATAGAGGAAATAGAATTATAAATTTAAATCCTACCTGGACAATCATGCTGCCTCTAAATATGTGACCTTTAAGGTTCCGATTAGGCTATAGGCCTACCGGTACCTTCAATTTTATCAAAATCTCGTTTGACAATTTTCGGTGACATAGGCTATAGATACCATTACACCTAACAATAAATAGGGTAGCTGCTGCTAGAATCAAAGTAGGCTAATCCATCAGTGGCACCCCATCAGTAAATTTAGTATAATCCAAATCAATATCATTCCAGGGTAAACAGGTTTTTATTCTGTAGGTAAAACGAATAGATTCAATTTAAATGTTGTTTTCTTGAAATCCACGGTAAGACTTTCAGGGAGGAACAGATTCGAGAAATTTCGGCGAAACGGTACTTCATGCCGCGCACAGTTTTTCCTTCCACTGAATAATAAGTCCCTTGCACCAAACATAATATGTCACAACTATAAACAACAAAATAATATTTCATAATAAAAAAAAAAACCTTTGCACCAAAAATCATATTAAACAATATTATATAAGTGGGAGTGGAAAACTCGTGCGCGGCATAAAATACCTTTTTCCCCAATCATTGTTATATTAAAACATATATAGAAACATATTAAATAGTAGCCTATATTTGACATAATGTAAACATTACAAGACCCGGTACCTTATATACGATTTAATTTCAATTTAATATGGATTCGCGACAAATCAGAAGGAAGCTGTTCGGAAAACATAACGAAAGTAGAAAGCTTCCCAGAAGAATTCAAGAAAACAACTGAAGAAATTACTCTACACAACACTTCAGATGTTTAAATTATAATTTATTATTATTACGCAATAATTACACTACAATTTTCACTAGGGAGCACATTTAACACACACAGTTCTCTTTAACAAAATAAAAACACAATCTCCTTCTTCACAAACGGCAGACATATTGGAAATAAGTAAACACAACATCGGTGTCCTTGGTCCCTGATTGGCCAGATACACTCAAGATCCAAAGCCTGTAAACTGTCAAGATGGTCCAACTCCTCTTAGATCGTTTGAACCCGCGAGCATTTCGTTCAAACTGAACGTCCGCCAAAATTGTTTGGAGAAAATGAAAGTCTGTTTAAACCCAATACCCAAATTGAACGGGTTTGACTTATACCAAGTTCAATCGGATTTGGAGAAAACGGCTCTAAGTATAATTTCCTTATTATGCATATCATACAAAAGAGCATCATGATCTGAAAACCACACAGGGAGAACACTAAGTTTGGATTTCCTACAATGAAAATTAATAATTATATTGTCTAAACACGCATTATTACGTGTGTAAAGATTATTTATATGATGATAGTTCAGTTGTCTTAGTATGTTTAAAAATTGACTTAGTGTGTTGCTCTGGACTCTCCTTACTGCATACCAAAATATTTATTAAATCTTGGTAGGTGTACGGGCAAGCTGAGAGCAAGCGGACTGTACACAAGATTCATAGGACGTAGCACTTCTTGAGATAGAGACTTAAACTATAAATAGATAAGCCAAACTTGCCCAATACATTTTAGATAGATTTCTCTGGTATGTAACAATTTATTGTCACAAACAACAATACATAAATCATGCTCAGTTTATAAATTCTGGATTCCTTGGACGTATGTAATATTATTATTCATAAACACTGATGAAATTGTAGATATCACAATGTTTAATACAAATTCCTTAGTTAAAGGTCATAAATATCTTTGAGATGGCTTAATCAGTTCGATCAAAACCACACGTATATTAGTTCAATGATGAACTTACGTCCAAATTGTTCTTCAAATAAATTAAGTAGTAAATGACGTACCTTTGAATTAATTAAGTACCACCTTTTGATAGTTGTTAAAGATGTTAGCTTGAGATCTTGCGACGCCAACACCCAAAGGAAGAAGACTCGATGAATCACACGATGGGTGATAATAGTATTTAGATCTTTAGTAGTCTTCAGAATCAATAAGGCATATGAAACCTTAATGTGAATCGAAGAGCTGATTGCTTCAGCTATTGAAAGTGAACCACCAGATCTATCTGATAGGTAAAGATAGGCATTGATAAGCCAAGAAGAAAACTCATGTCTTTATGAGTAGTAGTTGAATTGATTATGAAGAAGAATAGGCATTTAAAGCCTAGAAGAACTAATGTCTTAATGAGACACAGTTGACTTGAATCGATGAAGAAAAAGAATGAAGCTAAAGTAAAGCCTTATTGGCTATCAAAACAATATGATAAAATATCCAGTCTCTGATTGGATGCAAGACACAAAAAGAATATAATTTTGATATTACAATACCCATAAATAACAAATATTTGAAATTCATTTGTTCAATTATAAATAAAAAACAAGATAGCAAGCAAGGCCTGCTAAAAACGAATTACAGAAGCATGACCTACTACGAATTAAAACATAACGGAATAGTAGGTTTGTTCTAATTGTATGGCATTAATCAAAAGTACAACATTTTGGTGTTCCATTACAATATACATAAACCAGGGATAAGACCAGATTTGCATGAAACTTTGGGGATGGATCTTGCCAGTTTTGCACAAAACTTAATGATGGATTAAGCGAGTTATGCATTCCACCAATATTTTCGACCCCTCATACATCAGGAAAAAGGAAAGTTTTGCTGTAAAATACACCTTGTAGATTGTAGCAAACAACATCAAGATCATGAAATTGCACGTAACTCATTTTTAATAAAATTTTGGATAAGGCAAGTTTTGCATTTAATAGCCTCAAATATGTTCTTGGATCTTGACAGCTTTCATCATCACCATGCTAATTATCAGATGTTCAGCCAAAAGAAAACCTACAAATTCACCTTGTGTTCAACTTAGTGATAATAGCAAATTTTCTACATACAATAAAGAAAGAAATAACAGAAATAATTAAATAAAAATTGGCATAAATAATCAAAATATAATAATTAAAATCAATCAAAATAAATAATAAACAACTGAAAATTACATTCTAGCTATAGCAAACTTGCTTTTTCATGTTGTGTATAAAATATACATATAAATAACAACACAATAATCCTGATGGACAATAGCATTCTGAGGTTGCGATTTAGGCCTACATATTCTTTTTCCCTCTTCTGATTGCAGCATTTGCCATGGCACAGTGCCTTGCTGCAAACAAATATTCCTTGAATTGTTCTCTTGTCCTCCAGCTGCATTGGGGCTACTAATGTAATCTAAGCCTGCTGTTTGCAGTGGTTCCTCTTGTGGAATCCAATTGCATGTGTATTCCTATAGATAGTTGTGGAGGCAACATATTGACAGAGCAATACCATCCACATGCCTTGGATCAGATATCTTTTTTTCAATTATTCTGAATTTCTTCGCAAGAATTCTGAAGGCATTTTTGGACATATTTCGGGCACGGCTTAGGCGATAATTAAAGATCTTCTTAAAGGGTGTTTCAAAAAGTCCGCTGGTTTTAAAATATAAAAATATGAACTTTATTTCTCAGCTGAACATTTAAAAAGCTCTTGAACTTGTTCATCACACCTTCCCATTTCAAGTATGGAAAATGATATCGGGCATATGACCCCCTCTACCTTGCTGGCATGTAAAAACTCTTCGTGAAATTGTTGACGACTGCCTCACAAGCTTGCACTTCAATTTCGCCAATAACTCGTCAAATTTCCTCCTTTCGCTGCAGGAGATGTTTCAGGGTTTATTGACTTAAACCAATGATTTAACATAACCCCCCCCCCAAAAAAAAGTCGCATGGGATTAAATCACATGACCTAGGTGGCCATTCCTGGTCGCCATGACGCAGGATAATCCGATTTGGGAACCTCTCATGGAGCAAGTCAATTGTGGCTTGGGCAGTGTGACTGGTAGCCCCATCTTGCTGGAACCAAAACCCTTGATTGTCCATGGCATTGAGTTGAGGCCACAAGAAAGTTCTTATCATTGCATGGTATTGGTCTCCATTAACTGTTACAGCTTCTCCTTCCTCATTTTTGAAAAAATAAGGGCAGATGAAACCACCCGCCCCACAATCTACACCAAACATTCACTCGCTTTGGATACATCTCCTTTTTTGTGAATCACATGAGGATATTCTTGCCCCCAGATACGGCAATTCTGTTTGTTGACAGATCCGTTTAGGTGGAAGTGTGCATCATCGCTGAAGATTATTTTCTTGCAAAGTCCTCGTCTTCCTGTTGTCTTCTCAGAACCCAGTCAACAAAATTCCGCCTCTTTGCATGATCCGTCACTTTCAGGTGCTGTGTAAGTTGAATTTTATTAGACATAGTACTGGAGATCATAGACAAGAATTCACCGCACTAAAGAATATTCTATGCCCAATTCTTGGGAACGGCAACAAACCGATTTCATTGGACTAACATTTACACTATCCTGAACCAATTCAATGTTTCGGGCAGACCAGGCAGAACGAGGATGCCCAGAACTTTTACTGTTCACTGTTGAACCTGTGTCATTAATAGGGGCCGGATTTTTAGGTTTTTAAAAACACTATTTTAGGTTTTCCATTAGGTGAAATAGTTTTTTTAGGTTTTTTTTGTCCAAAATATCGTTTTCGGGTAGAATAATTGGTTCCATGAATTTGAGTGTCCTACATAGGATTCAATACATAATAATTGTAAAGTTTAACTTAACAAAATTGACTTAAATTTGTGTAAACTTGCTTTAGGACAGTATACAAGTGAAGAAAGAAAGCATAAACAATCAAAAGAAGTAGTGAAAATAAGATTGCTTCACATTTCCTGGTTACAGTATATCACTAAATATCTTTCAAGATTCTCAACTGTGAAGTTCTTCCTGTTATCTCTTAGAATACATTTGAAGGCAGAAAATGTCCTTTCAACCTCACATGACGTCATAGGTGCGAATTTCATCGAAGCAATTGCGGCAGGTTCCCAAGTTAATTGGACACTGGAATATTGTTCCCCGAGAAGAATGGAGCACACATTTTTCATCTTTTCAAACCCTGGATTTCTTTCAAGTACTTTCTTTAGCTTCAATGTGACGGCTTCACCCACGGGTCCTGGTACTTGTTTTTTGAGTAGTGTATTTATTACGGCATCTTTCAGAGGTAGGGTTGAAGACTCCAAGCATCTAATTGCTTCTGGACGGTCAGAGAAATGTGCCTGAAGGAAGGCTAGGGCACCCTTGATCTTGTCATTGCACAGTACCGATTTTGCCTTTGCAATTGAGGCGGCCTCATCCGCGTCAAAAGTTTCCACAAGTTCTTTAATGCCACTGAAGTGCTGTGCATAATACAGAGCAGCACACAACCAGGTACCCCACTGGCTCTGGTGGAAGCGGCACTCCTGGCAACATTTCCTTAAACATTTGAATCCGTCGTGGCGCTTTTAAGAAAATCTTTTTCACAGAGGAAATAAGCGTATTGACTTCTGGGAAAAGTCCTCTAATCTCCTCTGCCACACGGTGAAGACCATGTGCCAGACACGTGACATGAATCATCTTGGGATACAACGCTGCCAATACCTCCCCCGCCTTAAGCATGTATGCAGCACTGTCTGTCAATAAAATTAAGAACTTGTCATCTCGGTCCTCTCCAGGCCACAATACACGTAACGCATCCTTAACTATGCAAGCTATAGTACTGTGATTGGTTTTATCCAAACATTTGCATAAAATGAGATGGGCTTTCCCTGGCGCAGCAGGGTCCAACTTTCCCACGACAACATTGGCGATGAAACGGCCGCAACTATCAGTAGTCTCATCCACTGACAACCAAATGTAGCTTTCGGCTAGATCCTCCCTAATTTCTTCAATTTTCTTTTGATATATTCGGTCCAGGTAATTCTTTCGTAGAGTCGATTCGTCAGGAACCTTCTTGCTGCTGACATCTTCCTGAAAGGATTTAAATGTATCACATTTCAGAACATGAAACGGTACGTTGGCTGAAACAAGCGCCTCACACAAACAGGCGTTGAAATGATCAGATTCGTTTCCAATAACGGCTGAAATGAACGGCTGAACTTTGTTCTTCCATCTACCAACATTTCCAATGTGAGATGAGGTTTCTTTGTGCTGCCGCAAATGAGACTTCTGCTCGCATTTCACCTGCGTATTAAAAATAAACCACACGTCAGTAGAGAAGTTAAGCGCAAGAGATTAAAGTAGTTAATATTGTATCTAGACACACTTCTCAGGATTCGAATCCGATGCTTCTAATTTAGTGAGTAAAATACTTTATGGTTGGATGTGGATGTGAAACTGAATATTTCTCTTCCTTCGGTTGTTACGCATGCTAACCGCACAACAGATTAACTAGGGACGAAAACTTCCCCCTTTTCTAGAAAGCCTTTCTTAATAAGAAAGGTAAATAATACTTACTTGTTTCTGGCAGGCTTGACAAAATATTACTTTGCCATCTGTAGTGAAATTCAAGTCGTCGCCAATCCACTGCCGTAATAAACTCGATTTAATTTGTTTCGGCATAATTAACACGTCTCCTTAAAACTCACAGTGTGACCACTCAGTATGAATAACAGGGCGGCACTAAGGCAAAAACAGGCGCTTTAAAACACAGAAAGCTATATCCTTGTTTATACACGGCAACAATGGTTGTCTGTACGAATATTTTAAAAGGAATACGCCGGGACTCTTACACTTCCTCTCTTGATACTGTCCATCCTAGGCGACAATGGGTTGAACGAAACGCTGGTGGTATTAATTTCAACACGATAAAAATTATTCTCTCTCCGCAAAATATCGAATTCTCAACTGACAAACAAAAATGACAAAAAAAGGAGCCTAAATTATGTATTTTAGGTTTTATATCCCGTTTAGATATATTTAGGTTTTTATACCCCATTTAGGTATTTTTAGGTGCCACAGAATTGATGTGGGTGAATCCTATGGACATGATTCGAAAAAGTGTATGAGCGCTTTTTGTTTTGGAAGCAGGGAAAAAAATAGGTAAAAACCTAAGAATCCGGTCCCTAGTCATTAAACTTTCTCATAAGTCTGCGCACTGTTGATTCATTTGGTGCTTCATTATGCCCAATAATTGCATGAAGTCATATGACAGTTGCTGCATAACTTTCTCCGTTTTGATAAAATATTTTCACAATCAACACACGTTGCTCTGTTGTGAACTGCTCCATGATACCACACAGAAGGATCAACAATGGTAATCGGAATATTTCCGGATGCAAACATGGGGCAATGCAATGTCGCCAACCGAAAAACAACAAAATGGCAAGCAATTAAAAAATGGCGTGCTTTTTGAAACACCCTTTACTTTCATTGTGCAACCGTCCGGCTAGCTAATAGGTTCACTTATAACAGTGGGGCTGCCCATAAGGCTCAGTACTAGGTCCTAAACTTTGGAACCTAGTATTTGATGAAGCTATAGGAACAATAGAAGAAAGCCAGGAGGCTAAGCCAGTAGCTTTTGCGATGATATGGTCCTCCTTATTGAAGCAGATAGCTGAGCCTCAATAGAGGAGAAAGGAAATTCCTTCATGTTTTCATTCACCAATTGGTGCAACAAGGCCAAATTAAAACTACCAGGAAAAACGAAGTGCCTACTCCTAAAAGGGAAATTACACCCACGAAGACCTCCCAGAATATTTGCGCTGGGAACTCGAATCCAAAGCGCAGTGTCCCTGCGCTATCTAGGCATAGAACTCAAAGCAGGCAACAAGATGGATCAACAAGTAGAAAAAATATGCACTACATTGGTAAACCTTTTCCAAGCGTTAGCTAGGCTATTAGGTAAAACTTACAAATTATAGTATACAAAGTATACAAAGTATACAAAATATACAAAGTATACAAAATATACAAATTATAAAAGGCTATATTCGGCAGTATTTGTGGCACTAATTACATATGCAACCCACGGATGGGCTCCATACATAAATGCATGGCATAAACGTAAGTTAATTATGGCACAGAGACAAGCCCTACTTAAAGTCACCAGAGCATATTCGACTATATCAAATGACGTGCTACCAGTTATTGATGGAAAAATCCCACCTCCCTACTCAAATTGCAGAGCGGGAACTAAATCAAGACATGTACGAAAGGTATAATCGATCAGAACTAATGAAGCAGCTTAGATGCACTACTGTACATGCATGGGAACGACGCTGAAAAGATGGTCAAAACGCCTCCTAACAAAGGACTATTTCCGTAGCATCTGCAGACGACTTAGTCAAAAATGGTTCGTTCCTGATTACTCAACATCTCAGTTCTATTCGGGACATGGCTATTTCACAGCAAACCTATTTAGGTTTAAACTAGCGGAGGATTACCTCTGCTACTGTGAAGACTGTGAGCCTGATACAATGTACCACGCCCTACATACATGCGCGAGATATAGGGAAGCATGCATTAGCCTAAGAGAGGTAGCCAAACAAGCAGGCGAAGTATGGCCACCAGAACCTAGTTTTTGGACGACAAAGGGAGCTAATACTGCTTTCAGAACATTCACACGCCACGTGATAGAAAGCAGGAAAGAACAAGAAGAAGATGATGCTTAAGACACACTGAATATGAGACGAATACGCCTTGGGGGAATGCTCAGATCCCCTGGGGCCATACCGAACATGACTGATATGGCAAATTGCCCAAGACTTGCCTCGGGAGTTGCGGGATAACCTTGCAGCAACCGATCTGAGTGAAGTTTTCACGGGTTTCCCTCACTCTACAAGGTGAATACCAGATCAGGACATGACCCCCATGACAATAGACAATAGACAGATGAACAACAGCAAAGTAAACTGAATAAAATGCAAAGTAAATTCATCAGACATTTTCCCTGTGTTCTATGATCAAGAGAAGGTGACGCGACAGTCTTAGAACAAATGTGAAATCGGTTGTTGGACCGAAGACATAACCTATGGCTCAGGTAATCTGGGGGTGGAAGGTGGGGCCAAAAAAAAAGTCTCAGGGTAATTAATTGGACTTTCCACTTACTTGTATATATGGCGACAATTCCTCTGTTGGTCTTCACAGCCTTATTATTGCAAATTACCACAGCTAAAAGTCAGTCGAAGGAAACATGGATGTCTCAGGGATGTGGTTATAACGGCGTGACTTACGAGGTCTGTTAGATAAGTATCCGACCTTATTTTTTTTCTCGGAAACCTGACGGATTTGAATCAAGCCCGCTTGCATGAGCCGACCTTAAACCTTCGTGTGCATGCATGAATTTTTTCCCGCCTTTAGATAGCGTCTGTTGCTGGCAATCAGCATTTGAGTGATGTAGTGTTTAGTGCTCTCGTCGTTTTCTCATTGTTAGGAAAATGACGGAACGTTTGGAGCAGCGCTGTTGCATTAAATTTTGCCTGAAACTGGGCGATAACCAGGTGGAAACCATTCGTAAAATTCAGACGGCTTTCGGTGACGATGCTATGGGCATCACACAGATTAAGGAGTGGTACAACCGGTTTAAAGACGGACGCACATTGGTGGAGAGCGAGCCACGCTCCGGTCCGCCATCAACATGCCGAAATGACCAGATCATTGCCAAAGTGAACGCTGTAGTGATGCGGGACCGTCGTGTGAGTATCCGAGAAATTGCGGAAGAGGTGGGCATCAGCACTTTTTCGGCCCATTCAACTATGACCGAAGATTTGGCCATGAAGAGAGTGGCGGCGTAATTCAATGCCGATGCTGCTGACGGCGGAGCAAAAGCAACTTCGTGTTGAAGTCTCACATGACATGCTTGAGTCCACAAACAGTGACCCCGACTTTATGAACATCTTAATGTGTGGTGACGAGTCCTGGTGTACGGGTACGACCCGGAAACCAAATTCCAGTCGTCACAATCGTTATTTTCCTTGGAACGACGAGAGCACTATACACTACCTCACTCAAATGCTGCTTGCCAGCAACAGACGCTATCTACAGGCGGGAAAAAAATCACACATGCTCACGAAGGTTTAAGGTCGGCTCATGCAAGCGGGCTTGACTCAAATCCGTGCGGTTTCCGAGAAAAAAAATAAGGTCGGATACTTATCTAACAGACCTCGTATATCTATGCACCAGTGCGAACTAATTATACTTATATCTGTATAAAACTTGTTTTTTGTTGATATTGAATATTTCTGAATGAGATGTAATGTACTAAGCAGTTGTATTAGAGATGTGATAAATTAACAAGAATTATGTTTATAATTATGTGAATATATAAGTATAATTATCGATAATCCGAACCATACTACAGGATAAATTGTTTGGAAAGAAATATGTTACCTGTAATTTATCTCTTCAATCTTGCAGCACTAATATAATAAATATTAATTCTTTCTTCTTCAGGATAACTTCTTGCACGTCTATTTGAAATAACCCTTCATCGCAGAATACGTCTATAACCCTCGGTTCGTCAGAGCAGAATGAAGTTCCATCCACAATATCTAGCGTCATCCTCTTCTCCAGAATAATAGTTAATTTTCTGAAGGTTTGATTTCCTATTGGCTCACATCATGCTCTGGGGTCTACAATTCAAAAGCAACGCTATTCTCTTGCTATGAGCGTTTCTGGTAAATTCCTTGCAAGTTCCTCACACCTGCTGAGTCAAGCAATTTGATTGACTTACATTATACGATGCACCTGCGTCCAGTCTATTTCACAATATACTTCACACAATTCGTTCCCTATTATTATAAAACTTCTTATTTTCCCATTATTTCTCAAATACAAGAGTATATTAAAACCATTACAATTGCCCTGTGTTTATGCTCCTGAATAAGGTGTCATGATGTTCATGTGAAGCAGAAATGCGTCATCTCCAACCATAGGCGTAACGAGGGGGGGGGGGTTTGGGGGTTTGAAACCCCCCCCCCCCATTGACTAAAAAAAAGGAAAATTGTATAATTTTTTTAAGTCTGCCCATAAATTACTTAATGCGTGGGAAGCTTAAAACTTGTTATTTTGAGTCTTAATTTTTAAAATTTTCCGGGGAGGACCCCCGGAAGCTTAAAACTCGTTATTTTGCATCTTAATTTTTAAAATTTTCCGGCGGAGGACCCCCGGACCCCCCTCTCCCAGGGGGGTATTATAACCCCCCCCCCCCATTTGGTCGGCCTTGTTACGCCTATGTCTCCAACGATGACAAGAGGCATCAGTCGATTCGTTCCTGGCAAGGGTTTCTCCTCAGAAGTAAGCAATCTGTTTTATATAATTTTTTGCCCAAGAGTGGAATTAGAGAAAATTCTCCCATAGCTGTTTCGTCCATAAGTGCCCACATGTACACACACAAATTTTTGTGCTCATCCACCAAGGCAAGCAGTACTATGCTACAAGTGTCTTTATAGTTCTAATACAAAGATCCACTATTGTCAGGTTTATCTATTACAGTGTGCTTCCCATCCAGCATGCCTATGCAATTTGGAAAATTCCACAGTACCTGGAATCATTCTTCAATTAATATCAATTTATCTGCATCCAGTTTAGGCATACATATTGGGGCCGTTGAATTAAATGTCACCATGCATGTCTGCAGATGACACCATTAAGGAAATTACATTTTACTCTATAATATCACTTAATGTTAATATTCAGGAATTGTTTTAATGTGCGCTGACTAATCTGATGCTTCCCATATTAATCCTGTACTGTTACCAGTATTTAGAACTGTTGTTATAAAGCATAATCACACACACATCACAGTGAACCCTCCGAACCGTAAGTAATGATACCTGGGGTGAACCAGACACTGCCCCATTTGTGTCAGGTTCTTGATCAATGATACTGAAAGGAACTGTTTGCGCATTTCCTTCCATTTCATTAGAACTAGTTCCTGATACATCCAATAGCCTACATCTGTAACCACAGAATTGTTTTCCTTTTGATGCTAACTATCAAAGGAATTGTGCAATTCTGTGTCTATATGGAAGGCAATGTCAGTAATGTCCACCAGGATATCATCTTTAATATATTTGGGATAAGGTCCCCCACCAGTGGCCATCCTTTGTCTCTTCTCCACCTCAATTTGTTTTTTGGAAGCTGATTTCAGTTTTATCAAGTTAATGAAATTATGACTCAGAATCCAACCTTATTAGGATTTATTCTGACTAACGTTTCATGAAAAGATTTTTTTACCTAGGCCTAGGTCACTAATTCCTGGCATAAATCAGAGGATTATTATTATTATAATGTACTACTAGTAGTAATAATTGAATCGGTCATTTAAGAAAGGGCTTAATGACAGAAAAGATCACTTTTCAGGAGAAAGAAAAAACTGTTTATTTACAGAAACATTGACAGTTAGTAAATTCTTGCATATGCAATGTCTTATTGTAGGTGTTTTTAAGATCTCTACATGTGAAACAGAAATACAGTGTGCTTACATGATGAATTATAGTAATTGAAAGTAATGGAATTGAGCCCTTTCAAAAGTATATCCCTCACACTTAACATTGAAATTGTGCAAAAACAGAGTTTTAAAATAAAATCAACTATTATGATTGATTTATGTAGCATTAAAATATGATGTATGAACAACTTAATATCTTGAATACTAAATACAGTCCTACATCAATGAAAACATACAATAAGTGTAAAATACAGAAATCCTTTTAGCCAGTCACAAGAGGCTGTTTGCAAATCACTCCAGTTTTCTGGAATTTCTATAGAGTTGCATATTGCATGTTCATACGCAAGACACCTCAATTCTTTGGTGGTTAAGCCATAATATATTCTGGAAGAGCATTTTACATAATTTACCAACTCAGGTTCTTGGGTATCTGAAAAAATCTGGCGCAGCATGGCATAGCCCATTTGTATTGACTGGGCTCTTTCTTTGGCTCCTTTTTTTTTTTTTTTTTTTTTTTTTTTTTTTTTTTTTTTTTTTTTTTTTTTTTTTTTTTTTTTTTTTAATGTGTTATAAGATACAACCCGTGTTTTACCTGCTAGGTATATCACGAGATATTTACAGTATTATTTACAAATTGTTTAGTTTACATTGTTGTTCCTGAATTAAGACTGGAGTTTGTTGTACACTTTTTTGAGGAAGTCCATAACATCTACAGTGTGTATGTGTGTCTTCATTATTAGTGGCAAGGGTAGAGAAGTTAAAACTGCTGGTCTTTCCCTGGAGAATATGGAGCATTCTTTTACAAGGTGAAGGGCCAATTGGTTTCCTCCCTCGGGGCAGTTGCAGATTGGAGAATCTGCAACTGCCCCGAGGGAGGAAACCAATCGGCCCTTCACCTTTGGCTCTTTCCTTCTTAACAAACTGGAAGAGAGTCATGAACTTTATTCCATGCAATTCAGCAGCCTCTCTGATCGAACTCTTTCCAGATGAGACATCCAGGGATGCCGATTTAAATGTTTCCAGTGATGTATTCCCTCTCTCCATTTTGTGTTTGTAAGTACGCACCATGATTCCTAGGAGTAAATAAATAAAATTTATGAAATTATTTTGCGACAGCATTGGGGGCATGTTGTTACACGTGCCCTACCTGCTGTAACAACTTGCCTCGCTCGCCCATTTTGTATTTCAAACCTATACTCAGTTACACAGTAAACTAAATACATACTTTCACACACATTTTCCTGGTAAGATATCAGATTATGCTCTTAGAAACTCTGTAGTACTTACCTACAACACAAAGAAAACCAGACGAGTTTAAAGTTGGAATTTTATTTTAACTTTTTACTATGAAAATCAATAAAACTTTCTTTCCTCTTCTACAATACACACTACGACTTTCCTTGTCTCCTCGGCAACTGCGTGGAGAGGTGATGCGCGTAACTTGCTGCCAATCAAGTGCTGCAACCTAACGGATGTTTTTAAAACTAGTATGTAAAAACATTCCTCTGTTAACAACATGCCCCCTTGTCCCCTACATTAATATAGGGGAGGCCAGGGCAAAATGATCCCTCTAAGGGATATTTAGCAATATCAAGCTTAAATAGAACTATACTTTCAAATAATTATTTGCTTGTGTTTCGTGAGGAGATTTTACTGAGATTTTTCCTGTAACTCAGAATAAAAAATGCCATAGAGAGGATCATTTTGCCCCCAGGTGTGGGGTAATATGATCCCCCATTATGTACGTGATCCATTCTCTTTTTTTTTGGTTCGTTGGACATATCACAACATGTTTCAGACGTTTAAATAAGTTATTTATATCACAAATAATATAAAAACATCAATTAATCAATTTAATCCAGAAAACTATCACTTCCAAAGGGCAACAACAAGATGTTTATTTACCGGTGATCTAAGACAAAGGACAATATTAACAAAAACCTTTCATACATTCAGCTTTCTATGAGTTAGGCCTAAAGATAATCATCATCTACTCCTGAACATTTTTCATGTGCCCAGCATTTACAGATTTGGCACATAATCCACCCTTCACCACATAAAGAACGTAGAAACTTATCTTCACAATAAATACACACTGCAATATCATCATCATCGCCGCTGTCAGAACTTTCATTCACAGGCAATCTCTTCTGTTTTTTGCTGTTCCCTTTCGGAAGAGACGCATCAGTTTTGTTTCCTCTTGTTTTCTTTCAGCCTGTTTCCCTTGTTCTCTTTCAGCCCATTTCTGCTCTTTCTCGTCCTTCTTCCTGTTTTCTTCCATTAATGCATTCCTATAGGGGGTATTAGTGAGGACTGCAGCAGCACCTTTCTTCCTTTTTGTTACGCACCGTGGTCCCATAATTTTAGGTAGTGGCCTGATCTCCACAGGTGACACCGTACCAAATGTCGTTTTGCCAGATGCATATACTCCAGTAGGTCCAGGTTGGGAAGAGACTTGATCTGCCACTTCAGGAACTCCAATTGAAGTGGTTTCCACAGCGCCACTGCCACATGGTACAGCAGGACTTACAGAAGCTTCAGTCTGGCCTTTGATGCATCCTGAGTTTCACTTACATTCAGGTTGATCAGTTGTTTCTGCTGCTGCAAATCTGCATCCCTAAATATATTGGAATCTTATGGGGATATTCTGCATTTTCTAAAGCCATTGGTGGCATTCATGGCTGTACAAGCCTTGAGATATGCCTCTCCAAAAATATGGCTAATTTGAAACAGTGAAACAACCCTGCCTGGCTGATTATTAAGCCTTTTTCCAGAGCAGAAAAGTAGAATGTACTCAGGGGGAACATTATCGACACATCTAAGGGCTGGAGCTTGTGGGTGCAATGGGGAGACAGACAAACCATGGTAACACGGTTTTCTCTTGCATGGCTTAGATGTCCATCCATTATCAGCAGTGCTGTGTCATCCTTCACATGTTGTATGAAGTGCTGAAACAAGCCCCATCCATCCACTTGAGTTGCAAGCAAATTTGGTTCCAGGAGGTGCTCCATCAGTTAACTCAGCCTTCATCCTCGGACGAGGAAATATAAGCATGGGTGGAATGAAAGTTCCTCCAGCAGACATGCATATGACAGCTGTGGTCGACTCTCCGCACTTGCCTGATACAATTCGTCCCACTTGTCGTCGCCCTTTCTTGGCCAAAACCCCTGAATTTCTAGTCGAAACTGTCCCAATATGAGTATTCAGATGTCTTAAGTAGTAGGTAAGGATGCTTTCGTATGCTTCGTTCCATTCAGCCAAGATGGAATGTTGTCCTTGTAATGAATTTTGTTGTGATGGCAGGAGATGGGGCAAAACGATCCTTCAAAAGGGTCATTTTATCCTGCGGGGGGATCCATAATGCCATAATAATAATAATAATTTTTTATTGCTATGTAATGAATATTTATTTATTTATTATAAATTACACCTAACATTTCATCACTGCTGCAGGCATCACTGCCACTGCCACTATCACTATGATTGTTATTGTCACTATCGCTTTCACTCCCAAGTTGAATTGTTAAGTTCTCCTTAAGATCTTCTATCAATCCCTCGTGTTCCTTGTATACATTCTCCATCTTTTCAGCGTGATAGTAGACATTTTGCCACTTTTCTATGCCAGTATCATTAACCTGCTGTTCGCACAATTTCATGACATCGTCCAGTTTAAAAGTGGTATTTTCTCCTGCTACCCATTGTTTAATATCTGCCCAAATAAGTTCCATTGGATTCTGATTGGGGTGGTAAGGTGGTAACCTGAGAACACTATGCCCATGTCTCGCTAATAAGTTGTCAAATAAATAATTTTAACGGGCTGGTTTATGGGCTTTTGTAAGGGAATGAAGCTATTCCTTTAACAAGTTATCCTGAAGTGGTACATTAATTGTTTTAAGCCACTCCTGCATTACACTTTTCATGCTGTTAAATGTTGGGACCTTGTTTACCTGCACATTGTGGTAAGGAGCGTTATCAATTACTAAGACTGATTTTGGAGGCAAATTAGGGATTAACTTTTCAGTCAGCCATTTTTTGTAATTTTCTTGGTTCGTTTCATGATGATAATCTCCTGTCTTTCTATTTGATTTAAACATCAGAAATGCGCCAGGAACAAAACCCTCACCACATCCTGTGTGAACGATAATCAGTCTTTGACCTTTGGAAACAGGTGCCACCAAACCAGAAATAGTGTCATCACTCCAGTTTTTAGGTCTAGTGTGGCTGGTATGAATGTAGGTTTCATCTTGATACACTATAGGTCACCCTTCCTCCCTATATTTCTTAATTGAACGGAAAAATGACACCCATAGCGCTCTAATGTCATGCCTTTCAAGTAACACACCTCTGTACCTCTGTTGTTTCGCATTTTCTTCCACTGAAATCCAATGTCCCTCAAAATTGTTTTCAAACTCTTCTTACCCCCCTTAAAGTCTGTACTTTCTCTAAGTACTGGCAGAAGTTTACTAATAGCAGGCACAGTTCTTTGTTGTGTGTAAAACTGGTGGATTGTCTGTCTAATTACACATTTATCAAAATCGTCCACATTCGTGATCCGTTTAGGTTCAAGATGAATTTTACCGGGAGTTCCAAATGACGTGCCCTGTTCCTCGCACTGTGAGCCTTCTTTCACAATTCTTTTGACACTTCTTTCCGATACTCTGATTACTTGAGCCACTTTTGCCTGCACCTTTTGTAGCGGTATCAGTACACCTGCTAAATCGGCCTATCTCTTCATAAAAGAGTGGGATTGTTTATAACGTCACGAGCTTTGGCTGTGAATTGTTTTTGAACGAAGTTGGCCTGAGCAGGAGCCATTTCGATTTACACAAAAACAGTACTAAACACTAAAGATACTAAAGAACTACATATAAAGATAATTAAAACTAAAAGACTGTATAAAACTATATTACACATGATAATATTATTGTCAAAGTGTGCGATGCAAAAACGTGTCAAGCAGGAAGCGACAAGTTCAGCAACTACTACAAGACTGGATGTTTTGTTCTTATTGCGCATACGTGGAAACATTACGCTCGCTTGCTATGGCAGTGACCATGAGCCAAGTGCCAAGAACTAGCGGCCCTGCTGTATCATGGGACAAGTACTAATTAACCTTCCAAGACTGTAAAATATCTCTGTCTCGATGTTTTTGCCGGCTCGATTTAGTTGTGGGTTTCTAATTAAGATTTTGGTATTTATTCATCTACCACAGTAATAGGTGCCAGCTGCACTTTTAACTTTTATGATATTATGTTGTTTGAGTCGGCTGCACTTTGGATGTGGGAAAGATGGATAAATGGGTTTTCAGTTGTACTGCTATCTTTTAAGTTCTGGTTATTAGTCTTTTGCACTTCTACCTTACTATACTATGCATAATGGTCCGGTTTTCCACTGTACGTCACAATAATAAAAGTTAAAAACGAAAGATAAAAGAATGATTACCAGTGGATGCAGTATCTTAACATGACGTTTCGACCCTCTCCTTCGGGTCTTCATCGGATGACTGGGCAGGACTTGGAAACGAAGACGCCTCACCACCCCTCCACTGGAGTGCGTTGTTACCCATGAAGCTCGTGTTCCTACTATGTTTGCAAATCCATTCCCATGGCACACCATATTCACGCTGTTCGACCTCACATGTAGGGGGCAGTGGAAATTTAAAACTCCATTTCTCTTTTACAGATCTGATTAAAGCCAACCAGTCCTCTCCAATATCCCCTTCATATCTATTCATACACAAATTCTTATTACCAATGATGTTCCATGCTTCGAACACTTTCCTCACCGTTTCATCCCTCTCCACCCGCAACAGTTCCACATCCCCAATTTTATGTTTTGTTTCAATCATATGTTGGGCCAGTCCCGTAGATGCTCTCCCATATTTAATGTCCCTCTCATGTTCTTTTAACCTTATCTTCACGCTCCTTCCCGTTTCTCCCACATAAACTTTCTCACAATTTACACATTTTACACATTTATGCAAGGGAGGCAATCAACTCTCTGCACTTCATAGAAAACAAAGCAATTTATTTTAACAAACAACCTTACAAACAATACAAGAAAACTCAAAATAGTATAGATATATAAGCAATCATGAACCACAGATTATTGTCTCTGTTGGACACTACATGAGAATATTATAGGAGAAAAATTCCTCCGGCACTGGGACTTGAACCCAGGACCTTTGGCTATTCGCGCCAATGCTCTACCAACTGAGCTAAGCCGGAGCTCAATTCACAGCACCAGATAGAATCTCTCTCCTATGACTAATTGCCCTAATGGTCTACCTCACAGACAGACAAGTTATGTCATATGCAGTACTGTGAGGCACACTAAGTAGTGATTTTTGTGACCGGGCTCCCACTGTTATTGTACAGTTAACATTCAAGATAGATATATAAGCAATCATGAACCACAGATTATTGTCTCTGTTGGACACTACATGAGAATATTATAGGAGAAAAATTCCTCCGGCACTGGGACTTGAACCCAGGACCTTTGGCTATTCGCGCCAATGCTCTACCAACTGAGCTAAGCCGGAGCTCAATTCACAGCACCAGATAGAATCTCTCTCCTATGACTAATTGCCCTAATGGTCTACCTCACAGACAGACAAGTTATGTCATATGCAGTACTGTGAGGCACACTAAGTAGTGATTTTTGTGACCGGGCTCCCACTGTTATTGTACAGTTAACATTCAAGATAGATATATAAGCAATCATGAACCACAGATTATTGTCTCTGTTGGACACTACATGAGAATATTATAGGAGAAAAATTCCTCCGGCACTGGGACTTGAACCCAGGACCTTTGGCTATTCGCGCCAATGCTCTACCAACTGAGCTAAGCCGGAGCTCAATTCACAGCACCAGATAGAATCTCTCTCCTATGTTAACTGTACAATAACAGTGGGAGCCCGGTCACAAAAATCACTACTTAGTGTGCCTCACAGTACTGCATATGACATAACTTGTCTGTCTGTGAGGTAGACCATTAGGGCAATTAGTCATAGGAGAGAGATTCTATCTGGTGCTGTGAATTGAGCTCCGGCTTAGCTCAGTTGGTAGAGCATTGGCGCGAATAGCCAAAGGTCCTGGGTTCAAGTCCCAGTGCCGGAGGAATTTTTCTCCTATAATATTCTCATGTAGTGTCCAACAGAGACAATAATCTGTGGTTCATGATTGCTTATATATCTATCTTGAATGTTAACTGTACAATAACAGTGGGAGCCCGGTCACAAAAATCACTACTTAGTGTGCCTCACAGTACTGCATATGACATAACTTGTCTGTCTGTGAGGTAGACCATTAGGGCAATTAGTCATAGGAGAGAGATTCTATCTGGTGCTGTGAATTGAGCTCCGGCTTAGCTCAGTTGGTAGAGCATTGGCGCGAATAGCCAAAGGTCCTGGGTTCAAGTCCCAGTGCCGGAGGAATTTTTCTCCTATAATATTCTCATGTAGTGTCCAACAGAGACAATAATCTGTGGTTCATGATTGCTTATATATCTATCTTGAATGTTAACTGTACAATAACAGTGGGAGCCCGGTCACAAAAATCACTACTTAGTGTGCCTCACAGTACTGCATATGACATAACTTGTCTGTCTGTGAGGTAGACCATTAGGGCAATTAGTCATAGGAGAGAGATTCTATCTGGTGCTGTGAATTGAGCTCCGGCTTAGCTCAGTTGGTAGAGCATTGGCGCGAATAGCCAAAGGTCCTGGGTTCAAGTCCCAGTGCCGGAGGAATTTTTCTCCTATAATATTCTCAAAATAGTATACCTGAAACAGTTGTCTTACTCTGTTTGTTTCCCTAAGTATGCAGGGAATAGTACATAACCTTATACTCCTGATAACTGTCTGAATAGTTTGTCTTGGTATTATAAATTACACTTCTCCAAACTGTCTGCCTATCTTAATTATCAAACTCCTCCATGAACTGTGACAAGCACACATATAAGCAGGTGTGTAAGTTTTCATCTTATTATTGTCAAATCAAAGGTGGTTCTGATTGATGTATCAGAATTATATTATCTAACTTATTATATTAACTGGTCGTATAAAGATTATCCCTTCCTAGTCTTATGTGCTGTTGAGCACCATTCTGTAGTGCAATTTGTATGTCACCGAAATATTTGAGCTATCTTCCCTAATTAATTCCACCTTTCGAAATCAACTAATTAATTAACTATCAACCTTTATTCTCTTCACTGTATCATATTATACTAACCAAAACCCTATATGCACTTTGTCATATTAAGAATGTAAATTGTTAGGCCTATGTGCTTCTATACACAATTTTGTAACTTAAACTGAAAGTAGGCTTTGGCAGAAACTATATGAACTATCTTTCCTAATTATTTCACTTTGGCAAAGGTTTAAACTGAAAGTCGACTTCGACAGAAAATTATATGAACTCTCTTCCCTAATTATTTCACTTTGACAAGATTTACATAATGTATTTCTTCCTGACTAATATAAATCATGCGTACAAGCCACTGCCTTCTAAACTGTATTAATCGTGTATACACTGCCTGTCCTATACGGCTAATTTTGTGTACTCGGCGACATTACAGATGGCAGCACCTTTCACACCCAGACTGCTTCTTGTTTTTTGCTACGACATTGTTGATTATGTAGTGCTGTCACCGCCGTCTCATAATCACTGCCTTCTAAACTGTATTACTCCTCGAGACGGCGGTGCTCATAATATAGTCTATCAATGCGTCTAATTAATTTACATTTGTTTTAATTATTGCTCCAAAATTCCATTTCAAGGTAAGTGTCATATACTGGAATAATATTACGTTCTAAACAAATAACACAAGTATCTGTGTCTGTTTAATGCTTATTTTGATTAGTGATTGCTGCAATCTGGGTGTGAACTGTGTCGCCTCTACTGGATAAATTAGGAAATTTAACAATACTCTGAACTCCATGTTAAAATAAAGCATAGGACAGGCAGTGTAATTCTCGAGACGGCGGTTGTACAAGCATGCATGTGAGTTTGCATTTAATTAATTCATTGTCCTATTTAATTCTCTTCAATGTATCGGATTATACTAACCAAATCCTTATATTCACTTTGTCATATTAAGAATGTAAATTGTTTTCAACTACTTACTTCGCTTTGAATTATTTAACTTTAATCTGCTTGATTATAACTTATTGTTAATTCAATGTTGTATGCCCAACATCTGACCTGTATATAACTTGTTACACCAGGTTTTCAGACTATCCAAACTACCAAAATTCTTTCTCCTTAATATGCATGTAATAACGATGGTCATGAATTATATATATGTGCAATGAATTAAATTGTCAAACCTGTTTGTTTCTTTAACATAAAAATGTTCAGAGCATGCTCAATTGTATATGGATTTCTGACAGAAATTTCTAGACTAACTTCCAGACCTATCTTGTTTTAACAATAAATGCTTTGAAACTATTGTTGCTTCCAAAACTGAAAACTAATATCGTCCCAGCAACAACTAACAGATTATGCCTACAAGAATCTTGGTCATCAAACTCTGAGTGCAAGAAGATACCTTCTTTAAATATTTCTTACGCACTGGCCTACTCTTATGGCATATTTCCTCAAATACTTTTACAATATTCTTGTGGTACATTCGAGACACTTTTACTAAATCCTTTACAAATTATTGAATGTGAATGTGTTACTAACTACTTTGCTTCATCCTGACAGAACGACATGTATTTTCTAAACTGAATATTTCTTATGCAGTGACCTACTCTTACGTCATATTTACTTAAATATTCATATAATGTTCTTGTGGTAACTTCAAGACGCATTTACTATTTCATTATGAACCTACTGTCTGTAAATAATTTCTTGAGTGTCAGATTCAATCTATGAAAGACGTGTATATTTCTTCTCATTGACATTTCTTACTCATTGCCCTACTCTTAGTTCATATTTCCTCAAATGAATATACTGTTCCCGTGGTAACTTCGAGACACATCTACTATTTCAATTAAAAATTACTAACTGTGAATAAATTATTGACTGCTCAGATTCAATCTATGAAATACGTGTATATTTTCTTCACTGACATTTCTTATGCATTGGCCTACTCTTACTTCATATTTACTCAAATATTCATATAATGTTCTCGTGGTAACTTCGAGACGCATCTACTATTTCAATTACAAATGACTAACTGTGAATAAATTATTGACTGCTCAGATTCATTCTATGAAAGACGTGTATATTTTCTTCACTGACATTTTTGCGCATTGGCCTACTCTTACTTCATTTTTACTCAAATATTCATATAATGTTCTCGTGGTAACTTCAAGATACTTCTACTATTTCAATTACAAATTACTAACTGTGAATAAATTATTGACTGCTCTGATTCAATCTATCTGAAAGACGTGTATATTTTCTTCACCGACATTCCTTACCCATTGGCCTACACTTACGGCATATTTACTCAAATATTCATATAATGTTCTTGTGGTTCCTTCGAGACACATTTACTATTTCCATCTACAATTTACTGACTGTGGATACATTACTAACCGCTTTGCTTCAACCTGACTGTGGATATGTTACCAATGGCTTACGTCATATTCCCTCAAATATGCTTAGTCATGTCACTTCAAAACACATTACTATTACTTTTACCGATCATCTGTATACTGTATCAAATTCTATTTTGGCAATGGCAAGCTATTTCACTTGATGTTTTAAAAATTTAACTTCGAGCATCCATCTTTTCTTGGCTCAACAAGGTCACTATCCTGAAGTCAAAATCATCTTACTATCTCACAAACGGTCAGAAAAGAATTGAAAACAAAATTGATCTTAAGGAACAGCAATAAATTTTGAAAAACTAACTTTTCCTTCTCCTAGACTACTCACATATTACATGAAGTCGTTACGGCATCGCGGTCCTTCGAAGCCTCAGCTGTTCTTCTAGCTTAGTTGGCTGTCTGTTGTGGTCTGATTCTAGCGTCAAAGCCGTGACACGAGCTCGTCGACCACCAGAGGGCACCTAAATCGCCTCTGCGCGCCCTCATGTGTGAGTGTTAACTAAAGAGACTAATTTTTAAATTGAAATTACCGGTGAAATGTGCTGTAGTCAGCACAGTTTCATCAGCCACGCTCCTTTCTTCCATGTTTCTACTGGTGAACTCATCCAATCTATCACATTGCCTGGAAGTTACTGGTGAACTCATCCAATCTATCACATTGCCTGGAAGTTTGTTTTGCATGAGGCAGTTGCTGTTCTTCCACGAGGACTTGCCTATTCCATTGTACACCGGTAGAAAAAGGGTGTGTTCTTGTTGGAAACATCAAATAGTGCAGTTGAAAAAGCGAAGCAGAATGCTCTGAGGCCCCTTTCGATGTATTTGTCAATGAGAAAATTATAGTGTTTAGAACAATTTCAATGAATTTACATGTATGGAACAGAAAGGACGGCGAGAGAGTTGATTTGGGGTTTATGAACTGGAATAGAAACTTGGTTCTGTATGGTACAAAACTGGCTTACCCCCAAGACAGCAACAGAGCAAGGAAAGAAATGATAAGTTTTGGGAACGCCTGGTTGTTCGATTATTCTGAACCAAGCCTTATCACAAAGGGGGGAGAGAGCCGGAATTTCTTGGCCCGTAGCATTTGTTTATTGCTACCATGGAAATGAGTTAGACACTCGTGCACTCCAGAAATTCCAGTCTGCCACGTCACAAAACTACGGCTGCCAGAAGATGACGGGAGGGATTATTTGCAAGTTCCTCATGTGTGCATATCATAACAAAAACATTAGTTCTTTAAGTTAAATGAGAAGAAAGCTCACCAGTGTAGGTCAGAGCAAAATTGATACCATCTGCCTTCGTTAGTCACTATCACTAGCATCACTGGAGCTAGCATTGTTATCACTACTGCTTTCATCACTATTCACTTCGCCTAATCTTATAATTAATTGATCTACAAATGAGTCAATGATACCTTCATCTTGCACATTATGATATGGTGCATTGTCTACAATGAGAACAGAATTTGGCCTAAGATTTGGTATAAGATTTTCAAGTAAACATTTTTCAAAGTTTGTAGCATTTATTTGATGATGGTAGTCTCCACTGGCTTGTGTCAACTTCCATATCAAAAGTGCACTTGGAATAAAGCCATTCTCACCCCCAGCGTGAACTATAATTAAATTTTTTCAGTACAGTACAGTACTAAGAAAAAGCTGATATAATTAAATGTTCGCCTTTCGAAATTGGTTGATGTTGGCCTTCATTAGTGTCATCATTCCATGAATTTCCAGTTACGTGAGAAGAAAGAATATACATTTCGTCCATATAAACAGTAGGTCTTCCTTCTTTTCTATATTTTGCAATATTTCTCAGAAAAGAAATTTATGTTTCCCTGATATCGTGTTTTTCTATTAATATTTTTCTATTTCTTTTTGTTTTCCTCCACCTGAATCCTAAATTACACAAAATTTTCCTTAGACTCGTTTTCCCACCCTCGTAATTTATCTCCTCCTTTAGCTTTTCACAAAGTGTTTCTACAGTTGGAACGCATTTTTCAGTCTTATGGAAATTACATACAGTAAAACCTCTACATAACGACCATCGCTGGTGCCACGAAAAAGTGGTCTTTAAGAGGGGTGGTCTCTTAATTGGGGGAATGCATTTTTATGTCTTGAAACTGAAAATACGGAAGACAATGTTGTGACACACTCTAAACCGTTCGAGCCAACCATTACTTGCAGAAAAATCAGTTATCTGTTTAGCAATTTCTAAAGCTTTCACTTTCATAAGCGGCCCACTAATTTGCATTTTCTTGGACCTGGCACTTTTGAACCATTCTAGAAGCAGGGTGTTCACATCTCCAAACTTCTCTTGTCTCTTCCTCTTAACACCACGATTCACATTCTTTTCCCATTCATCGTGAATTTCGCTTTTTTATTTTAAAATCGTATTAATTTGAGTTTTTCCACAGTTGAATTTTTCGCCAAGCTTTCTTTCCGATATTCGGGTTTCCCGTTCACGAATAACTTTAATCCGTTCCTCCAAGCTTAAAGCAATTCTCTTCTTATTGCACATTTTCAGTGAGTGAAGCTCACAACAATAAGACACTTTAATCTATGCAGGCCAAGAACTCCGAGCCTCCATTTACAGTAAAATGGGGTAATGTTTTCCAGGAAAAGAAAGACACGTCTATTTTCCCTACAATACATTTTGCTTGGAGGACAATGAAAGGGACTCATCCAGCATGTTTCTTAGAATCGAGAATTTTAGAAATCTCCTCATGTCCACTGAATAAACATTTTCATAAGAAATAGAATTACCCCTCCGAGTCATTGCGATCATGTAGATAATAAAGGCAGGTTATATGTAGGAGACTGGAATGTGTCCTGTTCACACCGCGGGCTGTACGGTACTTGTACGCTGTAAGGTATTTCCCAGAACGCAAAGGTCTTGTAGCCTTCCGAACCTGGTATGATCTTGCACATGTCATCAGGTTCTGAATCACTTGCATCACTGTCACTATCAGTACTTTCTTCAGTGTTTTCAACTTTATACTGAACTCTCTTACATTTCCTGAAATCATATTTTGGAGCATGATCTCTTTCTGCTTTCCTTCTCATATTCCTCATTCTAAGCTTTTCTCTTCTTAACTGATTTCAATGGGCAGAGAAATTCTGTTCCAGTTCCTCTTTATAAGTTCATCCTTCTCACGAGTATATTTTGCATGAGAGAAATCCACTCCTCTTTCAGCCAAAATCCGTCTCTCTTCTTGTGAGAGAGTATGTGTTAGGGATGATTCAGTCATATGAGCAAGACATACTGCATCTGGCTCCCTAATACAAATTTTGCTTAGAATCATTTTGATGTCTTTTGGTATGGCACACATTACAGAGCCTTTCATTATAGCTCTCTTGTAGCCTTCCGAACCTGGTATGATCGTGCACATGTCATCACATTCTGAATCACTTGCATCACTGTCACTATCAGTACTTCCTTCATTGTCTTCAACTATATACTGAACTCTCTTACATTTCCTGAAATCATATCTTGGAGCATGTTCTCTATCTCCTTTCCTTTTCATATTCCTCATTCTAAGCTTTTCTCTTCTTAACTGATTTCAATGGGCAGAGAAAATCTGTTCCAGTTCCCCTTTATAACTTCATCCTCCTCACGAGAATATTTTGCATGAGAAAAATCCACTCCTCTTTCAGCCAAAAGCCCTCTCTCTTCTTGTGAGAGAGTATGTATTAGGGATGATTTAATCATATGAGCTTTTCTCTTGCATCTGGCTCCCTAATACAAATTTTGCTTTGAATCATTTCGATGTCTTTTGGTATGGAACGCATTACCGAGGCTTTCATTATAGCTCTCTTGTAGCCTTCCGAACCTGCTATGATCTTGCACATGTCATCAGGTTCTGAATCACTTGCATCACTGTCACTATCAGTACTTTCTTCAGTGTCTTCAACTCTATACTTAACTCTCTTACATTGCCCAAAGCATTGTTCAACCATATTCACATTTTCACTGTTGTAGAAGTTCTGTATTGAAAATTGAAGAGACGTCTTGCAGTGCTCACATCAGTATTTCTGTTCAGATGCTGATTAATGCCTACCATTTGAGTAAATATTTTTTACGATTCTGGTCGTTATAGAGGAGTTTAACGCAAATGAAACTCTGGTCGTTGGTCGGGGAGAGGGGTGGTCGTTTAATAGGGGTACAAATAGGGGAGAGTAGCCTATATTGTACCACTTTTCACATTTTATTTTTTACAGCTCAACTGGAAGATTACTAAGTAATTATTTGAATACCATCTTGATCAGTATACTTTTACTTACGAAATGCGATAGGAAAAATTTTGGAACTTAATAAATCATGTACAGTGTATTCATTTTTGTGAATGTCTGCAAGTGGTACAATTTAGGATACTGGTTTCCTAATTTGTACCAGTGGGTTCCTAAATTGTACCACCAATTTATTTATTGTTATCACTTATATTGTTTGACATTTTTATAATTAATTAATACTAAAATACTAATATTATTAAATTTTACCAAGTATTAGAAAATTACAACTAATAATTAATTAATTAACACTAAAACTAAAAACATATATTTGGTAACTTTTAATAGTTTAGATAATGTATGTAGGGTATTTTACTTCCCTCCATCAGTCAATAAGTCTACTTACAGGCATTACAAAAAAACTTTTTCACATCCTTCCTTACTCCAGCACACCTAGCATGAATCCAAAGTTTACATTTCATGCACCTAATCATTTCTTCTACTCTATCCTCGTCGCACAATTCACAGTACCACTCCTCAACTTCTTTGGATTTCTTTGTTGGCTTCGCGCCACTTTCACCAAAACATTTCCTTTTCGCGGGAACAGCTTTAGGTCGGGCCTTCTCCTTTGCAGCTCTTAGATTCTCTTTATATGGACTGCTCGTCAACTCGCAGGCCTTCTGACTGGGTCTTGGAGGTCTAGTTGAATTTCCTTTTACGTTTCCCTTGAGAGTTGGTGATATCTCCTCGATGGGAACTTTCAGCACACCTCTGAAATAAAGAGAAAATAATCAAAGAATTACCCAAATGAAAGAGCGCTTCATGGTAAAGAGATTATAGGTCCCATATTTCTAGTGGTACCATAGGCAATTTTGTATTTTACCTGCAATTTCCATTGTCATTAGCACCTGAAGGTTCTTCGATGTTTGGCCTATGAGCCGCTGAGGTTCCTTCAGTACCCATCACAAGTCTTAGAGTGTCTCCATTCACAGTTTCTGTTACATCTTGGTTCAGGGCTTCAGCCGCTGCGAAATGATGGTCCGTAAACACATGTCGGTTGACAGGCCATACACCTGCGCCTCTAAAACCACTTTCTGCTGTCGAAACTGACGCTGCCCGGCCGTGAGCTTCCCCCAAGAGTTGTGAAACTTGGAAGAGAGTTATGGTGGAACCAGGATTCGAACGCAACCACTTTTCCATCGCCTGAGTGTAGTAGACTTCTAGCGGACTGAAAAATGAGACGTCCAGCGGTTGGAGACGATGCGTCATGTGTCCGGGGAGCTGGAGCAAAATGACACCATTTTCACGAGCAAGGAGAAGAGCTTCCAAATTCTTACTGTGCGTGGTATGTCCATCCAATAACAAAAGCACAGGTTTTTCTTGCGATGGGTGAACAGTGTCGACAAAATGTTCGAGCCATTTAACAAATAATTCTGAGTTGATGTACCCAGTTTCGGATATCTCAACAATGCTTCCAAGCGGCGCACCAACACTGAGTTCTTTGGCCAGTCTTTGCCTTTTAAAAATTATCATAGGCGGAATATACTGGCCAGATGCACTGGCGCAGCACACCATTGTTGTGTTGACACCGCGCTCGCCGCTGGATATTACTCCCACTTGCTTTTTCCCCTTAAGGGCCACGATTTTTTGAGTCTTCTTTTGTACTGTTGAGAACCCACTCTCATCGACGTTGAAAACTCTAGTAGCATCTAAGCTGTGTTTGTCACACAGGGACTCTAAGAGGTCAAAAAATTCACTAACTCTTTCCCTATTAAAGCCCTTTGCACGAGCCATGGAAGTGGCTTCTGGCTGCCTATAGGACAGCTTAGGATGCCTCTTCATGAATGCATAGAACCATTTTTTTCCTGCCATTCCTTGTTCTTTGTTGAAATTGTGGGGTAGACCGTTCCTTTCAGCAATTTCGAATGCTAACTTTCTAATGTCAGACATAGTTAGCCCAAACATCAATTCTTCAAACTTGAGGATGTGTTCTTCTAACTCGAGCTCAGTTTCGTCAGAAAATATTTTGCTTCTGCCAAAAATTTTTGTATCCCCATTTGCGTTCTTGTTTTTATTTTCCGCATGCCTCTTTATAGTCTGTTTCGGAACATTGTAAATACGAGCACACTCATTTAAACTGTGGTCTCCGTTCAGATATGCAGCCACAGCTAAATGAAGTTCATCAACACTCCACTTTCCATACCGTCCTTTTGTTGCCATACTGCAAATGAAATTAATAATTTAATTAACTATTTAAAAATAAAAATTGATTAAAGATTCCTATGAATCCTTATAATTATGTAAAATATTTATTTCACAAGAAGCTTGTTCACAGTATTAATATGAGCACTTATTAGAACTAGTTTCCTAAAATGTACCGGTACGATATGGGAAACTTCTACTGGTACAACATAAGCAACTCCGCCATTTTTCCTTTGTTTCATCATCCCAAATTAACCTTTAAGTTTACAAGTCCAAAACTACACGAAAAGTAAGATGTATTAACACATATTCAACCTATAAACAATACAGTTTGTTTTCACTTACCTTATTACAGTTCTTCTCTTAGCCACGTACCCAAAATATTACATTAAAACTTCACAAAATGAAAATTTCTCCACAAACGAACTGCTACGCGTCACACAACAAGCTCAACTGAGAAGACAGGGTGTAGGAAGACGTAGTTCCACCCTGTGCACACTAGATGTCACATGCTACCAAAGCACTAGTTTTACAGAGGTGGTACAAATTAGGTGCCGGTACAATATAGGCTACTCTCCCCTAACATTGGCCTTATGGGTTTTACTGTCGATTCCTGGAAAAATTGGTCTTTAAAGGAGGTGGTCGCTAAAGAGGGGTGGTCTTTAAGACAGGTTTTACTGTACTATTCGTCTTACAGCACATTCATCAAAATTATCTAGCCCCATCACTGGTTTTTTACAGTTACGTTTTTTATTAGGTGTATTGAACGTTGATGGAGACGTTGCAGCAGACATCAGTTTTTCTCCTTCATTTTTAATTTTACGTATCATACGTAGGCCTACACCCATAGCAGGTGCTGTTCTTTCCTGTACTTTTCTTAGCGGGATTAAGACTTCACCATTTTTCGCTTCATTATCCGTAAAGTTTAGGACATTGTACACTACCTCTCTTGTTTGGCTATGCATGACTTTACCATTGAGTTTGGATAATATAGGTGGCATTTTTAGACAAATCTAATGACACTACACAAACAAATATAACTACATATTCTTTCAAATAAATCACAACTCCGGACCACTACCTTCTATGACATGCACGCAGGTAATACTAAGCTGTCTCGACTGCATGTATTCGAACCGATCCAAACAACCCTCCCCCAACCCTCTGCATTCCAAGGAATGTTTTGGCCTGAGTAATGGTAGTCCAGAGGCACTTGTGTGGAGTGCGCGATCTGTACTCACCATCTGGCTCCACCCAGTTGTTGTTTTGCCCATAGCCTTTGTGAACTTTTGGCCCCACTCATTGACTGTTGACAAGAAGAGTCACATACAAAGCAGCTCACGGTCTCACACACAATTCCAAAATCTGGATAACATCCATCATAATCTATGGAGAATCTGGTAGTAACTCAACACCTGACATTTCATCACTGCCACTATCACTATGATTATTATTGTCACTATCGCTGTCACTCCCAAGTTGAACTGTTAAGTTCTCAATAACATCTTCTTTCAATCCCTCGCGTTCCATGTATACATTCTCCATTTTTTCAGCATGATAGACATTTTGCCACTTTTCTATGCCAATATTAACCTGCTGTTCGCACAATTTCATGACATCGTCCAGTTTAAAAGTGGTATTTTTGCCTGTTACCCATTATTTAATATCTGCCCAAATAAGTTCGATTGGATTCAGATCGGGGTGGTAAGGTGGTAACCTGAGAACACTATGCCCTTGTCTCGCTAATAAGTTGTCAAATAAATAATTTTTAGGGGCTGGTTTATGGGCTTTTATAAGGAAATGAAGTTCAACCTTTAGCATGTTATCCTGAAATGGTATGTTATTTGTTTTAAGTCACTCCTGCATTACACTTTTCGTGCTGTTAAATGTTGGGACCTTGTTTACCTGCACATTGTGATAGGAGTGTTATCAATTACTAAGACTGATTTTGAAGGCAAATTAGGGATTAACTTTTCTTGGTTTGTTTCATGATAATAATCTCCTGTCTTTCTATTTGATTTAAACATCAGAAATGCGCCAGAAACAAACCCTTCACAACCTCCTGCGTGAACGATAATTAGTCTTTCACCTTTGGAAACAGGTGCCACCAAACCAGAAGTAGTGTCATCACTCCAGTTTTTAGGTCTAGTGTGGCTGGTATGAATGTAGGTTTCATCTTGATACACTATAGGTCATCCTTCCTCCCTATATTTCTTAATTGAGTGAAAAAATGACACCCGTAGCACTCTAATGTAATGCCTTTCAAGTAACACGCCTCTGTTGTTTCGCGTTTTCTTCCACTGGAATCCAATGTCTGCAAAATTGTTTTCAAACGTGTCTTACCCCCCTTAAGGTCTGTACTTTCTCTAAGTACTGGCAGAAGTTTACTAATAGCAGGCACAGTTCTTTGTTGTGTGTAAAACTGGTGGATTGTCTGTCTAATTACACATTTATCAAAATCGTCCACATTCGTGATCCATTTAGGTACAAGATGGATTTTACCAGGAGTTCCAAATGACGTGCCCTATTCCTCGCACTGTGAGCCTTCTTTCAAAGTTCTTTTGACACTTCTTTTCGATACTCTGGTTGCTTCAGCCACTCTTGCCTGTACCTTTTGTAGCAGTATCAGTACACCTCCTAAATCGGCCTATCTCTTCATAAAAGAGTGGGATTGTTTATAACGTCACGAGCTTTGGCTGTGAATTGTTTTTGAACGAAGTTGGCCTGAGCAGGAGCCATTTCGATTTACACAAAAACAGTACTAAACACTAAAGATACTAAAGAACTACATATAAAGATAATTAAAACTAAAAGACTGTATAAAACTATATTACACATGATAATATTATTGTCAAAGTGTGCGATGCAAAAACGTGTCAAGCAGGAAGCGACAAGTTCAGCAACTACTACAAGACTGGATGTTTTGTTCTTATTGCGCATACGTGGAAACATTACGCTCGCTTGCTATGGCAGTGACCATGAGCCAAGTGCCAAGAACTAGCGGCCCTGCTGTATCATGGGACAAGTACTGTCTGACTGTGAGCTGAAGGCTGAGCTGGTGGCATAGTGGGGGAAAGACATAGACAGTAAATGCAAGCGCATGGTAAGGTAGTGGGGGAACGCTAGCTCGGCCTTCAGCTCGCAGTCAGACAGTACTGCTTAACCTTCCATGACAGTAAGATGGCTCTGTCTTGATGTTGCATCAGCCACATTCATTTCTTCCATGTTCCTACTGGTGAACTCATCCAATCTATCACATTGCCTGGAAGTTTGTTTTGCATGTGGCAGTTTCTGGTCTTCCACGAGGACTTCCATATTCTGTCAAACACCGTTCTTGGGGTAAAGAAGGGGTGCGTTCTTGTTAGAAACATCAAATAGTGCAGTTGGAAAAGGGAAGCAGAATGCCCTGAGGCCCCTTTCGATGTATTTGTCAATGAGAAAATAATAGTGTTGAGAACAATTTCAATGAATTTACATGTAATGAACAGAAAGAAGTTTCGGAAACGCCTGGTTGTTCGATTATTCTGAACCAAGGCTTATCGCAAAGGGGAGACAGAGCTTCGTAGTGAGCAATTTAAGCGACTGTACCTGCAGATATGGGACCTGGATACCGAGACCTTCTTGTTCCTCTGGAGCAATGCAACAGAAATAATTTCTGTACCTACCGTCTGCCGATTCAAGAATTATTCTATTGTACTATATGACTTCAAATTCAGTTCGTTCCAAGAAGTGCTTTATATAATTGGAAAGAATGCTCCACCTTTTTAAATCTATTTACATATTCTTATACCAATAACCGAAAGTGTGTTGCCTACGATCAACCAAGGGCACAATTTAGAAGTATTAATAAATTAAAGGTCATTTTCTAGCATATTACAGTTACGCGAATGTCTTGCCCCTTCAAGGTAGGCAGCAAAATCTTTCAATGTTTCAAGTGAATGAACTTTAGTACAAGCATTGCATATTGCCTTACAAACACAAAAAAACCTAAATATTCTGTTTTCTTATTATGCACAGTTTTTACATATTTTGTAGAAATATTCCAAACAAAAAAAATTCTTAAGAATTTGCAGTCAACATTGAGAGGTTTAGTGAAGTGTCATTGTTTTCCCAATCAGGGTTGGAAAATAACATGTTTTTTTTTTTAAAGAACAAAAAAAGTTGTTTTTGTTTAAAATATTTTTTTGTTTAAAACGTTTTTTATGTGAACAACAATGTTGGTTGTTTTAAACGTGTTTTTTTAAACGTTTTTTATGTTTACAACAATGTTGTTTGTTTAAAAAAAGTTTAAATTGTTCATTTTGTTTAAAACAACCATTTTAATGTATAGGGTCTATTATATACATATATACACACATACACACAGTTGAAATGTTTAAAACATTTCAAACAATTTGTTTTAGACATTTTTTAGCATATGTTTATAACACTTTTTAATTGGGTGTTAAATTTAATTATGCAGACAATTTACATTTTGTCAAGCCAATGACACCCTGTGCTAAGATGTTCAAGATTTACGAGTCGTGGACTTAATAGTATTTGAAAATACATTTTGTACCAGTAGTATTTGTTTATGATTTAATAGTTCATGATTAATAAAAAATAATACACCAGTTTTGATGCTTTCTCAGACACAAGCCTATTTCTGATTTTGGAATGCACGAATCCAAATGACGAAAAAAGTCTCTGGTATTCTGGCCCTAGTTTTTTTTTCTGTTTACAACACTAACAGGGTGTCACTGACTTGACAAAATGTAAATTGTCTTCATAATTAAATGTAACACGCAATTAAAAATGATTTAAACATATGCTAAAAAAAACATGCTTAAAACAGATTGTTTAAAACATTTTAAACAATCTTAAAAAGAACACAAGTGCTTGTTTTAAACGTTTTGTTTTAAACATTCCAACCCTGTTCCCAACAATTGCAGTTGTATCATCAGCAAAGGATATTAGGCCTACACTAACTAAACTCCGTGGCGCTACATCCCTGGAGGGACTTGGGGAGCATGTGGTCAGCATGCCGACACCCACGGCCGTTATTGGTAGGCCTACACTAGAATTTTTAAATATTTTGATGTTATTTACATATATAATAAATCAGAGCGGACCAAGAACCGATCCCTTTGGGATTCCATATCTTACTATTACTTCCTTTGATTGTGATTTTTCAATAATGTTATTGTTTTTATTATAAATCTCTACAACAAATATAATAATAATAATAATAATAATAGTAATAATAATAATAATAATAATAGTTTATTTAACCTGGAGAAAGTTAAGACCGTAAGGTCTTTTCGTCCACTTCACCAGGGACTAATAGTATATTAGTTGTTACAATATAACATAATAAGTAACACAAAATAATTAAAAGAACACAACATAACACATTAAATGATTTAAGATACATTAAATGACACACTAAATAATATGAAAGAATTTTAAGATACATTAAAAGATAAAAAGGAAATTAATTGTTACAAATACAATTTAGTTATACAAAAGCATTAAGTGATAGAAACTGAAATTAACATAGGACATGAAAAAGATACACTATTAAGTACTATGTATATGTGCTGTTAACTGCGATCTGAAGGTTGACAGTGACCGATCCCTTTGGGATTCCATATTATGTGAAGTTATTGAAGTTATTGTTCATTCAATTTCAAGTAATTTAATGTTTTGTTTCTTGTAAACTGAGGTATATGGATTTGATCATTTGCAAACACCTATTTATGTTGATGTAAACACTTCATGTAAGGCTGTTACGTTTCTTCCTTTTTCTGGTCAACCCCACCATCAGCTGTGGTGTTACCTACATTTGTTTTCCTTGTACAAATAATTCATACCAAAGCAGAACTATGGTGAGGTTTGACATGTGCTGTTTTGAAAAATAAAATCTGAGTGAAATTTAATGCAAAAACTTGTTCTGTCCTTATGTTGTACATAACATATGAGGCGTAAAGTAATTACCGATAATTAAAAAAAAAAAAAAAACAGAACATTATTTTCAAAATTCTTTGTTATCATTCATTACCTTATACCTTACACTACTTCTCCACATAGTCACCGCCATTATTCAGGCACTCGTCATAACGGGAAACCAGTTTTTGTATGCCTTCGTCAAAGAATGATGCTGCCTGTAATGAAAGCCAAGTCTGCTTTTCTTGTTTCACAACATTGTCATTGAAATTTTTTCCACCAAGGAATTTCTTAAGATGAAAAAACATGAAAATCGCTTGGCTGTGTGTGGCCGGGCAATGTCATGAACCAAAAGGATTCCACACAAAAGCATTCCATGCCTAAACAAACTCAAGATCTGATCGCATTGTTTGGAACAATTTGACCACCCTCCCTACAGTCTGGATTTGGCACCAATATTGCCAGGTGTGTTAAACTGCAGCGGGCCACTTGCACATTATTCAAATAAATAAATATATATATAAATATAAAGGCCAATGGCCTTGCTCAACACAACTATTTATACTGAACCATATATTAAAACTTGAGTTTCTTGTAAAATGCTAAAAATTATATGATGGGTACTGTACACCCTACTTTCTTTCTGTATTATGGATTTTAGTTTTTTTAAGTATAATTTATATTCATTGTTTTGTTGTTATGTGCTGCATATATCACTAAAGTTCTGGCAAAAGTATACAAAGACGATGCTATGTTGTGATTATTTGGTATAAATATGGTGTGGAAATCCCATATCTGTCTTACCTTTGCTGTTTACCTCCTTGCCCAGTAAACCTCTTCGTTAATTGCTTCGGTTGCATCGTCACCCAGTCTATAACTTAATGATTGGTCATAATTCAGGAAAAGGAATCATTTATGGGTTTGTTCTTCAGGGGTGGCAGGATCACAGGTTTCTTATTTTTTAAGAAGACTTTGTTGTGGCTTCACAGCCAGTTACGATTGAGAACAATCAGGAAGTTGATTATTTTTGCTTTGTGGTTAGCATGCTGCCATTGGTTTAAGTTAAATAGGTACTCACGAAATTATACTCCTGTATAGGTACTCCTGTAATAATTAATCTTCACGAAAGGTTGCTACCACAAACTGTTGTCAAAATGATTTTATTTATTTAGTCTTTCAAATATCATGTATAGAGTGGAAGTTACTGTGCAGATTAAAGAGTATACCGTAGTAGGTAGCATTATAAACTTGCCTATGCGAACTCTGTGATCAACCCTGTGAGAGATACCATATATTCAACTGCAAAGAACGACGACAAACAATTACGGAGCTATGCTCAACGTACCAATGACGTGACTCACATTCTTCCTTTGCATGACCTGTGCGCATTTCGTTATTATTATTATAAACTTGCCAACTTTATTAAAGTGCTATTAAGTAAAATATTTCTTTCTTTCCTCTGCTGATGTGAAAAAAAATGTGAACAGTATGGATAGTACTTATTACATGAGAGATTATGAGTTTAATCAATATATTCACAACCTTGAAGTACGAACAATTTCATGTGGTGAAACTCATAATAATCTCAACTAGGATTTATTAAGACTATTTCATGAATATAATGTATCACTTACTTTCTTATTCCTGTTGTTTAAAATCAAATTGCCATTGTATCAGCTGTCAGATCACTGTGTACTAAAAGAATGAACAAATATGTTACCAGATACTAACCAATGCTGCCAACAATGGGAATGAGAAATAGTTAACCTAATTAAGGTTAGCTAAAATCAGAACAGAATAAAAAAACGAACTGCTTTGCACCGAATCAAACTTGTGTTCGTAATCAGTACACATTTCAATGTTTCAATTTTCAAATAGGATATGTTGTATAAAATAAAGTGTTTTTATCCTGTTCACTGACAGCGATATACATATGTGACATTAATTACTGTATACCAGGGTTGGCTGATTTAAACCAACTTTTTTTCCTTTTTATTACTGGAAGAGTCTGAAAAGTGCTATTGAAAGAGTTTGACTTAAAGTATTCCGAATTATAGAACAACCTTTGACTATTCAATCATCTTCAGCTAGCGTAGAATGAATTTTTTCTTTGTTGAAACAGACTGGGAACAGAAAAGGCCTCAAAATTAGTGTTGTTATTAAAAATGTTTAATGCTAGTGAAGTTTAATATATTGTTCTGTTGTCCAAAGAAAAGTATTTTTCATTTTTAGTACTTTATTCAAGGCTGATTAACTGTTTAGTCTTATTGTGATCAAACTACAAAATACCAATAAGTTGAAAACAAGAGACTAAATGTGTAGAGACATAATTTATAAATGAATTATTAATGCTATTAGTCTACTGTATAAGAACAGAGGGACTGTTTTCATTTGTTGAAGTCATTAAATACAAGATAAAGGTTGTTTTAGGCTTCTTGCCTCCTTCTAGAACCTTGAGGATATGGCCAGCAAAATGCCTTTTAAGCCAGAAATTAATTTTGAAACAAGTGATAGTATTTTGGGTTTTTTAAAAAATCTTTTTTTTTTTTTCAATACTGCTGCATACTGATACAGTAACCACAGTAACCACATACAGTACAAGATAAAGTTGCACTCTTGCAATCCTTGCAAGTATAAGATAAACCACTGTGGTTGGTCAATATCTGAAGCATTGCTAAACATTATTTATCAATATCAAATAGGTGCCTTATGAATGGGATAATCAAGTAAATCAAGGTTCAAGTTAGAGACAAAATGTTTACCCTAAAATAGTCTGTATGTACTAGGGTGTGTGTGTGTATGTATTTGTACTATAGCCGTCATGTTATTCTGGGTGGTTGTATCTTGTACTTTAATGTACCCAAAATTAGATATAGAATATTACCACAAACTGCTGTAAATTTTTTAAAACCCTGGACAACATTAATCACTGCACAGCTGAAAGTCATTTTGAAATGATGTTGGAGCCACAGGAGACCAGCTTCTTTGTTCTATAGTGGTACAGAGCAAATCTTTCCTGGAACTGATGAAATTAGGATCTATCTAAAATTATACTTAAAATGCACCCCCTTATACCACAAACTACCGAAATAGAGAGTTTATATTCTGATACAAGGTTGATATCTATTGTTTTTGTTTAACTGCCATATTAAACCTTGTGAATATTCAAGCAGTTTGTGTCAAGTGCATTTGTATAATTTATTTAACATCATGGTCAAATGAAACCTAGATAAGTGTCAATTTGACACTAGTTATAAAATTAAATTTTTAACTGTCAGTGTTTACAAACAATATATTGAAATTGTTAAAACCCTTAAAAACAATTTAAATTATATTACACCATTAAACATATACCAGTATGGTAGCCAATTCACTTGCAGATCTGGTATAACACTAAAGAATGTCAGTCTCATTATTCTGAGTGTTAAATTCAACTGTATTAAAATTAAAAGAATACAGTGTCTATTCTGTTTTATAAATGCACTGGATGTTTCTTTCAGTTGGCAGTCCTATTGATACTTTTAAGTATTCACCACAAACAGATATGAAATTCTTCAATTAGGATATGTCTGCTTACAACTAATTGTATTGCATTCACTGATTGACAGGTCTAAGACGTGGAGTGGGTAAAATAGTGTAAGCAGCAGTTCTATGAAAAGAGGTCATTATAATATGGAAAATTGTGTATCCGTAATGATTTTAATTGGGTGTAGGTTGTTATCACAACTGTAATCATAAGATTATCCTTAAATTGCTGCTTTTGTACAGGTAGGGGGAAAAAGCAGACCTTCTCTTGTAGCTGAATATAATATAATTTGTATTAGTATTTTATAATAATAGTAATAATTAATATTTTCAGTTATAAAACAATACGATTAGAAACCATATTGTGGGTTTCGAAATGGGCTAAATCAACAGTCGACACTAGAACAAATTTCAATACATTCCCTGCAATCCTGTGAATGCCGCTAGGCATACGCAGTGGCTCATATTGACAACTTAGATATTTTAGTTGGTCTGCTTTTTTCCTACCTAAACATTAGTACTGGTATATCAAATCAAAATCAGATATAGTAGTTAAAGAAAACTACTGTCAAAATGATTTTTTAACATTCTAATCTTTGTATTTTTGAATTTCTTATGCTGCACTCTGTTCTTAACTTTGATATAAAGGAAACCTGTTAAGCAATGTCTGTAAAAAAAAAAAAGTAACATTAAATTTGTATTAAAACTGTTTTATGTGTTTAAAATATTTGTTGTTTCTTACCTTATTTCAATTGACAACACATACCCCGGTAGCAGTATTTTGTATGAAAGAGTTCATGAGCAGCCTTTTCTAAAATGTGGACTTATCTGTAGGTGAAAGTTAAAAAGATTTTAGGGTTTTGGATTGTGGAATTTTTAAATCTTCACCTTCAAATAATTTTTGTTTTATTTTATATTTACAACTGTGGTGATTTTTTATAAAAGTGCAGGAAGATGGATGCAGATAAGGTAGAGGCGCCAATTTGAAAATCATATCGGGGGAGGGAAAGAATTGGATTGTCAGTAGTTGTACAAAGGCTTTAATATAATGAAAGTTAAATATTGGGGGATGGGCAGAAAGTACCTTGCCCTCCCAGTGTTGGTGCCTACTGATTTGGAGAATGTATTGAGTATGGGATGATTTCAGCAAAGACTGATAACAGTTTTCTTGAGACAAGCTTAGATGAAAAGAAGGAATTGAAAAATGTTTAAAGAAGGTTTGATAACGATGACTGTATATCAAAGACTGATAGCGCCTGAAATTCTTAATCATTTGACTTCTTGACAGTAACCACCCATGTATTTTTGCCTTGCATTGTGTTCTGTGTCAAAGGGATTGGATGTCCGGCAGTTGCAATGTATGTCTTAGTGGTTCTGGTTGGTATCATACCTTTGTTCTTCTAGAATCTAGATCATTGACAACCAACTCGCATGTGCGCATGGTGTTCAAGTTTACTATTCTGTCCCGGCGAGGTACTTTAAGGAGTGGCGGCTTGTTTGTATCTGTAATCTTAAATTTCTTTTACCATTAAAATATTAATGATAGGATAGTACACAAGGAATAAGTAATAACTGTGATGTACATTGTGTTATATTCCTTTTGTGCAAGATAAATAGTATTAGAGACAAAACAACCCAATTCAAATCGATTGTAACCTAGTCATAAACAACTAAATGACAACATAAATAAGTTATATATAATTACCGATATAAGCTATATCCTTTTTAAATATAACAGCGGAACAGTACTTTATTAGTGAAAATTAGCAGTTTTTATACTGGGAATGTTGAAAAAATACAAAATAAGAAAACATAACTTGACTATACAACGATACTTAATAGTACAACGATCACTGCAAAATAAAATAAAGAAATAAGTTATAAACAGTGTAAGTAAATGGATACATTTTCAAGTAAGTTTAATACTTTCGTTTCATCCCCGTAGGCATTCCGAACCCTTAATGCAACCTTTAAGTAAAGGTCACTCAGGTTAGCTCTTTGAGGGCCTTTATTTGATTTCATAGCTGGAAATACGCTTCACGTACCTAGGTCGAATCAATCATAGATGCCACAGCCCTGTGTAAACGAGGAAATCTTGACATAGGAAATTGACTGTAGAAATCTAGCACGCTTCCTCTATTCCTCTAACTCAATGTTACACTTCAAGGCGATTTGCTACAGTTTGACATTTTTTGACAATTTAAACATATGACACTACCACTACATTCCACGAAGAAGTACGCAGTTTCTCATTCAGGGCTAAAATGATTTATTGGCATGAGATTCCTTCGCTTTAACGAGTGTCTTTCCATTACAAAATGGTGCTGATATACTGGCAACCACTTGTTAATGAGGACAAGCTGTATGTTCCCGCTGCTTAGCACGCACTGAGTCTGTGCGTAGCTGAATACAAGCACTTGCACCGTGGCAAGCCAAGTTGGTTGGTGCTGTTCTAGATGGATCATTCAACGTGGACTAGTTCAAATCTTTTGATCTTTTGATTAGTGGGTGTTGAGCAAGGATATTAATTTTCTTTTGTTCTGTAGCAAACTGTTATCATGGAAGAGGAGTTTTGTAGAATCACGTTTTATCTCAATGACTTTCCTTGTAAGGCCAATAATAATAATAATAATAATAATAATAATAATTTATTTCTGTCCAATACAGTGTAGAATACACAAGTGGACTAAGTCAGTCCTTACTAAAATGTATAAAAGAAAAACATAAAAAATCAACACGTTCCTACAATTATTCATTTTTCGACATGCAAGTGAAACAAGGTCATACCCTTACTTCCTAAGTTTAATACATGTACATAACTAAAAGATGGTATCTTCATTTCCTCACACCCAATACATTTAACCATTTTGCAGTTTAATTTACTACTCACATAGGGCCTACTGTTCATTTTGCTGTCTGCACACTTGATATCATAGTGAATTTCCTTAATGGTTGTCCTCCAGAAATTCCTCTACATTATAATACGCTTTCTGTGTTAGGTATTTCATTAGTGTGCTTTTGAATTTTAATTTATTTTGTATCAATGATTTAATAGATTTAGGTAACTTATTAAAAAACTTAGTGCCACTATAGCTGGGTTTTTTCTCAAATAACTTTATTCTATGTCTATCTACTGCTAGGTCACACGTTCTTCTGGTATTGTACCCATGTGTGTCAGAGTTCAATTGTGGTAGTGTATTATTATGAACAAATAGAATGGTTCTAAATATAGGGTATAGATGCATGGAACTGTTAATAAATTAAGTTTTTTGAATGTTTCCCTACACGTACTATTGTATGGTATTTTGCCAATATATATCTGATTGCTCTCTTCTGTAATACTAAGATTTTGTTCAAATTAGTTTTAGAGGTACCGGTACATCCCCACAACTCAATCCCATAGGATATGTGTGAATAGATGAGAGCAAAATACACTCCCTTTGCTACATTCAGGGGTACATATTTAGTAATATTACTCAGTACAAAAAGTGCCCTGCTTATTTTTTGTTCAAGTTCGTATACATGGCGATCCCACGTTAATTTGTCATCTATGGTTAAGCCCAACACTTTAGTTTCGCCTGTAAGTTCTATTAAGTTATCATCTATTCTAAGAGCAGGTTGAAATGGTCCGGTTTTGTAGTTGAAGTAGATAAATTCACTTTTTGTTGGGTTTACATTTAGTTTGAGTTCATTAAAATATTGTATCAAAGTATTGCAAATAATGTTTATATCTACTTCCATCAGTTCTAAGTTATTGTTACTGATACATAAACTTGTATCATCTGCATAGATTGTAAGGCCACTATGTATAGGTATGATATTTTGTATATCGTATACATATAATATAAACAATAATATAAACAATAAAGGCCCTAGAATGGATCCTTGGGGTAGGCCAGTAACTAGGCTGGCACTGCTAGATCTATACAAGCCATTCTGATTGATGAATTCCACAAATTGTGTTCTGTTAGTAAAATAAGACTTTATTAGGTTGTGACTGATGCCTCTAATGCCTAGATATTGTAACTTTTACAACTGTAACTGTAACAATATAACTGAAAAATTACCTGTCTGCCTGCTTGCAGGGAGAATTGAAAAAGTTTGTGATTCTCACACATCGTTGGGATGGCATAGTACTCATCATAGCTCTATGGCTCTCTGAATGGTATAAAACTGTGAAAGGGTAACTTTAAGCATAATGAATAGAATGAGAAAGTGTGATGACTCGGCCACTAATACAATGGTGGGTATAGGGAGAGCGGCGGTCCACCGAAACACTGGCAGCACCTTCGTTTGCGTTTCAACTTCTCAATGCTGCATCATGATAGTTTGGCATCTTATGATTAAACTCGCAATCTTTAATTAATCCTTGGTCCTATTTCTGTGAAATTTGTGCAGAAGTAATCTGCACAACACAGTCCTTCTGATGGTTAAAACAGAGACTTAAAAAATGCGGGCATAAATGTTTTTATTTCATTATATAAACATCACCAATTACTCAAAATTCATGGAGGGTGAAACGGAATTTGACTATGCGACAATTTTTTTCATTTTTGTGTCCCGTAAAAACTTCAAGCGAGAAAGTTTTAGTGAATTATTTCAACTTTATTTTAAATTCAGTACCACCTTTATATCTTGAATGGTTTACGAGTAATTGAGTGGTAATTATTCCGGCCGCGACAGCTGTCTGAATGATGTGGCACGATCGTGAAATGTTGAGGGTGAAGCAAATTTGACTATGTGACATTTATTATTTTATTTTTGTGTCCCGAAAGAGATCAAGCGTGTAAGGTTTAGTGAAATATTTGGATCTTATTATAAATTGAGTACCACTTTTTTTTTTTATCTATAATGGTTAACGAGTAATAGTAATTACTCTAAAGCTAAAGCTATCAGAATGGTATTGAGGTATTAGCAGGCATCTTTTCCATAAAATACCAGCAATAACGTAAAAATGCTTACATAATTTATTCGTGGACTCAATAATAATACTATATTAACTGACTACTTGTACCCATACTGCAATATTGACCCGCTGGGGAAAAGGAGTGAATGAAGCTTTTTTCTAACTTAGTAAATCTGCACTACTTTTATTTACGCATTTATTGGATTATTTATCATATTTTCTGTTCACTTATGTTAGTAATTTTTATGTATAATTATCATAGCAAATGTCTTATTAGTTTAATATCTTGTTCCTTTTTTTTAATAATATAATTTAACAACATAAGACGTACATCAGTTACAGCGAACGGCGAATGGTTGAGGGTTTGAGCAAATAGCGGGCTGTAGTTAAATCAAGAGGATTTAATTTTTTTATGAAAAAATCAGGGGAAATGCTTTGAAATATTGTGTGACATATGTAGAATGCATTGCAAAACAATTTTTGCGTATGTGCGTCTTTATCGGATGTTGAGACGCCAATTTTAAAGATCACGCGCCCTATTTTTGTAGTGCTGCTTATGAAATTTTCCGTGCCCTGCAATTCACAAACCATCCCTTAGTTTATATTATCTCTGTTCACATAATTTGTACACAGATCTACACTTTTGACCGTGTTTCACCTACATAACTTACCCCATACAGCCAGGAGAAAATTAATATTAATATAAATAATATTACTATTAATACTCAGTAATATTCTATACAATGTAATATTAATATTAATTTATAAAATATCCCTTAGCTGTTTTATACCCTAATTATACGTTGTTATTTCTTATACAAATGTACATTCTTTAACAAATTCTCATCAAATTATACTAACATACCCTCTACCCTATTTTCTAGACAACAAAATATTAGATCAAATCATCCCTTAGCTGTTTCATACCTATATTATATAATTGTTCATTGCTTGTGAACATCTTCGATTTTTGGAAAGATGTGGAACGAAATGTTACGGTCAAGCTTCTTGCAATCTGAGAAATTACTGTTACACACGGCCATGTTTATTTATGGAGATGAGATCTTCCAAGACGTGTAAAGCAGCCCGAAAATTGTCAAAAGTATCTAACAATTCAATTTAGATAAGGTGAGTCATTTTGAAATAGATTAATGTATTATTTTGTTTAAGAATGTTTGCAATTTTTCCTATACCGCCCGTAGTAATCTTGCTCCCGCGAATCTCAAGCAGAGTAACTGCTACCTAGTGGCGGAACCAGTGAACTACCTCAGTCATCACACTTTTCCTCTATTCATTATGCTTTAAGTATAAGCAAGGGCAAAGTCCCATACAATAACTAAGCATCAGAGTCTGAAGAACACTTGAAGGCATTGTTTTATATTTTATCCACAGGATGCTGGTGAAAAGTAGAGGGTAGTTACTTGATTCCAGTTCTATCCTCATTCTTATATCTGACTGACAATTCCTCCAGAAAACATTAATTGTGGTCTCTTTAATCTTTGAGTGAGACAGTAAATTTGCAAATACTCAGCTGTATTTCAGATGCCATGGTATTTGAATATACCCAACAGTAATGCATATCTCTTACTGCAGTATGAGTATTCAGTGAACAGAAGAGCAGGCTATTCTTGATGGTGGGCTTCAACTCATGAGAATTGCCCATTATTAACAGAGAAGAGGGAGATTCAGGGAATCCATGCAGTGGAAAGGTTTCATTGCCTGAAACTCATCAGTAAAACCAAGCAAAGAATTCTGTATATCTTTTCAGGAGCTTGGTCCAGGTAAGGTCTTCCGTGCTGATTTCAACTTACTCTTAGACTGACCGCGCCAAGAATTGTTTGAGAATGAATCGACAGAAACATAAGAATTCATGGAATCGATTTGCATCAATGTCACTACTGGTTCCTACATCTGAATGGAAGGTAAGCAAATTTTGCATTGACTGAAAATAGTTGAAGTAGTTAACTTTTATTGATGATATAAAGTAACTATCTATCCAGTCCGTATGAAACTCAAAATTGTTGCAATTTTTGGGGGCTGTGCCTCTCGCCCCTACCATTAGACCATTGACTGGGCACTAATTAAGGCCATATGTATTTTTGTAGTATGGGATGTTAGGCTTATAAATAGCTTTCTTCTCTGGATCAACAGCTTCAGACTGTCTGCCTCTTTTAGCAGAGAGCTTGAACACAATCATAACAATGCATCTAGTGCTGTAATTGGTTGCCAGGCCGTGGACTTCTTCATAGACGTTGAAGCCTTGAGCTCTTATGTTTAGAACCCACTAGGCAGCCACTGCGCTTGCCCAGTGGGTTCTAGGCAGTGACTCATATCGGCAACTTAGATATTTTAGTAGGTCCGCTTTTTTTTCCCTACCTGTACATGTAGTATAGCATAATATTTATTAATCTGGTTCTACAATAGTAAAAATAGGCATAATTTGCATTAAAAATCTGTAGGCAGATACATGTTCGTAATCCTAGGGCTGGATTACCATATTAGAAGATCTACATCTTAACACTAGACATAAAAGATTAGTCTAATAATTAATTATATCCCCTTTTATGTTTCCAAAGATTCATCAAATTCATAGAAAATGCTATTGCTCTCATGCTTTCTGGCTGGTTGGAATTGCGTACTTACTATGTGTGCATAATTTTATTAATTTTTACAATAAGAATTATCTCAATGTATTGTATGATGTCAAAATAATATGTATAATTATGTAAGATCGGAGGTTATTATTATTGTCACTATTATTAAGACTGGCAAGTTTACAGGCACATAAGTTTCACATTTTCTGTTATCGAATGTATACAAATGTAGGCATTATAATGGCATTTTTTATTGAGTTGAAATTGGCGTGGAACCGGACCAGTATTAGGTATAAATATTAAAAGTTTTAGACAGTCGAATCTAAAAGAAGCACTTTTAAGTGTAGTTGTTATTAATTAAAAAGAGAAAATTATCAGAGTGTTATAAAATTTTCACACTCTCGGGTAACCGGTTTTTATTACTTCACTTGAAAAATATTATTTTAGTTAAAAATATTTGCATAGGCCTATAGTTATTATTAAGTAGACTCAGTTTGATAAATCTTGAGAATTTTAAAATCACTACGACTTTCTACATTTGACATTTCTCAGGGTGATTGAAAAGTCGTTAGGGCCTATACATGGTGGGGTGGAAAGTGTTGACCTTAAGTTGGCAGCTCTGTACCAGAAAATGAATAACATCTGTCTTCGCCACAGATATATCTATATCTGTGGTCTTCGCGCTCCAGGTGCTTAATTCATTGGGTTGTGTATCCTTCGGGGAAGTGACGTGGTACCGATACTCTCTTCATATTTACAAGCAATTTACATGAAGAGAATGTCATATTGTACTAAGAGACAAAACTTTTATTTTGGCAAAGGAAGTTGTGTGTTTCACATCAGATTTGTTTATTATGCTGTTGACAGGCCGGCAAACACCTCAATCTTTTCTGTAATGGGGGTTGGTAGGGAAGGGGAACTTCAACAGTTATTAAAACCCTAATTTCAAAGACAATACTTCTTTTACATGGTATGGGTAAAGAAAGTAAAATGTAGCATTTTAAGCTTTTATTAATTATCTATTGAATAAACTGCAAACTACCGTCACAAAAACAAAATGGAATGTTGCCATGATAACTGGATTGTTGTGTTCAGTTTTATTCGTTGGATTTCTTCCTGTTTACTACTTACTGATTTGTAGCGAGAAATGTAAACCATGCCTGTTCCGACCGACATTGATAGGCAGATCGAACAGCTCAAAAGGTGTGAGATTATTAGGGAGTCAGAAGTGAAGACTTTGTGCAACAAAGCTAAGGAGATTCTTGTGTCAGAAGACAACGTACACAGAGTGGACTCGCCAGTCACTGTCTGTGGTGACATTCATGGACAGTTTTCAGATTTAATGGAGTTATTTAAAGTAGGGGGAGAAATACCAGAAACCAATTATCTTTTCATGGGAGATTATGTCGATAGAGGATTCTATAGTATTGAGTCTTTCTTGCTGTTGCTTGCGTTAAAAGTAGAAAGTCCCAATCGTATCACGCTGCTCCGTGGTAATCATGAATCCCGACAACTAACACAAGTTTATGGATTTTATGACGAATGCTTGAGGAAATATGGAAGTATTTCAGTTTGGAAATGTTGCACCGAGGTCTTTGATTATTTAAGTATTTCTGCCCTCATAGATGACAAGATCTTTTGCACCCATGGAGGACTTTCGCCATCGATTCAGACTCTAGATCAGATTCGCAGCATAAACAGAAAACAGGAAGTGCCTCAAGAAGGTCCAATGTGTGACTTGTTATGGTCTGATCCCGAAGATAATGGTCAAGGGTGGGACTTAAGTCCTCGAGGTGCTGGTTACTTGTTCGGTGGTGATGTTGTGGTGCAGTTTAACGCCTCCAATAAACTTGACTTTATCTGTAGGGGCCACCAGTTAGTTAAAAATGGTTTCTGTTGGCATTTTAATGAAAAGGTCCTTACGTTATTTTCCGCTCCAAACTACTGCGGGAGATGCGGCAATGTGGCAGCAATCCTAGAATTGAATGAGCACCTACAAAAGGAATTTACATTCTTCGAAGCTGCCCCTCAAGAAATTCGAATCATGCCTCTGATAAAATCAATAGCAGATTATTTCTTGTAAGGATTTTAACACAAATGTGATAGCGGTGATTTTTTTTAGGAACGCTGGCCAAGTGAAGTGAGATAAAATTAAGCGGGTTGCTTTTTACATTTTTTCCTAACTTATTTTTTTTATTGTACAACATTCAAGTATTTTACTTGATTACCTACAAATCATAAAGAGCTATAGTCTTGTTTATAACTATTTTACAAAGTAAGATTTCCACTTTTTTTAGTACGTCTCTTGGATACTAGAACTGTGATTAAATAATAGACTATTTATTTATTTATTGAATATCCACATTGCCGTAAATCACCCGAAGGTACATTAGGGTTGGAGATGTCACAAATGTTACTTACAATAGGTTATCCTGATATTGGAATCTGAATGTCTATTATACACTATTTACAGTTCTTACCAGGCGTAATGTCTACAATAGTCCTACAGTTTCTTATGTCTTACGATATGGTAAGTCTTAAGTTAAAGTTAATGATGTGAATTCGTTTTTATATAGGCCTAAACATAACCTTAAATTATAGATAAGATATTGTTGGAATAAATAGCTTAACTAAGCAAGATAAAATAAATTAACTGTGCAATACATTAAGTTAGGCAAGTAAATACCCCAATGACTGAATAAAAGTGTGAGAGTTAAAGCTTCGAAAATATTCTATTTACAAACAATTGAAAAAGTTTGTGTCCGTTTTTGTCAGCAAGGACATGTCCAATGGGACTGACATACTCTAAGTCTATTCTGTTCAGACACAAAATAAGTTCAATCCTCTCCAGTTCATAACGTGGACATGTATACAATGTATGTTCAACTGTTTCATCTTGCTGACCGCACTTGCAGGTGGCAGTGTTTGAGATCCGAAATCGGTGAAGATATTGCATGAATTTTCCATGTCCAGTCAGAAACTGCGTCAGAACAAAATTCGGCATGAGTTTTTTGCACTTCAACCTATCGCCCACTGTAGGAAAAAATAGATCTCTTGTTGTAGAACCATTTGAGCAATTCTGCCACAGGGTATCCCATTCTTCTAAGATATTTCTTCTGATTGTCTTCTTTATGTAAGAGATGGGACAAGCAGAATAGGAGGGAAGGAGGTTCGAATTTGCAGCTGTTTTGGCCAGTTCATCCGTTCTCTCATTTCCTGCAATTCCTGAGTGTCCACGAATCCAGGAAAGACAGACATGACCAGGGAATTTTCCTATCAATCTGCGCACTTCGTGTTAATGATAAAAATTATATTTTAGAAGTGGATGAAATCTTGATTGTCCAATTTAAGTTTAAATGGGCTTAAATACACAAAAAAACCTACATAAATAAGGGCAAGACTACAGCTAGTATTATTTAATTTACAGGGGCTTTACATTAATGGTTAAAATATTCTATACGGAATGCTGTTTCAGGAGTCTTTCACACCTACCCAGAAACGGAAAATTCTTTCTGAAATAGTCCTGCATGTTTTTGGAGGTATGGAAGTAATTCGACATTAATTATCATAAGCAGGGTCAGGATTTTTAGGTGCAATTTCCATGTGGAGAAAGGAAGGGAAATGGTACTAAAGTCAAAATAGGGGCAAAAAGGTGGTACTAAAATCGTTGTAAAACAAATATGCATTCTCGAATAGCAGCCTACCGTCTAATTCCAGTGAAATTAAAATGAAAAGTTGAATATCTAATACATATTTTTCATTGTTACTTTCACTTTGATAGTTTTTCTCATTGACGGTCTGTGCTGTTCAAAGATAACACGCATTTCCGAAAATACTATTTTTGGTCTGAAGGGATCTCAAAACGGGTTTTAATGCTGAAAACTCGTCATTAAAATTTTGGTCGAACATAATCTTTCTTTAGCAGTAGTAGGTCTACTTTAGAAAGTAACAAGACAGTCGTAGTCTGCTTGAGTCGCAAAGTCGGTATTCTGCTGGCATTTATGTGTGCATAAATATGACAGGTCCATGTCTACATTTACAGGCATGTGAAAGAACTCCTGCTGGACAAAATTTCGGCACACCGTTGACGGTCATAAGCCTAAGTTGCTTGTCGTTAAATAACCATAAAACCATCCAGTCAACCAGTTATTTGAAACAAACCTATATCGAGACTGGGAATCCTTTATTAGTTTTTTATTTTTTACTAGACGAAGCTTGTTTCGCTCAAGTTATAAACTGCTGCGGTGAATAACCTTTTAAGTACCCGGTAGTTTTATTCACCACATTCCATCGTTTGCGCCTTATGAGAAAAACGGCACATCTACTAATACAATATACTTACAAATTAGGTTTATTATTTTAACGCCGAATACTTTTCGTAGGCCAAATATTAAGGCAATTGAAGCGAAACTCAGTTCATCCACGAAAGGTACAAACCGCGGTAAAGCTTTTAAGAAGTTCGCAATTAGGAAATCGCAGGCAGGTTTATGAAAGAAAAATCTTATGTGAAACACTTAACTTCCTCTGCCCAAGTAAAAGTTTTGCATCTTAGTAAAGAAAATTCTTATGTGAAACACTTAACTTCCTCTGTCCAAATAACAGTTTTCCATCTTAGTATAATATGTTATGAATGATTTTCTCTTCATCTAAATTGGTTGTAAAAATGAAGAGAGTGTCGTTACCACAACACATCGCATTCCCGAAATCTGATTAATGCACTCACGTAACTTTCTTTACCCTTACCCCTTTTTTCACTTCACATTGTGATATGGAATAAGAGGCCGTATTGTAAAGAGCGCGTGTTCAGTTGTTTAAACCTGACGCAAAGCTTTACTCTTTACCAAACAAGACTGAATTTCTACAGTGCATGGCTTATAACTACTTTTCAGAGAATATCTGCGGGGGGAAAAAAAAAATGTTTTAACTCTTGGTAAGGGCACCTCATGTACAAGATTTAAACAAAATCGTTTGAGTCGTTTTCGAGAGAAACGCGAAAAACGAAATATTCATGTAAAGTGGCATTAAAAGTAAGAGAAAGTCGTCGCCTTTCTTGGTGTCCCGTTCCCAGAAGGTATTTAATCCAAATACAACATTTTGTTTTCATACGATTTTTCGTTCTGGAGCTAAGTTGTTCACAGGCACACACAAACATACACACAGACATGTTTCTGAAAATAATATTTTTGGCTTATGAGGAGAAATATATAAAGCAACGTTTACTGGTTTAAGATTGTTAATGTCAAGCTTTCAGTCAATCCTCACTCAACATATTTATATCGTAATCTGAAGATAAAAAAATCCCTGGGCGGGAATCAAAATTTTTCCCACCTTTGTACGCTGTTGCCGAGAACATATGCTAAAAGCCCGAGATCTATTTATATCCCTTCCGGGAAAAATTTTCGTATACAGAATTTAGGGATCCTATTTCTTGGCGAATAAAGATATAAAATTAATATCGGCGTTATTTCGCATAACAGAATACAATTTCTGCGTTATTTCACAAAATTCATTTAGATTTACGGCTCATCTACTCTTATACAATTCAACGGCCCTAAATAGCGTGCTCACTCGCTCGCCCGCTTCGTGAAACATCGGGTATACTCGGCGATGTTCGTCTCTCGCAGTCTAAACTTTCACGAAGAGTACAACATTAGGAAAACCGTTTCTTTATTATATAAAGCCTAAATGAAATGAACACAATGAACAAATATTCTAATTTTATTTTTACTTACAATTTTCATAGCTCTAAACCACAAACATTTTAAATAAACTAACTTACCAGTGTAAATTTCTTAAAAATCCTGGAGTCAATTAATAATGGCGGGCGAAGCCGCGGGTACCAGCTGTAAAATATTGATTGTTTAACTCTCGAAATATCGCTGATAATAAAAATCCAAACAAACCATTCCTTCCCTTGAAACATTATATAATTTCTGAAAATTACACTGAATTGATCAAATAAAATTCTCACCATATTCATCTGTCAACAAACACTTGAGAAGCAATACGTATTATGTGTTCACAGTTAGCGAATCTGAGATCGTTTTCCCAGGCGGCGCTTTCTAATCGTGGAATGTACTCTGAAGCCGGAATTTTAGCTGTTTCATTAATTAATTATTAATGGTTTAGTTTATGAATGATTCGCGTGCAAGTGTTAATAAATATAATGCTTTAATAGTTATTAAGTTATACTCTTGATTTTTAATTTTCAAATTAATTATCGTGGACGAAACCGCGGGCACCTGCTAGTATGGTACAAATTATTGTATATTTTTCAAAAATATCAAGGGGATTTTAGGCCTTTCGGTCTGTAGATTTTCACAATTCTTTCCTTGTTGACTTTTAACACTTGGCGGTAGTGTAGATAAATAAACTATCTGCCTGACCTATGTATAAGGATATAACTACTGGGTATCAAAGTACAGGCTCTTTTTCTATATTGAAATAAAATACAAATTGCAATCACTAGGAATGGGGTTTAGTACTACATTAATACACGCTATATGCTCATATGGACATCTCTACACATATGGTTGTTTTAATTTTGAATATTTGTATAGTATATATGTATAGTAGCCTATATATGTAGTATGTAATATTTTTATAGTTCTTTACACTTATATTATTATACCCAATGCTTTTATTTATTTATTTATTTATTATTATTTTTTTTTTTTAAATAAGGAGTACTGGAGCTTTTGACTTGACGGATCGTTGATAGACTTATCCACACATATAAATGAAAGTGGAATCACACGAATTTACATACTCTGAGGTGGAGTCAATTCATATACATCAATTAAACCCATAAGCTTCAATTTAGACCATGATACTCTCACAGGGTTTCTTGCACTTTTCGCCAAAATACGCTATGTTTAACGTGGAAAGTAACTATACTTCTATTTTCGAGAGTTAGGCCTGACAGGTTTGCGATCAACCTCGGAACAACTGCCTGATTTTGCTGATCATCTTAAATGTATATAAGCGGAGTCATTTTCACAAGGCACATATAATTTAACACATGAAAAACAACTGCAGAATAACCAGAGACAGAATGACATAATGCAGTAAATGCAATTTGAAGCAAAGAGGAAAGGGATACAACAAACTCTTTGAGCCGGCTTAATGTTGGATCAGTAACATCGGGAGTGTAGTGGTGCTGTAGCGTTCACTCGTTTTCCCGATCGCAGCATTAATGTCAGTCCCCACCTCTCGAAAATCATAACTAACGTAACAATAAATATAGCTACTTTAATGCAAACGCGTGTAATCAGTTTTATTTTGTTTGGAACAAATTTCTCCAGATTTCAAAATTGTGGAAGTTAATGATTTTCTCCTATACGAAACTGAAAAATCTTTAAGGGGTACGCGTACCCCCAGAAAAAAAAACACTGATTATACCACTGGCTGGCCTGCTAACTCAACATTTAGGTGATTTATTCAATATTTTTATTAATGTTCCCATATATTTATTTGACTTTCAGTAAGCACATAATTGACGTCATTTTATAAAAAGAGACCCAAATCTCGAGATTTTTTTTTCTTGATATTAAATTTTCTTTAAAATAGAAAAATGTTTGCGCTAAAAACGAAGATTTTGCAGCAACACAAAATTTCTGTTTTTTTTTCTCGACTGTAAAAGATAATGGGTGGAGTGAATAAAATTTGAGTAGTTACTACTAGTAATAAGTACTAGTAGTAGTAATTACTTTCAGTAGTTACTTACAAGTACCAGCTTTTACTTAATTTTGAGTGAATAACCTTATACTAGTACTTATAAGTTAATACTAGTGAACATCAGTAGTTACTATCTGCTTAACTGTGCAATCTACATGACATGATTGTAGTGGGCCATGATTACTTAAAGTAGGCCATCTAAATAAGAGGAAGTGTTTGTTTGTCTGAGTGCGATACACAGCCAAATCTAGGGAATGCAGAGATCTTAAATTTGTAACATAGATGAACTAAAGGATGTCTGAATTCACCTTAAAGCCGGATTTTCAATTTTTTGTTTTTATTCGCGAATTATGAGCTTCCTCCCCCCCCAAAAAACTGTCAGAAAACATTTTTTCCACTATTGCAGCATGAGACTTTAGTAATAGGCTACTTTTCAATTGTAAAATTAATAAGTACTCTTCCTCTTTTGACATAGCAACTGGGGAAGAAGAGCATTGCGCAAATAATTTTTTTTAACATAACACATGGAGATATCGATTGTTTTGACTTTGTTAGCCCACTCTACATGATTTATTTGTTTATAACATTACAGCACGAAGAGATCTGAAATTTTTAACATAGGTGGACAGAAGAGAGATCATGAAAGTAGGTCTGAATGGTAAACATTGCTCGATTTGGACGAAACTCACTGTGCAGGGGAGGGGGTTGAGCCTGGAACTCGAATTTGAGATCATTTATTTCCCTACGGTGTACTCTAATCATAGAATGCACCCCAAAGCTGCATGTTTTTAAAATTATTAATCTTTTAATTGTTTATGAATGATTTGCATTTAAGCGTAAGGTTCATAATTCTATGGTTTGTTTTAATCGTTTCATTTCATATCTGTATGATTCATTTAGTAGTTTTAATTATTTATTTACTACGTCTGACAATACAATTACAATAAAATTAGACAATTAATGCAACTTATTTAAAAACAGTGTAAGTTTTAATAAATGAAGTTTTAATTTTTTCCCTATTAAGTGTAGGCCTATTATTAAAAAAATCTAGCGATTATAATAATAAATATGGGCGAAGTCACAGACACCTGCTAGTTTAAAATAAAACAAAATAAAATATATAGGCTAACCTCAATCTATATATGCCACTTCATATTTTCCTTTCTGAATCTAAATAAATTGTGATAATCATCTTCTTGAGCCTCCATTTGCTCTCTGTACACTTTTTGCTTCATAATTCTTGTAAAAACAAGCATTTCAGATAAGGCATTGCCATCTTAAGCAAGGTCTTTACCACACTTGAAAATTTCACAGTATTTACTGGTATTGATAAGTAAATACTTGTTATTATTCACATATTTCTACAGTGAGTCCCACGCAAGAGTTGGCCAATGACGCGGATTTCTGCGTCGCGGCTGGCACAGCTCCAACTCCCAAGCGATCGGGTGAAATATCTACGCAAATAATGCCGCGGTCGTTGTAATGATTCAGGTTATCACATTTACAGTTAAAATTACAATTAAAATAACCACGTACTTCATCACAAGAGATGATGGAAATGTTCTCCTCTTGCATCCAGACAATACTGGCACCTTTTTAGGAAATTTTCTTTCACGCGCATAAGTTCAGCTTCCGAGACAGAGTTACTTTCTCTTGTGATAGGCCTATGTGATATTGTCATCAAGTTCTTCTAGCAGTATGTGTACATTATTTATGGGGAAACTTGAAAAATAAAGTGTATCCCATACACAAGAAGAACTTAAAGACAATATCACAAGAGAAATTAACTCTATCTCGGAAGCTGAACTTACGCGCGTGAAAGAAAATTCCCTAAAAAGGTGTCAGTGTTGTGCTTATGCAAGAGGAGAACATTTCCAACATCTCTTGTGATGAGGTTCATGATTATTTTCGTTGTAATTTTAACTGTAAATTTGAGAACCAGAATCATTACACCAACCGCGGCATTATTTGCGTAGATATTTCACCCGATCGCTCGGGAGTTGGAGCTGTGCCAGCCGCGACTCAGAAACCCGCGTCATTGGCCAACTCTTGCGTGGGACTCACTGCAGTATGTACTGATTACTAATAAGCAACAGTATTTACCGAAATATTTTATTCACTAAAATGCTAGTAGGCTATTTACTTAAAATTTTGCAGTAAAAGCATTTACTGACTTTTATTCACTCGCCTAGAAGTGTTTGAAACGAAATCTCCACTTTAGTTATTTAATAACAACAATTCGTGAATACGTCACTTACTATGTATCTCTAAATATAATACAGTAAATCTGTCTTAAGGTATGTGTAGTCTACACCCCGAAATGGTCAAAAATGTAGATTTTTTAAAATAAGTGTATCTTATTCAGCAATTTCTCCTCTTTAATTTGACATATTTACTTTTTAAATATGACGAGTAGTTATTTTGATATTGTACATTTCCTAGTCATACTACGTATTGATCACGCCCCTTTTGAAGCAACAGAGTACCATTTTCTGTTTCAAGTTTGATTAGTTATATCTTCATGCTAAAGAGAACAGCTGGTGTAACTATCAGGTTGCTAAGGCAAAAGGTATGAAATATAAACGTACAGGTCCTGGCATACCTACAGAAATAATTAGGGAGATGAACCAGTGTATAATAGTCTTACGGAAGGGAAGATGCTGGAAAAATGTCTTCACGGCAAGACTCAGAATGTGAATGAGTCCTTCAATGGTTCAATATTGAAGAGACTTAGTAGTAAAGAAAACATTGAATTTATGTGTTATGGATACAGTATGTAACTGGAATATTGGACCTGAGAGTGAATTAGAATCGTATAGGAGAATGGGAATCGACCCAGGAACTAATACAATAGCTGGAGTCCAATCTAACAAGAAAAAACAAAAATTAATGCCAAAAAACATGAAACACCAGAAGCCAAAATAGAAGGTATTTCAGATTCAGGAAAAAGCTGAAGTTGGATCAGTAAACAGAATCTGAGGGAGTTACCTATGATATTTGAGGTTTTTTAAGAGTTCAAACTTCAACGGCCATTTACCGTAAGTTTAGTTTTGCAATGTACTTCGTCAGCAAAAACATATTTCAGCTTGGTATGAAGATATTGACATGATTTTTAAGTCCCATTTAAAAGCTAAAACAATAATCTAGTGCCTGAATTAAACTAAAATTTGATACAGTTTAATAGTAAATTGTGAATGGGCACACTATGAAAAGTTTCATAGTTATATTTATACAGTGGCGTACCAATGCTACTTGGTTGCCCAGGGCTAATTAGATGGTAGTCGCCCCCTAACACTAAAAGGTTCCAGGTTCAATGAGTTTAATTTTAACACAGTTTAATGTTCACAATTATTTATTTTTAATAAGTAATATATTACTTTAACACATTATAAAGAGAAACATATAAATGAAATAAAACTGTATTATAAGTAGGGGGCGGGTTTCTATGACATGTCATATTTTTCCCCTTTGCATTATTTCAGGTTTCAGACTAATTTAAACCCGATTCCAAGCATCCTGGTGAAAATGGAACGGCTTTTATTGCGCATATAACTGCATATTTAGGAAATTTTCAACTATTGTAGCATATTTAGTATAAATATGCATAATTAGGTCATATTTTTGGCATATTTGTGTGAATATTATAGAAATTTTGAAGTTTCATATCATATTTTGTAAGTTTTGCATTATAATGATACTTTAACATTTTGTATTATGTATGATATCTATTGTATTTGTTTTTTGTAAATTCCTTTTAATGTATTTTGTCTTTATCCTGGTTGAGTGGAAGATAAGGCCCTATGGCCTTAACTCTGCCAGGCAAAATAAAACATTATTATTATTATTATTATTATTATTATTTCTGAGAATTTCTAATATCAAAATGCAGTTATTGAAACCATAATGAGCTGAGATGAAATGTGATAAACTGCAAATATTTCCAGTATAGAAAGATATTTTAAATAATTAACACTCTATTTTAATAAAATGTATTGTAATGAAACTTAAAAAAATACACAGTGTGTAAGCGGTAAAGTCATATTTTAAATTTTAATGGTCATATTTTAATGTTTTTTAGGTTTTAAATGCATGCATATATCTTATTTTTTAGGTTATAAATGCATGCATATATCCTATTTTTTAGGTCATAGAAATCCGCCCCCTAATTATAAGGTTAGTTTGTTGGAAGAAAAAAAATAAAGAGAAAAGAAGTTTCAGAGTCATAACAAAAATTTAAAATTGTGCCTTCCTAGCCTTGATAGATGCAAACTTATTTATAATACAGTTGAAGTCAATAGTAGCAGCCACATCACGTTCAATTGATACAATTGCTCAATTACACCGTAAACTTTTCCTATGGCGCCCATGACCTATTTCGTATTGTCTATAAATTGTTTAAAACGAAACGTTTATTTCATTTCTAAATAATATTACTGCAGTATTTAACAAAGTAATAAAGAAAATTCGACCATTAAAACCTTATATTTTGCCTGAAAAAAATATTGTTTCTTAAACTAAATTAAGATATTTTTCAATTTTGGCGCCCCCCTCTTTACGGCGCCCGGTGCGGCCGCCCCGTTCGCACCCCCCTTGGTACGCCACTGTATTTATATATATATATATATATATATATATATATATTTTAATTAGATACACCGATGCTGTGAAGTAATAAATTTTATAAAAAATTAATTCAGGCACTAGAGAAATGTTTTTGCTACAATCTAGTGAAAGAATTAGTATAGGAGATACAGTGTTTCCCTTTTCTTTAATTTTTTTAAACAAAATATTAATTTGCTTAAACAATTAATTTTATTTTGCACTTTTTTTTAGTAAAATTCCTTAATAATGAGTTAATGAAGCATGAAAAATATTTTAAAGACAGTAACTTAAAAATGATAGAATTTTACCCCTCAGGGTGTACTCATACCTTAAGATGACCCCCGTTGGTTCAACACTGAACTGTATTAATAAATAACTTAACTAAATGAATGAATTCCATGGGATTTTTAAGGGAACAATACATTTTTTATAAATACTCGTAGGTTAGCCTCATTTTGGCTGTTGTAGTTTTATGGAAAGCTCTGCCAAGTTTTATGTTTCATGAAAGAATCTGCTACTTTGAGCGGTGATCAGTAGCTAAGATAGTCCTTTGAGTCGATCTTCCTCTAACGTTCGTGCCCGCTCGTCCAAGACAGTTTTAAGTTAGGTGCAAAGAAACGGGTTCGCGTCCTTTCACTCTCATCTGGCCTCTCCCCATACTCCACCTGTGTGATTTTCCGATGCCCTTTACTATATTGCGCAAGTTGGTACCTGGATGAATGTCAATGCCTCTGTGACGTTTCTGATCCGGCGAGTATTCAACATGATTGATTAACTGTGGAGACAATAAGAAGCATTCTTATGTTCTGAGAAATTGAACATGTATTTAGACTGCCATAGACATGTCATCTCTTAGCGAACTCCTTATAACATCAAGATAAAATATAGATTGTTTGGGGTCAATGCTGTATATACTTATTTAAACTTTCGAGCGTTTTAAGTGTAAGCAGATCACATATTTTATCATAGGTAATCCCACGGGAGATTATGAGTTTATCGATGTATATACATATACAGTATATATATATTTATATATATTTATGTATGTATATTTATATATGTTTTATATATTTTAATATGTTTATATATATACACATTTGACCGTTGGCCTGGTCTTGTGATTAGCGTCGCTCACTGCAGATCCGTCGGCCCGGGTTCTAACCCGGCACCTCGGATTTTTCTGAGGTAGGGAGGTCTGGAACGGGGTACAAGCAGCCTCTTGATTCAAATTGAGAAGCTACTTGATAGAAAAGTAGCGGCTCCGGTCAAGAAAACCACCATTAACGGCCGTGGATGTCGTCATGCTGACCACATGCCCTCCAATCCTGCCATCTGCCTATGATAGATAATGCAGCGGTCGGGTAAGAGGCCTAGTCCCTTCAGGGATGTATTGCCACGGAGTTTAATTTAATACACACACATATATACATACATACATACATACATACATATGTGACGCCTGTCTGCAACTAATTCCACGCGAATCAGTGTATATGTTTAATTATGCAGTATTATTTCAATATTTGGCCTATTTTTGTTTCAAATATTTGATCAAAAGTCAGAACAATCATAAAAGTACTAGGTTTGCATGGAGCTAGATGTAGATATGTGTCATTCTCAAACTCCGGAAGAACGTCAGGCGCACAGAAAAACGAAGTACGGTTAATTCCTCGGATATAGACCAATCATAATCGTTCATCTTATAATATACTTCCTAGGGATATAAAATTCCTTATATAAAATGCAATTTTATCTGATAAAACGTCAGTTCGTTACTGGACACGTAATGCATCAACCAATGTTAATACCAGTGAACAGAATGTAAAAAAAATATTTTATACAACATAACTTGTTTGGAAATTTAAACAATATAAATGTCCATTGGTTAATAACGCAATTATTTCGATTCGGTGCAAGCCATTTCGTGCTCTTTAGGCCTATAGTGTTGCGATGTAAGCAACTACGACCACCGTCTCCATCTTAGAGGTACACACTACTGGTCACATTGGGAACTCGGGTCGATTCATCGAATCATTAATGGACTGTTCGTTCCTTTAGTGTGCCGTGATCTTACGGCTGACAGAATGACAACAAAATTAGAAAATAATAATTATTTACAAAATCCGTTACATTTTATTTATGGATTAGTCTTCATAAATCCTACTCGAGATTACTAGTTTCATCACCAGGCGCACTGAAAACGAAGTTCGGTTACTACATCGGACAAGTCTAATAAGTTAATAACCAATGACCAGTTGTAGAAACTCAATCTTCCTTGGTGAACAATAAATCTTTGCATCAGGTTGAAACATCTGAATACACACATTCTATCTGCAATACATTCTCTTTTTTCTATATCAGTTTTGAAGTGTGAAAGGGGAATTACCCATGCTTAGGTAAAGAAACGTTATCAGCTATGTGTATGGCAAAGAGCTATGTGAGAGAACAGGGAAATGTTTTGGTAGGGATGTCCTGGAATTATTATCAGTACTATTGCTATCTTTGAGAATCATGATTCATGAGGAACATACTGCAAGCTGAGCTTGTACGTTAGAAGAAAGCAATGCATTTTCTTATGAAAAATAAGGTTTCAGAATAGGCTTAAAACAGAGTTAGACGGGAGAACTAAAATTAATTCGTTATTGCAAAAATATGTCGTATCCTTATTTCAAATTAAAATATTCTAAATCTTGCATTCAATTAGTTTTTAAAGTAATAGCCTATTATTGTAGTGGTACTTGGATTCTATCGTTTATTTCGGCATTAATAGCATTCCGTTTGCATTCTTTTTAAGAAAATAAGAACACCTTCAAAGGCCCATTTAACGGTTACCAAACGTCCGGATTTCGCCGGACTTGTCCTCCTTTTTATGTCTTTGTCAGGCGTCCAGCCAGGCATTGTAGAACATTATAGCCTACGTCGTCTTACTATTCGACATATTAATACAAACTTTTATTAGAAACGTCTTTTTTTCATAAATTGCGCTTTATAATTTATCCTAAGTAGATTTCGACCGCGTATGGCGAAATAACTTCATTCGGAAATCGATTAGCGTACTTCCGGAACTTCTGTTTTCTTTAAATATACGAGTATGTCTCTTGTGATGACCTTATTTAGCGAATATGTATGAATGTATGAATCAACCCTTGGTATAATTCCACCATCCTTTCTCTAACATTTAATGGCACAGAGCGAGGGTGATACTAAAGCGAAATTTAATTTTTAAAATAAAAAGAGCATAATACAGTGCTCCATTAGTTTACTGTACTGTATTATGAAAGAATAACTAAATAGAAGGCAAATAATTATTCTCACTCACTTACAATATTGCCTATGCATCTCCGACTAACAGTTTTCCCCCACAATAGTAAAAAATTGGATGCAATAGCCTGCAGGCTAGACATTGAAAATCTCACTGTATTCACAAACTTCTCGTTTCTCTTCAAAATAACTATCTTACGAGTAAGTGTAATGTAGTGTTTAACAGCTGAATGGACACTGGACTAAAAGCAGTGAAAGTTTGGAATGCCTCATTGTATGGAGGGCTCTTTCTACCTGCTCCACCCTTACGCAAGGTGTCTGTCTGACTTCTTAACATAGCCTCATCATTCCACCGCACTACATTTACATTTAGTAGCAAGGGAACACTCACTTCTTGAAAATATAGTGCAGTATGCTTTTTAAATAATCCCCCTTACATTTACGTCACTTTAAAGGAAATTCTGCAACTGAAAAATAAAATCACCTATATTTTGTAAAAATCGTATCTTATATTGACTGGCACTAAATGAAGTGGCACAGTAACGAGGTTTCTTGTGTATTTAATACGGGAGAAGATTCGTTCATTTGCATTTATTGGCGCAGTGCGAGGGTGGCACTGTAGCCTAAAGAGGGGCTTTATATCTAGGGTTTACAGTACCCATCATTTTAATATCGTCCAATCTTCATTTCGTTTAAGATGTTAAAGGCTAGTGGAAGTAGAAAAGGAAGTGCAAATTTTGTAATTTTTAAAAAATTTGTCAACAGAGCTGCACCAATGACCAAAAAATTAAAAGAATATTCATAATCTACATAGTAGATAGATATGTTAATTGATATTATTTCTAATAGCCTAGCATCACTTAAAAATCTACATTATCTCTACCAAAAAATTTGACTTTTTTAAAAGAAAATGTCCTGCTTTTAATTTTTTACATCTGGTAAACCTATTTTAACATCATTATACGAGACGTTACACGTTTGTAGAGACCCTAAGCGCCATAGTTCCTGAATTGTGCGTATTAAAATGCTAGTAAACAAGCCTTGGAGAGAAATTATTTTTTTTTAAATTTCAGTATTATTTTAATCTATCGCATACTTTATATTTAATTCTAGTTCTCCAGTAAATAAAGTTCTCACACGACTTAACACACTTTTGCCCGACATAAATGAAATATGTTAAAACAATAAACCACGCCACCGTTTGTCGACCAAACCCACTCCTACGGACCACTGTTCGCAGATTCTGCCGAAGAGAAGGGGAAGTAGTTCTTGCAACTTGTAAAATGACGTCACATATTTTGTGGTATAAATTGGACCCTTAGAACTTTGTGGGCATTACAAGTGTGACTAAGTTCCATACTTCATCATCTAATAATGGCTTTTAAGGTAATAACTAATTTCAATATTATTTAACAGGAGGTTGTGTTACAGTTTAGGTTGTAGATAAACGTCACATGTCTACGCTGAATCTAACAACCCTGCTTCTAGTGGGTTTTTCATTACTGTCAACTCGTAATTGAATGAATGAGGAGCTATATCTAACTTATAATTGACTTCAGCTTGGATAAGTGTCTTCAAACCTATATTTGGAGAAGTACTCAGTGTCTTGGTGTTACGCTTTCCCTGGAGCATACAATTTTTTTTTTTTTTCTGATGAAATTAATGAACTCTTGAATCATCATTACTCTATAACTAACCAGCATTTTCTGTTTAATTTCAGTAAGTCTAAAACAAATCTGAGATTGTTCGGTCAATATTGCAAAATATTCCCTGTTGATTCTACGGCATTACAGTACTTATACGGTAGACATTTAAACTGTACATTTAACTGCTACTTGAATATGCTGGCTGTCTTTGACATTCCTTATGTAACCATCTCTTGGCATTACACTTATATTTTATAATTATTAGATTTATTACTAATTATGTATTCACATATAATACATTATTGGAGATACTTTAGTCAAATACCCGAGTGAACAAGATTTTCATGTCTTCTGAAATAAGAAATTTAATATTCTTATTGAATTTTGTTGTTGTTCGTATGTGGAAGTGACCTAATTATGGAGTTATAGAGTCCTGGACCATAACAGTTGCTATGTTTGGAGCCAGCAGAGGTAGGCTCTATTTAAAGCGAGGTTTTATTTCTTCTTGTATTGCAGCTACGTGGATCCGATACGTGTACGTTTCAGTATTTGTCAAATTTATGAAATTCAATACGAATTTTGTATTCCATCTCTGATAGTAAATCATATGTAAAGGACTAGCTGTATTAAGTAATGTTTCCATCTAACGCGCAAAACATTTTTTATAATATCTGTTTGGAATGTTAAAAGAAGGTGAAATGATGAGCAAATTGTAGGTTCTATTATAGTAAGCCTATAATATACGGCATACTTTCTATTGTAAGTACCGGTATCCTATTAACATAATTTATTGGGACATAACATTATTTATTTATTGGGAATCTATTGCGAAATTAATTATTCCTATCGTTACAAGTTATTTTTGCGATATTGCTAAAATGTAGAAGAATTGCATGCCGATATCCATCAAAGATTACCATATAAGATTGAATACAGTATGTTGCAATAAAGAATAGCGAAAAATGCCCTGCTTGTAAAATAATAGTTTGTACCCGTGGGTTTCAGGACTTTAGTAGGCCTAACTCTTTTGTTTTTATAAAAGGTTTACATTTAACGTAATTTTCTTTTCACAAGTTGGAGATAATTACCGATGTACCTAGACAAACTTTTCAACCTTATAATTCGTAATACTTAATCCTTTCATGAAATTTCATTAATTAGATGTTGTGTCTAAGACTTCCTTTATTGCAGTGTGAGTTCTTAACTTTTTTGTGCCAAGACCCAAAGACATGATATTATAAATAACCTATTATTTTGTGTTGAAATATTTTCTAACAACCAATCATAAAATGCAGTCATGAAATCATGTCGTGTCTTTGAAAGGCAGCATCTCAAGTCATGTCATGCTCTGGTTGGGTCGGTTTCTGTTTTTACTTTTGGTAGCAGAAAGTGTAGAAAAAACAACTTCACGTAGGCAGGTGTCGAAAACGGAAGAAAGGTTTTCATATCTTAATTGCCTTAAATGGGTTTTTCTTTCTTCACTTTTATTCAGAATGAGCACAATGGCTCCGTTTTGTTTTTGGAAACTGTGCCGCATGTCTTCAACGTCCAATGGATTGCAGACCCAACTATAGATTGCCATATTTTCTGGATTGCGGCGAACTAACTCAAAATTTAGTTTCTGCAGATGCGCAGTTAGCTTAGTTACATTTTTAACCTCCTCTAGTTGGTGACACTTGCGACAGCCACGGCGACCCACAGGTTAAGAACCCCTGCAGTGGCTGTTGAAAATCTGAAACAAAGTGAAGATTTACATATCTTTTAATTATCTAAAAATACTTAGGGTCTATATGATATTATGATAAACTGAAAATGATCATAAATAATTGCTTAAAACGACACAGGTCCTATGAAAAACAAGTGTCTAGTGCTCTTACCTGCACCCTTACACTATCTTTTTATCACATTTCAACAAAATAATGTACACTTACTTTGCACCAGTCCAACTTGAAACAGTTGCCTGTTTATGTAGGGGAGAAGGATTGCATCAGAATTCCAAGTAGATCATATCCAATAACCGTAAACCAGTCATTGAAAATATTCTTTAATTCACGTTTTTACCAATATTTTAAGAAGAAATTAATTAAAATGAGCTAGAAACTATTTTTAAAAACTTTGAATTTCCTTATAAAATTGCCCCAAAAATGGCACCTAAACAATGAAAAAGCCTTATTTTTTAGAAAACTAAAAAATGCAGAAAAATACCGATAAGTTTCGTTTTATTTCAACCTGATTGCCTGTGTGGTGCTTATTTTCAATAGAGTATCGCCTTAGCATCAACAGTCATTAAAACCGGGCCCTAATAATAAATATAAAGTTAGTACTTGTCCCATGGCGTTTTGATGGGCTAAAAAAATATAATTTGGTCTATGCATATTACTTTGTAACTTTAAGTAGGCCATGATTAAGAAACGAGTTTATTTTTGTTTAAATTAACAAGACTCTACAGTAATATCCATTTGCAAAGGTGAACGCCTTTTTCAACTGTTGAGCAGAATATTATATACAACCTTGACTCAGAAGTGATACAATTCAAGTCAGGAGTTTGCCTCTCAGAAGGCTCTCTGTTTACTTACAGTAGACTACCACAAGTATGGCATTCGGGATGAATATCCTGGGTAGACTGACAGAAATACCAATGCTAATAAAACACCGGCAGAATCACCAAGAATTTATAAAAGTCTGTATTACTTGTATAACTTTCATTGGCACTTTTGCAAACTTTTTTATTTCATCGCGGAACTTGGGTCGTTCAAAAGGTTACCGATGACCTTTTACATGACGGCACAAGAAAAATGTAATACATTATCCTTATCAAAGAAACCTTTCCAGATTTGCTTGCTGAACTTGGAAAAAATTGCTTCGAGGTAGTGCTTCCTTATAATGTAAAATAATTGAGGTATCAAATAGATCTTTAGTGAAACAGTTTTATCTGCAAGTGTGTGTGTTTCATTAACGAAGACTTTTAATTTGTTCCATATTGCCAACCTTCGTCAATATCAATTATAATAATTGATTTGAAAATACTTTGTGCTTAGAGACTAATTTAGACTTATTTTAATTTTCTTGTTATTCTCATTAACTGCGAGTAGAGAAAAGTATTGCAATGGGCCGAAAAGTTATAATTTTAGCTTCTACCAGAAATGTTGATTTGGAAGTTTTCTGATTCCAAAGAAGAAACTTTTAAAGTTTTGTCCGAGTATCTGTGGGTCTGTTTTGTCTGTGTGTATATTGTTTGTTGTATCAGTATAGGGAGAGATTGAAAACGAGCATAATGTCGACATTTAATTTGTACTACCGCTGCAAATGTTCAAGTAGATTTCGAAAATGAAGCTAATAATTTCTATTAAATTGTGATATTACTGTTTCTAGTTCCCCTACTACTCTAAAACTACATTTCAACAAATAATTGAATTGTTTCAGATTAATAAATTTATGTCTGGAAAGATACATGTTAAATAAAAAAACTAAATAAATTAAAAAAAATAAAAAAAAATAAAAACTTTAGAAAGTTCAAGGTAATTTCATAAAATCTTAAAGGTTCTGTTTTGATACCATTTGGTCTTAAATGCCACAATGAAAAAAATGTTAGCCTATGGCCTATTCTAAAGTAAATGAAAAAAAAAACCTCTCTTGAAACATAATTGCCGACCATTGACTTTACCGAGTTCACAATAGGCTACATCATTTGTAGTGGGTACATTACAGCATGGACTTTACCAGGTTTATTTTTCACCTACTGCCTTACATTTATAAATTCTCGGGGTTTATGAACATTCCCAAGAGGTGGAAACAGCGAATGATTGCCATGTTTTCCTTCGCTTTTTATATACCAGGTGTTACATGACCTGAAGAAGAATGCTTTTACGAGTTTTTCGAAATTGACAGCTTTGTCACGCATAAAGAATGCAAAATTTCCCGATAATTTTGATGTAATGAATTCAAGGTAAAACAATAGAAATGCCACATTCGTTTTATTTTCAAAATTAATTAGGTGATGGTCAGGCTTCGAATGTTTGTACAGGGATTAAAGACTGAAGTTTAGTGTAGCATATACCCAGCATGACGTCACTGGGTATAATCTATTCACAGTATAAGCAATGCCCGCTTCGAATGCATCTACTGCCATCTACACGAAGTCGATAAAAGAACAACTTATTTACATTACAGTCATGATGTTTTGTATTTTTTTACGTTAATGTATGTCTCTTGAATTAGAGTTATTTATAATTTTATGAACAATTTTTGTTTAAATTTATAATACTGACTTCAAACTGTTTGCACTGTTTTTTAGTTAATAAAGTTGCCTAGTGCTTAGAAAATTATACATAACTCAGTCAATTATTGGAATATTTAGACTTACATTATGTAAAAATTGCAATTTTTTAACTGAACCATTCTATAAACAAGAATCCATAACTCAATATAAATCTTCAATTTCATACTGTTAATATCTTCTTAGATTTAAAATAATATCAGATTCACTTCAACACAAGAATTCAGTACCGGTAGTGTTTGTAATGAATACAAATTGTTTATAAGCATATTTTGAAATGTGTGTGGTTTAAGTCCATTAAAAAAGATATATATTATTACCGTTAAAAGTACAAAAAAACATTATCCAAAAATATAAAACACGTTCATACACGTTTATACGTCAATTACATCATGAAAAAGCAGGAAATTTTAGTTAGCCTAATAATAATAGTAATAATAATAATAATAATAATAATGTTACACTCAACGAGGAGTGAAATTAGAAGGATATAAACATATAAGATAGTAAATGAATTATAGCAAGTTAAAAGGCAGGCAAATACAATATTAAGAGAAAATCACATGCAATGTAAATAGTAATATCTTAAAGAGAGAATAACATAAATGTAGCCTACATACTAAAAGCAAAAAGTGGATAACGGATTACAGAGAACACAAAGTTAATTTGCAAAAGTGATTTTGTTTAATTACGTATTAAGACGATGTGGATAAGATAATTATTTAAGAAATAGATATCGATAATACGAGTATTAATTATTTTGTATACGTTCGTACAAGTTATAAATTACTAGAAAAGTTGCATATAATCAATTGTTTTTGAAGCATGTTAAGTCAGGCAACTCATAAAGTAGTTTTCTAATTTAAGCCTAAAAGCATTCAAAGTTCGGTGGCCCATGCAGAGAGTTTTAGTGACAAGAAGTAGCAACAGTAAAGGTAACAGATTAGTATATGCTTTTTCATTTCAGTTGAAACGCGACCTATAATTCTCGCGCAGGATAGGGAGGAAGGATATCTTTTACACTGAGTATACATAGCAGTAGAATCGCGTGGAAAGCACATGGTTTAGAATAATCAATATTCCCTCCCGCAACAGTGAAGCATTTTTTTTTCACTGCGCATCCAAGGTCGTGTTTTAAGAACGATGGAACGGCTTCTATTAGAAATGCCAAGTAATATTAAGTAGTAGAGATCTCAAAGATAACCTCTTTGGGGAATATGTATTGCTGGTGTAACTTTTAACCTTTGACACGTGTAACAATATTTTCAGCTCGCCCTTCTCGCCGCCGTGCTGGCTATCGCCCATGCTGGAGGCCCAGCAGCATACAGCACCTACACCTCTCCCATCGGCTACGGCTCAGTGGGCTCCACGCATGAGAGCACAGTGAAAGGCTATGGCGGCAACTCAGTGATCTCCCAATTCTCCAAAGCCGTAGACACACCTTACTCCAGTGTTCGCAAGTACGACTCCCGCATCAGCAATGATGCCTTCGCCTACCCCGCTGCTCATGCCGTTGCTGCTCCCGCTGTAGCCTACGGAGCTCCTGCCTACTACGGTGCTGGTTACCGTGCCTATGGTGCCGCTCCCGCTCTGGCTTACGGTGCTGGTTACCGTGCCTACGGAGCTGCTCCTGCTCTTGCCTACGGCGCAGGATACGGTTCATACGCTGCTCCCGCTTACCACGGTTACGCTGCCCCTGCTTACCATGGATACGCTGCACCAGCCTATGGAGTTCCCGCCTACGCTTCTGCTTACCATGGTGGTGCCTACGCCCCTGCCCTCGCCAAGACTGCCGTGGCTGCTCCCCTGGGAGTCGCTTACTCAGCTGCCCCCGCCGTCGCTCATCTCTCTTTCTCCGGACTGGGAGCTACTTATGGATACTAAGCATTTTCATCTTTCCCCACTTTTGGCATTTACTCTCATTACCCCAAAGATTTTCCAGTTTTATCCACATTTTGAACGAATTCCTTATCCTCAGTTATTTCAACCACTTATCCTCTTCATTTTGGCCGTACTTGTACAAATATTGACTTCATGAATGATTTCATACAAATAATGTTTTCTCGCTTTCATTTTTGGAGAGCTTGATAACAACCACACTTGTAAAGAACATCCTTTAAGTTATTTCATAATAAAAGTGTAAAAATACATTAGCTTTATGTGTTTATTTGTCTCACACGAGAATAATCCGTCATTACCATTAACACAGCCTCTTTTAGTGGTAATATACTTTTATAGTAAAATGAACAGCAAGCGTTTCTAATCGTAAGGAAGCTTGAAGGAAGTCAACAGTAATGAATATAAGTAGGTAATTATACAACTAATAGGGATAACTGTAATTTCTAAGCTATTTAATTGACATGAGTAATTGCAACATTTAAATTTTTTATCGTTTCAGAAACAAGTAAGTGTTCAAATAATAGGATATATTTTTGCTTTCGGATGTCGGCATTCTATTTTCAGTGATATGGTATCAATGCAGTATTTAACAGTGAATTCCGGGAGCAATCCTAGGGGTAAATACGGTCAGTGCATAACCACCTTCATATCCAGAATGTCCAAAATTCTGGGAGCCTCACATCCTGAATCCCTAAAGTCCTCTGCAGTCAACATAGGGAACACTTTACTTTGATTGCCTATGGTCTAACGATAAATATTGCTCACTACGGATCTGAAAGCCCGGCTTCGATCGCCGGCACCTCAAATTTTTGTGTGGTAATGTATTCTGAAGCTGCTTAAAAGATAGTGGCTCTGGTCACATAATCTGTCAGTAACATCCACAGAAGTTAGTATGCTGATCACAAGTCCACAATCCTGCAATCTATAAATGAAGTCGGTGGAAGGAAGTATGTCCCTGCGGTCGTATGGTAGACACAGCGTCTTCCTTGGGATGTAGCGCCTAGGAGTTTTGTTTATTTATATTATGACGTGACGAACTTTACTTCTATGGAATCCTGAAAACTGCTTTCAAGAAGCTGAAACTGAAATTCCGTTTTAGCATATCAAGCACAGGACTTACGAGTTATGAGGCACGTTAAAGTAAGTATGAACTATCTCTTTACTACTCAGGGAAAACTATTAATATTTCTTCCAACTAGCGGCTAATTCAGCACCTCCACCTTGTCCTGATTATGATAAATATGACATAGACCTTAGAGCCTCATGGTCATAAGCTTACTCTTTATCACCATTGTCACGTACCAGGATTTTCTACAAGGAACCTCACCTCTCAGCTCTGTACGTGCCCATAGTACATGATGAAGCATTAGGAGCATTACTTTTCTCTTTGGTACATCCATTACTCTGAGAGCATTAACATTCAAAACTTTATTTGACTAAGATATTCTTTGCCTTTGGGCCTTTCTTTATGTTTCCATTTTATACACTTGTTATTTTGCTACCTTTTTCATGATTACTTCCTCTTCCCATACCATAGGCACGTACCGAAATTCGAAGTTCAGTTTATAACATAAATACAAGTTTTGAGGTCTCCTGAATCCAAAAATATTATTTTCAGAAACATGGCTGTGTGGGTGTGTTTGTGAACAGCACTAGAACGAGAAATCGTACATAAACAATATTTTGTAGTTGGGTTTCGTATCTTCTGAGGATACTGTATATATTTATATCTGAGGATATATATTTTTTTCACAATTTTCTCGGAAACAGCTCTAACGACCTTGTTTAAATGGTGTACATGAGGTGCTTATACTAAAAGCTAAAATTTTTATTTGAAACATTTTTTAGCAAAACTTCTCGGAAGGGTAGTTATTAGCCACCCACTCTTTGTAGGCTGTTTGCCTGGTGAACGACGAAGCTTTGCATCAGGTTGAAACAACTACTGAATACCCTTTGTTTACAATCCGGCATCTTATTCTATATCAGAATGTGAGGTGAGAAAGGTGTATTTCCGTACTTAGGATAAGGAAAGTTACTTAGTGCATTAATCAGATTTTATTTGGAGTGTGTATCCTTCGAGGATGCGCTGCGATCTGGTAACGACATTCACTTCATTTTTACAACCAATTTATATAAAGATAATGCCATGAATAATATATTGTACCAAGAGGCAAAACTTTTATTTGGGCAGAAAAAAATCAGATTTTTCACACCAGTTTTTTATTCATTTGTTCTTGTGCTTCTTTTTTCATTTATTCACCAGTTTCTTAAAATCTGCCCCATCATACATCTCTTTGCTTATTTATACATAACTAGCTGACCCATCAATGCTTCGCATTGTTAAATTTATGTATATATAGGTTAAGTGAACACAATTTAAAGTCGATTTGATGTACTTCTATAAGTCATCAGCTGTCCAGCCAACACAGTGCACATATTTATATACCACATACTCCTCCACCCGTAGTTTAGCCTACTCTGATTATGTCTTAAACAATTCAATCGTTCTGTTTCGCTCCGCTCACGCAGCGGGCTCCGGTTCAAATACTGGTCGGAACAAGTTACCTAGGTAGGGTTTTTCCGGGATTTTTCCTCACCTGTGAGACAAATATCTGATAACTTTAGGCTCTGGTAACTTTAGGCCCTAGTGGTCCCCGGATATCATCTGGCAGCCATTATCATCCTCATCCCATCCTCGCCTTGTTCAGAGTGAGTGTGTGAATGGTATATCTCGTCCTATGTGTTTGTGTTGTATCGGAGGTGGCCCCGGCATTGGACTGATCACTCATCCGGGAGGTCCTCCATGTCCTTGTCTGGTTAAGAAAGTATGTATGTGATCCATAGATCCATAGATAATCCCTCTCCCGACAGGTCGCGGCCCTGTAAGGCCCGGACAACGTGGGTCGCATAAATTACCCCAAAGGGAGGGGTAAAAACTAAGGTAAAGACAGAGAGATAATATGGTAAATAGAAATTAATCAGGAAATTATATCTATTGATATTCTATGAACTACCTGGGGGTAAAGGCGGCCGGTGCGTAAGGCTGACCACCTTACCACCTTCACGTACCGAATGTCTAAAAATCCGGGAGCCTCAACTTCTTGCAACCCTCTGGGCCTCCATGGCCTGTAATAGGGAACACTTTACTTACTATCTTTTGCAATGCAGTCCTAGGCTAACTATTAGAAAAGAGTTCAACCCAGGATCTTCTAAATTTAATTCATGTCAAAAAATAGTTGATAATCATTTATAGGAATTCTATTGATAGCCTTTCTCATAATTTTATATCTATTAGACCTACATGAAATCACACTGTCATGCCAAGCCACATGTGTAGTTTTAAAAAAATAATGTTGTCATGGGGATTGTGTACATGCAGTATGAATTCCTTTTGGTGAATTTAATAACTTTACAACCCTATTTTGGCCCTTAGAGGCCCTTAAAGGCCAAAGATTTTGAAATCCTTTCTTAGTGCGCATCTAGAGCCTAGGAGCAATATGTGTACCAAGTTTCACATTCCTAGGCTGTATAGTTTTTGAGAAACTGTGATCAGTGAGTCAGTGGGTTTTGGCTTTTATATATAGAGATTATATACTAGCCCTACTTTATACTTGTCCACCTATAAATATATCACTGTTTGCGTGCCTTTGTTAATGCCTGTCTTCCTGTTTTATTTCTTTGTTAGTTTTGAATCCTTTTTTTCTTTCTTTGCTTTCTTTTTTTTATTTCTTTCTTCATTTCTGCCTACTATTCTTTTTATTTTTTATTTCTCACATTCTTCATTTCTCGTTTTTTCTTTGACCGCATTTATGGTCAAGTGGTTAATGTACCCGACTACGGATCTGGATGCCTGATTCCTATCTCCGATAGGTAAGGATTTCGGGAATGGGGTGCACTCAGCCCCATTAAAACAACTGAGTTGCATAAATAAAGAAGCAGCAGCTCCGGGCAAGATAGCCATCATAACGGCCATGGGTGTTGGCTTGCTGACCACATGATTTCCCATCCTGCCATCTGCCCAATCCTAAGATGGAGATCAATGACGCAGTGCTCGGATGGTATGGCCCCTGCAAGAATGTAGTGCCACGGGTGGTAGAGTAGTGTCCAACTAGGAAGATATCCACCTCCCATGGGGAGGAGAGTGAGTGGAAGGGAAGTCTAACAACATTGCATTACATTGCACGGTACCACGGTTCAAACATTTTCCTAGCTTGTTTAGTTTTTCTTTTTCCCTATTATTTTTTATTACTGTCTTCTCTCCTTGCTCTCATTCATTTACTTTTAATGCATTTTCATTCCCTCTTCTGTCTTCTCCCGCTGCATTTATCTCCTGTTTTATTTTACATCATTCTTTCTATTTCCTGTCTGTCTTTATTTTGTTTTCGGTTTCCCGTAACAATTTATTTGTTGAATTTAATTGTTGTGAGAGTAAATTAAATAAAATGCTTGTTTAATTTGCTTGCTATTAGAATAAAATGATATTATGTTAATGTGAAAAATTGTTAGTAAGTAGCACGCTAGTAACTTAAAGTAAGATAGAAGAAGAAGGTGAAGAAGAAAACTATATAGAAAATAAAGAAAGGAAAAAGATGGTGATGTTTTAGGAGGAATGGGAAGAGAAATGAATAAAATTACATAAAATTAAACCCATTATGTTATTAAATTTGAATAATAGTATAAAATAGCAACACTCTACCTTTTTCGACAACTATAGCAATTTAACAAGCAAAGCTATTGCGATACTACTGAGCGAGCACAGATAATCGAAGGTGTAATGTGTTATCGATGATCTGCATTGCCAGGTGACACTTGTCAGAGAAAGTGAAGAATCATTTGCCAATATGGAGCGCACTAAGTAATTCACACCACGTGCTAATGGAAACTGTTTCCTCCTTATAAAAGCACTCACACTTTCTTCAACTATTACTCTAGTTCTAACAGTGGTCATCGCGGAAGCAAATATTTTTTAAACCTGTGAACAGGAAGTTCAGCCGCCCATCGAGTGAACTTCCAAAATCAGCACAATGAATTACGCGGTAAGATGAAATAATTTTTTTTTAAGGCTGAACGTATGAAATGCTGAGGTTGTAGAAGGATATACTTTTTATTTGACAACACAAAATTTATTCCAACCAGCAATGAATGTATCGCAAGAGGCCACTAGCCCAAGTGCCTATATTTATTTTCAGGAATCAGCTGGAACCTCACTAATCTTTAGCAATGATGCTAAATATTCTAAATTTCATCAGGCACATAGATATTAGGTTACTGTGAATATTATATATAGCGTAACAATTTTTATTTTTTTTAATTTTTGTAGGGGTACACAATTTATTATGTTGTTAATTCTTTAAAAAATGCAAGAGATGTCCGGGCCAACATAGTTATAACTACCAAAAGTAAACATTCTTGGGTCGCTGTTGAATAACTTGACTCTTCATGTGGTTACGAATTGATTTATAACAATGTTACTTACAATAGACCAAATGATTATCCCATTCACCTCACCAGAGGAGTACTTGATATCTTTTATTTTTTTTCTTTGCTGTAAAGTCACATGCCTGTGGATTTGAGTCTATCTACAGGTTGGAAGTAATTTAACTGGGTGGGTTTTAACAGCTTGTTCCATATGTATAAAAATCAAATACCATATTTGTTCCAAGAGAGTACTTACGTATGGAAAAATAATTTCCCCTAAACGTTAACCATGACTTATATGATTTAGTTTTATCTGTACTGTCCTTTTTTTCAAATCAGCAAAGGAAGGTCTAAGGAATAAATCTTCCCTTTGTAACTTTTCAATAAAGTTGGCAGTTTTCGTGGTAGACCACATAGTCCATGATACATGGCAACGTCAGAACAAGTATTCGCAACGCAATGGGTTTGTTTTCATACTAGTGACAGGTCATTGCCACCGAAAGAGCGATCTGCCTCTGTGCTGTTGTCGTTGTACGGAGACTGTTAATCTAATTATCACCTTAACCATGGATTTAATCACGAACGCAAATATATTTTACATTTATTTAACTGTTATCTACTGTCCCCTTTAATCTGTCCGGTTATACTAATTATATCCTGTATTATGTTTATAGCGTTAACGCTTGTTTTACAAACTACTTGCTTAGCAGTATAACTTAACTCAAGTGAATTGGGGATTAGGAAGCAAATTATTGGGTTGTCTCGTTATCAGTTTTGACAGACATTCGTCTTCGGGATAAACCACACCCCAAAAATTATATCTTACTAGCATGTGCCCGCGGCTTCGCCCGCGATAATTATTTCAAAAATAAAAAATTAAGATCATAATAGTTAAAACATTATATTTATTAACACCTAAACCACGTGGACTACTTACCACGATTAGATAGCGTCGCCTGGCAAAAGCGATCTCAGATTCGAGTTCCTTGACCCAGAAAATCCCTGTATAGTGAGTTTCGTCCAAATCGAACAATGTTTAATCATATTTAGGCCTATGTTGATTATCCCTCTTCCGTGTAGGTTGAAGATTTCGTATGTCTACGGGCCTTGACATTCTAAACAAATGCACCAGCGTGGGCTTACGACATTCAAGCGATCGCGATGCTTTTATTTCCACGGTATGACAAAAATAGCGAAAGCCAAATGCAATTGATTTGACATTGAAATGTATTACTGAAATCTGATGCTTCGACAGCGCTAAAATCACGTTTTCTGCCAGTTTTTCACTCATAACTCGCGAACGAAAGCTAAAATTAAAAATCCGGCTTCGAGGTGCATTCGCCCACCTTTCAGTCCATCTATGTTTAAAATTTCAGATCTCTGCATTCAGTAGATTTCGCTGGGCATCGCGGACAGACAGACAAACATGTCCTTTTATTAAGTGCCAGTATGGTACTTTATGAGATTGTGTGGTGGACGAAAAAATGTCTGTCTGTCCGTCTGTCTGTCCGTGTGTCTGTACGCACCATAACTCAAATACGCTTTTTCGGATTTTCATGAAACTTGGAAAACACATTTATAATGTCCATGGGAAGAACCCTATTGATATTGAACCAAATCGGTTCACCGGTACCGGAGTAATGCCCAATTTAGTGCCTATTTTAATAGAAAGGCGCCATCACTCAAATACGCTGTATCGGATTTCCATGAAACTTGGTATACCCATTTATGACGTCCATGAGAAGTGCCCTATTGAATTTGAACCTAATCTGTTGACCGGTACCGGAGTTAAACCCAATTTAGTGTCTACTTTAAAGACACAATAACTCAAATACGCTTTATCGGATATTTATGAAACTTCGTATACGCATTTATAATGTCCATGGGAAGACGTTTATTGATATTGGACCAAATCGGTTGGCCAGTACCGGAATAATGCCCAATTTAGTGTTTTATGTTAATATATAAGAAGTCGCGATAACTCAAATATGCTTTATTGGATTTTCCTGAAATTTTGTATACCCATTTATAATGTACGTGGAAAGACGTCTACTGATATTGGACCAAATCGGTAGACCGGTACCGGAGTTAAACCCATTTTAGTGTATATTTTAAAGACGCGGTAACTCAAATACGCTTTACCGGATTTTTATGAAACTTGGTATACACATTTATAATGTCGATGGGAAGACGTCTATTCATAATGGATAAAATCGGTTGACCTGTTTCGGAGTAATGCTCAATTTAGTGCCTATTTTATGATAATATACGTATTCGAAAGAATTTATAAAAAAATGAAAATCAGTTATCTTGACAACATAGCCTATTGTTTTACTGTTATCTTATAAGGCCTTGGAAATTAAAATACAGGTAGCTATGACAAAAAAAATATTGATTTACATGCGCTTATCCAACTAGACCGTTAAAATGACCCAGGTGGCCGAGATGGTAGACCTTTCTTCTTCCGTAAGCCCTGCTTAATGAATAAATCTGGAGCTTAATTTGGAAATCAATTTAAAAAAAACATATTCTGCATACGTATCATAATTGCAGTCATAACTGATTAAACAAGTGATGGCACTTTGTTACATCAGTTTACCTGATTTTATTATTATAAGATAACATGTGCCCGCGGCTTCCCCCGCGATAATTATTTCAAAACTTAAGTGCATAATAGTTAAATCATTATATTTATTAACACCTAAATCACGTGGAGTGTATTCCACGATTAGGTAACGTCCCCTGGTAGAAAAAGCGACCTCAGGTTCCAGTTCCTTGGCTCAGGAAACCCCTGTATAGTGAGTTTCGTTCAAATCGAACAATGTTTGACCATAATTAAGCCTATGTTGATATCCTTCTTACGTGTAGGTTGAAAATTTCATATAGGCTATCTGCGGGCCTTGACACTCTAAACAAATGAATCGTCCACGATGGACTTAATCAAGCGATCGCGATGCTTTTATTTCCAAGGTAGGCTATGAGGTATGATGACAAAAATAGCCAAAGCCAGCTGTAATTGATTTAACATTGAAATATATTACTGAAACTGATGCTTCGAAATCGCAAAAAATACACGTTTTCTGCCCGTTTTTCACTCATAACTCACGAACGAAAGCGAAAATTAAAATTCCGGCTTCGAGGTGCATTTTCCGACCCTTCAGTCCACCTATGTTTAAAATTTCAGATCTCTGCGTTGAGTAGATTTCGCTGGGCATCGCGGACAGACGAAGGACAGACACTTCCTTTTATTAATATAGATTTTTCTCATATAAAAATCGAATAGTTCATCTCTGTCTGTTCCGATTTGTTGCAAAAACGACTAATCTAACAGAGCTTAAATTCTGCATGAACATAGTTTTTATACCCGGAAAGGTTATAACATTACAGTCGTTGACTCACCTTTCTTATTTCGACTCATATTACAATAATTGAAATTCAATATCAATTTACATGAATATTCGCCATGACAGCATAACAATATAAACAGATGAAATCAATATTTCATGGCCTATTGGCAAACAAACCAAAGATCCTGTTTTCCTGTTTTCTCTCATTTCATATACTGTAAATGATATTTTAGCAGTTATTTATTACAAGTGTAAAAATCAAGGAATTACCAGTGTGATAAATTATGTTTCATAAACAAAATTCATTTTAGCCGTTAGTTGTGTTGTGTGATTCAAACATCATGAGGACATAAACCAAAAGTAATTATCTCTGTATAATTCCATGGCCCCCTGTTGCACTGAATCCATACTGTTACCGGGTGCTTGATAGGTTGAATTGTGTGAAAATGTGATGGCCAGGAAAGAACAGAGAATCATAAACAATTTTATTTGGGCCTTTTCAGCATCTAATTCTAATATCTGTTGTTGGGCTAGAAGACTCATTTTCTCGCACAGACAACATTGTTCTGGCTTTTGATAAAATATTTCATACACGCACAGGAAACAATACTGCCCAAATAAACTGGTTAAAAACCGTGCAAAATACATTTTACCAATACTAAAGCCGGTAATGAGCTAGTGTCGAATAAATTAAGTCTGTACGGAATTGGAAGGTCTAATATCCTGGATTGATGTACTTCCCTTCGGAGAAAATAAATGAAAAAAGTTAGAGGTAAAAGTAGTAGTGATTTATGTTTATAATTCAAGTGAAATGTCAATTAAGAAGTAAATAAGTTGGTTAGTAGATTTTATGGTATTCTTTATTCTTTATCCAGATACATAAAAAACGTTAACCCCCTACCGTAATGGGATCTCTAATTTCTTCATAATTGTCCTTCAGTTAATTTCAACCAAAAAGAGTTTTAGATAAGATAAGAGTTGTGGATGGATATATGTTTATATTTTAATGCATGAACTCTTTTAAAATTTAAACCCATGCCTCGCCGTACTGAAGTCAGACTCGCTAACACTTAAGCTAAAGAAGTACCTGAGCATTAGGAAAGCACTTAGTTTACACTAGTGTGTACAATTCCGAAATTACTTTCATGTGATCTGTAATAATGAGCAAGGCCACTGATGAGGAATTTCATCGTGCGACACATTTTTTAAAGTTCATCGGTCCTATTTGTTCTCCACGCTTCAGTGGCTTAGCCGATGCAGTAATTACTACTAGTGCAATCAAGTGGTGCAATAGTTAATTTTGTGTAGGGCGGTAGCTCGCATCGTGTAACAGGTTTCATATCCCAGATTATCCGGGCGTGGTGATTCCAAGCAAGGACGTGACATTTGTACAGTTTGACCTAAATCGTAACGTAAAGAATGGGAAGTAGAAAACTGGTTCCACACGTGGGTTCAATGCTTCGTTATCGGTTTAGTTGTCGCCCTCGGATTTGGTCAGAGAGATCTCTAAATCAAACCCAATCATCAACATAATTGGCGCAGACCCAACAGTACATCCTTTGGTTCACGAGTCCATTCCTCAACATTACAAAATGATTTTCATGATTTTCGACCGAAAAATTAAGGGTCTATTTTCTTTTTTGATCACTAAAAAAAAAGATACTTCTTCTTCTATTAAAAATGGTCCTTCGTTTTAATGTCATTTTTAAAATCTTGATCGAGCTGGGGTTTAAATGTCCCATTTTCCCGTCTTTTTGTATATATTAAAAAGAATATATGCTTTATTATTTTATATGTAAAGAATAAAATAAAGGAGAGGTAGTTCTTCATAACTCCCAAAAAACTGCACTGCTTTTCCATTATGTAAACATAATGGCGACTAAAATATTGTTTTGACTACTGCCTTCAGGCTTAGAATTTCTTGCCGTGAATATAATTTATTGTTTAATTTTTAGGACATACTAGTGGCTGGCATTGTCCTGATAAGTATGGTGGCAAGCCGCGCCCAGGTGCAACAATTTGGAACATACGGACCAGCACTGTTTGACAATTCTCAGTACCAGACTTCAGGAGGGCCGGTACAAGGATTGAGACTCCAGGTCACGAACCCCGCAGCGCTCAGTGCTCTACCCAGTGGACAGCAGTCTGTTGCACCAAGGTAATTAGCACGGTCTGCTTTGAATATTAATTAAGTATATATAATCATTATCAGGGCTAGGGTTTATATGCAGTAAACATACACAAGATATAATCTAAATTTTGACGCAAATATTTCCCTTGAAACATGCATTTTATTATACTCTTGAAATGGCAGGATAAAGAGGTTTGGAGTGCAAATAATTTTCTTGTTTAAACATATTATTATCTACATTTTTAGTTAATTTGTTATTAATAATTTATTTTTTACATTACGGTTACAGTGTCATTGCCATATATATTACTTTTGTTATCATTGTTTGAATATGTTTATTAACTATTTACTAAATAACTCTCACCAATATTGAAAACAAATATTAAGCTACCTTCATACTATTTAAATCGAAATATTTACACAATGGTCTAAGTATTTACACATTGGTCTAAATATTGTAGCCTAACAGTTTTAAGCCAAAACTGCTTTAATTTCCACGAGTGAGGAATCAATCGAAAGATTTTTTTTTTTTAATTCCTTTTGTCATGTTTATATACCTTTGTGGTTGAATACAGTTTGTAAAAGTAATTAAAACCTTATGAACGGCCTATTTTTATGTAATGTGCCAATGTGCTTTCGAAGTACTGTCGATTTATGACAACTAAACAAATGATAGTGTTCTGATATAAAGATACGAACATCTTTATTTTCATGAAGGATATAAGTTAATATAAATATAAATATATGTATTTCTATCTTAAACATATGCTATACACTTATATCTCAGTACTTGTATGGAGATCTGAGTGTTGAATTGTCACAGAAACTTCAGCGTGTTCATAATACATGTGTTCGTTTTATCTTTAACATTCGTTTCCACGATCATGTCTCATGTATTTCAAGCATCTGTCTTGGCTTCGTTTGCAAAATAGACGTTTGGTCCACTCTCTGTGCTTATTATACCAAATTCTAAAGTTTTCCATACCTCTTTACTTGGCTCCCCGATTTACATTTCTATCCTCCTACCATAATCATGGTACACGCTCGCAGCACAACTCTCTGTTATCAATTTCTAGTCATCATACAACCTCATACTCTCATTCATTCGCCATAGCCACAGCCCGTTCTTGGAATTCCTTGTCACAAGATATTAGGGGTAGTCGGAGTGTACACTCTTTCAAATCTGCGCTTATTAAGCAATTATTGCCCACTGAACAGAACTAGCTCTTTGTAGTCACTCCATCTTTCACTGTATATAACATTACTTAGTCTCCTTATAACGTATCTACAGCTAGACTTAAATTTCCATTATAACATAATTTTACATATTCCTTGTTTTACTTGTAACATTATTACTATTTTCTTTGATGACACTTACGCTCTCTATGAAGCCTATGCTTTTTATGAAACCTATGCTTTTTACTTATTTAATTTATTATTTTGATTAGCCTTAACCTTAGTCTTAGTATTAGTCATAAGTCTCTTATTCACTAATTTGCTATTTATGTAAACCTACATTGTATATATTTTCTGAAACCTGGTTGAGTGGAAGAGAAGGCCTTATGGCCTTAACTCTGCCAGGCAAAATAAATCATTTACTACTACTACTACTACTACATGTATGGAAGGTGGTAAGTGTTCTAAAGATTCCCCCCCCCCCCCAGCGTTAAAACTAACCTGGATATCGAATTTACAGGAGGAGGATTGACCGTAAGGTTATTTCTGTCGGTTCGCTACAATTAGATAATTACTGGACGTTTTCAGTATGTTCCTGTCCATAAAATACGATCCTCTTCTGGCACGCTAAATCTTTGCATAGAATTTCGAATAGTGTGGATCCAGAATGGATCTTGGTATTCTCTCAGAATCTATTCTGCGTACATATCCATACTACCTTGTTATACTTATATCTGCTTCTGTTGCTTTTAGGCTATTATTGTTCGGTTCTCGGTGTCCTTTATTCTCTCTTCCCCATTTGCTAGATGATCTCAATAAATCCATTTCGCCTGTAGCATTATAGCATTGTCCTACATAATATTGAATATTAGGCCTATATTATCTTGTTCATTGTTCTGTTAATGATGTTCCTAATTCACAAAACTGAGTTGAGCATGTGCCAAATCTTTGTCAGAACTTTTATTTCATACTAATTCTTTCAGAAATGTCCAAACTCGATGTCTCTCCCCCTCTTCATAACTGCACGTAAGCAGCAAAAATTTTCCACTTTTTATTTCTTTTTGCAATCAGTAAATAAATCATCTTTATCACTTTTCACGTGCAGTACCTCTGGTTTTTTCGAGATTAATATTTTGTTCCCATTTCGTATATTCTTCTGAAAGCTGGTTGCACGTCATATAATTTGCCCTTTCTCCCTCCTGTGCTCTGACGACCTGAGAAGAGGAAGCTTATAGGTGTGCAGTAGGTAAGAAAAATGTTTCAATATCAATTTCCTTGCCATCCAGTTAGTGTGCTTGACTCATAACATTTTAAAATTTGTAGGACGATTTCCTTAGAATTGTCGAGGAGTATCTAGAGCGAAGAAATCCTTACAGGATAGCTGCTTAAATTAAGGGTGCCAATTTGACACAGGCGATTGAATAATTTCTGAGGACCAAATTTTATTAAGTTGAGATTTTTTTGTTACTTGATTTTCTATATTTATCTATTTTTATATTACATTTGTTTATAAAGCTGCTATCACAGAAGGATTTCCTTTCTGTTTGCTTAAAATTTTAGAATACAAATGGTTTCGGGCAATATGGAGAAAGTCCTGAAGAATGATTATGGCTAATTCTTGTAATGTGCTTATATTGAAAAGCTGGAAAAAACTGACACAAAATTTCGAAATCTTTTTCTCGCCTCAAATAACAAACCAACCATATGGCTGATCTTATATTTTCCCTTTAAGTAGGCCTATAGGAAGCATGACTGATAACGATGTTTCTTTCACCATGTCAACCTCCTTTGCATTGTCCCCATCTTTCTGTAAACGTATTATTGGGCCAGTGACAAATTAACAGTGTTCTTCTCCCTATTGATTACAACAATATTTACACGTTTGATGGAGTTTTCTGTCGCCTGATATACCACATTTTCAAACACTTCATTATCTCCTGTCTTCTAGAAAAGCTCTGCAGTTCTAGATCTTACTATAATGGTCTATTATAGAGTCTATTATTTCTGAGCAGCTCTCCCTTATGACAGACAGTAGCCGAGAATTTGAGTTGTTTTCTGTCTCGTTGACCACATGCCCCCCAATCCTGCCATCTGCCTACGGGAGATGATGCAGCGGTCGGGTGGTAGGCCAAGTCCTTGCGGGGATGTAGCGCCACGGAGTTTTTTTTTTCTGTCTCGTTGCATTGACGGCAACGGGGTTTCTGTCTTCCGCTGTCATCTGCTGCGGCGATGTCGCCAAAAAAAACCTTATTCTTTATGGATAATAACTGAGGATTTTTTAAATTCAAAAAGCTGCTAAAAGGGACCAAAATGCAGTTGTTTTCTTATTAAGTTAATTTTCCATTTACCTTACGTATTATCCAAAATAACGCTATTTTATTTGTTCATTCTCACCGCAACTCATTGTATTCATAATGTTTGGAATGTTCAAGGTACTTTCTTCAGATAAGGGTAAAACCGACTGCACACAGAAATCTTATGTATGAGTACCATATAGTGCCGAATCAGGTTCCTATCAGCGGTCAACTTGATGACTCTAATCCTAGCAGGTTAGTTCACTACCTGTTTGTGTTAACTACTTTTGGTGATTAATACCCTTAAATGTTGATAAAAGTCGGCTTCTTTCTTGTCTGTATGTGTGTTCGTATCTTTGTTAATGCAAACATTATATATTATAATAGATAGACCTTGTTAGCATTTAGAGATTACATTATTAGCCTACATTTTATACATCTGACTCTGATTTGGTAAATGCTAGATTGTAATTCCGTATCCATTGTTCCTATTTCTGTCCTCTGTCTTGTTGTCTTTAGGAATAGCTTCACGAATCTCTACCCCAATTGGGGTTTAACTTATGGGAGCACGCTTTTGCTGGAAATGCTTGTTCGATTTCGATATTGTAATAAGTTCATAATAAGTGGATTAAATATTTGAATTACAGGAAATAAATAATGTAGACATATTGCAAACTAATGTATTGTGCAACGAGTCTATAATGGCATTCTTTAAGACGCGAATATGTTTATGAAACGAGCAGCGAAGTTTTCTCAAAGATAGATTTTTCGATCTTTAGGTAAAATTTTCTTAGACTTGTAGTTCAGAATTGTTTTTATTAATGCTCTTTGTAGTTTTTTTTTTTTTTAAAATTCAGCTGTGTTTATACTCATTTGGGCTAAGAGGCCATATCAGGAGTTCGGGATCTATGTCTATACAGTATTGTAGACAATGGAACTACTGATGGTCAATTATTTCTATTGTTAGTGCATTTTCTGGAGTATATTTCAAGTGACACCATTTTAAATGGATATACAGGATGAAATTGTGAGTATGTTTCATGGTATGTAAATCTCCAATTCGGCTTTTGCCTTTACGACTGGGGGAACCATGGAAGAAAGAAAAGAAGAAAGGGGGAAAAAAAATGTAAAATTGGCCGGCCACGGCTTTTAAACCTGGGACCCCCCGCATGGGAGTAGTTTTCTCATTTCATCAGGTTTTCTTTTTCTTTCTCTGATCATCCGTAGTACCTCTACCCTTTCTGTTTAAGTCTTTTGAGTAACTTCTTCTGGTCCACCGCTGTAGCGTAAGGGATAATGTCTCTCGTCACACAGCGGTTTTATAGGTGCGGGTTTCCGCGGTTTTTCCTCACCTTTTAGATGAATTTTTGAAGATCCCGGATATCACCTGACCATTATTATCGTCTCATTCTATCCGCGCCTTTTTCGGTATGAGTGTGTGTGTGTGCGACTCAGCCCAGCATTGGGCTGATCCGGAGAGGCCTCTATGTCCTTTTCTTTTCAAAAAAGTATTATGTGATCCAAAGATAGTCCCTCTCCCGACTGGTCCCGGGGAGGGCCCCTTAAAGTCCCTAAACGGAGAGAGCTCCTGCATTTTAGCACCCACCCTTTACAAATTATTTTCTTCAATCGTACTATATGTCCCTGCATCCTTATGGTCTTCCCACTTTACTCCTTCGTTCAGTTTTTTATTCATCCACCCAGTATGTAATCACTAATTTATATACAGTACATAATTAATCATGGGTAAAAAAACGAGAAATCCGGATTTTATCAATAAATTCTCGAGCAATGTTGTGAGACCACGGATTTATTACAATACAGTATATGGATAGCCGATGGCGGGACAATCGATATTTTATAACAGTGGCCACGCTGCGAGCGGTTATTAACAACACTTTTTAATATAGCAATCAACTGTTTTATTTTTAGATAAGAATGAACAAAATTCATTACAAATGTTACAAATGTTCATTCTTTTGTTCACTTCTGAAATTTTTATTCCTTATCATTCAATTAAAACAAATTTAATGAAAAAGATTATTAACCTAACACTGCAACAAATGAAACAATGCATTACAATTGAGAATTTATTATTTGAAGCATAGAAGGTCTCAGTTCTCTTATTCCTTCTTTCTTTGTTGTAGTTCCTTTGCGTACCCACAATTGGCACCTCAGTCAGCTTACACCAGCGTTCTACCTCAGCATTACCAACAAACTCAAAATCAGGATTATCAACAACTGGCCCAACCTCAGCAGTTTCAACAGCTAGCTCAACCTCAGCAATTTCAGCAGCTAGCTCAACAATATCAGCAGCTGGCCCAACAGCAACAATATCAACAACCCCTCCAACTACCTGAATCAGTGCTAACATCAGCACAGTTCAGAAATGCTGTGGGAGCCATTGCTCAGCCCGCGAGATTCAGGAACCCTGCACCGGTCAAGCAGAACCCTGAAGAAACAGCTCCAGTAAAGACAGCGCCTGCTCCTATACCAGGATTGCTAGGAGTGGCATTTTCTCCTGCATCTGAAGTGTCTCAGCTTAGGTTCAGTGGTAGTTTTGCTAACTATTCATACTGAGAAAGCGAACTTTCGTTGTGGCTATATTTATTGTTAAAGATAATGCGGTAATTAAATTTTTGTTATATACCAAAATCAGTATTGTAGATTATGCCCCATCTTCCTGAATCATCATTTTCCTTACGTATATGTATATATTATATACCACCTTATTTCCTAAATTATAAAATAAGAACTCTAACGTAACCTTCTAGTTAGGCCTAATAATAGTCATTGCAATGCCTTCGGTATTTCGTCAATATTAAAATTCAACATATACCAATGATGATTTTATAATGTTTACAGGTTATTAAAATCCTAATATGTCTATGAACATAGGCCTCGATATACAAAATAGTTTTAAATGTGCATGGAATTAAAATTTAAAATAATTACAACTTACAAAATCCTAATATGTCTATGAACATAGGCTTCAAGATATAAACTACAGTAGTTTTAAATGTGTACGGAATTGAAATTTAAAATAAAAAAAATTATAATAATTAAAATGTATTAAATAACTCATAACCCATACCAGGCACGCACACATGCATAGTTCTTAAATTTTAAGTTCCTTGTAAATACACGTTGATGGTGGGTTAGATCATTCTTCTATACATAAATATCACTATCAATTTCCTCGTAACAAAATATGCAATGAAAAGTCTATATTGACTGAACTGAGTGTTTGCTAGGTACCGTTGTGTTCGATCGTTAAAATAACGTTATAGTTTTAATTTGTCAACTCCTAAATTTTTTCCATCGTTTGTATCTAGACTTTTAAGTGCACCACCTTCAGAGCATCATATTTTGTTATTACGTTTCTCATTGTGTTGTTATATTTCGTTATATTTCGTCGTTCAGCATAAGCACAAACAATAACAGTTTTTTTTATATATATTTTTTAAAATTTGAGCATAACATTTACCGGTATCGCATTATTATTTTTGTATAGTATTTTTTCAAAATATGAAAGCCTCAGTTCTTTCTTAGAATTACCCAGATAGCATCCCCCACCGCTTCTTAACTGTAAAGATTAGTGAACAATAGGCGACCCTAGAAGTAAGGCCTAGAAGCAACACCGTCAGGTTTCTGTTTTTTTCTGGAGATTCTTCAGTCCAATGTCATGTATAGTGTTGAATAGTTGCAACCGCCTGTATTAGTGTGTAATAATATGTTCTTATTTCTCCCGACCCAGGTGTAAAAATGATCATCTTCACCACATCAGAAGAAGTGTACTCTCCAAATACCCTGACTCTGGGATCAGCGAACACTAACCGACACTCGTTAGGAGACACATTGTAGAACCATTCCTCAAAGTCGTGGTGACTGGTGGAATGAGACGAGGTCGTCATGTTTTGGAAAATACTATAGCCTGCATGATAATATGCATACAGCCTATGTAAAAAAAAAATCGTTGTTATGAATGGAGCAGTGGATAAGGCCCTATTTTGTCTTCCCAAGTTTGCGGGTAGCGGGCGATGGCATTTATTGAATGTGACTTTCCCAAATATGTAGCCTCTATTAATGGCATGTATAAGAATTCCTGCGAGAGAAAATGCTGACATGCTGGCGGTGGCTATATTCCTGTGTAGCTGTATACAACCTTCGTTAAATAACCATAACTAGTAACCAAGAATCAATTCATGACGAGACAAGAAATGTCTGTTAGTGTTTAAAGTAGGCCTGCGATAAACGAATCGGTAACACGTAGTGAGAAAAATACTTAATCGAGTGATTAGCATTAAAGTAAACATAATTTCTCTACAGCTATTTCTGTACAATTCAAAGGCTGGGCGCAAGTTGAGACCCAGTTTTGGTGAGGTGAGGTGACTCACCGTGAGTTTCTGTGAAACACAGAAATAAATACAGCAGTGAATGTTCGCACGCAGGGTGAGGTGACTCAGGTTGTATTTATTTCTGTGTTCCACAGAAACTCACGGTGAGTCACCTCACCTCACCTCACCTCACCTCACCTCACCTCACCTCATCTAACTGCGTCCCAACTTGCGCCCAGCGTAAACTAGCAATGTAAACTGCTCTGTCCATCAAGTTGCTTGCGATATCACAAGTTAAGCACGAACGAACTAATAAATGAACCAATCATTTTAAAGCGCTCTTAGATCACACATATCCCAGTTCCCAATGTTGTAACATGAGCAAAGCAAGAGGCACATTTAAGTACTCATCTCATGGAAACCTGACCACGTGTTCCAGGGAAGGGCGTTTAAGCGTAGCTACTCGTGTGAAAGCCAGAATGAATTGAGCCGGGAATGCTTATGGCTGGGGTCGTCTTACTCTTTGTGTGATGATTGCGACATTGAGCCTTAAAGAAAGCACACTATATTTAATTATGAAAGAGCAACAAGACTAGCAAAATATTTTGAGAGAACGGCATTTCGGAGTAGGGGATATTGCCCCGGTACCAGTCAAGCCTCGTTACCGGTCAACAAGGTTTTCTCTAAAATGGCGAGAGATAGCAGCAGAAAACAGTTATGAAGTGGTAGGCAGGAACAAAAGGAACTTTATTCCTCGCATAGAATCCGTGTTTGTCTCGCCATTTTAGAGGAAACCTTGTTGACCAGCAACGAGGTCTGACCGGTACCGGTCGATTCCTTGTCAGTCATTCAGTCAGTCAGGACAAAGTCGCTTATATTTATAAAGATATGTTTTAGTTCGTTGGCTATCGCATCAAGCATGACCCGTCGTCCTACTGGCTGAACAGGGTCGCAAAAACCTAACTGTAAGTGGCTTCGGCCTGAGAATGTCGGGGGATATCATTTATAATTCAAAAAGGGTTGAAATAACAGGTGTTATGACGTAACGAAGCTCAGTACATGAATTTACTGCATGATGAAGAATACAGATCTAAGGAAACTTATGGAAGATAATAGAAGGTAGGAATTTCTGTAATCAATTTATCTTAAAGCTTATTATTTTATAGCATTATTATTATTATAATCATCATCATCATTATTTGAAAAAGAGGCAACAGAATTAAACCAACAACAACAAAACGGAAACGTTACAATCGGTTTCTTTTAATTTAATCTACAAGCTTTCTAAAAATCCGGTCATTCATCCCATTGTGCTATAAATTTTGAACAATGGAACACTATCTGCATTAATTTTAAGAAATCAGAATGATGTCAGGGTAAGGCATATGTCTTAATTAGTTATCATATAACTTTGTGAACCGGAATCGGTCTCAAATTGCATAGAGGAATAAGATGGTGTTAATTGAAGGTGAACTGTCTTGGTACAACTCCTACAGATCTATGATATAATGGAGATTATGAAGTGCATGCAGGTGCTCTCTAGCGAAAAACGGAGGCCGAAAAGAACTCAGTACATGGTGGAAATGCATCAGTTCGGCATTCGCTAGGCAGTAACTACTATTTTCCGAGTTCCCATGTTGTTTTGTTGTCCCGAAGTTTGCTGGATCTTTCCTGCTTGTCCTATTACAACTGACAGCAAATCATATCCTTTGATTAAAATAACTCATCCAATTACCAAGCAATGTTTTCTTTCTTTCTTTCTCTTAGTTTTACCACTCCCTTGTAGGTTTCAAGCGACCAAAGCCGTCCGGGCGGGAGAGAGAGATTATCTTTGGATCACATGCAAACTTTTTTGACCAGACAAGGACATGGAGGGCCTCCCCGGAAGAGTGATCAGCCCAAAGCCAGGGCCACCTTCGAGACAAGACGAACACATAGGACGAGACACACCATTCACACACACACAGACAAACAAGGCGAGGATGGGATGAAGATGATATCTGGGGACCACAAGGGCCTAAAAGTTACCCGACATTTGTCTCACCGGTGAGGAAAACCCCACCTAGGTAACTTGTCCCGACCAGGAATCGAACCCGGGCCCGCTGCGTGAGAGGAGCGAACGCTTCCCCTACGCCACAGCGGTGGAAAATCGTAAATGAGTTGAATCTTTTCCTTCATATTTTAGGTTGGTAATAGGCCTATCCTGAGCTAATTCACGATTATCCGCGCAGTTAAAACCACCGTAGCCGTGGAATTACTGTTAAAAATTGTATTATTCAAACAATTTTAGGTCGCTAGATTTATGAAACTGAAACGAAGTTTTCATCCTCGGTGAATTGTTCTTTGGCTCTGTTGAGAGAGAAAATATATAAAACCGTTGGTTCAGTTTCATTGGTTTCTTCATGGAGCTAGTAGGTCCTACTTCATAACAAAATGGTTGAAAGCAAAATTCTATGGTACATCATCTTAGCTATCATAACTCGTTTCTTGTAATTCATATTAGGTTTGTTCGCAAAGCAGATCCGTGACTGCTTGAGAATTTGTTGTACTGCGCATGTCCAGTCTGTAACTTACCCGTGATTTGCACTTTGCGAACGGTTACAAGAATTTGGAATCGATAGTTTCTGCGTTTAATCCATATGATATGCAAATAAAATATATACTTCCCTTTAACATGTTTTACATGCAATATACATCGGCAATATAAACTATATTTTGGGAAACTTTTAATTATCTTCCATTATTCATACATATAAGTAGCCTATGCTTATAAATCTGGAGCAAGGATTTGGAGGGAGGAGTCAGGCGCGTGAAAATAGGTTACTGCGCATGTCTCTGATAACAATTCATGGTAGAGCCTGCAAATTTTTCTTATAGTACAGAAACTGTCCGTGAGAGCTTTGCGAACAGAAGATTGAAATCAGAATCACGGATTCTCGCTTTGCGAACGCGTGTGGAGAAAGAGCGCATGCGCGAACGATTTGTTCCTGGTTTCTGACTGCTTTGCGAACAAACCTATTCGTCGTCGTCGTTGTTGTTGTTATTATTATTATTATTATTATTATTATTATTATTATTATTATAAATAACACAGTTCACAACTGACATGTTGGCGAAATGTAAGTAGGTAAATTTCTTTGTGGCAATGTTGGCTATGTTGTACAGTTATTTCTCAACCGTGCGGCATGGTTGAAGCGTTGCTCTCGTGTTCTCCATTTCAGGCCGAACCATAGTGTTATTGAAAATAATGTATTGTATAAAACCACTGCCTCTTTATAAATAAAGAAGACAGTAGTAAACAGTTTATTTCTTGGATCGTTACTAATGAACAGAGTAAGTTTGAGGATGGTACGTTGGTACAACACAATGCGTCATTCGTCTGTTCTTTCTGTGAGTTGCTTTGATGGAAGTTTGCGGTGTGTGTGTGTGTGTGTTTTCATCCACAAGACTTGTATAGATAATGCGGGTGGATAGCTTTGCTTCTTTCAAACCAATGTGAGTGCAGAATTCTGTGTGTGAATAAACGTGAAGAAGTTGTCGTTGAAATAGTGATAATGGAATTGAGATATTGTGCGGAGTGAATGTCAACATAGCACATCTTGCAGTTGCCGTAGTATTCCTCATTGAGACAAGGTAAGATTTGTTTATTTCTTTCTATGTTTTAAAATGTTGTATTCCAGTGGCACACTATACGCTGAATGGATTTACGACAAAAAAGCATAGCAGACCGCAGATGGATCTATTTCTTAACAGGGGAATCAGACCTATAGTACAAGCTCGCTGCTTACATAATCTCATCAAAATCTTGGAATCATTTATAGGTTGATGTAGGGCTCTTTGGTTTACGTGTATACGAAGTCTTTCCCAGGCGAAGTTTATCATTGTGTTCGTTCCCATTTGGGTAAATGCATTTTAATGACGTTCATTTCATTTGGTATAGAATGCAAATACACATTTATTTATACCGACTTGTAAGGAATGGTATGTTCTTTCCTACAGTATGTACTATGTAGTAAAAGATAAATTATGTTGATCCGATGAGAGAGAATAACCTGAAGGTAAAAGATGTTACGACAATAGCTTAGGCCTATACCCAATTCTGGGTTAGAAAAGTGTATGCTATCTCGGTATTGATAAATTTTATGGCCGTTAATGGTTGACTGTAATTCAATTGTATTGAATTACTCCATCAATATACCTAGTCCTAGAATCATGAAACATATTTTAGTAAATGGTATATTGGCGGAGTAATTGACTACAGTTGAAGTATGTAGTCTCAACCGAGATCTGATGAGAGAGAATAACCCGAAGGTAAAAGATTATCCATTCTTAATCAAGGATTACCGTAAAGGTATACAGCCTACCAATCTGTCCAAAAGAACAATAGGCCTAAAGTATAAATAAGAAAATATAGTTTTAACTCAAGACAGATATCTCTGCCGGTGTCGTGTTTACGAACTGTCTTCCTCCAGTGATATAATTGTTGTGTGCTGTGCACTCAGCACGAAATATCAGTCCTCTATAACCTGATGAGTGGTCATTGTGTCGTGCTGCGGACAGCATAGTTAGGTGTTAATATACGTAACTCGTGGGATCAGTAGCTCCAATTCAGAATTAAAATGTAGACCAAAACACGGCACACTACTGTGAATATCATTCTGTCACTTCTACTTTCCTCCTCTCACTCCCTGGAAGGACCTATATGCGGACGTAAACATTGACAGTAGCGCTCTTTGCCGAGCTTAATTCCTAAATGTATTGGGTTTGTACTCGAAAAATTTATTTTGATATAGTGGTTGCTGACGAAGAACAGTATCATACAAGTAATTTTGGAGTCTACCAAGTATTACGTAATCATATTTTTAATCATTTTATACCCTTCCTCCTTGTAAGAAAAAATAAGCAACGCTTAGGCAAGATTTTATGACATTTTGTGCGTCAATACTATTTGGCAGAAAAACAGTTACCGGTTACATTATTAATCCTACAAATTTATATTAATGGGCATATATAGACGGCAGAACGCTCTTTCTCCATCATGCTTTGCTTGCTTGTTGTTGCACTGTAATTGCTTCGTCGTCTAATGCTTACGTAAGAATTGTCAGAAAAAATAGCAGACCCTGGACCCCCCTCCGTCCTTACTGTCTACGTAATACTTTAAAGACCCCTTTCTTTAATTCAGCTTCAAGGCGCTACTTCGCTTAGTCAAGTATTAATTTATTTTCCGACAGGTTTACAAATAGAGGGACGATCTCTGGGGGAAGCTTATATCTGATAAAGAATGTAAAGTATTTTAACTTAACAAACATGCATTAGCGTACCTATGAAGGGTTATGAAAATAAATTTTAGAAACCTGTCAGCGACAGTTCTGACTGGTTAGGAACTAGAACGCGACAGCCAGCAAACAGTGAGGTATGTGCCTCGACAACCATCCTTGCCATTCCCAGCCGCGAAAAGAAATAAGGAATGCTTGTCGCATTAATGATATTTCCCAACGCAGCCTACAATATGGCACATAAAGGAACGCGAAATATTCAGTATGCTGCTGCTAAATAAGTATCACTGTTCCTAACCTAACATAACCCATCACTGGCACTCACTGACCTAGAGTCTAGCTGCCACTACCTTAATGCTGCAACTTTGTTAGGGTTACCAAATGTAAAAATTGAAACCTTGACATTTTCTCTAAGAAGCGTAATTTTTTACAAAAAGGCTGACGTGAGGTGACACTTCTTTTTACAATACGTATAAAACTGATGTAAATTGTTAAAATAAATGTGGTGTACAATATAATTGACGCTAGACTATTAAAAATAATATGAATGATTATACCTACGTGCTATGTAGATCATAAATACACTTTTTATTATTCGTTGTTGGTATTTCCCCCATGACCTAATTTCAAATTTTCAGAACCTTCAACATCTGAAAAGAACTGCAGATTAGAAAATATCAGAGGATACATAACTCAAACACATACACTAAAGAAGCTCACCACATGAGTCTGCAAATCGTATGCTTACAGAAAATAAAAGTTCCGAAAGTGAGCAGCTAATCGATTTTGAAATCTACTCCCGTACCTTGTGATCTAAGTACCGCCTAAGATCACGTAGGCCTATACCAGTAAAATGGAATGGTGTTCTTTGGTCATACGCAGTCATCGTTCACTTTTAAATTTGAAATCTGTTTAGAAGTAACTGTAAAGTGTTATTTATGTTTAAAAAAAATCGCACGAAAATCTGTAATGATAAGTCCAGTTGCATTAAAAAGCAGGACAATGTTTGATTTTCTACAATGCCTGGCCTGACGCCGGACAGAGACATAAAAAGCAGGATATGTCCGGGGGAATCCGGACGTCTGGTAACCCTAAGCTTTGTTACCCTTCCACCATTCGTTAAACATTCTTTCACTATAAGCAACCCTTTGTTTGGAATAATTTCCCAAGGTAACTCCTATAAAACTGATTTTATTTGTCATTCTGTATTTACCGTCGTATTATCCCATACGAAATAACTCACCAGCTTTACGTTTATAATCCATAGACTACTTGACCATCTATTGAAGTCAGTCGGTACTTAGTCAAGTTTGTGATATTGGCGACATTGAACACTTGGTCCCAATCGTTGCGGCCCAGCTGAGACGACTATAATCGAATTGTCGGGTTTAGCGAAATTTTATTTTATCTACAAAAACGTAAAAAGTACATTAACGTGGTCCCTAACTCTAACAGAATAAACGTAGGCTTACATGTCATATTGTAAATGATAGTAGTAATAGTATTTTCTAACATCGTAATTTGGTATCCTGTTAGAGTGGGCCTATAGTAGTTAATGCATGTGAGTTAGTTTTAAAGTCGTGATAGTCAGTGGCGGACGCAGGGGGGGATAGGGGGATATACCCCCTAAATATGAAAAAAAGGCTATATATGTATTCTATGTGGCCAGTTTTTTAAACTAATTATATAATATATACATATTATGTAAGTTAATTAATTTTGTTTAGTATTACCAATTAGTTTCTCCTTATTCAAATCCCCCCCGAAAAAGAATTCTGCGTCCGCCACTGGTGATAGTTATTTTGTTCAGGCTATATGGGATAATTTGAATTTACGTACATGTAGATCAGTTCTGGGGAAAGTAGTAAAAATGAATAGTTATATTCTCAAATTGTATATTCGTAAGGGAACATTTATAAAACACCCACTAAATTAACCCGCGAGTAAGATGATTAGAAAAAAAAGTTTTCAAGCAAAAGAGTATGCCGATAGCTATACAGTAGGTTAGTACATAGGCCTACATTGATAATGAACCGTTGCTGGGGAGCAGGTTAATATCAATGTTTATAATTAATTATTTACTTTGAGGTGAATAATGAACTTTAAGAACATGTAACTTGATTACTTTTTAAAATTCAATTTTTCGGGTTTCTTTTGATTACTTTTATCAAAAGCCTAATTCCGTTTGACACAGTAGCCAATTAAAACTTTTTCCATTTGTAGAGTATGTCCAATTTACAGCCCACCGTATTTGCATATTGACTTCAATATCCGTTTTAGTAAGCTTATTAAAGTATTCAACTTCCTATTTACGTCTAGCTATGTCCTTTGGTTGATATAAGTTAAGTTTATATCGTTACTATTACACTAATATTGCTATTACTATTCTACTATTATACTTAGTAGATTTACTTTTATTAGCATTATACATTGTAGGATCTTTTGAAAAAAAATCTGATGTGAAAGTCACATAACTTCCTCTGCCCAAATAAAAGTTAGCAGTATTCACATATCCTTTTACAGAATCGCAAGATACAATTTTACGCTAATTATCCTATAAAAACCTCTTCTTTCAATGATGCGACTAAAAGCGCAGGCTATATAACAAACTTAAAAAAAAAAAAGAATAAGTGACTGCAGACGTTTATTGAACTTTCCGCCGTAAAGAATAATTTCCGAAATTTATCGAATATTTCCCTCAGATACTTCTTTACTCTATACTAGGCCAACAATACATCTTTCTCACTTCACATTCTTATATAGAATAAGAGGCCGTGAAAGAGCGCGTATTCAGTTGTTCATCATGCAAGACAAAATTTCTACAAACAGTGGGTGAACAGTGGGTGGCTTGTAACTACCCTCAGAGAATTTTTTCGAAAAAAAGTTTCAAATAAAAGTTTTAGCTCTCAATAAAAGGAACACATGTGCACATTTTAAAGAAAATCGTTAGAGCCGTTTTCGAGAAAAAACAAAAAAACGAAAATTTCTTCATGTAAAGTCCCCTTAAAAATAAGAGAAATTTGTCGCCAATCTTCGAATCACATCTTCAGAAGGTACCTGACCCAAATACGAAATTTTGTTTTCATACGATTCTCCGTTTCGGAGCTAGCCTGTTCACAAACTTCCACACAGACAGACACACACACAGACACACACACAGACATGTTTCCAAAAATAGTATTTTTGGGTTCAGGGGGCCTTGAAACGTGTATATATGCTAAAAACTCAACTTCGAATTTTAGGGTCGAAAACAATACTTCCTCTAACTTACCTATAGTACCTATGGTACGGGCAGAGGAAGTAAAAAAAGAATAACTCTTAACAGGGACATCCTACCCGTTATCCTGAACTCAGTGTCTTATTTTGACGATTTTATTCTTAGAGGATTTGATCATATTTGAGACTAATAGTTATCTTAAAGGTCATGCGAAAAAAAATATATAGGCTGCTGTGATCTACCAGCTAATTTTAATTTAGTTTCATAAACAATTTCTAGGGACTAGCCCTATCTCTTTAACATTACAGTTTTAATTTTTACTAAACGAAACAACGTTAAAAATACGTCCTAGGTGCAAGGATTATAATTAAGTCCGAAATTAGATGTATATAAGAATATATCCTGTAATTCACATACCTTAAAACACGTAATTATTGATAATAACATATAACTGACGGCTATCTTATGTGGGTAAAGAGGTTGACCAAAACGACAAACCTCGCAGGAGATATAATATATCACGTTTTCGAAACGCTTGAATTCGATATGCCCTACTAAACTTATACCACTGTTCATAACCTAACCAACTTAACCTAATCTAACTGCCACTAAAATAGAATCTATCTGCCACTACTAACCTTAATGCAAGAAGGACAGTTGGTATCCTGCTTCGCTCAGAACAATAATACGGCTGGAGTGTTTTATGCGTAATAAAAATGAACTACCGGTAATTGAAATGGATGAAAATAATAGATCAAGTTCTAAAAACTACTAATTTCGCCCCTTAAGCAATTCCTTTTAACAAAGTAAGTACATTTAATCAAATGTTCAGTTCCAGAAGGGAAAATTGCAATGTTAAGGAGATAGTGCTCTCACCCAATTTTTATTCTAGTTCTAGTCTAGTTTTAATAGCGTCTTATGTTCAAATTACATCTAGAATATCAATACTTTCGACCGTTCGAGACCAAATCTTCAACGTTATATGAAAAATTAGGCTAGTTTCAACCCCTGTCATTTTTTGTGATAGCTTAACTTTTATTACATTGATATATCTCGTAGTAGATAGACTACAGATATAGCGCCCATTTTATTTTGCTGTGAGAATAAATTTCTTTAACAAATTATAAAGTTCCCATAGGTCCTTCACCCATCAAACGAAGCAAACGTCACTGCCAGAACGGCGAACTACAAAAATTAGTAGTAAAGTGTAAGCTTATGTAGATATTTATAATGATGCAATGTGATACTATGGGCGTGCACTGCAAGCTACACATATTAGCATGCAAAGTGGACTAGTTAAGTCAAAACACCGCTTAAGTTATTCATTTAAAAACGCATCATTCAAACACTCTTATAACGTACATGCTTTTAATGCAGTCACTATTGCTACATTTATTGTAGATTCCGTTTGCAAAGATAACCATTGCGATAACAATGCTCCAGATAGTTGTAGTCAGTAATTTGTAAAATATATTATTTTAATTTGTAACATACTTTAATTTCCCTTGGGCAGTAAAGTACTGGTGATATTTTGTTTTGTTTCGGACGTGTTTATTATGTTTTAAATATGATGATCTTTGAAAGGATATTTTTTTATCGTGTTTTGGAACAGTTGTATTCATAGGGATAGGCTATGAACACTTCAAAATTCAAATGGGGAGCACACTACCGTATGTAAACACTAGCTGCAAGCATACAGGAGAACGAAGTAGTGTTCGAGGGTAACTCTAGTTTTAAAGAAACGACTTATTTTAATTTGAAAATATTTATTTCTGAATAATTACAAAATGTATAATTTAATTCTGAATAAAACTGAGAAAATGTGAACATTTTCCGAGAAATTTTTCTTGACAAAAGGAACGTGTTTTCTGTACGGAAACACGATTTTGTTATACAGCCTATTATTTATGCATGCATTTAAGAATATTCTTCATCTGCTGAGAATGGGGACTTAACTGTTTAACAAATAATTTCAGGCGGTCTATGATCAGTTGTCCGAATGAATTTTTCTCAGGTTTTCCCGGTTGCCTTGTTTTTCTCCTTTCCGTTTTTCTACTGCTACACAAACTCTCATCTACGAGGCGGGACTCAAACCCGCAGCCTCCTTCACCACGGCTCCAAGGCTGCTTGCCTTAGCTACGGCGGACAAGGAGAAATTAAAAAAAAAAAATTTCTTCATTGTGGTGACTGTATTTATAATAATTAATATTAGCACAAAGCATGAGAATGAAAAGTTTTAAAAATATGAAAATAGAATTTATAATTCTAGAATGAATATAGTTTTTCTCTCGCCGTTCTACTGTATGCCTGTATATATGTTACTTCCCGAAATTGACTTTATGTCCGAGCCTGGCCGAAAGTTGGAATAAATGAATCAATGAAATGCTTAATATAAAATACGTGATGAATGAAATCGGAAGTATTAACAGTGCATCGAATAATAAGAAACCTGATTGAAGTAACTTATGACGTCATATACAATTGAATACATTAATATGTATAAGCAATTAATAGACAGGCCCACGCAAGTTTTATGAAGAATGTTATCTTAGAGAAAGTAATAATGACTTATCACTTATTATAACATTAGATTACTGTTGTAAATTGCACGTTCGTACTTTTGATTTCTTTTGACTTTGTCACCTAGGAATCCTAAGAGGCGTAGTCCGTTATATGATTGCTTAACTGAATGATCTGATATTGGGCACTCCCATTGCGTCTGCTTATGAAGTTACTGACCTATTTCAGTGTTACATAATCTGCGTTGTGGGTTCCCTTTGTCCGAGTCCCGCCCGTCGAGAACAATACCAGGGAGGTTCAATGCGTACCTACGTGTAGTGCGTGGTGTACGTTTATCTCCACTAGGTCACTTCAGCATTCTAAGTGCATTCAATTAGCATCGAACATGTTATGCAAATTGCTGCATATCGCGATTAGTATCTTAAACAAAATGTGTGCTGAAATTTGTTTTCTGCAATGGGTGGAGGAATATAGCATTCTACATAGATTGTTATTATTGTTATTATTAATATTATTTAATTATTATTAAATGCTAAGAAGACCTTCTCGAATGATTAGCATAATACATTCTTTGGTCTCCATTATTAAATCATCATAGTATGTCTTATATTTTACCAATCGTACTATTAATTAATTCCTGTGTTACATTTATACCAGGAATATACATAGCCGAGGAGAAAAATATTACTAATAATCCCTGCAATTTGTGCTACACTTGACACGGCCAAACACCCTTGTATAAACTCGACATAAATAATAAAGATGACCGATATCTGTAACAGCCGATCGTTCGGTAGAGTTTGCGATTTAATTTTTAGGTTATGCATCCATTCTTAAGGTAGATTGTTTTGAAACATTCTCAGCTGATTTTGCGGAATTATTAACATTGTTCCTTGTTTGCGGTCATATTTTCTTAATTTTACCCATGATTGCAGACTTCTGAAATAAATTTAATGAAATACTTGATTTTCTCTCGGCAGACAACATGCTGCTGTTTTCTTGCTCGGATAGATTGCGACATTGGCGGGAGTGCATCCACATGCTTCCTTTACTGCCGCGGACAAAAAACTTCATCCCCAGCATGATGTGTTGGATGACGTTTCACTTTCAAACACGGTGTAACCTTTAGAAGCTTTACAAAAGGAACGTGTTTTCTATAAGGAAACACGATTTTGTTATACAGCCTATTATTTATGCATGCATTTAAGAATATTCTTCATCTACTGAGAGTGGGGACTTAACTGTTTTAACAAATAATTTTAGGCTGCATATGATCAGTTGTCCGAATGAATTCTCAGGTTTTCCCGTTTGCCTTGTTTTTCTCTTTTCCGTTTTTCTACTGCTACACAAATCCACATCTACGAGGCGGGACTCAAACCACGGCTCCAAGGCTGCATGTCTGAGCTACGGCGGATAAGGAGAAATTTTAAACAGAACAATTTCTTCATTGTGGTGACTGTATTTATAATAGTTAATATTAGCACAAAGCATGAGAATAAAAGTTTTCAAAATATGAAAATAGAAATTATAATTCTAGAATGAATATTGTTTTTCTCTCGCCGTGCGTTTTTCCCCCAGCTTGTGGCTGACGTTGGTGTTAGAAGTGGTCGAGTGTGCGGCTCCATGTAAAAGCCTTTCCACTGCTTGTGGTCGCCCGATGTGCGGCAGCCCTTTGTTGGGAATAAGACTTTTATTGTTGAAATAACATGTATTATTATACTTTATATTTATTCATTTATTTACTCACTTATTCATTAGGTTTCTTCCGAGCATCGGTTTTTATCTGAGATTATTCAGCGGTCCACAAAATACTATTCAATATTGAAAACATCCTCTTAGCTGTTAGTGGCCGGAAGGTGAATGTTAACCTTTTCACTTCTACTGATGTATTTTTCGTCACCACAAAAGCAGACACATAAAAGCAGACACATAAAATTTATACAGTAGTGCTTTTTTTTAAAATATGAGAAACTTTGTCCCCTTGCAATTGATTTCAACCTTATATACCTATTTCAATCATGCTGTATATCAAGGGATTTTAGTGGAGCATTATTTGAAAATGATTCTGATATTACCTTGTATTTACTTTGTAGTAAATAGAAAGGCTAGATTTTTGTATTCTTTTTCCAGGAATGATCAAACAAATAATATGTTAACATTTCTTAAGAAGTTATACCATATAGGCCAACTTTGCTGTGGGTTAAGATTTATAGCCATGCATTTCGTACTTCTAAGTTGTTTCTGTGAACTACACTAAATTTAATTGCTCTAAACACCTGGAACACTTGATTACTTCTTGTCTCCTGCTTATGAAATGAGCAATACATGTTGCTAGCAACCATCTCAGTTTAAAAGTGAATTGATTTCCTTTCTCGCCGTTCGTTATTTCGTCACCAATGTAGGGACAGGTTTTAAAGTTATGAACCACTGTGTTCAGTAAATCAGATAACACTCATATAATAACAGGGTGTCATTATCTTATCAGTGGAATCTGTTTCTGCTTCTTCATAATGAATATAATTATTAATTCTGTGGCTTGGTTCTAAAAGGGCCAATGTCATAAAACTTGCTTTTGAGATAACTGACTTTCAAGCCTTTATAGAAGTAACATTTTTTGCTGAGAACTTCCGACATTGGCCTCTAAGGCTTTTGTATTCTGTCTATTAATAACAACAGACATTGGCACTTTTAGTATATGAAAGATAGAAGCTAGCCGAGCTCAATAATTGCATAAATCTCATTTTTGCAAGAAATTGACATTGGACCATTTAGAACCAAACCACAAACTTACTGTCTTGCACTTTATTGATATATTAGGCAATATTTTATGCTGATATAATTATGTAATCAATAAAAAAAATACATACAAGAAATTACGAGAAAAAGCACAAGTGGCGAATAGCAAATATGCTATTCCTAATAGAAACTACAAAACCCGGGACACATCGTGTGCGGGAAGGAAGGAAGAAATAATTAAGCTGCCTATTCTCAGTAGTGGTGATTAAATAAATTCAAATCAATTTGAAATTATTTGTAATTTATTTATTTCATTACAACAATTAAAGAGATTATTCACTTAACGGGTACCGAATACCGATTAACATAGCCTTGGGTGTCGATTAATTTTTTTGTTTCGTTCCTGTGCAATGGGTACAGTAAGAATTCCTGAACTCAAAATGTCTAGGCCACAAACGTTTTGTGTGAGCCTCTGTATCTCTGTTAACAGTCCAGTTCAAAAACGGAAGATCTTATCAAAAGAGGATGTTTATTGGGGCTATCTTCAGAGGATGCATACCGACAATTTTCTCTGACCGTTATTATGAATTACTACCGCATTATTATGTCCTATAGCTAAGCTTGCCAGACGTTCCGGTTTTACCGGGACAGTTCCGGTTTTCAGACAAAATCCCGGTGTCCCGGCCGGTTTACTTCACGTCCCGGTAAAAATTAAATTTGATTTTCTACATGACCAAAATAGTCTTAAAAAGTCCTAGCCAATGAAAGTACATGTGAATATTGTTCAAATTTTTATTTCTTATTCAAAGTGTTTCTTCTTACTTAAGTAACTTTTAAATATTAACATGTTAGGCATAACATTTTTAAATTTATATGCTTACGTCATTTATTATTACCCCTAGTTTAGGTTCCTAATCAGTAACCATTTATTCCTAGCATTGAGAATAAACTACCATCTAAAACACTCTAAAAACCCGCCAAGGGTGTGTACCCTTGAATACCCGCGACGTTGGGGGGCATTCCTATGTCCCGGTTGAACATTTCAGAAATCTGGCAAGCCTACCTATAGCCTATAGTCATTTTCTCTCTCTCTCTCTCTCTCTTCTCTGTTAAATATCTGCCCATGATAGTTTCCATAATTCCGATCTTCCAGGTAATTTAAAGTAGTAATTAATAATTATCATTACTGGCTTCCATTTGAAAATATTTTTCAGTAGCCGAATCTATCCACATCACATGCCCATACCATATTAATAGTTTTGTTGAAGTACATTTTACGTCCAGTTCTTGTCTTATTTTATTATTCTGAATCTATATCTTCTAAATATTCGAGTTGAACGCTGCAAATAATCGATTTCCAATGCCGAAAACGTTTTCTATAAGCTTTTTTTTAATTGCCATATTTCTGAAACATGAACTGTACTAACTTATTAACAATAGCATTTTAATTGTTTATTTTGTTGTGTTTCCCCCATAATAGTTCTATACCATTCAGGAATGACATCGCAGTTTTCCCTTTCTTTATCGGCTGTTTTAAGTTGAGTATCTTTTCTTTAATCATTAGTAATTGTAACACTTAAATAATAATTATATCCATTACTCTAGTTCAATACATCTTTATCTTCAAGTTACAAATCTTGTTTCACTTCTTCTATTACCATGTACCTTGATTTATCAAAATTGTAGGCTACTCTAACCGCCGTTTGTTATATTCTTCAATTTATTTCCTGCGCATACACTCCAAATCATCATATTATTGTGTTGACATAAACTGATCATCTACAAAATCTAATCTTGATCTTTGCAATGTGGCCTCTTGTTCTATATCAGAACACGAAGTGAGAAAAATGCACTGGCAATCCTTAAAGTAAAGAAAGTTACGAGAGTGCATTAATCAGATTTTATTTGGGTTATGAATCCTTCGGGGATGCGATGCGATTTGATATGGTAACGTCATTATCTTCGTTTTTACAACCAATTTACATGAAGAGAATGTCATACATACTAATTATGTTATACTAAGAGGTTAACTCTTATTTGGGCAGAGGAACTTATGTGAATTTCACATCAGGTTTTATATTTGTGCTTCTTACTTATTACTGAATATAGCAGCACATATAATATATAGTTACTATAACTATATCATACTTGAAATATAGTTTTCCCACGATTTTCTAAAAAAAAGTAGATCAAACTATTTTGTATGTATTTGTATTAAGATGGCTTGTATTTGAGCCCACATCTTGTGTTTGAACTGTTTTTCGTAGAAATTGTCTGGATGGTTATTACTAATTAGTAAGTAGGCCTATATACTGAAAGTCTCGTCCATAACACTGGCATTGTATATGTCCTACTAAGCTAGAATTAAAACTTCAATAAACAAGCTAGAATTCAGCCTTCCTTGAAGAGCAGAAAATGCGCTATACAGTTATATACTGAATGTTTTATACGAATGACTTTAACCCAAGCAATATCATAGTTTCTTTGTTAAGGCAGAGACTCTGAGGCCCATGAAATATGTTTGATTACATTTACTCAAATTAGTTTTATTGTTCTCATAGGATTTAATTGTTCATTTAAAAGTTGCTTTCTGTTATACGTCAATAAATATCACGTAGAAATCATGATAAATAATGATAAAATTATTCTTAAAAAGTCCTGAAAATATTTCACATTACTGAAAAATCGAATTTAAAATGCATTTTGAATATAATTCAAAACAGAAATAGTTTGGTTGTTAAATGGTCACAAAAATTAGTAATTTTTATTATTTTGCTTGAAATTGTTTAAAGCTCTCTCCGTATGCAGAGTGTCTTGTTGACATATTGTTTTAATATTTATATTTCAAGTATTTATTATAAATATAGATTTAAATTATTTATGAATTACATTTCCAGGAACAGTAGTATAACAATATATTAGGTTAGAATTGCAGTTTTCAACAAAATATACCACCAATTATAAAAACATTAATTCCGGTTTGTACAACGCTCGAATAAATGAAGGAAGCACAGTATGTAATTTATGTAATTACAATAGCCAGTTTCTACTAGTAAAGAAGTGCCAGATTTATTTTTATTTTCTTATGTGTCACAATCTAATCAAGAACTCGTTCAATATAATGTAGCTAAGTGTACCAAGCTTTTAATTTGTATGCGTATTTATTACCTGCTAGATGCGTAAAAGGCATGGACATATTTAAAAAATCCCTTTAGGCAGGCCTACACGATATCCCTTTAGGCAGGCCTACAGGCTGAGGTAGATTTCAAAGTGCTTTTGGTTTAATTTATCGCTGCGCAGCACTCTTCTTTTTTAGCCTTGGCATGGCAAACCCGCAGTAATAAGAACTGAATTCGGTAAAGAGGAAGAGACTACAATCATTTGTTTTGACAACAAGAATCTAATATATAAAGTCGAATGTGTGTTTGTGGGTATGTATGTATGTATGTATGTATGTATGTTTGTTCCTTATACAAATCTACATTTCTTTACCAATTTACACGGAATTTTGCACACATACCCAGTTAAGCCCGGAAAGTATAGCGGTCAACATTAAAATTCAAACATAATACTCCTTCCCTTGAAAATTATATAATTTCTGAGAATTTTATACTGAAAAAAAATGAAATGTTGTTCAGTTCACATGGCAACAGTGAATTGTTTACTGTGATTACATAGGGCCTTGGCAACTATATAGCCTAATGCTGGACTTTAACGAATTATGATTCCATGTAATATATTGGCGAAAATAATTACTGAAAAATGAATTACACGAAAATAAAGCACAGTGTGATGCAGTCACAACTTTCTCTACCCTCGACATAAGAAATATTTTCTCACTTCACATTTTGATGTAGAATAACAGGTCGTATTGCAGGAACAATTTAAGTGTGTGAGTATGCTATATCAGAAGTCGGTAAATAGTCAGTTATCCATAGCTGTAGGCTTTGTATTAGTTGAGATTTATCATAGGCCCTAAGCATGGGATGGAACATTTTGAGTCCTATACTCGCAGTATATTATGTCCCGGGTTTTAGGGGAGGAAAGTATGAAAGTGATACTGCATTTCTATTTTATTTCAGGCCCGAAACGGTTTAACATGAGAATGAGAAATAAAATTTTCCGTCAAGTCAATACAATCTTACGTAATTTATGTTTCTTCTTATTTCAACCCCTCCCAGGCATGATGAGTAGAAGCAACGGAATGCAGCATTCGACATCCTCTATGAACCATAAAAAGCTATATCTAGCGTTTTCTGAGGGAATAGTCTGAGTGCCATATGTTGTTCTTCCTCATTTCGAATTCTACATACATTATTATATCAGGACCTAGAGTTTCAACATCGAAAGTCCTCCATAAGTTAATTTCAAATTACAAAATACAAAGCCCGGGCGACGCCGGGCCTTTTCAGCTAGTATGATATAATATTCTGGGAGGCCGTGCGCAAGATCAGCAATGAATAAAATTAGCAAAGCCGCTAAACAAGACAAAATTATGATATTATAATAATTCTTTTAAATGTTATTATTTTCAAACATTAAAATCTCGCGTCATATGAGAGCTATCAAGAAACTAGTTATTGATTTGTAGAGTACTCATCAAGAGCTTTTCAACGATACCCCACAAGACGTGGTTTCAAAAGTTTCGAATTTTCATACCCCACCCCATCCCCACCCCCACCCTCACTCGAACCCCCGAATCGTTGGTGTCACTGTGAACTCCATAGGGAGTACTCTAATTTATTCAAACAAAGTTTCCCTCTATACTTCATAGGGGCCGAGATATACATTTTTAAAAATTTCAACCCCCTCCCCCGACCACCCCCTTGGGCCAATTTTGCTCATTAACGAATTGTCCGAGCTATTGGGCCTAGAAATGACATAATAAAATTTGGTTCAAATATCTTCAAAATTACGGCCGCTATCGTGTAAAGATATAAATAAATATATATATAAATATCACAAAATTTTTTTTTGAACGGGCGGTGGTTTCGTACTTAGGGGAGCATGAAACGTAAAGATATGAAAGAATTTTTCGAAAATCATGACATGGTATCCATTGCAATAGGTAGATTTTTCTTCGAAATCTACCTAAAACATGAAAATCATATATAGAATAACATATTAATTCCAGTTCCAGTGCATTATGTTTTAGAATGCTGACTGAGCTGTTATTTGAAGTAGGCTATATTAAATGTACATAATCATAAGTTTAAAAGTAGCCTACAGGTATTGTAAACATATATGACCTTTTAATCTAGAAAGCAGTATAAATTTATAGGTAAAACTCCTGAGTTTTAGAAGAGAATTGTCGTAGGAAGTCAAATATTATTTGCTTGTATTTTTGTCGTGTTTGGTTTTATGTGTCAGTAATAGCTTATTTTATAAAACTAATATGAATGTAATTATGCTTATTACATGTGACGTTACGATATCATAATTATATCCACTTCGAAACAGATTTTCATTATAACATAGGTGTGGTATCGATTATTATCGAAGACGGAGCGATCTTCACACCTTGAGAACACAAAATCAAACTGCGTAATAAACGGCCTGTATTTAAAATAAAACCAATTCTTTTCGTGTTAATTTTAATATTACACTAAAGTGAGTTTATTTCGAGTTGTAAAAAACCCGTTCGTTTCAAGAAAATGGTCAAGAACAATCGTAGACTTGACCGTGCCCTAACAGCTGATTGCGCGGTCGATTTTTTTTATGAATCTAAAATCCCAAAACTTAAACATTTAATTTTGGTCGAACAAAACCAATCGTTTGCAACTTGCCTAAAATGGTAATTAAGATACTCATACGAATATTGTCACTCGCTTTGCTCTTTTCGTAAACATACTCGTATTTTAATAAATGCATTGTAGGCTCGTTGCATAATGCAATATTATACACGAACTCATTTATCATTATTATTATTATTATTATTATTATTATTATTATTATTATTATTATTATTATTGTTATTGTTATTATTGTACTGTATATTCGTACATATGAACAGAGTGAGTACAACGATTTCCTAGGTGTATCGAGATAAGACTTAAACTCTAAACAGCGCTCAGTTCCCTTGTCTGAGGATGTGCAGGTTTGATGGACATATTTTACTGAACATTATTCAATATTGAGAGGCGTAATAATTCTATTAAGTAAAGTTCTTGGGAGCACATTAATATGAGATGGATCTACTTTTACGGTTGAAATAATCATCCTGAGTAGGGCTTCATTAATTTGCCAATCTTTTCTCTGAAGTTTCCCATTTCCGTCTCTTCCAGGAAACAATTCCAACACTTCTTTGATGTTTTCTACATAAAGTCAAATGGTTGGTATGCTTACGAGTTATGATTAATGATGTTTATGAAAAATTAACGTATTTCTAGTAGCAATTAAGAATTGGCATTTTCAAGAAACGCGAAGAACTTAATTATCATTCATCATCTAACGTAACTGTCGGTGTCAAGATTATTTCGAATTAAAATTCCCAGATTGAAATACATATGAAATGCTACTTTTGTCCAGTGTTATATAAAAAAAAATAAAAAATGCAACATGTCTTTCCCAAATTTATGTTCTTATATTGTTCTGTTAGCAGTAAAGTACATTTAATTGTATGTATCTAATCCATAAACCTCATATATGTTTTCACGAGAAAACAGTCATGAAAAAAATCTATTCTTTAGTTACGACCAAACACAAATAGGCAATGCTGTTTACGAATTTCAGGACTATTTTTATTACTAGTTATAATTTTTATTGGAACCTCTGAACGATTTATTTATGAAGTCAGCAATAATTTCAAAACTCTTTACCAGCGCAAGTAGTCTGCGTAACAGCCGTCAGATGTCAGAAGCAGTTTCAACCAAGTTGAAACCAGTCTCGATGGATTTGTCACAACTTACAAACCATTAACTTTATTTATAGGCATAATAGTTACATAAGAGAGATCATCCAGGGAAAAGAGCAGTCAGGGAAAGTCCGCCCAAATCATTAATAATTAATGAAATCAGTAAAATGATCCATTAATAACAGGTACTTTCTCATAGTTGCGTATATTTTATCGCCTGCCTATAAGGAGATCTACACTTAGGGATCTCAGGAGAGCTCTACTCTTTGGGCACAATTTAGATTAATCCGGATAGTAAATTGTGGGATTTGTAGGGGGGGGATGGGGACTTTCCCCATTTGCTTAAACCATCGCATAGTGTACATATTTAAAATTTTATTTCTGGTAGTAAACTTATTAGGTAGGGCCTATAGACCTAACGATGTAAGTATTAATTCATTTCATTCCACTAGTGCTGAATTAAGGCTGAATATCTAATCTACTTTTCATATGGTATAAAATATGTTGCAGAAACTTTTTCACATGTACGTGTTAAAATTTATGTTATTGAGGTTTTTAAGTTGACGAAAGAAACCGGAATGCACCATTCAAATATTAATGTACAATTTCCAGGTTAAATAAAGTTTGGAATCTTACAGATTTTTATAATATTTTATTGAAGAATCTGACCCCATATAAGGAATTTTCCAAATGGCACACAACACTAAAGTAAAGGACTTTACACAACAGTGATATTTAAAGACTAATTAAATGAAAAGAAAATGGATTTTACAGGAAATTAAACATTGCTAGGACAATATAAATGATTACGGAATATGATGAAATTCTTCTCATCGTATCACACAAATAACTGAATAAATCGTTATTGCTCCGACTATTCAATAGATTTAGATTTCCAAGGTCAAGTAAATAAATCATAAAAGTCAATTAATGTGTGACTCAGGGCCATCTTAACTATTGCTATCTTAAGTGGGGATTTTTAGTAATACAATATCTAATAAATACTGTCCATTTTTTAAATTCACATTATTCCAAGAGAATATAGTAATCTTAAATATTTAAACTAACTATTTTATTTATTTTTAATATCATTATTGTAATTATTTTGTTCATTATAGCCACACTATTTGTTAATATTACTACTACTACTAATACTACTACTACTAATTAGCATGTATGCTTTATTAATATAGGTCATATCACGAGTTTAGAACGTTCGGCTTAATTTTGGCCTGTAAAATGCACATTTTAATGCCTGATCATTCGAGGTACAGTAGTTGTATATCATGGCATAAATAGAAATTCAATTTGAGGAAATGGTAAAATAAAAAACAATAGGGATGACAGGATTCGAATATAATTGTTATTGATGACTCATATATATTTATTGCAATATTAAAATAAATACATAATTAACAATTTGAGAAGATAATACTGCTAGTAGGCTATACATTACTCATACAAACTAGTGCCAGTTCTTCCCCTATATAGATATCTCTTTAGGATAGTCAATGTATTTCGTAGTAGGCCTACACCATTCCATTCACAACATGATGTCGCCAAAGATATAGTTATTATGCTAATTTCATAAAACAATAGTCTATTATTTTATTCTTTAAGTCCTATAATATAATAACATTTATAATATTGGAAGTTTCTTCTTGACGGATGATTTCTGATTTCCAGTTACAAAAACTCGATCGACTCAAAGACTGGAAAGAAAAATGATTAGGCTTTTATGAATCATAGTGTATCAAGCTGAAGGCGGCTATAGAGCTGCTATAATAAATAAGACTAAATCTAATGAGTTATGGTGTATTGTCGACACAGCATCGATACTGTAAATAATGTGTGCCATATATCTTCCTGCAAACGACCTATTTTACTTAATCAAAGTAATGTAATTAACAGGGCCCAGATTTTTATGACCTAAAAATACTTTAAAAATGAGCTATAAAATGACAACAAAAGTACAAAAAATGACCCGTTATCTAACCTTAATTAGATTTGTGTCTATTCTATATTTATGTTGTTGACCCAAGTAGACGCTTGTAATTAATTAATTGGTACATACGGTTAAATGCAACAGCAAACACCGTCTTTCTGTATCCAAATTAAAATAACAGGAAGATTGATTTATTAATGGTTATTTAGAGTTCTGATAGTATTCATTGTAAGTAAATGCACAAAAACTGTATGTAAAGCGAGAAACTACACAAGTCGAGAAAATAATGACTACATTAAAAAAAAGCTAAAAATATGAAATGTGGATAAATACCATAAAAATGGCCGAGAAAAGACCAAATAATGATACTGAATTTAAAAAAATGACCTAAAAATGGAAAGTTCGGGAAAATGACAAAAAAATCACCATTTTTATAATCTAGGAGACATGATCAGAATATCTGCACTAGTGGGCAACGTCCATGATATTCCAGTTAAAAAATGAAATGTCATCAAAATCCGGGCCCTGGTAATTAAGGACTACGTAAACTTAATTACCAGGACTACGTAAACTTTCATTACAGTTACTGTTGGCGTTGCCCAATTTAATAAAATACAACAGATTATTGAAGTGGATTGTACTGCTTTTATCAACTGCCTTGTACACGGAGTAACTTCAGGGATACTGTTAAAATATGGATTTTGGCTATGTCAACATTATTATAAGTTATGTACATACGTACAAGGGTTACGAAAGAAGAGTAGAGGGTATTTGCATAACCGTACTTTATATTGCTAAGACGATACTAATTGGCACAAGGAAGAAGTACTCAAACATTTCGTCTGTGGTTTATTTATAATAACTTCAGCTACATCAGGAAGTCAGAGGTGTGCTAAAGAATGTCTTAATCCGACACTTGGTTTTACATGTTATATTATCATTTGAAAAAGGCGTAAATAGTCACATTTACATTCCACCAAAATTAATTATGAATAAGTTCTTCTCTACAGACCCTTTTACCATACACTGCCATCTAACTGAATTTTACAGTTAATGAAAGTTATGAATTTATGAATAAATCTTAGAGACTTCCTTTGTTGACTAGCTAAGACTTTCGAGACTTGAAAATGCATTCACAATTCATACGCTCAAAAAACTAAAATTTCCCCGTTTTTGAAAATTGTTACTTAACGAGATTGGACAAAAAGTTTGAGAGTGGAAATTTCGTTAAGCTGCATGGCGAACGACTTCTTTCAGGTCACCGAAATCTACAGGAACTTCGACATAAGCCTATCAGAGTTTGTCCCAAAGTAATTTTTGTGAATAAGTTATTTCCTACAGGGATGGCAACACGAATTCACTGAATTAAATACTAGTTATTACAAATCCGTCGAATAAATATCGATTCAGAATTTTTTGTGCCCTAAGAATGGAAATGAGTCCTTGGAATAAGCCGCATTATCCTGGATTACTTCACTGCCCGAAGAAACTGGTGAGGCTGATGCTGATACTGATTTAAAGTTATTCTTTGCAGAGAAATGTGTTTTAATGGGTAGCTCTGGATAGAACGCTTCAAGTAACGTTGTATCAATGTATTCTACTGGTGGGACTTCTACAATTGGAGACCCGATCTTTTCGTAGAGGGGAGCACCAAAACTGGGGAAGCTGTAAGATGGTGCTTCATAGATACCACTGCTTGGGAAACTATAGTAAGGATATAGAGATTCTCCAAAAGAAGGAAAATCAAGATAATCTTGTTCAACTACGTAAGGATAAGATTCAAAAGGCGAACTGAAGTAAGGAGATTTATAAACATATTCTGACGGCGCCTTGAAGCCATATTCTACAGGGGTCTTAAAATATGGGAAAGACTTTTCTACTGGAGAACTGTAGAGAGGTACAACAGACTCTACAGGAGGGCTGTAGAAAGGTACTATTTTCTCTACAGGGGCGCTGTAATGTGGTACAACAGGGTCAAAGTATGGGTATAATGACTCAATTGGCGCTAGATAAGCTGGTTCTGAAAGAGCAGTGGCCACATCCTTCTGGTCCTCGGCTTTGTTCGTTATCGTAGTGGAATGATGGCGTATCTTCGAATCATCTCTTGCGTATGAGTTCTGGTTGTACAATGTGCCAGCCTTGTGATTTTCTGAAGTGCTAGTTGCGCTATTTTTATACGGAGGCACGAAAACTTCTGCTGACGACACTGCCAGTAGGCCAAAAAGAGCTAGCAATAACTGAAACATAAAAGTAAGTTAATTTTTTATTAGGATATTCTGCAATGCTATAGTTCCTGAAAACATAAACACTATATGTACCTAAATACATTTACATACAGTTAAATATAATTTTATCCTTCCATAAATACAACCTAAAATATCTTCTTGTAGGACTTTCAGTTCCATACACTTTTTTTATTTTGTTCGTCCAACTTTCGCTTGGTTTTCCTTTCCTGTTCTTTCTATGCATCACTTTTCTGGGTCTCTTCCATCGTTCATACTATGTAATTGCCCATACCATTGTAAGTTTTTTGCATTAATGCTTGCTGTTACTAGTATATCCTTTTCTGTGGTCATAATTACTTTCATTTCTACGTTTTTATCCTTTCTCTCCTTGATTCCCTGGCTCTCATCTCCAGTAATTCTCTTCTGTAGCTTTTAATATTCTTGTATTTTCTTCCGTCAATGATTCTGTTCCATTCAGTACTAGACCGAATACTTTCCATTATTCCCTTATATATTATTTTCTTTCTTTTTGCCAAAATATTAGTGCTCCACAGTATTGAATTTAACATTCCAACTCTTTTTCCCTTGACATATCCGTCTTTCAGTTCCTAATTTTGATGATGAATCGTGCTGTAGGATTGAGACTAAATATTTAAACCTGCAACCTTTTTAATTTTGTGTCCCCCGATTTCCAATTCATGCTTACTCATAGTAATATACTGTTTTATTATAGGTCTAATTGTTTATTAATCCCAAATTTTATAAGCTCGGAAATTAAATAGTTGAGTTCAAGATTTAATTGTGCGTGATTAAAACATCCCAAAAAGAAATCTCGCCGAGATGATCGCGTTTTGGAATCGCATTCGGGATGTCCCTGGTTCAAATCCCATGGCCGGCCAATTTGATTTTTTTTTTCGATTTCCTTAGTCATAAAGGCAATTGCTGAATTGGATGTTTATCTCTGATGAATCATCCCCCATGTTTCATCCTTTACCATAATCATTAAAATTATTGTTAGCTGAATTAACAGAAGCCATAAAATACATCAACAGTAGTACATCCAATGGCACTAGTGCTATTGGAGTTCGTACAGAGTAGCAGCGGGTTTCTTGAAAGTCAAGTAGGTCAGGTCAGGATAGCTGCTTTATTTATGCTGTAAGAAGAATTTATATTAGGCTATATGTAGACTAAATAATTCGGTAAAATCCCAAACTCTATTTAAACCTGAGAATTTCATATTAATAATTTTACGTATCTTAGAAGTAGACTATACAGAGTGGAAGGGATATAGGCTATCTACTGTGCAGATTTTAACAGCTTATTTCTTCGGTAGAAGTGAACAAAGAAATACAATACCATATTTGTTCCAAATGAGTACCTTTCTCAGAGAACAATTTGTTCCTAAACTTTAATCATGCTAAACTCTATAATTGTTGTCCATTCTATTTTTGTCTCATAAACGGGGAAAGAATAAGGAATGAATTTTCCCCTTGCAGTTTTTCAAACAAGCTGGCAGTTTTCCTGAAAATTCAATACAATGATTAATACGTGGACCACATAATAAACAACATAGGTCAACATCGAAGCAAGAGTGAGTCGTACCGTAGTGTATCTGATATTATCCGCGTGGCAGATGTCATTACCAACCGGAGCGGCTATCTAGCTGTGCGCTGTTGCAATAATTATTCTACTGAACAATTGCACCTAGTTATCTCATTTACCCTGAACGTAACCACAAAACTCAAAACAGGTTTTATGTTTTTTTTTTATGTTAGGCCTATCTACTATACCCTTCAATCTGCTCAGTTAATCTCCGTCCACTCCTTATGTGAGAAAGTTTGCGCAACACGTTTGAAACAACTTATTTCTATAGAAAATGTTTCAAATTAATTAATGCATTTATTTACAGTTGCTTAATGCATAATATTGTGATGTTTATGAGATCTGATAATAGGCTATCCCGTAACATCAATGGAGTTCTGAAAAGTTTATAAATTAATATTGCAATTATTTCACTATAAGCAGACTGAATTGTACAAGATGTAAAAATGTTTTTAAAGTTATATCACTCTCTTTCGATAATAACTTATATACCATCACTGAGTAATTATTACCGCTCTTTATTTTCCACGTCCCTTCCGATTTAGCTGTATCAATCGATTTGGAGCAACAAATCGTTGAGCCTTCCTTATACTCAAAACGAAATCTAGGCATACATCCTTGAAAATTTCCTAAAAGAAAATTTATTCTGTTCTGAATTTCGAAAATGTGTTCATAATTGCGTACTATATTCTGTTGTAATCCTTCTTTTTTTCTGAGCGAAAACTGTGTCAATAGTCTATGCATGAATGAGTATCAATCGACAGATATTTCCAGACTGGTTGAAATTCCTGGAAATCTGTCAAAAGAGGTAAAGTGTGAAAGCCTTGTACGGGTTTACTGGTACGTGTATTTGCAAGGAATCGCCTCAAAATTGACAGAAAATATTTCGTGCAGCTAAAAATTACTATTTTATATTTTATTAATATTTTTGTGTGTGAAAGATGGTTAGTTAATTTTATGGTAGGATTTGTGATTGTAAGGAGTATTTATGATCTTAAAAAATTCTGCATGATACGCATAATAATTTTGGAAGAATCTAGTGAAAGTAATTGAAGAATATACGCAATTTACATACGATATACATTCTTGTACACAGCCTGAAATGCATTCTCAATGTGCTCTTACAGAAATATGGTACCATAAATATCGCATTATTTTCTATAATTGAATCGGTCATTTAAGAAAGGGCTTAATGACAGAAAAGATCATTTTTCAGGAGAAGGAAAAAACTGTTTATTTACAGAAAGATTGACAGTTAGTAAATTCTTGCATATGCAATGTCTTGTAATAGGTGCATTTAAGATCTCTACATGTGAAATGGAAATACAGTGTGCTTACATGATGCATTATAGTAATTGAAAGTAATGGAATTGAGCCCTTTCAAAAGTATATATCTCAAACTTAACATAAAAATTGTGCAAAAACACACTTTTAAAATAAAATCAACTATTATTGATTGATTTATGTAGCATTAAAATATGATGTATGAAAAACTTAATATCTTGAATACTAAATACATTCCTACATCAATGAAAACATTCAGTAAGTGTAAAATCTACATATCTACATAGAAATGCTTATGTTCTTCTGGTATACGTTATAACACATTAGTTTTGACAAATGTTGCTTGGTGTAAATGGGAACATTATTTTCATAAGCACATTTTTTAGGAAGTTTCACAATTGATATTGCAGATATTTCACATCTGAGGTGTGGCTGATATATATCCCTAATGTATGTTGAAGCACAAATTTGTACTGAGTTCATTGAATCATAATGACATTCATTAAAAAACTTAGGTTTCAGTCTTTTGCAATAATTTTGCCACTATGTTGAGACTTGTAGAAAGTCATCAGCCAATACCAATAAAACGGTAAATTTTCCTTCTTTTGCTGAGTTGACAATGATTTGTACATATTCCCTGATAGAAAGAATTCTATCTAGCTTATAGATACATCTCTTGATTAAACCAAAATCAAGGAACAATGACCATAAGTCTTACATTCACTGCTTGGTATCAGAAAGGTTCAGTATTGAAAGGACTCCATTCCTGGAGTTGAGGCATTTCTAAACTGAATGGTATATTCAAGCTGCTGTAGAACTAACTTTAGTGGGTGGAATTGAGTCTTTCTTTAACAGAATCATGCATCTACCCCTGGTGAATCCATTTACCTCATAACATCCATTTTGGAAAAAAGTGACATTGAGCCCTTTCTTAAATGACCGATTCAATTGCTGTAGGTGGTTAGATAAAATAGTGGGCGGATTGGCCACTGGTTTAAATTACGTGACCCGTTGCTATTTTTGGGTGGTGGTTTTTCATATGACTGTCTCTTTTAATTGGAGAGGTTTCACAAAACTGCCGAATTTTACATGATTTTGTTCTTCACAACTCGTTCAAACCATAAAATGTGAAGCCACTTTGTTTATAAAATGTACGAATCACTAGTAAAATGAGTAAAAACATGGTAAGTTTTATCAGCTGTATAGTTTATAGGCTATTGTCAGTACTCAGTGCCAGCAGTTCAAACAATATGCTAAGTGAGACCGGAAATTGTAGTTGATGTGAATAAGGAACCGCTCTTTCATCACTTTTCATTACACCCATTTTTAGCTTTACAGAATACTAGAATTTGAACTAATCGTCTAAGCTTTGTATGCTTTCTACAGGCATTGTTCGTTTTTTACTCCATCCTTCCTACCCTACGCTGACCGTGACTTTAAGTTTAATGTTCTCCCTCAGAAGACGTATTACGAAATCAACAATAAAAATGATAAAATGCCCTGAAATGAAAATCAGTCCATGAGAAAACAAAACGTATGCCTATATATTTATATAAAATTATAATTATGTACTTTATTTAAATAAAAGTTCATTTTGAACCACCCACGAATCCAAAAATATATCAGCTAAAATAAAATATTACCAATATAATTTTTTCCTCAGTTCTGTATTCTGTTTGTTGATGAGAATATAAATGCGAATATGCTCGTAATGAATTTACTTTATAACTTTTTAAAACGATAATTCTTTCTTTTCGATCGAATCTTGTAATTTAAAACATGGCATGTCGAAAGTGTGTGCCAGTCTATCTTTTCTTGAGCAACAGCCTCCCAGCATTGAAAACGCCGAAACCGCGAAGAGCTCGGGAAATCCGGGATTTGAATCATGCGCGGAAACTTTGTGTTGGTAGCATTAATACCGGCTCTCTATACATATGATTGTATGTAGCAATGTGCTAAAAATGACAAATCAATCTTAAAATTACTCTAAACCTTATAAGTTCAATCGTGTGTGGGGGAGAGGACACGAAATTTTCAGCACCGAGTAGCAACTGAGCTTGCTATGTCACTGCTTTCAGAGTTTTTATAAGGCATCCTTTGTTATACCAAACGCCTTAAGTATATTAATACTATATGTAAGAGCTGTTCCCCGGGCTCCGAAAAGGAGACCTATCAACCATCTATGCATTTTTTTGGCAATATCTCTAACTGTATTAAACGAACCATGAAGTAACGTGTAGGCCTACGTCATCTGAAGGTTCCATTAAAGGTGCCGACATTTGATGATTGATAGAAAATCCAACAAGGGCTTTGTTCTGCATCCCACTATTAGACTTGAGCGTGAAAATAAACATGCAGTTGATGCCGAAAAGAAGAGGTAGGCCTATTATGAACCGTGCTTCACTCACTTGGAACAAAAATATCACATAAGAACTGGGAAGTTAAACGATTCCCTCCAAATTGTACATAACCATCCGTATAACGTCAAGTGAATAAATGAATGAAATTTATCTTTGATTTAACCTAGCTCTCCCAGTACCCCTACTGATTGATTTTGACCTGAATTTTGACTAAAAAATTTCTTCTTTAATGCAGCAGAAAATAAATTTTCTATTTTAATAGGTTGCCTTCAAGATTTATCGGTAGGCTGAACCTATTTCCCTAGTAATTGGGGCAGCTATCCCTTGTGGATTTTCTCTCTCCTACCAAATCTCAACAAAACACAAGAAACTCAAAATACATTCAAACCGCAATATTTATTTTGTCTGTATTTATGTAAAGTTGACCGTCAATTAACAGGCTATCAAATACATAAATTTCCCTCATATTTTCTGAAATCGGCTGGAATTATTGTTGACATGTAATTTTAAATGTCTAGTGAGGAAATAATTTGCCGGATAGCAGTAGGCTTGTGATTTAAAGACTCATCACTACATCAGCACATGCACAGGAACCTTCTAAAAGCCATCATTTATAACTTACATTTCACATAAACTAAAATATTTCAAGGATTTATGTTAATTAATACGCATCAAATAAAAACTGATGTTCTAGTCAATTTTGGCCAAAGTAGGTCGGTCCTCGTAATTGGCTGAAGTTTCAAGAACGGTATAAAATAAATTTACAATTTAACATTATATGTATGCTCAATTGGAGAATGAAAATAAATGAAATGCAAGTTTCACAAACAACTTGTACGTGACACACTTGTGCAACGGGCCATTGATCGGGAATTATAATAGACTATTGAGGCGTACTATTTGCTAATTATTATATTTATTAAGTTCTAAATAAGTTATTTTCAAACAGATTCTGTGTAAGTTTACTTCTAACTATTTTATCAAAATTGTTTCCACAAATATTCTCCAATTGAACTGTATTTTGTAAATAGTTTGGACAAATCTGTAAAACATCTTATATTTGGTCAAGCAAATATGTGACTGGTAATGTGATCAGAATTTTTACAGCTACGTTTGTTATATAAATTAATATCATTGTTGCTAGTGCAAAGCGTGTTTCTATACATAGGCCTGTTGTATGTCAGGATGTTTTGTTTTGTCTCCAAGAAACCTGCTCTGTTAATATTTGTTGTCCTGCTATTACTGCTTTGAAATGAATTAATAACACGATGGCTTTCTAATTATAAATGTTAGAGGCACGTACGTATTACTGGTCATGATCAAGACGTGATTGTTTGTAGTTTGACATTTGGTTTTCAAACAAGAATTAACTTTACAGAAATTTGACTTACCGCCTGCATCATTGCGAAACGCTTCATCTGGTGAGATCTTTTGATATGTTAAAAAAATACAGAAGAGATTGGTTTTATACTCAGATAAATGATAAGTATTACAAACTGGCTTCATTACAGAATCTTTGTCAAGGCTTCCTGTATAGAAAAAGAAAAACGTGTACTGAAATATTAACTGTAAACAATCTTTAGAAATTTCTCAAAGCATTTCAGATGTTTATACAACTGTTTACAATTTCTCCGTGGACATGACTTTACAACATAAATACACAAAGGCATGATTCACCCTGTGCGTGATTCTGAGGGAAAATAATTCACATTTTTTTGGAAGGAGATCCACACATGATTATTTCGTTGTTTGTATACAAGTTTGTTTCTTCGTGGCCATATGGCGTCTGCAAAATTGCGAAACAGTGGAGACACCACGTGTTCCATAGGACGAACGCGTACTCATCAGATTTCATTTAAATATGACGTGACTCTAAAAGTCTTTACACACTTCATTATCTCTCATCTCAGCAGATTATCGGTATAGTGACAGCGAACATGGCATTCAGAGTAAGTTCACGGACTGTTACATTGCATCATTATTTACTTTTATTTCAGTTTCTTCCTTCCGAATCGGCACGAATCTCTGTTGTTGACAATATTACGTGAGGCTATCTCTTGTCATGATTCTCATCCAGGGATGCTGATTAAAATGTGTGTCTAGGTCATGCAGTGTGAGATCAGCAAAATATTTTGTGTTGACTTTGCAGAAATGTAAGCAATGCAATCTCATCTTCTTTGTCTATAAATATATAACTTGAACAGAGCTTAAAAATATTTATGTTTTAAACGGGAAGACAATAATTTGCATAATAATTGAGCATTAAATGTGAAGAACTATATAAAATATAAGAGATATTGTCATTTCCCTTTGAATAAAAAAAAAAATGACATATTTAATACTACTTTTCGTTATAGCATAACATACTTAGGAATCTGCATGGATAAAAGGGATATAGCCTATACTTTGGTCAGAGTCTGAGACAGTGGAATTGGTAGATATTTTCTAAAGTAAACAAGTACAGTAAATCTGTCTCACTCTAGCACATTACTCCTATCTACGTAAGAGTAAATACGAAAGTCTGGCTCACCCTTACGTAGATAGGAGTAATGTGTTTCAGTGAGACAGACTTATTTGTTTAAGGGCCGTTTTAAGGCGGAAAAGAGGCCTATCAACTCATTGCACTGTTGAAAAAGACCTCACCAAAGTATAAAACAGTAATCTTTTTTCTAAAGTGAAAGTTAAAATTAATATCAGTAGTTTTGATTTAAGAATGATTTAAGCATGCAAAGAATCCAATATGCTAAATAATAGATCAGTGGGTGATCTTAATGTCGACCAGAACTTGCTAGATGCTTAAAATACTGAATATTGAATAAACAGTTCAATATGAATAATGTTTCTAATAATAATAATAATGATAATAATTTTGAAGCTTCCTTAGATGACAAAAACGAAATTACCTAATGAAAATCTGAATTTAACTTTACGTTTATGACGTGTCCCTAAAATATTTTCAATAGAAATCCATGAAATTAACGTTGTATACAAAACATATTTACTACAGTTTATTACGTAAAATTATAAACGATATAAGTACTTTTGAGAAGCTACCACTAGAGAAGAATACCACTAGTGCTGAAAAATGTAATAAGTATACATTATATTTTCACTGCACCATGTTTGACTTTTTATTATTTATTAAGATTGAAGCAGTAAACAAAAGAGTGACAATTCTCAGGAATACCTTGGATAGAATTGACCGATAGGTAATAGGATAAACAGGTCCAGTTTTTCGTGTCAAAAGTATGAACTTTATGTCGTAATTTAAAATGCCCCATGTCATGCCGTTTATTTATTCATTTTTGAATAGTCGAACCTTAAAACAGTAAGATTTACAATCCAAAGCTATTTTCATTCAACTGACTGCAATATCAAAATCTCCTTTTTTCCGGCAAAGCGTGAATGTTCAATCATTTTGTTTTTGTAACGAATAAACTTTAAATTTAGCAATGTCTTAATAAAAATATGTACATTAGCTCACCTAATAGGCCTACACAAATTCCACACCAAAAATGATAAAGATTAATAGATCTACAAAACAGAAAAAACCAGCACAACGAGCTTACTATAGAGCATGAAAACTTGTATTTCATTACCATTTCTAATAACATTGTGTTATTTTCATATTGTTCGAACGATAACTCAACAGTGATGGATAATTCTGATGATGGTAATATGTCAGTGTATTTCCTAATTTAGATATTTCGTACTCGTAAAAGTAAAAATAGCTGCGAATTTGTATAAGCCCGATAGCGGACCATAAATATTAAGGGTCAGGAAGTGTTTTTCAGATGTTTCGTATTTACTTCAGCAACGAGACTAATACAATGAATGGTTTTCTGAGGGAAATAAGTCCTCAAACATTCAATAATTATTTTGTAGGCCTATCGTGGAAGTTGTGGCCGTCGGAATTACGTTTGTTGTATTGTATATGTATTAATTCCATAAAAAAATGGTAGGATATTCAAAGCATTTTCGGTACCGTATTAAATAATAATTAATGAATTCTAGATGAGAGAAAATAATTCTGGGAGTTTAACATGTTATACAATAGTAACAGCATTATATGGATTCAAATAAATTCTAAATATATTATATTGTATACTGCAAATCACTCGCCCCCACACTTTAAAAGTGTGTCCGAACTTGTTGACTAGATGGGCAGCTTGTAGCTAGTCTTCAAAGGTTGTATACGAAAAATGTTACAAAATTAATAAATGAATGAATTCAGTTTGTGTACAAAGTTTAAACAAAATAGTTTGAACCGTTTTTGAGGAAAGCGCAAAAATAAGTTGAATATTCGTGTAAAATGGTTGTAAAAGTAAAAGGAAGTCACCGCCATGTTTCAAATTACATCTCCTGAAAGTAGGCCTACCTAATCCAAATATAAAATAGTTGTGCGATTGTTTTCTTGTTTTTGATCTATGCTGTTCACAAATACACATACAGATACGTTTCCTAAAATGGAGTTTTTATATTAAGAGAACATAAAAGCATGTATTAATGTTGGAATCTCGTTCCGGACAGTTTTCCCAAACCGTTTTCAAAGGCTAGCATTCCCATAGTTAAGTTTGCACAAAAACTTTTCTGTTTAACTTAGTCTATTTTTCTCAGTCGGAAGTTCCCAAAGCTGTTTTAACAAAACAAATTTATAAACATTCCGTTCTTTCTTGACCTTGGCCATTTTCCCAGTATATTTATTTCATTAAGTTTAACTATGGTTAATAATTAATAAACACCCATCCTTAATTGTTATGTAACAGAAGGGATGTAAAGTATTTATTTTCTTTTGCCTGGAAGAACAGAAAACCACAGTAAACCACAATACTGATGTAATTTTCATAATAAAATAAAAAGAATTGAATTACATGATGTTAAAGTTTAAAACTTTGTCTCATCACAAGCTCCGTTACAAATTATTTATTAAAAGTGATGGTGCAAGGTACCAAACAAATCTTTTATAATGCTCATTAGTAAAAGTAGCTTTAAAAACAGCTTAATTAATCGTCAACCCACCTTGCCCATCCTCTGTGGGTCCGGATATCCACCACCCCCACCAACTTGAGTGAACTGGCTCATAGTCCGCCGCGTAAAAACGACGAAGTAAACAGGTCATAGGCTCACAAGAGTAGGAAGAATAGGTATATTTATATTTTGTTTTCATTGCGCTGAATTGTGCTGAAAGAAATATTATGTTAGTATTGTCTCGAGAAGACAAGTTTTTTTCCAGGTTAATCATAACAGTACTGTACTTTGTTAACAAAATAGAAATACTAATGAAAATCTATTTTCATATGATTTTAGTGTTAACTGACATGAAGCATCAACGTAGGTCATTGTATCATAATTCGTTTTCTCCTGCCCAAGCTGACAGTCGAATGAATATTCAAATTTGAACGATCTCTGTTCTATGAAAAATCGGACAACAATAAGATTTTTAAACATTTTTTCTTTCTTTCTTTTTGCCTCATGTATATCCTCAGAATCTTAGTAATACGGTATGAGTGGTTCAGTTCCATCTCTCAATCTTTTGTTTAAAACCTTGTTTTTCTTACGGGTTACGATGTCTGTGATCCCGGACAGATAGGCCTATTCACACATTTAACAAAATCCTGACAATATTTTTGGTCATCTCGTTAATATCCACAATTATAAAATATGAACAAATTTATGCTTTTCTAAGAAAGACAATTTGAATAACATCTATTGAAAATAGTTAGAAAGTGATGTCTTGTGTATTTAGACAAGTGGATGTCAGAACAAAATCTCCTGAACAGCACTCTTAAAGTAGATTGGTAGAAAATATCGAGATATCTTTTACGCGAACAGTTTATCTTCCCTCCTTTATCATCCCTGAATTGTTATAAACTCCTGAATACCCAAGGTATTCGAAATTTACAATGATGCTTGTGGTGTGGGACGGATGTATAGTTGTGAACGGATATTTACTTAAACATGAAACTGTCGCCACGCCGCCGCGGAATTTTATCTCGCAGGAACTCTTCTAGATTTCATAAATGGGAATGTAAATAAATTTTATATACACATAAATGCAATCGAACTGGGCTAGGATCGAACCCGCTAACTTGGGAACAGAAAATCAGTGCTTTATGTTCTGCTACATCCATGCAGACAGTGAACTTTCATATCACACTGTCGAAGAATTCAACGTTCTGCAGCGTTGACATATTTGACACCGGAAATGCATTCTTGATTCAGAAGTGCTTTTATCATTTCGTCTCAGGTCCTATTAACAGTCAGAGGTGTGAATTTCAAAATAATGGAAATATAATAATAAATTACATTCTGATATATGTTCATGCTTTAGTGTGTTGTTTCTACCAGCATTAAAATGTAATTATAGGTAAATAAATACATATTTAAAGCAAATGAAAACTTAATATAGTTCTCCCCCAAAATATATATGTCTTATTGATTGTTAAAACAGATGGAATTGGTTAATTAACTTTTTAAATATTATGTTCATTTATGACTAAAGCAAACCTGATATTTTCAAGAAGCCAACTTAATATTCAGACTCTGATTTTAATTAGTACTAAAAATTAATCCTTTATTATGTATTAATTTTAATCCAATTAGAGTTAATTTTCCCAAAACATTAAAGATGTATTTTGGAGGATTCGTACAATTGAGCTTTTTCCACGATAATCGAATTATTATAAATAGGGCTAAAGTGTTTTACTATAGTTTTCACATTTTGAACTGAATAAATAAATTTAATTTTTCTGACCTGGTGATGTAGATAGAACATCTCTTCGGGTTCTAACTACTATAATAGTTTAATTATTATGGGATGTACAAAGAATACTACAAGTTCTCGTTTTTTGAAGATTGAAAGCAAGTTCTTTAAATAAAGCTCCACAGTACCAGTCTCTGAAAATATTTGTGGGAAGTATAGATAGAAAAAAATGTGATAGTTAAATGTCTGTTCAATGTATTCATTTAAACAGGATTTTTAGTTATTTTTGTTGTTGCAATGAATAATGACTGCCAGATAAAATTGTATTCTTAGGTAGAAAAGTACGTAATCTTTTTTTAGTTGCTAGCTCGAAGGTAATACGCACAGATCTTAAAGCCTACTTAACTGTATAATGCAAAATACTATTATAGGTAAATCCTGCTTTTATTCAGTGCGCTTGGTTCTCAATTGCATCTGTTCCGTTTTTCTTTCCTACTTGAACTTCAAAATTCTTTTTTGTTCGGAAATCAGGTGTGTTGTTTTTCAATTGGGAGAAATATTGTTGATACCATATCCGATGTGCTTTACCCATTAAACCTGTATTTAAATCACATTCAAGTAGCAAAAAAGAAAATCATTAGTTTATTTTTTAATTTGGAGTATCTAAATTTAGTCTATATTAAGTTTTTGTTGTTTCTTATAAAAATCGAAAACTAGCATAGGATATACTGATCTAATTACCATTAGTTACTTAGTTGGTTGCACAACGGCCTGTTACCCGACGCGGATTCAAACCCGTAAGAAGTAGGTACATTATTCTGTGAAGAAATATTCAGTATGGATCACCTTGTGGGCGCAATTTTATATTTATAACAAAGCCAATAATTAGTTGACATAATGTATGAATTTTTTTCTATAATTTTCTGTCGTTTTTACGATTACTCTATAAATTGTTTAAATTCTAATCTCGCGTTGGAATTTTCAGCTTTTTTAAAGATATAAATCTTGCCACCCGTAAATGTTTTTAAAAATTTTTCTCCCTAGGCGGCCGCCCAGTTCGCCTATATGGACGAAGCGAGTGAATTTTGTAGATTGTATGTTTTCTCGCCCTGTACAATATTTTATAGGGTATTAACGTGACCAGAAAAATGATTTGTATTCAAATTATAATTAATTGAACAGACAAAATATGTCAAACTTTCCTGTACAAATTTACATGAGTTTATATTTAAAAAAACATTGAAATTAAAACTCCTGAAAATACATTATTCCCCTCTAAGTACCTGAAACTATTCAAGTACTCTGACTCTATAATAGATACTTATCATATTATTTATGTGATCCAATTTCTATGATGGTATTTACTTTAGTCTAAGTTGTGGGAAAAAATATCTCTTAATACTTCGTTATTAGAAATAATAAAACTGAGAACTTTCATTTTATTGCAACTATGTTTTCTAGATGGCACGTGATTTCTTAAAAAAATATTCGTATAACTTCAAAAAATCTTAAAAAGCACTTACCTTTAGATTGGTGTAATTATATGATTAAAAATCTAAAAATATCGATGGAAAGAAAAACAAGATGGCTATAATTATCATTATAGGCTATTAGATTCGCACCATTTTCACTAAGCGCTGTACTCACTTCCAAAAGAAAGTTACATTGTCAAAGGTCGTAGGTCAGAAATCATTCGGCACTCTGAATCTTCACTCTATTGTTCATCTTCCGATACTGGAAAACATTTGTAAAGTACCGACTTAATGAGGAAGGTGAAAGGAAAGAAGTTTACTAAACAAAACTGTTCGTAAGTGTACACTGGATTCGATCTTATTTCAACTTCCGCATGCTATCAACATATATTCGCATCCAAATAATACCAATAGATTTGTGTTAGGTCACGATTATTTAATTTATATCACGGCTGCTGAAATCTCACTGACATCACTAATAATATCGAGAGATTTATTGTTATTTAACAATCTCTTTCTTATAACTGCCTAATGGAAAGGAACAGAGTTGAAGTACAGAGTTTTTATATGTGTGTAGTTGTACATAATAAACGCTTACCTTGTAAACATACGAATATTTTAAAGTTCTCGGAAATCATTAATGTCGCTTACTAAGAAAGGAGTTTTAAATCATAACATAATAAATATTTTTATGTCAATAAAACCTTCAAAAATGTTTATTCATATAATAAATAAGTACATTTGGCCATGGATCGGGTTCATCTATCCTAGGAATGTTTTCCGACGATGCTCATCTGAAAAGTCCCCTGAAATGCAATATATCACGAATAGTTTCAAAAGATCTTTCGATTCTTACTAGAGTAATCATAACGACCTTGAGGCCAATTCGTGACACTGAAGCGAAGTAATAATAAAGAATTATTCAAGGAGCTTGTCATGTGCAATTTTGCTTTAAAACAAAATGTTCAAATAACAGACTTTAATCTAAAATAGACTTTTCCATGAGTAAAACTAGGCGGTGTTTGTTTCTCATCCTATCATATGCAGATGATAAAATCAGGGTAAATATGTTTTATGTTATTTATTTTGACTAGCTTCCTATTTGGCTTTCTTCAATAAAATTAAGGGTTGCAGATGAACAAAGCATCCTGCGAAAGCAAGTAACTTCAGGTATAAAAAACAAATATTTCCAATAATTATTATTATTTCGACAAATTAATTAAAACTGTTCTATAGAATAAATAAATGCTGTTATTTATTTTATTGTTATTAATTTGAGAACATAACAGGCACATTGCCTAATTACATAATTCTCTTATATTAATTAAACATTCTTATAATACTAATATTAAATATTTGAACTAATACTAAAAAACATACAATATAAAAAGTAATGGTGGGAACAGAGAAAAATCTAAAAAAAAGAAATGATTTAAATAAAGAAAATGGCAAGGAGCATATTTATATTACCGTTTATTCAGTAGAATTTACACAATCGATCAGTGTCTGTGTATAATAATGTTATATTTTTAGTTTATAATTTTTAACTATTTTAGTTTTGACCACAAGTTCTTTTAAACCGATTATTATTCGTATTAAATATGTCTATATCACCCTTTTATGCAATTTATTTTTTAGACGGAGTACATAATTGTTATGACCATCTGTGTTTGCTTTTGATTACGTAATTTATATCATCTAAAACGTGCAACATAAAAAATAAATATTCGATAATGTAATTTATCTTTTTTTACTTATTTAGTAATTTGGCAATTTCGTCTGTGATACGCGTAATTAATCTATTAATACATCTATAACAAAATATCTTCTCATGTCTGAGGTTGAGGAGTACAGAAGGTTCCCGAATATGCTGAGGGAAGCTTTCAGGACGGTCAGACATACCTCTTTCATTAAATATTCTGCAGAATTGCACAAAGAGTGCCGGAATTGCTGATCTTACTCCCACCATCAGCCCAAAGATGGTAATTGTAGGCAGTGAATACTTTTTTTTTGTGGTAGGGCCTATGTGATGGTAGAATAGTAAATATAGGCTATTTGTCTTCATGTATTTCTGTTGGTTGGTTGCTACTTGTCTCAAACCCCATGGTGGGATCTATTAATTATGTTTGCTGAGCCTGGTAGAATGGCGATCTTGTCGATTCATTTGAAAGATCCATTGACGAAACGCTGTGTACCTCGTCTGCTATTTGTAACTGCTCTTCTCGTCTTCATTGTTTACTTTTTTTTTTTGTTACGATACCCATATATTCCGTTCATGTGTATTTCTTCAATAACTTTTATCCAACGACATATGTTGCCGATTTCTCTCATTAGTATTTTTAAATCTGTATACGTCCACTATTAGTCTATTTTTTTACCCCAAATTTTCAAACAAATTTCGTTATTACGTGTATATCAAGAATAAATTTCACACATATAACCTTCCACTTCCACCCGAAAAATGTCTTTTTATTTCATTGATGCTATAGGATTTGTAATTAATTGAGGAAAAGGGGATGTCAAGAACTGAAATTATATAATGCAATATTTTGAACAATTAATATGGTTTAATGTATAGAGGAGTATGGCGTGTCAGAATTCGGGAAAAAAATATCTTATTAATTGTTACAGACTTTGTATAAGTTGATAAAAACGGATGTTTTTATTAGTGTGGACGAAAGAAGTCGACGAAACCTCCATGGACCTGTCTGTGATAAAAATTCAGTGGACGTCACATCGTTCCACTAAAGAAAACGAAACCCTAGTAGACTGAACAAGTTGGACGAAAGGTCATGGAAGGGATGCAACTATAAAACTAAACTCATGTTTTGTTTAGTTTTTCCATAATTGCCAGTCGGCATCTTGTTTTCACTGCTGCTGAAAAAATACGTAACTTTTTGAATATTTCATTCATTGCATTTTTCGCAAAGCTTTATTAAGTTATATTAACTGAAGTACCTGTAAAATCTCTGTTAGTTATTATTCACGCAGGAGAAAAATTCTGAAGAACATTCCAACCAGGTTGAACCATGGCACGGATAACAAATAATTTTGTTTAATATTTTCTTCATTCAGAATCCCGCCATACCCATAACGTAGCAGTTCACAACCGTCGTTGAATAACCATAAAAAGAGTTTGCTCTTTCAGGGTTCTGCTAAGATAATGATAAAGAATTACATTCACTTGGAGCTATTTATTTATTTATTTTAAAACACTTCTTCCAACTATTTACTATTTCTCCTACTATGATGACGCCATTATAGATATTATTGTTATTCTGTTTATTATTGAAAGTAACGCGAACTTCATATAGCTTGCCAAATTAACCGTAGAGACATAAATTTGCATGAATTCGCGCTAAATGACAATTTTTCTACACTCTGTACATGCAGTTCTGTAATTCTTAATCTTGACTTTGTTCAGGGACTAACAGTACTGGTTTGCACCCTCACCGTCATCAGTTGTCAACCCTTTATACCAGGTCAGAGTTCATCACTCAGCACTGCAGAGAAGTCCTCTTCCGGCAATTTTGTCAACCACAACTACTATTCGAGAGATGACTCGAGGGTTCAACATGTTTCCACTACAGTTCTGGACAACTCGGCATCTGCAAAAGTATTGGCAGAAGCGGTGTTTGAACCTGGGATGCCTATAGTGGAAACTATAGTGGAGGCAGCTGAACCTGTTCTTGCCATTGCTCCACCTCCCGAGGCTGCTATTTCTATAACTGAACCGAACTTTCCAATCATCGAAGTCTTTCCACCTGCCCCCTATTTCCATCAGATAGATCCTTTGTTTCCATTTTTACCTTTCTATCCTAATCCCATACATGAAGCAGGATCTCCCATCGTTGAACGATCACTTCCGTTTGTTGAATCATTAGCTCCAGTTGCAGAGAAGTTCCTCTCAGTATATCCATACTTTCCAAAACCAGTTTTAGAGACCGAAATTGTTGAGAAAATACCACCATATTACCCTTACTTTTTTAAACCTGTTGTAGAAACCGAAGTCTTTGAAAAATTCCCTTCTTATTTTCCCTACGGTGTTCCTAATCCCGTCATGGAAACTGAATTTCTCGAAAAAGTCCCAGCATTCTTTCCTTTTGTTTCAAATCCTTCTGTAGGAACTCAGATTATCGAACAAGTTCCACAGTATTTTCCTTTTGTCTCAAAACCCACTTTAGAGAAAGAGGTCATTGAGAAATTTGGTCCTTATTTTCCTTACTTTCCCAAACCTGTTGTAGAAACAGAAGTAATTGAAAAACTTGCACCAAACCTACCTTACTTTCCTAAGCCTATTTTGGAAACTGAGATTATTGAGAAATTTGGCCCATACTTTCCTTACTTTCCTAAACCTGCTCTAGAAACAGAAATTATTGAAAAAATTGCTCCAACTTATCCTTTCTTCCCAAAACCTGCTGTAGAAACCGACATAATAGAAAAATTTAATCCATATTTTCCTTACTTTCCTAAACCTGCTGTAGAAACTGAAATTATTGAAAAAATTGCACCAAACCATCCATTCCTTGCAAAACCTGTTGTAGAAACTGACATAATTGAAAAATTCGGTCCATATTTTCCTTACTTTCCTAAACCTGCTGTAGAAACTGAAATTATTGAAAAAGTTGCACCAAACTATCCATTCCTTGCAAAACCTGTTGTAGAAACCGACATAATTGAAAAATTTGGTCCATACTTTCCATACTTCACGAAACCTGCTGTAGAAACTGAAATTACAGAACGAATTGTCCCAAACTATCCTTTCCTTCCTAAACCTGTTGTAGAGACCGAGCTAATTGAAAAATTTGGACCTTATTTGCCATACATTCCTAAAATTTCAGCAGAAAAAGAAATTATTGAGAAAGTTTCCACAAATTTTCCTTACTTTCCTAAACCCTTAGTAGAAACAGAAATTGTTGAGAAAACTTATCCATACTTCTCATATTTCCCTAAACCCATTTTAGAAAAAGAAGTCATCGAAAAAACACCACAGTTTCCTTACTTCCCTAGGCCTGTTGTAGAAACTGAAGTCTTTGAAAATGTTGGTCCATATTTCCCATATTTTCCTAAACCTATTGTAGAGGCTGAAGTTCCATTCACTCAGTCATTTCTTCCATACTTACCCTATTACTCCAAGCCTATTTTCGAGACACTACAAGTTGAGCCCACCACTCCAGTTGAAACAATAGTACCAATTCCTGAGCAGTTTTTCCCTGTCTACCTTCCTAAACCGTTTTTAGAAACAGAGGTTATTGAAAAAATTGTTCCTAACTTACCTTATTTTCCTAAACCTGTCTTAGAAACCGATATTATTGAAAAAACACCCAAAACATCTATAGAAACTGAGGTTGTAGAGAAATTTCCTCAGTATTTTGGCTACTATCCTAAACCAGTAGTTGAAAATGAAATCACAGTGGCTGAGAAAATTGCTCCTTTGTATTCTTACTATTCAAATGGCGTTTCTTCTTCAGCACCTTCTTATTACAAAACTGTTGTGGAAACACCTAAATCACTCGATACTCCACTTCCCCCTCCTAAATCTGGTGGCGAAACAGCAGGTCCATTCCATCAGCAAATGTTTCCCAACAACTATCCAAACTACCCAGCATATGTAGGCATTAATGAAAAAACAGCCGAAGTAAAGTAGATAAATTATTCGGTTTTTTAGATACAATTATTTTTATTTGACAAAGTAGTCAGTAGTTCATGAATGGCAGGATTCTATTTCAATCTCACAGTAAGAAATACCATATTTCAAACTTCTTACCCTTCTTTAGAAGCTCTAAAATAGTGTTAAAAACCTTGTAAATGTGATATTATCTCTCTCCTTTTAATATTTGTTAACATTTATTTATTTATTTACATGAGTTTATATCACTTTCTCGCTTTAATATTTTGTAGAATAGTGCAAGAGTACAAATGATATGTGTATTGTGCATTATAACAAGTTTATAGTGTATGGACAACTCATTTCCACGTAATATATTTTTATGACGAGTATTTTTAATGTATTTTATAAGATGCTGATATTTTTGTATTATATTATAATCATTTAAGAATCAATATATAATTTTGTAATGAATTAAAACTTTTATATTCTATTTGTAATAATTTGTATCTTTTATAATAAATATTACATGCAAAGCTTATCGTTTTGTTTATATGGGTTCTGAGTTCACCTTATTTGAAAATTTAATAAAATCATATTCTTTTCAACAATAAATGCTTCATTCTATACACCAGCCCTTTGCAATGTGGCAATTAGTTGTGAGAAACATTTTATGCTTACTGTGGTATCTATCAGTTATATTTTTAGAATGTGTTTCACTCCGTTAGCAAATCGATTGATTCATAATTTCTGTAGGAAGCCAGTTAATTTCTAAATATGTACGTTATAATTATATACATTCGTCCTTATGATTTAATTGAAGACGGTGCCTTATTGAAGTTAATTATGTCTTCTCAAAAACACTTAGACGTGTCATGCGTGAACAAAAGGTTTTCGAAAAAAGCACCTCTTACAAAATCGTAAGAGCTGTTTTGGAGGAAATCGGGACAAACGAAATTTTCTTCATGTAAAGTCCCCTTAAGAATAAAAGAAAGTCGTCACCAATCTCCGTGTCACATCCCCAGAAGGTACCTAACCCAAATACAAAATTTTGTTTTCATACGATTTTCCGTTACAAGAGCCCGTATTGCAAAGAACGCGTTATTGATAGTGGATGGCTTATAACTACCCTCCAGAGATTTTTTTTTCGAAAAATGGTTGTGAATAAAAGTTTTAGCTCATGGTATAAACAACCCATGTGCAAAATTTAGAGCCGTTTTCGAGAAAATCGCGAAAACGAAAATTTATTAATGTAAAGTCTCCTTAAAATAAGAAAAACTTGTCTCCAAATTCTTCTTGTCCAATCCTTAGACAAAATTTTGTTTTCGTACGATTTTCCTTTCTGGAGCTACACAGACACACATCCTCACAGACACACATCCTTACAGACACACACACACAACAGACACACACACAGTCATGTTTCCGAAAGTACTATTTTTGATTCAGAGGACCTCACAACGTGTATTTATGTTAAAAACTCAACGTCGAATTTAGGAGTCGAAAACAATATTTCCTCTACTATAACTTAGTAACTAGGTACGGTCAGAGGAAGTAGTAATTAAACAGCAGTGATTTTCCACGCAGTACAGGGTCAAGACACAGAATAAGGACTTCGTTGTAAAGTTTCTTATGGGCCATTCAGCATTCAGCATTCACAATGCATTACGTAAACGTGAAACTTAAACGTAAAATTAAACGTAACGTAGAACCTTGCAAACACCAAGCTTCTGCGTTACGTTTATGCGAAAAATAACGATACAACCAATCAGAGAACAGAACAGGAGACGGAAGTGGAAGTAGCCAAGAGATGGCGTCTATGAATGAGAAACTTGTAACGGTGTATCCTATCCCTGTCTTTATGATAAATGGCATCCATTATGTAAAGATGCGGCATTGAAGGAAAATATATGAACATTAGTTCCCCAAGAAATGAACTACAGTAGTAAGTACAGCCCATATAATATTCTGTTAATTTTTATGTCTGCATACGCTTGTATGATTTCAATTTTTAATGGCCTACACATGTTTAATAGGAACATGAAAGTATTTCCGTCTGCTGCAGACATTTTATCAGCTGTAAACGTTCTCGTTTGTGATTAGTGTCATCTACGTTTAAGTTTTCATTGCGAATGCTCAATGCCGTGCTAAAGTTTGCGTTTAAGTTCTTACGTTTACGGTTAAGTTTCTATCTGAATGGCCCAAGTCTTACGCGTCACAACACCGAATACCTATTTAACATTTTTAAATATTTGGAATTATCTGTTTAGAACAGTTTAAATCAAATCGTGCGATTACAAAAATTGTTATTGTTTAGTTAAACATAAACCACTATAATAGGGGATAATCGGTACCTCAGTCGGTAACGTATTTGGTTTTGTAAGTCCCCTGTATACCAAGCGTTTCTCAAACTCCTTCATTGTGTTAGCATTCAGAGTCGCTTTTGGTACAGCGGACTATATCGTGAACAGACGAAGGGAATCACAATCATAATGTAGTTTGAGAGTAACGGAGGTGTGATCCAATATTGAGGAGGCCATCCATCAAAGACAAAGCCAACTAATTCCCTACCTCAGTCTCCTAAGGCATCTGTAGCATGCTGTATACATTTTGCTATATGTCATAGGTATGTCAACTCAGGTTATGTAAATAATAGTAGCTATTGCAGAATTTCCTTTATTCGTGTTAGCTTAGGATCCTGTGTATAGTACAGTAATACGTTATAGTTACGAAAATAATGCTTGAAATGGTTAACTTATATTATAATTATAATTACAATTACAATTATCAGTCGGTCAAAATGGGTGCTTTGGCTATGCCTCAATATATGAGGACAAATTAAAGAAAGCACTTGTGTATGTTTTGTACGAGTGACAGTCAAGGTCATTGCCATCGAAAGAGCGATATGAAATTCACTGTTGCAATTCTGCCGGACTAATAACACTGTTAAACACGCATTTTGTGACATGGACATTTTTAGGTGTTTCCGATGTATTGAGGCACCCTAATAACAAATCTAAAAACAGAAATTGCCTATCACACCCGGATTTTTAGTAACAAGCGTTTCTTTTTTAAATATAACAAAAAAAAAAAAAACAGCAATCATTTCAACAGTTTTGTGAGTCACTGTATGCATATTTTACCACTTCGTGTAATGTATGTATCAGCAGTGTGTTAAGACAAGTTCATTCCAGTATATTAAATGCAAGAAGTATGCACCCAAATGAGATTGTGCATTAATAGGCATTTACCCGCGTATGAAGTTACTGCATTTCCTATGTCGTCTTTACTAACGTGTTTGTGTTCTACATACTTGGTTTATTTTCATTATTGTACTGTGATTGACTGTGAATTAACAAGTCAATACAATGCCTAGGCAGTGTGTAAATAATGTCAACAGTTTTTGTTATGAGTGTGAAAAAATAACTTTTAAATCGCAAAAACGTAATTTCACTCAACTTGTGCGAAGAGCTTACGAACTTTATTTCGGAGTTAAAGTAGGAGCTCAAGATAAGTCATGGGTCCCTCACATATGTTAAAAGACTTGTATAACATTGTTAACAGGTTGATTGAAAGGTGAAAAAGTAATGTGCGATTTGCAGTACCAATGCTGTGGAGAGAACCAAAAGACCATCCAACAGATTGTTACTTTTGCCTCACTAAAATACAGGGCATCGGACTGAAGTCCAAGGATGCTGTGCAATATCCAAATTTACCATCAGCCTGGCCCGTCGAACATAGTGAAGAACTTCCTATCCCAAACCCACCGGAATCGTGGAGTTTGGACGAAGAAGAATGTGCTGGTGATACACCTGATGTTGTGCAAAATCGACAATGATCCAGAGTTTCAAGTACCAAAATGTTCAACAAAGCCACATCTGATTTCAAAAGCTGAACTGAATGATTTAGTTCGAGATTTAAAACTAGCAAAATCACAGTCAGAACTCCTAGCATCCAGATTAAAAGGATGGAATCTCTTCGAAGGTGACGTACATATAACTGGCTTTCGAAAACGTCAAAAAGAACTTACACATTATTTCGCTCAAGAAGGGATTTTGGTGTAGGCTACTGCATGGCTGTTGACAACTTATTTGATTCATTGGGACAGAAACATGAACCAAGCAATTTGCGCCTATTTATTGATTCTTCTAAACTTAGCTTAAAAGTATTAGATCGGAACGGAAGAGGGTTCTTGTATCTGAAACAGAAATTTTCGAGAGTTAGTGAGTCAAAAATTAAAGAGGGCATATCTGTGGGACCGCAAGTATGAGAAATTATGAAAGATGGCAAATATGACAACATGCTGAATGAAGCTGAACTAAGAGCATGGAAAGCTTTTAAAACAGTTGTGACCAATTTTCTTGGATATGTCAAAGCTGAAAATTACAATGACCTTGTGACTGAATTACTTAGTGCCTACAGCAAAATGGGATGTAACATGTCATTAAAAATTCACTTTCTGAATGCTCACCTCGATTTCATTCCTGAAAATTTGGGTACCGTAAGCGACGAACATGGGGAACAATTCCACCAGGACATTGTTGCAACTATGGAAAAGCGATACCAAGGCAAATGGAGCCCTAGTTTGCTTGCTGATGACTGCTGGGCATTTTGTAATAAAATTTTGAATCAAATATAATATTAAGAACATACCGAAATTAACATATTTCAGTATAACACAAAACACTTCGTAGCAAAAAAATAGTGGGTGATAGAGAAAATCCAAGGTCATTTTCTGTTTTCTGGTGAAATTTTACATAAGGTACACCTTGTTTTATCCATGTCACAAAAAAAAAGTTGATTTTTGTTTACCAGTGTAATTAATTATCTCTTATACCACGGACACAATCACAAAACGCCAAATAGATTTTACGCTTTTTGAAGTAAAACTTCTTTAGTGGCGGTAGAGGGTGAATCGGGAAAATCAGTCACACTAAAACCGTCACGAAATCAGTCACGAAATCAGTCACACTCTTTAGTGGCGGTAGAGGGTGAATCAGGAAAATCAGTCACACTAAAACCGCCACGAAATCAGTCACAATCAGTCACGAAATCAGTCACACAAAAAACCGAATGAAATTACTGTGTGGACTGCACAGAAAACAATCAACTCAATGTTTAGGAGTAATCAAAGGAAATTTTTCAGACCTTACTTCCTCAATGGCAATAGACAATTCCTAAGCAATCTAAAGGTATATTATCTATTTTATGGAACCCGGAGGTTCATTACCGCACAAATCCAAAATTAAAAATAACAAATTTCCAAAATTTAAAAAAACAAAATTAAAAATTAAAACATCCAAAAATTAAAACAATAAACTCAATTATTCAACTCAATGATTAAGCTTACCCAAAATTTAAATAACTTATCCGACATTGGAAAAGTGTGTTAAAACCACCGTCTTCTCGAGAATTACACTGCATATTTCTTTTCGTTTGACTGTGTACATTTTGAAAAAAGTTGAACAGCACTATAATCAACAAAGTCGTAGCAGAAAACGCATGCGATTTTAAATGAAGTGCATGATAGAACTGATACGTGTGAATCTATATTAAAATCTATTTTGCCTTATGCAAACTATAAATCTCATAATAAAACGCGAAGCCACTTATTGAATTCTTAAAACAAAAAAACTGAATTTCACGATGAATAATAACGCAACAGAATGGACGACAAGATACGGAACCACGATCGATGCTGTCTTCTCACGATTTCTCGATCGACTACATTCAAGGGTTTTTATATCCTACTTCAGCTACCATAAATCTATTGTATCCTTCTTGGCTGATGGTGATGATACAGAAAATTGAATAGTTCAATAAAAATATTATTTTCATACAAAAAAGTTAATTTCTTATTTTATTCAAATGATTTCCTTCTTCCGTTCGATATAATTATATGTATTCCTCTATTTCACTCTCAACATTGCCAAAATTAAAAATCCAAATATCCAAAATTTAAAAAATAAAAAATCCAAAATTTAAATAATAAAAAAATAAAAAATCCAAAATTTAAAAAATCCAAAATTTAAAAAATAAAAATACAAATTTCCAAAATAAAAAAAATTATAATTATAACATCCAAAAATCCAAAATTTAATAAATAAAATTAAAAATTAAAAAATAAAAAGAATAATAAAAAATAAACAATTCAAAGATCGAAAATTTAAAAGATCCAAAATTAAAAATTCAAAGTCCCAAAATTAAAAAGTCCAAAATCCAAAATTTAAAAAGTCCAAAAACCCAATATTAAAAAGTCCAATAATGCAAAATTGTAAAAATCCAATAATAAAAAATCGAAAAAAATAAAGTTTTACTTCTGTCGCGTGGCGTTCCACGCACTCTTTTTTGTTAATGCTATTTACTATCCCCATGAATCTGCACACTCTTACCTCACCTAGTCCCATTAGTCTTGCAGTATACGGTTCCGTAAATTTGAAAGCAATATTTAAATGCATAATTAATATAGATTTACAGTGAACGATTTGAAAACAATATGAATACAACTTTGCGTACAATAGTAGATTATAGTATATTCTCATAGTTAGTATAATCTTTTGTATTAAATTTTTTTTGTAGGTTTCAAAGCGCGATTTGCAATGCACTCTTCTATAGAACATAAATAAGGATTTGAATACATTACGAATACAACTTTGCACACTAGTATAGTATTTAAAAAAAATCTTCTGTAGATTTGAAAGCAAGATTAATGTAGAATTTCAGTGTACGCTTCTTTAGATTATAAGCATAGGCGTAGCGAGGGGGGGGTTTTGGGGGTTTGAACCCCCCCCATTGAATAAAAAATGGAAAATTGTATAATTTTTTTAAGTCTGCCCATAAATTGCTTAATACAAGTATAAAGCGTGGGAAGCTTAAAACTCGTTATTTTTCGTCTTAATTTTTAAAATTTTCCGGGGAATGACCCCCGGAAGCTTAAAACTTGTTATTTTGCATCTTAATTTTTAAAATTTTCCGTGGGAGAACCCCCGGAAGCTTAAAACTCGTTATTTTGCATCTTAATTTTTAAAATTTTCCGGGGGAGGGCCCCCGGACCCCCCTCTCCTTCCATACTCGCCAGACCCCGCGGATGTTATAACCCCCCCCATATGGTCGGCCTGGCTACGCCTATGATTATAAGGAATGATTTTAAAGCACTAGGAATACATCACTGCGTGCTAGTATAATATATTCATCTGCATTAAAAATATTATCTAGATTTTATAGCATGATTAATGTAATTTTTCAGTGCACTCTTCTCTAGATCAAAAGGCATTAACTAATAATTTTGCAGTGTACGCTTCTGTAGATTAGAAAGCATGATGGGGAGGTACGACTGTTATAGTTTTGCAGCATAGTTTCTCTTAGATTATAAACCACGATTTGAATAGGCTATAAGATTCACTGTACAAAACCAAATTATAATTAAGCAACATTACAGCAGAAATTATGACATAACGGGTAAACTGACGTATTAGATACATAAGAATCAAAGCCAATGTAGCATGTTTCCAGTAATAAAAATTAAATTACATAGACCCATTGTAGATACAATATTATATTCACTGATTGATTTTTTATCACTATAACAATGGTCATAATAATAACTGACTAATAATTTTCCACTCAACAGGTGTAGAAGAACTTGTATTCTGTTCTAGTGTTGCACTGGTCATATATAAAATATCCGTCTTTAAAGAAAATACGTTGTACTAGTAGCTCTGTTAACAGTAGACAACGTCCAAAAAATCTACGATCTGCTCTTCATCTCGAATGAAAAAAAAATTCTTACACACGTCGTTTTCAATTAGTTCAAGAAACATTCAAATGGGAAGAAAATGTGGTCGTGACTGAAACAAATTTACAAACGGACAAAATGCCGGTAAACCATTAGAGTTACGTGAAAAGTGTAATTTTACCCTCTAGAGTAAACATATAATGAATTACCACAAGAACAAAAGAAAATCTTAAATTATAAAAAATTTAAATCACAAATAAAACTGTTTTTAAATTCTAAGATCAATTAAGTTCTTTGATATAGTAATAAATATATATATTGATCACTATTAGACTATGTAACTATGTTTCCCTTCATCATCTATCATTTCACTTCACTCTTATAATCAAGTCGTTTTATCTTCCTCTATAATGTACCTCTTGTACCTCTTGTATATTTATAAGTTATTTGTAATTGGAAATTTATGCACCACAATGCATGTCATGTTGTGTATAGCCCCTTAAGGTAAGCTTTGCTCGTTGGGGTTTTCTTACCATAAATAAATAAATAAATAAAATTAGTAGTCAAACATTTTTTATAGCATGAACCGTTTGGCTAGAATCGTTGAAAGAAGCTGAACTTTACGTCACTTCGCTCGATCAATTAGGATTTAAGCATAGGCTACTCATGGAATAGCCTAAATTAGAGCCTCTGGACAAAATTTCTCGGCCCTTTCACGTCCAAGAAATACTTAGTTTCCATAGGGGGGTTGCGAGGCGATGGGCTTACCACCTGTCCCTCTACCCTCTCTCGGAAAATAAGCATATCAAAATTAGTATAGGTAATGAAACCTCCATTGGAGGCCCCTTCGCCCCACCTGGGGATCATAGGGTACCAGATACAGATACAGATACTCATGGAATAAAAAGTTTTACATACTTTTTAAATAATTTTATTTCAGTTGTTTCAAATCACTTTTACAGTTTATTTGTGATGTTCACAGAAAATATTGAAACATAGAACTATTGAAGAAGAAATTATTCCACTACTGGGAACAATACAGGTCCTCTGTCGTTTAATGATTCTGAAACTTGAGGAGCATTACGCCTCCATTCTGGAATGAATCTGCTCCTGCTGCTAATAGAGTTAGGTAATGGTCGATTCGATCTAGACTGTGGTCTGGATCTAGGATTGAAAAAGTTATCTCGAAAGGGCCTTCCATTAGTTTCTCCATAGGTTCGGTGATCGTCGTGCATTTCCCTGTGACGAGGATTGTATCCGAAATTATTTCCTTTGTTTTCACCATATCTCCATTTGCCACTTTGATAATCATCATAGTGTGGTTCACCGACTTCGCACGCAATATCACCATGCTTGGTACCGTATTTCACTTCCACTCCTTGACAAGACATCACAGATATCTCCAGAACAGCAACAGCAATAATTATAATCTGAAAGTAAAGAAATTTAAGATATTAAATAAGCATTTGTTTTGAAATTATAGTAAGATAATAATGTCTTAGTTATTTTAGAAATGTATTAGTTTTTAGCCGAGTCAGCGAAGCTCTTATGCGGTCATGTGACTACAGCGATCTGTTAAATTTCTGAACCAATATTGATCTAACTTTGTATGTTGACAGGGACCACTGAGGACCAGGTTCGTATGGGAGACTGAATTCCTGTAGGAATGACGGATTGATATACTATTTTGCTTAGAGAATAACGGAGAAGATATGTACGAGAATAGAAGATCGTGAAGTAGAAAGAACTTATTAGGCAATAATTGGTTGTGACCTACTTCAAATATAATTTAATAGGAATATATTACTAACGTTAGAGAATTTAGATATCTGACGTGGGACACTCGCGTGATTTTCTCTCCCTAAGAATGATCCTTGCAATAATTCCAATATTTTTTACTTCAGAATCCGTTAAAGAGTAAGGGGGCAAAGCGGATTTCATATTCCACGTCTATACTGAAGGTATAAAAATATAGGTCCCAAATCCTAAAATTCCATTTCTGAAATAAGTATGTGTATATATTTTTTCAGATAACTTAATAAAATCGTCCGAAAATATATTGCTAGAAGTTCATATATAACTAGCATAAAGAACAATTTTAAGAATTAATTTTATATATATATAAATATTTATATACACACACATTTCGTATATTTTAACTAACAATAAACTGCAGAGTTTTTATTTTCATTTTCAGAATAATATTATTTTCTTAAAAAATAAAAGATTTAAAACTATTTATTTAAAAATATACTATTAAGCCTTGAACAAGTCTATATCTATCAGAACTCAAAGTGCATTTTATGCATTAAAATGAATATAATATAGGATGTTTCCAGTGGGAGCAGTACGATTTAAAAAATTTGGAACCTCTTTCCCAAACATACATTTCCAAAAACAAAAAAAGGACATAATCAAGATTATATTTATTATTCTAAAATTATTAATATGAGTAATATTTTGCGAAAAAATCAAGAATGCAGGCTACATATTAGCGAAGTTGGCAAATTCACTTCTTAGTTTAATATACTGAAACTGATGTGTGATTTTTCTTAATATTAAACTTACTTTTGGAGACATTTCCTATAGCCTTACTTGCTTACGCAAATGGGATGAGTACGGTGGTGACATAACACATTGAATCCGTTAATTTATAGGGTTTTCCTATAAGATTAATCTGTCACGTTCCTATGTATTTCATAACATACCTGGAACTAACATATTTTGCATTGCTTATTTCAAACAGATCATTAAGACGAACCTTGAAAATGAGAGTATCTTATCTATCGTGTAATTACAATAGACTTTATCCTAGGGTTGATTTTTGTTCGCGATATTAAGAGATTAGCACGAAATAACTTTAAACTTCAACTTCAAAGTACTAAACACGTTTGCATAAACTGATAAAATTAAAGTTATGACGGGGATGTGTGCTTTGTAAATGAAATAGAACAAGGGCGTTTCCACAGACTTATTTAATGTATTCATTGAAATATATTTTTATAGATCATCCATAGAGTTAAAAAACAGTATAATGCTTTATGAAAGCAAAGTTAAGTATATGGGCTGTCCCAAGAATTGTGTTACCTTATTAACTTTTTGTCTCAAAAGCAAGTATAGTAACAGTGATGAAGTGACTAATTTCATTTCATTTTCGTTTGATTTATCTGTTTTTTAAGGATACTGTAGATATAAAAATTATGAAAAATCATCCATAAGACAACATGAAAACAGGACATATCCCTTATAGTATCGGCCACCCAATTATCTTCCCATACCGGTGAACTCTGGTTTTGCAGATAAAAAATATCAGTCTGTCATAATATGTAATACAGAAGTGTTTAAATCAAGTAAAACTTCACTATTGGATAAGGGCGTGGGTACACTTATGAGGTAATAGCGTGTAAAACGTGTTCTCTTTTCTTATCCTTGAACAAATTTAAATTTTTTGGTGAAATGTGGAAACCTAGTTGTTTAATTTTATAAAACATGTTTCTAAAGATAATTCTGCCCATCTAACAGCAATAAAAAGCATTTAAAGGCACGCACTTGGCAGGTCACTAGTTTTGATATTTTCAGTGTTTCCTATCTGTTTAAATTCTTGGTTTTTTAATGTTTCATTCTTGTTTGAAGCAAGCATCAGATGGTACTCCATTATAAGTTCTAGTCGCCTATTGTTTTGTTTATACTTATATTATTCTTGTTATTAAAAGTTCTGAAAATGTTTAATCAACGCAGTTCCAATTTTAAAAAAGTGGAAGTATGGAGATAATACCGGTGCTGCAGATACCAAACAACGGAGGGTCCCACTGAGGAGGAGGGACAGATTGAGTATTATACTGCTTAAGAATTTCCTGGCTAAATATTAATCTAGACTGGTTTTTATGGTGATCTAAAAATTTATTTTGATTTCAGTTTTGATAAAATAAAAAAGATACTAAGTGCTTACAAATTTTATTCTTGTACCAAATTAAACGTCCTATAGTGTGCAAGGTCCTGTAGTAACGTGATACAATGAAGGTGTTCAGTCTTTCTTTGTTATGAATAAAAACATTCTAGTATATAACTGTTCAAGGTTATTGAATTATTTTACTACCGGTACTTTCTTACATTCCACGGGATAATTTAACCACTTGATTGTTTAGAATGCATTGTTTTAAAACACCAACTCTTTTTTATGAACAAACATATACTCCTCCCCAATTTTAGGTGGGGATTCAACGGTATTGTATTTCTTTATTTTAATGGCATTTAAGTCATTGTAAAAATTTCAAACGATTTTGCTAAAAAGTGACGATTTTGAGCCAAATCGTATATAAGAATAAATAGAAAAGGACTACTTGAGCACTGAGTATATTTAAAAGAAAATTACCTTATCCAATGTCAAGTATCGCCTATAGAATGAACAGTACCTTCAGGTTAATTCCTCATGAAAATGGGTTCAAAATGTCAACTACGATGGTTTGTAGTTGGCGAAGTCACATTTTGAATACTCCCTCTACAACAAAGAATTTTGTAGGAAGATACATATTTATCGGTACTAATGTAAACGGATTCTGGCATCGTTAAATGTTCTGGAGTTTCTTCAGAGCAAAATATGTACGCTTACAGTCCATTGTATCCACTTGATCATTTTAACGCTCATTAAGCGGGATAGTGTACAGTCAAGTACACGGAAACTTTCCGATGCTTCTGGCTTCTATATAGTATTTTTTTAAATGTAAAGTTGGCATTGATTCTTCTTACCATCTGTGTTCCATACCAGCCCTGGGTGAGCCATTCTCTTATTTGTTTGAATTCAAGTCTGACCAATGCATTAGCTATGAACAACGCTCAGGCCTAGGTGAGCGGTGAAAGAAGGTGGAGTATGAAAGAGATTTCATTTGGGTGGCTAAACCCCTAAATGAGTCAGAATATGCAGGACCTATATGACGTCAGAAGATCTGCTGATGACCAGGAAGAGGCGTTTTTGTAAGTGAACAGAACAATCATGTTACCGCACGGAGTATAGCTGGCGCGAGGCAAGGCTGGCGTGAGGTACTGTGGTGGACACTCCACAACTGTTCTAGTTGTTCGCTGCATACAGACAAGTGGGAAACTATGGTAATATGCCTAAAGTAATGAAGAGTTTTAAATCAAAATGAACATCACAATGACGATCGTTCGTGGCGTGAAGACAATAATTTCATCACCTTTGTTTGAAAAGATATATTCAGAATAATTTCAGTATTATTAACCGCAATCACCTATGCTAAAAATACCAGAAGCTCTTGAAGCACAAGAACTGGTTTCCGAAACATGTCTCAAATACCAGCGTGAACTGTTCAATTTAAGGCTAGTTTACACGACGAAATTAGGTTTCGTAATTAGGTTTCGCAACTGTTTTTTGCTTGAATGCGGAAGCGCGAGATGTACTGGCGACAATGAGTTACGTCACCACGCAGTTTCGGCTGATTCCAACTTTTCATGAAACTATAATAGTAATTTTGATATTTAGGTTGTTCGCATTTCGTAAAATGAAGTGGGGAAGTGAGGAAATTGTGAAATGCCTGGATTCATACGTGTACGTGGGATTTCAACAACCTGAAAATCAGAAATAAGATGAAACGTGCGGTTGCACTGCAATATAAAATGTGTGTAATTGGTTTCACGAAACCACTTTCTTGAAAGTGGTTACGAAACCTAGTGTCATCGTGTAAACTAGCCTTTAGGGTGACAAGCTTAAAATAGTTCTAGAAAAGAATACTTATAAAACGAAAGACTTATATATACAAGAATGCATTTGTGTTTCCCTTACAACAAAGTGGTTAAGGAAATAATAACGTTCAGAAAGTGTTCCTCTAATTGTTTTTACTAGTGTATAATGGAAACAGTATAAATTCGAATAATAGACGGTGACATCAGAAAAAGAAAAATTGTAATGATGGCTAATTGATTAGGATAATGACTGGTCAATAACGTTGTCGAATGAGCTAGATGCTTCGTTAGGACATCTATCGGTAATTTCCCAAATTACCACTTGTTACATTATTTATAATAACTAAGGAAATAATAAGCTTGTTAGGTATTAGATCGAGTTCTAGGAGCATTGGTGCTGTTAAGAGAATTTCCCCTTAGTGTTTCCACTCTTTACTGGTGATTGGTCCTTGTTGAAGCCGAATACACTGATAAACAAGCTGTAGAGATGACATGCTGTATACCTTTTCTAATGCAGTTTTTAGGTAGATTTTCGAAGAAAAATCTACCTATTGCAATGGATACCACTTTATGATTTTCGAAAAATTCTTTCATATCTTTACGTTTCATGATCCCCTAAGTACGAAACCACCGTCCGTTCAAAAAAAAATTTTGTGATATTTATATATATATATATATATATATATATATATATATTTATATATATCTTTACACGATAGCGGCCGTAATTTTGAAGATATTTGAACCAAATTTTATTATGTTATTTCTAGGCCCAATAGTTCGGACAAGTTCGTTAATGGGCAAAATTGGCCCAAGGGGGTGGTCGGGGGAGGGGGTTGAAATTTTTAAAAATGTATATCTCGGCCCCTATGAAGTATAGAGGGAAACTTTGTTTGAATAAATTAGAGTACTCCCTATGGAGTTCACAGTGACACCAACGATTCGGGGGTTCGAGTGAGGGTGGGGGTGGAGGTGGGGGTGGGGGATGAAAATTCGAAACTTTTGAAACCACGTCTTGTGGGGTATCGTTGAAAAGCTCTTGATGAGTACTCTACAAATCAATAAATAGTTTCTTGATAGCTCTCATATTACGCGAGATTTTAATGTTTGAAAATAATAACACTTAAAAGAATTATTATAATATCATAATTTTGTCTTGTTTAGCGGCTTTGCTAATTTTATTCATTGCTGATCTTGCGCACGGCCTCCCAGAATATTATATCCTATTCTTGTTGTCAAAACAAATGATTGTAGGCTCTTCCTCTTTACCGAATTCAGTTCTTATTACTACAGGTTAACCATGCCAAGGCTAAAGAAGAAGAGTGCTATGCAGCGACAATAAATTAAACCAAAAGCACTTCGAAATCTACCTCCGCCTGTAGGCCTGCCTAAAGGGATTTTTTTATACTGAATTCAATTCTGGAAATTGTTTCGCTCTATCATGTTAGGTTTAGAAGATATCAACAAAAAGTAATTTTCATTGAACACCGTTCATCGAAATCTTTATGTAGTTTTTAGTAAATATTCATGCAACGTTATAGACCTACAATGTTGTGTCATTTGTGAAACCAGTTATACTTAATGTAATATATCAAAATATTTTCGATATCGCATTAATATACTTTGATTTGTTTATTTTTATTTTTATATTAAATTGGCTATCTGATAGACAAATCCCCATCAATCAAAATCCCGTCGGAAGAATTTTACACCGTTTTTGACGAAAGCATATGAACAATACTTCGATTCAAAGGTGGATACTGATAAATCGTGGGCACCACAGTTCATCTGTTTGACATGTGCTTGCAACTTGCGAGGTTGGGTAAGGCAGGCGAAGAAGAATATCACTATGATATGGCGTGAGTCAAGCAACCACACCACAGACTGTTATTTCTGTTTGGCAAATGTCACCGGATTTTCCTACAGAACTCGTACATCTGTGATGTATCCAAATGTTCCCTCAGTTTCTAAACGAATTCCACACGATCCCATCACTTGTCCAATACCAACAGCGCCTACAGAATGTACAGTTGATGAAAAAACACAAGAACAAAGTTCTCTTTCATCTCCTAGCAACGATTCGGACTCTGAGTATCAACCTAGAGAGAATATCCGTTTCATAAACAATGCTGAACCTTGCGACCTCGTACGGGACCTGGCACTAACAAAAGGGCAAGCTGAACTGCTCGGTTCACGCCTAAAGAATTTAATTTACTTGCACCGTGTACAGCAACATCACATTTTCGGCACAGACACAAAGAACTTGTGCAATTCTTTGCAATGAGTGCACTATTTGCTATTGTAAGGAAGTTCAAAGTCTTATGTCATGCCTCGGGGTGGAACACAGCATTGAAGCCTGGCGATTATTCATTGATTCTTCTAAAACAAGTTTGAAGGCAGTGTTGTTACATAATGGAAACAGATATGCATCAGTACCGGTTGGGTATTCTATCCACCTGAAAGAGACATACGAATCCATGTTGCTACTTCTTGAAAAAAATACGCTATCGCGAGTATAAATGGTGTATCTGCGGTGGTGATTTAAAAGTTATCACTATTCTCATGGGAATGCAGACAGGGTACACCAAGTACTGCTGTTTTATCTGTGAACGGGACAGCAGAGATAGAAAACACCACTACATAAAGAAAAATTAGCCGATCAGATACAGGAAACAAACATGTCCTTCGTGTACCGTTGATTGGCCGTGACCAAGTTATCATGCCACCGCTTCATATCAAGCTGGGGCTCATGAAGAATTTCGTGAAGGCACTATATAACGACTCAGATATTTTCGGTACTTGTGCAACAAGTTTCCGGTGTTAAGTTATGCAAAAGTGACTGAAGGTGTGTTCATAGGTCCACAAATAAGGAAGATATTTGCTGACGGCCACTTCCAGGATTTACTGATTGGTACTGAAAGACATGCATGGGTGGCGTTCAAATCAATTTCCTTGGAAATTATAAATGTGAATGTTGTGAAGAAGTGCATTAGTGCATACAAACAGCTGGGTTCCAACTTGTCCCTCAAAATTCATCTCCTTGATTCACATCTTGACTTATTCCCCGAGAACGTAGGTTCAGTCAGTGATGAACATGGTGAACGTTTTCATCAGTACATCTCGGTGATGGAGTCGCGGTATCAGGGTCGATGTAGTGCAGCAATGTTGGCTGACTGCTGCTGGACGCTTCAGCGTTACATGCCAAATGCTCAGCACAAACGCAATTCTACAGCCAAGAAATTCAAACTGAACACAGCTTAGATTAAGAAAGTATAACAATTTGCTCGAATTTTATGTGTATTATGCCTTTAACTACATATTTATATACAGAATATGTGTCCTGTGACTCAGTCGCACTATTTTCTTAGCTAACGCCATGCTCATTAGTACTCTCTGCATCAGTAAGTGTTCTAATGAGATATAAATAGTTCATGATGTTCATGATATTAAAAAATCCATGGGTGATAGAGACAAATGTTGTGCATATTCTGAATAAGAACTTTTCAATTGTCTTTGAACAAGCGTTGGATACCAAGATATCCTCCGATTCTATTTTCTTGTTTTTCAGTGTTACCTCTCGTTCGCAGTTTTTAATTGCACGTTTTTAAAATGCTAATATTTACAGTAATTCGCGGCATAGGTGCGTATGTATTGATAAATGTCTCTGTTTACAATATTAAGATACAAGGATTCAAACGGACCATATCACGCGATTTACACCACTACACTACTACTCTAACTGGGTAGAGCACCAAAATCTTATACAAGCAATTTTGCTTCCTGGAACTGAACTTAATTAAAGTTAGTGTAATTAAATGTACTTACGTTTGTTCAAGGAATTGGCTAAGAAATTAAATCATTCGTATTTAAAATTTTATCTTGTATTTTACCTATTTCAAACAATTCGTTTTTTATTACGCCACCCATGTTATGGTTTTGAACGAAGCAGGATGACCAACTGTCATTCTTGCATCTATTCTTATGTGGTATTGGCAGGTAGATTCTACTTTAGTGGCAGTTAGGTTAGGTTAGGTTAGGTTGGTTAGTTTAAGTTAGGTTTTGAGGAGTGATATTTGTTTAATAGAGCATACTGAATTTTCGCGTTTCGAAAATGTTGGTAAACCTGTTTACCCAGATTTCTAGCTCCATTCGATAAGATGGCCGTCAGTTTTAGATTATTGTCATCAATTACTTATTTTAAGGTAAGAGAATTACAGGATGTATTCTTATAATATGAATTGTTTCGGACCTAGTTACAATCCTTGCACTTAGGGACACATGCTTAGTAAAAATTAAAACTGTATAGGTACTATAGGTGTACATATTCTGATTTTAGCTTGCTTGCGCAACCAGTCACAGCTTTTAACTTGCTTGACTAGAAAGGAAGCCTGATTACAACGATGATAAGAAATACTGTCGCTATGAGTCACAAGCTCTTCATAACTTGGTGGGTTGCACAGGACCTAAGGAAACTGCAAGGCCTGGCGGAAAGAATATGAAACTGGGTATAGCAGTTCACTGGTAAGTCGTGCAGTTACGTAGTTGAGGAACTTCAGATGTGTTTAGAGAATTTTACCCTGAAGGAAGCCGAGGAGAAACTAAAATGTGGAGAGTTTGAATTATCAATGAACAAAGGTACTAGTCCGGCATGGGAAAAATTTTAAACATTTTCGAGAAAACATCATAAAATCATTAATAACAATAACAAAAATCCCTTTAGGCAAGCCTACAAGCTGAGGTAGATTTCGAAGTGCTTTTGTTTTAATTTACTGTCGCTGCGTAGCACTCTTCTTCTTTAGCCTTGGCATGACAAACCCGCAATAATAACTGCAAAAAAGAGGAAAGAGAACTTTTTCAAACATTCAAATCTCGCCTTATATGAGAACTATCAAGAAACTAGTTATTGATTTGTAGAGTACTCATCAAGAGCTTTTCAACGATACTCCACAAGACGTAGTTTCGAAAATTTCGAATTTACATCCCCATATCCCCACCCCCACTCGTACTCCCAAAACCCCCGAATCGTTGGTGTCACTGTGAACTCCACAAGGAGTACTCTAATTTATTCAATCAAAGTTTCCCTCTATACTTCATAGGGGCCGAGATATAAATGTTTTAAAATTTCAACCCCCTCCCCCGACCACCCTCTTGCGCCAATTTTGCTCATTAACGAACTTGTCTGAACTATTGGGCCTAGAAATAACATAATAAAATTTGATTCAAATATCTTGAAAATTACGGCCGCTAGCGTGTAAAGATATATATATATATATATATATGTATATATATAAATATATATATATACATATATATATGTATATATATAAATATATATGTATATATATACATATACTGTATATAAATATCACAATTTTTTTAACAGGCGGTGGTTTCGTACTTAGGGAGGCATGAAACGTAAAGATATGAACGAATTTTTTGAAAATCATTAGGTAGATTTTTCTTGGAAATCTACCTAATAATAAAAATAATAATTGTGTTAAGATGCTAAAACGATTTTTAATACTTTATCCCCCTTTTATTTATCTGCATGGTGAATTTCTTCTACCAGCATGTAGAAAAGCAAGAAAGAATTACCTACACTTAGCAACTACAGTTGTTTAGCTCATAGGAATGTCGCAAGCTTATTCTGGCTTGCCTAGGTTGGGTTTGACCTGACCCAGCAAGCTTAAAGAAACCTGCCTGCTTCCTAGCTATGACGCTGGCAACTTGCTTGCCTGGCGTTCAAGCGGGTATGGGCAAGCTAAAATCGAGATTTATTTTTATTTGTATTTATTTTGTATTTATTTCCTTACACTGCAAATGGGTCAACAACCCGGTGGCAGTGGTGCAATAAATACCAGCCATACATATATACAGAAATAACACTACACATTAAATAAATACCAGCCATACATATAAACAAAAAAGGCACACTATACATACACTTACACATTAAATATCTCAACATCTATCCACGTACCTGATATTTAAAAAAAAAAAAATTATATATATATATATATATATATTTCCATTTAAAACTATAACATAAAAAAAAATTGCATACTGTGAATATTTTAGAACAAAAAATTATACATCATATACCCTATTCAATATATTTTTAAAAATTTTGGCGTTAGCAGGAAACGTTTCGAAGATTTCTGCAGGTAAATCATTCCAATCCTGGATCCCTCTATTTAAAAAAGAAAATTTGGCAATATTTGTTCTCTGAGATCTACCCCTTATTTTGTATTTGTGATCCTTCCTACTTTTGTAATCTGGTTCTTTAATTTTGCTATGAAGCTCTTCCCATGCCGGTTGTTTCGTGTATACACAATACATACATTTTAATCTATTTATTTTCCTTCTGGATTCTAAAGATTTGTACACCTCTAATAGGTACCCGGTAAGGCTCCAGGGCTGGTCCCCTCTTAATTTATCCATAACATTATTCGACTTACCCATTATTAGAAAATTGTATTGCATTCTGTTCCTATAAACTCACATGCTTCTACTAATTTTTACACAGCGTAGATTGAAAAGTGTGTTATCTAGGGCTAGGAAGTTGAAGAAAAATCCTTTTCTTTTCAACTTTCCGAAGACGAGGTCCAATATACCATATGTCCACTGTAGGGCAGAAAATAATGGTTTTTATTTGATCTTTGTTTTCTCGGCGTCCTTTGCTTATTGTTTCATTTTTAGTTTAAGGTTTAACTACTTTTTTTTTGCAATTTAAGTTTTTTTGATTACATTTCATGTCCAAAAGCGTGTTGGGCGAAACACGTGATAGTAGCTTCCAGGGTCACGGAAAAAAGGAAAGTGCAGCTTTTGCAGTCGTAGCGATAGGGAATATTCTACAGTAGTCACCAATTTACAAAAGTTATTTAAAACATTAATGAATTTGAATAACATTTTAAAGATTTTTTCTAGTTATGAGGTCCGTTTTAGGTCTTTATATGTCTTGTTTCGGCAATTTATAGGTCTTCAACTTCCGAGCCCTTAGCGATAACACTTTATGAATAGAAATTTCCATGACCAAGTTTAAAACCTCAAAGACAGCCTTCCCAGCCACTTCCTGAATATATGATCACTCAATTCACTGTTCAATCTACATTATACATTATTTGAAACAGGCCGATTAAGACCACCAAAAATTATTATCATTAGCACAGTCACCGACGAAAGAAGTACCTTTCTTGAGAGGTGGGAGTTAGTAATTGGTAAAGTCTTGAATGTAGTCTTACTTATATATAATTATAAATTCCGGTTTGTTCACTGCACATTAATATATTTGTAATTAATTTATAATGTGCTTAGAACCTCGACACAATGGCTGTAAAATTTTATATAATCTCCATTATACATTATTTAAACCAGGCCGATTAAGACCACCAAAATTATTATCATTAGCACAGTCACCGACGAAAGAAGTACCTTTCTTGAGAGGTGGGAGTTAGTAATTGGTAAAGTCTTGATTGTAGTCTTACTTATATGTAATTATAAATTCCGGTTTGTTCACTGCACATTAATGTATTTATAATTAATTTATAATGTACTTAGAACCTCGACACAACGGCTGTAAAATCTATATTAATAAAAATGAATTTCCAAAATGTATGACGGAGCATCACTTGAGAACGGCTCGACCGATTTGGCTGATTCTTTTTTTGTTGTGTTCGTAATCGTCAGGACAAGGTTTGTATGAAATAAATTTTTTGGAAAATCCACGGGAAAAGTCGGAAATGTGAAATGAGGTACAGTTAGAGAGTTCTGTTGTCAATTGTTTACGTAACGAAAGTGTTGTTTATGGTGTTCACATAGGGATTTGGAAACTATATTATAATACTGAGCTTTAACAAATTCTGATACTATCGATGTAATTAATACAGTTGTGAAAATAATTCTTGAAGAATAAAATCCACGAAAATAAAGCAGTCACATAACTTTCTCTACCCTCGACATGGAAAATATTTTATCACTTCACATTTTGATGTAGAATAAGCGGTCGTATTGCAGGGCAACTTAAGTGTGTGCCAGTGAGTATGCTATATCCGAAGTCGGTAACAAATCCAATCCACTGATACGTCACTCATAGCTGTAGGCTTTGTATTAGTTGAGAAATAGGCCTAGGGATGTTTATCAGAGGCCCTAAGCATCTAAAAGAAGACAAAATATGATGGAACATTTTCAGTCCTACGCCCGCAGTATATTATGTCCCAGGTTTTTGGGAAGGAAAGTATGAAAGTGATATTGAAAATCTTTTTTACTTCAGCCCCGAAACGGTTGTATGGTAATATGAGAGTGAGAAATACAATTTTCTGTCAAGACAATACAATCTTATGTCACCGGAATTTCTTTTTCTTCTTAATTACACTCCTCCCAGGCATGGTGTGTAGAAGCAATGGAATACAACATTCGACATCTTCTATGAGCCATAAAAAGCTATATCTAGCGTTTTTTGAGGGAATAGTCTGAGTGTCATATGTCGTTCTTCCTCATTTATAATTCTACATACATATTACATAAGGACCTAGAGTTTCAACATCGAAAGTCCTCCATAAGTTAATTTCATATTAAAAAATACAAAACCCGGGCGACGCCGGGCCTTTTAAGCTAGTTTAATATAAAAAAGAAAGAAGGAAAATACGTATAAACGTGTTATTTATTACTTCACATACATAGAGATACATATATTCTATATGTACCCCTACTATTCGCAACATACATGGAGTTGCATTTACACAATTATAAACACTTGAAGATTTCATAAATATTGCCCGAAACATCTTGGTAGAGAGTGAACAGACTAGTAGGTTCTACTCGACGATAAATTCGAGGCACCGTGATCTTCTCCAACTGGTGAACTAAGGAACACCGAAGACAGTCGACCCTGTTCCTCTAGTATTATGCCTTTCGACTACATGGCATTGTACTGATGTAGCGAACAGGTATATGTCTTCTGTTTATCCACTTAGGCTGAGTACTGCACAGTACTTGTCTCTGCCGGGCGGCATTCCTTTGCGGTGGATGTCTAGATGACCCACCAGACTTCATCCAATTTGTTTCATACATATATTGTACATATGTACCCCAATTATTTACAACATACATGGAGTTGCATGTACACAATGAAAAACACTTGAAGATTTCATAATTTGCGCCAAAAACATCTTCTTAGTGGGTGAACAGACCAGTAGGTTCTACTCGACGATAAATTCGAGGCACCGGGATCTTCTCCAATTGGTGAACTAAGGAACACCGAAGACCGTCGACCCTGTTCCTCTAGTATTGTGTCTTTCGACTACATGGCATTGTACTGATGTGGTGAACAGGTATATGTCTTCCGTTTATCCACTAAGGCTGAGTACTGCACAGTACTTGTCTCTGCCGGGCGGAATTCCTTTGCGGTGGATGTCTAGATGACCCACCAAACTTCATCCAGTTTGTTTCATACATATATTGTATATATGTAACCCAATTATTTACAACATACATGGAGTTGCATGTACACAATAAAAAAAACTTGAAGATTTCATAAATAGTACCCAAAACATCTTGGTAGCGGGTGTAGAGACCTGTATGTTCTAACTAACTCATTCTATGGTCCATGTTGGACCTTGGCCTCCTTCATGATTTCTGCTTTCTCTGCTTTCTCTGTTTTCTTTGATTTCTCTGCTTTCTCTGCTCTGTCCTGCTTTTTCATCCATCATCCTCAGACTTATAGAATCTTCCTCCTTAGCATTTCTTCCTTAGTCTACCTCTATTTCTCCATCCTTCTCTAATTCCAACCCTATTGAAGCTAGTTCCTATTTCCAAGTTGCTATCCTTAAATCATTAGTCCTGTTTCATTGCCTGGGTCTGGCCAATAAATCCATCCGACTTCTGTCGTTAGGTCTTCTCAACGACTGTGTTTTACGGTATGAGTTGTTAGCTCTACGCCCAACCCCCAACCTGGAGGACCAGGATATCCCTTTAGTCTGGATCATCACCTTCGACCTGTCCGGCAAGGGAGGCCCTACCAGTAGCTAAGCTACCGCCGACATAGGTCTCAGGATCATTTGACCACGCAAGTCCCACCACCACGACAAGGTAGGGATATCATTGGTGGGGAAGGTTTTACTCGACGATACCAAGAAGAGGAAACCAAAACAATTATTCCCAGTGAGGTAAGGAGAGCCATAAAAGAAGCGAGAAACGATAAATGCCCAGGCATAGATGGTGTTTTCAACGAATATCTGAAAATGGGAGGAGAAGACCTAGCGCAGAACATCACGAAACTATTCAATGAAATAATCGAAACGGAGGAAATCCCGAAAGAATGGAAGGAGAGTACAATAATCCTTCTCCACAAAAAGGGAACAAGAGATGACATCAATAATTACAGGCCAATCAGCCTGCTGCCAAACATGCTCAAGTTGTTTACAAAGATCCTAACCAAGAGACTGACAAAAAACCTAGATGAAAACCAGCCGGTTGAACAGGCAGGGTTCAGATCAGGATTTAACACACTGGACCATCTCCAAACAATGCACCAACTTATGGAAAAGGTGCAAGAATTCAACCTAAAACTGTTTATTGCATTTGTGGATTACAGCAAGGCATTCGATTCCGTGGAACACACATTCGTGTTACAAGCCCTACAAAATCAAGGAATCCACAACAAATATGTCAGACTACTAGCTAAACTCTACGAGGGAAGCCAGCAAGCATAAGGACAGAGAGGGAGGGAACAAAATTTGTAATAGAGAGAGGAGTGAAACAATGTGATTCCTTGTCACCTAAACTATTCACATGTTTGCTGGAAAACCAATTCAGGAAACTAAAATGGGGCAACAACTACGGCATCAACATAGACAGACAGAGACTAACCCACCTAAGGTTTGCAGACGACATTGTTCTACTAGCCAACTCGGCACCTACTCTAGAAAGAATGCTAACAGAACTGGACGAAGTCAGCCGGACGACGGGACTGACCATGAACTCAGGAAAAACTAAGCTCATGACAAACACAATAGAAGTACCTGTCCACCTAAACGGTAGACCTCTAGAATATGTACAGGATTACACATACCTAGGACAGAACCTATCCTTTTACAACAACATGGAAAAAGAAATAAAGAGACGCATAGGACTAGTATGGAAGAAATTTTGATCTCTAAAATTTATCTTAACAGACAAATTCTAGAAACTAACACTAAAGAGAGTAGTTCTGGAGACATGTGTGATGCCAGTACTCCTATATGGCTGCCAAACGTGGTCATTATCCTCGAAGCAAAGACAAAAGATTCAGACGTGCCAACGCAGAATGGAGCGTAAAATACTTCAGGTCTCCCTGAAAGACAGAATAAGGAATGAAGAGATACGAAATAGGACAGGCATGACAGACGCCCTCATCACGGCCGACAGACTCAAATGGAAATGGGGAGGCCACGTGGCAAGACTGGACCATAAGAGATGGACGCACGCGCTAACGATGTGGGACCCCAGAATTGGCAAGAGGAACGTGGGACGGCAAAAGATCCGTTGGGCAGAAGGTTTCAAGAAGACGGCAGGGGCGCAGTGGAGCAGAAGCGCAAGAGACAGACAATTGTGGAAGGATCTGGAAAAACTGTATATATAGAGTATGATCTGAGAGTAGTGAACTAGGTTAAGTACTTGAACAAACTCCTTACTCTTTAGGACTATCCCACCTAGGGAGTCAAACTAGAGGGCTTTTCCCTGCAACAGCAGGAGGCCATGGCCCTTAAGGGATTCTGAAGGCTAAAATTCATTCATTCATTCAAATATTCGAGACCCCAGGATCTTCTCCAATTGACGAACTACGATAACCGGAGACTGTTCATCTAGTAATATTGTTTTCGACTGCATTATTATTGTACTGATGTAGTGAAGAGGTACGTTTCTTCTGAGTATCCTCTTAGGCTGAGTACTGCGGCATTCCCTTGCATTGGATGTCTAGATGACCCTCCAGATCGGAGGTCAGAAAAATACGAAGTATCTGACCCATGCTATCATAACTTGATACGTCAATAATGTAGGTCATCAGACGTTCTAAGTACATCAGTTGATACTCAAATATTAAAATTCATTATCATATTAAACCTTGGGTTTTGACGTACGTATTTCACACCGATTCCAATACACATTCAGATCTAAATTTCATAGGATATTATACATATAGTTGTTATTTTTTTATAATAATATTATGTTTCCTTAAAGTGAAGATTTCCAAGATGGTGTTGGTGACGTCTGCGGAGTATTTATTAAAGCATCAAATATTCTTCTTTTAAACACAGTTTAATTAGCCAAAACATGTGGTTCTATATAACGTCACCAACACCATCTTAGAATTATTCACTTTAAGGAAACATAATATTGTTATAAAAAATAACAATTTTATGTGGAAAATCCTATGAAATTTAGATCTGAATGTGTATTGAAATTGGTATGAAATACGTACGTGATAAACCCAAGGTTTAATATGATAATGAATTTTAATATTTGAGCAATAACTGATGACCTACATTATTGACGTATCAAGCTACACATACAACTTCGAAACTTCTTCTTAATCAGTGCAAAATAGAGGTAAAATAATTCAGTATACAAATTTAAAAATTTTCTCCCCATGAATTTTTATATTTCCATAGTAACAAGGGTTTACTCTGCCTCATTCTTGTTCTGACGTAATAATCCTACATTACTAGTTATAAAACGTCCATAGTGCAGCACTGTCATTCCGAGTGTACATGAAATACTGGTATACTCCTTTGTTTCCAGCTGAATAGCCTACCGTTTTCGGCCAGAAATAAGTGTTTTCTTTGAAAATTGGAATATTTCTGTCTCCGTCCATGGGTTCTTGGTTTTATTGTTTTTAATTTTATGGACAGTGGTATCCTAGAAAAAGTCATATAATTTTTAATTATTGTTTCTCTGCTATTAGTTACTGCAATACTAAAACGTTTCTTTTATTAGATGTGATTATTTCTAAAATTGTAAAATATACAAGTGTGCTCGCATTCACCCTTGTAAATGCAGTGTTCAGAGATTGTTATAAGTACGGGGTTTGAAAAATACAAGAGGCATCTCGCATCCTTTTATTTAAAAAAAGATATATGATATTTTTTTATTCATATAGATAAAGGAATACCTTATTTCTATAAGCAATGAAAACTTTGAATTTTAATTGAATACTTGTAGGCTATGTTCTATTACGATAGCGTGAGGCACACAATTTTTAACCTCACCATTTTGATCATAACTGTCTAAGTTTGATCAAGCTGTGAGAGGACAATTTTGTATGGGGTTGCAATTTCCATTTTTAATCGGAGATTACATTCCTGGAGTGTACATTACAACATTTTTCCCCCAGGAGTTGAAGTTTTGCATGAGTTAACGACATATTTAGAGTTCTGCACACCCTGCACGTAGGCTAAGTTATATCTGGCGTCGTTAAAAATTGTAATGATTACAAAACTTAGCCTTAATATAGGCTAACAAAGTAAGATATGAAAAGAATTACTCAAACAGGGAGATTGTAAAATAATCTTAACAAGCTCAAAAAGTAAAATTTATTTTCTTGAAGGGTAAAAATATTCTGTTTAATTGTTCTTCGTGTATGTACTGTTTCTTTGTTAATGGCCTTGGTTTTGCTACTATTTAGGTCTGCAACCGTCGCCGGAAATTTACATGCATGTAAATTTGGAAACTTCGCATTTGAGCACACATAAATGCATCAACTTAGGACGGGATCGAACCCGCGAACTTGGAAAGCGACAGCCAATATCTCACTTACTGAATTGCGTTGTTCCTTTGCCCGAAATTTCTCAGATGTACTTAATATGCGATTCAACGATTACCAGTTAGACGATTACCACACAACTAATCACTACGTTTCAGTCTTGCAACATGACTAGCTTACCTCTTCTACCGATTCATCATACTAACTCTTCTGAGACCTTACAGGATTTAACCGTGACTACTCAACCACAAACAGTATGAAGACATGAGCCATCCAACCAATAATGTAGGGTTTCCCCCAAAAATTCTGCTAATATTTGTCGATCCAGTCTCCCTTATTTTTATGGTCAAAATGTGATAACCCTACGTGCAAAGGAAAATGATATAGGAACAGCCATAAGAAAGAAAACCATATAAATTCCAGTGATGTAAAAAATACTGTATTTTTATCACATTTTCGAACACATATGATATCAAAAACAACTTTTATTAAAGTTATGACCAAATTTGAGACATCGTATATAAATATATAAGTATTTCATAAAATTTGCAGATTTTGGTTTTATCTGCACATTGAAATAATTCCATTTTAGTTTTGCGAATGACTTAGTACTTGTGAGATGAATAAGATTTGAAGTCAGGACCAAATTTGTCACTGGTTGCGTCTGCAATGGCGCGATGTGGGGTAGCTTCGGCAATAGCATGGTGTTTGCTGTTTGCAATCTCAACGACAGGGTACCCGTAGTAATCTCCCTTGTATCCTCCATGAACTGGGTATTCAATGTGGGCTGGGTATTCAGCGAAGACCGGGTATTCGACGACGTAATCTCCATACCCGTACTTGTCAGCATAGCCTCCATACCCATAATGCTCATCATGATGTTTTCCATAGCTGTTCTTCTCTCCGAGGCCATCGTAATATTTTCCGTAGCCGTTATTCTCTCCATACAAGCCATCAAGTTTCAAATCTTTTATAGCTACACAAGCGGCATGTGCCAGAACAGCTGCCATAAAGACGACTGATACAGCCTGTGAAAAAAATAAGATATTACTAACTGAGTAGGAAGAGCAGACATGCACAATATATTTTCAGTTACTGTTTAGCTGATGAATCGATAACCAATCCAGTATAAGAATGTGTGGAACTCAACCAATCGCAAGTGTCCATCGTCATAATTTTTTTGATTATTTTATCACTTTCATTTTATCGCACCTACATGCAATTTTGTAAATTTACAAAAGCTGAACATTGAATCATCTTCATATTTAGTTTATTTGATAAAAGACAATTGAAGGTGTGGAGAAATAAAGGGGATAAGTCTACTTTTTATAATTTTTGAGAACATTTTAATGCCGGTTGTCGACCAAGAGCTATAGTTTTATATTTCATATACAGTTGTGCCGTTTTTCGGCACAAATACATATGAAATACCGCACTGCATGTGAGTCAAGCTAAACTAAGTTAGCTTAGCTCTTGGCCGACAACCGGCATTAAGCATATGAAACCCAATAGCTTCCCTGCTTAACTCTTTTAATTTTCACATGGACTCAACCTCTTTATTTCACATCTGATAAGTGTGTTGCAAGGTTGATGTTCCAGTGTTTCATTATGACATTAAAAATCATGAAAATTGACTTATCCCTTTTATTTCTCCAACCCTTCGATTAATAAGACAGCGGTTGGGTATGTATAAAGCTGCATATGAAGCAAATAATGTATAATTTTATATGTGGTGAAACATTTTAAATCTCATATAATAGTAAGCATAATTACAAGGAGTTTAATCTAAAAAAAGAAAAAAAAAGACGATGGTTGTTGGCGAGACAATCGATATTTTGTTTTATCTAAAGGCTAGTTTACACGACGAAATTAGGTTTCGTAAGTAAGTTTCGCAACTGTTTTTTGCTTGAATGCGCAAGCGCAATGTGTACTGACGACAATGAGTTACGAAACTACGCAGTTTCGGCTGATTCCAACTTTTCACGAAACTATAATAGTAATGTTGATATTTTACGCTTATTTAGCTTGTTCGCGTTTCGTAAAATGAAATGGGGAAGTGAGGAAATTGTGAAATACCTGTATTCATACGTGTTTCAAACGTTTATATGGCATTTTAACAAATTGAACTTCAGAAATAACATGAAATGTGTGGTTGCCTTGGAAAGAAAATGTATGTAATTAGTTTCACGAAATCACTTTCATGAAAGTGGTTACGAAACCTAGTGTCATCGTGTAAACTAGCCTTAATATATAAAGTCGAATGTGTGTTTGTGGGTATGTATGTATGTATGTATGTTTGTTCCTTATACAAATCTACATTTCTTTACCAATTTACACGGAATTTTGCACACATACCCAGTTAAGCCCGGAAAGTATAGCGGTCAACATTAAAATTGAAACAAATCAGTCCTTCCCTTGAAAATTATATAATTTCTGAGAATATTATACTAAAAACAATGAAATGCTGTTCAGTTCACATGACAACCGTGTATTGTTTACTTTGATAACATTGGGCCTTGGCAACTGGACTTTAACTAATTATGATTGAATCGATGCAATATATTGGCGAAAATAATTACTGAAAAATGAATTACACGAAAATAAAGCAAAGTGTGATGCAGTCACACAACTTTCTCTACCCTAGACATAAGAAATATTTTCTCACTTCACATTTTGATGTAGAATACGAGGTCGTATTACAGGTACAACTTAAGTGTGTGAGTATGCTATATCAGAAGTCGGTAAATAGTCAGTTATCCATAGCTGTAGGCTTTTTATTAGTTGAGATTTATCATAGGCCCTAAGCATGGGATGGAACATTTTGAGTCCTATACTCGCAGTATATTATGTCCCGGGTTTTAGGGGAGGAAAGTATGAAAGTGATACTGCATTTCTATTTTATTTCAGCTCCGAAACCGTTGTATGGTAACATGAGAATGAGAAATAAAATTTTCCGTCAATACAATCTTATGTAATTTATGTTTCTTCTTATTTCAACCCCTCCCAGGCATGATGAGTAGAAGCAACGGAATGCAGCATTCGACATCCTCTATGAACCATAAAAAGCTATATCTAGCGTTTTCTGATGGAATAGTTTGATAGATCTTTTTCTTCATTTAAAGTTCTACATACATATTATATAAGGACCTAGAGTTTCAAAATCGAAAGTCCTCCATAAGTTAATTTCAAATTACAAAATACAAAGCCCGGGCGACGCCGGGCCTTTTCAGCTAGTACATATATAAATACATATTCATCATGGTTTACTTTTACTTATTATTATTGAAAATTATTGATATAATTATATTTTTATATTCATTTATTTCTGCTACGATTAAGAGCATGTGCTCATTCGGGTGGTGAGTTAATGTAATAATAATTGTATTTTGTTTAACGTATTAGGCAAATAAGTTATTTTATCTTATCTTCTACTATAGATGATTTAGCCAAGAAAAGTGGAAAACAGGAGTAAACTAAACATTAAGGGATTTTAGTAAAAACCGAATAATGGCATAAATTCTTATCAGAACCATTAAAGACATTTTTAAATTAATTTTTTTTTTATGAAAACTACCCTTAATATTTTCGAAATAGATACCAAGTTCAAGGGGATGCAATAAGTGCACAACAGCCTACAGACAGACATTCCGAAACACTTATTTTCCGGTTTCATGAAACATGTTTTCACGGTTTTATCGTTTCGGTACCGGTTTTCGATCTCGATTTTTGTCACGATATCCTTCAAAGCTTTTAATAAAGAAGTACCGGTACTCACTGTACTGCTCACTGTGCTTTCTCTATACACACTTATGCGGGAACGTAAAAGTGTTTTAGTTTATCACAAATAATGTATTAGGCCCTATTCATTAAAATACCACATAATATTAAAGTTACAGAAATATACTACGGAAAATACGGACCCTAGATTAATCTACTACAGTTCTATTGTATTGTTCTTATTCATCCTATGCTTTTAGAATAACCGCATCTTCATTTAAAAATTCAAGTTTTTTTAGCATCATTCATCAAAATAAGAATTACAATGCAGTTTTATGATGTGAATAAAAATGCCAGATCGGTGCTTATTGCAAATTTAAGTCATACCAGATACAAATCTTCTTCATTAGGCCCGGTTTGATCAACATCATTGTCTTGAATTTGCCGTCCTGTGACCTTTCCTGAATTTAACATAATACGGGAGATATTTACCTCGGATAAAACTATCTGTTGCAACTTTCTCTGTGCAGTCCATCGCCTTTTATTACTAAAAATTAACATCTATAAACACAAAAAAAATCCGTAAATACTACCTTAAATTGAAGAAGCACCAATTAGAATTTATGCATCTTATTTAAATATCCTGGCAGAATTTAGTTAGCGACTTGTCGCTTCATCCCTGAAGGACCTAGGTCTACCATCTGACCGCTGCATCATCTACCATAGGCATGTGGTCAGCATGCCGATGATGGTTTCCATGACCGAAGCCGCTACTTTTTAATCAAGTAGCTCCTCGTTTGAATCACGAGGCTGAGTGCACCTTTACAGACCTCCGCACCTCAGAAAACTCCGAGGTAGCGGGGATTGAATCCGGGCCTGTGGATCCGTAGCTAAACAGGAGACCATGGAGGAGGTCAATTCATGCATTACAAAAATATGTTATTGCAGTTTGCTATTGCTCAGGAACTTGAATTTCCTCCATTCTCCTCCGGGAGTTCCAATAGTAATGTGTGAGCTGGGTGCATTACAAAAATATAGAGAATAAGAAAAACTCCAGTTATGCTTTAATTTGACATGAGAATTCATGTATTCATATCAAGTTTTCAGTTGATAAAATAAATATTCATTTCTATACTACATAACAAAGCATTCGAGAAATCCTTAACCACAAAACATTACAACAGGGGCAAAAATATAAAGTCAAGATTTAGAGACCGGAATTAATTATTGTAACATTTTTACTATTTTACTATTCAAGATTTTGCATGTTCCCAATATATTACTGAAAAAAAAAACTGTTCCGAAAGCTAGCATTGTGCTCAAATACAACATTTTAACGCAAATTTAACAAATCTCTTACCTTCAGTGACATTTTAGATGAGTCTTTGGATATGTTTCCAGAGAGGCTGGACTAGAATGATGCTAACAGTGGTCCATGAGGGAGATTTATACTAAAAAATCATGTTAAGAATTCTTGAAATGCATCACGTTTGTATGTTGTCTAATCCTATTGTCTGAAGTATTGTATACAGTTGTAATGCACGCTTGTAACAACAAAATGCATTTTGTTTTCGTATTACGTAATTTTATCACTTTATTTTATATTCTTATGCACACAGACATGAACGTTTAAAGGAGTAGATAACATTGTCTGATATAATTATTTGGCATTCTCATTTAGATAATCATTAATAGTGATATCCTCCAGTTTACATAATCACTTTTATAATAATATAGAACATCTACATTTTTATGTTTTTTGTTGAATTAATTTAAATTTACTACAATTTTTATGTAAAAAAGTATTTAACAAAGAGCCAAGCTCGTGCCGAGGATTAGGTATTTACCATAATTTTCTTTACTGTAATTCCGAAACTACCAGACAAAAGTTGGGCATCTCTAATTCGGCCAAACAACCCTTTCTCGTTTTCACCTCTTATAAGTGGCCTACGTTTAAAAAATCTTCTCTTTGCAGATATTCAAACTTTGACCAAAGTTTATCGTAAGCTCTAAACAGAGATAGTCTGAAAACATTTTTGGTCTTATGTTCACAGTAAATGATTATTCCTGGGATTTTGGGGAGCAAATATGAAGGTGATTTTGAGTTTATTTTTTTTATTTCAGCTCCGAAACGGTTCAGTGGGAAATAAAATATCGAATATGTTAAGGGAGTTTCTGTTTCTTCTTATCTCAGCCCCTATCAGACATGGTCTGTATAAGCAACCGGGTGAAAAATCCCAAGTTCTCTGTGAGAGATTAAAAAAAGCCATATTTAGAGTTTCCTGATGGAATAATATGAGTGTAATAAGTTGTTCTTCCTCATTTAAAACTCTCTAGTGGCATAATGAGGACCTAGAGCTTGAAAATTGAAAGTCCTCCATACGTTTAATTCGAAGAACAATCAACTTCGGAACTTATAAGCTTATGTAGGTAAAATAAATAAATTTAAAAAAATTAATAAAAAATTAATAAAATAAATGTAAATATAAAATCAAAGTAAAGAAACAAAGGGCATTAAAAATGTGGAAGAATAATTTAATATTTAGGGCAATAAATAAGTAATGCACCAGATTCAGAAAAACTACAAATAAATAAAAGTGGAAAGCAAAATGAGAAGACGCATAAGATTGTAGGTTAGATACTAAATAGTTAACATTATCATTAAAGTTTTTAATTCTTAATTTAAAAATTTTGGGCGAGTCTTAGTAACGAAATTGTACAGTTTTGGTTAAAATGAATGCTAGGTTGGAGTCTAAAGTGTTATTTTGGTTCTGCTGGATGTGAATTTTTGCTACGTCTTATTTTATAACCTATTACTTCAAATACAAATATATTACAATTTTAATGAAAGTATTTGATATTTGATTTTATAATTGATTGACTTATTAATATAAACATTTCTGTTAAATCCATTTCAAAACGTTATTTCGGAAAGTCAGTTGTTCTGTACACTAACAATTAAATGTGTTCTTTATTTCAGTGATGATGGGTTCGATGCTGGTGAGTAGGCCTACATATTCTGTTTTGATAATATTAAGTGAATTTATCGTGTTATCTTGAAAATTGCTATTGATAATCCAGTGCAGAAATGGAAATTCCCAAGTCGACATTGGAGAAATGTTTAATTTTTAATGTTTAATTTTTTAATATTATTATTATTTTTTTTTTAACCGAGCTAAGTGGCCCAGATTGACGAATCTTCATTAACATCAAAACAACTTACACGTTTGTGCCCAGACTCCACAGCTTCATAAGTGTGAAAACATTATTCTAATGTACGATATTTATTACGCTATATTTACGAATGCTGACTACCCGCGCTTATGCCGTAGCGGTAGAGGCGCTGCGCTACAAACCGGGAGGTTGCGCGTTCGATCCATGATGAGGTCGTTGGAGTTTTTCAATTGGCCTAATCCTTCTAAAGACACTATGACCCTGGGATAGACTCAGCCTCTAACAGAAATATGTACCAGGAGCAATCCTGGGTGTAAAGGTGGACAAGGCATAAGGCTGACAACCTTCACGTGCAGAATGTCTAAAATCTGGGAGCCCTCTGTGCCTCCATGACCTGTATAGGGAACACTTTACTTTACTTTGGCCACCCGCGTAGTCCATGGTTAACGTTTCTGGCTACGGATCCGCAGGCTCGGATTCGATCCCCGGTACCTCGTCGGATTTTTTTTCTGACTTACGGACGTCTGAAATGGGTACACTCAGCTACTGAGGAGCTACTTGGTTAGGAAATAGCGGCTCCAATCACGGAAACCATCATTAACGAACGTGACCACATGGCCCCCAGTATGGTAGGTGACACAGCGGTCGGATGGAACCTAGTCCCTTCAGGGGATACAACGCCATGGAGTTTAGTTTCAATTTTTTTTCAATTTACGAGTGCTTTATCTATATTTTAACCTTCTTTTAACTTGAACAGGTAAATTACTTTTCGTTTTGGCATCCAGATTGAAACAGTAAAAAGGATTTAACCCCTCTCAAAGCATTTTTTAAAATTCTGGGCTCACTTGATAGATATCTGTAAAATTTTTGAATGAATAAATTGAACCTCTTTTTTCACTTTTATAATTTATGTTATGTTCCATTTTATTTTTACCCGCAATAGATGTGGTTGTGGTATCGTACTGGTATTTAATTAAAACGTTATATTTTGAATTCGAACAGAATGTTTCGATTCGATATCTCGATTCAAATCCCACAGGCGATTCATTCAATGGACAGTTCATAACAACCAAACAAATTATATATGTATTAAAGATTATGGTCAGCTTATACTTTGAAATAAAATGTTTAAATGCCTTAACTGTTAAATAAACCCAAAAATAGAATTAATTAAATGTTAATTTTAGCTTTATATACATTTTTTATTTGAATTATGAAAAGATGAATTACGAAAAAGTTCAAGCGTAAAATATGTTTAAAAAATTTAATAAATTTGAATTTTCGTTTCTCTGTGTCATCATCTGTGCGTTTATTAGATACTCGTGTAAAACCATATTAAACGTTACTTTGAGTAGCTCATATTTCAATTTACTTATTTATGTGCCAGTATTAATGTTTCGCTAATGAATAGTTTAGAGCTTGAAAGTGGTTTCGCTGTACTTTTGTCCTAATCTGAAGGGCCGTGCAAAAACTACAACCTACATGTTAGTGAATAATATACAAACACCATTAATATTCCACTACATTCTATGAAATCAGCATATATTATAACAATTTTTTATGTGATTATGTTTTGCACTTAATTGCTTAGCTAAATTCCAGTTTTTTGAACTTTTGTAGAAAATGGGGAAAGTGCAAAAGTTTCGCACGGTTTTACTAGTTTAAGTTAATGAAGTAACAATACGTCATTAAATAAATAATTCAGTTTTACATCTACTCTTATACAATTCAACGGCCCTAAATAGCGTACTTGCTCGCTCGCCCGCTTCGTGAGACATCGGGTATACTCGGCGATGTTTGTCTCTCGCAGTGTAAACTTTCATGACGACTACAAAATTAGGAAAACCGTTTCTTTATTATATAAGGCCTAAGTGAACAAATATTCTAATTTTATTTTTACTTACAATTTTCAAAGCTCTGAATCACAAACATTTTTAATAATCTACCAGTGTAAATTTCTTAAAAATCCTGGAGTCAATGAATAATGGCGGGCGGAGGCACCAGCAGTAAAATATTGATGGTTTAACTCTTGAAATATCGCTGATAATAATAATCAAAACAAACCATTCTTTCCCTTGAAACATTATATAATTTCTGAAAATTACACTGAATTGATCAAATAAAATTCACATCATATTCATGTCAATAAACAGTTGAGAAACAATACGTATTATGTGTTCACAGGTTCCTTTGGAACTGCATAGTTGATTCTGATATAGTTTTCCCAGAGGGCGCTTTCTAATCGTAGAATGTACTCTGCAGCCGGAATTTTAGCTGTTTCATTAATATTATTAATGGCTTAGTTTATGAATGATTCGCGTGCAAGTGTTAATAAATATAATGCTTTAATAATTATTATACTCATAATTTTTAATTTTTAAATGAATCATCGTGGGCGAAGCCACGGGCACCTCCTAGTATTTATACATCTGAACCTTAGCATACCTTACGGTCATATTAATTTTTATGCAGCTGGTTGTTCTTTTACCCTAAAAAATAAATACCTTCAAGAAATTGAGATGAAATATTACTGTGTGATAAAATGAAGATTTAGTACTTCTGTATTTTAACCATAACTCTGAAACCTTATGGAGTCTTCTAGTTATTAAAAGACACTAGATTGAAGAGTTTATCTGCTCCTAATAAGCTAGGGCTTTCTTAGCGGTAATTTATTGTTTTTATGAACGTTATTATACTGCTTGAAAATGAGAAGCCCGATTTCCACAGATGCGACTACATAAGGGCAGTAGTTTTACTGTGGCAGTACGAAGGACGGCGGCAGTATCAAGGTTGTACTGTTGAGATTAGGCCGCGTTCCATCTTGTAAATTAAAGACTTCTTGCTATCATCGTCCCAGCAGTGCGGTCTTTAAAGTGCTGTTTCTTTAGTGCAAGAAGAACAGACTGGTTAGTAGCCGCGTGTTGAAGTGTTGTCATATCTCAGTCGGATACGAGAATCAAAGAAACGCTAAAATGTTGTATTATATTACTATTGTTACTAGATTGACTTGGCAACAGGTGGATTTCAGAAATTGCAAATTACTGTTTACCCTCAATAAAAAATAATAAATCCGGTAGATCGCAAAAGGAAAAGCCGCCGTCTGACTCGACGACTGGGGACGATGAAAACGAGAGCACTATAACTTAATATACTTCCAGCGCTCTGACTCAATTGGCAGTTTACCGTGAACCGCTCTTTTGAACACCATTCTTTCTCCATGTGTTTTGTTGTGTTAAGTGATTTTGTTTGTTAATGTAGAGCTTGATAGTGAGTTAGTGGGCTAACTTCTGAAGTTGAGAAATAGCCGGTTATTTAAAATCCTAAGAAAGAAAATTTACAATAATAGATATGCTAGAATTGATGTATGGAAGAAAGTCATCTCGACCGCAAAAACAAAATAGCTTTTCTGAGTAGGCCGGATAGCCATGCCATATTTATTTATGATGTGAGATAAATCATAAGCGGAAACATGATTTAAGAATACAGTAAATCGCCATGCCCCTGCACATTCCGTTCAACACGCAGAATTTTACTTCAGATGGAAACTCGACCAGACCGGAGCAATGGTTTTAAAAAAGAAGCAGAAAATATCCAATAAAATACTGCTCCTAAGAGCAGTAAATTGTTGCATAGTCTAAAGGCCTATTCTCTCTTCCTTGTGGAGGAAAGATGTTAAAAGTATCGAATTATATCTGAATCTAATTTCTTTCAACATAATTAGCAATCGGTGTTTCCTTAGTGCATCGCAAAGGCCACGATTCTATTGGTTACCATGAATGCAGTAACAGGGATTAGGAACTGTTGTGAAAATATTACATTTTATGAAAGCTTATAAACTGACAAAAATATTGAAAACAAGGGCTCCAAGGTTTATAGAAAAACGGGATATTTTAAACATTTTGGGGGGAAAACCTGATACATTTAAGGGAAAATGGGACAAATATTTCATACAAAAATTTATTAATTTATTTAAACTTTACCTTGTCTCACGCACACAAATTACCTAACGGACTTAAATGACTTTTTAAATTTCTTCTGCGGACTGATGTAATTAATAAGTTATTCCAGAGAAGTAGATTTCTCATTGTCAGCGTACTTTTCGCTTTACTTGTCACCGTATTTTATCAAGAAGTGCATCTTCTTCCGATATTTTGTCGTGAAAGTCAGCACATGATACCCCATGAAAGTGAGTTTTGACAATGAACAAGGCTTACACTGTTGCAACTCAACTTTCATTCATGTAGCGTGAAATGCATTGGCCAAGCGGAATGAAATGAAATGAAAAAAAAAAAAAAAATTAATGTGCGTCTCCAATAAAACTTTCGGGTTACCGGGATATTTTGCAAAAAAAGAGACTGTCACGGGAAAAGCGGACGAATGGATACCATACCTTAATGCTTGTAACACCTTCCTTCTGCCTTAGTAGGCCATCCTACAGGAGTTTTCTATTGCGTAGTTAATTACTAATTGCATTATGCAATGGATGTTATAATTAGGGCTCGGAATTTGGCTTTTATAAATGGTATTTTAGCCTTTTATTTTCGTGGAATGTCCCTTTTTAGGCTTTAAACAAACGATTTTAGCCGCCTTAATAAAACATATAATGAACACTAACACATTGTATTATAATTTTGACACAGTTATTCTAGTTTTTAAAAAATAAGCAAGTAACTATTACTTATATCGGCACTCGAAACAATCGGCACATAAACAATTGAGATATTTACCCTTTAATGATATAATTATACAATATACCACTCAATTCACTTCCGATCTACAAAAGTAAGTAGACTCGAATGTCACGAATTTGTTCTTTAATATAATGTCGTTGGTCGCAACTTGTTATTTTAGCCTAAAGTTGAAACGACAATGGATTAGTTGCAAGATTTCGAAGTATTGCAGACGGCCCAAGTTACCTTTCCTGCGACGGCGAGGCAGAACATTTTCTAGTTACAAAGACAAGGTACACAGCGATATATACATTGTTAATTTCAGTGCGTTGTATAAATTTATTTTTAGGATGTATTTTCTTGAAATGCACAAATTAACATATTTATTTTCCTTTCCACTAATTAAAAAATCTATTTAAAAAATTTGTTCTGCAAAAGTCCTCTTCAGCCCCTATTTTCAGCAAAAGCCCTCTTTAGCCCCTAGTTTTCAGCAAAAGTTCTCAATAGCCCCTTTTAGGCCCTTAAGTCCGATTTAGCCCTTTCTAGATTCTATAAGATTCATATATTCGGAAGCAAGGGACATGAAACGGAAAATTATGTTAAAATGTTCTAATTAGGAAGCTGGGAAAAAAATAGGTTAAAACCTTCAAATCCGGGCCCTAGTTATAATAGACCTCCACCTATTATTAATACCTCAGCCGTTTGGTCGTACGTTTTATTCCATATGGGTGATGGGAACTTAGGATAGGTTCAGCGGTCTAGCAGAGGCGCCCCTCAAATCCATCACCTGAGGATTAAAGCATTATATTTATTAACTATATAAATTGTAGGAATTACGTAATTTTATTCTTAATTAATAATGTTTTACGTAATAAATACAAATAATCATACGAAAAAAACGTAATCTTGCAGATTCGAAATGAAACGATTAAAACGTACCACAGATTCATGAATCTTAACCAAATCATGCATAAACAATGAAAACGATTGTTAATTAAAAAGCTAAAAATCCGGCTTCGAGGCGAATTTCACAATTCAAGTAGGCCTACGCCGCCCGGGGAAAAGACGACCTCAGATTCGAGTTCCCTAGCAAAATGTATAGAATCAGATAAACTGATATAACAAAGTGCCAGAATGTTTTTATTTAATCAGTAATAATTGCAATTATGATATGCAGAAAATAAGTTATTTTTGTAATCGATTTCCGAGTTAAACTCCAGATCGATTCATTAAGCACGGCTTAAGGATGAACAAATATCTAAAGTTTGATATTATGGACAATACCTATATATATATTATGGAAGGAACATGTGGGAGTTATTTGTCAAAGCCTGAACACTGTAAAACAATATGTTGTCATGATAACTGATTTGCATTTGACAGATTCTGTCTAATATATTACCATAAAATAGGCGCTAAATTAGGCTTTACTTCGGCACCAGTCAACCGATTTGGTCCAAAATCAATAGGCTTCTTCCCATGGACGATATAAATGCATGTAGGCCTACCAAGTTTCATAAAAATCTGATAAAGCGTATTCGAGTTATCGCACGTACAGACATACGAACAGATAGACAGACGGACATACATTTTTCCATCCACCACACAATCTCAGAAAGAACCATTCTGGCACTTAATAAATAAATAAATACATAACATTAAGAAATAAAATCCTCATAGTAAGTTTCGTCCTAATCATTCAGTGTTTTGCCGTTTAGGCGTGCAATCATCATCTCCTTTTGTCGACCTATGTAAAATAATCAGATCTCTGCGAGTTTTAAAGAACTGAATCAAGATAGCAAATTAGCAAGGCCACCTTACCAATTGAATACTGTCTTGTTAACAGGTGGCTTGGATGTACACGGAAACGGGAGTCTAAATATTAGTCTATATAAGATAGGCCTACACAAGAATTAATTGATTATTATTAAGGCCGATTCCGAAAACTACATTTTCAGCTGAATCGAACTATATTATTTTATCTGTTATGGAGGTTCTTATCTTGCGGTCACCTGTGCAGAAGTGCTTATTTACTAAGTTGGCTAGGTCACAGCATCTAATCTAATCTTCATATAGTTTAGTGCGATGTACTTCTGCAGTCAGATATCTTCGTTACCGGTACTTTGTATTGATCATTTCCTTATCGTAAATGTGGAATATTTCGATTAATTCCAGTTATTCCTTAATGGTATTTAATTTTAAATAGTACACATTACTATTATATAAAGATATTGATTTTAAACAGCATTCTATGCGATTTTTCTATGGTATAATATATTAATTTATGTTTAAGAAAATATATTTTATACACAAGGGCAAGACAACAAATACTCGCACACTATTTTTATAATTTATTTCAACAGCAGCAGAGACTTTGCAAATACTGTTTTTCAACATAGCGTAATCATTACTCAACATAAGGTTCCTTGCTGAGTCAAATAATTTTTTTGGAGGCATTCAGAAGCTACTAGAACGCATTATCAAGAGTACTGAAGAGCACGGGAACTTTGAGAAATAATAAACTGCAATAATTGAATAGTTGGCGCGGAATGTTTATACAGTGGGATGTATAGGTATTATCCGCTCTAGAATCGGACCTAAAGTAAAAACGTATGCCTATATCTGATAGAGATATGAGAAAGACTAAAGAACATGTAAGTTCTACTCGTAACTACTTACGAGCGAGACAGACATATTATTTACTTTAGAGTCGGTTCTAAATCTGACAATACCTACTCTTCACTAGAGATGGGGAATATTTCTTGTAACTGTTACTTTGTAACTGTTACATGAATGTAACGGTAACGACCTGTTACAAAAAATCAAAAGTAACGGTTACCAAAGCTCCTCCTAGGATATCTTATTTTCGTCTCAACCAAAGGCGGAACCAGAAAATACTGAAAGGAGGGACCGACACAGACGAAAGTTTGCTATTATTTGGAAATCCAAAAAATGGGGGTCCTCCCCCGGGATTTTTTATTAAAAAACGAGGGAAAAACAGGTCGTCCCTTTAGCTCTTCCCACTCGAGACATCTAGATGTGAATGGTGGAACTACTAGCACTATTGGAAATTCTGACTCCCCCCCTTTCACCACTTCTTTACCCTTTCCTACTATTCAATCCGTTTTCTCCTTTACCCTACCTATCTATTCCTATCCTTTAAATGTTCGACCCAAGGAGATCCGAAAACGGGACCGCTAGCATATTAGCCCTTCATCTTACCCACTACGCCATCGAGCAATCATTACAATGAGAAGCGAAAATTCATCTATTTAAGGTTAGACATCTGCATGAAATGGCGGAGATTGATAATTTCCTATTAATTGCATTTGTGTGAAGTGAAATAAAATCCCTTTAGGCAGGCCTACAGGCTGAGGTAGATTTCGAAGTGCTTTTGGTTTAATTTATTGTCACTGCGCAGTTCTCTTCTTCTTTAGCCTTGGCATGATAAACCCGCAATAATAACTGCAAAAAAGAGGAAAGAACACTTTTTTAAAACATTCAAATCTCGCCTTATATGAGAGCTATCGAGAAACTAGGTATTGATTTGTAGAGTACTCATCAAGAGCTTTTCAACGATACCCCACAAGACGTGGTTTCAAAAATTTCGAATTTCCATCCCCCACCCCTACTCGTACCCCTAAAACCCCCGAATCGTTACTGTCACTGTGAACTCCATAGGGAGTACTCTAATTTATTCCAACAAAGTTTCTCTCTATACTTCATAGGGGCCGAGATATAATTTTTTCAAAATTTCAACCCCCTCCCACGATCCCCCCCACTTGGGCCAATTTTGCTCATTAACTATTGGGCCTAGAAATAACATAATAAAATTTGGTTCAAATATCTTCAAAATTACGGCCGCTAGCGTGTAAAGATATATAAATATGTAAGAATTCTGTATAGTTTCTCCAAATTTCTCAGCAGCTCTCCTTTTTCTCAGGGTTTTTTTTAATACTTTTTTTTTATTTATTTATTTTTATTTATTTACTTATTATTATTGTTATTATTAGTTGCGTTGAGAAATTTGTCGGTGTCGAGCGAATGTAACTGGTCTGGAACAAAGTAACGTGTCGAGAGTTACACCCGTTACATTATTTTCACCTGCTCCAGTTACACGGACCCGTTACTGTTATTTCCACCTGCTCCAGTTACACGGACCCGTTACTGTTATTTCCACCTGCTCCAGTTATTCTGACCTGTTACTGTTACTCTCGCCTGCTCCAGTTACTCGGACCCGTTACTGTTATTTTCACCTGCTCCAGTTACTCGGACCCGTTACTGTTATTTCCACCTGCTCCAGTTACTCTGACCTGTTACTGTTATTTCCACCTGCTCCAGTTACTCTGACCTGTTACAGTTAATTCTAATATTTCTGTTACAAGTGTTTTATCCGTGACTTTCGCCTTTCGTTACATCTGTTACTTCCAATATTTGAAAAATAAAAATAATTTAAAAAATAAAAATAATAAAAAATTAAAAAATTAAAATAATAAAAAACAAAAAATAAAAAATAAATAAAAATAAAAAAATAAGAATAAAAAATAACAAAAAATAAAAATATTAAAATAAATAAATTTAAAAAAGTTATTTTCTTAATTATTAATGGGCGTAAAGAGTTCATGCATAGAATTCATGCTGTCTGATCTCATATATATTTCTTGCTTTACATACCACTTAAAAATTTATCAAAATACGATATTGCCTTTACTGGATAATTTAAACTTAGAATGTGGGTATATAGCATGAAATATGAATTCAATAACTGTAGTAAGTTATTCGAAATAATATTGATAATTTTACTACTAATAATAAAATCCCTATAATATAAAGCCACGGCTGACTGACTGACTGACTCACTGACATTAATGTTTGCCCACTTCCAGATGAGCTAGAAACTTGAAATTTGGTACACATATAGCTTTTAGGCTGTAAACCGCAGGAAAATTCCAAAAAGTTTTTTTTTAAATTTTTAGCCCTAAAATCCCCGAGTAAGGGCTCGCTCACTCACATTAACGTTTGCCCACTTCCAGATGAGCTAGAAACTTTAAATTTGGTACACATATAGCTTTTTGGCTCTAAACCACAGGAAAATTTCAAAAAGTAATTTTTTTTAATTTTTAGCCCTAAAAGCTCCGAAAAGGGGCTCGCTCACTTCGAGATGAGCTAGAAACTTGAAATTTGGTACACATATAGTTATTAGGCTGTAGACCACAGAAAAATTCCAAAAAGTGTTTTTTTTTTATATTTTTGGCTCTAAAAACTCCCGAAAAAGGGCTCGCTCACTGACATTACTGTTTGCTCACTTCCAGAAGAGCTAGAAACTTGAAATTTGGTACACATGTAGCTTTTAGGCTGTAAACCATAGGAAAATTCCAAAAAAGTAATTTTTAAAAATGTTTAGCCCTATAACCCCCGAAAAAAGGCTCGCTCACTGACATTACTGTTTGCCCACTTCCAGATGAGCTAGAAACTTTAAATTTGGTACACATATAGCTTTTAGGCTGTAAACCATAGGAAAATTCCAAAAAAAGTATTTTTTTAAATTTTTAGCACTATAACCCCCGAAAAAGGGCTCGCTCACTGACATTACAGCTAGAAACTTTAAATTTGGTACACATATAACTTTTAGGCTGTAAACCACAGGAAAATTCCAAAAAGTAGTTTTTATATTTTTAGCCCTAAAAACCCCCGGAAAAAGGGCTCGCTCACTGACATGAATGCTTGCCCACTTCCAGATGAGCTAGAAACTAGAAATTTGGTATACTTATATCTTTTAGGCTGTAAACCACAGGAAAATTCCAAAAAGTTTATTTTCATGACGGTAATCGATGTTTTTTACATCGATGGAAAACAACTGATGTATTTGCTACATCGATGTTTCTCCCCGACATGGATGTTTTTGTAACAAAAAGAAGATTAATAGGCTACCTTGGTTCTACGATATAATTTTATTTACAGGAGCTTAATTTCCCAAAACATTGATTTTTTACATCGATTGTTTTCATGGAAATACTTCTCTTTATTTATGAATTTTGCCTAATTTTCTGATACCATGGCCTTTTTTAAATATACATCGATGTTTTTTGTCTAATACATCGATGTTTTCAGGCCGATATTATCGTCATATCGATGGTTATCTCCGATTTTAACCTCGATATTTTAACTATCGATTATCATCCCTAATTGAAAGCTAAATTTTACAACTGTTTTTTATTTCGGGGGGTCCCTCCCTAGAGCCCCAGCCTTGGCTACGTCCATAACCGTTATGGGGGGGGGGGAGATAAAGGGCATTCCCCTACAAGTGGGAAGTGATCTGGCGATTAACTACGTAATATACAAGAAAAGTAACAGGTAACGGTTATAAATAACAGTTACTTTCGTGTAACTGTAACAGTAACGTAACTGTTCCAAAAAAAGTAACAGATTCCCATCTCTACTCTTCACACTGTCTATAACCTTTCCGCGCCTACTCTAAGGCCTCTGCTGCTTTTAAATATATTACAAAAATTGAAAGACTTGCTCTTCTGAAGAGGACTATTTTTCTGCGAGAAAATAGAAGTAAGTACAGGAACAACATATTGGAAAGCAGGGGACTATCTTAAAAAATAAAACAAATTACAAGTCTGTATTGCTCTTTACTTATAAAACTTGTGTACAGATTCTTAGGTCTATTGTCTTTCTCTTGTAAATGCGCATTGATACAATCACATTCCAACAAAAACAACAAAATGTTTATCCTGACGTCTAAACTTAGATGTGCCTAACTTAGATACTATCACATTTCAATAAGGACGTCTAAACTTAGATGTGACTAATTTTGATATATTCACACTCGAATAAGAACAACAAAATGTTGACCCAGACGTCTGAACTTAAACGTGCCTAGCTTTAGTAGTATTTCACCGCAGGGTTTTAAAACATTTTAGTGATTTCACTGACTTTGCCTCAATATTTACATTTTTCTATGTGAATAGAATATATAGATCTGTTGTGAAATATTGCTTTGTTAAATGGAATAAAATAAGTAATACAGTGTTGCAAAGGAGATTTTTATTATGCTTTCACACGAAAACAACATATTATATAAATACAATTGAAAATTCAGAACATATAAATTTCTTCTTCAGGAGTTCAAAAAATCTCAATGAGGAATACCAGATTTCTTGTCAGCACGGAGCTTGCTGCTGCTGGAGTCAGATGCTGAATGTTTGGGGCTGGCTTCCGCTCTAGCAGTCAGATGAGAGTCGCCGTGGTGGTCAACGTAAGTGCCATCAAACTTGTCATGATGAAGGCTACTGTATTTGTGGCCATCTTCATGGACATCGTGTAGGTTCAGGAACTTACGTCCATCGTCATGGACACCGTGTAAGCTGCCATACTTACGTACATCATCGTGGACGCCGTGTGTGCTGCCATACTTACGTACATCGTCATGGCCACCGTGTAAGCTGCCATACTTACGTACATCATCGTGGACGCCGTGTGTGCTGCCATACTTATGTCCGTCATCATGGAAGCCATGTATACTGTCGGACTTGTCGCCATGGGAGCTACCATACTTGTACTTTTCTTCATACCCACCATATTTATTACCAGGCTTGTCATCATATGAACTGCCATACTTCCGGCTATCTTCATAGCTGCCATAAGGGTAGTGGTCATCATAACCATATTCATAGATTGGGCGTACGTTACGGTACTCTTCGTAATCCTTCTTGTCTCCATAGCCTCTATGGTCAGCAAAGTACTCTTCATAGCCTTTCTTATCTTCATGAGAGTTCACGTAAACCTTTTTGTCACCACCATGATAGTCTACATAGCCTTTTATACCCTCCAGAGAGCTGTCAATTAATTTGACATCAATTTCAATATCTTCATTCTTCTTGTTGTCATGATATCCTCCGTAGGCTTTGGTGTTGTCTTTGTAATTGCCAAAGCTTTTGATATCACCCTTATAATTTCCATAGCCTTTGAGGTCTTCTTTGAAGTTTCCATAATCCTTGTCTCCTGCACTTTTAATGTCGTAGGCAACATAGCCTGTATGATCATCATAAACATCCTCGTGGCTGTGTCCAAAGCCTCCTTTGTAAATTGGATTTATCTCTATGGAAACGCCAGACTGAATGAGAACAGCTGTCATGGCGATCACCGTTGCTGCCTGGAAGTGAAACATTGGGGAGATTAGTAAAACGTGACAAAAGTTCGTGAATTACCTGTATTTGAAAGAATTAGACAGGCCGAATCAGAACTCAAACAACAAACATTCAAAATTTGTTCAGAGATGTTTTTTGAATGTTTTTCATATCAAAATGAAACTGTCGAAACTAATAGGCCTATGGGCCTGGTTGCCAGGATTGTAACAGCCGCTGAAGTTGTGCGATAGTCCATGAGGCGTCGCTGTGAAGTTTGTCGTGATCATGGAGGGTCGACATTTTGAACACTTACTTTAAACAGCTTATAATTTGGGCTGTACAAAAGTACAGTAGTTAAGTAGTTAAGTTACAATGAAAGCAATGCAATTTCTCGTACCGAGTCACCGGAGACCATGGGTTCTATGTATGAAAAACACCCAGAAAACATCCCTAAACAACTTGTGAAAGTTTGTTGGTAGACTTCTGATCCATTCTGTATAAACTACCCTAATTACACAGGTTTCATATAGCTTTTTCCTCATTTTCCTACTACGTGGATTTATGTCTGTTGTTGTTTGTCATAGTAAATTTGTCAAGATTAATCTATTACACTTTGACGGTAATACGATCATGGGCGTACGGTGGGGGAGGGTTGAGGGGGTTGAAACCCCTCCCGAAATATCTGCGATGTTCAATAATTTTAAAAAAATATTTATTTTATTATATTTTCTTACATAACACAGTATTATTAAAACTCTTGTAAATTTTAATTTCTCATTAATGATTTCGTACTCTCGTTATTTATTTAATAATAATGTACATACTTGCAAGTGATCTGAAATAACTTCTAGTGTAGAGGAAAGCATAAGCCTATTTTATTAAATAACTTATTAATACTGGTGGGTTTTTAATTATTTACTTCTTACAACAGTGACGTGTTACTGATGAACAAAATTTCCTTCGGAATTTCTCATAAATGATTCATTAACCAGGAAATTTATGTAGTGCGATCGGTTGGATCTCAGGAGTCCAATGAATATCAGATTTCAGTACGTAAAACCAAATTTTTTGGAATGGACTTAGCTTCAGAAACCAGAATGAGTAGTTAAACAAAATTACTACGTCTGCAATCAACTTACCGATACAGAAACAACAGAATATAGCTACAATGATTCATAGTGCTCTGCATAAAGAAATCATGTGGATTATAGTCCATAGTGTGTATTTACATCCCACGGTAGCCTACTATGATAATTTCTCAAAAGAAATGTTTTATTTATAGACTATTTGAAATAATATATAGACACATATCAAAAGGAAACAGTTTGAAATACTGTGCTGCATAATAAACATCACTAATGATCACAATAAAACTGTTTAGTTACTAAAAATAGTGTGTTACTGCAAGCACATGGCGCTGAGACAACATTATATTCAACCCCTTCCAAACAGAATTTCACCGTACGCCCATGAATACGATCATATATTTGGTAAACTTCTTAAATATTTATTATTAAAGTAGTATCCTGGTATTAGATTTCGTCCATGAGATGTTCAAAATGAAATAAAAATTATTAACTTCTTATTTTAACCGGATTTACATCCTATTTCGAAATTTCTAACATTCTAATAAATTTAAGTGAGGAAATAAGCTCTAGGCCAACACTTGACAGGACATGAAAGGGTTCTTTGGTGAGGGAACAACCGGACAAAGGGCCACCTCATAGAGAAGATAAAAATATTCGGAATAGATTGAAACTATATTTTGTCTTTGCAAACTGGGAAAATTCTCTTAATTTCGATTATTGTGACGTCCTATTTTCTGACTTAAACAGTAGGCCTAACTTGCCTCAAATATACAACGTGTTCATATTGCGTGGGTCAGGTATATATGTAACATTCTTAAATACGAGCATACAACTCCGTCACTAAAGTCATTGTTGGCAGTGCGAACGAAAATATTTCCCATGTCTTATTCTGCTCTATAGAATCCTGCGTACCTCAACAGCTAGCTATCTTTCCAGTAGTTTTTTCATTAGCTATCATCCTACCATAACTTGGGAACGCGCTCTCAGCTTCATTCCTACTATCCATGCCTCTCTATAGAACTTCACACTATTCGTGATTCTTTACAGCAACAGCTATTCGCTTCTTGAACGCAAGAGCTACCAAACGATATTACAGTTCCAACACTTTAATCAAGTTAGTAAATAGGAACACTTAGTAGGTTAAGAGTGACATTAAAAAGTAAATACTATAGAATTCTTCTGCACTTATAGCCTATATTGGATTCATTTATTTTAGTCTGATATAGTATTTAGTTTGTCTTTTTCTGTTGTATTTCAGGTCTTGCATACTACTCAGTTATAATAGTTGTTTAATTCTTGTATTTCATGTATTCACCCCGGACTGAGTGGTAGAGAAGGCCTTATGACCTTAACTCCGCCAGATTAAATCAATAAAACAAATAAATAAATAATTGGCAGGCCTTGGGATTTGAACGTTGTTTCATTGGCCATTTCAATCGGCTAAAATTACTTCCATATTCTAAAATTCTTTGGATTTAAATTGCGATTACTTTTGACAAAGGTATTCACTTTCTGTCAGTAACAGTTTTTGGGCATGTCAACACAGTTTTCTCTGAATATGAAAAATTAAAGTAATATAATGTGCTCCCTATATAGGCGGTGAAAGCCCTGAGAGTTCCAGGAGGCTGAGGCTCCCAGATTTTAGACATTCGGGACTTGAAGGTGGTAAGGTTATCAGCCTATCGCACAGGTCGCCTTTACCCTCCAGGACTGCTCCTGGTACTCATTTATGTTAGAGGCTGAGTCGACTCCAGGGCCACAGTGCCACCAGAAGGATTAGGCCAATTGAAAAATCCCATTGACCTCATCGGGCCTCAAACCCGCGACCTTCCGGTTAGTAGTGCAATGCCTCAACCACTACACCATGGCGTACCTCGAATTTGAAAAAAAAAAAAGGATTGTAAAAAGTCTTGTTACATAGGATAATTAAGTTGCAGTTTCATGGTACTATTTATGTACAAGGACTTAGAAATCGTAAATTACTCTTCAAGGAGTTTATTATATTTATTATTATTATTATTATTATTATTATTATTATTATTATTATTATTATTTTAATCTTAATATGTTTTGCTGAACCTAGTAAACGTCTGAATGTTTGCCATTTCTCCACTGACATCTTTCTGTGTCACAAGGAGTGAGCATCTCAGTATATCGTCGTAAAAGTTAAGTTGCCTGGAAATAACTTCGTTCTAAGTTGAAACTGACCATTTGTAAGTTGCACTGCTGAAGCCTAACTCAGTTAAAAAATTGTGTCATGGATAACAATTACCTTCATTATAACTAACATGGGAATTATATCCTATAATTTACTTGGAATTTACTTCTCAAATTTGAAGTAGGCCTACTATGCAACTTTTAGTTTTAACGTAGTATTAGATTATTTTCTCTTTCATCATCATCAAGGACCTAAATAAAATAAAATTGCACATGCGACTCTGGATAATATTTATAATGTTGTTCCTGATAATATATATTAAAAACCATTCGCCTCTTCATTATCACATAACTGAAGTTTCATGTCCAATTTTACTTTCAGAACAGTATTTAACGAAGTTTTGGGATCTTTTTGTAGTTAATGTTACCAGTCTATTTAATAAATAATGCCAGGATACACTCAGTTCCCAACCTAACGGTGAACAGTGTATGCTGTTACAGTTAAATTGAAATTGGTTTCACGCATTTATTGTAGAGCGATTCTCAGTTTTAAGAGAGGTAGTCCTATATCAGTTTTGTCATTATACTGTGTTCATACCGTAGGCTTTGCAATGATATATGCTATTTTTTAGCAAAAGAGGATATGAAATTCCAGAATTCTCTCGTGCTGTTTCAGCGAGTACAGGGAATTTCGAATAATATTAAAATGCTTCATACCAATCAATACGTTTTACTGAAATTTTTTAAAGATAAAATTGCTTTCAGTTTACAGTAAATAAAATAAATTGCTCCTTATACCTTATTTCATAACAAACTTCAAAGTCACAAATATAATAGGCCTATATGCCATTATATAAATTATATATTAAAAAGTTATTGAAAACTATTTTTAATGTTGAAACTCAAATAGTCCTTAAAACAGTTTAATATAAATGATGTAAAATGCATAATTCTTATCAATCGAACACACTCACCTTCGTCAGCATTTTGTAGGCTCTTCAATGTCGACGCAAGAAGAGCGGAATGATGCCTAACATGGACCATGATGCTGATTTATAGTCCCATGTATGTTTAATGTATCATCACGGCCATTTACTATTACTGGGTATTAACACGTTTTCAATTTTCTTATAAACATGAGATTGTTAGCATTATGTAATAAGTTGCCCCAAATAAATGTCACTAACATATTATGTAAAATCTGCACAAAAGGAAAAGTTTCATAGTGTTATTAAGCTCTATAAATGCAAAACTAACATGAAAATAAACCTACATTACCACTACGTACAACATCTGTTTGTTTTCACTCTTAGTGCTGTTTCATCTATTTTAACTAGGTCAAGATCTCGTCATAGTAAGCCAACATAGTAAGCCATAGTTTCTGCCATAGTTGAATGGTTTGCAATTAGGTTATTATTAAGTTAAAACAGGACCGAATAAAGATGCTTACTCGTCATTAAGCTATCAAATTCTGAGAACCCAGTTCGATTTTAAAACACTTTTATTTTTATTTTAAATTTAAATTTATTGAGCATTTACTAATACAATTCTTGCAATTTCAATTTCTATACACCTATATTTAACACACGTAGTATACTTAATAAATAAAATCAATACAACAATTAGAGAAAATATGTACAAATTCAGTGTTAGTTTTTGAAGCAACTCCTAAGTTACAATCACAATTTATTAAATAATTATTATAATTGTTGCCTCCGAATGAGTATTGCTTGTGGATGTTAATAACAATGAAAATTTGGAGAAAGAAGTGGACGTGCAAATAAATTACCTAACGATATAACAGAATAAGAGCTTAGGATGAAAATACTACATCTAATAATATATAAGTACTAAATAAATGGTGCAAAATATATTGCAAAGACTTTCTCGCATACACGTGTTAAAGGCTACCACAGAAAACGGTAAATTATAGAGACAATTAAGTTTTATTTATTACAAGTATCTAGAACGGAAAGCATCAGGGTCGATCTTCATGTTCAATGCTTTTACCATGAAATAATAATAATAATAATAATAATAATAATAATAATAATAACAACAATAATAACACTAATAACACTAATAATAACAGTAACAATAACTTGGGGTTTGCATGGTTTCCTCAATGTCAAAGGCAAAAAATCCCTTTAGGCAGGCCTAAAGGCTGAGGTAGATTTCGAAATGCTTTTGGTTTAATTTATTGTCGCTGCGCAGCACTCTTCTTCTTTAGCCTTGGCATGACAAACCCGCAATAATAACTGCAAAAAAGAGGAAAGAGAACTTTTTCAAACATTACATATCTCGCCTTATATGAGAACTATCGAGAAACTAGTTATTGATTTGTAGAGTACTCATCAAGAGCTTTTCAACGATACCCCACAAGACGTGGTTTCAAAAATTTCTAATTTCCATCCCCCCACCCCACCCCCAATCGTACCCCCAAAACCCCCAAATCATTGGTCTCACTGTTAACTCAATAGGGAGTACTCTAATTTATTCAAACAAAGTTTTCCTCTATACTTCATAGGGGCCGAGATATAAATGTTTTAAAATTTCAACCCCCTCCCCCGACCACCCCCTTGGGCCAATTTTTCTCATTAACGAATTTGACCGAACTATTGGGCCTAGAAATAACATAATGAAATTTGGTTCAAATATCTTCAAAATTACGGCCACTAGCGTGTAAAGATATATATATATATATATATATCACATTCTTCTTTTGAACAGGCGGTGGTTTCGTACTTAGGGAGGCATGAAACATAAAGATATGAAAGAATTTTTCGAAAGTCATGACATGGTATCGATTGCAATAGGTAGATTTTTCTTCGAAATCTACCTAAAGTGCAGGATACATTGAGATAGAGCCGAACAATAGAAGCAAATGCTGCAGGAATGAGTTATTACAAGGAGCCTGCTGGTAAATTTGGGTGGCCACGAGGTTTGATTTGAACCCAGGATCTCTTCCCTATTACCCTATACCACCTCGCTCTAATTGATTTTGGTGTGTTCATTACGACTGTGGTAAACTGACTACATTTCACAACAACATCTACATTATAATATTCTGGTTACTATGGACAACAAAAGAATATTCAATTTTTAATCAAAATGTAGGTTCTGAAATTCGCATTTAAGTTATGTTATTTCGTTTTTATCTTGATACCTATTAATTTTATAAAGAAATGCATTTAACAAAAAATGTTCATTTTAATGTCCTCTACAACATTACTGTGGTATTGCCTATTGTAATGGAGATAATCTAGTAAAATTGAAAATGGATACTAGTAAAATACCCCCTAAGTCACTTTTGCAGAGAAACGGATATAGCCATTTTATTAGTCATAGATAAGAGTTTCCAATTTAACATTTTCATTAAAATTGTTAGAGCCAATTTTTCTGAAATCAAATTAAAAAAAAAGTTTTCATGAAAAGTCCCCTTAATATTTCAGTTATAAAACCCAAATTCTGGGGGGTCCGATCAAGTTTTGGAAAAGTCCTTGATTTAAAAAAATGAGTAAATACAATGAACCGTTTACCCCCTGTGCTTGTCCACAGACAGATAGACAGACAGACGGACAGACGCATTCCAAGAACACTTTTTTCGGTTTCTAGGCACTGTGAAACATGCTTTCCCGGTGTTATCTCGATTTCGATTTTTTTCACGATCACATTATTTTCTCTATAGCCTACTACGTATGAAAATAAAAAAAAGCTAAAATTAGCATAATGAAATAATGATAGTTACTACATTTTATACTAATAAGAATTAAGTAGAGACTTACTAAATCTGAAGATTTCTTTAATTCTAATTTTAAATTTGGACATAGATATTCTCTATATCTGGATGTTGTGAGATAAAGTTATTATATAGCTTTTTGCCATAATTCGAGCTATGTTTTATTGCAGCAGGCGTCGAACATTTTAATTCTGTAAAATGGATGACCATATCCCTTTTAGTATTACGGTTATGCCAATAGGTATTGAAATTATTTACATTTTTGTGAAAATACATTAATGAAGAATATTTGCATATCTGTTCTATCTTAAAAACGTTAAATTCAAAAATTCGTACCTGGAACATACAGGGTGTAACAAAAAGGTAGGGCAACACTTTGGGGAAAAATTTCTGCTACTTAGCAAATTTCTGCTACTTAGTAGAATACTCGAAAACAGAACTGTGGAAAACAATCATATGAAATGGCACTCCAAGTCAGAACTGTGGGTAACAGAACATCAAATGAAATGTTAAAAGTGTCCTCCGTTAGCACGGATACATCCGTCAACCCGCCGTCGCATGAACTTCCTGATGCGCTGAATAATCCTTAGAGTAGATCGCATTATCTGGCTGCAGTGTTGGGCAAATTTTAATTGTAAAGACAATTAAAGATTAACAATTGATTAATTGTTAATTGTAGTGGTAGCAATTAACAATTGATCAATTGTAATTGTGGAAAATGCAATTAACAATTGATTAATTGTTAATTGTAGTGGTTGCAATTAACAATTGATCAATTGTAATTGTGGAAAATGCAATTAACAATTGATTAATTGTTAATTGTAGTTGTAGCAATTAACAATTAATCAATTGTTAATCGTAATTTGCTACAATTAACAATTAATTATTTTTAATTGTTTTATGAATTTAAATAAAAACTAACAATTAAAAAGGACTACTGTACGGGCCTGGTATCATAACAATATGCTTAAGTAAGATACTGAAATACACATGTTAACTTAGTTACAAATAAAACACTGATATTAATACACATGAATGATTTTAATTAAACCTGATTACACAGATAACGACAGACTATAATTTCATATAATAGTTAAGATTGCATTTTAACACGACTCTCTTTTCGAACATACTGTCGGTCAATTTGTGACTCTTCGGCAGATTTGTCATTGTTGCAAAAGAAAAAAGTCGTTCAACTGCAGCTGACGATGGTAAAGGTGTGTTATATTTAATGAAAACGTTTTTTATCTCAGGATATTTGTTGAGGAGTTGCAAATCCTGGCTTTCTTCTGCAAAAAAGTGCAGCATTAAAAGTTCGGCTTTAGTCAGCGGTGCATCGAAGGAGATTTGGTTTGTTTCTGTCGATGAAATATCGGGAGTCCGAGTCAGAGTTCAAGTTGAAAAAACTATTTTCTTCGGTACTTTTTTTTTTTGTTGCTACTGATGTTTCTATGTTGTCATTCATTTGTTTGGAAATACAGGTCTTGAAAACGTTTAGAAGTTTTGTACGATCCGCGGGCTCTAAACAGGTTAACCATTTATTTTTAAATCTTGGGTACAATGCCGTAATAGCCGCATTTTCCGCTACAGGAGTGCTGATATCATACATTTTTTCAAATCTTTTTTCGACACTCTCCCTGTAATGCCTTGATCAAAGGGTTGCAAAAAGAAAAGTTGTTTTTCCTTTCAATTTTGTGTAGTTTTTTTCTTAATGCCTGAAAGCACGGCAGGACTATCCCATAATATGAGTTGGTCCACTCTGCATTACATGGCGCAGTACAGGTCATGTTCGTCGCCGTGGGTGAGTCGGTAGCTCGCCTGCCTTCCACTCCGGCGGCCCGGGTTTGATTCCCGGCCGGGTCAAGGATTTTTCAGTAGTGAAAAATCCTTTTCCCGGGTTCAGGACTGGGTGTTTGTCAGTAGGTTAAGATAATGCACATTGTGCGCGATTCCTTAATTATTAAATACTCGGGTATGTAATCAAATTCGTTCTCTTTGATAGCATTTTTTATGTTTAATGATATATGTAAAAGCAAGGTTTTTCTTTAATGTTGTAAATTTGCTGGAGCGCATCAAACAAGCTATTCCATCTTGTCTCACCAGGTCGGCTTAACGTGTGTATTATTTCAGCATTCTTTGGTCGTCCTGCAGCCTTCCACAAAACTTCATGACTGTAGCATGCATTTCGGACAATGGGGTGTTTTGCTCGCTCAAAATTTTGTTTGCGTCCGTAGTTGCGCATAGACTTAACGTATGTGCACAGCATCGAAAATGAGCAGGAAGTAAATGAATATTCTCAGGATCACTTTTTTGACCAGACAAGGACATGGAGGGCCTCCCCAGATGAGTGATTATCCCAATGCCGGGGCCACCTCCGAGACGACACGAACACATAGGACGATACACACAATTCACACCCACACACACACTCCCTTCAAACAAGGCGAGGATGGTATGAAGATAATAATGATGGTCAGATGATATCTTGGGACCACAAGGGCCTAAAGTTACCTGACTTTTCTCTCACAGGTGAGGGGAAAACTCCGGGAAAAACCTCACCCAGGTAACTTGGAATCGAACCCTGGCCCGCTGCGGGAGAGGATTGAACGGATCCCCTGAGCAACAGCGGTGGACTTTTTTGTTATGTACTCGTACGATGTCAAAACATTGCACAAATTAAAAATATACATTAAAATATAAATAATGGGTATAATGAAGGATGATATTCGTTTTTTTATCAATAAGTAGTATTGATTTTTATTAATGTACGTTAAATTTTCGAAATCTTGTAATACTTTTAACTGATTTCGGTAAAGGTAAGTAAGTTAATTGTTAGTTTTAATTGTTTCATAGAACAATTAAACAAGTTAATTGCAATTATTTTAATTGCGAGTTACGATTAACATACATTAATCCAAATAATTTAATTGCAATATGCAATTAAACGTTTAATTGCAATTAATTTAATTGTAATTAATTTAATTGCAATATGCAATTAAACGTTTAATTGCAATTAATTTAATTGCAATTAAATTTGTAATTGCAATATGCAATTAAACGTTTAATTGCAATTAATTTAATTGCAATTAATTTAATTGAAATATGCAATTAAACGTTTAATTGCAATTAATTTAATTGCAATTAAATTTTTAGTCAATTAACGAGTTGATTGAAAAATTAATTGATTAATGCCCAACACTGAGACTGGCGGCCATGCAGAATACGATCATGGAGACTCTCTACGTCTTGCACGGTGTTGCATGTACAAGAGTTTTTCAATGCCCTCACGTAAAAATAATAATAATAATAATAATAATAATAATAATAATAATAATAATAAATAAATAAATAAATAAAAATAAAAACTTGTGGATTCAGGTCAGGCAAGCAAGGAGGCCAAGGAATTTGTCCACCTTTTCCTTTCTATTTAACAAGGAAACGATTATTCAGAACTAAAGGAAAGATAGACTGAAATGAGCAGGAGATCCATCGTGCATGAAGTAGGCTACAAGTCTCATCGTATTCGTAATGCATATGTTCAAACAGGTAATTTGTCCATTGAGATGATGTGGCAGTGCAACGGTCCCACAAAACCGTCACCAATATAGGTAGACAAAGGGCTCTAACTAGGAAATAAGGCTTTCGGCTTCATGTTCATATAACGCAATTTCGCCCTCTATATATAGGGAATGTTTCCTCAAAGTTTTTGCCTACTTTTCTATTACAATCTGTATATGTGTGTTCAATAAAATTCAAATTCAAATGAAATACTAATAGCCATTTTCGTTACAATTCTTAAAAATACGGAAAATGTAGTGGTATATTTTTCAGAAACATTGTAGTAAAATAATCTCCTACATCAGAATATCAGGAATGTTTCCTTCATTAGTTACATATTTTAAATTATTTTATGTAAAAAGATACTTCTTCTAGAATACATCATTACAAAACGATTTCCATTCAGTTTAATCCCTTGCTTAGTGTGTCAAGGTCAATGTAGTATAATAAATATGAAGACAATGTTTAGTTTCGTTGTTGAATGTGTGATGTTGTTTGTTATAACTGGATTGTTATTTAATGAAATAATTTAGTTTCAGAATTCCTTTTAACAGTATTTTATGCTTTTCCTTGTAACCCGTTTAAGAATACGGCACAGTTATTTTAAAATGTCTTTAAATGTTGTTATTGTAATGTTCACTTCATCGAAGCATTTATCTATGCTCAGAATATATATTTTTTCCACTATACTTCTAATTCCTCGACATTTCCACCTACGTTTTATGAAGTCAGCAAGTGCCAACTTTCGGATATAAACTCGTTCTATCAGGCTAAGATGTTGCTAAAATTTGTACTTATTTTTTTCTCTTTAACACAATTGGAGGATATTTCCGAGTAAAGAAGTGGTTACTGCAAAATATTGCTTCTACTAGATTGCCAGTAACTTATTCACGATTACTTGTTCATACTTTGCTCAGAATTTTACAATTTTCGGAAATAGAAAACTATTTTTTGTAATTCCTTATATGACATAATTATGTTTACTAAAACTAATTTTCTGTTGCATAATTTATGTGCATATTATGTTATCTATAGTTCTCGGAAAAGGACTGGACAACGTAATTATCAGACTTCCTAAGTAAAGGCCTAGATATTTACAGGAAACCACATTCATACTCATTCTTACCGGAAGATATAGGCTAATATAATGGTTTGCACTATTGCTCTTAAACAACGTGGACTGACGATCTGTTGATCTTGAGTAGGCCTACTGATTATGGTGGCAGATTAATCAATGTACATAGGTATTGAAGCGTGAAGTATGAAAACGTACATTCAGACTAGTTGATATTGAAAATATCTGCAAGAAAAAGCTAGAAAATTGTTTAGTAAATCACATTTTTCTACTTCTTTTGAATACCTTAGGGGACAAGAAATACACACTAAGAACAACCCAATGAAAACATAGGTATAAATTTGTACATAAGTTAAGACTTTTATTATAAAGTAATTATCATACATTGATTTTTACAACCAGACGTATCGCTGCTTCTAGCCACGAAATTAATCAGCTATATTAACTATACTATGGGTTAAATAATAAATAAACAATAAACAATAAACTTTTTTTCGTTCTTAACCGTCTTCACAATATGACGTCAGACAGTACAGTACATACATTAATGGACATTATTTCAGGACAATATAAAAATAGACTACACAATCTTAATCTTTCAATATTGACCATATTCCAGGTTGTGCGCATTAGAATCTGCCCCTTTTGGACTAGCAGATGCCGTGGCTGTATAGTAACCACTCCCACCTAAATAAGGAATGTAAGGCTTGCCGTACCCGTAGTATTTTCTAGGAATGAATTTTTCCTCACAACCAAAACATTCTCCTCCGTAGCCGTAACCTTTGGGGATAAATTTCTCAGCACAACCGTAACAATCTCCATACCCATACTTGTCGTAATAATCATTAACATCAAATTCTATTCTTTCAACAATATCATAACCATACTTTCCACCTAGTCCATAGATATCTCCATATTCATAAATATCTGGACCATAACTGTGCTTCGGGTAGTCGTTCATCTTTATGACGATAGAAGCTTGTGCCAGGGCAGCAAGGATGTAAATGCTGACAATGATCTGTAATATATGAAAAAATAATATTAATAAGACATCAATAGTAGTGAAATCGACAGTATATTCATAAGTAGGGTTCGGATTTTTATGACCTAAAAGGTGGAAAATATGACTGCAAATATGACCTTAAATGACTAAATTTGACCCAAAAATCCTAAATATAACCTCATAAAATAACGTGTATTGAAAAAATAATTTTCCAATTTTAAACGTTTAGTGGCACTAAATTATTACATCACATTAATTCAATCAGATAATCACTTTTTAACGATTTTACAAGTGATTTACAGTTGTACTTGTAAAGAACTTCGAATCTGTTAATGTTTCCAGATACCACTGCAAATATAAAATGAACATATTTTTTAAACGTGTCTATTGGAAGTTGTTAACAGCAAGGAGGAAGAGGTAATTTTATTGTGCTATTTCTTGTTACTGTCCCTTCACATTTCAGTTATAGTAAAACCAAAATATTCGTGACTCTTTTTCGAAAAAAAGATAGGTAGACTATTTAGTGCTCATACTGCATAATTGTGCTCTTTTACTGAATTTTTAACTGAAATATGACGTTAAATTACAAATGTGACCGAAATATGACCAAGACCATGAAAAATTACCAAAATATATCTTTATATGCGAAATTATGACGTCATATAGGCGAAAATTTAAAAAAAAAAATGTAATTAGATTTTATTATTTTTCGAGTTTTCGCGCATACAGACACACAGACAGGCAGACAAATATTCTTCCCGTCCATCATGTAATAAGAACAATAATGTTTTATTTTGCCTGGCAAAGTTAAGGCCAAATGGCCTTTTCTTCTACCCAAGCAGGATGAATACAAAATACTATGTACACCTTCAAAATAAAATAAATACAATAAAAATACAAAATACTTACAAAAGAACAGTAATATAGTTGTTATAACCTAAATTGTAACATAAGACAAAAATGTATAATTATTAACAAGTTAAAATTAGGAGAGAATGTGGAAAACAAAAATTGAACTAAAAATTGTGTGTGTTTGCATGTGTTTGCACAGGGTACACAATTATAAACAAGTGGAAAAGCAAGCTATTAAAAAGAAATATGCTAAATGCTTAATGTATACTTAAGAGTGAGATGATGAATATCATAGCCGAATATGTTAGAAATAAAATCAGGTAAACTGGTGTAACAAAGTGCCAGATGGAGTTAAACAGGCCAATATCTGAAAACTTGTATTTTATATTCTTGTATTCTGTACTTGAGGCCTATTTGTTGAAGATTTTTATAACGTTTGTTAAGCATTGTATTGCGAATGTTCTATAACCTAAATCACCCTCGTCCGAATAATCCGATCCTACTACCCCTGAGTTCCCTTACCTTCCTAATTTCCTTGTTTTGTTTAATAAAAATGAGATGAAGCATATTCGAGTTATCGCGCATACAAACTCACGGACGGATAGACATTTTCCCGTCCACCATACAATCTCAGATTAAAGATGAGTAAATAGAATATACAGGGCCGCCACATCTCGGAGTCGGGCCCAGGACCATGTACTGGTCGCGGGCCCCTCACCGACCGCCGTCCATCCTCATTCCTTCTCCGTGGAGCTTTCTTCTCGTTTCTCGTCTAACGGAAATTTTATCAAACTTTTCCAGTTTTCCATAAAATTATACCACATCATCGAGATCCCGCGAGCCCCTTTCGGGGCCCGGGTCTCTAGGTCCGGCAGCCCTCCCATGTGGCGGCCCTGAGCCTATATTGAATTATCTATTAGTCGATTACAGAGATCCCGGGACTTAGATTTGCTTTACTGTGTTCTGCCGGCAGTTACAGTCGGGTATTACAAGTAACTTACTATTTATTTCAATGTTGTATAAATTATGAGGTGATTTATTTTAACATTAACATATTTTATTAGTTATTGGATTCTAAATAATATATTAAGTCAGAAAACTATTACTACTTTTCAAATACTTTGATGAAAAATTACCTGCAGGAGATTATATCAGAGAACTCGTTGACGGGATTCTCCGAAATAAGGTTAAAATATGACGGAGCGAATACAATTGCCAAAGGCAATATAGGCTATAGACGATAGCTTCCGTCAGGTTCGTTCTTGATTTAACTAAATTATTAACGAGATTATATTTATAAATAGACCATGGGCTACCAATAGCAAACCCCCCCCCCCGTGGGATTTTCTGGCACACATATTTTTTGTTGGTATTGTCATCTAGTTTAAGATTTTAGTTGTTTGCCCCTTATCAATTACAGCATTTACCCGGAAACCCCGGAAAACCACGGAAATCCGGAGAAAATGGGTTTGTTTTAACTTTTTATTGTTCTTTGCCCCTAATATTCCCAGGGAAGTTCTGACTCACATATTTTTGTTCGTATTGCCATCTAGTTTAAGGTTACAGTTGCTTGCCCCTTACAAATTACAACATATCCCCGGAAAACAACGTACGCCTATATACGGAGAAAATTACTATGTTTTAGTTTTTAAATCTTTGTTCTTTGCTCCTAATATTCAAAGGGAATTTCTGACTCGTATGTTTTTTTGTTGCCATTACCATCTAGATTAAGATTTCAGTTGTTTGCCCCTTATCAATTACAGCATATCCCCGGAAAACTCCGAAAACCAAGGAAATCCGGAAAAATTAACTTCGTTTGAATTTTTGAAAATCTTTGTTCTTTGCTACTAGTATACAAAGGGAATTGGTAAATCATATGTTTATGTGTTGGTATTGCCATCTAGATTAAGGTTTCAGTTGTTTGCCCCTTACCAATTACAGCATATCCCCGGAAAACCCGAAAACCACGTATATAAGTTACGGAGAAAATGACTGTTTTCTTTTTAAATCCTTGTTCTTTGCTCCTGATACTCTAAGAGAATTCCTGACTCATATGTTTTTTTGTTGGAATTACCATCTAGATTAAGGTTTCAGTTGTTTCCCCCTATGAATTATAGCATATCTCTAGAAAACTCCGTAAACCACAGAAATCCTGAGAAATTGACTTTTTAAAAATCATTGTTCCTTGCTCTTAATATTCCCAGGGAATTTCTGACTCATATGTTTTTTTGTTGGTATTGCCATCTAGTTTAAGGTTTCAGTTGTTTGCCCGTTATCAACTACAGCAAATTCACGTAAATCCTGAAAACCACGGAAATCCGGAGAAAATTATTTTGTTTTAATTTTTATAAATCTTAGTTCTTTGCTCCTAATATTCAAAGGGAATTTGTGACTCATATGCTTTTGTGTTGGTAGTGCCAACTAGTAAGGTATCAGTTGTTTTCCCCTTACCAATTACAGCATGACAAAGAATAATGGAAAAAATCCTGATGCTGAAGGGATGAAAGCGATTGAAAACCTGGCACCACACCCTTCATATTCTAATGTGACAGCTGTGAATGATAATTTCTCTTGCCAAACCTTCCACAGTAAAACAGCACAATTTTGGATTGGTAATATGGACAAGTGTCTTTGATTTTGAGATTTCAGCGAGCAACTAAAGAAAACAACTTTGACTTGCACTTGGCATGTTTAGAAGATATGTATTCCCTTTTCTTTGCATGTGACCATCACAATTATGGCAGGTATCTCGTAGTCCACATACTCACCCTTTTGAACCTTCAAAGGACACACCTGAAGCAGAATTACTTCGCAATAACAGTTTCAGTTACTGTAGATCGCAAATTCCTAGTTCTAGAAATTCTGTGGATTTCCGTGGTTTTCCGGGTTTTATGGGGATATCCTGCAATTGATAACGGCAAAAACTGAAACCTTAATCTAGATGACAATGCCGACAAAAAATATGTAAGTCAGAAATTCCCTGGGAATATTATGTTCAAAGAACAAGGATTTTTAATCATTCAAAACGAACTCATTTTCTGCGGATTTTCGTGGTTTTCGGAGTTTTCCGAGGAAATGCTGTAATTGATAAGGGAAAAACAACTGATACCTTAATCTAGATGGCAATACCAATACAAAAACATATAAGTCACCAATTCCCTTTGAATACTAAGAGCAAATACCTAAGATTAAAGAAATTAAAACAAAGCAGTTTTCTCCGGATTTCCGTGGTTTACCGAGTTTTCTAATGATATGCTATAATTGATAGGGGCAAACAACTGAAACCTTAATCTGGATAAAAATACCAATACAAAAACATGTATGTCACCAATTGCCTTTGAATACTAGGAGGAAAAAACTAAGATTAAAAAAATTGAACAAAGTAATTTTCTCCGGATTTCCGTGGTTTTCCGAGTTTTCTGGGAAAATGCTGTAATTGATAGGGGGCAAACAACTGAAACCTTAATCTAGATGGGAATACCAATACAAAAACATATAAGTCACCAATTCCCTTTGAATACTAGGAGGAAAAAACTTAGATTAAAAAAATTAAACAAAGTAATTTTCTCCGGATTTCCGTGGTTTTCCGAGTTTTCTGGGGAAATGCTGTAATTGATAAGGGGCAAACAACTGAAACCTTAATTTAGATGGCAATACCAACACAAAACCGTATGAGTCACCAATGCTCTTTGAATACTAGGGCAAAGAACTAAGATTGAAAAAAAATGTAAACAAAGTCATTTTCTCCGGGTTTCCGTGGTTTTCGGAGTTTTCCGGGGATATACTGTAATTGATAATGGGCAAACAACTGAGACCTTAATCTAGATGGCAATACCAACAAAAAAAAAAACATATGAGTCAGAAATTCCCATGGAATATTAGAAGGAAAAACAAGGATTGAAAAAATAAAACATTGTCATTTTCTCCGTATATACGTGGTATTCCGGGTTATCCGGGGATATGTTGTAATTGGTCTGAGGCAAACAACTGAAACCTTAAATTAGATGACAATACCAACAACAAATATGTGAGTCAAAAATTCCCTGGGCATATTAGAAGCAAAGAACAAAGACAAATTAAAACAAAGTCATTTCTCCGGATTTCCGTTGTTTTCCGGGGATATGCTGTAATTGATAAGGGGCAAACAGCTAAGAACTTAATCTAGATGGCAATACCAACAATAAATATGTGATTCAGAAATTCCCTGGGCATATTAGGAGCAAAGAACAAAGAAAAATTAAAACAAACTAGTTTTCTCCGGATTTCCGTAGTTTTCCGGGGTTTCCGGGTAAATGCTGTAATTGATAAGGGGCAAACAACTAAAATATGAAACTACATGTCAATACCAACAAAAAATATATGAGTCGGAAAATCCCACGGGGAGTGATGGGGGTATACAGTAGCCCACGCTCTAAAAATACTAACATGTGCCCGCGGCTTCGCCCGCGATAATTATTTTAAAAATTAAGAGCATAATAGTTAAATCATTATATTTAATAACACCTAAATCACGTGAATTACATACCACGATTAGATAGCGTCGCCTGGTAAAAGCGAACTCAGATTCGAGGTCCTTGGCCCAGAAAACCCCTGTATAGTGAGTTTCGTCCAAATCGAACTATGTTTGACCATATTTAGGCCTATATTGATTATCCCTCTTCCGTGTAGGTTGAAAATGTCATAAGTTATGTCTACGGGACTTGACATTCTAAACAAATGAATCGTCGAGGATGGACTTACAAAATCAAGCGATCGCCAGTGATTATTATTTCAAAAATTAAAAATTAAGAGCATAATAGTTAAATCATTATATTTATTAACACCTAAATCACGTGACGTTGAGGGACAGAGTTACAAATGAAACACTACACAAGATGTCAGCAGTTACCGACCCTGCACTGCAAGCCACCAACACCAAATGGAAGTGGGGAGGCCACGTCGCAAGACTCAAAGATGACAGATGGACATACAAGGCCACAATGTGGGACCCTCGTACTGGAAGAAGATCCCCCGGAAGACCAAGACAGAGATGGGCTGATCTCTTCAAGGAACTTGTAGGACGACAGTGGTCAACCAGAACATGAAATAGGAATGACTGGAAAGTCTTAAGAAGACAAGTGAACAGTGACTGAAACCAGTGCATATGCGACCGAAGTCTTACGAAGACAAGTGTATAGGACCGTAACAAGTGTAAGGACGTAAACTACAATGAAGTGCACAATGACTCAGACTAATGTAAGTAGACAAAGACCAGGAATTGCATAAAAGCCCAAGAGCACAAATATCCCGCATGTGGAATAGCTCACCACATGTAGGTGTAGGCCTATGCGAGCTTACCCTCTTCGAGGAGGCCATTGCCCTTAACGGGACATTTAGGCTAATCATTTTCATTTTCATTTTCAAATCACGTGAATTACATACCACGATTAGATAGCGTAAAAGCTACCTCAGATTCGAGTTCCTTAGCTTAGAAAACCCCTGAATAGTGAGTTTCGTCCAAATCGAAGAACGTTTGACCATATTTAGGCCTATATTGATTATCCCTCTTATAATAATAATAATAATAATAATAATAATAATAATAACAATAATAATAACAATAATCCTCTTCGGTGTAGGTTGAAAATTTCATATGTCTGCGTGCCTTGACATTATAAACAAATGAATCGACCAGCGTGAGCTACAACATGCAAGCGATCGCGATGGTTTTATGTCCAAGGTATGACAAAAATAGCCAAAGCCTACTGTAACTGATTTGACATTGAAAACTGATGCTTCGAAAACGCAAAAAAATACACGTTTTCTGCCCGTTTTTCAGTCATAACTCATGACCTAAAGCAAAAATTAAAATTCCTGCTTCGAGGTGCATTACCCGACCCTTCAGTCTACCTATGTTTAAAATTTCAGATCTCTGCGTTCTGTAGATTTCGCTGGGCATCGCGGACAGACAGACAGACAGACGGAGGAAGACAAACACTTCCTTTTAATAATATAGATGTTTTTGTATAAGGCAAGGGCCCAACTGAAGCCTGGTGCTTATCAATTAAAATAATAAAAACCTTTTAAAATAATAACCTTTTAAAATAAACAGTGCAAAATATATTGCACAAACTTTATTATTGGCGTTTTAGATTTATGAATGTACAAACCTCCAGGTAGGGATAAGCATCGATAGTTGAAACATCGATGTTCACCGTCGATGTTAAAATCGGCGGTAACCATCAATGTCATGATAATATCGACCTGAAATCATCGATGTATTTTGAAGGAAAACATGTTAAAAAAAAAAGGTAATTGTTTCAGAAAATTACACAAAATTCATAAATAAACAAATATTTGCATTTAAAACTGTATATGAAAAACATCGATGTTTTGGGAATTTAGGCTACTATAAACAAAATTATATCTTAGAACCAAGGTATTCATATTAATCTTATTTTAGTACTGTTAATAGTACTGGGGGCGCCGCTTCTCCGCCCCCAGTCTCCATTTTCTTCGGTTTTGACTTTCTTCCTTATTCACATTTCTTTGTTCCATTGCCTCCTTCACATCATCTTGCCAGTTGCGTCGTGGGCGACCTCTTTTCTTCCGCCGGGATGGTATCCATCTTAGTATCCTGTTCGGTAACCTTTCTTCACTCATCCTATTTACATGACCGAACCACATCAGCTGTCTCTTTTGGATGCCGTCATATATATCCCTATCCATTTTCATCCTTTCTCGGATTACGTCATTTTTTATTCTATCCATCCTAGTACAGCATAAACTTCGGCTTAAATAGTCCATCTCAGTGGCAAGCAGTTTATTCTTGTTTTTCTTACTAACGTCCCAAACTTCTGATCCGTACAGAACTACACTCTGCACTAGGCCTATAGTCTTATACAATCTCTTCTTCCTTCTTCTTCTTATCTTTTTACTCCACCAAACGGAATTCATTGCTCTTATTACAGCTCGTCCTTTGTTCATCCTAATATTAATTTCATCATTACTTGTGCCTTGTTTATTGAATACTACACCAAGGTATTTTGCTTTTTCCACCCCTACAATTATTTCTCCATCTAACTCCAAATTCTTTGTTTCCCCTGTTCCAACGGCCAAGTACTCACACTTCTTCATGTTTATTTTCAAACCCGCCTTATTGTACTCCTCTTTCAGTTTTCTTATCATATAATTCAAGTCATCTTCATCTTCAGCTTCTACAACTTGATCGTCTGCAAAATACAGGCTACCTATCTTACTATTCTTTACTGGCACCCCCATAACTTGACATTTTCTGTGCTAATTCTTTAGGATTGCTCCTAGATATAACTTAAAGTGGGTGTGTGACAGCCCCCTTGCCGCGGACCCTTACTAACCTCGAATTCTTCTGTCCAACTATCCCCAATCCTTCCTCTCGCTTTGTTATTTTCATACAATTTCCTAACAGCCTTAATCAATCTTCGATCCAACTCTATCTCTTCCAACTTTTCCCACAATTTGTTGGTAGGTACATTGTCATATGCCTTTTCCAGATCAATCAATGCAACATGTGTCTCCAACCCTACCTTTTTACGTTTTTCACCTATTATTTTTAAATTAAAGATGTTATCCATTATCGATCTTCCTGCCCGAAATCCTGCCTGCTCCTCTTGTTGTTTGTGCCTTGTTTCTTTCTCAATAAAGTCTTTAAGTACTTTCGAGTACAGTCTTCCGATGAAGGGGATCACTTCCAGTCCTCTATAATTATTCGGATCATTACGTGATCCTTTCTTATGCATCAGTAGGCCTATTATATAACACGTCGTCCATTCCGATGGCACATCCTCTCCATTTCATATCCTTTCAAACAACTTCCTAAACTTCTCCAACAATTCCGGTGGCCCAAACTGCACCAGCTCTGAGTATATTGATCCATACCCTGGTGCCTTCTTTGTCTTACAACTCCTTAAAGCTTGTTGTATCTCTTTAATATCTAACTGCCATAATTCCTCCTGCTGCATCCTCACCCCATATCCCTGTGCAAATTCAGGCCGACTTTCCTGATACAAATTCTTAAAATAGGCCTACTTTGTCCATTGATCCTGACTAATATTACTCTGGTGTATCTTATTACTGCTTGACACTTTCATTGACTTGATTGTTTTCCATGCCTCGGCACTCCTATTCCCACCTATCATCATTTCTATATATTCACATCTTTCTTCCCATGTCTTATTTTTTCTTTTTACAACTTCTCTGTTTTCTTCTCTATTTAGAGTTCTATATCTGTCTCTACTTTGATCATCATTCACATTTAGGTATGTCAAATATGCTTCTTTTTTCCTTTCAATCATTTCTGCTATTTCTTGATCCCACCAAACTGTTTTTCTCTTCTTGTCATGCTCACCAAGAGCTTCTTTGGCTGCTTCCCCTCTATCCTTCTTTATGTGCTCACATTCCTCTTCTACTGTCCTATCTGCACTCTCCAATTTTTTTAGCAATCGCTTTTGGTATAACCATTTTATACTTCCTTCCCTTAGACTATCCAAGTTGTATCTTATAATCTCAGGTTGGTCAGCTCGTTCTATCCTCTTCTGTTCACCACTACTCTTGAACCTATATGGGATATATATTTTACCTACCACCAATTGTTGGTCGCTTCCACATTCTGCTCCTCTTTTAACTCTAACATCCTGAACTTTTACATTGGACTTTTGCCTCATAATTAAGTAATCAATAATTGATTTTAGCCCTCTTTTACGACTATTCACAAGACTTAGATTTCCTGGGTAAAGAGAGCAAACTAAACGAAGTCATAAAGAGAGCAAACAAAACGAATTCGATATAATATTATGGCTTAGGCCCACTTTAATTATTGGTATTCTCAGTGAGAATATTTATATGGAACTACGTATACCTGAATATTTTTTATTTTTCTGTGTTCAGATTTCTTAAAGTAAATATAATAATCTATAGTTAAGCAAATGTTTTCTTTGCTATTAATATCAGTAGTGATACCTCGAGATACAAGATTAATTCGTTCCGTAATCTTGCTCGTATGTCAATTTGCTCGTATCTGAAAGCAATTTTCCCCATTGAAATTAATTGAAATGCCATTAATCCGTTCCAGCCCCAAGAATGCTACCCCCAATTGTTTTTGTTACGTGTTTTTGAATAAGAAAAATGTATTTATAAATTTCAAATATTGTATAAAAACATAATAAAAGAGAATGCAAAGCAAAGAAACTGATTTTATAAAGTGTACATACATATTTGTTACACTTTCTTCGAACCCATGGTTATTAAAGGAAATGTGATAAAGTATGTAAATGCACAAAAAGCGCAAAGCCCTAGAAAAACTTAGCAAAGATGCTTCGACAGCGAGGTAAAAAAGCACACTGGGGGAATACGTGGGATAATGCGCGAGACGCACGAGGCGCAGGCGCAGTAAACTGGTGGGCCGTGTGCAGCGTCGCAGCTGGCCGTTCCTCGTATCACAAATGTCGCTCGTATTTCAAAACAAAACTTCGCTCGCTCGACAGCTCGTATCTCAAATAACTCGTATGTTAGGGCACTCGTATCTCAAGGTACAACTGTAGGCTACTATGGTTATTAAGTACCAGAATGGTACTTTATGAGAATGTGTAGTAGTCTGTCTGTCCGTCCGTGGGTCTGTACGCTCAAAAAGCACTTTGTTATATAAGGTTACCTGAATTTATCTAATTTAATTTTGTTGAGTTGTAAATCTTGGCTAGAGTTGAAGAAAACATGAAAATAGAGGGTTGGCAGGATAAAAATATATAAGTACTAGTAGATAATTATTAGCTTTTTTAAATAACCTACATCCAGGCAATTTTTTTCACTATGTTACTAAATTGAGACAAGGATAATTTTCAACCACAAATAAAATAATGAAAAGGAGAGTTTTCAACCACATATAAAATAAGGGAACTCTAAAAATTAACTGTAATACTATAAACTACGTACTGAAACAGGAACTGCTTGAATCGCACTTTGAAAAATAATATTGATTGTATAGAACAGATGGAACGTCGTAACAATGAAATCTGACGAAATATATGCACTTGTTCAATGAAATAAAAAGCACACGCGCAAAGAAGTGTCAACTTGCTGCTATAATTTTTTAATATCTATTGATATTTGTTACAGGAACAGGAAATTAGTGATATTGTAAGTTTTAATTAACAGAGAGGTATGAGAATGAAGGAGGAAGATGTGCACTGCGAGCCATGCCATAATATATATATATATCTTATCTTGTGGCACGCCTTACAAGAATTATCACCCAAATAACCTATATCTCCAAATTGCCTTACCTTACCCAACTAGTAAAAACTGTAAACAGGATTATTCACAAGCCATTCAAATGGCGCTCCCTTCACGCAGCGGGCCTGGGTTCTATTCTCATTCAGGACAAGCTAACTAGGTGGGGTCTTCTCCACGATTTGTCCTCGTCTTGAGACTAATGTCGGTGACTTTAGACCCTTGTGGTTCACGACCATCATGATAATTTTCATTATATGAATGAGCGTGTCATTATATGAATTACATGTATATTGTGACAAAGCCCAGAAAAGACTCGCCTAGAAACTGCTAGAAGGAGGAGTCACCCAGAAAGAACTAGAACGACGGAGTCTAGAAAGATCGCGCTCCCCTAGTGAACGGGCCGCAGACGAGCGCCAGTGGGCGTGACAGCGGCACGGCTATTGGGGCACGCTTCGTGGGGGAAGGCCTGTAGGGAGGAGCTCGCACTAAGGGGTGTGCCCGCGCAGCGCAGCGCGCATTCCAGAGACCATGCGCGAGCGGAGAACTTTCGAGACATCGACACTAGAACTTTCGTTAAGGCTATATAAGGAGTGCGAGCAGTCGAGCAGAGTCAGTTCGTTAGTAGTCAGTCAGTCAAGGAGAACAGTTCGTGAAGAGTCAGAGTAACAGTCAGTCAGTAAATCGGAGGAGAGAGAGTTCGTGAGTAGCAGAGAGTCAGTCAGAGACAGCAACGAGGAGTGATGAGCCAGTCAATGGGAGAACAGTCAGTCCGTAACAGTCAGTAACAGCGGGAGAGAGTCAGCGTCAGAGTGTGAACTGGACGGAGAGCACTGATCAGCGCGACCTCAAGTAAGGGTGACTTGAGGAGCTGAGGACCTGGACGGAGGGAACCGATCAGCGCAGCTGAGGACTTGGGAAGCTGAGGTGCCAGTGACCGGAGGGACTAGTGTGATCGGAGGGACCCGCGAGCGGAAGACCTAGTCAACGGGGAACTAGTGACCGGAGAGAAGGGTGAACGGAGGAACTAGTGAACGGAAGAGCTGGTGAGCTGATCTGGATTGGACTGGGACAGTGCTGCGACGTGGCAGTGAGCACCGGACAGAAGAGTGAGTTGGAGAACATTCAGGAGTTTTCTGACTGTATTGACCATTGTGTAATAGGAAATAAAGAATCCTCCATCCTTCAATTATAAACTTGGTGTTCTGATTTTGAACCCCGACGAGCCCTTGTTACAATATGAATGTTCCGAATGAGCGTGTGTGCAACTGGTGTGTGTCGTCTTATGTGTTCGTGTTTTATCGGTGGTGACCCCGGCATTAGGCTGATCACCCATCCGGAAAAATCCTCCATGCCCTTGTCGCGGTCGCGGTCCTATAAGGCTCCGACGGTGCGAAGCGCTTAAGCGTCCCTACAAGGGGAGAGTTTAGGCTAGACTAAGAAACAGAAAGGAATTATTACTAGTCATGCAAATACCTGTGGGGAATACCTGTGGGGATAACACATAAAATAACAATATGTTGAATAAGTAAAGTAGTGAATATTCAGTTTTTAATGTTAGGCTGTAAGCAAATGGTTGCCTATAGGAAAATTTCCAAATAAAGACCATCATAAAGTGAACTATAGATATTTACGGTTCATTTTGAAGATTTTAATTTCTAGCTTATACTTTTTCTTTTCCGTTTGTTTAAATTGTATTTCGTGAGACGGAGAAAATGACATCTGTAAATTGTGGAAAGATTTAGCCTTAATAAATAGCACTTGATGTAGGTTATATAGCTATTTACTCACCTTAGCTACCATTTCTGCAGGTGAAGGTGTTATACACCGCTAGAGCAAGTATATGCTAACCAACAAATGTAACTTGGATTTATACTGAAAGACGGAGCAGCGGAAGTTTATTTCGGAAACACGTGCCAAGATAAACTCATGACCACCTGGAGATGGAATTATTCCCTTTCTGTAGAAAAGTCACTCTCCTACACAACAACACGAAAAACAAGGGAAATGTATTAAAAATACTATGTCCTTAAGACTTTATTCCATTGTTTATCATTACCGGGACCAAGTTTTCATGTTAAGAATAATAATACATATTTTTGGCTGTGTACCGAATTAATTTCATGGAAAATAGGTTCCGTGGGAGTTCTTACATGAGCGTTAAAAGTACTGCATCAAATATTTTGATACTGAAGTCTGTCGTGTGTAGTAATGCTAAAGATCATTTTCCTATTAACTTATTAGGCTATTGCTGACATTTGAAATCTCAAGTTGTATAAAATACGATAACTTTACTTCAAGTTTCCTTCTTAGATTTACTACTTTAGTTTGATTTACTCCTGGTTGGTGCACGCCACTCTAAGGAACTCAAACAACTGTTGTCTTGTGGGTTGTCACAGCTAGAATATACATTTGACACAACTCGACTACAATATAAATAGGCCTGCTGTACAACTTGCATTTTACAATCTTCTTATTGAAACAGGGCGAGTGTATATATATTATTTTATTTTATTTTGTATTATATTTAGTTAAGATTAAAATTTATTTTATTAGGCAATTACTTTCGACGAATAGAAAATCCAAATCAATGAAAAAGGAAAACCAAGGGGGAAGCGACCCCTGCGGCCCTTCCCGTAGATCCACCACTGTATTGTACGGATTATGCTGAGCTCTACACTTTTCGAAACTCAAATTTCTTCTTACTATACATGGTTACCAGAATTTGGTTTGACCCGAGGTACTGGCTTCATTGCTTGGCACTCGGGGGGTAAGGGAGGGCACAAAAAAAAAAAAAGTACTTTTATCCTTCCAGAAGAAAGCATACAGTCTGGAAGGGACAATTTGAACTTTCTGTAAGCTTTCTTTAACTATACTATGGCAGCTATCATAAATTGCAAGTGGATCCATTAAAGCGAAATTCATGCGAAAATTAACCTTGCATTGCGTCCATTTTACTACTGAGTGAGCTAAAAGAAGAGAAACAGAAAGCAGGAAAAGTCAGCTGTATTTTAAAATAAAAGTAATGTGCCGGTATTTCTTGCTGTAATATTCCCTGTTCTTGTTCAAGGAAGGGTTGGCTTAAAAGAAGATCAGGCTATGATAGTGAGAGAAGGTCAATAGATAGTTTAATGCCGGTTGTCAACCAAGAGCTAAGCTAAGTTAGTTTAGCTTAGCTCACATACAATGCGGGATTTCGTATGTAGCTGTTTCGACAAAACTAGATATGAAATCCCGCACAACTATATATGAAATCTTTCACTGTATTGCCGGTTGTCGACCAAGAGCTAAGCTAACTTAGTTTAGCTTAGCTCACATGCAGTGCGGGATTTCATATGTAGTTGTGCCGACAAAACTACATATGAAATCCGGCACAACTATATACGAAATCCCTCACTGTATGTGAGCTAAGCTAAGCTAAGTTAGCTTAGCTCTAGGTCGACAACCGGCATATGTGAGCTAAGCTAAGCTAAGCCAAGTTAGCTTAGCTCTAAGCTAAGTTAGCTTAGCTCTTGGTCGACAACCGGCATAAAACTTTTAGTATTAGGTACCTGGGCCTATTCTGTTGGGTATTATAAGTAATAGGCCTATAACGAGAGATCCGGATTTTATCTATAAATTAATGAGCAACATAGAGTAGTTGAATTTATCTTGAGAGAATCCCGATCTCGAGTTATAGTTGTTGTGACTATTTGGCGAATACTCAAAGAATTAAGTATGTCATAAATATATTATTTATCTATACCGCTTATATTATGTTTCTGTGTTTCTACTGACAATTTTAATCTTAACAGAGCTCAATAACATTGACTTTTACTAGTATATTTTACATTTTAATTCTAGGCCTATATATACTCAGGTTCGAGGTCTACACAGTTTTTACGCCTAAGATCATATAATTGTTTTTAAACACGTTTATTGCTAAGCGCCCCGAATATATAAATTACAATCTCAAACATTTTAAGAGGAAAAAAAAATATAATATTAATAGCACAACTTTAATTTTGTTTTATCTTTCAATGTTTTAACCCGATTTATTCTATAAAAATGTCTTTCTGTGTTTTTAATTTCTATATAAACCACTGGTTAATGATGCAAAATTATTTTATATACATTATTAACTCATACATTTATAATTTTCGTTTGTAGTATACTGTGCGTTGATATATATAAAAAATAGATTTATATTAATCTATTATATCCCTAAACACGAGCTTTGCTCATCTAGGGCATACCTTACATTTTAAATGCTAAAATAGAAATAGTATTTTCTGTTATGAGAATATTATAGGAGAAAAATTCCTCCGGCACTGGGACTTGAACCCAGGACCTTTGGCTATTCGCGCCAATGCTCTACCAACTGAGCTAAGCCGGAGCTCAATTCACAGCGCCAGATGGAACTTCTCTCCTATCTGGCGCTGTGAATTGAGCTCCGGCTTAGCTCAGTTGGTAGAGCATTGGCGCGAATAGCCAAAGGTCCTGGGTTCAAGTCCCAGTGCCGGAGGAATTTTTCTCCTATAATATTCTCATGTAGTGTCCAACAGAGACAATAATCTGTGGCTCATGAATGCTTATATATCTATTTTCTGTTAGTTTTTGTTTTTACTTGTACTAAATGTGAAATAGTGCAAATAATGAAATGTAATAATGTATGTATGTAACAATAAAATAAAATAAATAAATAAAAATAAAATATTCTCTGGACCTATTCAATAGCATTTAAACAGCATATTAATTCGAAATTCCACACTGTCATTTGATTCTTATATGTTTATAAATAATTGTCTTGCCTATTATTTGTGCTTTTGTTGGTAATAAACTTTGCTTACACACAAATCTTGTAACTATTTCCACAAGGCTCCTGATCTGTTACATAAGGTTAGTTCTCTTTGCTTATCTTATAAAGGGGTATAAGGAATAACCTTTAAAATAAATTCTATATATTCACCCCTTTAGATCAAAATGAAGTTTATAAGTATTGTTAAAAACTCAACCTCCATGGCGGCTGCAGTTTGTATTGAGTCTTCTTCGCACTCCCCCGTGGCTAAGTAGTTACTCTGCTTGCTTTCCACCACCGGGATCAAATCTCGGTGGATCCATATGGAATATGTGGTGGACAAAATGGAGTCGGGGACAGGTTTTCTCGGGGTTTCCTCGATTTCAAATTTCAATTTCATTGTATCATTCCCCGTTGTTCCAGTCATCGTAATATGACTGTTTAGTTCCAACAAAGGGATTGTTATCTTTTCCTTTCTTCCTGAGATTGCTGGAATATCTGTAGTATTACACGTCATCTTAATGGCGTTTGTCCATTGCGACAGTGACATATATAATCCTTTTACTCTTCAGTTATTAAGTTTTGGGCATTCCGCAAACACTTGCACTATTATACTCGTAACTCTGACATTGTGAGATGACCCAATTCTGAAATTCTTTTCTTCTTAGCAGTTTCCATACCTGGCAGTGTAGTGAGATGAATTCGCATGTGCGCTAGCAACTCTTTGCGAATCACACGAAACCTGTGATTTCATGTGAAAAAAATGTTTTACGACTTTATGTGCACTGTGTGGTTGCTTTAAAGAAACTCGTTTCAACGCCCCTCGAATTTCATAATATCACAGAATAGTCCTCCAAGAAAAAAATTCTTTTTAAGTTTTTTGAACAGCTAGTTGAAGCTGTATCAGTAATATAATAACTGTATTCAAGAAAATATAAACATATTTTGCTGGAGAAGGAAAAACTAATTTCACTCTAATTCTCATTTATTGTCTATTCAGATTACAATAATGAATAAATTATATAATATCCATTTAGCACAAACTTAGACACATATAAAATTAGCTTTATATAGATTTATCTTATTTAATTCTTAATTGATTCAATGTTACATAATTGGCTTTTGCAATTAATCAGTGTAAGTTATTACATGATTTTTCAAAATATTGAATAAATAACAAAATACATAACATATTATAATATTTCAAATTAGCATAGTACATGCCATTCCTAGAAAGGTTCAAATTGAATGCAATAAATATAATTGTATGAGGAGGTGATATTAATATGATGGATAAATTTGTACTTTCGTCACTGATATCAGATGCTAATTCAGGACTATTAGTTATTGTTACCTGTTGTCTGTTGAAGCTTGAAATGGGCGGCGTCAGCAAACGCTTCATATGGTGAAGCATGTGCTATAGCTTTAAGCTGATATTCGCCTAGGCCTCCCATCTGAGGATAGTTAAATATTTCAATTAGTTCTCCAAATTCTCCTCCCATTCCCCCAGTACCACCAATGCCTCCTATCCCTCCCATTCCTCCAGTACCACCAATACCTCCTATCCCTCCTATTCCTCCCATTCCACCATATCCTCCGAAACCTCCTATTCCTCCCATACCTCCTACACCAGTCATTCCACCTATACCTCCGATACCTCCCATACCTGCACCGCCTCCCATACCAGCTCCTCCAATTCCTGCTCCACCTCCGATTCCAGATCCACCACTGATACCACCTCCCATAACTCCCATACCTCCCATGCCTCCTATTCCACTTCCGATTGTGTTACCTCCTATTCCACCTCCAATACCACCACCCATACCACCTCCCATACCACCTCCCATACCTCCTCCTAAACTATTTCCCATACCACCTCCCATACCGCCAGCCATACCACTACCAATACCTCCTCCTACACTACCACCAGTAATTCCTCCTCCTCCATAGTAACCATTTCCGACACCACCCATACCTCCAGTTCCGGAACCACCGTACATGCCGGTTCCACCACCACCGCCTCCAGTGGTTATGCCACCATAGTATCCAGTGCCGGAGCCTCCAATTCCGCCAGTCATCGTAGATCCTCCAGTCATACCAGTACCTCCATAATATCCATTTCCAACCCCATTGGTCCCACTAACCCCAGCAGTCATGGTGGTCCCACCAGGACTCCCATAGTATCCAGTTCCAACACCACCGGTACCTCCAACACCTGCAGTCATAGTAGCACCTCCGGTCATACCCCCGGCACCACCGCCTCCCGTAGTTCCTTCACTGCCATATCCATAACCAGGATACTCCATATAGTAAGGAGACTTGATAATGATTTCTTCCATCGGAATTTCAGGGATATGTCCAAATCCAGGGTACCCATAGTACATCCATTCGTGGGCTAGGCTTGCCTGCATGAGGGCAGCCAACACGGCGAGCACAATGGCCATCTGAAAGACAACAATACAGTATTATAGGCTTTATGCCATTAAAAGCCCCATCTTCATGGATATTATTTCGAATATTTTCATACCCCTACACCAATGACGTTTAATGTATATCAGATAATTACGGCGCGGTTCCTAGAGAAAACTTTTAATATTTCCAGCTTTTTAAAACGAAAAAAACGTGGATTTACGGTTCCTATTTCTAATTTTAAAGGGATTAAAAATGGGAAGGTTTCAACCTAGCATTTTACAGAATCCATGCCAAAGTAGAGCCACATAACAAAATAATAAGATCTAATCGTTTGACTGATTTTGAAGCTCCATTAAGTAAATGCAATTCATTACGTATAACAGTTCCCAGTAATGACATTATAGCTAAACTTCTAGCTTGAGTTTTAGAAAGCTGGAATAAATGTTAAAATACATTATGTAGTACTGTTGCGCTCGATCAATAAAATAGAACTTATAATAAAAACCATCAGCTCTACAAACTTTATTCTATGTAACCTAGGCCTCTCTACACTTAGGCTAAAGGTATATTGCCGTACTTGTTGTCTTGTCATTAAAATCTTCCAAAGGCTTTATAAAAAATAGCACTGCACATTTTATATCGTATTCTTCTTCTTCTTCATAATTTTCTTGAGTCTTCCCTGTTGTGTGTTTGCTGAGTAGAGCTAGTTTTTTTTTTTATGAAACCTTTTAAATATTTTAATTATTTTAAAGTATGACAAGACTACAAGACTAGGTCTAGGTAGAAAGGTCTAGGCAGCATACAATATAGGTTGTTGAGCTAACGGTTTTTATTATACATTTTATTTTATTTTAAGCTGGAATAAGATTCACTGAGATTATCATCAACTTAAGTTTGTTTAAATGACGTATTGACCAGATATATTCTCGAAATAATTTAATATTCTAGTACCTTGCAAATAAATCGTTATATAATATTTTACATGCTTAATTTTTGTTTATATGCTCAAAACAAATTTTATTCCTGCTTTTAAGTACCATACAGCTTTAATGTAAAAAGAATGAAAACTGTTTTCAGGTTAATTCGTTTAAGAAGATATAATAAATTTCTTTGCAGCTTTTTACTTGGATCATTCTTTGTTTTCTCCAGTAGAAATACAATCCAACATGGAAACATTGTAGTCTGCTCTTGAAAAATAAACGGTGCGAAAATTTAATGACGCTTTCATTTGCGAAGTTTAGAAGCAACAAATTGTTTTTTAATGCCACTTACCTTTGTAGCCATTGCAGTTAGGCTTTGTACGCTCACAGAAGACAAGAGACCTGAATGATGCTTAATTCAGACGAGGAGGGTGATTTATACCTAAGGGCTTAGATGTCAATGTTATGTGAGATAACACGTTTGTGATTGATTGAAATTAAACCATGTGTTAACATAGACAATGTTTGCAAATACGACCCAGAGAAAGCCGCAAAAGCAATAATAAAAAGTAATACAAAGTATAGTCTACTTGTAAAACAATGATCTCGTCAAGTTCATTGATTTGTTCTAGTTATTGAACCCTTCAAGATTACCTTGCCCGTTTCTGTTATTTGAGATGTTGATCGTTCGATATTTGTATTCAGATTGTTATAATAATTATATAAATAATACATATTTTTAGTTATCGTCACGTATAATAATACCTGGAATCGTTGTTTATATTATCAGCAGAAACTGAAACACACTAATGTTATCCAATAGGACAAGGTTTATTATTCTAAGGCATATCAAAGGGATACATCTGGGGTAAACTCTGGCCCTATGTTCTGATACCGAATGATATTTTTTACGGCTTTCAATTTCTGTACCAACCTGTAATTTATATTAAATTTAATTTATCTGTAAAGTTTCCTAAAGTTTTATGTTGTTCTTGGGAACTGTATGTAATAGGTTAATTAAATTTAGACGCTGAAAAGATCTAGTGTTAGAGTCTTAGCTGTAAGGATAAGGTTTGATTCCAGATACTTTATACTTAACCCTTTAAAAAATTAGTAAAACTGAGTAGGCTAAAATGCATACATATCCGTTAAACATCAGTGAAGACCCTACATAGACCCGCAAGATTTTAATATTTTAATTGTTTGACAGGGTTATAACCTCAAGACTTCTGTAATTTTTAAATAATTTAATCTTGTATTAAGTGTTTGTACTATTTCTAGCAGATAAGTTGTTTATAATTTAATGGCAATAGAAAATTCCTCAGCAAGTTAAAGGAATATTATCTATTTTATGGCACCCGAAGATTCATTGCCGCGCTTACCTGAGCTTGCCATTCAACCCTATTCTGTGCTAACTCCATCCAACCATCCCTCACAAATCCTACTTCCCTTAAATATATCCTAATATTGTCCCCCCACCTACGTCTAGGTCTTCCAAGTGATATTTTCCCTTCGGGTCTCCCACTCAATACTTTTGAGATATATCTTTTCTCCCCATGCGCGCAACATGTCCAGTCCATTTCATTCTCCGTGATTTAATTACCCTTACTATATCCGGTGATGAGTACAGGTTATGAAGATCTTCGTTATGCAGTTTCTCCAGTCCCTATTTTCATCTCTCTTAGGCCCAAATATTTTCCTAAGCATCCTATTTTCGAACACACTCAGATTATGTTCTTCCCGAAAAGTAAGCGAGCTTGCCTCACATCCATATAATACGAGATAATAGTCTTATAATTTTTTTATTTTTAGATTTCTGGAAAGAAGTAGAGAAGATAAGAGTTTCTGAATTGCATAAAAACAAGCATTTGCTGATTTTAATCGACACTTAACTTCTATCTTAAAAATATTTGTATCTGTAATTATTGTTCCGAGATATTTGAGTTTCTCCATTTGTTCGAACGATTTACCGGCCATTCTAATAGTTTGTAACGCATTACTTTTACGTAACTTATCATGACCATATACATTCCTGCAGGCATCGAATAGACTTTCTGCATTTCTCTCGATTGTGTTTATGTCATCGCCCAACAGACAAACGTCATCTGCATAAGCCAAAATCGGGTGACTGCCATTTATTTCTAGGCCTACCTTGTTTTCCTGAACTTTCCTAATGACATATTCCAAAGCGAAATTAAAAAGTAAAGGCAATAGTGCGATGTAAGAATACGCTACGAAAAATACGGTATAAGGCGGAAAACAATAGTTGAAAAGATAACATAATCCTCAATTGAAATGAAATATATAAATAATTAGATATCCTTAGTGTTATTGATCATTATGTTTATAAATATAAATTTGCAGGTACAATAAATGAGTACCTTTGGAAAATAATTGATGAACATTTAAAATTCTAATAGTTCGTTCTAATATTAAATCGATTATTCTAACGAAGGGACTTCATAATAGGTATATGGGCTACTGAAAAAAACATTATTAATCAATAAATTCACTAGCCTATGTGATTAAACAGTTGAAAGACAATTTCCGAACACATAGGCCTAATATAGTTTATTCTCTGCAAATTTCTGTAATCTATTCCACTGTTTCCAGAAGTCTTATTATATCATCGGGTTATTTTGAACTGTGTGTTAAGGCCTATAGCTAGTTTTTTCTAACTTATAGTTAAAAATAACCACCAGTTAGTGAGTTTTATACAAGTGGCCTTAAGATTTATTTTATTAAATCGATTATTTTAATTATTCTGTAGCCTAATAAGTGGCGTGATCAGGTCGACTTCATCTCGAGTGAACAAATTTCGGAAATGACATCCAGATATCCATGAAATGCTTAGTTTCCCCATAACATAACAGTTGGAACATTTTACTATATTGGTTCTGTACATATTAAATAACAACGAGGAAGAAAAAAATTGGGTTAGCGGGGTGGTGTCTCGGGATCTGGAAACTTAAAGAACAGAAGGGGCAATATTAGAAAAGGAATTTATCAAATAAGTAATAACAGAGAGGATGCATTGCAAATTGCATTGGAGTTTGGTGAAACAAATCGTTGGAGATAAGTTTTAGTAGACAACAATTTTGAAACTGGACAAAACACGGCGCATATAAGAAAATCTGCTGTTCGAGGAATACTTCCCTTTCAAAATGACTAGGAAAATTCCTATTTATGGTAAAGAAAAATTGGGAACCAAAAGTAGGAATTTAAAAGCCACAAAGACTAAACCTACTTGCTATTTATATATTAAAAAAATAAATACATATCACAAAATAAAACTTCGGGTCAAATGAGATTAGTTTTGTTTATAAATATGTTAACTTAGATATGTCATTCCTCTGGAAAATAGAGGTGTACCAGAGGGGCATTTTGATTGTGTTTTGTTTTGATGATGAAATTAAACAAAAAATAAATACATATTGATTTTGTAGGTTATTTAGCGTTACCCAGTGTGAACCACGAGGAGGCAACCTACTTTGCACACCATTGCCATCCCTGCCCCTCTTGCTGTAATGGGGGATGAAATGCATTTGAGTCCCGCTCATTTTCACTTTCCCGCACTTTCACGCTCTAGTTTAGTGACTCCAAAATTTCTTCTTCGACGCTCTCTTCCATAGCCAAAACCCATCCTCTGGTATCATTCTCTGAATCGATTCCACCTGGTATCCAGTATTGCAAAGGATTTTTAATGGGAGCAATGGATCATGTGATATCATTCCTATGAGTGTTGAGTCCCATTATTCCGATGCCTAAAGCTAGCGGCCCGACGATTAACGTATTGAAAAAGCTTTTGATCATATTTACCTTTTAACGATTCGTTCATAAATAAAGCGAAGGATATCGCATAGCAATGGATTTGCCTAGCGGCATTCACAGGATAGCAGGGCATGTATTGAAATTTGTTCTACAGCAGATAAATTGAGAAATATTAGTAATTTCACGTAATTTGCATTGCTAGTGAAAACATACGTTTCCGTTACATCTCTTACATTTATTTACGTATCACAATGTTCTGAAATCAGCTACAAGAGTCGGTCCGCTTTTATTCCCCTACCTGTACATGCACACGAATATATTAATGCGATTTTTCAAATTAAAATAAAGTAATAAATATACTCCATTCCCATGAAAGGACAAGGCTTAAGTTACTCTTTAATGCATCATCTACTTCCTCTTTCGACTCCATGGCTATATGACAGCCATGTGGTCAGCATGCACATTTCCATGAGCGTTTTTGAAAGAAATTTTGGCCAGAACTGTTATTTCTTTATCAAAAAACTTCTCACTTGTCCTCATGAAGCTAAGTATACTTTGGTCACAGTCTTTAGAGACAGTGGGACGGGTAGATATTGTCCGCTTTAGAGCCGCCCAAAGTAAACAAATTACTCATACTCACACTCATTACTCATATCTACATAAGAGTGAGACAGAGATACTTGTTTCTTTCAGGGCCAGTTCTAGAGCGGACAACACCTACCCATTCCACTGTCTGAAAAGATTGTGATCTATGTTTGGAACATGTAATAGAAGTATAAACTGATTGTATTGGCGATCCGGGTTGAACCGCGCCGTGTTTTTAGCGTCTAACGTTTCGGACATCCTGTCGTGTCCTTCAGAGAAAGGTTTTTTTTTTGTGTGAACATTTCTCCGAAGAAGGACACTACAGGATGTCCGAAACGTTAGACGCTAAAAACACCCGGATAGCCAATACAGTCAGTTTAGATATGACACCGACCGTGGAAGCCTACGAACATATTTAATGAATGCAATACAGTCACTTTACACGGCTATTGTTTCCATATAATCATCATGCCAAGAAACATTCATTAGGAGCAATGTGGACTTTGTCGCATAATTATCAGCTCTTATGTCGTTATTATCAGTGATGGGAAGTAATTGAGTAAAAATAATCGGATTACAGTAACAATTCCTTTTTTGGTCCCATTTACTTGTAATCAATACTTTTTTAAAAATGTAATTTCTACTTGTAATTTACTTCTGGAAATAAAATTGTAATTGTTACAATTTAGTAGTCGTTGGTATTAGTATCATTCTCGTTTGCTATATCGTCATCATTACTATTTTTGCAACTAATATCCAAATTAGAGTTAATATTAACAAAAAGTTACTCAATGTTTCCGAAAATATTCTCATTGATGTGTTCTCTTTTTGTTTATTCAATAATAATAATTTGGGCTTGTGCCCAAAACAAACCAAAAACAAGGAATTTTTAGGTACTGCCATTTTGTAAAGTAATTGTAAATGTAATTGTAATTTTACTGATTACTTTTTGAAAAAGTAATTTGTAATTGTAATTAAGTAAAATGTCTCTCAGGTAATTGTAATTCAGCCCAATTATTACTCTATTTTTGTACTTTTCCCATCATTGGTTATTATTAATATTACTATTATTATTGATTAGCTGGTTATCCGTCCTCCTTACCCGAGAAACGTCATGAGGAAGTAACCGTACTTTGATTTTTAGTGGGCCTGATGTTCTTCCGGGATTTGGGAATGCCTCCTATCTGCTCCTAATACCAAGCGAACCTAATGCTCTTTCGGTGCCTTGCTAAAGCATTGAGAACATAATATATTCCAGTAGCAACACTGTTGCCGGGTTTGAACTGACTCATTTTCTTGCACAGACGACAATGATCTGGCTTATGATAAAATATTTGATAAAGAAATAAACTGGTTCTGGTGGAGTCAGATGCATATAGGCGACGTTCTCATACTCCGATAGGCACACTGAAAAAACAAATGAGATTACTTCCTTGTGGCATTTCTCAGGTAGGCCTAAGTCTGATAACCGAGCAAAATACTTTTTCTCTCCTTCGAACGACGGGTAACCAGTTATACATACTGTATATTTAGGCCTTTACAGGATGGGGGATATAACTGTGTACATTTTAACAGCTTATTCCGGCCATGGGGAAATAGGAAGAGAAGTAGCGAAGACTAAATTCGCTCCTATACAATTTAAAATACGTAAATTACTTTGTTACTATCTTTCTTTCACTTTTCTTTACCAGAGTTTTACCTCCCCCTTGTAAGGACGTTTATGTGGCCCACGCCGCCCGGGCCTTACAGGACCGCGACCTGTCGGGGAGGGAGTTTCTTTAGATCACACATACTTTTTTTGGATATGGAGGGCCTCCCCGGACGAGTGATCAGCTCAATGCCGGGGATATCTCCGAGACAACACGAACACTAGGCAGGACACTCCAGTCGTCGCACACTTATTCTGTACAAGGCGCGGATGGATGCAAATGATAATGACGGTCAGATAATACCCGGGGATCAGAAAGGTCTAAAGTTACCTGAAATTCGTCTTACTAGTGAGGGAACTGTTACTATCCCAGAGTAATTATAATAATAGTTTATAATAATAATAATAATAATAATAATCACTACCACAAAACACATTCATTCAGCATCAGTTTATAACTCTATAATATTACACTTTGTTAAAGAGAAGAGTTTTTAAAATTTTCAAAACCCACATTTTCACGTATTGCAATGAATTTCTTTTATCATACGTTTGACTGCGAAATTCAATGGGTATTTCAAATCAAGGTACTGGTCTATGTACGGTACAACAGTTATTGCTGAAAAGTTATTATTTTTTTTTTATATATATTAATACACGAAAGCAAGTTTTTTTGCATTATTACTTTAAATAACTTGGAGCATTTCGATGTGTTCCATATGGATCACAAACAAACTTTACCTCGAGATTTTATTTGCTATTCATCCTGAGAAATTGAAGGTTCATTTTTTCTAAATTATATAAACTATGAATTTAACCAGTAATTATATGAAAACTACTTACTTTACAAAGTACGAGTACTAATGTACACACACTGAAGGGGAGAATATTGAATTTAAAGTTTCGTCAGAATGTAAACAAATATGTGCACGGCCCTTTAAAAACTACGTAATGAACCTTTGATTTGCCGAAAGGAGTAAATAGAAAGCTGAATATAATAAACACAATAAGTACTAAAAATTGAATACTGATTTTTTTTCACAGAAAATAGAATGCATCTAATATTGACCTACCTCCTAGTCCGGAATTGCTACATTTGTGCTTGCTTGATTGCATACTGGTTGAGAGACAGATTGCATTCAACAGGAAATGTATAAAATATACCAAACGTTCTTTTACAACTGTAGAGCTTACTAGTGGAACTGACACTGATAGTTATTTGGACAAACCAACCTCGTCCATTCTTCTCTAAACATTTCCTTACAAACTGAAATTACTTATTTGTCAAGCAAAATATTAACAGTTTTCGATATGGTGAAAAGTAAAACAGGAATTAAAAGTGCAACAATACTAACGGGAATGTTCAACATCCTTTAATACCTGAAGGTCAAGTAGTATTGTCTGAATTAGTTCTGTAGTATGAGGAAGCAACGAACTGTCACGCAGTTAATAAACAGGTAGGCCTATTGTCTATTCTTTGTGACGTTCTGTGCAATTTGTGATTAAGTGGAAATGGATTACAATGCGAATGTAATGTATGGATTATTTATTGAAATATAATTATAAAAATGGATTTAATTGTGATATTGCGTAGATTTTTAATGTGATATTGAATATGTACACATTGCCCACCGCTCTCAACAGGTCAACTATATCCACCTTATGGAAGGGCGTACATTTTAACTGCTTGTTCCTTCGACAGAAAAGAATGAAAATTTAAATGTTATTTTGGAAAGTGAGTACTTTTCTCAGAAAAGGACCCTAAACTTTAACCGTGCTTTACTTTAAAAGTATTAGAAGTGTTAAAATTGTTTTACATTAGCAAAGGAAATAATAAGGAATTAATTTTCTCTTTGCGGTTCTTCAATAAAGTAGGTAGTTTTCGTGGAAATTAAATACACATTTTATAACATTGTATTACGTGAGTCAGATCTACTTGTTTACTTTAGGGCCGGTTCTAGGATGGACAGGATCTACCCATTCCACTATTTAGAACATTTGCGCGCCGAATATAAGTAGCCTACTAGCACATTCAGTTTTCTCACGCAAAGCTGTGCGCGAGGGAAGACTTATACCTATATGAGTTTGCAGGACTTATTGTTACCCTTTAGATTCTTGTATATGCAGTTAGTATACAAAATGTGAACAAAATATAGTTTTTAAATAATGAAAAGTAATTATACTCAAAGTGACTGGTAAGAGAAAGTCGCCTTCGTGTTTCGTGTAACACTCACCGGAAAATACTTAATCCAAATCCGTAATATAATTTTTATAAGAATTTTCATTTTTGAGGTATGCTATTCACAGTCAGATAAAAACACACATATATATCTTTCCGAAAATTTACAATAGAAATAATATAACTGTACAGTTTCAAGAGGACGGTAGCTAACACTAAAACAACATGTAAAATATGTTGTACGTTTTGTGATTAGTTCTACAGATTATGAGATAATCTGGTTAATAGCTTCCGCAGAATGGTATCGGCGCATTACCATAAAAGTAAACCCACTGCTGGACTAATTGCAATGACAAATAATAATCAATTTATAGTTGTAATTTTCGATAGTAATTAGTTTTTAATGAAGACGTTGATTCTAGAATTTCAGATTGTTCCCGACTAATGAACGCTGGTATCTCGGGGGCGGGCTATAAGGTATATACATTCTTTTATCCTTCAGACTGGTGAAATACTGGTACAGAACACTCCAACTGAAATACGACGTCATAATCAAAATTTGTAACAAATTCAACACATTAAATTTGCACACTGAATATCCTAAAAATTGAATTTATAAAATAGGACTAGGATATTTGTGAAGACCAAAGACGACACCAAAAACGTAAAAAAACAGGCGTAGCAAGAAAACAGTAGCAGGTGCAACAACATAGTATTACAAAATATGTTTCGTAGTATGAATAACAACATTCATTGGCTAATTATACAAAAATAAAAACATGTTTAAAAACCGAATCGTACACAGTAATCTTGACAGAAACAGTACGTTGGGATGGCACGGATCAGATTAGGGGTATGGAAACTTAGGGGTCTTAAAAATAACCCTTAAGGAGGAAGCATACTGCCTTCGTTCCGTTCAGTTGATCTTTGATATTACGTCGACAGTGTAAACAAATGTCTGGCCGCCCACTGCTTCAGTTCCGTGCGCTTCAGCAGTTCATAAGCTTCCAACGTCGACATAATTTCCGAGGTGAACTGGACGGAACGGAGAGTGTAGCACATGATATGTGCATTATTTTAGCAATATATTATTGTTAAAACGTCGGCAAACAAATTGCGAAGACAGGGACTTAATTAAGAATGAACGGTCACACTTGAGTGATGAATTAATTTTAATGAAAATCTGTAAAAAGCACAAAGAATGTCAATAAGCAAATGTACTGAACGTTAGAATATAAATATTAATGTTTTACTGTGCGTTGCATATTGATGGAATGCCCTAAAGGCGTAATCTACATCCAACAATATAACGTAATGTTCTCAAATATTATTATTATTATTACTGCTCGGACTTTTAGGTAAATACATATTTTTTTTTTGCAATTACTTATGATTTCAGGACTTTGTCAAAGTTCCGGTTGGGACCTTTGGATTCAAAATACTGAGTTGCATAATATCACATAAAAAATATTTTCGATATTTTTTATTTGAATAAATATTTTTGGTAACTTAATTCTTTTTTACATATTTTACCACATATCTTGTTTAGAAATGAATATTTTGACTGTTTTTGTAAAATTGCGACATATTTTCAATGTGTTGCGTTGTTATGTTGAGTCAGACAATAAATCAGGGCTGATTAGGCCTTTATTAGTGTAAATTTCTGTTTCCTCTCAAACTGCATTACTAAATTGGAAAGAACAAAACAATTGTTGACAGAATCAATAAAAGACATCAAACACATTGAAAACAAACTTAACAAAATCAGTGGTTCAAAAGCAAACTAAATTATAGAACAATTCCTGTCATGCCTAAATAAGAATGAAGGGTTACAAGTGTTGCGCAAGATTCCAGATATTTTAATGTTTAACAGTGTAGAGAACTTGGAGCAGATGGAACATCTGAGTGTCAGTGAATTATTGTTACAGTGTCAGTGTTACAAATATGCAAGATTAACATCCTGCAATGTTGAACGTACATTTTCAAGATACAAGTCTCTGTTCCGTGAAAATCGTCACAGCTTTAAGATGCACAACTGAAGACCTACTATTGTCGTTTACTGCAACAGTTCTACACTTGCTGACTAGAATGACTAGATGAGTACTTCTGTAAATATTGGTTAAATAAATAAATAAAAATATTTTCATATTTTTTAAACATATTTTCGACTTTTTAACCATATAAAAAATAAATATTTTCTGTTTTATAAGCACCTAAAAGTCCGAGCCCTAATTATTATTATTATCATCATCATCTTCTTTTATCCTCTGAAATTATTTAGTTTGTTGATTACAGAAGTACTTTGAGTTGTTAATTACTTCAGGACAAGAATATTGAAAGTATTGTAATGATATTGGTTTCATAATATCATATTACACAATCGCGGTTCATGATATCAAACGAGGGTGTTATGCATTTAAAATAAAGAAAATATTCATAAATGTTAGGCCTACTTACGTAATCACTGCCGCAAACTGAATTCAATGTAACGTTTCTTTTTACTGCAAGTTATGACTGTTACTTTCATGTTTCGTCCAGTGATCACCTTGTGTCATGTTTAGACCTGGGATTTTAGGCTCTAAAAACTTAGTTTTAGGCACCTAAAACAGGCTTTTAAAACAAGGAAATGGGCTTTTAAAAGAGAAAATAGGCACTTAAAATATGCTTTAAAATGTGTAAATAGAGAGAAAATAGACTTAAAAATATTACAATATACACTTAAACTGTGACATGATCTTTTTTTACTGTAAGAAACGTAGTATACCTATCATTAACAGACATAACTTCAAAATTAAGACAGAATTACAAATACATTTATCAAAAATAGTTTTGGATTATATGAAAAATTAGAACACTACAAGCCTTCAAGGGCCTTGGCTTTCAATAATAGCTCCTGCCCTGCTCATGGCCTGCAGATATTGGGTGGTCATGTGGTCAGCACGACAAATCCCTCAGCCTCCGTGACCGCTGCTCACTGTAGCTTCCCAATTGCCCCCACGACGCTTGGTCAATGCGGTTCCAGACCTCATATCTTTCTAAATTATTGCCGGTACTGGAAATCCAACCCATGCCGCCTGGACGAGGTCGCTAAAATTAATTAGAGGAGCCAAAAGCAAAATTTTAGTTTTAGATTAATATGCAAAAATACACATACTTGTTTATTGCAGTACTTACAGAATATAATCTTGCCATCAAAAGTCATCCCTAGAAATTGTATAAGCCATTGTTTTACAAGCGAACTCTTAGTTGATTTCGTTTTAGGCATCACTAACTATGTTCACTTAAATAGACGTTCTTTCCCTGGCGGCTTGACACAGTATATCCCTTCTTACTATATACCTGTTTCTTGTTGTTTTGAGTTAATCCTCCCTCTCCTCTGTCGTCAGCAGGCTTTAAAACTTAGTGCCCGATCGAATATGTTAACAGCAACCGTACCATACAGACTTTGCTCGGCGTATGCCCTAGCCACCATATGCTAGTTCACGTGATAGTAAACAAACCGAAATACAGATATAGGAAGACCACAAAATAACTTCTCATTATCTAAACTCACATTACAAGCATGCAAAACGATACTTTCTCCTGTTTGTGTATAATAGTCCCTCCCAAATGTTTCAATATATGTTTGCGTTTTAGAACACTTTACTTTCGGCATGCCGAACACGTATAAACACGCACAATGACAAGGTACACTGTTGACCAATTTGAGAGGCACCGTACCACAAGCGCATTCACTTCTCAGTACTGCTATCAGCTACTGTCTTATCAGCCTACGCAATCAACCCCCACCCCCTATACTCAGGTTGTTGGTAACCGGAATCAACTCCCTCTGTGTGTTCGGGCACTAAGTTTTAAAGCCTGGACTCATCAGCAATCCTTTGGTGATAATTGTTTGGGAAAATCAAGTTTCTGAGAAAAACCCATCCTGCTGTTCTGCTCTTAATTCAGGGATATCCATTATATGATGGTAAAAATTACAGAAGTTGAATTTTATTTCAAATGTACAAAATAGACATTTTATGCACTAAAATAGTAAAATAGGCATTTTAGGACGCTATAAAACTCTATAATGTAAGTGATTTATCATAAAACGTCAACATATTTTTAAAAAGTTCATGTTATTTCATAAGGAACAAAATAGGCATTTTCCTTAAAATCACACGTCTAAAGTCATGTTTAAGCTAGGAGTAGGTCAACCTAGTTCCCTTATTCTTTCTTTAATCTTTTGAAAGAAAACGATGCCTTTAAAAAATCTCACTGAATTCATGGTCACTTGCAGATAATTGCTTATTTAAGTTTATATTTTTATATTTTGAAGCGCTAACTTTTTTTAACAGAACCATCTCCGTCTATGACAAGTTCCATTTTCGCACTGATCCCATTAAGGGTAAAGAAAAAATGTGTAGCACGTTATAGCGATTATTGAGGATGTTACCAGATTCACTGTCATTCTCTTCCCTTTCGTAGAAATAAATAATTATCCATTTCCTTTATTTTAACCACTACAAATACTACTATTCATATTACTACGAGGACTATTTTTTTTCAACCTCCGATGGGGCATAAAATGAAAACCACAGTAAAAACAAAACTATTTTATTTGGAACGTTTAGGTACAACTTCTAGCTACTTCTCTACATAGTCGCGCTCCGATTGAGATATTTCTCGAAGCGTGGTGACCCTCTTCATGGAAGCTTGCCGCCAGCGTACTGAGAAGGGTCTTCACGATATTTTGAAGTGATTGAATATACAAATTCAAGAGAAGAAAATATTTCGGCAGTAAAAAATTGGTCCATAAACTAGATCCCGACAATTAAGTTTCTGACAAAACACAAACGAAAGCCAATACAAATTGTAGTTTCGCTCAAAATATTACTTACGAACTTAGTTTCTCCCAGTCATTCAAAGACTGTAATTCCTTATCAAAGCGAAGGATTTTCTTTAATGTTAGTTCATTATTTGCCTATTCTATAACTTTGAGATATAAGATCGCGATTCAACATGCCCAGATGTTTCTGGTATGTTCAACTGTTTCAAATAGCGATTTGTTTCAAACAACTTGCTGCTCACGATAAGAGCCTGGATCCCGCTACAACAGGCAATTACTAAAAAAATGTTCAATTGCTATTCAAAGCACAAGCGAATGAAATTATTTCATTTTCGATTCCAAATATCAAACTACGTCGTACGATGTTCGACCATTATACTAACCTAACAGACTTACAGGCTAGCGCTCGTTTTGTTAATTTCGTGCTTGGCTGTTAAGTTCTACACAACGGTCTTACATCGTAAATAACTATAATGTAGGCGTTTTCGGTCATGTATAATTTTATTACAGGAGATAACAGTGACTATACAGTCCAAGAGTAATATGAGAATGAGTAGAAAAATCTGATGTGAAACTCACATAACTTCCTCTGCCCAAATAAAAGTTAGCCTCTTAGTATATTATGTATGACATTCTCTTCATGTAAACTGGTTGTGAAAATGTCGTTACCACATCGTATCGCATTCACGAAGGATACATAATACGAATAAAAACTTATTAATTCACTCATGTGGATTTCTTTACGTTAAGCACTTCACATCCTGACTTAGAATAAGAGGCCGTATTGCAAAGAGCGCGTATTCAGTTGTGTGAACCTGATGCAAAGGCAAGATTGAGTTTCTATAAACAGTAGGTGGGTTGTAATTACCCTTCAGAGAACTAAAAATAAAAAAGGATTCAAATAATAGTTTTAGCTCTTAGTATAAGCACCCCATGTACAACATTTAAACAAAATTGATTTAAAGAAAATAGCGAAAAATGAAATTTAAGAAAGAATGTCATCGCCAATCTTCGTGTCACATGCTTAAAAGGTACCTAACCCGAATAAGGAACTTTGTTTTCATACGATTTTCATTCTCGAACTAGACTGTCCACAGACACACATACATGTTTCTAAAAGTAGTATTTTTCGATGTAGGGAACCTCAACGTGTATTTATGTTAAAAACTTAGCTTCGAATTGGGGGTCGAGAAAAATACTTCCTCTGCCTATAGTAACTACGGTACGAACAGAGGGAGTAAACCCCAGTGTTCCATAGTAGGAGTTGATTGGGGCAATGCTTCCTACCATAGTTATAGCAGTTTTATGTTCGGCTTAAAAAAGAATGTCAAGATTGAATAGGCTGTAAGAAAGAATCGAGATTACGGTTTTACGTTTGAGGAAGGGCCTTTCTTTTTGCCTCCTTGATGAAGGGAGGCTCGTGGAGAAGTTAAACGAATGATACATAATTCGTCCTAGGGCCTGTTCGTTAGTATACACTAAACAAATCTTCTTTTGTATTATAGTGCTCGATGTGTGGGCAGTAATCTGCACGCTGAGGTTGCTCAGATTCGGTTTTAACTTAACTCTGTTAATGTAAACTTATTCCAGGCGGGACTAATGGTCATCCCTGTCCTAGACTTTAAAGAAACTAGAATTTACTAGAATTTCAACAAAAGCACATGGAGCAATATTTATTGCTTCACTCCACCAATAATTATTGGTGAAATGTTGCATAGCAAGAGATTGGGAGTGCCAGATAAACCTGTCCGATCCCATTTTTCCCCACCTGATCAAATTTCCGGTCCCAGCGATGGTAATCTATGATATTTACCGCTTCAAAATAATTTCATTTTAAAGTCTTATAAAGTCTTATAAAAATATAACTAAAATGTATTGAAAATATTACCGGTACTGAATATTGCATTAATGTATATTTTAAGATGTTAAGAAGTACTTACCATAAGTTAAAAGACATGTTGAATGTAGAAAGACCTGTAAGAACTATAGGCTATCTTTATAAAATTTTACCATTCTGAAATTACCGTATTCAACAAATTAGTTTTTAAAATCTGTCTCAAGTCTACCTAGGTCATATAAGGAGGATGCGGGTTTGTATGCATTAAAACTTGAAAATTAATATGCACAAAAATGAGGAAAACATGCATTAAGAATAGAAGTATGCACAGACTGAAGATAACCCTTTACTCTATAGCAGTTTCTCCATGGTTTGAAGGGGATTTTACATTTAAAAATTTACTCCCCTAGTAAATCTAGAACCATCTTTTCAGTGGTAAGCACTGAGCATGCTACTCGAGCACCCCATGCTTTTTTTTTTAAGGACAGAAAAGTAAACTCGTAAATAAGTAAGCCAATTCGCTTATGACTTGCTTGTTCTAAATGTCATAGTTTCTAATATAGTTTTAATAAACTCCAAGGATTACTATTGAGGGGTGCTATTTTCAGACTTCTACAAATACTGCTATTTAAATCGTAGAGTGTTTTTGGTAGATTGTCTGCTTTGTTTGGACATGAAGCATACTTATTGTGAGAAGTCAGTTTTCCTACTTTCAGATTCTTCACGTAATTCAATTGGAAGAAAGTACAATATCACAGAAGTTTCATTGCACTATTCGAAAATAAATAATGCCATAGTTTCATGTCACTATCTTCACCACTTTGTCCCATAAGGCATAGGTTAGACCAGCGTTTCTCAACCTATGGTCCGCGAAGATGGTGCAGATGGTCCGCAGACATAATTGAAAAGTATCATAAAGCAAGTGGAAAGTAAAGAAGTAAAAATTTGTTCACATATTGCGTTATATTGACCTATAATTAACATCCAAAATATTAAGAATAAAAATGGGATGTAAAATTAGGGGTCCGTAACATTTTTTAAACATTTTAGTGGTCCTCGGGTTCAAAAATTTTGAGAAACGCTGGGTTAGACGATATAAAGACAACCAAATTGTGTGCTGAATCAGAATAAAGGCTGAATTGATATAGAGGACGACATCGTGTACACATTGAACATGTTTTTTATGTTTATTTTCACATCTGAAATTGGAAAGTAAACACTAGTAGTTGGAATTCAATTTCAGTGAAATGAACTGAATTTGATTAGGAACAAGGTCTTCTGATTAATGATATAACGAAATAATCAAAAAGCAAAGAGAAATTCATGTTTGTAAATAACGTTTATTAACTTAAATTATCTTCACACATAAACATTTCAACGACGACCCTGTCCAAACATTCCACCTTGAACGAATTGCCCACCTTGTCCAAACTGTCCACCTTGCCCGAACTGTCCTCCTTGTCCAAATTGACCAAAATGTTGTCCAGGAGAGAAAATATCGCTGTTGGCATCTGCAAAGGCTTGCTGTGGAGTGGCCACTGCGATTGCTTTTTGCTTGTTGTTGGAAAATTGCGACATAAACGGATACATGGGCATCTCATATGCAGGATACTCTTCCAGAAAGAGATATTCGCCTTGAGCCATGATGAGTTGAATGAAAGTAGACAATAAGACAATGCTGACGACAATCTGTAAAAAAGACGCAAGCACAAACAATAGCATTAGTTCTGTATTATATTAAACTGGATAATACATCATGCATGTAGGCCTATGGCTATAGGCCTATTATGTGTTATTTTACATGAAGCGAACTTATAAAATTGTAAGCATTGGAAGATATACTTCGAACGACAAAAATATGTGATACACGTTATGTGAATTGCCATTGCACAAAGGGGGAAGAATGAGATGAGCAAGATTCAGATTCCAAAATAAGGATATGAATACTGTTGGAGGGGATAAAATTGTTAGAAACAATAGGAAATTACGAGCTATAAAATATTAAAGTGAAAAGAAAATGCGTGGTATCATAAGCAAAGGAAGACAAATAATATAAAGAGTTCCAAATTAAGAAGAATTGAGGGGTCTATTAGCAAACCAGGCAATTTCCATTTTTATAAAAGTTAGAGATGCTAACTCCTAATGAAAGTTTAATGCTTTTCCTAGTACATATTTAGTGTATGTGTAAATCTGAATTCCTCTTTTATGTGGGAAGTCGAATTTGTAACACAAACAACAACAATATGTACCACGAAATGCACTAAACTTTCATTAGAAGTTAGCATTTCTACCTTTTTTCAAAATGGAGATGCTAATAGACTCCTCAATTCTTTGAACGATAGGAATGGAAGGAGCATTGAAGGAAAAGAGAAAAATAAGAAATAGGGTTTGCTACGAGAACATTAAAAAGCAAGCCCAAGGGTTGAGCAATTGGAGACACAACATCACACACATAATTATGATGTGTACCTTATTCCAATGTTCCTCCTACTACCCTGATTTGGCAAACTAGGCGCGCGTGAATTAGTGATCATCGTACTAAATAATAATATAACTTCAGATTCTAGATATAGGGTATTTTATACTCGTTTAGGAGTATGTTATCTTTTACAGTATTGATCTCCCACATACACCTTCAAAACATGTTTCATAAGGTACATAGTAGGCCTAAGTCTAATCCTCATGTTAAGATTTAAGATGACCCACTAAGAATAAAATGCATAATGAAGAAGGACCCTTCATAGATAAGCAAGATTTTTAACAATTTAAATCTATGCAGTGCTATAACTAAAGGGCGTTTCTGTAATTTTCAATTTTTATGACGAGTATATTGTACAATTTTAGCAGATAAGTTATTTTAAATAATCTGACTGTACACCACATGATTTTAACTATTAACTTGAGGTTATAAATTAACAAATTAACAAATAAACAAATATTATTAGCCTACTGTGTATGGGTACCTAAGTCGCCATCATCAGGGAAGTTCCCGACAAAATGTAAGACTATGGTCGTTGCGAAGTTCTCCGTTCATGGAAACGGAGTCCTCCGAAGCTCGGTGAAATACTTTTCGAACCGGGTGTAAGCTGAGAATAATAATTATAATACGCGTAATTGAGAGTCAATCTTAATAATATTCAACGGGAAAGTTTCAGATCGTTTATAGCCACTTTATTTTGATACAGCGACGTTAGTCGTTGCGGTGAACTATATAGCCTAAAGGCAGGCACCAGAGTACGCCGTATGACAGACAGATAGGCTTACTGGTATATATTAAACACGCCTTATGACCTCTACGATGCTTTTTCTATATACATCAGAATTTATTTTACAGGTATGTTATTTATTTAATTCCCTCTGATGTAGTTAAACGCTTTAAGACTTTCTCTTCCACTAACCAGGGACGGATACATACAAACATAATAAATAATCTAATGTAGGAATAGATAATGAAACAATTACGTATAATCATATACATAAACACTATATGAAATGAATATTAATGGCATAATATATAGCAAAATAATAAACACAATCATGTATTAAATTGATTTACCGAACAGGATTAACGACAAAATATCCAAGTAATCTAGAAATAAATAGTATCTGTGGACTAAATAAGGATAAAATTGAGAAAGTTTGTACACACTAGCCAGTGGGAAGCAGAATCGGAGAAACGCATTCAAGACAGTAAGAGGAAAAAAGAGAGAAAGAGAGAGATTGAGGTAGACTATATAGCATCCCTTTGCAATAGAAAAAATTGAACATAGAGTACTTTAATGTGCTATTTTTCAGCAACACAGGCATTTTAATAAGTTTATTTCTTTTTAGAACAAACAAAAAATGTGACCACACCTTACCAAAATAGATTAGATATTGCTGAGTACAATTTATTTTTAGACAAGCTAAAACTAGAACCTTAACCCTTAATTTTGTACTTTCACATACGAAGAATACGTATGCCACTTCTCATGAATATCAAAGATATATTTTAATGGTACTTACCTTTAATGCCATTTTAAATAGAGTTCTTTCTTCTGATGAATAAAGTTATTGGTTGAATGTAATACGTTCTTGGACTTGTGCCCGCTTTATACAGAAAGGCTCATCAGCAATATTATGTTGAGCAACACGAACACGATAAAATCCAGGATGTTTTGTTGATATTTATATATTGTAGAGCACCAGGTAATTGGCTTCGTTGAACGTTCAAAATATATACAATGATATTTACCGATTTATCTGGGGCAGATGCTAAACAGTTATTGTTATTTTATCAAGAGCATCACACAGGAATGTTGTAGTTATTTTTGCTGCAGCGATCTACCAGATGGTATTTTTCAGTCATACATGAAGCCTACTTGAAGCTGCAACTGTTAAAAATTGTGGTATGTATTGATTTGCAAAAATCTTCCTTTTCGTCTACTTCTCTTAGTAATTTCCTATAGTTGAAAACTCTACTAACACTAAACGGTCCTTTACATGTCGTAAACTAATATATAAATATTCGTCCGATGTTTTAAATTTGTAATCGACTTGACATTGAAATTGCTATAACTTGAAAAGCCTATTGCTTTAGGGAATGCATATTCGCTAGAACCTATTTTTCAAAAGATAAAGATTTCAGTCAGTGTAGCTTATATCAGTACTGAAACTGTGCAAACTTTTGCAGTTTAGAATAATTAAATGTTTCGGAAAGCCTTAATTGAAAATTACTTGTTTCGTTTCCTAACTCAGCGATTCTGAAATAGCGATTCCCTGACACGCATTACAAAATCTATGAAAGCAAGCTTATTTAAGTATCCGTTATTTAAGCGACCACTTTATGTACCAGTCTTTTTTTTCACAACATCCTTGAGCGTTTAGTCAGAGATCCGCAGAACAAACTAAATTTTATTTAATTTAATTACGAAAAATACGAGTATAATAATCATGAAATAATTCTTTCTCGCTGTCCATGTGTAGGCTAAACTAATCATATTGAGCAATCCCAATCAATCACTTCACAGTCATCTAATATATAAAATCAAAAGTGTATATGTATGTATGTAATGTATGTGATGTATGTAATGTATGTAATGTATGTATGTATGTATGTATGTATGTATGTATGTATGTATGTATGTATGTATGTATGTATGTATGTATGTATGTATTTTTTTTTTTTTTGGTCCTTTATTTGCTGCATGCTCCATTACTTCTTGTAATATTACATGCATAAGTTATTTTACATACATGTTACAAATTATAATATTAATGGCAGTGTTGTTATAACATACTGATGCCTGCCAAGTGTTTAAAATGAATCAAGATCGATACTGTTTATGAATTTAACAAAGAGTGTCTTATGTTTCACAATAAGTTCATTGTTGCTGATAGGCCACTTCCCTCCCACTTTCGTTATGTCTCTTTCCAAAATCTGTCTTTGATTCTTCAATTGTTCACATCTCCACAGAAGGTGGTCCACAGTTTGAATTTCCTTATTACATACACAATTTGGGTTATCTGTAATTTTGAATCTGTGAAAATATTCTCTGAGCTTTGCCAAGATTGCCAAGATGGCGGAAGGAGTGAGTGAGCGTGTTGAAAGTGCTCTAAAAAATCTAGTGAGTGTGACGGAAATAAGTGGAAACCTGAGGAAAGACCTAAAGAAAGTCATACTTGAATCGGTGAGTACTCTAAGGAACTGTATTACAACATATGAAACTGTGTTAGAAAGTAAAATGACTGAAAATAAAGTCTTGCAGAGGGAGATCCAAGCAGCTAAGGATGAACTGAAAACGTTAAGAGAAAAGGAAAAGGAACGACCATCAACGGGACATCTGATGCCATCTAGCGTTGGACCATTTCGCGATGTATGTATGTATGTATGTATGTATGTATATATGTATGTATGTATGTATGTATGTATGTATGTATGTATGCATGTATGCATGTATGTATGTTTGTATGTATGTATGTATTTTTTAATTCTTTTTTATACACATGCCCCGTTACTTTATGTAATACTACATGCCAATTCAATTAACTTATCACTGTGTATTCTAAATTTATCGATCACCTAACTTACCTGATTCTTGGATATGTAAGTTCCCTATACAAATCTACATGCTTTAACCAATTTGCACAAAATTTCGCACACATACGCAGTTCAACCCGAAGAGTAACGCGGTCAACATTAAAATTCAAACAAACTACTCCTTCCCTTGAAAAATTATATAGTTTATGAAAATATTTCACTGAATTCATCAAATGCAAATCACATTGCATGTACATACATTTCTCAAAACATTGTATTGTTTGCAGTGTTCACAGGTAGCTTCGGGTAGTACACAATTCTCTACCTTGGAAATGGAAAATTTAATTTTCTCACTTCACATTTTGATGATTTTGAGGTCGTATTGCGGGGACAGCGTAGTCTATCCAGTTGCCTAAGCCTTAGTGTGTGCCAACGAGCTTTTTCTAGATGTCGGTGAAAATCCATAATTCTTTTCGTTTTTTGTCTTTTTATTCTTCTTTGTAATACAATATGTTTAGAATTTTTTTTAAATGCAGAGCCATCTGGGTACGTAATATAAAATCATTAAATTAGACCTACCAGATATAAATAAGACACCGATTATAACGTTCTAATATTGTGAATGTGGTTTTTTTTGTGTTTATGCTAGTGTATATTATGCATTGAGTGTTTTCTTTCATACTATCAAGAACGAATTAGTGAACTGATCATGTCAGCTATATAATCTACTATACAAAAGATACTTCTGAAAATGAAACAAATCCAAATAAAAAGGAAGTACAAATCCTGAACAATTTGCAATGTATAGAAATGAGAAATATTCAAATTTATCACTAGGCCTATAATACAGTTTCCCTATTTAAAAAGAAGGTATAGGGTAAGCTATCTGGATTAAGAATTTATATTTTTTATCGGTTTCGAAAGTCCCAAATGATATAAACACAGGCTACTAAGTACGTACATAGACCTACGTAATATTATGTCATTCTTTTTTGTCTCTCCTGAAAATTCTAGTTTCCCAGAAAGCAATTGTTTTGAAAAGGCTTCATAAGCATAAATGTCGGGGAAACAACAAATGACGCTATAGAAGTTAGTGATAATAGGCTCAAGGTCGTTCACCCAGATCTTCTTGTTAAGTTTCTCTTTACTCAGCAACCTTGCAAACTTCTGCATCGTGTGCAGAACTCGTTCATTGCCTTTACCAGCCGATCTTAAGTCATCTCATTTTACTTTCTCCAGTTCCATAATGTGTTGCTTGAAACTCTGCAGAAACTCAGCATTCTGAGAGTTGTTCATACATTTAAATTTTAAATCAAACCCTTGATTTTTTAAAATTTAATGTTAAATCTATGAGGATTCATTTATCGTTAAACCAGCATTAAACAAGGTCTGTCCAACTTGAAGCTAATTAAAGTTTATTAATTTTAATTCATTCTGGGGATCCAAAATATTTATAAATGATTATCCCGGGTGTTTGATATTGACCAATAACGTTTAGCAGTTCCTCGGATATAGACCAATCTTACAATATTCTTGTAGGAATCAGGTCCAAGGCATTTTATCGCGGTAAAATCAGCTGCTCGTTACTGGAGACGCGAGTATCAGTGTGCAGTGATTAATAGTCACTCCTGCCACTAGTGGGCACAAAATCAGATTATTTTATACAACATAACTTGTTTGGATATTGAAATAATAGAAATGTACATTGATTAAGAACACAATTTCGATTCGGTGCAAGCCAGTTCACGTGCTTTTATTCTGTTCTGCAGTTAACTTACCTGAATGAAATTAACTATGTCTTATATGCACAATTGGTACTACTGTATTATACCACGGTAGCTCGAATCGATTCATGGATGGTTGATCCACAAGCATGCCGTGATCTCACAACTGTTAGTTTTGTTTTTATACAACAAAGCACGAAAGTATCCGTTACATTTTATTCATGGAATAGTCTTAATAAATAAAACTTCGATTTGACGAGTTGCCTCAGATAAATTCGCTCCTGCTTCGCAGTCGCCAATCTATCGATAAACTCGTCAACTCTCGTGGGATTACCTGTGATAAACCGTATTGTGTAAAACTACCTTTACGACACCCAGAGATCTGAAGTTAAATATAGACGGAAGGCATTCCGATTGCACCTAGTGCCAGAGTTATGAGCAAACAAATTGGCGGGAAACGTGATTTTTAGTGCTTAATGACGCACAACAGATCATATATGTAGGCCAAATTATTGAGCGCTTCGGTTTTATTAGCCCATGTTGTTTGCTTCATTTCTTTGTAATGTTTCTGTACAATTAGAAGGTAGGTAACATATTATGGCTGGAATGTTTATTTCGTTTCATAAATAGATTTCCTTAAGTGAAATGGGAGTATTTCCATAAGCGGGAAAGTTCATTTCATTCAGTAGTCAACCACACGGTTTTCTTCGACAGAGGACATTTTTTATCAGATTCTTTCATTTATAAGCCGGATTTTTAAATTTTAATAAGCCCCTTAACTAGGTTATTTTTAAGATTTAAAAAATTGGAATACCGTTTCAAAAATAAAATTTTATTGAACACGATTTTCAAATAAGAAACTGATGCCGTATATCACTTAGAGGCACCCAGATGCAGGCTAAATAAAACACTAAGTAATTTCTCAGGAATAGCCACAAAAAAAAAGGCAACACGTTTCCAAACGACATCTATCAATGGGATAGAAAAATATTAAGAAGTCGTATCTCTGATTGGCTAACTCAGAGGGTATTCTATAATATTGACGAATTTTTAAATAGACTGGTAGATATACAGACCTAATTTAACACTATGGCAATGTCAATAGCATTTTTTTTTCTCGAAGACATCATTCTTTATAATAATAATAATAATAATAATAATAATAATAATAATAATAATAACTATTATTATAATTATCATTATAATTATAATTAAAACCATCATCATGACTGGACATGCCGCGGGCAAATAGAAATAGTATTTATTCCTCAATTCTCAATCTTCCTTTCGGATATACCGTTTCAATTACTTAGTCGTCTGCAGGTCCCGTTCGTTTCAGATTTGCTGTGAGCATCAGTAAGACACATGGACTGGATCTAAGTACACCGTGATTCTCACGTGATAAATTGTTCTGTATAATAGTTCAAGAAGTGTAAATGCAAACTATCTAAACATTTTAGCTCCAAATGGAAGTTCTCTAAATATAGTTGATCCGGAAGCTCCTTAAGGAAAAATTAATTTTTCTTAATAATATACTGTTGTTTGTATTGTTTTAATATTATTTTACCACTAATCCGGTATGTCAGACAATTAAAGTAACAATAATTAAAAATCAAATTATGTAATATTCATGGAAAACCATGTTCTAATTAATTTCCTGTTGAATAAATTACATTAAAACTCTAGCGATTAAATTAATAAACGCAACTCACTGTATAGTCCCCTGTCAAATGTACAAAAAAAGGCTCCCGTGTGCTCCTTGATGATGCAAGTGTGGGAGTGGTCTCAATCTCTTCGTTTGACCTTGGAGAAACATAATTTCGATGGTGCCACTCTTGAAAATGGTGCGTTTGAATGGTGGGGGCAAAAAACAAAATGGCCACCATCGCAAACACGTTTTCCTATTTATATCAGTAACCGTTGGGATTACAAAAAAAGGTTTGAAAGAAGAAATGTAGCTACATAGATTCTGCACAGAAAAGATTATTACGACTTTTTTGTAGGATCAACCGTTTTCTCATAAAAAGTATATTATATTTTTAAAAATTAAAAATGATTATGTCTCAGTATGAGGGTTTTGCAAGCGCATATTTACATGCCTGACATTATTTACACGGCCACTGGATACTTCTAACAATAATTAATATGTTAAACACTAATAAATTAAAAAATAACCCCTTTCCCTTATGTTGTGCCGTAGGAAACTGAAAGATAAAAAGTACTACTATAGTTTTAAACTTTAACGAAAATACTGTGGAAGAAATACAATGTTTGCAGATTTATAGGCCCATAGACAGAGTGGATACACTCCTCCAATTACATTTTTAATTATAATCATCGTCACTTTCAATACAAATCTCACTTAGACCTAAATCTTCATCATCGTCCAGCTCGCACTCTCCCATATTGTCACAACGGTTGGGATTACCTTCGCAAGTGCACATTTCAGTACACCGGAGTCCATTAGACTGACATGTAGCCTACATGGAGGAGAGCAATGCCTTTTGGAGCATGAGCAGCGACAAAGTTCCAAGCTAAGCTCTGATGCACAAGGGTTGGTACAAGCAACAGACTCGTATGCACTCCCTACTTTTTTCCATCCAAAATCTGAGGGCGGTGGGTTATTGGGATGCTTATTTAGGTCCTGATTCCATTCAAAACATTGAAGGTGAGCCCTTAGCCATGCCAGATCCAGTGCAGATCTTGTTGGAGGAACATCTTGGCATTTTTTCTGTGAAAACAACAACCATCGCACAGGACCTAATATGTCGGTCAGTGTAGTTTTGGGGATATAAAGCTGCAAATGAACGCTTCCAAGATAGTCCTGACATCTTCAGTGAGTGAAAGTGTAGTCCCCAATTTAGCCAAGGCTTCTAGCGGCGTATCACTTGCGGAATTAAAAGCTTTCCACCACTTTATTTTACCTTTGCCAGCAAATTATCCTTTTACATCAGCTCCTAAAATTGTGTGTAATCCAGGGAGTGCAGAGGCTTTCAGAGGTCCAAGTGCTCTGTAAATTGATCCTAGTTGAGGTTCAAGGAGGAAAAATGCAAAATCTTTCGAAAGCTGAGGATAACATCTTAGTGCTAAAATCAGGACATCAGTATCGGGGGAGAACACATAGCTAATTTGTGCATTGGTATACTTCCAATTTTCGTTTCTGGTCCGATTTTGCACTGCATTGGATCTGGCCCTTTTGCCGAATCTCTCACGTCTCTTTCTTCAATCACTTTTCTTTGTAAGAGTAAAAACCTACAGTAACCTCACTGTAATTGCTGAATTCAGTAATTACAGTGAGGTCCTTGTAGTTTTTGTACTCAGTTTTTACTCAGTTGGTGGGACAAAGCAGCTTCATCACATGGCGATGATATATCCAGTTTTGCAAGTACGCAGGAGGAGGCCAACACAAAGATCATATAACATGCATCTTATTTAGCACAGAAAGGAATTAAAACTACTCATGTGTTCTCCCCCGATACTGATATCCTGATTTTAGCACTAAGATGATATCCTCAGCTTTCGAAAGATTTTGCATTTTTCCTCGGCTAAGGTTCATTCAACTAGGTTCAATTTACAGAGCACTTGGACCTCTGAAAGCCTCTGCACTCCCTGGATTACACATAATTTTAGGAGCTGATGTAACAGGATCATTTGCTGGCAAAGGTAAAATAAAGTGGTGGAAAGCTTTTAATTCTGCAAGTGATACGCCGCTAGAAGCCTTGGCTAAATTGGGGACTAAACTTTCACTCACTGAAGATGTCAGGACTATCTTGGAAGCGTTCATTTGCAGCTTTATATCCCCAAAACTACACTGACCGACATATTAGGTCCTGTGCGATGGTTGTTGTTTACACAGAAAAAATGCCAAGATGTTCCTCCAACAAGATCTGCACTAGATCTGGCATGGCTAAGGGCTCACCTTCAATGTTTTGAATGGAATCAGGACCTAAATAAGCATCCCAATAACCCACCGCCCTCAGATTTTGGATGGAAAAAAGTAGGGAGTGCATACGAGTCTGTTGCTTGTACCAACCCTTGTGCACCAGAGCTTATCTTGGAACTTTTTTGCTGCTCATGCTCCAAAAGGCGTTGCTCTCCTCCATGTAGGCTACATGTCAGTCAAATGGACTCCGGTGTACTGAAATGTGCACTTGCGAAGGTAATCCCAACCGTTGTGACAATATGGGAGAGTGCGAGCTGGACAATGATGAAAATTTAGGTCTAAGTGAGATTTGTATTGAAAGTGACGATGATTATAATTAAAAATGTAATTATAGGAGTGTATCCACTCTGTCTATGGGCCTATAAATCTGCAAACATTGTATTTCTTCCACAGTATTTTCATTAAAGGTTAAAACTATAGTGGTACTTTTTATCTTTCAGTTTTCTACGGCACAACATAAGGGAAAGGGGTTATTTTTTAATTTATTAGTGTTTAACATATTAATTATTGTTAGAAGTATCCAGTGGCCGTGTAAATAATGTCAGGCATGTAAATATGCGCTTGCAAAACCCTCATACTGAGACATGATCATTTTTAATTTTTAAAAATATAAAAGTACTTTTTATGAGAAAACGGTTGACCCTACATAAAAGTTGTAATACACTTTTCTGTGCAGAATCTATGTAGCTACATTTCTTGTTTCAAACCTTGTTTTGTAATCCCAACGGTTACTGATATAAATACGAAAACGTGTTTGCGATGGCGGCCATTTTGTTTTTTGCCCCCACCATTCAAACGCACCATTTTCAAGAGTGGCACCATCGAAATTATGTTTCTCCAAGGTCAAACGAAAAGATTGAGACTACTCCCACACTTGCATCATCAAGGAGCACACGGATGTACATTTGACAGGGGACTAGTAGGTCGTCCGCTCTATAATAATTAATCGAACCTAAAGCAAACAAAAAGTAGTATGTCTCTATCATACTACATTCCTGCACGTATTAACTAAGAGACAGTCGTGCTGCGTTTGTTCCCGTTAGGGTCAGTTCTTTGGGCAGACGACATGTAGAATGGGGTTATATTTATTATTTACTCTTTGTACAGTACCTGTATTATAAAGTGTTGTCATTCCATATTATTTTATTGATGTTAAAGTAAACCAGTTTAAATGATTTAAGTTAGAAGCTTCCTGTCTTGCTTTTTTTAGTTCCATATTTAATTGACAAGCAATGCTGACAGAAAATAGAGTTATATTCAAAATAGAAAATCTTCATCTACTGTTTCTTTCTGCTTGTTCCGTCTGTTAATTAGAATCCCTCTCTCTCTCTCTCTCTCTCTCTCTCTCTCTCTCTCTCTTTCTCTTTCTCTTTCTCTTTCTGTCTATCTGTCTCCCGCTTTATTTCTTCTCTTCATTCTAATACAACTCTCAAGAAAAACCTTTTTTTAAATTCTGTTAGGGAGGTATCAAAAATAATTATAATATAGCCCAATTTAATATGTGGCACACATAATAATATTTTTATGCCCATAAATGCTTTAAATTTGAGTCCAATTTGTCTTTATTACATTGTACGGGTTTTACAGCAAAAAATGCGAACGGTAGATTTGATTTTCTGACTAGAAGAGCTTGGCGATTTCTGCAAGAAATATTGGTCATTCATGATAAAATGTGCCTATCACTTGACATGGCTTATTTATAGACATAAATTAGCAAGTGTCTTTTCATACATGACTAAATGAATATGAGATAGAAGCCGATGAAAGATAGGATAAAATTGAAAACGAGTTATAAGGATAAGTTATTTTAGGTAGGATATCCTACGTCCAGCATTAGGTGAATGGTTTACTCCTTTTGTGGAATATTTAATTTAAATTATTCTTCATACAAAATATATTCAGAAGAATTTGATTGGTTGCAGATTGTTTCCTCCAATGGTATACGTTAATTTACAGTTTACAATGGAATTTATTTGAGTTGTTCCACCTAACGTCTTTTCCCACTTTTATTTCTACAAAAGACAATTTTCCTATTGATTTTTAAAAGAATTTGTCAGATATAATATTACGACATGAACCCAGATGAGCTGATAGATAGATAGATAGATCTTTATTTGCTAGAGACATCAAGGTGTATCATATAGCAACATCAAAGTAATAAATGCACTTACAAAGTTTGATGAAATATTACTTTCTTGAATCTTTTCAAGGCTGAATTTACACAATAATATAAGCAATCATCAAGTGAAATCATCAATGGGATCTAAGGTTGAAATCAATAGGGAAAATTTCATTAAAATAGCTGGTTTCCATAACTTAGAATCATAACACAAGGGGAAAAGTCATCATATTTAGCATTTAGCTTTATCCTTTATATCCTTTATTTAAGCCGTTATGTAGTTTAATTATGTTCTGCGGCGGTTCTCAAACTGAGATTAACATGTAGGATTAACGACGACCTTTCAAGAGGCAATTTGAATAAGAAAAAAATACACACCCATAGGCCTAAATAAAGTGAAAATATTTATTTAAAAATATTTTCTTACCCTAGCTTTAAACCTAATTCATCAGACTACTGATGGCAAAGTCCTGTGGTTCTGCGAACGATAGATATTCTGGATATGATTGAAGGCTTTTGTGAACTGTTTCATAAGAATTTAAACAGCGAGTTCTGGACATGAGACCCTTTCTACCGTTTCTCTACAGCCGGAAATGACAGCCTGATGGACTCCTTTTCCAGAGATAAGAAAAGAATACATTAATTATTATTGAACTGTCCTATGATGAAATTCTCGGACAGGTTCAAAAATACGACTGCTTTTTAAATTATTAAGGCAACTTGACTTGAAAAAAAGCAGATCTTCCAATTACACCTTGTAAATAAATGATAAATACAAGATCGTGAAAAAGAGACATTTTCATAATACAACACAATAAATCAAACTGTTTGTAACTGTACAAGTATTAAGAAATGATAACCAAATAACACAGCATTCTATGTTTCTATGAAAGTTCGCAAAACATTAGTGGTGTTAGTCTCAGTATGAAGTTATAACTAAAACTTAATATTTTAATACATAATTTTGGTGCTCAAAGACGCTATTCAGTGGGATGGGAGATCCTACAATGCAATATACAACTAAAACTTTCAAACAAAGGCCCGTCTCCAATTTTTGCCTACTGAAATACTTTTGAAAAAATATAGAATGCGTGAAAACCCGCTCTTATTTTGTTGAAAAGGTACCAGTTTTATAAACTTGATGTATTGGTCAGCAATATGAGAGAAGTCCTTCAGACTCTGCAACCAAAAGTCTGTCAACGAAGTTTTCTATGAACTGGTATTGAGAATTTGGAAATTTTATGGTAGGGACACACAAGACTTTATTTAGTCCCAACTGAGGCAATTTTTAAAAGGTCTGAGCACCACTGGTCTACAGGATAAATTTAATGCCTTCATGCTAGAATTGGCTATTTCTTACATTATATTTAGCTATCATATAGTGCGAATAAGTAGCATTTTTCATGCGTTTTAAAATGATACTTTACATAATATGATAAATAACTTACATAAAAATTAATATGTTTTAATCTAGTTACATATACATACGTACCGGTACTCAATGGCACTGGCCAATTCCTAAGTAAAGTTAAAGGAATGGACCTATTATCTATTTTATGGAACCCATTGCTGCGCTTATCTGAACCAGCCATTCAATCCTAATCCATGCTAACTCCATCCAACTATCCCTCACAAATCCTATTTCCCTTAAATGTATACTAATATTGTCCTCCAACCAACGTCTAGGTCTTCCAAGTGGTCCCTTCCCTTCGAATCTCCCAGCCAATATTTTTGAGATATGTCTTTCCTCCCCCATACGCGTAATATGTCCAGCCCATTTCATCCTCCATGATTTCATTACCCTTAATACTATATTCGGTGAAGAGTAGAGGCTATGAAGTTCGTCATTATGGTGTTTTCTCCAGTCCCCGTATTCATTTCTCTCAGGTCCGAATAATTTCCTAAGCATCCTGTTTTTGAACACTCTCAAATTATGTTCTTCCTTAAGAGTAAGCGACCTTGTCTCACATCCATGTAATGCAAGCGGCAGGATAATTATTTTATAAGTTTATATTTTTAGATTTCTGGACAGAAGACGAGAAGATCAAAGCTTCTGAACTACATAAAAACAAGGATTTTCTGATTTTAGTCGATACTTAACTTTTCACCTTAATGTTATTTGTTTTTGTAACTATTGCTTCCAGACATTTGAATTTTTCCACTTGTTCGAATGATTCACTGCTATTAGCCTATAATAATTTGTGTTGCATTATTTTGACGTTTCGTGACCAAATACTTAGTTTCTTCTGTATTAATTTCCAATCCGACATTCCTGTAGGCATCAAAAAGACTTTGTGCATTTCTCCCGATTGTGTATCATCGCCCTATAGACAAACGTCATCTGCATAATGATCGCCATTTAATTCGAGGCCTACCTTGTCTCCCTGAACTTTCATAATTGCATATTCCAAAGTGAAATTAATAAGTAAAGGCGAAAGTGCATCTCTTACTTCAACCCACGTTTGGAGGCAAACGTATCTGATACAAGTTTCCCTTTTACGGAGCAAAAGTAAACAACCGAGTGTGGAAGTACAAAGCACAGTTCACAAGAGTTCGTTTTTGAGACTGTTTAGTCGATTACATATAGTAAAGTCAATTGAGCTTTCTTTTTTGTAAAACGCTAAGGGCTGATTTCCAATTCTGCCAAGGGATTATTTTTACTTTGATTTTGGTTTAATTTTGAGAGGTGACTTGACATCTCCTGTAGATCTGTATTCTTTTAGGACTTTGAAAACCGTACTTGAAACTACTTCTACGGATTTTCAAGGAATGAAAATGAAAGTGTTTTCAATTCATTAAATCTACCATTGATTTCTTTAGCAAGACCAGACATTTTGTAATCTTCTGTTTCCACTTGACCATCAGAAAGGCTTTCAGTAATTTTCTTCAAACACTTGAAATGAGCGAATGTTTTATTCTCAAGGTCTTTCCGAAAGAGTCTTAATTTGCTCTGAAAACTAAATACACTCTGAGGTAAATCAGAAATAAGTTTTCACTTCCTCGTAATGTGTTTTCATTAAATTATATTAACCATATACGTTTAAAAATGTATGTCATATTTACTCTTAGCTTGGTTTCAAGAGCCGCACGAGATTGGCTTAAGAGCCGCATGCGGGTCGCGAGCCTCGTAGTTGTTCACCCCTGTACTACCGAATAGCTTGTCCGACATTTTCTGGCATTCTACTTATGAATATAACTTACATAGCATTAGGGTACTCCGTTATATATCAAAGTTGGGCACTAACCTATCGTACATCACATGAAGAATTTTTAAAAACATTTAATATGTCTTTATATCAATACTGCACTGCAATAATAATCCATATAGTTGAGAAATGTGGAGACGTAGAAGAGATGCCTATGAAATCGCTGTAGGAATTTGCATTCCGATTCAGTTGGCATGGAAAACTGAAGGTTAAGGCATGAAAGGTATCTAGGGGTATTTTAGGATTAATATCATTTGTCCGGGGAAAATATGTGGACGGCGATATTTCACTGCACTTCTGTATTCGGTTCGAGAATAACCTGTGCATGCAAAAGTGTATTTTGAAAAATATTACGTCAGGTACATTTTATTTAATGAAGCTTATTGTACAATATTAGGCTATACTCAGCATTAACTGCGTTTTAATAATAGACATTTTTACTATTTTATATTCTAATTACAGCAGCTACAATTGTTACAAAATATCATTAGTGTATTATTTTTTAATATAATTCTTAAAAAATTAAGGGTTTATCGTATTTCAGAAACGTATCATCAAAGTGCATTAAGGAAACCATTTACAGTAAAATCCTGCGCGTTTGTTATGCTATCCCGCGTCTATACGCTCTTTTCATCCAGTCCCTTGACATCACTACATCTGACATCACTGACAGGTTTGCGAAAAATCTGTTCAGACAGAGATTAACCATTAAATTTTTTTGCATACATTAGAACAAAATAAATAAAAAATAAATAAATACTTAGCTCACTACATTAATGCATTGGCACACACTCTGATAGTAGTCAATTTTGTTGCAATTAAAAGCCTTATATTTGCACCTTTGAGCATGAACACTCTGAACATTGTTTACTCTGTCAAAAAATTGAACTTAGACTTTTCTTCCACGATTCTTACATGTTTATAATCTATACAAATACTAATACTGATACTCTCGAATGATTATGGAATCACATGATGGATCTTACTTTCTGGAACAAGGTTAAGTTTCATTTTGACAGAGTGCACATAAGTCCATAGTAGGTGTAGTTAAAAATAAATAATCATAGTAAAATAATAAGAAAGTCATATAATATGTAATCCTTTTCCCGGTATTCTTTAACAAAAGTAAAGTTTAAAGTTTTAAACCTATGGCTAAAGCTTTTTAAACTATGGATATTTATTATTTTTATATCTAATTTTTTATAAAATGTAACACCTAAAATATGAAGCTTATTAAAACATTTTGATAGTCTCTATCCAGGAACAAGTAAATTCTATCTACCTGCACTTTCCCAGTAACAATTGAGTATTTTTGCTGAATTAACACGTACCATTTATTTATTAGATATTTCACTGCTGTTAACTGAAATAGATAGATAGATAGATAGATAGATAGGTAGGGCTAGATACTATAGTTTGGCTGAGACATATAAAATATGTATAGCACCGTCATAAGTCATAAGATATTAAAAGACACTCAGATTATAAAACTCATCGACAGAATACAGAGGGTTAGATCTCAGTGCTGTTAAAACCGTTCTCCTAAATGTCAGGAAAGAAAGGTTTTTAATTTGAGACGAAATTGTGTTAAATAGTTTAAGCGATGTATGTTCAAAACTTTTCTGAGTAAGGGTATACTTACATTTACGGATATATAAATTAGAATTTCCACGTGTGGGATAACTATGGATTTGAGAATAATTTGTGAAGCTATTTACATGTTTCCTGACATAGAGAAGAGAGGCTAATACAAACATACTATTTACTATTAATAAATTAAATAGACTGTAAATTTTTATTTTTTGAAATTTTCGTTCCATCCATATGAGTGAATTTACATTTTTTACAATTTACCGTCTTCAACCCTTTAACTGTAGCTGCTGTAACCATATAGTAGGCTTAACAAGTTAAAAATATAATATGAATAGCTTTAAGCATGTTTCTAATGTTGCAATTATTTATCTCAATGCCATGATCATTCATCGTCTCAGATTCTTCAGATTTTATCTTGTTACGCAATTCATTGGAAGTGTGATCTCTTCTATAGAGAGAACAAGGAAGTTTAGCATAACACACAACAAATTATCTTTATATTAGTCTATAAAACGTGTTTTTATTCACAACAAAAGCGTTTGAAATTTCCATATAAATTGACGTCTGGACCACTTTCAGTATCACACAGCATCCTTTCTCATCTCGTACGAGAATCAAACAGCTCTTAGAATGGTTACTAAGGTATGTGGATTCTACCGAATATAATCAAATTACTGCAATATTTTTATATATTTATTATTAACCTAAATTATTTATTAATTTACATTAATACAATTTTGGAAGTCTATCTAAATATCTATGGTACAGTACAGCTGCAGTCAATATTAATTGCGTTACTGGTATGTTTTCCGATTTTCCGGATTTTTTAAAGATGGCTGTGGTATGTTTGTTACGTTTAAAGGTCTACTAATTTAAGACGTATTATTAGAGCTATAATACTGTAGGCCTATGTAACATACATCCGTGTATAACGCAGAAACAAAGCACCTTAAAAGTTAACTAAATGTATCTACGCGTTTGTACGTTTCAGTTTATTCAAGTCTTAGTACATTATTCTTAATGCGTCTGTGTTCAGTATTAAAGTTGAAAAGCTTTATATTATTTTTAGTAGCAGAGGCCCACGGCTTCGCCCACGATAATTAATTAAAAAATTAAAAATCAAGAGCAAAATAATTAAATCTTATATTTATTAACACTTACACGCGAATCATTCATAATGCAATGCAGCCTAGAAGTGATTTTTGTTTCGAAAATATATTTCAGAATGTGAAAATGTCGTTACACTGACCGTAGCCTATGAGAAAACAAGAAAAATCATTAGATATTATATTTTTACTTGCTGCTGCTTAGTTTAAATCAAGATAACGCCAAAGCACAATTTATGACAGACAAATTAAGGCAGATCAAGATTTTTCTGTCCCCTTTAAGACCCCATTTTCTCTTCATGCTCCCTTCACTTTCCTAGCAATGTATACCCAGAATATGACTTGAAATACGACCTATATTATTTTGTTTGCAGGTCTTTTTGGCTTTTACCCTATTGGTGGTAGTTGCTCAGGTTGTTCTTTCCCAGGAATGGCTCTTTGACTACCCTTTTCTACCTCACGGCTTTGGAAGAGGACTGCTAGGTGATCGTTATGGACTATGGGATGGCTTCGCTTATCCCGAGTTCTACCCGTATCCTGGATTCGCTGGTAACGCCAACTCGCTCCATAGGGCATCTGCTTCGGCGTCTCCTTACTCCTCCAACTCCGATGCCATCAGTAATGTGTATTCTTCAGACCTTCAGGGATTCCCATCATTTTCATCACCCTTTATTCGTCCATTTTAATTGCGGATTTTTCAAATAGAAACTTGTATTTTGGTTTGAAATAAACAATCATTTTGAAGATAGGTTAATATGTGCTTCTTTTTTCCCCTGGATCTATTTTCGGTTTGGTTAATAACAATATTTTCTTCTTCGTCTTGGCTAAGTTTTATTGAAGAATTTGCTTTGTGCTAAGTATAAAATGCAAACATTTCACTTAACAGATTAGGGGTTTCAATAGCTTGGAACAGAGAAACATAAGAAAGTTTCTGTATTGTGGACGAATCATAAGGTTCTGTACAGGATGCTGTATATGATACTTTATGGTAATACCCTAATAAAATATTAATATTTATTTATTGTTTGACTCGAGCAGAGCAACAGGGCATACACAGGAGACAGTAGACATATAAATACGAACACAATTATTGTCATTTATAAGAAAAGAAACATATAAATGGGTATAGCCTAATTAAGAGTTATATTACTATGAACTGTATAAATGTATGCCTTACAATTAAATTCTATAATTTATACTTTTGTCAGAGTGTTTTGAGACATAATTTCCACTCTAGAACCGGTCCTATTATAAACAAGTAACTATGTCGTAGGCAACGTAAGAGTGAGACAGACATATTTTCCACTCTAGAACCGGTCCTATTGTAAACAAGTAACTCTGTCGTATCAACGTAAAAGTGAGACAGAGTTACTTGTTTACTTTAGAGCCGGTTTTAGAACGGACAATACCTACTCACCCCACTGTCTCAAAAAACTCTGATCAAAGTTTTCATCTTACAATCTATACTAGGAACTTGAGAATTGAGAAATTGGGAAAAATAACGAATGAAATAAAATATGTTAATATATTAATACAAATTTAAACCACAATGGGAAATAATCAATAACAACTTATTAATAGTGGAAAGAAATGAACAAGTCTTGATTTTAGTACTGTATCTATAAAATATTAATAAATCTGGTACACAATGTTCAATTATAAATTGATATTTCCTAATTTAAGCAGAAAAGTGGATTTCCGATCTGAAAAATTAAAGTTTACACTATATATCATGGATTTATTACAAAAATTACGCGTTCTAATAATTATAGAATTTTTGTGCAAGAGAGTCGTTGACCTCTGAACATAAGGGTGTGTACTGTCAGAGATTAGAAGATGTAACCTTTAATTGCATATTTGAGAGAAACTGAGAATTATATTGTCTTTGGGTCCGTTTAAAGATTATAATGGAATATCTGTTGTGTTCTGTCTCTGCGGTTATTTAGAGAACTATGCCTAGTCTTTAAGTAAACGAATGCAATATATTTTTTCTCTATACGAAGACCATTGATGTTTTTTTAAAAACACATACCGTAAAAATGTATTTTGTATTTTGTATTTTGCATTCTTTCGATTGGTTTATATGAGATTGGTAGAAAGGCATCCTCATTACAATGACATATTCATATACAGTGTAGGCCTATTAACAGAATGACACGATATGTATGATATTATGCAGTTGTGAATGGAAATTATTTTTATTTTAGAATATTATTATTATCATTAGTATTAATCGTGTCATTATTATTATTATTATGGTGGTGGTGGTGCTTGTGGTATAGTAGTAGTAGTAGTAGTAGTAGTAGTAGTAGTAGTAGTAGTAGTAGAAGTAGTAGTAGTAGTAGTAGTAGTAGTAGTAGTAGTAATAGTAATAGTAGTAGTAATAGTAAAATTAGTTATAACTAGCTGTAGTGGCAGCGACAGCAGCGATAGACTGGTATAGTATGACATATTAAATATAATCTAACACAGCGGTTGCAATATTCAACACTGAACAATCTGAACTGAACTGAACAATATTCGGAAAAGGCAGAAATCTGACAGTGATGCTTCTAGGCCTTTAATGAGGGTCACCTATAAATTGTGTTCACTAATCTCTACATTTAAATAGCACGGGGGATGTCATCTGGGTAGCTTCAAGAACTGAGAACCGAAACTCAAATGAGCAAAATGAAAGGTATGTGCGGCCACTCTTGTATAGAGCTTCCCAGCTAAATAGCAACGCGGAACACACACAAAAATTGGTATAGATCCCGCACTAAATCTGTGCCGATTGCCTACTTCATTGCATTATGTTTTCGTGGGGACTGTAGCGTCGACTGACCTGCTACCTCTCTCTCTCGCACAATAGCATGTCTCTCTCTAGCGAGTAACGGTCTAATCGGCACAGATTTCGTGCGAGATCTTTAGTAGTAATAACAGTAATAATAATAATAAAATCAGGTAAACTGATGTAAAAAAGTGTCAGAATGCTTTTGTTTGATCAGTGATAATTATAATTGTCATGTGCAGAAACTAAATAATACAGAAAAAACTAAATATATGGTCATGGAACATCAAAATAATGCGTCACAAAATATTAGAATAGCCGGTAAATCGTTTGAACAAGTGGAGGAATTCAAATATCTGGGAACAGTAATTACAGATACAAATAATATTAAGGCAGAAGTTAAGTGTAGACTCAAATCAGGAAATGCTTGTTTTTATGCAGTTCAGAAACTCTTATCGTCTCGTCTTCTGTCCAGAAATCTAAAAATTAAGATTTATAAGACTATTATCCTGCCTGTTGTATTATATGGATGTGAGACATGGCCGCTAACTGATCAGGAAGAACATAGTCTGAGAGTTTTTGAAAATAGGGTACTTAGAAAAATATTTGGGCCCAAGAGGGATGACAATGGGGACTGGCGAAAATTGCATAACGATGAGCTTCAGGATCTGTACGCATCACCAGATATAGTAAGAGTAATTAAATCGCGAAGGATGAAATGGGCTGGACATGTTGCACGCATGGGGGAGGAAAGACTTATCTCAAAAGTATTGACTGGGAGACTCGAAGGGAAAAGACCACGTGGAAGACCTAGACGTAGGTGGGACAACCTTATAACGGATTTATGGGAAGTAGGATTTGTGGGGGATGATTGGATGGAGTTAGCACAGAATAGGGTTGAATGGCGGACTCAGGTAAGCGCGGCAATGAACCTTCGGGTTCCATAAAATAGATAATATTCCTTTAGCTTGCTTAGGAATTTTCTATTGCCATTGAGTAAGTAAGTAAGTAAGTCATATGCAGAAAATAGACGAATAGATGTGAAGAAATATGTGGGTAATATTATTTATCAAAGCTACCTGTAGGCTCATTGATAAATTTCATTTTGTTCCTCTAGTGCTGATAATACGTTTTTAATTATGAATTATTATTTGAAGGTGGAAAATAATTCATAATTAAAAACGTACCTGTAGGCTACTGCAACTTCCAAAGCCGTATATGAACACTGGAAAGCAGTATGTTGTCATGAGAACTGATTTGCATTTGATAAGTTCTTTCTAATATATTACCATAAAATAGGCACTAAATTGGGCATTACTCCGGTCCCGGTTTACCGATTTGCTCCAATATCAAAAGGCTTCTTTCCATGGACGTTATAAATGCGTATACCATGTTTCATAACAATCCGATAAAGTGTATTTGAGTTATAGCGCGTACAGACACACAGGTAGACGGACAGACTTTTCCCGCCCACCCAACTATCTCAGAAAGTACCATTCTGACACTTAATAATTAATTGTGGAAAGTCACACATTGCAAACACAATTCCGTACTTGGAACAACATTAAAAAAACATTTACAATGGACATTGATAACCGGTCTGAAGGATTAAATTTATATTCTTTTAATACATTTCCATAATTTTGTTTAATTGTAGACAATTGAATTATCAAATTATTAGTGGCACCCAAATTACTTTTTTTTCGCAGTGGCACTAAAGGACAACTAGTAAGGAAGTGAAAAAAAAACTTGTGTATTGTTCTGATTTTCCCACAATTACTACTGTAAATCGAAAGTGAAAATGTACGGTTTTGTACCCGTTAGTTAGTCAGTGTCATATTAAATTGTGTTCAATTAAATAGGCCAATTTATTGACATTTAATTCAGTATTCTTCCATATATCGTGTTTATTTTACAAGAAAGAAAAATTGAAAACTAATTACCGGTATATTGCGAAACTACAAATTGTGTAGGCGGAACTCAAAAGTTGGGAATCTCAACTCTTGCACTTTGCTTGCTATGACTGAAGAGAGAAACACACTAAGGACAGGGTAATGGCCAGCAAGAAAATGTAAACATTACCTATATCATTGCCTACACTACACTCTCATGTTAAGCCACATGCATGATTCTTCTATCCCACCACCGTAAGCCAGCGATATAAACAGTGCAGAGATGATCTGGAATGTAAGTGAAAAAATCCTGCCGAATTTTACTGTGACTTTTTCGAGTAGAATACAACAAAAAAGTCTACTACCAAATTATCCCCAATTTACTTCCAGTAGAAACCTAGATTTTTCAGAAGTATTTAGATTGCCCCATTTCCGAAAACTATCACATGGCCGAGGTTAATTTGTTTTTATTGTAGAGAACGAAATAACGAACAGATCAAATAATCCTGGAATTTTTCAATGACATTATTCGTTTTCGAGTAAATATAAAGACGTTATTATAAAGACTTCTGGCGTGCTAATACTCTTTTATGTGACCCACTGTATTATAAACCAAAAAAGGAATGAATTGTTCCTTATTAATCTCTATAACAACATGAATAAAAGTTAATGTCATTCTAGGAATGGTTTTCAAAACAACAATTTTGAAAATTGATTACTTATATTTTTAGGCCCTTGTGGTCCCCGGATATCATCTGGCCGTCATTATCATCTTCGTCCCATCCTCGCCTTGTTCGGAGTGTGTGTGTGTGACTGGTGTGCCTCGTCCTATGTGTTCGTTTTGTCTTGGAGGAGGCCCCGGCATTGGGCTGATCACTCATCCGGGGAGGCCCTCCATGTTCTTGTCTGATAAGAAAAAAGTATGTATGTGATCCATGGATAATCCCTCTCCCGACAGGTTGCGGCTCTGTAAGGCCCGGGTGGCGTGAGTCGCTTATATGTCCCAAAAAGGCAGAGGTAAAACTAAGGTAAAGACGAAGAAGATTTCTTATATTTATAACCTTAAATTAAATGCTTAAAACAGAAGTAAACAAACTCTTCCTTTTTCCTCTAGCAAATAAGGAGGGCGGCTTACACTCATGCACCCTCACCAGCCGTCCTTATTTGCTAGAGGTATAGTACCTCGCAAAATAAATGACTTCATTAAAATATGGTAAAATCCCATTTTTAAAAATCGAGATTCTCTTCATAAAACACCTAATATCACATGTAATCTGTTATACATAGTTCTGAGGAGAGAAGATGTCTCGGCGAATGATATTGTCCAACACCCCCCCTAAATGATCTTATCTTATCGGCTCAGGGGCTGAGCCCTTACGGGCTCGCGCACGTAGGCCTCATAGGCGGGCCCATTGTACACCCCCCTAGGAAACGAATGATGTGCATGCCCTAAGGCCCCCCCAGTCAACAGACTCCACCACGAGCCCCCACGGAGCTCCCCTACATCCAACAAGGACCAGGTACCCCCCTAAATGATACACTTTCATTTATACCAGACCGAAGTACAACTCAAACAGAAAGGGAGAAAAATGCTTTCTTATGGAGAAACCTCTCTGTCTTTAAAATTCACGGGTGGATAGATGATGTTATGATTTCCAAACTATAGTTGGAATGAACTTAAATCCGTAGCGTTTAAGAGAACCTAGTGATTTGTTTTTCTTTAATCAAGTTCCCCCACTCCGTGCCATTACTTGCTCTTACGCCAGCTTCTGGGATTGTGCAGACTATCCTCGCGAAATGTATGGGCCTATTCCATGGTGTACGCCTATAAAACTTTTCCCATGCATACTGACCAAATAAATAAAATAAAATATAAATCTTATCTTACAGAGCAAATGAATTTAAAATCAAATTGCAGGTTTAAGATTTGGAATGAATATTTTCTGAAAAATTCCCACTGTGCAGTTTTCTATGTGTATGAGTATGAAAAGTGCATCTTTATTCTTACAAACATATTAAATACATTTTCTTTAGGAAAAAATTCAGCACAAGGACCTATGTGGTTGTTCGTGCTTTTGTCATGCACAAGACAAAGAGAAAAACTTAACATTAGTAACAATTCAATACAATAAGATACAAAACAATAATAAATACTCAGATGAAGATAAAAAGATTATAAATAACAATAATAATAAAAGACAAATGACAATAATAATAGTGCAATACAATACATTGAAATACAATATAATTATACTATACAAAGTTCATTCCTTCTGCCCCTTCCTCCCACCCTTAGCCTATTTCTCGTGAGCTGTCGGACTTTAAGATAGCACTGTTTATACTGCATCCCCCAAAATAATTCTCTTACAACCGATATTTCACCACTCCTTTGCCAACGGAAGAACTAGGCCTAGGCCTATATGAGGCTCTGGAATTTAACTTTCTTGCTCTAGGGAGCTAACTTAAAATAAAGCATTCTTTCATAATTATGTTATTAATGTAATCTAATACCTTTGAAAAATATAAACATGATTATTAGGTTTGGAGTAATATACCCACGCGCATATTCATGTAAGATATTTGAATTTTTTATTTATTTACTTGAATTAAATCTACAAGACAGTGTTAACTGTGTTTACTGAGGTTACTGTACGTAGGCAAAAATGGCTGTCTCAGTAGTTTGCAGAATAAGAAAGATTCTGTGCTCCCTCATTTGTAGATGTATAGTTTTGTATCCTTTTTTTCTACTTTCTTATTATGTAAAAAGGGTGGAGCTATTGTATTATATGATTGTTTTTCCCATATCATTTACGTAATAACAGTCACTTCTCCTTGTCTGTATTCGATTCTGAAGAATTCAGCACGCTTTGAGTATATCTCTCTCTCATAATCGAAAATAAACGTGACATATGTAAAATATCAGAATTTACTAGAATTATTAGGATATAAAAGGGAACTTCGGTTTAGCTCTAGCATTATTTGCATCCTCAACCACAGAGCTTCTTAGTTCAGAGCATTTATTCGAAAATGGTTGGCAAGGTGAGTGCAGGAAATATTTTAAAGAAATAAAATAGAGTCTTATATTTTAAACTTTAAAGTGTACCTACCGCAAATATTCGGGATAAATGTTTGAAAATTATACCACTAGGATCTGACGAAGATCAGCACGAGGAATATGTATAATTACGATTTTTGTCCTCATTGCTTTTAAGATTTATAATTATAAAGATTAGCGTTTGGGTTCATTAAATTTATGATAATGGAAATGATTATAGATTACTGATGATTATTTTAACATCGACGTCGAAAAGACAATAAGGTCAGACAAAACATCCAACTGAAATAGTATTCTGTGGTTTCGTGAATAATAACTACAGTTTTTTTATCTATCGGGTCAATGAAATTGCAACCTAATTTTCTCAGCAAAGAAGTTCTACTACATAATCACAGTTGTCATTTTTTCATTACACCATATTTCAATATAGAATATTGATTTCAAGGTGATTTTTTTTACGAAAACATATTGTATCAGAACATACTGATAACGAATGTAGCATACTAAATTTAGCAGACAATGTAATTCTCCTATTTCAAAGGATCTACCTAGGTAAATACATTTTAAAGATATGAGTCATTCTACATTAAATATTTGTGATATAAAGTAGAAATTATTCCGTACAGAGTGGTTTTATTAATAATTTCACACAACAGAAAAGCTCATTCGTAACTCTCGCATGTTACCAGTTCAATGTATTTGGTTGTTTGCATTTTTTTTAACTGTTCATGAACTTGTCTTTCTGAACCTTCTTCTTTATTTTCCCCTTATTTTTCTAATTTTCTTCTCCACCATCATTCCTTCTTTTTCCTTGCCTTCCTCGAAATATTATAACCTACATATTTATTCTCAATTTTAGTCCATCGACATGGGCTTAATGGTTCCTCTTTACGCGTTTAATCTATTTTGTTATTTAGTGTCCTTCCGATCTGAGTTCAATCAGTTATCAATGAATTATCCAATATTATCATTGTCTTGAAATTAAAGTCTGTGAGATTTTACTTGGCAAGGAATTTTACAAAGAGAAAGATAGTTTAACTTACCGTCGCTGACCAGCTTGTGATGGCAAATAATTTGACAGCTAACAAAAGGAAGCCATTAAAAGGTCTTTTGTTGAAGAGAAACCCTATTTCTGCCAACCCACTTAGCAGGCCAAATACTTTTGCCAAGTTAAATCTCACATACTTTAATTACTGGTTATTCGACGAGGTATACTGGTTTATTGAATTGTGTAAATAATACTATTGGTAACACCAACTGATAATGTATGTAATTAATTCAGGTAATAGCGGCTGTCGCTGTACTAGTAGCTATGGTGCAGATTGCTGTTGCTCAGGATTGGCTGTATAACGATTATCCATTCCTACCGTATGGCTTTGGAAGAGGACTTCTTGGGGATCGCTATGGACAATGGGATGGCTTCGGTTATCCAGAGTATTATTCTTATCCTGGATTCCTTGGAAACGGCAATTCGTTCCACAGAGCGACTGCTTCGGCATCTCCTTATTCTTCTAACTCGGACGCCATCAGCAACGTGTATTCTTCAGATATTCAAGGATTTCCCTCATTCCCTTCATCTTTTGTCCGCCCCTTTTAAGTAAATCGTTAAGATGAATATTTAAATCAAGTAACGGTACATCAGGTGAAATATATAAATGTTCATTCAAGAAACATGGTGAAAATAAGAGTGAACTAAAATTTGCTGCATGTGCTCTTAGATCGAATAGTTTATTGCTACAATAGTTTATTATTATTTTTAAAATAAAATTACTTTTGTCATTTTGAGTCATCTTTTGAAAGTTCTTTTTAACAAAAATGAGAATATTCTCCGCAGAAAAGCACATGTAGGCTAGATTATATTTATCTATAGAGTATAGTGTATCCATGTAGTAGATTATCTCAGTGGTCATCTAATAATTATTTTCTTGACTCATTTAGGAATTATTTTAAATTATAATTACAGTAGAGTCCCTCTAATCCGGACTAGATGGAGCCGGACACTATTCTGAACACCGAAAGTCCGGATTAAACGGACATTGTCTTAAAATGCACGTACTGTACTGAAATGCAAGTTTTAGATGGGTAAAACTATAAAAAATGTATGTTTTTTCCATAAATATAACTTTTTCTACAACTTAATTTTAGTTTTAATGCTATGGTATACGTAGAATTAAGTATTTATCTTACGAACTGATGTAGTATTAACCAAACAAAACAGCTTTGTAGTTAAAATGAAAAAATATATATAAACATATATATTTATTTATTTTAAATCCCGTCCGGATCAACTAGATGTCTAGACGAGTGGGGTCCGGATTAGCGGGACTATAATGTAAATAAAAACTGATTTGTTTTGTTGTTTATGTTTGTCTGTGCTTTCATCAGGAACAGAAACTAGCTAATATGATTTAATTGTCAAAGTTCTGTATATTTCGCTCTTTTAACATTTCATTTCCTTTTGATTTTTGTTTGTTGAACAAAAAAGTCTCCGGAGCACGACCACAGTTTGTTGATTGATCACGGTTGACCCGTTACAAGGTTTTATATGCAAGGACGCTAAAATGTATCCAAAATGAACGATGTTTAAAAATTAAAATAGAAAAATGGGTTTTAAGATTATTCTGATAAATAGTGCCTTACACACTTTGCTCAATATAATTGGGATGGAGTTCGTTGGTTGCAGAATAGGACTGTCTAAAATTGAATGTAGTATCAACTGTTGTTTCCTCAATACGAGCATGGTTGTTGGAGTTGTAGTACAATGTTATTTTACTAGATAATAATATAATTTACTTTATATTGAGATGTAACAACTGTCACAACTTAAGTAGTCCGAAATATTAATGGTTAATTTCTTTTTATAAATTGGAAGAAAACTCCTATAAGCAAAGCTCACCTTAAGGATCTGTTAACAGTTTAACGTGCTTTATTGTACATTGCTGATATCCAATTACAAAGGACTTATAAATGTAGACAAAAAGTAAATTACATAGTGCATATAAAACAAAGATTTGATTATAAGTTTTTGACAATGAAAAGTCAAACATAGTCAAACATAGGTAATGATAGCTTAATAGTGGTCCTGGTCATATATTTTAATAACTGTATCAAAGAACTTGAATATTATTATAATAAGTTATAAACAGTTTCATTTGTGATTCAATTTTTTTTAAATTTAATACGTTCTTTAATTCTTGCGGTAGTTCATTATTTGTTTAAGTAATATTTTAAATCCTTTCTCCCATATGTTATACTTGTAACATGTGTAGGATAAATGTTTTATCTTTGTCTTGTTCCATAGTTATGTAGTATTTGTTATATTCTATCGGAAAATTGATGTGGATGTTAGGCATGTATTAGACCCTACTCAGTGCATACAGCACTTTAATTAATATGTCAAATGACAGGATTTTCGATTGTTCATAAAAGATGTTTTGTCAAATATTATGCTCCTAATAAAATTCTGATTGCTGTATTCTGAAGTACTGTTAATGGGTGAATATCCGTTTTAAGGAAACGACCCAAGATAAATATCATATGAGACTGAATTAAGTTAATATAAGGATTTCAAGCCAGAAGTTGACAATTTTCCCATTATTTTCCTAAATATCTCTATAAATGGAGAAATTTAACTACATATATTGTTTATGCGTCCGTTTTGTTGTTATACAGGTGAAATTACAATGCAAAAAAACCTAAATACTAAGCGAAGACGCCACTTTATTTTTAAATATTACGTTCACCTAAAAAGAAAATTTAATGAGCCCCACATAGTAAGAGCAAAATAAATAGTATATATTAAATTCCAGTGTGAAAAAATGTCATACGAATACCATAAATACTAACACACAGATTTGTATTTCTTTTATTATTTAAATTTAAATTTAAATTTATTTATTAACATCATTTAACGATAATGAAGGCATATAGAGCATAAGACTGCTGTAACTTGTTTACACTTAATCCACTTAAGTTCAGTTTTTATTATATTCTTCTAATAGTTTTCAATAACAATAACTCTAACAATACATTGTACTGTACAATATATTATTGAAAAAATCCCTATTGCACATACTGTATTTTCTTTCTTGATTTTCTCGTGAAAGCGAAATCAAAGACGTTAGCAGACATGCCCATAGCCCATAGTCGTACTCTTGAAATGAGCTATGAAAGTTGTTAGAGCTTACCGATGCAAAACACATGTTTATAAGCCTTGCAAAAATAGAACTGTAGTGATGAACAGAGACCGGATTATTAACTTAAAAAGGACAAAAAATTATTGCCAAAATAGGTAGGGAGATAAATAATGTATTAACCCTTTCAGAGCTGAATTTATGTTTTAATATAAGCCATCATCAAGTGAATTCAAATTTGGACTCTCTAATGATTGATGAACTTCATTTCCGTTTGTGGTAACTTAATGTGAGTGTCTTAAATTGTTCCACCTTTAACCACAATACAACTAAGTAGCAGATAGTGTCATCTGGATACACGGCGTCTAAATATTATGTATTCTTATTAAAGTATTCACAAACAACATACAAGTCAAACTGATAAAATCTTAAAATTAGCGACTAGTTGTCACTATCTGCTACTTAGTTGTATTGTGGTTAAAGGTGGAACAATTTAAGACACTCACATTGGACTCTCTAAGTTTGAAATCGATTAGGAAAATTTCAGGACATTAGATGGCTTCTATGATCAGCAATTCTTACATGTTGATAATAATCCCACATAATACAAAAAGAGTTACGCTGTGAAACTTATTTTTGGTTTTTATACAATTTTTTTTTCTTCAGAAGACGCAAATGTAGGTCAATTGCATTGAAAAGGTTAATAAGGATTAAGGGATACACTTGTGCTTTATTTTCACTTCATTAAAAAAAAAAGAGTTGAACTTGATCATATTCATTTTCACAGGTTTAAATGTTAGATTTTGTCTCTTTGAATGGAAATTATCTTAGTACAAAGAAAATGACTTAACAATTACCACGTTTCCGTGCAGAATTCATATCGATCTGAATACGATCCCATTCCAATATGATTCCGTTTTCAAGCAATTTTCAATACTGTGTTGAGAGAATCCACAGAATGCGCTAGCCTCACATTCAACGACAATAATACGTTTCGCTCCACACACGCCGACACTGGGGACCAATGAAACGCCTGCTTTAGCGTATTGAGATCGAATTGAATTCTCCATGAAAACGTAATTATCAAAAGAAAGCAGTGGTGAATACTTGGTTCGAACTGAATTTTTAGCCATTGCTCTTCACTAGATAAACTTTGCCTGGACCTGTCTTTGGCAAATCCCTCGAGCAAATTCTTCTACCATACCTCACTTGTTCCTTTCTAGATAACCACTCTTCCTTCGTTCGCTTCATAGATCCTAGCAGAAATTTGAATGTATGTACTGCTGCATACAGTTATCTACAAATTCAGGTTTCTCAGTAAGGTCTTTGCTTGCAGTGAAAGGAACTATATTTTTAATAGTGAACCAGTGACATTTTTTTAAAGTTTTAGTGTCGCTAAAATACTGGGTAATTCACAACATTTTAAAAATATGTTAACAAAAGGGGTTCGGAAAAGGAATGCTCTTAAGAAAGGAATCTCAGGCTGAAAAAGAAAAGACAGGTGAAGATAAAACAACGTAATTTTTGGGTGGTACACATTTAATAATGCCCTTTAAATTACATCACATTTTGTGACAATATATACATAAAAGTTCAAAATATGTTACACTAGGTTTCTCACATATACCGTTTAAGATTTGAATGGTTGAGTTTTTAGATTTACTAAAGAAACCGGTATGTACCATAAAAAATTGATATATAACTTCCATTTAATGGTCATATCACACGTTTAGGTTTCCCAATAGCCTCTTATAATAATTCATTCGTGTGCATCTGTTTCTATTGTTCGGTGATATCTTCTTGACTGATATTTAGTTTAAACGATTACGATATAGGGTGACATAGGGTCGATGAGATGTGGAAAGTAAATAAGTCCTATAAGTTCGGCGTTTGCCTTTGCCAAGGAAGAAACCATGGAAATCTCAAGCCAAATTGGCTGGCCATAAGGTTTGAGATTTGAATCTAGGACTCCTTAATTCGGCCACCTCGCTCGGATTGATTTTATTATGTTCATTATGACTCAGGTACCCTATATTGCTTGTTACTACAGTAATTTAAATACAGTTTTCTTGTTGCTGTGAGAAAGGAAAGAATGTCATTCATATTTGAATTAATGTATGCTCTGACATTCTGCATTTAATCCATACCGGTACTTATTTAGTTTTATCTTAATATCTGTTAATTTTGTAAAGGAATGTGTATAAAAATAAATGTTCATTTTAACGTCCACCACAACTTGGCTGTGCCAAGCTTTCATTTATCGCCTACTGTAGTGGAGGTATTCTAGAAAAAAATGTATACCAGTAAAGTACCCCATTCGTAATATTTGCTGAAAAACCAATAAAGCCATTTCATTAGCCACAATAATGTTTCGAAATTTACATTTTCATTAACTTCGTTGGAGCCAGTTTTTCAAATGTTGAAAAAAGTTTCCATGAAAAGCTCCCTTAATATTTCAGTTGTAGTAACCAAATTCTTTCCGCTTCGATGGAATCCCCCCCCCCCAGAAAGTTCTTAATTAAAAACCAGAAGTAAATACAATGAAACTTTTACCCACTTCGCTGTCCATAGACAGACGGACAGGTGGACAGATAGACAGACGTCATTTCAAAACCACTTTTTTCTGTTTTTTAAGGCATCGTGAAATAGGCTGTGTTTTCCCGGCGTTATCTCGATTTGGATTTTTTTCCACGATCACAATACTTTCTCTATACCACGAAGGCCTACATATGAGGAAGTAGAAAGGAATTCCCTTTACTATCCTGTCTCTGGTGATGATATGATAATATTTTGTGAAGAAGACAAAATCGGTGCAGAAGGGAACATATAATGTTGTAGAGTGAACCTATGAAAACAAATCTGATGTGAAAGTCACATAACTTTCACTGTTCAAATAAAATTTGAAGAAGAAAAAAAAAGATTTTCTCTTCGTGTAAATTGGTTACAAAAATGAAGAGAATGTCGTTACCACATCGTATCGCATCCTCGAAGGGTACATAACCCAAATAAAATATGATTAATGCACTCAGGTAATTTTCTTTACTCTAAGCATAGCCAACAATACATCTTTCTCACTTCTGATATAGAATAAGAGGCCGTGCCGTGAAAGAGAGCGTATTCAGTTGTTCCAAAGCTGATGGAAAGCTTTATTGGTCACCAGGTAAGACCGAGTTTCTGTAAACAGGGGTTGGCTTATAATTACCCTTCAGAGAATTTTTACGAAAAAAGTTTCAAATAAAAGTTTTAGCTCTTGGTATAAGCACCTCATGTAAACAATTTAAAGAAAATCGTTGAGCCGTTTTCGAAAAATTTGAAAAAAAAACAACAAGATTTTCTTTATGTAGAGTCCCCTTAAAAATATGAGAAACTTGTCGCCAATCTTCGTGTCACATCCTCAGAAGGTACATAACCCACACAAAATTTTGTTTTCATACAATTTTCCGTTCTGGAGCTAGGCTGTTCAGAGACACAAAGACATGTTTCCGAAAATAGTATTTTTGGATTCAGAAACCTCAAAATGTGTATTTATGTTAAAAACTCATCTTCCCATAGTACCGGTACCTATTGTACGGACAGAGGAAGTAAAAATCGCTTGATAGGAATGTGCTGTAAAAGGTTTGTTTATCTTTTGGGTTTGATTTTCTGTAGTTCATTGTCTGTTGTTTGGATTAAAGCTGGATTTGAAAATAAACTCTGTTTGGCTTTGGTAGATAAACAGGAGTTGCGAAATAAATCTCTTTAAAATCCCACAATAGTATATTGAAGGCTACGTCGTTTCAATTCCCCCCCCCCCATAAAAAAGACGAGTAATGAACTATAACATGAAGGGTTTAAAGGTCGATTACCCACTACCAAAGTTATCATGGAAACAAAAGTGAAACAAGGTTGTTAATATAGAAGTTTAGTACAGTGATTCTATAAATACAGTGATATAATAATTATAGTTTAAAAAATCCACGACTACTCTTGTTACTTCTGGCAAAGAAGTTTAATAAATCTCAAATATTCCAACATCAAAATTACATGCTTTCAAATAGGTGCTACTGTAAGAAAATGGAACTTTATAATAATCCATCGATATCCCGCGGCTGAGATAATGTCTTGGACTGGCATTTGAGAGGTCCCAGGTTTAAGTCCTGTGGTCGACCAATTTGACATGGGTTTTTCATGTTTTCCCAGTCATAAAGGCAAATTCAGAATTGGGCATTTATTTACCATGACTCATCCTTGCTATTTCACCGTGTATCACATTCAATTAAATTAATATCAGTTGAAAATTGCAGATGCCATAAAATACACCAACAATAGAAAAAGCTGAAAATCAATAGTTACATGACCTACTGGAATGCATACAGAAACTGAACTCCTGATATGGTCTCGATGCTCAAAGCAGTACAAATAAATATAAATAAAAAAAGTCCACTTGAAAATGAAAATAAACATACACTTTAATTCAAATGTATCTATTCTGTTAATGAATTCATAAAATTCGCGGCTTTTTAGTGTTGACTATTTCATCCTTATGACCTCATTCCATTTCGAACAATGATATGTAATAATTTATAGTCAATCATATTTGACCTTGACAAAATTCTATACCGGTAGCAATTGTCTAATCTTTTTCCGCTTCCGTAATATATGTATTTTGTTTTATCGCTACCCTTGCATTTCTATTCCGTAGGCCTATACGGTACAACCGGTTGTTGAAGTAGGCGTAATTCAACTGATTCAGCCTGAAAAGTGAATCGCTCGATTTGCTTTAAATCGAAGACATGGCGGAAATGCTGAGCAAATACGTAAGTAATTCAGTGTATTTATTTAAGTTATTTCCTTTAATTATTATTTTATTTCTCTCTGTTTGTGAAATAGTCCTATTAAATACATGTCGTCTTCTTTTCTCATCAATAATGTTTTCACCATTTTGCAGGTTTCTGGAAGAATATTATTCTTAGGTACCGAAACAGGAGACATTTAAAACGAATAATAAGGAAATTGTCTAAATCTAACTCCAGCTTCAAGATTTAAGGACCTTTCATTCTAAATTGTGTTTTACGCTTGGTCCCGATCGGCGCCGCCCGGCTGAGAGAGCGACAATCGTGTTCTACAATTTAGAGTAAAATACAAAAGACAATATACGTTCTTCTTCTTCTTCTTCTAGAGGTACTACAACTTCAGGTTTTAATGTCTTGGCCTTCTCAACAATTTCTTTTCATATTTTCCTATTCTTGACTGCTCTCGTCCAATTTTGGATTTTCATCTTTCTTAAGTCCTGTATTACATCATTCTCCCATCTGCTTTTCGGTCTTCCTTGTGATCTTGTTGCTATTGGGTTCCATTTCTTACTAATCTATCATCTGTCATTCTGTTAACATGCCCAAACCAACTCAATCTCTGTGCTTTTATGTAATTAACTATTCTATTTTTTATTTATTTATTTAACTCAGTATTTGTTCTAACTCTCCATATCCCGTTTACATCTTTTATGGGACCATATATCCTTCGTAGTATCTTCCTTTCCATCACTAGCAATCTCTGTTTGTCAGTTTCATGAAGTGTCCAAGTCTCGCATGAATAAGTGATGACTGGTCTAATGATTGTATGATAAAATTTCAGTTTAGCACTCTTTGTTATAAGTTTACTTCTAAACAGCGTTGCGGACAATATACGTTACATATACAAAATAAAGGCATGAAATTAAATGCATTATAAAATGAGGAATATATTAACCACCTGTGTGAATTATGTGTTACAGGCAGGAAGAGGGCGCGCTGAACGAAAACATCAACAAAGTCAACTGCCAGTATAATGCAGGCAACCGAAGGGAGAACATGACCTAAGCCATACCTTCACATACATAACCATTAGTAGCCGCATGATGGGAGGAAATGTAAGTACTTCATGTTATTAAATCATAAATACAAGTATCAAAATCACACCGGTAAAGTCGCATTATAGGGTGGCCCACTTTCAAAACAAATTTTCTTGTCATAAAACACCTAATATCACACGTATTTTGTTATAGATTGTTCTCTGGAGAGCTAATGTTGCCTCGACGAATGTTTCTTTTTACATACAGAAGGTTCTTCCCCCTTTTCCATGATATAGCAGTGTAAGAGTTTTTTAACAATAAGATCGTTGCATAGCAACAGGTGAGCAGTGTAAAGTACTATTTTGTTTAGTTTAGGTGGGATGATGACTCTTTTCAAATACGTAGAGAGGCATTATACACATGAGTGGAGTTATGTTCGTTTATTAAGTGCCAGTATGGTACTTTATGAGATTGTGTGAGGGACAAGACAATGTTTGTCCATGTATCTGTACGCGCGATAACTCAAATTACACTTTATCGGATTTGAATGAAACTTGGTATACACATATATAATGTACATGGGAAGAAGCCTATTGACATATGACCAAATCGGTTGACCGGTATCGGAGTAATGACCAATTTAGTGCCTATTTTATGGTAATGTATTACAAAGAATTTAACAAAAATGCAAATCGGTTATCCTGACAACATATTGTTTACACTTATCATATACGGCTTTGGAATTTGCAATACAGTTAGCCATGAAATATTCCTTTGCATTTGATTATATCAGACTAATCAGATGTTTACTTCGTTGATCCAGTTGAATACAGTTTATATACAGAAGGTATATTACTGTGAACTAATTAGGCTTACGTAAATTAAGTGGACTTCTTCGCCAGTGAATTTTGTGAAATGTTGACATATGTTAATAATTTTTTATATCAGTGTATATGAGTTTGAATTAAGGTTAAGTATGTTCTTCCACAAGCCCTGCTTAATGAATCAATCTTGAGCTTAACTCGGAGATAGATTACAAAAAAAACTTATTTTGTCCATATCATAATTGCAATTAACTTATCACTGATTAAATAAAAGTATTCCAGTACTTTGTTATATCAGTTTACCTGATTTTTGATATTGTTATTCAGAATGTGATAGGAATTCAAAGAATATTATATTTTTACTATAGCTTCATTTTGATTTCCCTTATGTGTCCGTTGCAAACTGAAGTGAAGGCCTATCAGAAGGGAAACACATATCATATTTCAGTGGGGTAGCTGTTACAATAATTCAACATATGTGTATACATATATACATATATAACATATAATATACATTATTTTTAAGAGTAATTGTACTTTGTAACCGTTTTAGAAATTGATTTCATGTATTGTGTTTATTTTTGTTCAGGGTCTTCCAAAGAAAGCTTTCTGCCATCCAGGACAGAAACTACCGATGAACTGACATTAAGGGAATGATGTGCAACATGAAAGGCAGATGAAAAAAGTGGTATACTGCCCTTAGGAGAAGATTGGACGAAGTAGAACTAGCTTAGTATTATATTTCGTTTCATCGGCTAAACTTTAGCACTAATCTCGCGGGAAGGACTGGGTTTAATAGCTCTGCAATTTTCAGTGCAAACGAAAACAGCCTATTTATAATTCCGGGAAAAACGTTCAACCAATGCAAAAAGATGCTGACGATGTTTTGTGGAAATGCCTGTAAATCTAGTTAAACATGCGAATACGCAAAGTTTACTTACACCTTTAAAACATAACATGTGTACACGTAAAGTCATGCGATTGGGACATGGATTCTTTTCTTCAGGAAGGCCTAAACATTAGACTAAAGAAATTACCATGAAGCGTTATCTAATGACTAAGTATTAATAAATTATGATTATCTTTTCGTAGGGTTTTCTGAAGAACTGACAATTAAAAAAGAAATATTCTGGCCTGAGTGTATTGATGAGCTGCAACATTCTGGCTTATCGTAACTTTGTCACATGAGAAAGGAACCTGGTGTATGTATTAGATGTGGATATTATTAACATTTACAATTGGTATTTATTTAAATAATTAAAAAATATTATAAGGTGTACTCTAGTGAGGTTGCATCTATGCTTTGTATACATACGAGGGTCATTTCAGAAGTCATGGCAACTATTTTATATATTCCGAATAACCACATATGCGGTTATTGCACCATATACAATTGAAAACATGGTGTACACAGTACGGGATGCGACCACCAGATGATGTCTGAGTGCATTGGTGTCCAGTAGACAACACATTCAAACGTTAGTATCCTAGAGACTGTGTTCTGAAATGGATATCACTAAAGTTGAACGGCGAGCATCTGTAAGAATTGCATTTATGCGTGAGTGTGGCGCCGAGCTACAAGAAGCATTCAGCGCATAGACGCATCACACACAGCTGATGGTATTCAGCGCCTTCTTAATCGTTGGGGAAAATGTGTAGACGCCTTGGGGGGATTATTTTGAAGGTTGTTAGCTCGTAAGAGTACGAGTACTACGCGTACTGTTATGTGCAAATGTAATACGAATAAAACAATGATCTCTATTTACGCATCTTTCAATGTCCCTTACCGATAGCGCGTTGTATCTGGATCCCAATTTAGTACCAGCGTTGCGAAGAACATTCCAACGACTTTCAATAGTATATCCTGATATTTGTTTCCTGCAAATTTATTGACTGATAAATAATAGTTGCCATGACTTCTGAAATGACCCTCGTACACAATATAAATATGGGGTGGGTCTCTGTCACCACGGCATGGCGCGTCCTCAGGATGCAGATAGAGGATACGGCCTCCGGATATGGAGGGTAGCTGAGAATATGTTTACGCCAGCGGCCACCAACTCATTGCACAATGAGTACAGCAGTAAGCGCAAGCTTACCCATTGCACGCTAGAATCATTTAGTGTGCACACACCGCGTGGTATCCTGCCTCTCTTGAGTTCAGTGTCGGCATGCTCATTAGGCTTTTGAAATTCACAAATCATATTGGCATATCAACAGATGCCATAATATGTTGATAATATGCTGCATAATATGTTGATAATAATATTAATATGTCATAATATGCAAGTCATAATATGTTGATAATTATAACTCAATTGTTTGTAAACAAAAATCAGGTCTTCTACTCCCGTGCCTAATCTTCTTTTTGTTAAATATTCCTCAGATCAAAAGTGAACTGCTGCCTTGAAAATGTTACTGTATCTGAGTGTGTTCTTCTTCTGCTTAAAGCTTGGATTCCGTTGAACGTACTAGAAATAAGAGGAACCACTTCTTCAATTTCTATCAACCATAGTGACAAGGAATTTACTGGTGTCCATGGTATTAACTTAGACAACTAATGTTCACGTATAGTAATTCACTGCTCAAGGTCGCGGATTCTATCCCAGCCTAGGTCGATGGCATTTATTTGCACATAAATGTGGGCTTATGTCTGTAGATTTATAGGAATGTAAAAGAACTCCTTCGGGACAAAATTCCGACACATAACCATTCAATCACTGAGAAAAGACTGTAACAATTCAGTTCTTACATAACGAAGTGTAGGCCTATCTCAACCTAATAAATAAAACTAATCAAATCGACTACTGGACAGACTGTTATCCTGACATAAATATTTTCCGAAAGTTTTCTTTATAATCTTTCACATACAGTACCGGTATACCTGAGGATTTACTAGAGAACATTTGGTAAAATCCCATGACACTGGGCCATTTAAAAAAAATCGAGATTCTCTTTATAAAACACCTAATATCTCACGTATTTTGTTATACTTAGGTACATAGATCTGTCTTTGTTATACATAGTTCTTTGGAGAGGATATGTTGTCTTTGTTATAAGTGACATAGTTCTGTAGAGAGGATATGTTGTCCTTGTTATACATAGTTCTGTGGAGAGATGTCTCGGCGAATAATTTGGTCCAACCTACCTGCCCTAAATGATACACTTTCTTTTATGCCACGATCTAGCGGAAAGTAGTGAAATCTCTGCCATATTAACTTCTTGAAACGGTCAAGATTTTCGTGATTGGACGTCAGAGATGTGACGTCATACCACCAAAGCAACTAAAATCCTGGGTAAACAGGTTGACCAACACGACATACCTCGGGGAAGATATAATATAGCACATTTTCAAAACGCGACCTATGGCTCATTTTAAAAACTCAAGAATTCAGTATGCCCTACTAAACTATCACTGATCATAATCTAACCAACCTAACCTAAACTAACCTTACTGACACTAAAGTAGAATCTATCTGCCACTGCTTACCTTAATGCAGAGGTGGATAAGAAATGATGTGCAAGAAGGAATGTTGTCATCCTTCTACGCTCAGAAAATCACAACGCCCGTACAAACGTGCATATCGCGTGAATGGGTCCAGTATCGTAGAATTATTCAGAATATTTTACCCAGTTGTGTCATGTGAATCTCGACTCTAAGCCTATACAATCTGATATAAGCCTTTATCAAATCTGATATACTTGAAAATGTACTTAATTGTACTCTGGTTCTATGAATACACCCATTAGACTTTTTCCAAACAAAACCATGTAAAATAAGATAAGACATATATTCCATAGATTCAAATTAGGCCTACATGTCAACAGACAATTTGAATATAGAACAAGTCAAACTTAACTTGAACACTATATATAAGTAATCACTACGTTACTGATATAAAATACAATAGCTAAAACCAAACATAAAGACAAATAACATACCATCAGAGGTTCAGTCAGTAATAGATTACTAATGCTGAGAAATAATAATTTTCTCTTTTATTGATACTGAATAAAAGGCATGCATACATACATATATTTTCTTAAGAATAATTTTGACTAACTCATTTCCTGATAACACTTTTATTTCATTAGGAACACAAACATTTTGCTAAACTTGAATAAGGTGACCACCGTCTCAGCCGGGCCGTACCGAGTGGGACCAAGTCTACAATGTTGCTAATATTACAAACAATTGACTACATGACAATTGAATTCGGCAGATAATGATGGTTGTAACAATGTTTTATGAAAAGTGTGGAAGGATAAAAAATCTTCTGCAAATGACAGTAATGGTCAGTGACAGGTTATGTTAGGTTAGGAACAGTTATATTAGTTTAGGAACAATATACTGAAATAGCGCGGGGTTTATTGAATCTCTTCTGCGACGGGAAATTTTACCCTTGTACTCATCATTCCTCTTTTGTTTTCCGCGGCTCGGAGTGGCACGGTTGTTAATGGCTGAGCATACCTTGCTGTTTGCTGGCTACTCTATTCTGAAGGAATTCCAAACATTTTATTGCATTCATATTAAACGCCTTTTTGAATACAGGTTAATGAAGCTGAAGACAAATGTACGTATTTATCTAGTATTGACATTATGAATTTCATTATTCTTTTAAAGTTACTTTCATTTCATATAGAAGATTATTAGAGAGTTACAGCAAGATAAGATTTCCAATTATCTGTCTAGTGGTCATCTTGCTCTCTGCAATAAAGTAATTTGAAGAAAATTCTTAACGGCCAAGCTTTTTTGTGCTACCGAATATTGATTCAATTATGACACGCATAATTATATAAGTGTTGATGGTTCCGTTCTGACACTAGACGTTCCTTTCTACCTGGAAGTGATGACAAACTAAGTTCAAGGATCTGAATGTGAAATGTTTTTGAAGGAAAAACACCTTGAGGTAGTAGCTTCGATTCTAACTATTGTACTCTATTTAACTATTGCATGTTTTCATCGATGCACTTATGGTGACCTCTAATTTGATTCAAATCACACTGAATATATTTTTAAATGCTTTTAAGCAACCAACTCCCCCCCCAATTTTAAAATTATTAAATAGAAGGACCCTCGGACCGCGTAAATTTTAGAGCAAGAAATTGGAGATACAAAATCACAATAGACTGTCTTCTCGGCAACAAGAATAGAATGGAACATGCTAACCACCCGTACCTTACAGCTATGACACCACCTTCAAATCATACTCAAAATTATGGGGCAAATGGTCTTTGCCTAGGTACCCGTTGCCTACTACATAGTAGTGGGCATAAAAGAAGGAGCCACGTATCAAAAGTACGTTGCAGATATTCTCAATTAGATTCCGCTACCAACTTTAGTGTATCAAGCCTATATGTAGGGATTTTATTGTAGACCTCAATAACAATTTCAGTGCCTCCTAAGCTGCTATTTTTCGCTAATTATGGACGAAACTGTGAGGGAATCTGATTTGTTTTATAGATTGAGACAGCATAAACGGAACAGTGAAGACAAGGAAAGGACCAGTGTCTATATTTACAGCTGGCTTCTAGAGAGAATCTACGTTACGTAGAAAGGATAATTACAGGAACTCAGTACGCCATAATATTGTGGTAAGTACATTTGTGTTTGTATATTATAGCCAATAAATATGTGAAAACATTACAGTTTGTACTGTTAATTTACGCGGCATTAAGTATATTATCGTGGTTGGTAATTCTGCAAGAAACTTCTTGAAAACTTTTGTCTGCAAGAAATCGTACTACCGTGTCATGTCTTAAAAGGAGTGTACGTATTTATCGATACAGAAGGAAATTACTCATGAATAACCAGGCTTAGGCTTGCGTTTTTTTTGTCTGAAAGCGCTTCCTCAAATAATTGCAGATAAGTGAACACATTTGTTCTCTCCCCTATCCTCGAATAAATAACATGGAAGACGGCTCTTCGACATGAAAGCATGGAAACCATAGAGACTTCGGGAGAACTATCGGAGTAATTATATTACCAAGCAGCTTTAACTAACGATAACTTCAAACTTGGCTATGCACGCTTTCGGTTTTAATATGAATTTTAAACATTAGTTTTATAATAATTAAATGGAATGAATAATAGAAAACCATGTGATTCGGAACAAAATAGGCGTTTTTCTAAACTACCTAATGAGTTCGTTTATTCCCGCAAAAAAGTTTTGTTCGGTTTTATGTAATTAAGAATAGAAATATCAATAGAGAAATGCCATTCTTACCATTAGAAAATACGGCACCTATTGACGTGTAGCACTATTTCTGTAAGAGGACAACTTTTTCCAGTAATCTAAAGTACTCTGATCAGGATTCAACTCCAAAACATTGATATAAATAACATTGTACTGTTTCCATTCAGTGTCCTCATTTTGTAATAAAATTATGGTAAATTCTAGGTAACTTTTTCTAACCTAAGAGTAATGTCATTTGTAGTTGTTGGTAACACTGATCTTCTTTAACGGTTTCCTCCATTCTGTTCAGGTGTTTTGACACGAAATCCAGTTCCGTCCTAGCTCTCTCACAGTGCAGACGTGTTTTTTGCGAGTGCAGTTCGACACACAAAGAGCCGGCTCTCTGTGCACAGTGTTATCCTTTTCTAGTGTTTTTTCGGCTTTAGTGATACTTCTCTATATATAACTCAAGTGTAGACCATTTACATCATTTTTCACCCCGCGGGGGGTGTTTTTCACAAACATGTCACAGCCTCTTAATCAACCCTTATCTCTACCTGCTGAATCCACTCCACCACGGCCCATGGACATAGAAAGTGATCAATTATTACAACCATCTACCATGACTGAGCCAACTACTTACAATATTCCTTCTAATCTAACCACGATCTTATCTTCGGACCCAGTGTCGACAACGCCAGTTACGACCCCTGATCAATCTCTTACTAAAAAAAATATCGCACAGATACCTCTCTACGGACGTAGGTCCATACTTTGTTTCTATCAAACATCCAAATCAAGCCCTGGGTATGGTTCATCCCATGAAGATAGGCCGATGGCTTTTCAAGGCCAATTATGAAGTACAGTATTTACAAAAAGTAAATAAATACCAGATTGACGCACATTTCAACACATTTCATGCAGCCAATACATTTCTAGACTCCACTTTTGACGAGGAACATGGGACAGAATCTTTCATCCCTTGCTACAATCTCTTTATTTCTGGAGTTATTCAGGGGGTCGATACTAGATCACCCCAGAAGACATCATCTCAGACACCCTCATCGCTGAAAATTATCAGATTACAAACGTCCATCGTTTCAACCGACGAACCACAGACGACAAAGGTCAACCTCGATACATACCTACCCAGACGGTTAAAATTACGTTGCGTAGTCAGAGACTACCGTCTTACGTGCTCCTCTACCACCTAAAATGTCCCATGGAACCCTACAGGGAACGAATTATCATCTGTCAAAAATGCGGTAAGCTTAACCATCGAGCAAAATTCTGTAGGTCTATAGCTAAGTGCTTGTTATGCGGACAAGACCCTCACGAAGGAGATTGTACAGTGGAAAAACCCCAATGCATAAATTGTCATGGTGCACATAAAACTACCGATAAAATGATATGCCCCCTCTATAAATTGGAAACGCAAATCTCGGAAAAATTGAACACGCTCCCTGTTTCGCGTTATGAAGCACGACAGATTGTCTTGGGAATAGCAACATACGCTTCCATGTTAACACAACAAACTGCAGCCCTCTATAACACGGCTTCTGCATATCCCCCATTAGAAGCAAAAACTACTAAAGACCCCATCCCATCTCCACCAAGGACACACTCAAACAATACGCCTCTGTCCCAACAACAGGACATGGGAAAGAATATTAAACGAAAAGTCACGGAAAGTGTCCCCGTGTTTGATACCGCCAAATATCAGAAACTTCTTATCTCTCCAAATGGCAGAGCTACGGAAGAGGTTAGGCCTACTGTGCTCCAGGACAACAAACCTCCGCAACCAGAATTTAACGTCAGACAATCTCCGCAATTACCGGATCCACCTCCTCTGCGGCGCATACAGCCCAGGGATCGCCCAGCCACAGACCCACCCAAACGTACTGTACCATACCAACTGATCACGCTCATCAACAAAGTGATGGGCGAAATGCCTGACAGCAGCAGAGGAGATTTTGAAAAAATGAAAAACATCCTCAGGACTCTTTAAGAGCTCTGCGAACGGACATCGCCTCAGTTTTCTTTTTTTTTTACGACGAGATAGGAAGAACATACCCAACCAAACCGAACTTCAAAACAAATGACTCTCCAGAAATCTCCATATGCAACAACTATCTAAACCAGTCATAGTCTACGACCAAGGACTTAAATAACATACAACCTTCACACCGAACTAGTTCCATAAAATTAACCCTGAAATATCACCCCTATATCCTTGTACCCCACAACGTGCTATACACCTTTATTTATTGGTGGACCCTTCCACGAGACACATTCCCGACAACTTATAAACTCAATTTACAGACATCCCCCAATAGGACCAGTGCACCCCGATTTTCTATTACGCCATCCATCTACCCCTCTTATACAAGCCCTTTTCCATTACAATACTTGCACTCCCATGACAATCTGAGTGTCACTCCATTACCCAAACATTTCCCCTACACAACTGCGAGAAAATCCATGGACCTGGTAATCCGGATTCCCATACCACCAACAGTTCGAGACGCAGTAGCATCCATACTGGAGAGCAGTAGCGTCTATAAACCAACGACGATCAACAACAACAACAACAACAACGACACGAAATGAAGTTATTTAACTTGACCTTTGTGTTGCTTTGTGGTAGACGTTTTGTGCATATTTACCCGTACGAAATTTGCGATATTAAGTTCTGATGATTTTGGTAAGTAAGATTATACTGTTTCTAACATTCGTTTTCATCTGCTTTGACCTAAAAGCTCCGGTTGATCACATGGAGCCAGAATACAGAATAGGCTAAACAATCCTACAGTCGATTCCATCAAATTTAAACGTGTAATAGCTAAATCTTTGTAAGTAGAGGCAAACTGTAAGAATATACTATATAAATGCACTAAACTGAAAAACAATGCCCTCAAAACCATAGATAGTAAAATGAGTTCACAAAGTTTAACAACATTCAATAATATTTCTGAAATATTTACAGTGATATAATATAGGCCTAATCATAATTTTCATTTATTTAGTGAAACAACGTTGAGAGAAAATACCGTAGTAAAGTAAATTAAATTCATTTGCAAAAAATTGATCCATTCTTGATACATTGTAACTGCCTGGTTAAATTTTGTACGATTTATACTCAATGCATAGTATTCAGTTTCCTTTATTTTCTGATTTTCTGCTGGAATAAAATACAGACGTAGGCTATCATATTTATTCGCATGATCCCTTGTTTGACCCCCTGTTCCAGTCAGGTTAGGTTTTCTACACGAGTTAAACTTTGATCACATATGATTCGAATTTCTCTCTATAATAATACTTTTGAAGTAAATTAACTTTCGTAACAATTGATCTGGTTACTTAATCCTTTCACTGTTGAGGTTAGGTTTTCTAAACGAATTACAGTGATCACGAACTTCCATTTATTTACTGAAGTGCTACTGAAAGATAATACCGAAGTAAAATAAATGCATAACGCAAATTTGCTTTATACCATGTTCTATTGCTCCCATAACATTAGTAAACTAACACAACTTACCTCAGTCGATGATCAGAACATTCTTTGGAATCCAAAAGGGTTTTGGGGACTCAGGGGTTTTAATTGGTATCTTATTCGAAACGGTTATTGTGCTTAGTGATCCGATAAATATTTAAAGTAAATCAATCTGATCATTAACTTAGTGATTAATTTAGTGATTCGTCATCATTATTTTAATGATTTTTCTTGAAAAACTCCTTTAGTAATTATTGAATAATTAGCTGTTGATGATTCAATAAAAGAGTTCTTGCAACCCACCCAAATCATCATTAAACTCATTAAAATCATTAAACATCATTAAAATCATCTTACCGTGTATTATCATAGCTATTGTTAGAGTGAATCACTTAAACAATAATTACATATATGTTAGTATACAACCTCAATAACATTTTCAAATGATTTTAAAATGATTATCCAAAATTATAAGGCCCACTTGACCGTTAAGTGTGGTTTTATTTTGCCATTCTATACCTCTGTTTGACCCAAATGTTTAAAAAATATATATAGTATACATTTATACATTTATTGTGCTCGTAGTTGCTGAAAAAATTTAAAATATAATGTTGATACCGCTGACAAATCTAAAAAGAACAACAGACTAATTACATACCAAAAGTACAGTAACAAAGAATAATATTCTTCTACTTACGTTGAAGTTACGAACAGTAATTTGACAAATGAATTAAAGTTTAATAAGTTATATTTATTAACGAATTGAAATATTCAAAATATATTTTGCCTAAAAGTATCAATTTAAGTGACAATACATGTAAATCTTTCTCCTCAAAAGAGTGGACAATCAAATAATAGATGTTGCGCTATTTGCTGTGCTCTCTATATTAACGTGCTTAATAATTTTAAATTTAAAGCCTATGTAAATAGTAGGGATGGGTCCTCGATACTTGCATGGTATCGGCATCGAGCGATACTTCAGAAAACTCTCTCGGTAATTTTTCGATACTTTGGTAATTCTGCAATTCTGCAATTAAGTTAGAATGCTAGTATTTTTTAACAAAAACTTGTAAGTGGACTATTTCAAATACTAATTTTGGTTTTAATGTAGATTTAAAAATAATTATAGGCAACTTATGATATTAAATTTTGTCTCATTAAGTATGCACACTTAATTTAGTTGGTATTACACAGTTCTCTCAACTTTTAATTTTTAATGTATCTATTTATTGAAACTGGAAATGTTGACGGTATCGAGTATTGGAGTATGGAGTATAGAGGGAAAAATCATGTTTCGGTATAGAGTATCGAATATCGAGAAAATCTGGTATCGAATCATCCCTAGTAAATCGTGACCAAATTTACTATGAACAGTTTAAAATTGACTGTACAAAATGTAGGGTCATTCCCTTATAAATTCATTTGTCCTGAATGGTGGAAAATAAGGCTTTCATTGCAGAATCTTTATTACATTTGATACCTTGACGAATTCATTAAATTCATGTTTACATTAAATTATTAAAACTGCCTCTATTATTGTTTATGCGTCCTACTTAGACCAATGAATAATTTCATGGCATAGTAATATTGTACGAGTGTTTTATAATTTAATGAAGACTTATACTCTACAGTATCAAGACTAATTTCAAGATTAACTGTTAACTACTGGTTAAGCTGTAATGGCAAATATAATGGTAAAGTATGGATTAAAGTGTACTTAACCTACTAATGAAGATAATATTAATTTTTTCAGATTCAAGAGTTGTTTATTATTAACTGGAGGGTCTCGGAGGAGTAAACAAGCATACACACATCTCAGGACGCATTTATTGTAGTAAGTATACGTAGAAGTATAGAAATATACTGTGTTGGCTCGTGTATAGGCGCTGTAGACCTGCAGCACCCTCTATTCCCACTTGATAACTTTTAATATAATGAGTACTTTTTCCTTCTTTAATTCTTTCTTTATACTTGTACAATATATAATCCTTCAGCTTAAAGTCAGTAGCCATCCTCCAGTTATGAAAAAGATACAACAATCTTTGTACGGAACTGTGCGCTTCACAGTTCCAGCGGCGTAGTGTCTGACTGTTGTGTGCATACGCACACAGGAAGCTTGCTTGCTTGGCATCATGCTAATTTAATTATCATCTGCTTTCATTTTCGTTAAAAAGTATAATAATTATATAGTTGTATGTAAAACAGAATTTCCAGAACTATGTCATACTTCATATCCTTCTGATTCCTGAACTATTAAATCCATAAAAATATCATTCAGATCAATTTTATAAGAACTTTTATGTAGTTTAATTTGTACATAAACTGATTTTTGCTAGAACCCATAGCTTTTGTGTGTTTAGGGAAAACTGCGAGAATTACATTCAAAAGTGCCCCCAACCCCCGCTCACCCCCTATCCATGGGGACTTTTGCTATGTTGTTTAGGACACTTTCCCCCTCATCTCTGCCAAATTTCAAAACTAAATGACTTTTTTGTCTCTATTTTTCCTTTCTTGCCTGGAATATAATGTATTTTCCATTACATGTCCTGTGGTTGTACCGTGATCGGATTTTTAATAAATTCAACTTTACATTTCTCCACTTGTTTCATGATGTAAATACACAATATACAGTTTATATACAAAGATATAACCCCTAAATATAGAGAAAGTGCGATGTACGGGTGTACTGTACTTGGTGACAGACAAAACATTCAGTATCTCAGAACAGCAGTGATGTGAGTTACACCACGTCTTGGGCTTGGGCTCATTTATGAAAACTTAAAATAATTATGAAGATAACTAGAGTGATGTCTTTTGGTTCAATGCGAAAGATTTTCCCACTCTAACCTAACAGCAAAAAATAAATTACCGCTTGAGAAGCACTTCTACGTCACTTGTTGGATATTTCATCTATTGTTGAGGCATCTTTAAAAGTATTTCTCTAAGTTAATTCTACTGTTAGTTATAAAACGCTTTATTATAATTATACTGATTATATTCTCATATTCTGTCAAAGTGTCAACGGTCATTTCTGATGTCATCCTGTTATATTTTAAAACGCAGGATGCATTTAATAGTAACATGAAACATATTATTGTAATAGGTCATAGTATTGACAGTTCTTGTTATAGCTATGACCTCTAAACAGCTATTGTTGAAGTCTACCAACTTGGGATTGTTAAAGTTATTCAAATTGTCATAGATCACATACCTTTGTTAAATAAAACGGTTTGTATTTCTTGGTTTATTAATAAATGCAACACTTAGTGCAGCTTCCTTTGTTTTCTTAGCAGAATGGTCTTCCTCAGCACTGCACCTATTAAATTTCTCTTTCACTTCATATCATGTGTAAAGACTATTACAGAATTACATTTTCTTTGTTGTATGGGACAGACTCGTGAAATAGGTCAAAAGGAAATTAAATTTATTTCATAGCATATATTTTTGAAATTGCTTTACAAGATACAACAAATTTACAATTTTTATCAAATAAATAATTAAAAAGTAGTTAGATTATCTAAGACATTTCTTCGGATAGACTTTCTTCAAATCTTTGAATGCTATCCAGCACTTTAACTGAATGGTCAGACAAGTCAAGATGATACAACTCTAAGAAATCGGCTTGTTTTATAGAAGCAGATGTACTATTCTTGTTTCCGTTAATACCTAAAAGCCACGGAATGCCGACTGAAGTAGCTAAAAGGAAAGCCAAAGTGTACAAACTTGGAAGCCTGGGTCTCCATGACAAAAGTCCTGAGTTTTCAGCGGCTTTAAGCTCCGTAGGTGTCATGTATTTTGGATTTAGTATTAAAGCCGAAGTTGAGATCTCAAAGATTCATATGCTTGTTTTCTTCTAGAATCAGATGCCAAAGAAGATAGACCTTCATCTACTAAGTGGGCGTCCACTTCTTCATCTCCTTCATTCTGCACTAAGAGAAGCATTGGCTCTCTGAGGATGTCATGTGTTTCTCTCCATTGAGCTAATTCAGTCTTCTGACTTGGCAGACCTGAAACAGCAATATGTAGGTATCACTTTTCACGTATCTCTTAATATTAAATTAAATAGAATATGCTAGTTTCCTGTAAACATGTTTATCAGTAAATCAGTGGTCTCGTAATTTCTGAATTTGATACGAAATTCAAACAAATACGAGTAGGCCTACAGTAATTTATAAATAGGAGTAAAACGATAGATGTTATTTAAAAAATAGATTCTAACTGAAAGGACTCTGAAGCAGGCATTCAAGCGCAAATTTTCTCCTACAAGCCTGTCACTGTATAAGTTGTTTGTCGTAAGGGAAGGCATTCAATGACAAAAAATGCACTTAAGACCTAAAACAGTAAAAAATGCATTTTTTATGTCCAAAAAATATTCATTATATCTTTCAATTAGTCTTTAGCAGTAACGATTTTATAGAGCAATTAATTGGATATCAGGCATTATATTTAAATTTATTTAAATATAAAACTGTCTTATTTTTTTACGAATGAAGTGAGTAAATTAAAACATCTAGCAGTCGAGTAAATAACTGCAGGCACCTGTTAGTTGTTAAACGTTTCTATTGTACCTGCCTATATCGATTGTTACTATCTCTTAACAGTTCCTATGTTTGTATAATTGTTTGCCACCACACCATATAGCTCTGTCCAATATTGTATTCAAGAACAAACTTAGAACGTGGCTTCTCAATAATCCTCGTATGAAGTTAAAGAGATTTTTAATGTTGATTTGTCCAGTATGTAAGTTATGTGTTTTTATATAATTATATAATTTTTGTGTTTTTATATATTGACGTATCCTATTGTTATTTTACTTAATGTCTTAATAATAATAATAATAATAATAATAATAATAATAATATTCCTAGGTATTTTGACAGTACAGTAATTTTTCTATAGAATGTGTGAATTCTCAAAAAATGCAGTGTTAAAATTATTAATAAACTTCATTATGAAGCTTAATGTAAGAAATTTCAACTAGTATAGTATAAGTCAAGTTATATGGTAAGATTTCCACCTATATACTAGTATTCTTAATAAACACCATATATTTCTTGAATCCGATTGTGAGTAGAAAATTTTTGGGGTGGTATATTCATTAAAGTATATTTATATATGTCAAGTACTAAGTTAATATAAATGAGACATATTAATGAATGTTATATGTTACTCTTTCAGCTGGTGAAGTTTGTTAAACCAACGATAATGAAGTTTTAATTGAAGATTGCTTGCTTTTCTTACAGTCTTTTAGACTTATCAATAAATACTAAGTTAGGTTAAAAGTAATTTATTTTTCCCATTAATAATTTAACTAACTTTACTTTTTGTCTAATTAAGTTATGTAATTAAAAAATATATATATAGAGCGGCATACGTATACAGAATACAATTAATTGTCCATCTGGAATATAATATTATCAAGAATAATCAACATGAAATTTGTTTTAAGCAAAATTTAAAATTTCATTCTAACCTAACTTCATGTTTTCTTTATTAATGAATTATTTTAGTCAATCAGTGTTTAAAGAATATTGAACTTGCAGTTTTATTAGACTTATTGAGACATGCTAAGTTAGGTTAGAAATAATAAATTTCACTGGTAATATAATAGCAATTAAACAATGTTCAAATTATTTTAACTTTATTTAATATCCATTAATAAGTTAAGTTGTGTCAATTAAAATTATGTACAGAACAGCATATGTAGACAAAATATAATTATTTGTTTATCTCCAAGATAAAATATTCTCAAAATTAATTAAAAATATGTTTGTTAATAAACAATGTTCAATATTTGGAGAATATAGAACTTGCTATAATGGCTATAGTAATCAAAGTTACAGTAAAAGTGAGGTTGCTATTAAGCAATATTTAGATTCGTTTTAACTTAAGTTTAATATTTTCTTAAGGCCATAAGGTTTGAGATTTGAATCTAGGACTCCTTAATTCGGCCACCTCGCTCGGATTGATTTTATTCATACGTTACATGTACAAAATAAAGGTATGAAATTAAATGCATTATAAAATGAGGAATATATTAACCACCTGTGTGAATTATATGTTACAGGCAGGAAGAGGGCGCTGAACGAAAACATCAATAAAGTCAACTGCCAGTACAATGCAGAAAACCGAAGGGAGAACATGACCTAAGCCATACCTTCACATACATAACCATTGGTAGCCGCATGATGGGAGGAAATGTAAGTACTCAATGTTATTAACGCATAAATACAAGTATCAAAATCACACCTAATATTATTTTTGTTATTATTATAGACTTGGTGCATTAATGCCGAAACGCGTAGCACTAGAATAAGATTTACAAATGAACTTCCGATAAATCTTAACCTACGACTATATTGTTCTAGGCACGGCTGTAATTAAATTTTGCAAACTGATTAGTGTATGCATATATATATATATATATATATGTTATATAAATGAATTTTACCTACAACCTCAGTTTGGATATATAGCTACGTAACATTAATCAATAAACTATGGTTAAAATACGACATATGCAGTGTTTAAATCATTCGTTACACAAGACGGAACTAAACTATACTAAACAAACTATATTAGAATGACAAAGCGTCCTGATCTACCATTAATGTGAAAGCATAGATACCTATTCTTAACCGGAAATAGCGCAAGAATAAACTTATTGCATGTGTGTCATATCTTGTTCCATCAGTGATACCTGTCGATATATGTGAAAATGTAAATATCTATAAATGTGCAAATTATCAAGGTGCAGAATTTTCACCCAAATATGGAGATTATTATTCATTTAAAACTGAAATAGCAAGATCATTCATGAAAGACTTCCATTCTGCTGACGTATGGTCATTGTTAGTAAATAAGGGATCAAAGAAAGTAAATAATGTGGAAAGGTATTTAAAACTTTCCGGGAGTAGGCTATATTTATTACTAACTCAAACGCAGTCGGTTATGCATTTATTGCAATGTAAAGTAATGCTAAATACACTTCTGCAAAATAAATAAATAAGTGTGTCCAGCCCTAATGTCTTAGCCATACAGTTTTAATTTTTACTAAGCGAAACAACGTTAAAAATGTGTCTCTACGTGCAAGGGTTATAACTAGGTCCGAAACTGTTTATATAAGAATAACTTAAATCCTGTAAATACCTTAAAATAAATAATTCATTATAATAACGTATAACTGACGGCCATCTTATAGACTTGAGCTAGAATTATGGATAAACGGGTTGACCAACACGACAAACCTCACGGGAGATATAATATGGCGAGAATTCAGTTTGCCCTACTAAACTAATATCACTGTTCATAACCTAACCCAGTCAGCCTAACCTAACCGAAGTAGTATCTACCTGCCACTACTTACCTTAATGAAGAGGTGGATAAGAAATGATATGCAAGGAGGATAGTTTGTCTTCCTGCTTCGCTCAGAAACATAATATAGCTGACGTGTTTTAAGCGTAATAAAAATGAATTGATTGAAACGGGTAAAAATACAAGATAAAGTTTTCAATACGACTGGTTTCGCCTCTTAATCAATTCATTGAACAAGTGCATCTAATCAAGTTTTCAGTTCCAGAAAGCAAAATTGCTTGGATGCGACATCGGTGCTCTACCCTGAATAAATATATAGAGAAATATTCAAATAAAAATCGAGTAAATTATTCAATATTAATCATTATTCACCTAAAAATAGTTAATAAAATTAACGGCAAAGTCGCAATGTAGGGTGGCCCACCTCGCGATATGCGCAGGTTTCCACGGACGGGTGATGTGTTTTGTTTTCCAGGGAGACAGGTTAACCAACATGACGCTTCTTGTACATTACTTATCAGTTATCATAGATTCTACATTAGTGGCAGGTTCTGTTAGGTTAGGAACAGTCATATTAATTTAGTAGGCATTCTGAATTCTCCCGAAATTACTAATTAGTGACAGGTTCTGTTAGGTTAGGAACAGTCATATTAATTTAGTAAGGCGTTCTGATTTCTCCCGTTTCGTAAATGTGCCATGTTGTATGTCCCGCGAGGTTCGTTGTATTGGTGCAACTGCTTCCCAGAATTCTACGTGGTCTGCTGGTGAGACGTCAGACCTGTAACGTCCAATCACGAGTATCTATATAAAAATATGGCGTCATTCACGGCACTTTTCGCTAGATCGTGTTATAAAAGGCTTACGTAAATTATGTGGACTTCTTCGCCAGTGAATTTTGTGAAATGTTGACATATTTTAAGAATTTTTTATATCAGTGTATATGAGTTTGAATTAAGGTTAAGTATGTTCTTCCACAAGCCCTGCTTAATGAATCAATCTTGAGCTTAACTCGGAGATAGATTACAAAAATAACTTATTTTGTTCATATCATAATTTCAATTAACTTATCACTGATTAAATAAAAGTATTCCGGTACTTTGTTACATCAGTTTACCTGATTTTTTATATTGTTATTGCTAGCCCACTTTGATTGATTCATTTCTTCATGACGATGTCAGAGTAAATAAAACATTAAAATACAACTAGCCCTTGAATATTGATATAATATTGTGTTTCTATCGATATGAATGGCTACCGATATCTGCATTATGTTTTAATGTATTTTCTTATTAGCTCCTGTGGAGCAATATACCTAATATAATTTCTAACAGATTGATTTCAGATTGACTTTAATTCATTCATAACCTATACGGCTGCTTTAAATTTGAAACAAACATGTCATATTTAAAAAATTATAGCTGATATATAGTCTGTGGCGTCTTTTAGAAGGTGTACATTTTAGCAGTTCCATTAGGAAAATCGAGATATTTTGTAAGGTTTCACTTCTGCATGCATTAAGACTTCAGTTGTGATAATTTAACCCACAAGAAAGGCAGCATTTGCTGTTACCTAGCGACATGGTGTTACTTAAATATTTTGTGAATTTTGGAGTGAGGTAGTAACACATGTAATAGTCTTCGTTCGACTGCAACTAAGGCAAGCCGCTATTTTAATACAGTGGAATTTGATTAATTTACATTGGATAATATTCTAAATATTATCATCTTAATACAGTCCATTCCCCTTCAAACCACCATTTCTTTCCATCTCCAATTTTCCCAATTCCAATTCACGTAGTGTGATTTGAATAATTCAAATTCAGAATGTGATAGGAATTCAAAGAATATTATATTTTTACTATAGCTTCATTTTGATTTCCCTTATGGGTCCGTTGCAAACTGAAATGAAGGCCTATCAAAAGGGAAACACATATCATATTTCAGTGGGGTAGCTGTTACAATAATTCAACATATGTGTATACATATATACATATATATATAACATATAATATACATATTATTTTTAAGAGTAATTATACTTTGTAACCGTCTTAGAAATTGATTTCATGTATTGTGTTTATTTTTGTTCAGGGTCTTCCAAAGAAAGCTGTCTGCCATCCAGGACAGAAACTACCGATGAACTGAAACATTAAGGGAATGATGTGCAACATGAAAGGCAGATGAAAAAAGTGGTATACTGCCCTTAGGAGAGGATTGGACGAAGTAGAACTAGCTTAGTATTATATTTCGTTCATCGGTTAAACTTTAGCACTAATCTCGCGGGAAGGACTGGGTTATAATAGCTCTGCAATTTTCAGTGCAAACGAAAACAGCCTATTTATAATTCCGGGAAAAACGTTCAACCAACGCGAAAAGATGCTGACAATGTTTTGTGGAAATGCTTGTAAATCTAGTTAAACATGCTAATACGCAAAGTTTACTTACACCTTTAAAACATTAAAACATGTGTACACGTAAAGTCATGCGATTGCGACATGGTTTCTTTGTTTCAGGAAGGCCTAAACATTAGACTAAAGAAATTACCATGAAGCGTTATCTAATGACTAAGCATTAATAAATTATGATTTTCTTTTCGTAGGGTTTTCTGAAGAACTGTCCATTAAAAAAGAAATATTCTGGCCTGAGTGTATTGATGAGCTGCAACATTATGGCTTATCGTAACTTTGTCACATGAGAAAGGAACCTGGTGTATGTATTAGATGTGGATATTATTAACATTTACAATTGGTATTTATTTAAATAATTAAAAATATTATAAGGTGTACTCTAGTGAGGTTGCATCTATGCTTTGTATACATACGACGGTCATTTCAGAAGTCATGGCAACTTTTTTTATGTATTCCGAATAACCGCGCACCATATACAATTGAAAACATGATGTACACAGTACGGGATGCGACCACCAGATGATGTCTGAGTGCATTGGTGTCCAGTAGACAACACATTCAAACGTTAGTATCCTAGAGACTGTGTTCTGAAATGGATATCACTAAAGTTGAACAGCGAGCATATGTAAGAATTGCATTTATGCGTGAGTGTGATGCCGAGCTACAAGAAGCATTCAGCGCATAGACGCATCACACACAGCTGATGGTATTCAGCGCCTTCTTAATCGTTGGGGAAAATATGTAGACGCCTTGGGGGGATTATTTTGAAGGTTGTTAGCTCGTAAGAGTACGAGTACTACGCGTACTGTTATGTGCAAATGTAATACGAATAAAACAATGATCTCTATTTACGCATCTTTCAATGTCCCTTACCGATAGCGCGTTGTATCCGGATCCCAATTTAGTACCAGCGTTGCGAAGAACATTCCAACGACTTTCAATAGTATATCCTGATATTTGTTTCCTGCAAATTTATTGACTGATAAATAATAGTTGCCATGACTTCTGAAATGACCCTCGTACACAATATAAATATGGGGTGGGTCTCTGTCACCACGGCATGGCGCGTCCTCAGGATGCAGATAGAGGATACGGCCTTCGGATATGGAGGGTAGCTGAGAATATGCTTACGCCAGCGGCCACCAACTCATTGCACAATGAGTACAGCAGTAAGCGCAAGCTTACTAGTGATGAGCAAATGCAAGACCAAGACCAAGACCAAGAGCAAGGCGGTCTTGATCTTGGTCTTGGTATTGCACTCTCAGTCTTGGTCTTGGTCTTGCATAGGTAACCCTGGTCTTGGTCTCGGTCTTGCATTTGTGGTCTTGGTCTTGGTCTCGGTCTTAAATACTCGGACTTGGTCTTATTGCAAGAGTCTTGCAGTCTTCTTTTACGCATCTTACATGATTTAAAGTTACACCGATTACATGTGTGTTATTGCTTGCGAAAGTAACGAAAGATAATTGCTTTTAGTTACACTAAACAGTAATGTGATGTCACGCTGTTTGCCGAAACGTCCATGGTGATATAGGCTGGAACAGTAAACTTTGAGTGTAAATTTAAATATTCTCTGTTATCCTATTGCAGAACTTTAAACCCAAAATCCATGAGATAATATACACTATTTGAGAGTGTAAAATTATGAATATTATATTGTAAAGTTTCAAATTGAACGTCTGTGGAGACCATAAGTAATAATAACAGGATGTGTATGAAATGTTTGAAAGTCTTCCACATAGGAGAGAGGTTCTATCTGACCTGTTTAAAACAGTATAATATAGTAACAAAACATAACGGCGTTGAAGCAGATGCTTTAGAAATTGTGCAATCTATAACAAATCACACAATGTCCATTCAAAACCCAAACCCATAGGCTGCAATAAATAATATTTCTCTTTTCATATACCCTAGTTCTAATTTATAACACATTGTGAAAAGATCATTTCTGCACTTTAAAGATTTCCGCTACCACCCATAAATTAATTTCTACTTACGTTCAAGTTTCGGGCCTTCAATTAATTGGGTCATGAATAATTATATTTATTCTTCATGCAAGAAAATATTTCTAGACCAGGAATTTTCTACTTTTAGTATAATTTCCCATTCGATATGCATCCTTAATATGAATCAGCAGCAAGAACTTAAACACCGCCACCGTCATGTGACAATAACAAAATTGTAGTAGTAAAAAAAGGTTTTCAGTGGATCTCCTATCTATCATCAGCAAAACGTAGGCCTGTAAAGCTACAGTACAATCAGATACGTAACTGTAATGTAATAACTAGCAAATACCCGTCAAATAAGTTCCTGTTTTAATTAATCTTTAATTGTGTTGTATTGAATAATTATGAAGAATACCGGGCGTATAACCTGATTTTTTCTGACTTCACTTTATTTTGAAAATTTCTGCAAAGAGAATGGAATGAGCTGAATAGCTATGTTATATTTTGTTCAAGTAGACAGGAAAGATTCTATGTGAGAGTAGGCTATGAATATTAATGATAGGTGTAAAAAAGGACACCATCGTTAATGAATAGGATACTGAGCATGTTAATAGGCGTTTTAAGTTACGGGGGCTACTGTTTCAAGTTTCAATTCCTCAGTCATAGGCCGCCCCATGGCTGAATGGTTAGAGCGCTCGCCCTCCACCGCTTGGACCCGAGATCGGATCTCGATGGATCCATGTGGAATTTGTGGTGGACAAAGTGGGGTCGGGGCAGGCTTTCTCGGGGTGCTCCGTTTTCCCCTGTCATATGTAATTCCATCGTTGCTCCATTCATCGTAGTATGACCATTTGGTTGTAATAAAGAATTATTATAAATCCTCAGTCATAGCTTTCTTTTAACCCAGTGAAAGGTTAGATAAACTAGTTATTAAATAATTGTATGGCAGAATTTTTAAGTTTTATTGATAAATTTTGTGGTCAGATTTTATATTGTACGCAAAATGAAATTTCATATATGGCTTTGGACCTTTGTTACATCTGTTTGTCTTTCATACTTTAATACTAGAGAACTATTGCAATTAAACATTTTAAAAATGAATATGGAGTGTTTATCGTGAAATTAACTCCCACCATTTGAAGGAACTAGCTGTATGGAATGCCATTCAGGGAAATCCGTCAGATTAATTGTAAGTTTTCATTGCAGTAATTTGTTTTAACGTAGTGGTGAGAGAGGTTGTATACGGATTTCATATGTATTATTTGAATGGTGCGCTCGTTTTTGGATACGGACAGCGTCCCGCACCGGGTCTGCTCTCATTGGTTACCGCACGATGAGGCAACCTCTACATTATAAGCCTACCAGCCTTGGGACTACCCCGGCTAGCGACACTGCGGCGCCTTCGAGTAGCGGTCGCTGGCTCTCTGCATACACAATGGGGCTTTATAAAACTTTTTCAAATAGCAAGACTGCAAGAATCTTGCTGTTAGGTCTTGTTCTTGCCAGAGTCTTGCAGGGTTGGTCTTGGTCTCGGTCTTGCATGGTCGGTCTTGGTCTTGGTCTTGCTAACGCTGATGCGGTCTTGGTCTTGGTCTTGCATTTTCTGCAAGACCAAGACCAAGACTAAGACTGCAAGACCAAGACTGGTCTCGCTCATCACTAAAGCTTACCCATTGCACGCTAGAATCATTTAGTGTGCACACACCGCGTGGTATACTGTCTCTCTTGAGTTCAGTGTCGGCATGCTCATTAGGCTTTTGAAATTCACAAATCATATTGGCATATGAACATATGTCGTAATATGTTGATATGTTGCATAATATGTTGATAATAATAATATTAATATGTCATAATATGCAAGTCATAATATGTTGATAATTATAACTCAATTCTCTTTGTAAACAAAAATCAGGTCTTCTACTCCCGTGCCTAATCTTCTTTTTGTTAAATATTCCTCAAATCAAAAGTGAACTGCTGCCTTGAAAATGTTACTGTATCTGAGTGTGTTCTTCTTCTGCTAGAAATAAGAGGAGCCATTCCTTTAATTTCTATCAACCATAGTGATAAGGAATTAACTGGTGCCCATGGTATTAACTTAGACAACTAACATTCACGTTTAGTCATTCACTGCTCAAGGTGGCGGATTCTATCCTGGCCTAGGTCGATGGCATTTATTTGCACATAAATGTGGGCTTATGTCTGTAGATTTATAGGAATGTAAAAGAACTCCTTCGGGACAAAATTCCGACACACCAGCCATTCAATCACTGAGAGAAGACTGTAACAATTCAGTTCTTACAGAACGAAGTGTAGGCCTATCTTAACCTAATAAATAAAACTAATCAAACCGAGTACTGGACAGACTTATCCTGACAAATATTTTCCGAAAGTTTTCTTTATAATCTTTCACATCCAGTACCGGTATACCTGAGGATTTACTAGAGAACATTTGATAAAATCCCATGACACTGGGCCATTTAAAAAAAATCTTGATTCTCTTTATAAAACACCTAATATCACACGTATTTTGTTATACCTAGGTACAAAGTTCTGTGGAGAGATGTCTTTGTTATACATAGTTCTGTGGAGAGGAGATGTTGTCTTTGTTATAAGTGACATAGTTCTGTGGATAGGATATTTTGTCCTTGTTATACATAGTTCTTGGAGAGATGTCTCGGCGAATAATTTGGTCCAACCTACCTGCCCTAAATGATACACTTTCTTTTATGCCACGATCTAGCGGAAAGTAGTGAAATCTCTGCCATATTAACTTCTTGAAACGGTCAAGATTTTCGTGATTGGACGTCAGGGATGTGACGTCATACCACCAAAGCAGCTAGAATTCTGGGTAAACAGGTTGACCAACACGACAAACCTCGGGGAAGATATAATATGGCACATTTTCAAAACGCGAGCTATGGCACATTTTAAAAACTCAAGAATTCAGTATGCCCTACTAAACTATCACTGTTCATAATCTAACCAACCTAACCTAACCTAACCTTACTGACACTAAAGTAGAATCTATCTGCCACTGCTTACCTTAATGCAGAGGTGGATAAGAAATGATGTGCAAGAAGGAAAGTTGGTCATCCTTCTACGCTCAAAAAATCACATCGCCCGTACAAACGTGCATATCGCGTGAATGGGTCCAGTATCGTAGGATTATTCCGAATATTTAACCCAGTTGTGTCATGTGAAGCTCGACTCTAAGCCTATACAAACTAGTGCTCTTTTATCAAATCTGATATACTGGAAAATGTACTTAATTGTACTCTGGTTCCAAGAATACACCCATTAGCCTTTTTCCAAACAAAACCATGTAAAATAAGATATGACTGTTATATTCCATAGATTCAAATTACATGTCAACAGACAATTTGAATATAGAACAAGTCAAACATAACTTGAACACTATATAAAAGTAATCATTACGTTACTGATATAAAATACAATAGCTAAAACCAAACATAAAAACAAATAACATACCATCAGCGGTTCAGTCAATAATAGATTACTAATGCTGAGAAATAATAATTTACTCATCTATTGATACTGAATAAAAGGCATGCATACATACATATTTATTAAGAATAATTTTGAATAAGTTATTTCCTGATAATGCTTTTATTTCATTAGGAACACAAACATTTCGCTAAACTTGAATAAGGTGACTGCCGTCTCAGCCGGGCCATACCGAGTGAGACCAAGTCTACAATGTCGCTAATATTACAAACGTGACTACATGACAATTGAATTCGGCAGATAAACGATGGTTGTAACAATGTTTTATGAAAAGTGTGGAAGGATAAGAAATCTTCTGCATTAAGGTAAATAATGACAGTAATGATCAGTGACAGGTTATGTTATGTTAGGTTAGGAACAGTTATATTAGTTTAGGAACAATTAACTGAAATAGCGCGGGTTTTATTGAATCTCTTCTGCGACGGGAAATTTTACCCTTGCACTAATCGTTCCTCTTTTGTTTTCCGCGGCTCGGAGGGGCACGATTGCTAATTGCTGAGCATACCTTGCTATTTGCTGGCTACTCTATTCTGAAGGAATTCCAAACATTTTATTGCATTCATAATAAACGCCTTTTTGAATACAGGTTAATGAAGCTGAAGACAAATGTACGTATGTATCTAGTATTGACATTATGAATTTCATTATTCTTTTAAATTTACTTTCATTTCTTATAGAAGATTATTAGAGAGTTACAGCAAGATAAGATTTCCAATTATCTGTCTAGTGGTCATCTTGCTCTCTGCAATAAAGTAATTTGAAGAAAATTCTTAACGGCCAAGCTTTTTTGTGCTACCGAATATTGATTCAATTATGACACGCATAATTATGTAAGTGTTGATGGTTCCGTTCTGACAATATCTTCTTTAGACGTTCCTTTCTACCTGGAAGTGATGACAAACTAAGTTCAAGGATCTGAATGTTGAAATGTTTTTGAAGGAAAAACACCTTGAGGTAGTAGCTTCGATTCTAACTATTGTATTCTATTTAACTATTGCATGTTTTCATCGATGCATTTATGGTGACCTCTAATTTGATTCAAATCACATTGAATATATTTTTAAATGCTTCTAAGCTACCAAATCCCCCCCCCCAAATGTAGTAGGCATAAAAGAGGAAGGAGCCACGTATCAAAAGTACGTTGCAGATATTCTCAATTCGATTCCGATCCGATTCCGCTACCAACTTTAGTGTATCAGGCCTATATGTAGGGATTTTATTGTAGAATTCAATAACAATTTCAGTGCCTCCTAAGCTGCTATTTTTCGCTAATTATGGACGAAACTATGAGGGAATCTGATTTGTTTTATAGATATAGACAACATAAACGGAACAGTGAAGACTAGGAAAGGACCAGTGTCTATATTTACTGCTGGCTTCTAGAGAATCTACGTTACGTAGAAAGGATAACTTCAGGAACTCACTACGCCATAATATTGTGGTAAGTACATTTGTGTTTGTATAGGCTATTATAGCCAATAAATATGTGAAAAAATTACAGTTTGTACTGTTAATTTACGCGGCATTAAGTATATTATTGTGGTTGGTCATTCTGCAAGAAACTTTTGGAAAACTTTTGTTTGCAAGAAATCGTACTACTGTATCATGTCTTAAAAAGAGGGTATGTATTTATCGCTATAGAGGGAAATTACTAATGAATAACCAGGCTTGTCTTTGCGTTTTTTCCCCTCTGAAAGCGCTTCCTCGAGTTACTGTAAATAAGTGCACACATTTGTTGTCTACCCTTTTCTCGAAGAAATAACATGGAAGACGGCATTTGTCCCACCGGATCTTCGACATGAAAGCATGGAAACCTTAGAGACTTCGGGAGAACTATCAGAGTAATTATATTACCAAGCAGCTTTAACTAACGATAACTTCAAACTTGGCTATGCACGCTTTCGGTTTTAATCTGACTTTTAAACAGTAGCTTTATAATAATTAAATGGAATTAATAATAGAAAACAACGCAATTCTGTAAGTAATAATAAAACAATATTTTAATTAATTAACCTTTCGCTTTATATGAAAAGTTCCTTCCCGAAAAATTTTCCTTTAAACTGTTTCAGTAATCTGTTTCCTTACGCATATGCGAACAAAAATGAGACTGTAGGTGGATTGAAAGGAAATACAGTAGTACTATAATAGTTATTTAGGATATAAGTGGTAAAATTTTTGATTTGCGAGTTGTTTTGTTTGCGAAACGAGCCCGTAAGAGCAAGTGTAGCAATCCTACAAGCAAGATAAAATAATTTTACCTTGTGTTTCGTATTCTATTTTCTAAACAGCCGATAATATTTGAGAAATAATAATAAGCATTACGTTTATTCTAATGGATTGCGTACTGGGTAACCATATTGGATCTCGAGCTGCCCCGCCATCTATCGCCGTATAACTTATACACGTGCACATGTGCAGGCCAAGGTTATTGGTTTCTGGTGCACGGATGCCAACAATGAAACGTAGTCGATAACGCTTTAGAACCACGAGTATGACTTTATTGCGACCAACGTGGGAAATTAAATATTTAAAAATGTTAAATGAATTTTAACATTTTCAAATAATATCAGACCGAATCTAATTAAAAATCATATACAAATATTCTTAACGAATAGAGTATTTTTCTTGTGATTGAAACAGAAGTTCTTTAGAATGGATATTTTAGCTCTAGATAATGAGCAACTTTTCCTTTGTGTGTCTTGTGTTATAAATTCTATTTTTAGTTCAAGCTGTATAAACATAACTTATTCCTTCATTAGTTAAGAATCAGTAAAGCTAGCAATTCTTTTTTTCAATTTGGGGTTGCAAATGAAACTCTTAACTATCTATTAGTTAACCAGGGAACTTTGAACATCTTTAGGGATCACTGTTCTACAGGGCCGTAGAAAGGTCCTTTTGCGCCCTTGGCGAGTCTGACAAATCTGCGCCCTTCAATACTGGGACGGTCTGAACAATTTTTTTTTATATTTCTGTAAAATTGTTTATTATTTTAATATAAAAACACTGTTATTATCAAAGAAAACCTAAACCTCAATTTGAAAATGAACTAAGTGTTGGACTTTCAATGTACTAAAACCTTATTTTCAGACGATTGAACTACTTAAAAAATCATTAACTCATAAATCTAGAATTTTTCTTGCTTTTCTAAAAAAGGTGGTATTTTTCATGGTTAAATTTGCGCCCTCTTTATACCTGCGCCCTTGGCGGGGGCCCCTACTGTTCTAACAATCCAAACAAATCAACAAAATATGTCCTGACTAAAAACTTTACAGAGCGAGAAAGTGAACATCACCTTGTTACCTTTGGCGTAATTCTAAGCTAATGTTAAGTAAGGTTATTTAAGGATAGTAATGAAAAGTCAAGGCGCATTTTAAAGATTTGAAATAAAAAAACAGCTTATTGAATCAGTCTCAAACTATGTCAATCTTATTTGGAGTTCTGTTGAAACGGTATTGCCTTGAGGGTTGAAATTTTACGAATCTTGAACACAGTGTTTGGTATGTAAATTATAATTACTACGCATCGTAAGTTAAGGCACATAAAATATACTTTAGGCGCCTAAAAAGGCATAAAAAATGAAAACGAAATTATTGCTAGTTTTTTATTAATTAGTGTTATTAATTAGTGTTCATAATTATTACAACTAAACTAACTGTTCTCTTCCATACGGTTTTTTCTCATTTCGAAGTTTGCAATTAAAATAATAAAGTAAAATAATACCAAACAGAAAATTGGATGGAAAAAGAGCATCGGTTGAAAGAGGTCTTTAAAGATTTCAAAATTATAATTTTCTATAAAAGAAACACGGCATTGTATTGTTACTTGTAGAAAGTTCGACTGATTAATATGAAATAATATTTATTTTTGAATTGAGCCCCTCGAACCTATTTTAAATAAACCAGAAAAATCAATTAAATCTCAAAATATTTGAGTGTAGAAAAAAACTTTCCCTGAAAGCTTTATTTGTTAGGACAAATCTACCATCAGCATTTAATATATACATTGGAACAAAATAGGCGTTTTCCTAAACTACCCAATGGTTTCGTTTATTCCCGTAAAAACGTTTTGTTCGGTTTTATGTAATTAACAATAGAGATATCCTCTGTAAGAGGTCAACTTTTTCCAGTAATCTAAAGTACTCTGACCAGGATTCAACTCCAAAACATTGATATAAATAAAATTGTTCTGTTTCCATTCAGTGTCCGCATTTTGTAATAAAATTATGGTAAATTCTAGGTAACTTTTTCTAACTTAAGAGTAATGTCATTTGTAGTTGTTGGTAACACTGATCTTCTTTAACGGTTTCCTCCATTCTGTTCAGGTGTTTTGACACGAAATGGAGTTATTGAACTTGACCTTTGTGTTGGTTTGTGGTAGACGTTTTGTGCATATTTACCCATACGAAATTTGCGATATTAAGTTCTGATTATTTTGGTAAGTAAGATTATACTGTTTCTAACATTCGTTTTCATCTGCTTTTGCCTAAAAGCTCAGGTTGACCACATGGGGCCAGAATACAGAATAGGCTAAACAATCCTACAGTCAATTCCATCAATTTAAAACGTGTAATAGTTAAATCTTTGTAAGTAGAAGCAAATTGTAAGAATATACTATATAAATGCACTAAACTGAAAAACAATGCCCTCAAAACCATAAGTAGTAAAGTGTAAAATGACTTCACAAAGTTTAACAACATTCAATAATATTATCTTTATTTTATTCATATATTGACAGACTAAAATTTCTGAAATATTTACAGTGATATAATATAGGCCTAATCATAATGTTCATTTATTTAATGAAACGACGTTGAGAGAAAATACCGTAGTAAAGTAAAGTAAATTCATTTGCCGAAAATTGATCCATTCTTGATAAATTTTAACTGTCTGGTTAAATTTTATACGATTTATTCTCAATGCATAGTATTCAATTTCCTTTATTTTATGATTTTCTGCTGAAATAAAATACAGAAGTATCAAATTTATTCGCACGATCCCTTGTTTGAACCCCCTGTTCCAGTCAGGTTAGGTTTTCTTAATGAGTTAATCTTTGATCACATATGATTCGAATTTCTCTCTATAATAATACTTTGAAGTAAATTAACTTTCGTAACAATTGATCTGGTTACTTAATCCTTTCACTGTTGAGGTTAGGTTATCTAAACGAATCACAGTGATCACGAACTTCCATTTATTTACTGAAGTGCTACTGAAAGATAATACCGAAGTAAAATAAATGCATAACGCAAATTTGCTTTATACCTATTTCTAAGAAGATTAGTAGCTGTGTCGATTATGACAGAAAAATTACATTTCATTTAGTATATGTTTTGAATATAAATACTAAACAAACAATACAAACCATGCTAACAATTAGGACAATTTTTGGAAACTTCTATCCTAACTTTATAGCAATTTCACTGTACTTGGAGGTCACAATGTTGAAGACTATTATAACAGGAATTGAGGAGAAAAGAAACAAACGGCCTCGACAGTAATGCGACTTAATTTACAATATAATTTCAGTGTCGCTAAATATACCTTAATTCACACATAAGCTATGCATTTTCATATGACTAAGTTCTATGGCTCCCATAACATTAGTAAACTAACAGATTAATAATAACATTGATTAACAGTTAGCAATTACATTTTTTCAGCATAGTACTCAACTTACACAACTTACCTCAATCGATGATCCGAACATTCTTTGGAATCCAAAAGGGTTTTGGGGACCCAGGGTTTTTAATTGGTATCTTATTCGAAACAGTTATAGTGCTTAGTGATCCGATAAATATTTAGAGTAAATCAATCTGATCATTAACTTAGTGATTAATTTAGTGATTCGTCATCATTATTTTAATGATTTTACTTGCAAAACTCCTTTAGTAATTATTGAACAATTAGCTGTTGATGATTCAATAAAAGAGTTCTTGCAACCCACCCAAATCATCATTAAACTCGTTAAAATCATTAAACATCATTAAAATCATCTTACCATGTATTATCATAGCTATTGTTAGAGTGAATCACTTAAACAATAATTCCATATATGTTAGTATACAACCTCAATAACATTTTCCAATGATTTTAAAATGATTATCCAAAATTATAAGCCCCACTTGACCGTTAAGTGTGGTTTTATTTTGCCATTCTATACCTCTGTTTGACCCAAATGTTTTAAAAATATATATAGTATACATTTATACATTTATTGTGCTCGTAGTTGCTAAAAAATTTTAAAATCTAATGTTGATACCGCTGACAGAAATCTAAAAAGAACAACAGACTAATTACATACCAAAAGTACAGTAACAAAGAATAATATTCTTCTACTTACGTTGAAGTTACGAACAGTAATTTGACAAATGAATTAAAGTTTAATAAGTTATATTTATTAACGAATTGAAATATTGAAAATATATTTTGCCTAAAAGTATCAGTTTAAGTAACAATACATGTGACAATCTTTCTCCTCAAAAGAGTGGACAATCAAATAATAGATGTTGCGCTATTTGCTGTGCTCTCTATATTAACGTGCTTAATAATTTTAAATTTAAAGCCTATGTAAATAGTAGGAATGGGTTCTCGATACTTGCATGGTATCGGCATCGAGCGATACTTCAGAAAACTCTCTCGGTAATTTTTCGATACTTTGGTAATTCTGCAATTAAGTTAGAATGCTAGTATTTTTTAACAAAAACTTGTAAGTGGACTATTTCAAATACTAATTTTGGTTTTAATGTAGAATTTAAAAATAATTATAGGCAACTGTTGATATTAAATTTTGTCTCATTAAGTATGCACACTTAATTTAGTTGGTTTTACACAGTCCTCTCAACTTTTAATTTTTAATGTATCTATTTATTGAAACTGGAAATGTTGACGGTATCGAGTATTGAAGTATGGAGTATAGAGGGAAAAATCATGTTTCGGTATCGAGTATCGAATATCGAGAAAATCTGGTATCGAATCATCCCTAGTAAATAGTGACCAAATTTACTATGAACAGTTTAAAATTGACTGTACAAAATGTAGGGCCATGCCCTTATAAATTCATTTGTCCTGAACGGTGGAAAATAAGGCTTTCATTGCAGAATCTTTATTACATTTGATATCATGACGACTTCATTAAATTCATGTTTAAATTAAATTATTAATACTGCCTCTATTATTGTTTATGCGTCCTACTTAGACCAATGAATTAATTTCATGGCATAGTAATATTGTACGAGTGTTTTATAATTTAATGAAGACTTATACCCTACTGTATTAAGACTAATTTCAAGATTAACTGTTAACTACTACTTAAGCTGTAATGGCAAATATAATGGTGAAGTATGGATTAAAGTGTACTTAACCTACTAATGAAGATAATATTAATTTGTTCAGATCAAAGAGTTGTTTATTATTAACTGGAGGGTCTCGGAGGAGTAAACAAGCATACACACATCTCAGGACGCATTTATTGTAGTAAGTATACGTAGAAGTATAGAAATATACTGTGTTGGCTCGTGTATAGGCGCTGTAGAACTGCAGCACCCCCTATTCCCACTTGATATTATCGATAACTTTTAATATAATGAGTACTTTTTTCTTCTTTAATTCTTTCTTTATACTTGTACAATATATAATCATTCAGTTTAAAGTCAGTAGCCATCGTCCAGTTTATGAAAAAGATACAAAAATCTTTGTACGGAACTGTGCGCTTCACAGTTCCAACATACGCACACAGGAAGCTTGCTTGCTTGGCATCATGCTAATTTAATTATCATCTGCTTTCATTTTCGTTAAGAAGTATAATATGTATATAGGTGTATGTAAAACAGAATTTCCAGAACTATGTCATACTTCATATCCTTCTGATTCCTGAACTATTAAATCCACAAAAATATCATTCAGATCAATTTTATAAGAACTTTTATGTAGCTTAATTTGTGCATAAACTGATTTTTGCTAGAACCCATAGCTTTTGTGCGTTTAGGGAAAACTGCGAGAAATTACATTCAAAAGTGCCCCCCAACCCCCGCTCACCCCCTATCCATGGGGACTTTTACTATGTTGTTTAGGACACTTTCCCCCACATCTCTGCCAAATTTCAAAACTACATTATTTTTTTTGTCTCTATTTTTCCTTTCTTGCCTGGAATATAATGTGTTTTCCATTACATGTCCTGTGCTTGTACCGTGATCGGATTTTTAATAAATTCAACTTTGATTCAACTTTACATTTCTCCACTTGTTTCATGATGTAAATACACAATATACAGTTTATATACAAAGATATAACCCCTAAATATAGAGAAAGTGCGATGTACGGGTTTCTTTCGAAATCTCGAAATTTGACCGAAACTTAAATTGTTATAACTTTTGATCATTTGAAGACAAAGTAACAAATGACTACTCAATTTAAAGTGAATTTATTTCCCTACAACTTCTTTTATGAGAACATTGCTGTATACCTAAGGGCTGAAGCGCTAGAAGGCAAAGTGTGTCGAAAAGCGCGAGGCGAAAGAGGTTTTTTCGAAAATTTGTTATTTTCGTTGGCGGATATCTCGAAAACTATTTGAAATAGGAAGAAATGTGTAGGATCAAACTTATAGGAAATTTTATAAGCTTTAATTATGTATATAGCAATGTTTCCTCTACGATGCACCATTGTTTGGATATAAGCGAAAAACCTAAAAATGGGACCTTCTGCGGGCCCCCCTGCCCCCCGCTCACCCTCCACCGTTGGAGACTTTTAGTATGTTGTTCAGGACACTCCCTCCGACAACTCTGAAAAATGTCAAAACTACACGATTTTTTTGTTCTATTTTTCATTCGGTGCCTGGACTAGTAGGTAGAAGAACAATTTTATGCTGTCCATAAAGCCATGTACTTGGTGACAGACAAAACCTTCAGTATCTCAGAACAGCAGTAATGTGAGTTACACCACTTGGGCTTGGGCTCATTTATGAAAACTTAAAATAATTATGAAGATAACTAGAGTGATGTCTTTTGGTTCAATGCGAAAGATTTTCCCACTCTAACCTAACAGCAAAAAATAAATTACCGCTTGAGAAGCACTTCTATGTCACTTGTTGGATATTTCATCTATTGTTGAGGCATCTTTAAAAGTATTTCTCTAAGTTAATTCTAGTGTTAGTTATAAAAATCTTTATTATAATTATACTGATATTGTTCTCACATTCTGTCAAAGTGTCAAAGATAATTTCTGATGTCATCCTGTTATATTCAAAATCGCAGGATGCATTTAATAGTAACATGAAACATATTATTGTAATAGGTCATAGTATTGACAGTTCTTGTTATAGCTATGACCGCTAAACAGCTATTGTTGAAGTCTTCTAAATTAAGATTGTTAAAGTTATTCATATTTTCATAGATCACATACCTTTGTTAAATAAAATAGTTTGGATTTCTTGGTTTATGAATGTATGCAGCATTTAGTGCAGCTTCCTTTGTTTACTTAGTAGAATGGTCTTCCTCAGCGCTGTACCCATTAAATTTCTCTTTCACTTCATATCATATGTAAAGACGATTACAGAATTACATTTTCTTTGTTGTATGGGACAGACTTGTGAAATTGGTCAAAATCAAATTAAATTTATTTCAATATTTTTGAAATTTCTTTACAAGGTACAACAAATTTACAATTTTTATCAAATAAATAATTAAAAAGTAGTTAGATTATCTAAGACATTTCTTCGGATAGACTTTCTTCAAATCTTTGAATGCTATCCAGCACTTTAACTGAATGGTCAGACAAGTCAAGATGATACAACTCTAAGAAATCGGCTTGTTTTATAGAAGCAGATGTACTATTCTTGTTTCTGTTAATACCTAAAAGCCACGGAATGCCGACTGAAGTAGCCAAAAGGAAAGCCAAAGTGTACAAACTTGGAAGCCTGGGTCTCCATGACAAAATTCCTGAGTCTTCGGCGGCTTTAAGCTCTGTAGGTGTCATGTATTTTGGATTTAGTATTAAAGCCGAAGTTTGAGATCTGAAAGATTCATATGCTTGTTTTCTTCTAGAATCAGATGCCAAAGAAGATAGACCTTCATCTACTAAGTAGGCGTCCACTTCTTCACCTTCTTCATTCTGCATTAAGAGGAGCAATGGTTCTCTGAGGATGTCGTGTGTTTCTTTCCATTGAGCTAGTTCAGTCTTCTGACTTGGCAGACCTGAAACAGCAATATGTAGGTATAACTTTTCACGTATCTGTTAAGATTAAATTAAAGAGAATATGCTAGTTTCCTGTAAACATGTTTATCAGTATATCAGTGGTCTCGTAATTTCTGAATTTGACACGAAATTCAAAACAAATACAAGTACAGTAATTTATGAATAGGAGTAAAACGAAAGAGGTTATTTAAAAAATAGATTCTAACTGAAAGGTAATTATTGGACTCTAAAGCAGGCATTCAAGCGCAAATATTTACCTACAAGCCTATCACTGTATAAGTTGTTTGTCGTAGGGCAAGGCATTCAATGGCAAAAAATGCACTTCAGACCTAAAACAGTAAAAAATGCATTTTTTTAATGTCCAAAAAAATATTCATTATATCTTTTAATTAGTCTTTAGCAGTAACGATTTTAGGGAGCATTATATTTAAATTTATTTAAATTTATTTAAATATAAAACTCTCTTATTTTGTTACGAATGAATTGAGTAAATTAAACATCTAGCAGTCGAGTAAATAATTGCAGGCACCTGTTGCTTGTTAAATGTTTCTATTATACATGCCTATATCGATTGATACTATCTCTTAACAGTTCCTATGTTTGTATTCCTAGGTATTTTGACAGTACAGTAATTTTTCTATTGAATGTGTGAATTCTCTAAAAATGCAGTGTTAAAATTTTTGAAATGAATGATTGTTGACAATGTCAGCTGGATTGACTTCACACAATCCAAATTAAATATCAAAATCGTTTTGTTTGGTTAATTTGTAGAATTTTATTTGAAAATCACTGTATGGAGAATTTTCTAATATTTCATGAAAATCCATAAATCATGAAAATCATGAAAAATACATAATGGACATCGCTTTTAAAACTTATCTTAAGTGCCATGTCACCTAAGCCTAACTAGCTGAGATACGTGTTCATCATTTTTAACAGTTATAGGCCATATTTGAATACATATGATCACACACTTTATCTTGAGCCAAACACTCCATAATGCTGAAAACAGTCTACATAAAGAAGGCCTTGCTCGAAAAAATGAAGATTGCGGCCCGTTCCCAGTATTGCTATACCCAAAAAACTTTTCGTAGCGGCATTCCTGAACTATCGTCAATTTTTACTTTCTTGCATATACAAGGTGGAGCAAAATGCTTATTAAAAAAATAACAATGAATTAGAGAAGAATGGCTGTATACCTAGAAAGGTAGTTTATTTGGAAACAATGTCCATACTTTCCATTTGATGCAAGCACATTACTTTCTAAAAATTACATCCAATAAATATCTTCCTTCATTCAATTTACAAGTATGCAGTAGACTCAGAAAGCTATCCATCACACGTGTCAGCATGTCGTGCAGGATGGCTGCAATTTCATGATGAATGGAAGCCTGCAATTCCGCAATTGTCTCCTTGAGAGTGGGGAACACCTCCTTGAGATAGCCCCAAAGAAAGAAATCTGGAATTGATAAATCAGGCGATCTGGAGGGCCACTGGATGTCACCAAAGCGAGAAATTAGTCGACCCGGAAACAGCTGCTGCAACCTTCTCATGCTGAAATTGGCGGTATGAGCAGTAGCCCCATCTTGCTGGAACCATGTAGTGTCAAGATGTCCTATCCTTTTTAATTCAGGTACCAGAAAGGTATTGATCATTTGAAGATATCGTTCCGAGTTAACAGTAACGGTTCTACCCTGGAGATCCTAGAAAAAAATATGGACCAGTAATTCCAAACTTGGCTACACCGCACCACACTGTCACTTTAGGGCTGAAGCAGCTAAGGGTTGGTGTCTGACCAATACCGGAAGTTTTGTTTGTTCACAAATCCAGGTAAATGAAAATGTGCTTCATCTGACATAAGCAGATTAGGAAGAATATTGTTCTTTTCAGTCATTTCCTGAAGTTGCGCACAGAATGTCATTCTCATTTGGACATAACTTATGAACAATTTGCAGCTTATAAAGATGGAATTTCAATTCTGCTTTCAGTATCTGGTGTAGCGATCGCCGGCTGATTTGCATTGTCAGCTAATGTAGTAGACTTTACTGCATTTCTGATTGATATTACGATCGTTTAAACTGAATATCAGAAAACAATAGCTTACAATAGAAATAGATGCACGCAAATGAGTTGTTACAACAGATTACTGGTTCGCACAAACATTATAAACACGTGATATGACCTATATGCAGAGAGTACAATATAACCTAAGTAATAATAATAATAATAATAATAATAATAATAATAATAATAATAATAATAATAATAATAATAATGATGATGATGATGATAACAACAACAATCATACTTCAGCTTTGCAATTGCTTAGTCATGTCGGATGATTTCCCAGTAGCTTACCTGTTTCGGAGATATTTATTGTAGAATATTAAGATTCTTATGTAAGTTGCATTCTTTACTGTTTCGTTATGGGCAGGTAATAAATTTTGAAATTGTTATTGTTATCATTATTATTTCACGGAAAAAGCATTGTACAAAAAGATCGGCCGTGATGCCTTCTGTTCTAGATAGGCCTACCTTTTAGTGTTATAAAAAATGTATTAAAAATTGTCTCTCTAATTTACATTTTTCTATGCTAGCTTTTAACACATATATGCGATAAAGATTGTGCAACATATTTTGCACCAATTATTTTCATCTGTTTACACAACACATTGTTCTGAAAATGGCAGAATTAAATCCAGGGACATTAGAAGAACAGTACTGGTGTTGTGGACATGGTCGATATAAGTGATAACGAAGTTAAAACTGAATATCCTTTAAACCAAGAAGTGTCGGACCCAGGGAATAAACAATAATCCAAATAAATCAAATGGAAGGAAAAACAATTTAATGTGCTTTAAGCAGAATCTGTCACTGGAGAAAATAACAAGTCAGTCTTGATTTCTTTGCTAGAAAGTCATATTAATTACCTGCAGACTCTCTTGAAATAAATTTTGTTACATTGTATTAATTCAGGCATGTAAAAGTATTACTCAAGTAGCCTACATGTATAACGATACGACTTTTTTCTGTATTCTGAATACCGAGAGAGAGAGATCATCTAAAGAAATATATTACTTAATTTCTCAGCGACATATTCTACTATAATATCTGAATCAATAAAAAATGTTTAGTTTATTTGCGAGAGTTGAAATTGCTACGAACTACAGTTTGTTCCATCATAAAACTACACACGTTATATTTTCTAGTAGTTGGCAACCCTTCAGAAATGACATCAATTTCGACTCCCCTCCTTCTGCATTAGTCTCTTATACTGCATGCAATATTAGGTCCCCTCATCCCTCCAGCTCAAGATAAAGTGTGCAGTCTATACCTTTTTAGTAGGCCTACATATGCCTAAAAATCCTTCCATGGATATGAAATAGACTCGGATTCTTAGTTTTTAAGCTATTTTGTCCCTTTCTTGTTGTGATATATAACAATATATAAAAACCATCCTATGTATGTATGTTATGAATGTACAGCCAACGCTACCTATATGGAAACAAAACAAATTTCCGTGCGGTAAAAATTACAAAAAGCACAAGTGCCATAAGTAAAATCATCCTAATACAAGCCTTTAGGGAAAACCGTAACGAAGGCCCCCCAGTTTGTGGCAACTTTAACAGGACAAATATTCGGTTCCCATAACAACAAAGACATGCGAATCACTTTCTGAAATAAACATCTATCTTCAATAATGTATATACATAATATTTTTCAGGTAATATCTCAATTAATGTAAATAAATTGATATAAATAATCATCGTGCAAAAAATAGTATTCAATACTCGTGCCGTAAGCGAGGAAAATTGAAAAAACTCGATGCAAGCGCCTCGTTTTTTCAAAGTCTTTCCTCGGTCCGTATGCACCGCTTACGGCACTTGTATTGCAATATACTATAAATATGGCCTTGATCGGTTTAGTGAACCGAAAATTACATTAAAAGAAAATTAAAAACATTCTTAAGAATCTTACACTTGGAATTTTTTTTCCAGCAAGACGCCGAAAGTAAAGTACCGGTATTCTGAAAGTTGGTTGACCAGTTGAAAAACGTTTTTGTTGAGTTTATGTGGTGGAGTTGGAAACGACAGAGATAATTTTACAATAATTGTGTTCTACAAACAGTTATGGGAAAAGTAAAAAAAGAAAGTAATTGTGCTGTGTTACCTGAGAGACATTTTACTTAATTACAATTACAAAGTACTTTTTAAAATGTAATCAGTAAAATTACAATTACGTTACAAAATGTCCGTACCTAAAAATTCTTTATTTTTTGTTTGTTTTGGGCTTAAGGCCATAAATTATTGGGCTATTCAGCGGTACAGCTGCCTTGGACGTTACCAAGTCTCAAATCATTAATGAACAAAAAAAAAGAACACATCAATACCAATACTTTCAGACATATTGAGTAAAATTTTCTTAAATATTTCCTCTAATTTGGATATTAGTTGCAAAAACAGTAGTGATTATGACATAGCAGGCAAGAATAATACCAATACAAATAATTACTAAAATGAAACAATTACAGGATAATCATATGTGGTGATTTTAACATCAATATGTTACAAGATGATGCTAAAACTGATGAATTTAATAATTTTTTAAGATCGTTTGGTTATTGTACAACCATTAAAGAACCTACGAGAGGGATCACATGCCTTGACAATATTATACTAGAAGAAAATTCAAGGGGATATGAGACAGGAGTTACTAATCCCAATCTTTCGGATCACTCTGCAGTATGGCTTAAGTTACCCACAGAAACCAAATCAATATCAACTGAAAAGGTAAATAATAAGAAAGATTTTATATATAAACGTGTTTTCTCAGAGCAATCTATGTTCAGTTTTACTTCAGAACTCACCAGCACTAATTGGGAATAGTTTATAAGTAACTTGAATTAAAAAATTATTGTAAATTCTTTTTTTGAATATTTTTTAGAACTGTTTAATTATCCTTTTCCAATAAGGAAATGCAATAATAGTACTAAGACACGAAAAAGACTCCTTTAAAATGGTACAATGACGAACTGTCAAAAATGAAAGACCATGTCATGGCACTGAAAACTGTGTACACTTTATCACCTACACCAGACAACAAACTAGCTTATTGCATGTACAACAAAATATATAAGAATGCACTAGTTGAAGCAAAGTATAATGCCAACTGCAATTTTATTAATTCAGCAAATAACAAATGCAAAGCCTCCTGGACTTTAATTAATAACTTAAAAAATGCAAATTATATTAAGAAAGACATAAAAATCACACCAGAAAATTTTAATGAATATTTTGTGCAAACAGTATCTAATGTAGCTGAAGTGGCACATACAACTCCTGAAATAAGAGGTGAACCAATAATAAATCATGACACCCCTCTTGTTGATTTTAAGTGGCGGCCAGTGGAAGAAAAGGAAATTTTAGAAATTGTATCAAATTTTAAAGTTTCAAATAGTAAAGATTATTATACTATGTCTAATAATTTTATCAAAAGGATAATTGTATTTATTTTAAAGCCTATAACGCAATGTATCAATTTATGTTTGTATGATGGAATATTTCCACAATATTTTAAGACTGCTAAGGTGACACCCATCTATAAGAAAGGTGATCTTGACTGTCCTGGTAGCTACAGACCCATATCAGTCATACCAGTGTTTGGGAAGATTTTAGAAGCAGCTGTAAAAACTCAAATATGTGATTATTTTGAAACTAATAATCTTTTTAGTAATAGCCAGTTTGGCTTCAGACGAGGTAGGTGTACAACAGATGCTATCAGGGAAGTCGTGAATTATGTGACCAGAGCATTTGAAAACAAACATGTTACGAGAGCCATATTATTCGACCTGAGTAAGGCTTTTGATACCGTTCCGCATGAATTACTTCTTGAGAAGTTACACTACTATGGTATAAAAGGAAAGGAACATGATTTTTTTAAGACTTACTTGAAGGAACGCTATCAAGTTGTCGAGGTGAATGGCCGGCAATCAAATACAAAAAAGATCATAAGTGGAGTTCCTCAGGGATCTATTCTGGGTCCTGTACTATTCATAATTTACATAAATTATATTGTTAATTTCTTAAGTGTCAAATCAATAATACACGCAGACGACACAACTCTGCTTAATTCTCAAAGCAGCCTTAACGATCTCGAGAATATTTCATTTATTAGTCTAAATGATACAAAACGGTGGTGCGCAGCAAATGGTCTACTATTGAACAACGATAAAACGCAGATAATTACCTTCACACTAACAGATCATATTATAGAAGATTGTAATAATAGACCTGTAAAATTACTGGGTATATTTCTGGATTCCAAGCTTACTTGGAAACTCATATCAGTTATATATGTAGCAAACTGTCAAGAGTGTTATTCTTGCTTAGGAATTTGAAAAACTATATTCCATTCTCGTATGTTAAAGGAGCATATTTCGCCTTTTTTCAAAGTTTAATTAGATATGGTCTAATTTTGTATGGTAATAGCTCACACATAAACAAAATACTGATGATACAAAAGAAAGGAGTAAGAATATTAAATAATTCCTCAGCAAGAGAACACTGTCGACCTTTATTTATTAAGTTGTCTATACTTACTGTTATAAATCTTTTTATTTTTGACTTGGTAATTTTTACCCTAAGTAAGAACTCAATGTACAACAACAGAGATCAGATTCATAACCATAACACTCGTTTTAAGCACCAAATAGACATACCACGTTGCAGACTACAAAAAACTATGAAAAGTTACGAATACTTGGGACAAAAGCTTGTTAATAAACTACCTCGTACTGTATTGGAACTTGCACTGAAAGTACTGAAAAAAAGATTTTATACATGGTTAATGAAAACTCCATTTTATAATATTGACGAATTTCTCTCACTTCATAACAGTGATTTCTCAATATAACTTTGAAAGAATATGGCAGTAACAATTGTAATCGAAATTACATTTATATAATAAGATTGACACTGTCTATTACAGTTTTTACTGTTAAATGACAATAAATTATTATTATTATTATTATTATTTTTATTTACAGAAGTAAATTACAATTGGAAATTACATTTTTTTTAAAGTAACGATTGCAAGTAAATGGGACCAAAAGGAATTGTTACATGTAATCCTATTACTCAATTACTTCCCATCTCTGTCTAAAAGCTACAAACTGTTGAAAATAAGTTATAACCTGTTAGAAATTAAGCAAGAGTGTTCCTATAGCTTTATGGTTCAGATCCACGGAAAGTGTGAATAAAAATCAAATCAATATATTTGTTTCAATGTGTTTATTGTACTGTACTTATCAAAATGAAACTTAAAACTTGTTTGGAAATGGTAATGACATTACAGTAAAACTAAAAAACTAATACAGGCTTTATAAAATCCTAAGATCCGGACCCTACTAATTAGATGTCATGTTAAATCTTCTATTCTATTTTGAATGTGAACTCTATTTCATTGTTTCAGAAAAGAACGAGGACATAGTAACCCTAACTCGAGGAGAAATATTTAATATTTCCTCAAGTAATTGGAGACCTCCATTACCACTGAAGAACATTCTTACAAGCACGAATATGTACCATGAACTTACTATATACTGTGAGCTTGCTCCGATCTTCTGATGAGCCTGCGTAAACTAGGGCGATCCCACAGAGAAGGATGGTTAGTGTTAACGACATGGCTATCCAGCAAAGTGATGGTGTTAGGTATGGCTTCTTATATACTGAGTTTTAGGCTACCTCTAATGACTCTGATCATTAGTGATACCAATTAATGACTCCGTTAACGAAGAATACTTACTAGACTATTATCTTGGAAAACAACATTAGAAACTTAATAACATCTATGGTAGTTGGTGTTGATTGTTCCGCCTTAAATACCATTAACTAGCTTATAGTTTGCAAACTCTTCCATATAAATAACGATAGTTATCTTAGGCTAGATATAAGTTTATTAAAATATAAACAGTCATAACATGATGTTTAAACACCGTTCATTGTGAATATAAAACAATACAATTAATAACAAGAAATAGTACAATATAAAATTGCAGAGTCAAGAATTTTGGGCGTATTAAATGAGTAGATAATAGGCCTACTCCCTGTTTTATAAGTTAATTATTATTTTTAATAGTTGAGTAGCCTGTTATAAAATGTTCAGAAGAATTAAATGTTATTAAGTGCCATAATGGTACTTTCTAAGATTGTATGGTGAACGAGAAAATGTCTGTCTGTCTGTCCATCTGTCTGATTGTCCGTCTGTCTGTAATGTCCATGGGAAGAAGCCTATTCATATTGGACAAAATCGGTTGACCGGTACCTTTTCTTTCTTAGCTACCGATTTATGGCTTACTCTGTCCCCCCTCTGTTTTCCTTTAAACTTGACCCTTCTTTGCTATGATAGAAAGGCGCTTTGTTTTCATCCCTGTAACATGCATGAAAAATTTCTTGCACACTGCGTATTTGTGATTGTTATCTGCTGATAGATTGTACTTCACTGAGAAAGCATGAGACTTAGGCTTACTTAGTTCCTGGCTATTGGAAACTTTCTTGCTTGGCCTAGGCCTCCTTCTATTCACATTTTTAATTGTCATGAAATGTGATACAATGTTATCTTGTACAGTCTTATCAGGTACTCCATACAGTCTTTTCCTTATGCGTAAGGTAGCTCTTGGAGTAATTTTCCTACACATTAAGAATTTTGAGTCATGTCTACAGGGTTGAAAAAGGTTCATTCCAGAAAGAGCACTGTGGCGGCGTTTTCTATGTTTATCTCTCAATGACTCATTCCTTTTTCTCTTACGAGTCCCTTGATTCGCATCCCCAACTCTAACACTACCATCTTCCATCGTGATATCCTTAATAATTAAGAAAATTGTAGCACACACGCATTCACAGTCCAGAATTATAATCAACTATCTCACTAAATATGCAAAAGAAAGTGTAAACAACTCTCTATTGGATGCAGGAAGTCACATGACTCTTCATAACTGTTGTTCATTGATGGGAAGGACATGTTACCTTTTGCTTGAAGCTGGGCTATGGACATGTTACTATTTGCAATAACCCCACTAATTTGGTATGGAAATAAGATGGGATCTGATGCTTTTTGGTAAAATCTACTTTAGTTATCTGAAAACAATTACCTTTGCCTTCACGGAGCTGTTGCTATCATTTTTTTAAAATGGAGGTATAACCTTTTGCTCGGCACCTCCTCAAATCATGACACCCCTCTTGTTGAAGTGGAAGAAAAGGAAATTTTAGGAATAGTATCAAATTTTAAGGTTTCAGATAGTAAAGATTATTATGCTATGTCTAATCATTTTATCAAAAGGATAATTTTATTTATTTTAAAGCCTATAACGCAATGTATCAATTTATGTTTGTATGATGGAGTATTTCTACAATGCTTTAAAACTGCTAAAGTGACACCCATCTATAAGAAAGGAGATCTTGACTGTCCTGGTAGCTACAGACCCATATCATTCATACCAGTGTTTGGGAAGATTTTAGAAGCAGCTGTAAAAACTCAATTATGTGATTATTTGGAAACTAATAATCTTTTTACAGTGATTTCTCAATATAACTTTAAAAGAATATAGCAGTAACAATTGTGATCGAAATTACATTTATATAATAAGATTGACACTGTCTATTACAGTTTTTACTGTTAAATGACAATAAATTATTATTATTATTATTATTATTATTATTATTATTATTATTATTATTATTATTATCATCACCCATTTTTAATTCTTTTGCTTGGGGTACTTTTGGAATTTTCTTGATTGGGACGTGGGCACATTTAATTTTGGACTTTGGTATTTTTTCATTTTGGACTTTGGACATGGTGATTTTCCATTCTGGGGTACGCAGTAGCGAAGTGGTTGAGGCGCTGCGCTACAAACCGGAAGATCGCGAGTGCGATACCCGATGAGGTCGTTGGCGTTTAATTGGCCTAATCTTTCTGGTGGCACTGTGACCCTGGGATCGACTCAACACATAAATGAGAGGCAGGAGCAATCCTGGGGGCAAAGGCGGCCGGTGCGTAAGGCTTGACAACCTTACCACCTTCAAGATTTTAGACCTGGCATTCCGATTCAGTGACTTACCTTAAAGAGTTGTTATTCAATGACTTACCAATAAGAGTTGTATTTTACAGCTCATTTACATTTTACATCATTACTGTGTCATTTTTGAACAGATTGAAAATCTGCAGAATCAATTAAAAAAAAAAGTGCTGCCGAATGTTCAAAATCTGAGAACCTCAACCTCCTGGAACCCTCTGGGTCTCCATGGCCATGGGAACACTTTACTTTTAATTTTACATTTTGCATTAAATGTTCTATTCAAGTTTTTTTTTTTTTTTTTTTTTTTTTTTTTTTTTCATTTTGGAGTTTAGAGTTTGAAGTAAGGGGTAGGCCTATGTAGTATGGAGTTAAACGTTTTGGGATTTTGAAAACTCCAAATATCCAAAATTCCAAATATACAAATTTCAAAAATTCTAAATAAACCAGAAATTCAACTAAATTAAAAGTTTCCAAATTTCCAAAATTCAAATTTAAAATTCCGAATTTCCAAAATTTCAAATTTCCGAAATTCCAAATTAAATTCCGATATTTAAATTTCCAAATTGTCAAAATTGAATTCCAAATGCAGCCTGGCAAACTGAACGACTGATGATAACTCTTAAAGGATTATTACGTAATGTGTTATTATTGCGTAGGCTAACCGATTGTTGCCACCAAAGCCACATGCAGAGCTAAATGTGAAGCAATGATCTTCACCTTACGTCGTCCAATAACTCCTCCAGCTATTACTCTTGATGGCATAACTGTTCCATGGAAACCATCTGACCAAGCAGTTAAATACCTAGGAGTTCATCTAGATCAGGGGAAGTCAACTACGTCTTGTGATGACGTTTGTGGAGCAAGAGCATGCGGATCCCTTGTGTGTGACGTCAGCAAGAGCGCACGGTAGTAGGGGTGTTTAGAGTACGCTAGAGCTAGGTACTAGAGGACCTATTCACTTTAGCTCTGTGGGTAGAACAACTTCTGGTTGGAAATACGGAGCATTTTTCAAAGTTATTGCAAGTACGCGATCCTGATAGTGTTCTCTCTGCAGAACATGTGTTAGTTCTGCAAAACATTTTCTTCAGTTCGAATCGAGGTTTCAGGATGTGGAAAACCTTTCTCCAATGTTTAAACTTTTTGCTACCCCATATTCAGTTAATGTCAAAGACGTTCCTTGCCGGTATCAGTTGGAAACTGCTAAACTTACAATGCGACGATCTGTTAAAGGACAAATACGAACGTAAAGTGGTATTGGGTAACTTTTACAGAAATTTCTCTGAAACCAGATTCCCGAGACTTGCCGCACGAATATTATGTAATTTTGGATCGACATATGTGGCCGAACAATTTTTTTCACTAATGAAATGTGCAAAGCTCAAATCAAGAAGTACATTGTTAAATCACAACCTAAATGTAGTCTTCGATTAAATATTGCTCAAACATTACGTCCCAACATTGATAAACTTGTTAAAGAAAAAGAGACAGGAAAGTCAGAAAATTGTTACTGTAATCTTGTATCATCTAAGGTGCAGACGAGCTTGTATGGTAATTAATTCAGTTCATTTTTTTATCATTTTTACTGTAGTGAATTATGTTAATTCAAATGATAGTAGCCTATTGTCTATTTTTGTCAAAGAACATAGATTTTGTGGAAAGGCAATTGTTCTCTCAGAATAGAAAAATAGAATTATTTATAATATGTTAAACTGCTACGCTGTAATTAACCGATAAACTATCAAAAAAATCGATTGATGTTTCATTAACTCGGAAACACGTATTACGTAAGTTCTAACCCCCTAAATTCCCGCTGCCCGCAATACTAATGCCCCTCTCTTCCCCCCTGTTTACTGATGCCTACATTTCACATGCTCCTCGCAGAGATATAACGCGAGCAGTGAGTGCAGAAAGCAGTGACGTCACAGAGCAAGCTTCTGTCTTCCCCTGATCTAGATCGTCGCCTCACTTGGAAGCATCACATTAATATGAAACTAAATTTAGCTTATGCTAGACTTTCGAAACTATATCCTATTCTCAACAGAAATTCCTCACTCAAATGTGACTATACAATTCTACTGTATACATCATTAATAAGACATTTAATAACCTATGCTTGCCCAGTATGGGGTACTGCTGCTAAAAGTAAAATTAAGAGATTACAAGCTCTTCAGAATAAAACACTGCGTATTGCTGTTAACGCTCCATGGTTTGTGGGAAATAGTCAAATTCACAGAGAACTTGGTCTGCAAAGTATCCATGAATTTATTCGCAAACAAGCTAAAAAGTTCTTCGCAGATTTGTATAAAGTTCCAGGAGCAGTACACTTCAATCTTGGCCATAGAACATCTCAACAAACTAGAATTAAAAGCAGACTACCTCAAGACAATCTCCTGTCAACACCAGAAACATCGGACGAAGATAGTACCTGAAGCATCACTTTATCTTTAAACCAGAAATATGAATATTGTTACAGAGGGGCCATTGGCTGACCTCAGGTCTTGTTTGTTTGTTTGTGTGTTGTATGTGTGTATGTGTGTGATTGTTAAGTTAACACTAATCTGTAAAGCACTGATGTTGCTGGACGATTTTTTTAAACTTATTAAAAAAAAAAAAAAATTCCAAAATTCCAATTTTCCCTAATTCCAAATCATCAAAATTTCAAATAGAAATTTTCGATATTCCGAATTTCCAAAATTCTACATTTACAAAAATTCGATATTTCCAAATTTTAAAATTTCAAAAATTCAAAATTTTCATAATTCAAAATTTCCAAAATACCAAATTACTTCGAAGTTACTTTAAATTTACTTTGAAGTTACTTTGAGGATACTTTGAAGTTACTTTGAGGATACTTTGAGGATACTTTGAGGTTCATTTGAGGTTCATTTGAGGTTACTTTGGAGTTACTTTGGAGTTACTTTGGAGTTACTATGGAGTTACTTTGGAGTTACTTTGGAGTTACTTTGGAGTTACTTTGGAGTTACTTTGGAGTTACTTTGGAGTTACTTTGGAGTTACTATGGAGTTACTATGGAGTTACTTTGAAGTTACTAGAGAATTACTAGAGAATTACTTTGGAGTTACTTTGGAGCTACTTTGGAGCTACTTTGGAGTTACTTTGGAGTTACTTTGGAGTTACTTTGGAGTTACTTTGGAGTTACAATCGGAGTTACAATCGGAGTTACTTTGAAGTTACTATGAAGTTACTATGAAGTTACTATGAAGTTACTATGAAGTTACTTTCAAGTTACTTTCAAGTTACTTTCAAGTTACTTTCAAGTTACTTTGAAGTTACTTTGAAGTTACTTTGAAGTTACTTTGAAGTTACTTTGAAGTTACTTTGAAGTTACTTTGAAGTTACTTTGAAGTTACTTTGAAGTTACTTTGAAGTTACTTTGAAGTTACTTTGAAGTTACTTTGAAGTTACTTTGAAGTTACTTTGAAGTTACTTTGAAGTTACTTTGAAGTTACTTTGAAGTTACTTTGAAGTTACTTTGAAGTTACTTTGAAGTTACTTTGAAGTTACTTTGAAGTTACTTTGAAGTTACTTTGAAGTTACTTTAAAGTTACTTTGAAGTTACTTTAAAGTTACTTTAAAGTTACTTTGAAGTTACTTTAAAGTTACTTTAAAGTTACTTTAAAGTTACTTTAAAGTTACTTTAAAGTTACTTTCAAGTTACTTTCAAGTTACTTTCAAGTTACTTTCAAGTTACTTTCAAGTTACTTTCAAGTTACTTTCAAGTTACTTTCAAGTTACTTTCAAGTTACTTTCAAGTTACTTTCAAGTTACTTTCAAGTTACTTTCAAGTTACTTTCAAGTTACTTTCAAGTTACTTTCAAGTTACTTTCAAGTTACTTTCAAGTTACTTTCAAGTTACTTTCAAGTTACTTTCAAGTTACTTTCAAGTTACTTTCAAGTTACTTTCAAGTTACTTTCAAGTTACTTTCAAGTTACTTTCAAGTTACTTTCAAGTTACTTTCAAGTTACTTTCAAGTTACTTTCAAGTTACTTTCAAGTTACTTTCAAGTTACTTTCAAGTTACTTTCAAGTTACTTTCAAGTTACTTTCAAGTTACTTTCAAGTTACTTTCAAGTTACTTTCAAGTTACTTTCAAGTTACTTTCAAGTTACTTTCAAGTTACTTTCAAGTTACTTTCAAGTTACTTTCAAGTTACTTTCAAGTTACTTTCAAGTTACTTTCAAGTTACTTTCAAGTTACTTTCAACTTCGACTTTTTAAATTGCAAATATTAAAATCGACTTTTTTCAAATGGCATTTTTTAAAATCGGCTTTTTTAAAATGGCATTTTTTAAAATCTACTTTTTAAAAATTGATATTTATGAAATCGTATTTTTAAATTGGCGATTTTGAATATACTTTTTTAAAAATTGTTATTTTTAAAATGACTATTTTAAAAATGCAAAATTTTAAACGGCCTAGTTTCAAGTAGGCCTATTTTCAAAGCAATAATTTTAATAGGTCTATTTTCAAAATATGTATATTGTCAAGGTAGGCCTATTTTGAAAACCAGAATCTTTAAATAGGCCTATTTTAAAAATCGGCCAATTGTCAAAAATCAACTTTTTGTAAATTGCATTTTTATTATTCGACTTTTTCAAAATTGCAATTTTTGAAAATCGACTTTTCTAAAATTGCAATTTTTAAAAATAGACTTTTCTAATTTCCGATTTTTAGAAAACGGCTTTTTTAAAATAACAATTTTTAAAAATCTAAAAATTTCGATACTGATTTTTTAAAATATGCCTATTTTAAAAGTAGTCCTTTTTCAAAACCGGAATTTAATATAGTACTGTTTTCAAAATAGGCGTATTTTTAAAGTATGCCTATTTTCAAAACCGGAATTTTGAAATAGGATTTTTTCTTAGCCTTTTTTCAAAATCGTCAAAATACAAAATTCAATTTTTTTAAAATTGCTTTTTTGTTATTCCACTTTTTGAAAATGCGATTTTTAAAAATCGACTTTTTTAAATTGTGACTTTCAAAAATCGACTTTTTTAAAATTGCGATTATGAAAATTGGCCTATTTAAAAATCCAAATCTTTAAAATTGTGATATTTAAAGTTTACTCCAAAGTAACTCCAAAGTATCCCCAAAGTAACTTCGCAGTAACCCCAAAGTAACTTCGCAGTAACCCCATAGTAACTTCGCAGTAACCCCAAAGTAACTCCGCAGTAACCCCAAAGTAACTCCGCAGTAACCCCAAAGTAACTCCGCAGTAACTCCGCAGTAACTCCGCAGTAACTCCGCAGTAACTCCGCAGTAACTCCGCAGTAACTCCGCAGTAACTCCGCAGTAACTCCGCAGTAACTCCGCAGTAACTCCGCAGTAACTCCGCAGTAACTCCGCAGTAACTCCGCAGTAACTCCGCAGTAACTCCGCAGTAACTCCGCAGTAACTCCGCAGTAACTCCGCAGTAACTCCGCAGTAACTCCGCAGTAACTCCGCAGTAACTCCGCAGTAACTCCGCAGAATGAGTAACTTGAAAGTAACTTGAAAGTAACTTGAAAGTAACTTGAAAGTAACTTGAAAGTAACTTGAAAGTAACTTGAAAGTAACTTGAAAGTAACTTGAAAGTAACTTGAAAGTAACTTGAAAGTAACTTGAAAGTAACTTCAAAGTAACTTCAAAGTAACTTCAAAGTAACTTCAAAGTAACTTCAAAGTAACTTCAAAGTAACTTCAAAGTAACTTCAAAGTAACTTCAAAGTAACTTCAAAGTAACTTCAAAGTAACTTCAAAGTAACTTCAAAGTAACTTCAAAGTAACTTCAAAGTAACTTCAAAGTAACTTCAAAGTAACTTCAAAGTAACTTCAAAGTAACTTCAAAGTAACTTCAAAGTAACTTCAAAGTAACTTCAAAGTAACTTCAAAGTAACTTCAAAGTAACTTGAAAGTAACTTGAAAGTAACTTGAAAGTAACTTGAAAGTAACTTGAAAGTAACTTGAAAGTAACTTGAAAGTAACTTGAAAGTAACTTGAAAGTAACTTGAAAGTAACTTGAAAGTAACTTGAAAGTAACTTGAAAGTAACTTGAAAGTAACTTGAAAGTAACTTGAAAGTAACTTGAAAGTAACTTGAAAGTAACTTGAAAGTAACTTCAAAGTAACTTGAAAGTAACTTCAAAGTAACTTCAAAGTAACTTCAAAGTAACTTCAAAGTAACTTCAAAGTAACTTCAAAGTAACTTCAAAGTAACTTCAAAGTAACTTCAAAGTAACTTCAAAGTAACTTCAAAGTAACTTCAAAGTAACTTCAAAGTAACTTCAAAGTAACTTCAAAGTAACTTCAAAGTAACTTCAAAGTAACTTCAAAGTAACTTCAAAGTAACTTCAAAGTAACTTCAAAGTAACTTCAAAGTAACTTCAAAGTAACTTCAAAGTAACTTCAAAGTAACTTCAAAGTAACTTCAAAGTAACTTCAAAGTAACTTCAAAGTAACTTGAAAGTAACTTGAAAGTAACTTGAAAGTAACTTGAAAGTAACTTGAAAGTAACTTGAAAGTAACTTGAAAGTAACTTGAAAGTAACTTGAAAGTAACTTGAAAGTAACTTGAAAGTAACTTGAAAGTAACTTGAAAGTAACTTGAAAGTAACTTGAAAGTAACTTGAAAGTAACTTGAAAGTAACTTGAAAGTAACTTGAAAGTAACTTCAAAGTAACTTCAAAGTAACTTCAAAGTAACTTCAAAGTAACTTCAAAGTAACTTCAAAGTAACTTCAAAGTAACTTCAAAGTAACTTCAAAGTAACTTCAAAGTAACTTCAAAGTAACTTCAAAGTAACTTGAAAGTAACTTGAAAGTAACTTCAAAGTAACTTCATAGTAACTTCATAGTAACCTCATAGTAACTTCATAGTAACTTCAAAGTAACTCCGATTGTAACTCCGAAAGTAACTCCAAAGTAACTCCAAAGTAACTCCAAAGTAACTCGAAAGTAACTCGAAAGTAACTCGAAAGTAACTCGAAAGTAACTCGAAAGTAACTCGAAAGTAACTCGAAAGTAACTCGAAAGTAACTCCAAAGTAACTCCAAAGTAACTCCAAAGTAACTCCAAAGTAACTCCAAAGTAACTCCAAAGTAACTTCAAAGTAACTAAACAAGTAACTAAAAAACATAATAAAAATGTAACTAAAATGAAAATAAAAGTGTAACTTGTAAGTAAATCTGACGTACAGATGAACGGATACAGACAGCATGACTAAGATTTATAGGTGGCGACGCTAGCTACGGATATGCAAGCCCGCATTCTATCCCCGGCACCTCCCTGGATTTTTTCGAGGTAAGGAGGTCTGGAACGGGATGCACTCAGCCTCATGATTCAAACTGAGGAGCTACTGATAAAGAAGTAATGGTTCTGGTTTAGTAAGCCATCAATAACGGCCATGGGTAGTGGTATGTTGACCACATGCCCCCAATCCTGCCATCTACCTACAGTATCATTTTTAATGTCAGGCCTAGTCCCTCAAGGGATATAGCGCCATGGAGTTTAGTTTATTATTTTAGTAGTGCCATTAAATAGCATTAGAAAATAAATTGACTCAGTAGCATATACGTATAACAGTTAAATACAATGTAATGTTATATTGTTTTTTCGCAGATATCAAAGGGCCTAAGTAGGTAATAAAGGATTGGCACTGTAGTTTGAAGTTAATTTTTGTAAGCACTTTGAAATGAGTAACTTCTGATAAGAAGAAATAAATCAAATGTTAAGATGAAATTTTTTTCTCATTAGAAAATCTCAAAATATCTCGATTCCGTTATTTCTGGCTTAGCCCAGTCTCTCACTAGATACCACAATTGTGGCTATGAGAATCATAGTGATCTAAGCAGCATGTTTTGAGATAGTAGTACTTGAAAGTTTACCACAGAACAATAATTCACTGAAATTCCTTATCAAGAAACTTTTTATTTTCAAGTGTACACCATCAGATACGTCTTTCAGTTAACATACAGGATACAACACACGTAATTTATGCATTACAGCCAAAATCGTAAGTTACATGTGCCAATATGGTAATGATATTATTGTAATAAATTCCACTTATATCGGTATGACTCTAAATAGATATGCATTTTCAATTAGGTATACACGGGGTTATACTATTTTGTGTATACTCAGCCCCCTCACAAAATATAATACAATATTTTGTATTATACAGAACTTATATAGTCTCTTATTACATTTTGGAAATGTATGTATAATGTATATATGTATACCAACCCGTGTTGGCGGAGTCTACCAATCAGGGAGCAGCTGTTCTGTTTTCGGTCCTTTTCCGGGCCAAAATGTTCCTTTTACCTTTCAGGTCCTGAATGCATTTGTTCCAGGCCTGGTTGACAGTGAAACCTTCATCCCTGTTAAAGTTTGTGTCTTCCAGTCTAATTTCAATTGCCTCTATATATCCCTTACATGTTAAAACTCGACACTTCAGATTCCCTGAGGATGGAGGCAGCGTCAGCCTCGGAAACGTTGGACCACAACAAACTTCTCACCTGGCTGCAAACCCGAGAAGATTTTCTACAAAGTGAAATGTTACTTTTGTGTCTTTGTACGCCCTAAACTATTTTATTGCTTTACATAAATATCTTATAATACGTTCGTACAATAACATTAATAATAATTCGCTGATAAGTTCCACAATAACGAATTTACATAATTCAAAAACAATTTCTTTGACAACCATAAGAATAGCCATAACCACAGACTTCCAAAATATGTGCTTGCCTTACAGCGGATATTGCTCTTTCCATCAAAACTAAAAAAATTAAGGATGTTAAGGCTAACTTTATTTATTTATTTATTGCTGTTGAAACAATGGGTGCTTGGAGTAATGAAGTCTTGTGTGTGTTATAGGTGAACGACTGAAGTTGGCTACTGGAGATCCTCGTTCAACTGAACATCTAAGGCAACGAATAGCCATAGACACTCAACGAACCTTGCCAGAAAATTGTTCCCTTGATAGTATTTATTTCTGTGTCTTTGTAACAATTTCACTGTTTAATATTAATCTCTATGTACTATTAAAAATGTACCTGGCATCATATTTTGAATTTCAATTCCTGGCTCGCATTCTTCCTCACCTTCCAGATAAAGAATATTTGTTTGGAAACTTCGAAATTAGTATTTTGTTGTTTACTTCGCATAAAAAAATGTAGCTGCAATATCTATATTTTTTTATGGAAGCTTATTGTCACTTGTATCAATATGATCCTGGAGCAAAGCTCTCATATCTGGTTCATGCCGTTAGTGTAATGCTCGCTACATGGCAGCAGATGATGGGACAAACTTCGGAAAACACTTGTATCTCTATGGCACCATATAAAATTACCAAATGACAACATTTCTGTACACTTATCTCATTTTTTAAAAAATTTCACCAGATCACTATGGTTCTCATGCCCTCAATTTTACATCTTTCAAATTTGTATGTGCATATGTCCAAAATAGTGTTGACTACGTTTAAGTTGGAGTATTTCCTTCTATATTTGTTTATTTATTTATTTTGTAAACAAAAGGGCTTTATGAGCCAACGCTCAATATTAAAACCCATATAAACACAATTTGGCCACATAGGTAAATCTATAAAAATCGACATTTCCACATCTTTAAAGAGATGATTAGAATATATTTATCATATTTGTGTTTGTTCCACAGCAAGCGACAAATATTGTCTTTATATCATTTAAAAGGGCATGTGTACCGGTACATATAGTCCAGGAAGGAAATATGTAACACAATTTTGTAGATTTTTTTTTATTAGGAAAAATTGTACAAAGAGGAAAAAATTAATAATATGTCAATCTAATTAGATTTCTGAAAAATGTCATGCATATTTCCTTACGAAGTCTATATGAAAGTGTGGGTACTTTTGGAATTTCATTTCCCTGTGATCAGTAGCCAAACAGAAAAAGGAACATGAAGTCTTGAAATTTAACATTAGCGGGATAGGGCATTCCGACTCTCCTTAATATAGTCGAATCACGGGTTTCGGATATAAAGGAAATGATTGCTGATCGGAGTACACATTGCTGATAGCATCAGAGCTGGACGAGTATGGAGATGCTGATGCGGTCGCTCTATGGTATTTGTTGCCGATGCCTTTGTACCCATAGGCCTCCGGAATCACTACGTCTCTCTCAACGACGTACGGAAGATAAGGGTATCCATAATATGGCCATTCCTGAACAGCAGCTACTTGTGTAATAACTGTGAATACAGCAACTGCTACTGCAATCTAAGGATGAAGAAAAAACACGTCATTAGTGACTAGAAAATAATACGCTCGAATATGCTTTACAGAATTTTTTGAAACTTGATATACACATTTATAACTAGACCTGGGATTTTAGGCTCCAAAAAAAAAGTTTTAGGCACCTAAAATAGGCTTTTAAAAGAGAAAATAGGCACTTAAAATATGCTTTAAAATGTGTAAATAGATAGAAAATACAGTGTAGACTTTAAAATATTACAATATACACCTAAACTGTAACATGTCTCTTTTTTACTGCAAGAAACATTGTATACCTATTCTTATTTTAAATGTACAAAATTGGCATTTTAGGCACTAAAATAGTAAAATAGGCTCTAAAGGTCCAAATAGGCATTTTAGGGCACCATAAAACTCTATAAATGTAAGTGATTTATCATGAAATGTCCACATATTTAAAAATGTTCATGTTATTTCATAAGGAACAAAATAGGCATTTGCCTTAAAATCCCAAGTCTATTTATAACGTTCATGGGACGAAGCCTATTGATTTTGGACCAAATCGGTTTACCGGTACCGTAGTATGCCCAATTTAACGCCTTTACTGAATTCGTCAAATGGAACAGTAGTCACGACAATATTGTCTGCAGTGTTTGTACAGGGCATTGGAAGTTGGATAAAATATTGAATGTTTTAAAGGTCTGCACTTGCAATTGAGGAAACTGACATTGGAGTTCAGAGGTTTATCTACCAGAAGTAGGCCTATCTGGAAAGTGCGTGGTGAGTACAGAGACTCTAGTGCAGTGAGAAATCCTCCAAGAAAAGTGTTTTAGATAACCTTTATGACTTTATGCAATGTACTATTCGAGCTAAGTTTACCGTGGCAAACGAAAATTAAGCGTGCGGAAATTAAGATGTGGAATTTCAATTGCATGTGCGGTACTGTAGTCGACTGATTAATAATTTCAGTCTAGGTGAAAGTTCGTATGCTGATTCCAATATGGAAGTCAAGCCAGTGTCACAAAATTTGGATTTTAAGTTACACCACTGCCAGAGAACTCCAATTAATGTACATAGGCCTAATTATTTCAAGTAGGTAGATTATTCTGGGAGAAGAAAAATTACGTAACACATGACCAATCAAATAACATTACGGGCGGAATGATACAAATGCAATGTTTACATGCACTTGCATTCTCAAAATGAATGGATGATACAATGCCGCATGGTCAACTCACTCACTGACATAATTGTTTGCCCACTTGCAAATGAGCCAAAAACTTGAAATTTGGCATGCTTATAGCTTATCGCCTGTGATTAACAGAAATATTCCAAAAAGTCCTGATTGTTTATTTTTTTACCCCCGAAAATCACTCAAAATAGCGGACGCAACTTCAGGATCTGTGCAGACCTTCTTTGGAGGATTATTATAGTAGCTGAAAGGTAAGTCGTATAAAAAACAGTTTGCACCAGCAGTAGCGGATTTTGAGATATCTAGAAGTTTGGTTCTACGAATTTCGTCGTATTTCCATTGGTTATACCTTAGATGGACTTAGATTTTTTATTCCAAATATTTTTTTAAATATTTTCCTCACGTTATGTAATTTTTCTCACCTTTATAGGACAGCTAGAATCGCAAAATTTTTGCAGGAACATTGGAACACACAACATCCATTAGCTTGAAAAATTTGGTGTTTCTCACTGCCCCATAAGTATGGAAAAACTGGCGTAAGTATGGAAAGCCGTGACGTCATTCACATCTACGACAGTCTATCATCCCCTTATTATCATTGATATTTACCCACTTCCAGAAGAGATAGAAACTTGAAATGTAGAAAACTTAGTCTTTTAGCGTATAAACGATGGGAAAATTCCAAAAAGTTCAATTTTTTTCCTCTCCAAAACACACTTTAAAATATTTTGAGTCTTTTGATAGCGTATTTGTACGGCTTCAGATGTTCTGACAGAAAATAAAGGAATAGGCCTGTTTTTGACGTGAGGAATTTGTTGTAAATTTGATCTATTAATATTCTAGTTATCCCACTTATTCCTTTACATTTGCTTATCAAATTTTATTTATAAACCGTAGTCTAAAACTCAATAGTTTCTTAAATATGTCATATTAACTTTCCCTGGCACTTTGTTAAATCAGTTTAACTGATTTTATCTGCAGTTTAAGTTCATTAACAATGAATTCAACAATCAGTAAAGACAATTTTACTGAACGTATACAGTAAACATTGAATATTTTGTACTACAAGTACTATTAATTTGGAAAAATTATGAATTTTTAATCATTCGACCCTTACTTTTAATTATCTGAAGCTCTTTATTTGCTTCTAAGATTTGGACTGAGTGCTCCTTTTATTATATCAATGTTACTTCTGAAGTATATAAAAATGTTACCCCATAGGTAATAATACTAAAAAGAAACAAAGAATAATTGACTTAGAAAACAGCTAAACATTGTAAATTATTATAGATTCTACATAGAGACAAAGAGCGAAGTAAACAAAATTGAATTAACGTTTCAAAAATACAAATTAAAAACAAATAGAAGCTTATAGAGACAAATCTTAGTCAGCTAACATTTAAATTAGACATTTTTATATACCTAATAAATACAGTACTGATGTGAGACATTTGGCAGATTAGTATTTCGTCTAGTGCTGTATATATAATCACAAGAGTAAGTTCTAACCAGGCTTCACACTTCATCGACAGATTTTTTTATTTTTTTTTATTTTTTTATATTTTTTTTATATTTTTTTTTTGCTAGATTGGAAGTGCACAAATTGAGTACCTGTGGGAGAAGCAATCTAAGAAAGAGTCATTTTTGCTTGGAATAAACGTTAGCAGTTATTACATACTACAGGAATATGTGTGGCTCAAGTATTTAATCATAATTTTTCATAACTAGTCCTGTAGGAATATGTTTGACTAAGGTAATTAATCAGAGTTTTTCATAAATTATGACGTTATATTACAGAACTGCAATTGTAAAACTTGTAAAGAAATTTTATACTTTCATAAGCCTGACCAAGAAACATGAGTTAGTTCACAGCCATGTCGTCCATTTAATTAAAAATGAAAGAGAGAGAGACAAAATTATAATATGTTCCATAACATAATATGGCCACACTCCGGCGGCTGCAGGAGGCAAGCAGCATTGCACACAATCTACCGAGGAACCGGACGAACCACTGAACACGGACCAACAAGTAGAGACATCCCCAACAAAAACAACACAATACGTAGATCCAAGCAATGGAGAAGCCAACCAGATACAAATAAACATCGAGAAAGTAAACGACAAACTGGAAAGCATTCTAGACTTTCTAGAAAACAAATTGGACCAGAGGATTGAGCAAAAAATCAACCAGGTGGAAACAAAGAAAGGCTCTATGAAAACAAATCACACAGGAAAAATGCCAAATGACCTAAGAGAGAAACAACACAACACCAATGCAGCAATGGAAGGCAATCGGAAAGAAACATATAGACAAACGCAACACGAGGAAGGCAGCAGGCGGCATACAGGAGAACAAACACACACACAAGAAGATCACGAGCTGACAGCAGCAGAAAAGATGGCTTGGTTATACCTAGGAAGACTCAAGCAAAACACCACACCAAACAGCGTAAGAAAATTCCTCGAAAGGAACGGCATCGCAGAAAACATAGAATGCGAAGAAATCAATAACCAGGGAAGAACAAAAGCATTCAAAGTAGGATTTCCATACAGGTACCTGGAAGACACGCAACACACGGACTTCTGGCCCCAAGGAATAACAGTAAGAAGATATACGTTTCGGAGACACTACCAGAGATACAATGAGGACTACGGAACGGAGCTACAATAAGCCTGCCAACATCTCTCAGAAGGATGAAAAACTACACGAGGACAATACGATAAACACACTATTATGGAATGTAGAAGGAATAAAAAACGCGCTACCCCATCTATCACAAGAGACAAGAGAAAATACGGATGTAATGATCCTCACAGAAACCTTCCTCACTGAACCCATCGAACTGCAAGGTTACTACGCCATACATGCATTAGCGACACAGACAGAAGGAAGACCAACAGGAGGGGTCACATGCTTCATAAAGGGGAAGACGGGAGACATAGAAAAAATCGTCAAAGAGGAAAATATGGTAATAATAAGAACGGCCACAGTTACGATAATAGGCATATATATCCAACCGACAGCACCCATCGAAAACCTAATTGACATAATATCAACAGCCATCGAACAGACAAAAGCTGATAAAAATGTAATACTCGCCGGAGACCTCAACTGCAGGCTCGACAAACAAAGCGCAAAAACACACATCCTACTGGAGACCCTGGAAGAAGATGGCTACAGTCTCGCGAATGAAGAAAACATGCCGACCTATTTCGCTCATAATGGATCCAGCACGATAGATTTAGTTTTCTACAAAGGAAAAAACTTAGAATTAACCAAACAAGAAGGACTCTGGGACTCAGCAGCGGCCCCCATAAGAAAACACATCCCTATAATGACAAGTTTCAACTTAGAAACCAAGCAAAGGAGGAAAGAAGCGAAAGGGACAAGTATATACACCAGGAAAATACAACAAGGAAAAATTAGAGAGAGAGAAGAAAGCATCGAGAAGGCAAGGGAGCTAATAGGGAACGGAAAACTGGAGGAAGCCCTGGAAATAGCTACGGACGTAATACGAGGAGCCGCTCAGAAAAATAACGGAAGAAAGGCACAAATATGGTTCGACCAACAGTGCTACAAAGAGAGAAAAGAAGCTCTGTTGGCACTACACAGAGCAAGAACACAAAAAAGACAGACAGACCTAGCCACGTACGCAGAAAAAAGAAGGAAATACAAAGCTACAATCAGAGAGAAAAAAGCGGACTACATAGAGAGAGAAGCAATGAAACTAGCAGAAGACGCAAAATCAGATCCATTCATAGCACTAAAGAAGAGAGTCACACCAGCAACAGGAGAAATACACATGAAGGAATGGGAAAAGCATTTCTCAAAGTTACTAAACAAACAAGAACAGGACCGAGCATACGACATGGAAATAGCAGAATCGGCACATAACGTAGAACCAATAACAACAGCTGAACTCAGAAAAGCACTCCGAGAAGGGCGAAACAAAAAAGCCGCTGGTCCAGACAACATATACATGGAACATCTCAAGGACTCCCTCGGAAGCCTAGAAGAATTCTGGAAGGACCTGATGAACAAATGTATACAGACAAGAAGGATACCAGAAAAGTGGGAAACTGCGACGCTAAAGATACTCTACAAAGGAAAAGGAGACAGAGCATCACCAGACTCCTTCAGAGGAGTAGCGCTAGAAAATGCGTCCTTTAAAGTATTCACAAAGATACTCAACAACAGACTAACAAAAGTGGCCGAGGAACACATCCCGGAGAACCAATTTGGATTTATGAAGGGCAGGAGCACAGTCCAAGCAGTGTTGCACTTAATGGACCAGATAGATGACACTCTGAGACACCCAGGCGGGAAGTACTATACAGTCTTCATCGACTTCAGAAAGGCGTTCGACTCAATAAACAGAGAGAACTTAATGAAGAAACTCAAAGCCATGATTGGAGAGGGAGACTACCTGGTGAAAACAATAGAAGCTTGCCTACAAAGAAACATGATCCAGATAAACAACAATGTCGAAGTGTCCAAAGAGATCATCCAAACAAATGGAGTACTCCAAGGGGACCCCATGAGCCCCACCCTGTTCAACATCTACACCGCAGACGTGACTAGCATAATGGAGAAAAACACGAAAGCAGACATGATACTATACGCAGACGATATGGTGATAGGATCCGCAGAAAAGGAGGACGTGCAAAAGGCAATGAAAAGATTAGAGACATGGGCGGAGAAAAACAACCTGGATATAAACAAAGAGAAGACAGTGCAAATGAACTTCAGGAAAGGAGGGAAATCCTCACCCAGAGATGCAATATCACTATACAATGAGCCACTCCAAATAGTAGGGAAATACAAATACCTTGGAATTACAATGCAAACAACAACAACATCGTTCAGGATGCACATTCAAGAGAGAGCGGCAGCAGCCATCAGAGCCTCATACAATATCCCGAATATAGCCAACCTATCGACAAACACAGCAATGAAACTATTCAGAACGACAGTGGCGCCAATCGCAACATATGGAATAGAGATCATATGGGAAAGACTGAAAATAGGAGACCTGATAACGATAGAAAAAGTGAAATCAATGTTCATGAAACGAATACTAAGAGTAGGACGAACAGCACCATCCCGTTTGGTATATGAACTCTTGAGGGAGACCTATTTCATAGAGGACATAAGATCACAGCACTGGCTGCCATCCACAGGACCATACCAAGAGGTAATAAACATAAGGAGCAAGAAGAGGAGGGAAATCAACCTAGATTTCTACACCACATCAGCCATGCTGGAAGACAGCTGGACCAAAGAATGCAAGCCCCAGAGACACGTTACAACAAGACTCGCAGTACACGGGTTTCACCACAAAATGTGCACAAACAAGAAGTTCCACGAGCCGTCTGGAACTTGCATATGTGTTTTATGTGATAAAAAGTGCGGGAAATACCACATCGTAGAGTGCAAGAAAAGAACGAAAACAATAACAGACTACAGCAAAGACTAATCTATATCTAATGCTCAACTCGAGCGCACCTTTCCACTATTATAAAAAGGTTTAAATATATCTTTATTCCTGGTAAAGGAGGCCGATCCTTATTTCCCATTATTTTCGCTCACAGGACAAAGTTAATATCCATAACAATATATTTATGTTTTAATATTTTCATTTGAAATAAATAAATACTTCTAACACCAGTCGTTCTAAAATTATGACAGAATCTTTTAAGACTTAATATTTTTCCCTTGGTAGGTCTACACGTAACTGATATACAAAATTTAAACAAATTTATTAGAACTATTTTCGGAAAAATTTAAACAAATTTATTAGAACTATTTTCGGGAAAATTGTGAAGAAAAAATCATACAAGTTTTAATTAAAAAATAAATCCGTCGACATGTTTTGTTTCACATTCCCAGAAGATTCTTCATTTAAATAAAAAATTAGGTTCTTTAAATTTTTACAAAGATTAAAACTTTAAACACGTCATTTCAAGTAGGCCTACCATTAATATTATCATATTGGTAATATTATTATTATTGTACTTAATGTCCAATAATAAATGTTACATTTTACTTAAGATATAAATGTGCTAAACCCGGAATAAACAAAGCTTGTGCTGAGTGCAGTTTCAATAACGTTACAATAATGTGAATTTATAATTATTTCAGAGATTAAACTATACAAGAAATAAAACCAAACATTAAAAGTTGTATATAACTACAGTTATTATACAATAAGTTTAACTTTTTTCCTTGAAGTTGGACTAATTGTTCAAAATCATGGTATTCAATATCGCTAAGTTCTGACAATAAAATAATTATTATTATATAATCTTTTATTCTCCACTTGCTTTAGTGGATGATTTTTAATAAAAATTGAAAATCTTGGGCTGTACCTTGAACAGTGTTTTAGTCCAGCAGTAGTACAGCATTTTGAGTTACTGGAGCAGAGGATTAAAACTATTTTGTGTCTATATTATATTTGGTTCGGTTTTTACGAGTTACGTTAATATAACAAATTGGGTGGTAACGCATCAAATCGTATTCAATGCTTTTACTTTACCTTTAGGAAAGGGTAAAAGGAAAGGCATAAAGTGTGCATAAAGATGATTCTTCTGCTACGAAGTGAATGTTATCGTACCGTAGATTTCACTTTTCGACAGCAATCGATTTTGCTCTCTTCGGGTATTTCCGTTACTATTTGCGACTACCCGATCGCTGAGCATGATTGGGATTGTGACGAGAAAGCATTAACCATACATTTCATGATTTTTTTATCTAGTTTCTAAATTCCCCATCACAAAGCCTGCCTCAGTCGTGCTTTCGTTAGCTAAGCAAAAGGTTTCTCGTAAGTACAAATGGCTGCGTTTATGAATATCCGAAAAAGGAAATTCTACAAACGTGGAAAGAAATTTTAACCATAGATGGGCTTTTTCCGTAATTTTTCCCATTACAAAGGCGACTGCCCTTGAAACAATGCTCTGGTGAGCACCTATTTTTTCACATTCTGAAATCTTAGGCCTAAGTCTGCCCCGTATCTCAACGAAATCCTCATTTTTTGTTTGGAGGTTAGGGCTGCTCCTCGTCTTTCGAAGCTATAACCTGTAAAATAATCACTCACACATTCAACATTTCCTTTCTTATAGTAACTGATGGCGCTCTTCTCGTTTAATATATTTTTTATCTTTTAATTGTTAAAACGCATCCATGCAAGTTACCAAACCATTCACTATGCAATGGAAGTCACGAACGATGCATTCTACAATTTTTCGTAATAAAACCTACAAAGCAGAGTTCTATACTACACTTAATGCATACATTTTATTCAAAGACTTGATGGAAAATCTAATCATGGCCAACACTATCGATATTTTGCTAAAAGGAAACGCTTTTCGGAAGGTTTTTACATACACAAATCTTTGTATTGCCTTAGGAAAGTGCAGTAAAAATATCTACTACCATTTTATGGATACCACCCATTGGTAATTTGTACAATGTTGAGTACATTATGTAAATTATTTATTCACTGCTAACAGTACTGTATTAATAATGTATAATAATAACAATATTATCACATTCAGAAATTAGAAAGCTCAATTATTTCTACTCTTGAAGGGAACAATCTAACATTTAAGTAACATATTTAGTCTATATTTATTTGACATACCTTGCCCATCATTTTGAGAGATGTTCTGTGTACAGAAGAGCGAATGGGTACAACTGATACGGATACCAGCGCCAACGATTCTTTTATACAGTAATAATCACATTCCAATGTGATTTGCACCATCACGTTTCCATTAGGTCTGTAAAAAAAGCATACTATGACAATGCGTGATCAATTTCGAGATTATAGATAAACGAATTATCATCTCTTGCATAATATGCATGGTAATGAATATATTTAAATCAATATTTCAGCAGTTAATGCTGAAAGTGTGTGACTAAATTTATGAATAGCTAATCCAAAGATTTATTGCTATTGTATATGGCAACTGCGTTTCATACATTATTTGCCTAGGTGCCTACTCATGTATACCTATACAAACGGCTTTGTCCTCACTGACTAACAGTAAATCAACCTTAGAGCCAATAAGAAAACATTGAATAATTTGGACCAAACTCACCATGCGGCCTTCCACTATAGGCTAATAATAATAATAATAATAATAATAATAATAATAATAATAATAATAATAATAATTATTATTATTATTATTATTATTATTATTATTATTACAGATACAGGAACAGAAGAAATGTATAACTGGTTGAAATGTTGTATTCATGAAACGGCACAGGATGGCGGAGGGTCAACAAAAAGTGACATGAACATGCTAGGCGGTTTAATATTTTCTGTTTCTCAAGAGTAGGATTTCCAAAATATTGTGTAGACACGGGCTAACATCACATTTCATTTCATGTGCAGTCTTCTTGCACAGGCCCATATATTAGTAACAAATTATCTCTAATTAATATTATTGTGTTACTTCGTACAAAACGTTATGTCAAACGGTCCATTGACAATGCTTTCTTGAATGACATGGATAAACTTACAAAATTTCACGTCTGCACTGAATTACATTTAGACTACTTTTTATTCTGAATGGTCCAGCAGGTCATAATTCTTTCTCCCACTTTAGATCGTATCAGTTACCAGAATAGGCTAAATTACTAATTCGAGGTGTACTGAGGTAGAGTACTAGGGCAGCGGCTGTCAAAAGTGTTAAGAGTTTTGTTCGTTAAAAATATTATTAATCCAGGTTGTTAAAATGCGGTTGTAAAACATAAAAAATGTGATCCATGAAATTACGATCTGTCACATTCGGAGAGTTTTCTAGCTCAGATCAAAGTAACACTATTAGGCTACATGATATTCATTATTTTTATTATGGATTAGCTCTTCTAACTTTTTGCTCCCTATAGTATAACCGAACTAAATTATGTTACAGCTAATATTATATTGTTCATATTTTAATGTGCGAATTTAAATAAGTTTCATTTGGCAACCGATCACCATCAAGGGGCGGTACTGGGCAATGGTGGAGGAAGGATACTCTACTTTTAGTAAGAAAAAAAAGCAGACCATAGGCTTTATTAATATCTTCATTTTTTCTTGTATGCCAAATTTTAAAATAAATAGGCTAATTTAAATAGCCTATTTAGATAGGACAAAATAAAAATGAAATGGGAGTATACTCCAACCAGTAGATGGATTGAGACCCCTCAATAGTCTGTCTATAATAGTGCAGACTGGAAAGAAGCACTTTCGCTAGTGCTAGTATTAATTCCGTGCTTACCTGTTAAATTCTATATAATGATTTTACGTCGTAAGTAAATCAACTTACCTCTTACGTACGGTGTAAAGAAAGAAGTCCTATAGCATTTCATCCAGAATTTCTCAATCTGACGCCAGAGATGTCCGTTTGAACTCGATCCCCATTATTTCTAAGGAATTGTTGTTGCATGCCTCATCTGAAACAAAATTATAGGGGCTTTTAGATTTGCAAACACATAATATGTATAGGAAATGGTGTATATATGGGAAGAATGGAGAAAATACCTTTTGTTTTTTGCAATCATATATAAGTATTGGAGCTTGGAGGGGAAGATTTATTACCGAAGGAAAATAATTAGTTTACTCCTCGAAAAAAGCACAGTGGCAAGTGGAAATTACATCGACTCAACAGCTCTCTTGGAGGAAATTAAGGTATTACCACAGTATACATATTAAGTATTACTGGGAAACTAAAGATTAAGAAAATTTTGTACAGAGGCTCTGATTTCGACTTATTATTGGTGCCGTAAATATATGACCAGGGAAATCCCTTCCGTATGATTTCCTTCTCAGGATTTTACATTATGAAAAATCTGTAGACCTCGGCTATGTTTTTTAATAATAATAATAATAATAATAATAATAATAATAATAATAATAATAATAATAATGCTTTATTTGCCAATAGACTTTTACAGGAAAAGTTTCCAGCATCGTCACATTTAACATATTATTTACACTTTAGGCATTTATTTAATGTATTTAAATAATTAGTTATAAATTACACTATTAAATATCATTAAAAACTAATTACACTATTAAATATCATTAAAAACTAATTATAAATTTACAATTTAATGTAATATTAAATTGTATTATAATTCATTATAAAACTACATTATAAAACATTAAAAAACACTATAAACAAAATTTAAAACTTTATAACTTTATTAATATGAGTTTGAATAATAGATCAGTTAATTAAGCTAAAATTCATCTAACCTATAGAGACACCTTTGTATTAGATAATTTTTAAGTGTAAGTTAAAATTTCCATTCTGTTTATTTTTTGTTTCTTTTCTATCGGTAACTTATTGTACAGTAAAATTCCCTTACTTAACGGATCTTTGTATGTTGAATTTTTATTTATTGTCACACTGTGGTAGTCGGTTTCACCTCCTGTGCAGTGAGAATTTATGTCTTTATTTACTGGAGGCTGTTTTTTATCCCTAACATAATATAGTATCACTTTATATACATACATGCTAACTACTGTCAAGATTCTTTTGGTTATAAATAATTCTTTACATGATTGTCTATTACTAATCCCACATATACATCTCAGGCTCCATTTTTGCAACACTAGTATTCTATCCATATTAGTTATTCCCGTTGCACCCCATACTATGTGTGCTTGTATCACTCCATAGTAGAGAATCAGAAGAATTTCAGAACTGAGGTAATTACGGAGGTTCCTTAGAAGGTGTATGTTAGAGCTAATCTTATTACATATTGCACATTTTGATGTAGTATCCTAAATGTTATTTCATTTGGTTTTAATGGTACTACATGATCAGAACACTCTAAAGTTCCATTTAAATTTAATCACACTGTATCAGATTCTATGAGAATTTGTTCAGGTTTCAATCGCCCGTAAAATTCTGATACCATGCACTCTTTTGGCCACATGTCTTCTTTTAAGAAATCATTAAAAGACTGTTCCTCCATTTCAATGTGAAATGAAGAGTAAGATTGATGTTTTGTTTTCATTTTAGTTACCTTAATAGCTTTCAGATTCATGTTCTTGATATGAGAACAGATGTCAGACGAAGTCACATTAGGTTCCAACCGTGTTAAAAATAAGGCCCTCGAGCGATAAGAATTTGACACTGCTTTTAATTTTGAATTTGTACACTGACCAATGGTTAACTTTTTATCACTCTTAGCAACACCTTTCTTAGCAATGCCACTATAAGTCATTTTTCCGCCCATACCACGAGCGGAGCTAGGCAATTGCTCATTCTCTTTCCTAATACCACGTTCAATTTCAGTATTTCTAGACTGCGTGGGGAAAAAATAGTTTTATGCCGCGCACTGAGCTCCTCTCTAATGGGACCCGCCTGGGAAGGTGGAGTTTAGGGTTTCGTCACAGAAGAGATTCAATGTGAAACATAATAAACCTCGCACTATTCAGTATATTGCTCCTAAACTAACATAAACGTTCCTAACCTAACAAAACGGCGGAGCTTGGCTGGTGTGCGGCATAAATCTATCTTTTACCATGCTTTGTTTAGGTAACAACAGATCTATAATTAGTTCTTGGTCTTTCAACCGATTTTCCATCTGATGGTTAAGCTTGTTTACCAATTCCACTTCACGTTGTAATGAAAACATGGACTGAGGTGTCATAACAGACATACAGTTACTTTCACAGTCTTTTCTCCTAATCGTGGATAAACCAAATATCTCAAACTAATTATTCACTATAGTACTCACATCTGTAGTAATGTTTCTTGTTACCAAAATTTCCACTGTAGTCTTCTTACTCAACTTGTTTAATTCATTCGTTAAGATCTCACTTGCTGTCTGCCCGTCCCCATGCGTCATCTTGCCAAAGCTGGAACGGTATTAGGACACGACCGCACTCTACCACTGACACTACCACATGAGCATGTTTGAACCCTGGAATCTCTTACCCAGAGCCGGAAACGCTATCTGCCGACTGTGAGAAAAGAAATACATTGGAAAAAGGAAGTTACAAATTGTTATAATATAGCATTAACTACGTAAGATCCGAAAAATCACCAGCTCTTATTCTGACGGTAAGATTGCGAACATTATACCAGATTATCCATACAAACATGTGAAATAGTGAATGTCGAATGTACGATTTATATCTTCATATGCCCGACTGCCTCTTCCACTTCACCAGAAAAACTAGGCCTATGTGTTTGCAACATTTTTACAAAGGGCCTAAATTACTATATTTAACAATGAACTATAAATAGAAATTATCCATGTAAGTTTAAATAATAATATGGAAAATTTGTAATTGAATAAAACATGGAAAATTGAAAATAATGAATTATTTGTAGCTGTCCAGTTAAGTAGCAAAAGAGAGCTTAGTTGACATGAAATACATTCTGAATCATCATTTCCATTGTAGAAAGGTTGTTAGGAAATATTTAGTCATTTTTTAGAACGGATGTGTTAAAACATATGGCTACTTCTGACTCCAGTTCATGTGATATTATCCTATGTACTGTACTTGCTCATGACAAACACAGAGAAGCGTACGAATACAAAGGCTGCGGTAAGAATGTATACACACATTCATATATAAAGATATTAAATTTTATTAAATGCAAATGAAACTGTCACGTAGTTTGAGTGGAGGTGATGGTAACTGTATATCGGAATCTCGTGACATCGTAGCCATCAAGAGAGAAGGAGGAAAAGCATTAATCCTAGATCCTACGGTCAGATTTGAACAGATTGGTCAACAGACCCTACGTGTGTCTGCGAAGAAAAGGAGTCTATATACTGACCATGTATTCATGTGTTAAAATTCACTCATTTCAGCAGGGGAGGTAAAAGGACTCTCTTTGGAGCTCGAGGCTCAGCATTTGCATGGACACCGAGGACACTCCAAAACTACGACCTTCTTGTGGAGGATATAGTTCATTATTGTTTTAAAATATTAAGAGACTCTCTTTACATTTTGCACAATTATTTATATATTGTGAATTAGTTTTAACTTGTTTGCATAATTGCTGATATGTTTTCTTTTAATATAGATTCTTATTATTTTATGTAAAGAGTAATGTTACAATTTCTGGATCTTCATCTGCTGGGCAGATGTTCTTTTCAAATATATATTTCTTATTATCTGGGAATAATTTATATTGCCTATTAAGTCTAGTTCATTATCTATGGGTAACTTCAGCATAATCTAGATAAATACAATTAATGGTCAAATAGCAGTTACCTGTTTTATCTCCTCTGCAGTTAATTTTCTGCCCAATTGTTCGTTATTTAATTAACTGATTCAGCTCTACCGAGAAGTAAGAAAGAAGGATGTCGCTAATAAAATTCGTCCCCGTTTATTATTAATATACTTATCATCATCATCATCATCATGAATACAATAGTACGAAAGACAAGTCGTGCTTCTGAAATTACAAAACGGATAATTTGAAAAATATTTCACATGCCACAACGATCTGAAACAGAAAACTGGTGTTTGTCGGGAATCACATATTTATCAGAGTAGATCAAAATGTGGAAACGAAGGTTATTGCAAGAGACTGTCAATATATTTCATATCAAATGTTTCCACATATAGGAGAAATATTTCAATGTTAACCGCATAAAGCATGTAGCTTTAACTTTTTGTTAAATTGAGATGTCATTTGCGTCATTGGTTGCAAGTATACAACTTCCTTAAGATGAAGTTCATAAATACCTAACTGTTTCCAATCAAAGTGAGAAATTCTCTTCAACAGTATTAATAATGGTCAGAGTGAATTACGGTACAAAATAATAAGAATTTATACATGGTAGTCGTTGCTGCCAACCGTGAGGAATGGCGCAATCTCTTGAAAGAGTCTTTGGCCCACCCTGAACTGTAACGCCGATGATGATGATGATTATGATGATTATGATGATTATGATTATGATACCTAGTATTACTGAGTTTCAACCTAACCTGAATAATGTATGAGATCAGTTATTAATAGTGCATCGAAAATGGACTAGAGTTACATACTATTTACGAAAAATACATGAAAAATAATTAGGATCATTAACTCCAGTAAGCAGTTGACATATCGGCGAACGTAGTGTAAGCAGATGTTTTGCGTAATTTATTCGGAAACTCAAGTGAACGAAATTACGTCAGGACAAGTGAAAAATACATCAGCATTTCCATTTTGTCCTGAAGAATTAGGTTCAATAATTACCAACCCTAAAATTTGTATACCCTGATTACCATTGAGGACACCACCATGTCACAATCGAAATTTCTAATACAATTCAAGTTTAAAATAAGTACAGCGATTTCCTGCTTCTTCATCTTCCCTATAATTTCTACATGTGATAGGCTATGTTACTTTCGTGAAAATTAAGTAATTAAATTATATAGTGTTTCTGTTATACTGAAACGCTCTCATACTTCCTAGGTTTTATGTATTTCCCTATTCTACTTGTTTTCATAAATTCCTTAAAAATAACTGACAAATTCAAGCTTTCTTCCGACACTAAAACAGGGGTTAACATCCATATTTTTACTTAAAAAACTACATAAACACTCAACATGTTTGCCTTATTTCTAGCCCTTCTACTTCCTTAATATCCCGTCTGGCTCTGATATACACGTGGGTTAATATGGATAACCTTAATCTGTTTCTATTAAACTGGTAAGTTTATAAAGATAAACGGCACGCTTTTTGTAATTAAGTAAAGATTAGAAAATAAACAGTAGGAGAGCAGTAGCTACATACAAAGTTATTACATCATAAACCATGCTTCCGTCATGTACTTACCAGAAAAGATCGCCTAATGAACAACACAACTATTGATACAAGCATTATGATCATAGACAGATACTTGTATGCTTCACGAACTTCTTTCCGTGACTATCAGGTTTGAAACTTCACAACACAAAAATATACCGCAGAGTGCAGTCTTCTGTAGACTGAAGGGAAATTTTTATTCTACAAATTCCCTTTAAGCTAATACGATATGTATACGTCTAGCAACTATTCCTCAAGTAAGCGGGGATATATTATGTGGACACAGTTGTTTTGAAAAGAATAGTAGTTAATGGTTATGGCTTGAAGAATCAGAACAAAAGTTTTCATTTTAGCAGTTCTAATTCATTTCTCTGTCTTTTTCAATTTTTTCTGTTTTTCTTTCCTTCTTTCTTTCTAAGCTTATATAAAATTGACATTCAATAGTTTTACTTCCAGACAAGTAGGGAAACAATAGGATATAAAAGTTTGTTTTCTCTTCTTCAGTTGAAACACTTATTCGTTGTGTTTACATAACTTGAACTAACCAGAAGGAGCATGAATTCGTTCGAACAAGTGTAAAACTGATCAAATTAAATATTGTAGGAAACATTTTTGTTTGTTAAATTAATAATGAATTATGTCTGCAAGAACTCAAGAAACAAACATACTTGAAAAATTAATTGCTCATGTTGCGGATTTTCTTAATAGACAATATTCATGACTTAAGAAATTTAATTTAATATAATTTAATTTAATTTATTTATATGTTTTAACTAAAAATGACATTGGCAAACAGCTTAGAATATACAGATCAACCTGCGATAGTATCAGAGTGCACTTGGTGAGCTTTGCATCGTACGTTAATCCTAAAGTTCTTTCTCTTTAACGTTTTCAGTGAGCTGTTCGTGTGGGAGCGATTTTTTTTTTTTTTTTGCTCTACCTTACCATTAGAAATATTCTACTACTCCATCATGGTTATTGCATTAATTTTATGTCAACATCACATTAGTAATAAAAGGAAATAATAGAAATTACAAAAATATTGTTGAAAAATCGATTCATTTGCCGAAATAAACCGATTTTTGCCGAAAACTGGATATAAGTTTACTTTTCGCGTTTATACATGAGCTCTTTTCGGTTTTACTGGAAAAGTTAAATGAAATTATGAAAATATTTGTCTTTGACACTTTCTAGGTTTTTTTGAAATTCCAGTAACATACAAACTGTAGTTTTTAGTCTTTCCTAGGAAGAATAAAAATATAATCTGGACGTACTCAACTTCTTTTGAATAATAAGTATAACTATTTCCTTCCATATTCAGAAATAAGAATTCGGTTTTTGAATACTGATTATTCATTGTCTGAATAATAATGTTTTACATTAAATAAATATATTAATTTTATGTCTTCCTCTATTCATGTTATTCTTATTGAAAATATTTGAAAAAAATTATTTAGTGATATTTTGGCATGCTCACTATTATAGGCGTACGTCACAACAACATAATCGTTATAATTGTGAACAACGAGGAATATGTCTCTTCATTAATGTATGTATGTATATATATATATATATATATATATATATAATGGGTATATTTGATTCGGCCACTGTATGTTATGTCCGGGATAATATAGTTAGTAGGGCAAATGGTATTTTGTTTATGAACTGAAATATTATTACCAGGTCTGAAGATGAGAAAGATACTGGTTTACAAATATTTGTAAAAAAAATACATTAAGAATGGAAGATCAGTAGTAAAAACACTGTGAACCAGGAAGTTAATAGCGTATATCCTTCTAATTAAGCCCACTAGTTTCGAATGGTCACTTAGATTTTATGTTAACCCAAAAATAACATTAATGAATCTTAATGTCTGGCCTACGATTTTAATACTTGGTTTTTGCCATCTTATACACTCCCAGTTTCTTTCACACAGGCTGGCCATGCAAAAACAAACATTCAAATTAAAACAAACAAACACACACGAAAAACCAACCGACAAACTTACGAAACCAGTAAACACACGTAATTATACAGAAAGCAAAGAAATTAAACGCACTTCCTTATTTACAGTGGCATAGCTATAATGAAATACCCCCTAGCACCATCGGTCTCATCCCCTCGGCCAGTTCCATCCTAAGCTGTCTCACTGTGGACATAAATTTCCCCACCCTTAAAAAATCTTACGTCAATCAATAGATCACACGAGGAACCCAACATGCAACTGGAGTAAGTCCACAGAAACTGGTTGATATATTTGGCCTCAAAGAAATCTATCTCCATAAGTTTGTGCATATTACTGTACTGTCTACTCAAATGGGAACGCAATAGTTTGAATTTATTGCACTTGTTCGCTGAAAACAACTTAGGTGATGAAAGAGAAAACCCATTTGCATACTAATAGCACGAAGCAAAATGGAGATTTTGTTACTAATTTAGATCTACAGGCGAGTGCCTGTTATATTTATGTACACAAATTCCACCGACCTTGGTCGGGATTGAACTTGCTATACAAAGCCAACCAGGTCGACAAGATATTCTCGTTTACTTAAGAAACTAAGGGTGGCGTGCACCATCCAGGAGTAAATCTTACTAAAGTAGTAAATTTAAGACGGAGACCTGGAGTATACAAGAACCAGTACATCTGTCTCACTCTTAAGCCATACTAATGTATGTGCTAGAGTGAGACAGACAAACCGGTTTTTGTTACGTAAGGTTCCCTTCCTAAATTTACTACTTTAGTGCTACTCTTTTAGTAACTTACTCTTTTAGTTGGTGTTGGAGAGCTCAATTGATAGTTACTTCTTTAGTTGTTACTAAAGTAGTAAGCGATTTTTACTAAAGAAGTAGTCGAATTCTGCGCAGAACAGAGCAGAAACGTTAGTGCAGCGCAGCAGAACACGTGCATTTCAATTGCCAGTATTATTCAAGTGCCAGATAATGAAAAGGAAAGGTTCGCTGAAACAATGAATATGAATTTGGGTTGTTCCAAATATTACTAATGACAATCTTCATGTTTTAAAATAGGTCTAATAGTAATGTTTTATTCATTACTAATTTTAATTCCTTCAATTGAGTATTTTCAGTTTAGTAGCCTACGTATGGGTACTGTGATTACAATTTTTGTGCAAACTATTTCTGTATTATAATGCAAACAATTGGAATTTCCAGTTGATTTTCATAATTGATTCACTGTCAATATTATAATTATTTCTCTCATAATAATAATAATAAAGTTCTAAAATATATTAAAATATTTATACTTCCTAAAGTTACATATTCTTCCCCAAAAACGATAAATCGATTATTCTATAGTTGTTTATCATAAATCTCACTATAATGAATTATTAATACTTATTGACTGTTTAACAATATTAATAAGAAGTATTACACAAAATCATGAAAAAGGGGGGATAAAAAGGATAACAAAACTAATAAGGGGCATTATGTTTCTGTCCTTTTTCAAATGCACAGAACATTTACTTAAAAAATATTACCTTATAAAAATAATAATATTACAACTGAGAAATGTAATATTTAAACAAAAAATGGCGGTACAATATTTCGGAAGCTATATACTCCAATAATAATTATGTAGATGGTTGTGTGTTTAAAAATAATTTCAGTGACTACTTCTCTAGATCCTGTGCAGCTTCAACCTCCGGGCCCCTCCTTAAAATTTTCTTTCGGCACTCATGTTGGCATTTTTTTTCTATATAGTTTATAATGCTTCTCACTTTCCTGTCCACAGGGTTAATTAAATAGTTAGCAGCATACTATAGACCTGCAGCATCTGTTATAGTTTATTCCCAAACATGAAAGTCTCGTCTCACTCCACCATTCGAGACTTGGGGGGTCTTTAAGGAATGGTTTTACAATGTGTCCCCTTCTCAATGTACGCTAATCCCAGAGTCAGTCAAATTTTCTTCCGATGTGGCCTGTTTGGACATTTTTACACCTGGGTTAGAAAAAAGGACATATTATTCATTAACACTGCGGGTGCAACTATTGAACTTTTAGCTCTTATAATTATTATTATAATCTGGCATTCGCAATGTTGTGCTTTAAGTTAAGCTATAGAAGTGAAATGTAATAAAATTAATTTACAATAATTACATTAAATCGTTTAACAATGCGAATCACCTATTGTTCAGTAATTCTATGGTTAAGTAGCAGGGGGAAGTGTTTTCTGGGTAGCTCCAAGAACGGAGGCTTTCGTTTATTGGAATGTACTATACCTCGCCGATATCTGTATCCATGTAATTAGCTTGAAATGCATCGTCGTTTTCTGACCCAAAGTTAGGGAGAACTGCAACATCTAAAGGCCGATCCAGCTAGGAAGATATTTGAGAGCACATGCGCTCCTTGTACCGTGCAATGCAAACGTCCCTTCCACTCACTCTCCCCCTCACCTTTGGTGGACGTCATCCTAGTTGGACCGCTCTCCGCAATGATATTTCCACATTTGACTGGCTGAAATCACATGGATGTAGTGAGAATCTGACATCGTTTCTTCCAAACGCCAAAATTTCATGTAAGGATTTATGAGCTTAATTATTTTCGTTATTAAATGCCCTACTAGGTATGGTTTGCTTAATATTTATTAAATCACCTGCCACAACTCTCATTTTTGGTATACAACCTTCTTCATCTCAATAACTTATCCTCAGTTTGAACTATGTAATCCATTTAATGTGATATGTAACTCATAACTCACGCAAATGCCACAGAACACACTTACTCCACAACTTACTCCACCCCCTGAGTAGGAGTAAATATTGGCCTTATTTACTCCACAACTTACTATGTTAGTAACGTACTCCGTGTTGGTGCTCTCCACCACTTGTGGAGTAAGTTCATTTACTCTGGGAGTAAATAAAATTTTTACTTCTTTAGTACAATCCTCTATGTTGAAAGCCGCCGAGTTTAGTTTACTCCTGGTTGGTGCACGCCGTCCTTACTAAAAGAGTACGGTTACTAAAAGAGTAGCTTACTAAAGTAGTTAGAACTAAAGAAGTAAGGCTTACTAAAAGAGTAAATGGCATGAGTTTGGTGCACGCCACCCTAAGGCAAGGAAAGAATATTATTTACAATTTTACAGATGAGGTTTAAGTAATTCAGCAGAGGCTACTTTGCAAAACACTTATTTTAACAAAATAGAAATAATATACCGGTACTTGAAAATATAAATATTGGCTTATATAAAAAATAAAGTGGTTTCTGTCTATTCCGATATGATTGTGCAAAAACTACGAAACTGATAGAGTTGGTATTTTGTACCGGCTCTTATACCCGGAAATAACATTGTGGCTGACTCATCTTCATATTATTTTACTTAACATTATAACAGTTAAAGTTAAATATAAGTTAAATCAGCACAAACCATGCCACTAAAATAATATAAACAGATACACATCGATATTTTTCGGTCTGCTTGTAAACCCAAAGTTCCAACAAATTTAATGAATTTTATTTTGGAGAATGCACTGGAAGTAGATAGCCTTTGCACGACTATTGTATCGAAATAATTATCATGCCAATAAACATTCATTAAGAGAAACGTGGCTTTTTGTCACGTAACTATCAGCTCTTGTGTAATTATTATTGACTAGCTGGCTATTGGTCCTCCGTACCGTGAAAAAGTACTTTGTCCGAAAAACGTCACGAGGAACTAAAGTCGTTTCTTTAGAGCGATGGGGAATATGTCTTCCCACATCTAATTCTAATCTAAATTGCCGGACTTGATTGGTCTCATTTTCTAGCTCAGATGATATGGTTTTTGATAAAAAAAACTGCTCAGATAAATTGCTTCGCATGGAGTCATTCTCAAGCTCCGGAAGACCATAAGACGCACTAAAAAAACGAAGTACGGTTACTTTCTCACAATATTTCTCAGATAAGGCTAAAAATACATTTTCGTCCTACGAAGGACAGGAAACCAGCTCGTTTAAAAAAACCAATTAAGTTGTTGTTGTTGACATTCTGAACACGATGGCACAGATTCTATTCCACAAGTCTTCTCTGAGTTATGTTTGAAGCTGTTGTTGATTCAATTTCTTTTTCTACTTTTTATTACTATTTTCAAAAAATAGTTGCAGTGGGATCTGGAGTGAATGAGAATTGTCGCGTTTTGACCCCATTAATGAAGGGAATGAAATTAACGGAGATAGTTTCGTCCATTAGTTCATGCATTAAAAAAACACGGTCTCGGCTTGATTGCCCGACTTGTGTGCTTCAGGCACAGTAATTGAACTGACTTTATTCAGCGGGCCATTTTTAGTATTTAAAATAAAAATAGTATGCGAATATCTGCAGCATAAGGACGCTTCACATAATTTAAGTTGACTGAGTTTGACTAAGCGCATACTGCATAATATAATAATATTGTAACATTGTATAGTAGAACGGTTGTTATAAAATATTTCGCCATGTTTTAGAGTAGATGGGTAAACATATGGCTGTTTCTGACTCCAGTGAATGGTATTGTCTATGTACTAGCGCATGACAAATTCAGGGAAGCGTGTGAATACAAGGCTGCGATAAGAATTTATGTATACATGACGTTATAAAATTTTATTAAATGCAAGTGAAACATGTTGGACATTTCCGTGAGTATATAATTCAAAGAACTATCACGTAGTTTGAGTGGTGGTAACTTATTTCCTGTTATCTGTGGATAATTCATATTGATAGTTAACTATAGTTAATTGTCCGTCTAAGGGTAACCAACATATTCTAGATAACTACAAATAATATCCAAATAAATATATGTTATCCTACTGTGCGCATATTAATGCAGAAGTTAAGTCGCGGTTTTGAAATTACAAAAAAAGTAATTTGAAAAATATAATACGACACTACAACGACCTGAAAGAGGAAAGTATATTGTCGGGGATCATACAATAGGGTAGACAAATAATCAGAAACGAAGATTAAAGCAAGAGACTGTCATGACATGACTCATGATATTTCACATCAAATGTTTCCTACGTGTAGTAGACAAATTTGAATACTTATAATATTGTACAGCGTTGTAACCAAGTAACCTTGTCGTATTAACTCTTGTTATATTAAATTGTGGTGACATTTGCGTTATCGGTCCAATCAAAGTGAGATATAAATTATCTTCCACAGTATTAATAATGGTGAAGGTTAATTACTCTGGTAGCACTACCGCCCTGGGGTCGACTCAGGGTCTAACAGAATGAGTACGAGGATCAATCCTGGGATAAAGGCTGCCAATGTGTAAGGCTGTCAACCTTACCAACTTGATGTGCCGATTGTCAAAAATCTGGAAGCCTCAACCTCCTGGAACCCTAAGAGATTTTACGGCCTGTACAATGACAACTTTATTTTTACTTTACAAGGTTAATTACGGCACAAAATAATCAATATTTATACCCAGTAGTATTACTCCGTTTTAACCTAATCTACATAATGAGTAGATGAGTTATGAACATACAATAAATTTGAAAAAGGACAAAGAGCTTCACACCAGATAAGGAAAATACATTCAAAATAATTAGGACCATTAAATTCAGTAAGCTATCGACATGTTTCCGAACAAGGAATATTTTACGTAATTTACTTCGATGTGTAACAGTCGGAAACCCAAGTGGACAAAATTAAGTCAAATTTAAAAAATGCATTTATTTTAATTATGTCTTTAAACATAGTTACTAACCTTTAAGTTTTGATTTCCTGATTACCATTGAGAACACCATCATATAATATTCTACTTCTAATTAAATTAAAGCTTAAAATACGAGGAAATACAGCGATTTTCTGCTTCTTCATCTTCTCTAGCCCATGCTTTCTAGAAATGTGATATGTTACTTTTGTAAACATTAAGTAATTAAATTATAGTGTTTCCTTTATACTGAAACGCTCTCATACTCACAATTTTTTAATGTATTTCACCGTTCTAATTGTTTTCCACACATTCTTTAAAAATATCTGATAAGCTCAAGATTTCTTCCGGCACTATAAGATAGTTATAACTATAAGAGAACCTGTACTACGATACCCAACATGTTTGCTAGCCCTTGCAAAATGTACTCACCTTAACCTTACTTAAGCTCCCGTCTGGCGTAGGCACTCACACAGGTTATGGATGACCTTAATGTTTCTATTAAACAGGTAAGTTATATCACAATAATCAACCATATTTTTGTAATTAAGTACTCGATGTTCACAGAGTAGAACAAATACACCACAGTGAAACACTAGTTGTATATCCTACAACATATTACAACGGAATCCATCACAAACTATGCTTCCGTAATGAACTTTATACAGAAGTACGTAGATTGCCTAATGAACAACACAACTGCTGATGCAATATGCAGCAATATGATCATCGACTGATACTAAAAAAAAAAAAATATATATTTATAGTGACATCATACGATCAATTAGCAATATATTATTATAAATTGATAAAAGCGAGCTCTTAAGTCGACATTTTTCATGCACTTAGTACACTTCACTAACGTCTTTTCTTGGGTATCAGGTTGCCAAACTTCACAATACAAAAATATACCAGTAAACTGGAGGGAAATTTTTATTCTACAAATTACGTAGATACTTACGTTTAGAAACTGCATTTCTCATATGCGTGGGGATATATCGATAAAGAAGTGTATAACACAACAGTAATTAATGAGTAAGGCTTATCGAATCAGAACAAAACAAAGTTACCCCAGAAGTATAATTAACTACTCTGCATTTCTCCTTTTTGTTTTCATTCCATTCATTCGTTCACACATTCTTTCTTTCTTTTTTTAGCTTATGTGTAAATTACATTTTACTTTTGAACAAGTAAGAAAATAAGGGAATAAAAGTTTGCTCTTTCTTTTTCAATATCCGTTGTGTTTGCATAAATTCAACAAAACAGGAATACACCTAGCATTAAATCGTTGGAACAACTGTTACTACTGATCAAAGAGGTAGACAAATTTTGCAAATATTAAATATATTTTTATTCCTGAATTACATTCTTCTTCTTATTCCTGTTGTGAAGTTGCCATTTTTAGTGTTTACGTTTTATACAATGTGTGTGTTTTATTATTTTATTTAGAAGACGAAGGCTTCACGCAAGATTAAGCAACTATTGACAACGGCTTCACAAAGGGATCAACAAACATTGGTGAGTGTTGCCCAATAATCTATTTACAGTAAATATATTTTTGTCAGAAATACAAAACATCCCGAAGCTAGTCGATGTATGCTTGCATATTATTTTAATGGTGATGGTCCCATGGCAAAATAAAACGCAGTTGAGTAATTCAAATGCAGATATCCGGGTCATTTGTTTTTCATAGGCAATCCCACGAGAGATTACGAGATTACTGATAGATCTGCGAGAACGAAGTTAGCTAGCAAATTTATCTGACAAAACTAATAATTTTGAGTTGCATTTATTAAGACTGTTCCGTGAATAAAATGTATCGGATTCTATAAATAATAATTATTTTCTTAGGCCTACTTATGTAGTTTAAAATCGGATTCTACAAATAATTATTATTTTCTTACTTATGTAGTTTAAAATCAATCCAAACTTGGTCAGCAGTGTGAGATCACAGTATATTAAATGATCGATAAATGGAATGACTGGAATCACTGTAACCAATAGTGCCTCTGAGAAATAATTATCCTAATTCAGACAAGCTAACACCTGAACAGAATAAAATCACACAAACTGGCTTGCACGAAATTGAAATTACGATTTTAATCAATGCATATTTATATTATTATCTATGTATAAAATTAACATTGCTTCGTCATCGTGTGTCATCATACATTATAATGTTTTAACTTTACTGTTTTCACCTTCCGTTACATAACATCTCACAATTAGTTCCCGCAAATCTGCAAAAAAGTATTTTTTGCGGAGTTATCTTTCCTATGACCATACTAAACGTGTTCCAAAATAAAACATTATTAGGTAAGATTTGTGTATAAATTAGTTTCTGCACAGATTCATAGCATCACTCCACTCTCTTGCTCAAGATACAGCACAGTCTTCTTCCTGCATTTCCGTCAAAATGATAACAAAGGTAAGCTGAATCGCTCATTGCAGTATTCTTTGTTTTGCTGAGTTAAACTATAATTATAATTGAATACTCTTTAATTCAACATTGAGATTTATAAAATTTCTCAGAGTTCTGATCCTAAACCGTAATACTTGTGTCTTTTTTACTTTAATTCAAGATGAGGAAGAGGAACTATGAAGTAGACTATATGTCAATCTTAATTCACTCTGTATTTTCTTTTTGTTGGCATAAAAACCACCCCCGGAGCTCTCGACAATAGGATACTTAGGTCCCAACAACTTTTCGGTGCATTCCTTTATTCCATACATGGGCATTTACTGGTTCGCGAACCACTTGTGGTTCTTCAACTTCCCGCATAACACACAAATTGGCATTGCGGACATTCGGTGCACGTGGTGGATTATTCCCATGTACGAGTCATAATCTCTTTGCAAGCAGTGACGGGTCGCGAAACAGTTCCGATTGAAAGGCGTTATGGCACATTCTAATCCTTCGTATAATAAAATAATTGCATAATTGCAAATACAAAATTCTGTGTATTATTTGTTTCTTGTAGTGTACATTATAAAGTTAAATTAGTGTTTCCCTAAGAATGAGCAACAGCCACTGCACTTATTGTCTGTTTGTGTCTCCATCTACCCGTTCTTTTCGAACTATGTGTAAGTTGACAAAAGTTTGCGGGTTGCGTGTCAATGGATAGGGGTTTGCCCATGTCTGCTTATTCCTTCCATGTCCGAAATCAATGAGAAAATGTGTGTTGAGCTGGCTTTTAGTTCAGCACTAATAGAACTATGAACTGTATTTCCGCTACGTTGAGGGGGGGGGGGAGGGTTGAGTCTCCGGTCCGGTATGCACCTGATAGAGTGAGAGAAACGCCGAGAAAACCTCACTCGGATCGGCTACAACGAGGGTTCAAATCCTAAACTATATATTATAGTAATGTTATCACAAAAATTAAGCGAAAAGCATTATTAAAATAATCCACACTTTAAAATACCTTTTCTTTATCCTAAATCGAGTATGTCACCCTTTTCAGGAATTCATATGTCATATAGTAGTCAATGAATCTGATGAACTTTTTGTGGAGTATTAGGTCTATATGTTATAATGTTCTATAGTTATATTTTACAAAGAATATTCCGTTTATAATACGCATATTTGTTATTGTCCAATAACGTTTAGCATTCCGCCTCAAGGCTGGATTTTTTTGTTAGATTGTATCTTTATAACCAGTCACCAGTCTTAAAGTAGTTCTTTTTGTTGTTCAATCTGGTTCACTTTTTATTTTTGAAGATGCAGTTCGGTATAAAATTTATACCATCTTCAGTTCCCTTTCATATGAGTCGTGTTGCTCTTGGAGAAGCTAATCATAGACTCGCAAAGGTGTATGTTTATAAGATGTGGTTTCGATATATTATTTATCTGTATGTTTTTCAAGCCTATACACATTGTATGGTAATTGTTCATATATGATATGTCAGCTTTTAAAGTGTAAATATCTTTTGTTTTTATCAACTATTTGTACCTAGGATACTAAGTGATTTATAAAATCATTGTAATCTTACATGCTACATCATTTATTATATTTTCAACGAAAATCATAAGACTATTCGTACATTTTAATGGTATTATAATTGACAACACACTTAATGAATGTTTTAATATGTCTACTCAGCATAAAAAGTAAATAACTTATAAATAAATATATTCTTGATCAATAGTTAACTTTAAAAAAATCCTATTGTTTTCCTTGGTGTCTTTGAACTCTAATGAGGGGATAAGGCGAAAAGATAGCTAGTTCAATATTTTATGTTTCCCTCATACTCACCAATATGAAATTTATCAATATAATCTGATACATTTTATTGATGGAATAGTCAATAAATCCCTCTCGAAATTACCCATGAAAACGTTAGATACAATCAAATTTTAAAAGTGAACAACAGAAAATTTCGTGTACCTTTTCATGAACAGTAGGTAAAATACTACGGTAGTATCCAATGTTTCCTTTATAAATACGCCTATCTTTGGCACCAATAACAGAAGGGTGTGCTTTAATATTTTAACATATTCCTATACATTTCTAAAAAACAAGGAAAATATAACAATTGAAATCTTCAATTTCTTTCGATTGTTATCTTGTACTAGTTTTTTGGCAGTAATTTTGGTTTAAACGAATTACTTCTTAATATTGTGAAAGATAGAAAATATTTAAATGTTATAAAAATGGACATACTACTACATACCATCCTTATACTCCACATCAGAAAAAAACATCAAAAAAAAAAAAAAAAAAAAAGAACACAAACAGTCATTTGTGAAAACTTTAAGCTGCCCTATCCATTGATGGAGCTGTTTTCAAAAGCAGCGCTAAACATAATAATGCTTATGTGAAACGTGTTTTCAAATTCATTGCTCCGTGTGATTGTCCAAAAATAATATGATACAGGGGACCCACGGATCGGGAAAATTCCCCTACCAACCCTTATAAAAGAATCCACCCACTTTTGCTATTTTATTCACATCTTACTGACAGCGCCAGGGTACCAAAACTACGTCGAAACAGCTTTAATAAGCCTAAAATAACTTATTCGGATAGAAAATTAAAGAGACGGATTGTCGTCAGTGATTAACCTTCGATTACTATAATAACCGCATGGCTAACTCACTCTCTTACTGACATTATTGTTTATAATTTCTAGACGAGCAAGAAAATTGAAACTTTGCAAAAATATAGCTTTTAACCTATAACCGACGGATTTTTTAAATTTACATTCTTTATTTTCACTCCTGAAAATAATTTTTCACTCACTGATACTAATGTTTAACAAACTTCACGTGAGTTAGAAACTTGTATCTTTGCATAGCTTTTATCCTGTAACCGAAGAAGAATTCCAAGAAGCAAAATTTTTACCCTCCAAAGAACTTTTAAAGGTTTTTTCACTCATTAATGTTTACCCGCTTCCAGATGAGCTAGAAACTGTAAATTTGGCAGATTTATAGCTTTCAGCTTATAATCGATGGGAACAAAAAAATAGTTAAAATTTTAAATTTACCCCCGAATAAACTTTAAAAGTTTTTTTTTCACTCTCTGTCATTAATTTTTAATGGGCTAGAAACTTGAAATTTGGCTTTTAGCCTGAAACCGATGAAAACCTTTCAATTTTAAATTTTTACTCCCGAAAATCTTAATGTTTAATGTTACTCTTTTCACGATGAACTAGAAACTTGAAATTTGGCAAACGTATAGCTTTTAGCTAGCAACTGGAAAGTTCCAAAAAGTTCACATTTTTTATTTTTGCTCCCCCCCCCAAAAAAAATCAAAGTAGGTGTAGAAGTTTTTGGAAGTTTATTGTGGCTGAAGGGCTGGTATACGACAGTCTAAATACACAGACTCCATCTTGGATCCTGGGTCAATTCGTAAAATCCGTCGGTTATAGGTTAAAAGCTATATTTTTGCAAAATTTCAAGTTTCTTGCTAATCTAGAATTATAAACAATAATATCAGTAAGTGAGTGAGAATATCACTAGGGATTTGGGAGCGGTGCCCTCAGCGATTGAAGTCGATAATATAACATATAATTTTGTTAACTTCCAGGTGATTGCAGCTGTCGCTTTGGTTGTCTTGCTGGTCCAGACCTCTACAGGTAGCGTACGGTATGTTGAATACCCCAGCTACTATAACTATCCCGTCTACCCAGGCTATGAATTGGAGAAACTGTACTATGGAGATTACTATAAGTATCCCTATGGTTACCCATACGGCTACAAGGAATACTACGGAGACATACCTTACTATGGCGATGTGTTGGGATACGGTGTGTATCCTGAGATACCGTATTACGGTGTCAATAAATTTCATAAAGCTACTGCTGTCGCCACTCCTTACTCTTCTAACGCTGATGCCATTAGCAATGTCTACGGTTAACGTGCTCGACATGTTGATCCTGCTTTGCCTGCAAATAAGAAAATGGAAACGTCAGTTAACATTATATGATCGACAATTTAGAAAAATTGAAAATAAAACTAAAGGAATTTGTTGTCTTAATAATTCAAGAAATCATCTGTCCGTTTATTTTATATTTTAATTTCGTGATTTTCACAAAGAAATGTCTCTTTAGCTAAGTAAATTTAAATAGTGTAAAGTATTTACACTGAAGAAGTTAGTGGAGCATTTATTTTGTACATTTAACATTTTGTACGTAATGTGGATTCACACCCCAATTACAATAACCCAATATGAAAATTACAGTTCACCAATAGTCCTGCAAATACTCAGTACCGGTAACAAAATAGTAAGTTTGAGGATTCTTCGACACTCTGCATGGTGTATTTTCTTTTTTGGAAACACGAAATATTACATTTTTCATGTTGTAATGTTCTTTAAAATCTGTAGAATTCACATATAAAGTCTATTTTTTTCAATTTAAATAATATTCGAAATGAAAGAAGCTCGTGAAGAAGTGGACACTTATTTAACAAAAAATGGCATCATTTGAACTGGTTACATGCAAGAATCGATAGGTCGATCTCATCGCGAAACAGTGTAGGCAACCTGGCGATGTTGACGGTGGTTATGGTTTTGTTGATAGAGCTATCTGTCACCAAACTAAACGAACCTAAGCTAAGCTAAGCTAACGTAACCTAACATAATTACTACAAACCTAGATTATGTCACAAACCTCACACGTTTCACAAACCTTTGCTGTCTGTCACTAGCCTCGCACTTGCATTTCCCGCGTGTAAAGCTATTGACAGTATTTTACGAAGCTACAAAAATAAGTTGAACAATCATAGCCATCCTATCAGAATGTTGGGAGAGCTGCGTAATCCGCGAAGCAACATCGATCAATCTTCGTGAAGAGTGTCGAAGAAAACCGGTAATATTTGTAGTAAAAGCCTTTTCACAGCAATCTTAAAACTACTAGGAAGTACATGTTTTAATTTCCGAGTGGTTTTTAAAAAAGTTATACCAGCATAACCTGGAGATTTTTCAAATTTAATAAGGTATAATTGCAGGGGGAATGTTTTAGATAGTGACATGAGTAGGTGTTTTCCACCCTAGAACCAGCCCTACAGTAAACAACTATGTATGCCTCACTGTTAAGTCGATATGAGTAATGTGCTAGAGTGGCCGGTTCTAAAGGCAAAATAACTTCCAGAGTATTCATGCCTTGGATTTAGCAATTTTATTCTACAAGTCAAATACAGTATCAACCAAATATTTTAACTGTATAGGTTATTAATTAATTTCACATGCATAAATTTTTGGTTAGACTAATATGAATGTTATATTAGGGTACTAAAAGGAAAAGTGACTACAGAGATTTTTTTTTAAATTCAGTCGATGTTATTTTATACTTAAATGTTAATTTTAAAGAGATACTGAAAAAAAAGCGATTCCCATAACATTGCAATCGGCATAGTAAAACAGAGATTCTACTAATTTGTCTTGTCAAGTTTGTAAACTTGAAGTTATTTGGTTAAATTTTTTCTAAGCCGAAAAAATTCTTAAGCCTATACTAAAGTTAGCTTAACGAACTGATATGTAAGGTTGATTATTATATAATTATAAAAATATTTGCTTTACTTTTCTCACAGCACAGCATAGCCTACTTCTTAATATTCTACTTATTGTTATTAATATAATAATAGGCCTATTATACATGTGATAAAAGTAATGGTTATAATTAAATTATTATTACAATTTAAGTAGTGTGCAGTATTTCTCCAGAAAAAAAAACATAATACGCCAATGTTATTTAATTTGTAGACTTATGTCTACCTTACTTTGTCATTCAAACTAAGATTGCCTATTTGAGGGAATATACTGAAACGTAATGAACATATTACTGAATAACTTCATTTTATTTCATATTTACTCCAGTCTAACCTATAAGCATACTGTGAAAGTTGGAAGAAATAGGCATATTTGTTACTTAGCATCAACTATAGTTTCCGATGGACTTTGAGATAGGCTTCTTTGGTTACAGTCTTGTTTTGAGACAGTGGAATGAGTAGATATATTCCGCTCTAGAATCGGCCCTAAAGTAAACAAGTAAATCTGTCTCACTCTAGCACATTCTTATTATCTACTTAAAAGTCAGACAGACTTACTTATTTACTATAGGGGCGGCTCTAGGGCGGACAATATATATCCGTTCCATTGTCTCAAAAGACTCTGACCGAAGTTATATTTAAGTATGGATATAAATAAGCATTCATGAACCACAGATTATTGGTTCATACTCCTATTTAAGTAAGTTTATGTGTCTTCCTGTAGTTGACCCCAGATCAATAAATTTAATATTTAATCCAGGTAAAATTTAAAGGTGACATAAACCTTAAGAGAGGGAGAGGAAGTTTCGTATGATTTAGTTTGTAATAAATGTAACACTGCACTGACACTGAATTAACTGCGTGCAGGAGAAACATTTTATGATGTACGGTACACACTGTGTTAACATGTATGCTGTGTACTTTGATTGTTTCGAGCACAACACAACCCTGGGATTTAGTGTTCACAGTTCCACTGCAACTACTAAGTCAAAATGTATAAGCAAGTTTTCGCCTCTGTACTAGTGATTCTGATCGATGGATAACGAAGTTCTGTTGCTGAATACGAACAAATTTTGGATTACAATGCTGAATATGGTTTTTATTAATAACTTCTAATATAAAAACTGCGTAAGGCTGACAACCTTACCACCTTCATGTGCCGAATGTCCAAAATCTGGGAGCCTCACATCCTGGAACCCTCTGGGCCTCCATGGCCTGTATAGGGATCACTTTACCTTAAAATATAAAAACAGTCAAAAATACATAGAATTGTTAATTAAAATATGTGTTTAAATGTTTTGTGTTAATGTTCGATCACAGTGATGTGACCTTGTCAATTTATTTCTCTCACATAATATATTTCATAATATCTGTATCTGGTACCCTATGATCCCCAGGTGGGGCGAAGGGGCCTCCAAGTGGAGGTTTCATTACCTATACTAATTTTGATATGCTTATTTTCCGAGAGAGGGTAGAGGGACAGGTGGTAAGCCCATCGCCTCGCATTTCATAATATAGTATATCATAAATTTCATTACTGAATTTATCTGTTGAAGAAAATTAGGTTAATATTTTGTAACCAAGATTAATTATCCTAATGCATTTAGCAATTTTACTCTTATAGGCCTATACAACAATGCATTAGGATAATTAATCTTGGTTACAAAATATCGACCTAATTTTCTTCAACAGATAGATTTAGGAATGAAATTTATGATATACTATATTATGAAATATCATATTATGTGAGAGAAATAAATTGACAAGGTCACAGCACTGTGACAGAACATTAACACAAAACATTTAAACGCATATTTTAATTAACAATTGTATGTATTTTTGACTGTTTTTATATTAGAAGATATTAATGAAAACCATATTCAGCATTGTAATCCAAAATTGTTCGTATTCAACAACACAACGTCTTTATCCATCGATCAGAATCACTAGTACAGTGGCGAAAACTTGCTTATACATTTTTTACAACGTGTACTAGTTGACAAATTTTACAAGCTTCACAATGAAGTTTATCAATAAGTCAAAATTGTACACGAAACAAGTGTCAAAGATAAATTACTTATTTTGGCTGTGCTTACCATTTTCATTACGTAACAAGATCTGAATACACTCTCTTTTTTACCGCAGTGATTGTGTTGAAATCTGAAACAAACAAAGGCAGCGCGAAACCTTATATGACAATACCAAAAAATAAAATATAAATAAATAAATAAAAATAAAAATAAAAAATAAAAGTGTTAATCATTCATTTTATTTCCTTATTTTCAATCATTATAGTGTAATTGCCAACGTTGTACAGTACAGTCTGAGTCCTATAAAAGTTGCTCACTGCAACGAACTTCATAATAAATGTATACTTATTCATTTGTTTTATGTGATCCTCGACTTCAAAACGGCGTCCAGATATAGTCTACCTACGTTCGGTACTTCCCTATGAAAAATAAAAACGTATAACTCTTTGTCTGCATAAATATATAACTAACGTTCGTTGTGGTGAACAATTCGTTATAGGACTCATGCTGTACTGTGCAACTTTGGCAGTTTCTATCCTTTGTGTACTCCAGTCGTACTTAATATAAAAGATAAGTACAATAATGTATGTAGTAAAAAATCTGCCTATAAACCACTATCAAAAACCAGATGAGGAAATAGTGACTGAAAACGAGATTTATATATTTCAACAGTGCAATTATATTGCGAAGCAAATTAAATTGTACTGTTAATTATGCTATATAAGTGTTCTCTGAAACATTTATAAAAAAAATTGCGGATTTTTATACAATATATATTATGTGTGTCCAGAAATTCAGTATGATAAAGGATTAAAATACTAAAAAGTACATATATACCAATATTACATTAATTTAAAAGTATATACAAATCTGATTGTATTATTTCTTCATAGGTTTGCACCAGTCAAGTTAGTTTAAAAACACCATTTCTTAATTGATTAATTATTCTATGTACATTAAAATAAAACATTATACAATTTTGTTGTTATTGAAATATTCCATGTCACAATGTTCACAAAATAGTCGTCACTGTCTATATATAGTTTGATACAAATGCAAGAGTGGATGGCTTCACTATTATGCTGTTGTATTTTGTTGTATCTCGTTTTCAGCAACGATTTTCCTGTCCTATTGTTTAGAAGATATGCATTTTGACACTGGCATGTGTCATCTACTGTCTTCAGTCTGAAACTCTATTTTATAAATAGCTTTAGTATTTAAGAAATTCATTAATTTAAGTACTGTACACTACAACCAATTCCGAGGTTTCATCAGTAGGACTCTGTCTAGGGCACCCAAGTCAAGAAAGTTAAGATCGCATGGACCATTGCTTTGTGTAGGTTGAGGCAAATGGGAGATGGAGCGAGGCGTTACTCGTTGCCTCAACACGTAAACATTCACACATTAGGGTACGAAATAATTCTCATTTACAGTCATAAATATAGTGCATTAAATTTCTAGTTTAGAATTGGTTTTCATAGCAATGTGTATTTCGATTTACGTTATAAACTTATAATCTACGTTTTAATAATCTGAAATAATTTTTGGCTCCTGAGAAGAAAAGGAACTATTATATATTCAACCTATATTTTTTGGTTTGCTCCACTTTTCTAATGTGATTCAGTATATCGTCTTAACAAGGTCAAATGAGAAATGCTCGTAACCAGAAACCTCCTAGGAAACTTTAATAAGGGAACTTGAAATCGACAGTATAAAATTAAAAATACCTTAATTTGAATACATATCAATGGTGGAATTTAAAAAAAAATCATGTTAGTAAATTTTAAGAAGACTGCCATCTCATAGGGTAAATCTCAAAATAAAGGAATAATTATTATATTTTCAAAATTAGCGACACAAGGAGTGAATGCTCGAAACGATAATACGTTTTATTAGAATGGCCATGGATTATTAGTCGTTCGGAACCACATGGCACACGGGCTGCACAGAACCAAGGTAAGGTTTACGTGGGACAGACTTACTCAACATCAATATGTGTGCCATGTCGTTCCGAACGACTCAATGACTCTCCTAAACCCACACCATGTAAAGTAAATAACATTTATTTTCATTCCAGCCATAATCAATCATTGCAATTATCAAATTTCCTTTCAAGTTATACTGAGTACCAGCAACTTTTTGAGAACTACCCTCAAACTATTAACTCCATCTTCATGTTAATATTTTAAAAAATAATCCACATAGACCTATTGTGTTCATGTTGCAATCCATTCGTCTTTTAATAAATATTTATACTTTATTTTTGATGATTATTTATATTATATTCTACTGTGTTCATATTGCCATACATTCGCCTTTCAATGCATATTTGTACTTTATTATTGACGATTATTTATATTATATTTTATTTAGCCTAATTATTACAAAAAATAAAAATAAATGTCTTTAAGTATTCATTATAAAAAACTTGGTATTTTTAAATATTTAAATAGCATATGATAGCCCTATTCTTTTTTAAACATTTTGTTTGACAAGTTACGAAGTTGTAGGAAATTTGTATGATTTTAAATAATTCATTATTTAGTGATGACAGTTTCGGGTTCTGACTAAAGATACTTAAAATTATTTATTGATCTATTCTTGTTGCATTTAAAAATTCCCGATGAAATTTTTCAGCATACTTCGCCTCTTCAGAAACATTTTGTAAGTTTGTATCATTAATTTACTTTGTGTCAAAAGAGATCATCTATAAAAAATAAGGTGTTGAGAATTTGCTATCTGATTCCGGGTATTTCATTGCCATTGATTCCGGCAATTTTACTTACTTTTGCCTAGGAGCAGCAAACCATCATTACTCATAACCAGGCTTTAAAACTTAGTGCCCGAACCCACAGAGGGAGATGATTCCGGTTACCAACAACCTGAGTATAGGGGGTGGGGGCGATTGCGTAGGCTGATAAGACAGTCATTGATGGTAGTACTGAGAAGTCAATACGCTCGTAGTACGGTGCCTCTCAAATTGGTCAACAGTGTACCTTGTCATTATGCGTGTTTATAAATGTATAATACGTGTTCGGAATACCGAAAGTAAAGTGTTCTAAAACGCAAACATATATTGAAACATTTGGGAGGGACTATTACACACAAACAGGAAAACGTAACGTTTTGCATGCTTGTAATGTGAGTTTAGAGAATGATAAGTTATTTTGTGGTCTTTCTATACCTGTAAACCGCTTTGTTTACTATCACGTGAACTAGCATATGGTAGCTACCGCATACGCCGAGCAAAGTCTGTACAGTACAGTTGCTGTTAACATATTCGATCGGGCACTAAGTTTTAAAGCCTGCTCATAACCTACTATCTCTATTTACTTTTTCGCCTGAATTTCCTTACTTTTGTTACTATTGTGTTGATATTTTGCTGACTTCGTAATTTAGTTCGATTTTGTGACGATGACAGCGAAGAAGAAGGAAAGATATTTTATTTACAAAAAGGAATAAGGAAGAATGGTCGTGGTGGCGGATATTAAATACCCAATATTTTGGCGGAATATTTGCGCAGCATTCATGAATGTCCAGGAACACCACATCGCAGAGTATCGCAGAAATGCGTATTCAGCCATGTGTATGAATGAAAGAAGATTGCTTTCTATTGTTATGTATACTAAGCTTCCTGGATTGCATTTCCATATGCCATGTAGTAAGAAGAAATCCCGATGGAGAAAACTAACCACCATTTCAGAATATAAGTATCAAAAGGCTCTAACATATGATGTACTATATACTGCATTTTTAGGCGTATTCTGATTAATATATCTGCAAGAAATGAAACATATTATTTTTAAAAATTTGATTGATTTTAAGTTTATTTAACGGCAGGGATATACGGCTACAGTAGGCCCGTGGTTGGGCCGGAATTTTGGCCCGCAGGAGTTCTTTTAAGTACCCGTAAAGCTACAGACATAGACCTGCCACATTTATGTACACATAAATGCCATCGACTTAGGCTGGGATCTAGGACACAAAGACAACACTTTACTGACTGCACCACCCAGGACAATTATTAAAAAGAAGTATTATAGACGGCAGAAAAGTTCCTTTTAGCTGAGACGGTAAGTATAAATCCTGCCTTAAAGTTTTAGTGACAAAATCCATATTAACAAAGTTACAGGTGTATGCAAAAATTACTGCCTATTTTCACCGCTTGGCCGTGAAATCCGTTTAAACTAAATTACATTGTAGTCTTGACGTATAGCTCTAAATATCCTTTAGTCAATACGGTACACAGTGTTGTGATCCGTGTATTATATATATCTTGTGACAATGATTTAAAACTATTTTGTCCGAGTACCATAAAAAATAAAGTCAGAAGTACAATTTCATAGGGCAGATATTGATTATATATTCATATTTATGGCGGTATTATATGCTTTAGAATCATTAATTATTTTTTATGTTTGTAATGATCACTATACAAATATAATTTCAAGAATAAAATAAAATTCATTGCGATTGAAATATATTACCACAGCAAATTACACATAGATTAAAATCTAAAATAAATGGAGTACCTCCTGGAATGTAAGATATACCTTTCCGGAGAAATCCCTATGATGACTTGTGAACATTTGTGAAGTACGAAGTGAAGCACGATTATTAATGTAAATTGTGAACATATGCATAATAATGGGGCAGACACTTTGAGTATTGGTGAAGATATTGTAAGCACACATGCACATACTTGCAACAAAAGAACTGTCGGTTGGAAATTATTCCCTAGCTAGTTTCAAAAACATCTTCAAACTTAAAATCAATATCTGAGATGTTCAGAAATAATTAAAACAGAACATACAGCTACGTAATTGAAGGGTCACATATCCGCAAAATAAAAATAGATGTCTATGATGGCAAAACAAGTTAGCAGACACTTGTGGTATTAAAAATATTGTAATATCTGAAATATAAAAGTTCTTTAGTGCTACGAACAGAACAATACGCTTAAGATAGAATACTTGATCACTGCATAGAGAGTTCTACTGAAGGAGAATAGAAGTGATTCCAAGTGAATAATTTTTATGCAAAAGTTTATAACATTGTACCATTAAAAGAGACTATGCTTTGAATGAGGACTACAATAACAGGTAAATACACTATAAGCACTTATTTATGTGCTGTTATTTTATATTTGAAATTGTATTTTCTTTAATGAGGCTCAATAACCGAATATTTCGCCCAGGGATTTTTTCTGAAAGAAATAATGCTTAACTACAAGGCTAACATATGCTATTATGCTACTCATCTCAACTCTTACAGTAATTTTAATTTATAAAGAAAAAAATTATGTTAGGCCTCATCCAGAATAACGTTTACAATATTATTTAGCCTGTAAGTAATATACATATATACATATATATATATATATATATATATACATACATACAAACATACATACATGTACATACACACAGTAGAACTCCAAACATCGGGATTGCCAATTATCCGGACTAATTTTAGAAAATTTTCGAAATTATTTATTCTGTGACAGAAAATACTTTTCATGAATGTATTTGGCAAGACTGAGCGAAACATATAATATTCTGCTCTTTATGGTATCAAAAGTTAATTTTTAAATTTCATTGTAGAACTAATATGTGCGCCCAGTTCTACTCATGTACTTAAAAATAATATTGATTATATTTAAATATTTGTGACTTTTGTTCTTTAAACAAGTTATTTTATAGTTTAAATATTTGTAATGTTTGTTCCTATAATGCTTGTAGTGCTGCACTTTCATAATAACATGTGACTGGGATGAGTTTTACGCATGATACATTATCCAGTTTTCTGCATATCCGCAAATAGTTCGGATAAGTATAGATCCACTGTGGGTGTGCGTGTATTTGCCCACGTATCAATAACAATAAATAAATGAAGCCATTAGGACAGCATCTTCTTGGAAACGGTTAGTAAGTTCCTGAGGAAGGAATAAAAGGAATAAAGGCTAAAAGAAACTACGAAAATATTTTAGAAAGCTAAATTGAAAATGTGAGTAGGTTTCAAGGATGCTACGAAATAAAATTTTCCAATGCATCACTGAATGTAAACCCAATAAGAGAGAAACTGAGGCAACACAAATATGGAAAGGATTTAAAGGAAGAATAGACTGGAAATCTACTCCGTGTTGTTTTGATGTGAATGATAGGAGAGATGATCATGCATGATGATGGCTATAATACTATATTCTTAGTTGAGGTAGTCATTACTTTTGTTAATAACAGTTCAATAAATGTGGAAAAAAAAGTTCAAGGAAACAGTTAGCTTATGCCTTATACCGTAGTAAGTAGCATGTGATGCCCATTCCTTCTTTTCTTAGTTGAAATAATATTCTGCTTGAATTACGAAGGAAAAATCCAATCGTCTGAAAAATGAAAATATACATTGGATATTTCATCGCAAGACAATTATGGAAGCAGTTATCTTAGGGTTTAAAGTGAGTAAAATTAGAAATTCATTGTACATATTTGTTTATTTCCGTGTTTAGTACAAATAAGCACTGAACATACTTTATATGTGTTTAAATATAATAAATGAAGAAAATAAATAGAGAGTTAACAATTCAACAACACATAAATAATACTGTTTGTACCTAGGAAGATGAATGAGAGGAAGTGGACATTTTGAAAAGATTTATTTCAGGAGAAGATACGAACATTAAATAGAAGTATCAGCATTAAAAACAAAAAATTCAGCTGCGACTAATTTCATTAGATAATGCAATGCAAGATCCATATAAACAGTCGAACTGGATCCTTTTGTACTACCTGACGTTAAAAGGATTTTTTTTTTCATGAAAACTTATCTGAAGTCTCTTTTTAAAACAAATCAATACTGAGTGGCTATTTCGGTGATATGCTCTGTACAGACGCAAAAGTGCAACTAACCAATTGTATTTAGTTTAAACTTTGTAAAAACCAGCACTGAACTGGTTGCTAACGGCATCAGAGCTTGCATAGTATGGAGTAGCAACTGCTGTAGCCTTGTGCTGAGTGCTGGCACCAGCCGATGGATATCCGTAATAATCAGGAAGAGGATATTCCACGATCTTCTCTGCCACTGGGAGGATAGGGTCAACAAAAACCTTTTCGCCGTATGGTGGACGGAAGGGATATTCAAAGATTTTCTCGCCGACGTATGGTGGGATGAAAGGATATTCTACAATTTTCTCGCCGACGTATGGTGGAACGAAAGGATATTCTACTACCTTTTCACCGAAATATGGTGGGATAACAGTGTCAACAATCTTTTCTCCAAAGTATGGTGGGTAGAAAGGATATTCAACGATTTTTTCTCCGAAATATGGTGGGATTACAGTGTCAACAATTTTTTCTCCGAAGTATGGTGGATAGAAAGGATACTCAACAACTTTTTCTCCAAAGTATGGGGGTATGACGGTGTCTACGATCTTTTCTCCAAAGTATGGGGGTATGACGGTGTCTACGATCTTTTCTCCAAAGTATGGTGGTAAGAAAGGGTATTCAAAGATTTTTTCGCTGAAATAAGGTGGGATTACTTTGTCAACAACCTTTTCTCCGAAGAATGGTGGCACAAAAGGGTATTCGACTATTTTCTCCCCGAAGAAAGGTGGGAAAGCTGGTACAACGGGTTCTTCGATGATCTTTTTTCCGTAATATGGCAGCAATGGGTCAGCAATAACCTTCTCCCCAAAGAATGGTGGGACCGGGTACTCGAAAATCTTCTCGCTGAGGAATGGTGGTACGACAACACCGGTCTGACCTAGAGCGGCCACAGAAGCGAGGATCACAAGCACCTGAGGAAGTAGAAGTAGATTCATTAAATTCTAATACTATTTTTTATTGGCATATTTATCATACACTTAAGAATGCTCTTTTGAGAACGAAAATTCAGTGAATTAAATAGCCTATATTAGAGTCAACTTAAAATTTTGGAAAGGAAAACAGCTCTTCTGTGGCTGTTAAAATGATCCAGGCGTACAATACAGATCACTTGGCCTTCCATGGTTTTCAAAAATCACAATATTTTATATATGAATATTACTAAAATGAAAATATTACTTGAAAAGATGACATATTAATGTATTAAGTAATCACTAGACATATATATCTACTGAGGAAATATGTAAGTTCCAAAATTAAATCATTTTATATTTTGAAATTCGCTTCACCTATGGTGTTCATATCGCTTCAATCGGTTACAAGTTCATGGACTGGCAGAAAGGAAGGTCTCAATTACTTAGTTGACATTCTGAACTTCTATAAATTTATGATTTTATTTCCATATCGTTATACTGATTTACTTATTTTAATATTTGAAGTGGTGTTACATTTATATCGATCTTCCTAAAGGCAATTAATTAACGACGTAAACAATTCAGGAAAGCGGATTTTGGGTTCAATCTTTTCCAAAGGAAAAACTTATTTGGCAATGGAGCTCATTCAACAATCAGGTAATTCAGACACCAGGAGTGATTTTAATAGAAGTGCTAGGCATGAGTTCAATAGATTAATTAGGAAAGAATTTAGGCTAATAGAATTATTACGTACGCGTTTAGCAAAATTATAAGGTACGACTTTTTTAGACTTGCTAATCGAGTTTAGTTACTAGTCACGGATTTAATAGAAATGCGGCAGAAACTGAACGTACATAAAGATGATCGAAAACTATATAACTGTAATCTGAAAAGAACGTTAAGAATTGCAGACGCATTAAAATCAGAGGATGGTAGCATCTTAAGGTAAAAATATTGATATACGGTACTTCTTCAATAACTGTGAAAATTCTAATAGTTTCATATTTAGACATAATTTGTAATAATATTGTGAATAATAATAATATAATATTAATAATAAACAATATTATAATAAATAATATAGTGTAAAATGGAATAGTTTAACTTTTTCACTGGTTTCTGAAATATACATTCGTCACCGCAAAAAAGCATAAAAACTTAATCATAAAATTAATAGAGCAATATTTTATGTTAAAATGTGATGATTTTTATCGACACGTCATTACAGTAGTCATTTACGGAAATTGATAGTGCACTGATATTTTCTTATTTATTTCAAATTTATAATCCAATGGTGAATTCAGTTGATGATTGATCATATTAATAAATTCAGCACTGGAAGGGTTAAGGTATATATTTAAATAATACAAGATTTAATAATAACCTGTTAATTTGAACTTTCAGGATACCTCTATATTGCTTTATTTGTACAGTAGGGCTTTCTCTCCTTGGAGAAACAATAAATAAATAAATAAATATATTGCTTTATTTAACATATAAATTACGTAAAATCAAACAATGTACAGATAAATGATATAAATTTTAATTTTATTTAAGTTAAGGCATTGGTATTAATTTAGCTAATGTATTAAAATAAGGTATATTAATATTTAGCTTTGATTTATTTTGGGAGTAATATTATGAGGAGAATCTATTTAGTGAATATTTTTTAATGCTTAAGACCCACTCAGGTCTACTCAACTTGAGATATCAATTGAACTAGATGAAACCATTAAATCTGAATTCAATTCAGACCAAGAACTTGAAGTCAAAACTATAAGAGTACTTACTTGTGCTGCCATTATAGAACTTTGTGTATTGTTGTTCTCCGGTTACGGAATTGAATGATGCTCTCCCCTAGACTAGAGGGTGATTTATACTAGAAAGTATTAGGTGTTATTGTTTACTAATTAAACACGTCTTTGTGTGATTGGGCTCGAGATGGCTACATTCCGAACTCAAGATTTTGTTTATATCAGTATATGCCTAGGAATCTGTTAGTAAAATGTTGTATGCTGACACGATTTTTACCGGTTATGTCATACTGCCAATGTCAATGCTCTTTCGTCATACAATTTTATCGCAAAAGCACATTTTCATATCCGCGTAAAGGTAGACAAACTCAAGGCAAGGAAAAACGTGTTTCATTTATCTCATAGTGATATGCATCTTTTGCAAGTCTTGCAAAGATTTCACGTAAGTTTTATGTTGAAACACCTTTGTGACGGAACTGAACCGAGATAATGTTGAGGAAACATGCAATATTTTGTTGTGTTTCTGTTGCCAACTTCATGCTTTACAAAAGGTAGTAAACCAACGACTCTTCCTTGTTTTAAAAAAGCACAAGATCTGCTGACTTTAACAGTATATATGACAGAACTAGAAGTGTATATAAGACATTATCTTTCTCTCATCCATCTCCTATCTTTATCATTCTCATGAATAAGGGATTATTTTCATGTATTATGGAAGAAAATATACGTAATACCTATCGTATCAAGAACACCAGAAGTATTCCATTCTCTATAAGACTTATATAACATGAAAACATTTCTTTATTTTGCAGCTTTAAAGCAGATGTTTGAGTAGGGAAAAATTGCCTCTTGGAAGTAGAGTAAGAAGACTATTCAATAGCTAAAGTAAACAAACAAACAAACAGTACGATTTTATCGTTAACATTTAATTATAATGTTATTTTCTAACACGGTTTTTCTTATATGTTTAAAATTGAAAAGTCAATACTTTAATGAGAGGAATATACACCACTATATAACTGAGAAGCTATATCAGGTTTAGTGTCCTGCCTCTATTTGTATTATAATTCACATTATAGATAATTATATATCATTATTTAAGAAATTTATCGGCATTTCATTTCACCTGAACGATTCCGTTTTTGCAAATTAAAAAAATAGAAAATGAACTGAACGATATTTTAAAATCTAGACAGTATGTTATTGTATGGAATTTACCAGAGCTTTCAATTGAATACTTCAAGAACTGTTATTAGACCTGCTTGAAATAGATTAAAATACCCGTCACTGATATTTTTCAAGCCATATTAAATCACCGGTAGTGTGTAACTTCCATACTTAATATAAGATTACAGTATTTTGATGAACAATTTTATTGACATAAATATTTTTATGTATTTTCGAAATTTTATTAGGCCTATACACAACAAAAGAACGCGGATTTTAAACTATAACATTTTGATGGTATCTTAATGATGATAATCTCATAAAATTTAACTCTCCAAATATTCAAATCATATTTCACACTAAATTAGTAACGTTTTAATATTTATTTACTGTGAAAAGTTATCAGCTTATATTTAACTGTAAAATTAAACAGTTTCCCTTGTTTCAGGGAATCGTATAGGCCTATCTATTAGTAGTTCATATTTTTTGTTTGTTTCATATTAAGTTGTTAGTTTATATATTCTCTCTGTATTGTATTTATGTCTTGTAAAATAACCTGCTTGAGTGAAAGAGAAGACCCTATGGCCATAACTTGACCAGGAAAAGAAAAATGTTAGCCTATTATTTTCATTATTATTATTATTATTATTATTATTATTATTATTATTATTATTATTATTATTATTATCATTATCATTAATATTATTATCATTATCATTATCATTATTATTACCATTATTATTATTATTATTTTTAAAGAAACTATACCTCGAACTTTTTAATAATAATAATAATAATTTATAACAATTATAAGGCAGTATCATTGCTATCCTGACCTAAGACATTATGCCACTATAAAATTCACAACCCTGATCTACGTCACTACAAAATTCGTCTGTAACATAAAAGCTAATACTTTCATGTAATTAAGAGCCAACTGAATTTTCCATTTTGAATTTAAAATAGATGTGGGGGTAATCGATTAGCTAATTTGACTGATCTATGATTCATGAGTATAATATTGGTATGAGTAAGGTATAATGTATTAACATTATAAAACCTTTCGCAATGGCAAATCTGTCCTATCTATATGCAATGTCTGAGCTTGTATTTTTAGACAATAATTCAATATTGATGATAACGTGGTACGAGGAAATTCAGATAGATCCTAAAGAGAATACTTGATAATTACCATAATTAAATGACAGGGCAATTAATAATTATTTATTAATGTGGCCAATCTACGATGCCGATATTCCATGACATAATATAGCATTACAACAGGGCTGCGACCACATCGGAATTCTAAAAGCTTCAGAAACAGTGGCAAATTTGCCGAACTCATCATACAGAAAGGAATCGTGCCGTTATATACCTATAGTACGGTTACTAAGAAACAGCTACATAGTTATAAAGATAAAAAATTGTTATACTGTACTATAGAATCCCAGGGAACGATACCGGACTACATATTTTTATGTATATTATCACACCGAATAGCGAACACATCAATAGGAAATAGTGGAATGCATCATATCTGTTACTATATTGTACTGACTGTATTGTATTGTATACTTTGGTCACAGTCTCTTGAGTCAATGAAATGGGTAGACAATATTGTGCTCTCTAGAACCGGCCCTAAAGTAAACAAGTATATCTGTCTCACTCTAGCACGTTACTCGCATCTATGTAAGAGTGAGACAGACTTACTTCTTTACTTTAGGGCCGGTTCCAGAGCGCACAATATCTACCCATTCCACTGTATCAAAAGACTGTGACCAAAATATACTAGGAGGTGCCCGCGGCTTCGCCCTCGATTATTTACTCATCTGCTAAATGTTTTATTTAAATAATTTAAATAAAAATAATTAGAATAATATATTTATTTAAAATGACATAGATTTTTACATAAAGTGAATGAAACACAGAACTTTATCTTTAATTATACAGTCAAACTCCGTATAGCAATATTTGTGGGGCCTAGCAGATTGCATCGTTTTATGGGGGATATTGTTATATTCAAGGGCTGTCATGAACCTCATATTAGGAAGACTACGAGCAGAATACTTTGCAATCTCTGGGATAATAGAAGGATCATACGTATGAAGAAGAGAAAAATAATTGTTCATAAAGTAAATTCTTAAAGACCGCATATGCTAGAAATTCCGAACTCGTATAGAGTGAAGAAGAGGAAAGAAAAAGCAAACTCGCCATATAGCTAAGGCAAAATTAAAGTAATTTGATCGGTATGGTGTTTTAACTACAAATGAGTGCAAATTGAAATAGCAAACGAACTCAACGTAGATGTTTCTGCACATGTAAGGGGATGATTTTACCCTCAATGACTCTATTTTCCGCCACTTACTCAACCTTTCTCTTCTGGAATTTCAGGCCTAACAGTTATCAGGCCCCTAGGAAACAAATATTGGTGTGGCTAGGATGGACACTAATCAGATACCAGCTCCCATCCACAAAGCATAATTAATGGTTTCCAATAGGAATTGAAATATTGTTATAAAAGGGTTTTTTTTTTAAATATCGTCATCGTTGTACTGAGTGAAATATAACATTATTAAGATAGGACATTTGCCAGAATGAAAGAAAAATTTGCTAAATGGGGGTTTATCGTTATATCGATCTTTGTTTTACAGATGTTTGACTGTATTGTTTGACGTAGTAAATATAAATAATTAAGGCACATAAAACGAATTTAGTGCCACCATACGGCCATACAGATACGAAATGAAACGATTAAAACAAACCACAGATTCATTAAACTTCCCCTTACAAACAAATCATGCATAAACACTTAAAACGATTGATAAATAAAAATCTAAAATCCCTTTAGGCAGGCCTACAGGCGGAGGTAGATTTCGAAGTGCTTTTGGTTTAATTTATTGTCGCTGCATAGCACTCTTCTTCTTTAGCCTTGGCATGGTAAACCTGCAGTAATAAGAACTGAATTCGGTAAAGAGGAAGAGCCTACAATCATTTGTTTTGACAACAAGAATAGGATATAATATTCTGGGAGGCCGTGCGCAAGATCAGCAATGAATAAAATTAGCAAAGCCGCTAAACAAGACAAAATTATGATATTATAATAATTCTTTTAAGTGTTATTATTTTCAAACATTAAAATCTCGCGTAATATGAGAGCTATCAAGAAACTATTTATTGATTTGTAGAGTACTCATCAAGAGCTTTTCAACGATACCCCACAAGACGTGGTTTCAAAAGTTTCGAATTTTCATCCCCCACCCCCACCTCCACTCCCACCCTCACTCGACCCCCCGAATCGTTGGTGTCACTGTAAACTCCATAGGGAGTACTTTAATTTATTCAAACAAAGTTTCCCTCTATACTTCATAGGGGCCGAGATATACATTTTTAAAAATTTCAACCCCCTCCCCCGACCACCCCCTTGGGCCAATTTTGCCCATTAACGAACTTGTCCGAACTATTGGGCCTAGAAATAACATAATAAAATTTGGTTCAAATATCTTCAAAATTACGGCCGCTATCGTGTAAAGATATATATATATATATATATATATATATATATATATATATATATAAATATCACAAAATTTTTTTTTGAACGGGCGGTGGTTTCGTACTTAGGGGAGCATGAAACGTAAAGATATGAAAGAATTTTTCGAAAATCATAAAGTGGTATCCATTGCAATAGGTAGATTTTTCTTCGAAAATCTACCTAAAAATCCGGATATGAGGTGCCTTTCACGATTAAAGTGCGCCGTCCGAAAAAAAACCTCAGATTCGAGTAAATTTCGTCCAAATCGCGGAATGTTTTCCCATTGAGGCCTAATTTCATGATCCCCCTTCCGTCCAGCTTTGTAAAAATAAAGTTTGTTATGGCAACCCAGTAAGGCCACCTTCAATTTCACAATGAAATATGTTTTATACGGAAACACCAGCTGAAATATTATACAGCACTGCATATAGGCCTACAATTACAAGTCTGTAATAGTGCATGCTTTCTTACTTACTTACTTACTTAGTAGAATTTGACAATTCCTAAGCAAGTCAGAAGGTTCATTGCCGCGCTTACCTGAGCTCGCCATTCAACCCTATTCTGTGCTAACTCCATCCAACCATCCCTCTCAAATCCTATTTCTCTTAAATCTATCCTAATATTTTCCTCCCACCTACGTCTAGGTCTTCCTAGTGATATTTTCCCTTCGGGTCTCCCAGTCAATATTTTAGAGATATGTCTTTTCTCCCCCATGCGCGCAACATTTCATCCTCCGTGATTTAATTACCCTTACTATATCCGGTTATGAAGCTCGTCGTTATGTAGTTTTCTCCACTCGCCATTCTCATCTCTCTAAGGCCTAAATATTTTCCTAAGCATCCTATTTTCGAATATTCTCAGATTATGTTCTTTGCGAAGAGTAAGCGACCATGTCTCACATCCATATAATACAACGGGCAGGGTAATAGTCCTATAAATTTTTATTTTTAGATTTATGGACAGAAGACGGGAAGATAAGAGTTTCTCAACTGCATAAAAACAAGCATTTCCTGTACAATCGTGCATGCTGCATAAAGTTAATGTAATAATATGAAAAGAAAGTAGGGACAGGAGTCTACTTTACCAGGACTCTTCCAGTTCAGATCTCAGTACTAGGGAACAGAACAAAAGGATTACCTAGTTATCAGATTAGTAATGTCTCATAGACTCATAAAACAATTTAAGGTGAAATGAGCGTTATATGTTAACTGCTTACTAGGTACAAGGGGATTGTAAACTCCTGGGTAAAGCAATTTCTACGCAGACTTGATTGCCTCGTTTCCTCCATTTATTAGCCTCTTCATGCAAATTACATCTTTGTTCCTTGCTCAACTTACATTTACTCCCTCTTATGAAGAGCGTAATTTTCAAACATCAGATTAAACACAATTCATTCTCTTTAAGCACTCAGTTTCATGTCATTTCCTTTAATACTCCTCGTTTATTCATTCTATTACTTTCTGCTCTTGGGAACTTGTTTAATATGATGTGGAAGTACACAAGCAGAGACAGTGAAAGAGGTAGGCCTAGCTATCATTCCAGGAGAGTTATTCTTCTTCTCCTCCTTTCCAATTATAATTGTAAGTTATTTTTGTACAATAGGCTACGCTTTTACATCCCTGGTGTTAAAAACATCAACTAGGAACCATTTTTTTTGTAACAGCGATAAACGCGAAAATTTACAAGACAACTTTCAATATATATTTTTTTCTTTATTTTTCTTTAAAGATGCTCAAAATGTCACTATTAATTTAAAATAGTGATCGTTATTGTTTGAAATGTCTTTTATATTCTCCATATTTCATGAAATGTGTTCAACATTTATGTTTGTAAATATTTATTTTTAATAACAAAACTTGTTTCATTAGAGGCTGCCACATAGACAAAGTGATACAGAGAATAAAACCGGCTAAAATGAAAATTGATATATCACAGATATAATGATTGAAAAAATTAAAAATACGTTTTATGATCTACATTTCAACACGGAAACCATAATTTATTTTCATTGGGAAATATGCTTTATAAACATTTTGATTGTACTTCTCATCGCTATAAAGATCTCGCACGAAATCTGTGCCGATGAGACCGTTACTATCTAGAGAGATAGATATATAAGCTTTCATGAACCACAGATTATTGTCTCTGTTGGACATTACATGAGAATAATATAGGAGAAAAATTCCTCCGACACTGGGACTTGAACCCAGGACCATTGGCTATTCGCGCCAATGCTCTACCAACTGAGCTAAGCCGGAGTTCAATTCACAGCGCCGGATGGAACCTCTCTCCTATGACTGATTGCCCTAATGGTCTACCTCACAGACAGACAAGTTATGTCATATGCAGCCCGGTCACAAAAATCACTAATTAGTGTGCCTCACAGTACTGCATATGACATAACTTGTCTGTCTGTGAGGTAGACCATTAGGGCAATCAGTCATAGGAGAGAGGTTCCATCCGGCGCTGTGAATTGAACTCCGGCTTAGCTCAGTTGGTAGAGAATTGGCGCGAATAGCCAAAGGTCCTGGGTTCAAGTCCCAGTGTCGGAGGAATTTTTCTCCTATAATATTCTTATCTAGAGAGAGATATGCTATTGTGCGAGAGAGAGAGGTAGATTGGCCTTTACAAATAGAAAGGGAGGTACTGTTGTGCGAGAGAGATAGTTAGCAGGCCAATCGACGCTATAGTCCCCACGAAAACGTAATGCAATGACTTAGGCAATCGGCACAGATATCGTGCGGGAACTTTACTTAAGTATCAAAGTACGTAAAAGAATAATATTTATCGTCTCAACTGTAATGAAAAATAACTTATTTCGAGAAATATCAACCGAAATAGAAGGAAGTTAACACCGAAAATCAGCAGGTGTATTTCACACAAGGCACGAAAGTTCTCACACAAGGCATACGAAGTAAATGTTTCAAATTAACCCACTAGTGCTGTAATACCTTTACGGCATTCTTTTGTCACCAATTATGATTTCAGTCGCATGATAAATACTCTTTTAGTTAAGGATAATTGCATATGATAATTAAATAGACTCAGTTTGATATTAATTGAAAATGTTAAAAACTCATTACGACTTTCTAAATTTTGATTTCTCACGGGGCTCGCAAAAATAGTCCAATGAATTGTCGACTTCATACTTTATGTTGGCAGCCATAACCAAAAAAATCAATAACTTCTCTTTGCGCAGGACACCTCACAGGTAGCTGGAAGGCTCCCCAAATGGCTACAAGGTATGTAGTAAAATTATTTGGCAAATATTAGAACTATCTATAAAATAGTGTATTATGCACATTGTAAAGTGATTTTATTTTGCTCACAAAATAAAATATCAACTTTTTACCACTTGTCTCATGGATAACTGTTTCACCATATGATGCACTTCATACGAATTAACTATATTTAACAGTAGTGCTTGTTAATACTTTTGTTAATTAAAACTTATGTAACTTATGTGCCTTAATTTATATATGCTAACACCCTATCTACAAGCTATACTATTATTCTTGCCACTGTTATATGGAGTCAAGGTATGCCTTAGGAGCTTCCAAATTTTCACGTAAAACATTTAACTTCAAAATTATACTTAACACTTGTGTGAAAATGCCATCGACAAATAAAAAGTTCCACATTTCCTTCAACTTTTAATGTGTTCAGGTTCCCCATTTCCTTCCATTTTTAACTTTTTTCCTCATTGTTAACTCCTTGAATGATATTTCTACGTTATTTAATGAAAACATGCATTTAAAAAGCTGCTCGTAATTAGTCTTTATGTATAATCGATCACTGAATACTGACTTTTTGGCGAAACTATATCATTAATATTGTCGTACTGTATAGGGTGCTAACAACCGGTAATGGATAAGCATCGATTCGAAAATAATATTGAAATCTGTATAAAACAAACAATCGAACAGTAATTTTAACTATTTAGTTATTCTGAAAATTACATTTCCTGCTTATTTACTACATACAATATTGAACAAAACTGCTACGCAATAAATATGTAATTGATAATTGGAAATCAGTGTACACGTGACAGTTGGTGAATACCATACATATTAAGGATCAATTTGTAAATTTGCTAATCTAATGATACAGAACAAATAGGTTCTATAATTAGTGCAAGAACGGCAAATTAATTCAAACCACTTTGTATACAGTCACATGCTTTAGCGTGACAGAAAAACGCTATTGAACAAATGTGAAATAAGGTCAAATGTCATCGAACTTATTGGAATTGCGTAGGCTGTGACTGTGCGTGCTTAGAAATGCTTTGAAACAGGTATAAGAACGCACCTGGTTCCTCAGTCAGCACACATCGTCTGAGAACTACAGGTGTCTATGCCAAGAATGGAGGTCAAAGTAAATATGACATTGATACCAGAAGTTATAATGTTTTTATTTTATACTACTGTATAACTGTATAATTCTTTTTTTGTTCGACCATACTAAGCTTATAATACTCTTATTACATGTGACGTAACAGTAACACAATAATATCCATCACGAAACAGATTTTCATTAGGTATATTCCCGAAGTCAATTCATTTACCACGACGCATGCGTACATTGTCAGTTTCGCTGCGCGACGCATGCGCACAATGTCATTTTCAGCATACTCACTGTTGTGATATCGATTATTATCCAACATAGTACGATCTTGAAATCTTTAGAGCACCAAATGAAACTGTGTAATAAACAGCCTCTAATTAAAATAAAATTAATTTTGTTCGTGTTTATTTTCATATTATACTAAAATGAGTTCATTTTGTCTTCTAAAAAATCCGTTCGTTTCAAGAAAACGGCCAAGAACAAACTTCGACTTGACTCGCTTTACTCGTTTCATAAACATACTCGTTAAGAAATACTTTTTTAGTCTCGTTGTATATTATGCTATTATTAAAATATTTTAGCAATACATTATAAGGGATAGGTCAAATTGTTTGCTATTAATTTTATAAATAATAAATTCATATTCTAAATTTGTTTTATAATTGATAAAAATAAGAAATTGGTCAGTAATTACATTTAGTATTATAAGTATTATAACTAAACTAATTCAGAACACATACAATTGACACATCTAACAGCACAATATTATTCATATATTATTCATATTTGCCCAGAAAAACAGGTAATTCTGACATGAATTAGTCAAAATTGTCGATTTACTTCAATCGGTAATCAATTGGTAATTTGTTAAAGAGTTCTATTATGGGCAAATGATTTTTTCAAATAAGTTTGTACTGTGACTAATTACAGATAAGTTAGATTTTCCTCCTATGTTGTGTGAACATACCACTGAATTTTACATGCAATATAACTTAGTACATGTACGTACATTGCATAGTCACGATGTTTAATATTCTCGTTACTGTTTACAGCTATCGGATCTTAGATTATTCTTAATATTAATTTTGTATTCTGAAATTCTCTTTTTTGTAATACGATTGTGGTCAAAGTCGCAATCAAACAATACGTGATTAGTGATTACAAAAAGAAAGCAATCATTGTGACAACAATAGTCATTGCAGACGTATTTCTTACTTATATCATTGTGCCATTATCACATAAGATTTCTTAGCCTGTTCAATATCAATATTATTAATTAAATTGTGAACTTAGAACCATATTAGTCTAACAGACCTCCGAATAAAAATGATTTGCCATTTTAATCAATTTGGAGTACTGTAGCATTCTTTTGTGTCTTGTAATAAGGTATTACGATTTAAAGCATAGTAAGGAAAGTAATGGTTTGGAAAATAACGATGTAAAAATATATAATTATTGAACGAACAACTTTACGCCTGTCCAAATCCATATAATAAACATGATAGTTGAATCCAGGTCAATGTTTATTTTTATAGTTTCCAACAAATATTGACTTCCACAAACATTTGACGTATCGTTAGTTCTTGAAATAGAAGTTCTTGTCGAATATGTTTTATTTTCCATGTTTAATTTTTAATATGTAAATGCATAACATTTCTAAAATTAATAGCACTTTAATATTTTCAAACGTGTCTTTCTTCAAGTAGTTCAAATCCATTATTTATATGCATACATAAGTGAATAAACATAAAAAGTCTAATATTCAGCTATGTTCTATTGAACAATCTTTACAGTAGTAACATTTTTTTGAAACGTTTATTAATATCGCCAAAATTTTGTTCCAGACTGTATTGCTGCTATTCGCTGTTCTGGTCGTCGGAGTGTTTACTGTAGCAGACGCCAAGCCTTACTACTACCCCTACTACCCATACTATCCATGGTATCCACCCCCACCTCCACCACCACATGGTCTCTTGGGACTGCTGAACTTGGATCTTAATCTATAAACATGGATAAATAAACATTCGTTGACCATGCCTTATTTCCGCTTATTTTTTTAACCAAACTCTGAATTCCTTGTCCTACATAAAAAAAAAACTTTAGTAACGGTAAATGTTGTAAATTTGTTATAAAATTTAAGTCAAGGTAAGAGGAGCAAGAAAATCTTAATTTAATCAGACGTCTGTTCATAATTGAGGACCGTTTTGACAAAACTCAACATCTCCATTTGTGCCAAATTAGTTTTTTAATGGTTTTAAATGCTTAGAAATGAGACCTTTAAGATAGAGAAAAAGAACATAAGAAAAGTCAACATTACCAATTCATTTTGAAGCCTCAATATGTCAGGTTTCTATCTTCCATATGTTAATAAAAACTAAAGAAACCTTCTCCTGAACAATTTATGTTTTGGCACATGTTGAGTTTTGTCGAAACGGTCCTCAATTCGTTAAGTACTGCTTCCTACAAATCGATCTACGCTTTCAGTTGCACAATTATCATCAGTAGAGATGCGTGAAATTCTATACGCGACAACACGAATTGTTTTCATTTTAACCATTTTTTTTTATCGCAGGGTGACCAGGAGCTGAAAATAATGTGGACAAAATGAATGCAAATGGAGGGCATTTCCTTAAAAATGAGGACATACCGCTATAATCAACATTTATCGATCACAATGTGCAATATCGTTATTCTAATAGTCTTCCAAAAATGACAACATAAAGGTACAACAGGGAGGCACTTAAATAGATAATAGTTTAAGCGAAATATCAAGTCAAGAAAATACGTTGACTATCGATTTAAGTGTTTCGTATTAATAATAATAGTATAAACATATAATGTCTTTGATGATGGTAATAATCAGGGCCCAGATTTTGATGGCATGTCATACTTTAACTGGAGCATCATGGACGTTAGCCACTAGCGCATTCTGATGACTCTTAGATCATAAAAATGGTAATTTTTAGGGTCTTTTTTGGTCAATTTCTCCCTTTTTTATTTCCAGGTCATTTTTAGTACGTAATGTCATTATTTGGTCATTTTTTGGTTATTTGACGGTCTTTTCTCAACATTTCTTATTTTTAGGCAACTTTTTAAATATAGTCATTATTTTCTTATTTTGTGTTGTTTCTCATATTATATTGAGTTTTTGAGAGTTTACTTACATTGAATATTATCGAAACTCTATAACAAGATCTATCTATTTATGCTGATTTAATCTTAATGGATACAGAAAGACGGTGTTTGCTGTTTGCAGTTAACTTTATGTACCAATTAACTAATTACAGGCCTATAATAGGGCAACAACATGAATGTAGAATAGACACTAGTCTGATGAATAATCTAGTATTTTCATACATATTTCGGGGTCTTTTTTGTTAGTTTTCGGGTCATTCTTTTGTATTTTTGCAGTCATTTTATAACTCATCTTTAAAGTAGGCCTACTTTTAGCTCATCAAAATCCGGGCCCTGATAATAAACAAAACAAACAGTAGCCTAATAAACATAACAAACAGTAAAAAAAAAAAATTGATCCAAAATGCCGGACATTTTGGGAATTTTTAAAAGTGCCTGGAGGACAGGAGGACTGTCTTAAAAAGGAGTATATGTCCTCCAATTGCCGGAAGCCTGGTCACCCTGTTTTGCCATCTCCCGTAACCCCCCAAAACACGTTTGAATCGTGAAACATCGCGAATTCCTACAATAAAGCTAAAAATAAACACAATCTCTGTTTCTCAACGAATTCCAGCAAAGTTTGTTTTATTTTTAATGAAATTTTCATATTAATTCGTTTTTATGGAATATTTCCAGTATTTTCTAGTGATTTTGTTAACAACTAAATACAGTATATCCTCAACGTTGCCATAGAAAGATATTCCTCCGTGGTGCAATTTTCGCTCCAATTCTAACAATTCACTGCCCAACGTCAAGGAGGAAGAATTAGGATCAACCTGCGACGCGACACTTGTTCCGGCACATTCAAATTACCAACTATCATGATTGTCTGTTCCATAATTTCTAAGTTTTATGGTGTATTTTGTATGGTGAAATGTAATTTCAATTATTCAATTTTTTTTAAGAAATGTGAATTTCCTAAGTTCTTGTAAATTTAAATGCCCACTATGCTTCACTACTATTCGAAATAATTCCTACAAAAACGGAAATACAAGTGGCGGGAAGTTCGAATTAACCTGACAAAAAATATTATTTTTAGTACGATAGGCCCGTAGCCAAGGTTAGGCCTAAGTTTTCGAGGAGGCAAATCAAATTTCAGAGAGGGACATCATATGTTTAGTATATAATATATATATATACCCCCAAAACAAGATTAATTGAATTGTAAATAACGAGATAACCACCCCACCCGATAAAATAAATTACTAACAAATTTCAGACAATGAAATTAAGATAGGCCTATTGAAAATTACAACAAACTAGCTATTTTTAAAAGAAGCGTGGAAGGATTAAGCACATATTTGCCAGTGAAACTTATGAATAGACAAGCGTAATACATATAAAGCTAACTTTTCTGATATTGATTTTACAAACTGTAATACAAACTGATCCACTTCAAGGATCTTTGTTATGAAAATTTCAGAAGCACTGCTTGAATATGATTTTAGATGCTAAAAATCTAGAGTTCTAGACGGTGCAATAAACAATTCTGGGTGACAGTATCCCGTCTAATCCACCCCTGGCTATGAGCCTGGTTCATAATAATGCTTCTGAGTGGATCATAAAACTTGTATAGGCCTATATGGATAATATTTTTAAAATATCACCCCCAAGTCAGTATAAAGCATCAAAATATTAAAATTTGAAACGAATTTTTCTTGAAAATAATACATTTTCAGGGATATCTTAATCATTTTAATTCTTTCTTTGATTGGATTATCCGCCCCATTTGTTTAGGATAAACGGGGTTCTTCTATAGGATATGTAAGAACTCAATATCACGTAGACAATTTTATAAGATTCTATGCATATCGGCAAGAATTATTTCAGGCTACTATAGTATAAACCACAATCTAATCTATTAAAAGAGAAAACACAATAATATTACTGAAAACCATAATGTGGGTTGCTCTGGATATAAGTAACACATTATCTAATGCCTCGTAGTTACAGATACTTTAATGTTTTCAATTTGGGAACCTGGAGAAGATTGTTCAGATACTAAAGGACATCTGAAAAAATATGACAAAATAATCGTATCTTCAGTTGATGCGTAGTTGTAACATATTATGTCTCAGGTGATTACATCATGCCACAACACAACAAATCAGAGAAATGTGAGCTTTCTTCCTTATGTGTTTATACGTGTTAACATGAAAAATCATCGTAGTGTGTAGATGTCTTTCGCTGGTGAATGGTTGCTGTCAGTGGCGGACGCAGGGGGGGGGATAGGGGGGTTACATCCCCCCCCGAAATTTGAAAAAAGTACTCTAAGTGGCCAGTTTTATAAACTAATTGTATATGTAAGTTGATTAATTTTTTTTAGTATTCTTTCTACCTATTCAAATCCCCCCCCGAAAAATATTTCTGCGTCCGCCACTGGTTGCTGTTGTTTCACTGGTGAATGTCTGTCATCAAGACGAAGTACATACAAAAAATGGAACTGTATTGCATGTTCGTTTTATTTTATTAAATATATTGCCGCAATAAGTAATTAGGATTACTTATGTGATATGTAAATAGTACGTTCCATAGCTACATATAACCCAGTACAGATATACCTCTGAATACCTATGGTTCCCCCTAAAAATAAATATAGCCCCAGAGTAGAAGCTCCCTGTAACGTCAAATCTACTTTTACAATATTACAGTGACATCTAACTTGAATTTCTATAAAGCAATTAAAAAACTAAGATCATTCTGAGGGTTAAACAATTTAGTACCTAATAACTTCAATGATGAAAACTTGCAGAAAGTGTAAGAAGTTCGGATCATGAGAAAGTAAATTGTGGAATAAAAATCTTATGATTTTTATGCCCCTAAAAAATAAAAGCTTGCAGAAAGTGTAAGAAGTTTTGATCACGAGAAAATAAATTGCGAAATAAAATCTTACGATTCTTATAGACCTAAAAAATAAAGTACTTGCAGAAAGTGTACGAAGTCTGGATCTCGAGAAAGTGAATTTCGGAATAAAAATAATAAGATTTTTATAGCCTAACCCTAGAAAATAAAGAGCTTTAGTTTTGGCATAATCCTCGTATTCCTTTCATATTTCATTATATTATTTTCATACGAGCAATATTGTTGCGCATATTCTTAACGTGTTTATTTTCATTCTTCTTTATACCATCAGGGCCCATTGGAATTATAAACATAAATGAATCATAAGATTTGAGTATAGCATACTCGTTGGCACGAATTCAGGCTAAGAGAACTCGATATGCTGTCCCCGCAATGTGACCTCTTATTTTACAACAAAATGTGAAGTGAGAAAATGAAATTCTCTATGCCCGGCGTAGAGAAAGTTATGTGATGCATCACACCCGATATTTATTTACGCGGATTTCGTTCTCCATTACTGATTTTCAGAATTATCGATAATTTCTCTAATTATTTGTCAAAGCACAGTAAAATGCAGCTTCCGAAGCCCTGTGCACTGTAAACACTTTAAACAATAGTGTTGCCATAAGAACTGAATTAAATTCGATGAATTCAGTGTCATATTTTCAGAAATCATATAATTTTTCAAGGAAAGGAGTGGTTTGTTTGAATTTTAATGTTCCCTGCGTTTCTTTCCGGGCTGAAGTGCATGTGTTTGCAAAATTTCATGCAAATTGGTGAATGCATGTAGATTTGCATAGGGAACATACATACCGGTACATACATACATACATACATACATACATACATGCATACATACATACATACATACATACATACATACATTACACACATACATACATACATACATACATCAAATACATTACATACATACACACTTTCAATCTCTATATATATAAAATGCTTTGTCCTGACTGACAGGAATCAACGTAGAGCCTAAACTATAAGAGGTAGAGACTTGGAATTTTGACAGTACCTTCGTTTCATAATGTAGGTGCTCAATAAGAAAGGATTTTGAAAAATTGTGATTTTAAATGCCAAAAATCAAATGTTTCTGAGAATACTTAATCCCTTCTTACACAGAATTATCAAATCCGAATCACATTTGACATTAAAACATATTGTTGCCAGTGGGTTTCAGATGGGTTTGGAATTAAATTAAATGGAAGTTTGACAATTACAGTTGGCTTTGTCTATTTTTGTCATACCTTGGAATTTAAACTTTCGCGATCGCTTGAATGTTGTAAGCCCTAATATGGTCAAACATTGTTTTATTTGGACGAAACTCACTATACAGGGGTTTTCTGGACCAAGGAACTCGAATCTGAGGTCGCTTTTACCAGGCGATGCTATCTAATCGTGGTATGTAGTCCACGTGATTTAGGTGTTAATAAATATAATGATTTAACTATTATGCGCTTAGTTTTTAATTTTTGAAATAATTATCGCGGGCGAAGCCGCGGGCACATGCTAGTTTTATATAATAGATTAAATTTCATTATTCACGATTTTAATGGCAAAGACTTTCTTCTATGACCTTCAGATTGAATGTTTGTTTCTCTTTTTTTATGAACAGTTTCTTTTTGTGGATTAGAAACAAGTAACTAGCTCAGAGAAATTATTAACCTATAAAGCATTTATTATAGATAGAGGTAGGCTTACTTAGGCCTACTAAAATCTAACCTCAAATTCTAAAATCTTCGTGTGATTAAAATTCCTTTGATGGCGAATGTAGACATTTTCTTAATCGATATCGAATCAGAGAGAATAATTTGTTTTACAATTTTAACATCACGAAATCTGTATCACATGGATTTGACTATAAATTATTAGTACAAATACACTCATAGAAAAACACCTAGTGTTATGAATAAAGTTTAGAACCTTTAAACAGTTTACTAATAATATTAGTAATATTTACTAATAATTTAGGGTCATAAACTCATAACTAATAATATTCGGTAATATTCTTATGAAACAGAATACTAATAATATTATGAATTTGTTAATATGTTAAAGTTCAATGAAACATTGCCCTAGATGGATGTTGTAAGAGGGAGCATGTTAGTGAAGGGACTACAATTTGAAGGGGTGATGGACAGACGACAGTGGAGGAGCAAAATTAGTTAAATTGGAATGTATAACTATTATGTATTGTTTGATTAAGGGGGACATACGGGTTTGGGTGAAATTCGTAGGTGAGGAATAGGTGAATTTCATTATTTTTCCCCTCAGCAAAGAATTGTTCTGTAACCTTGTAATTTGCATGCTGTCTAAACAATTACATACTGTCTAAAATATTACATACTACTTTCAGAACTAATTTATCTGTTACAGTAATGGGTAATTATCGTTACAAAATGGCAGCCACGTTTCGTGCACTAAAATGTAGTTTCCGTGATAATTTCCACAAATGTCAATATTAACAACATAGTCTAAAATTTTTGGAATATACCTAGGTATACAGTATAAATATGTTAAAATATTTTTATATTTTATTTTACTTTAAAATATTTAAAGAAATTATTAATGTTAAATCAATTATTGTAGCTGGTGTTATTCATAAGATATTAACAAATATATATAAAAAATCACTCAGAAATATTGATATTTGTGGAAGTTATAATGGAAACGGAATTTCAGTGCACGAAACTTAGTGTCATTTTGTTAGAATAATTAATAGTGACTGTAATAGTTTGATTAATTTTGAAAGTAGTATGCAATTGTAGAAGTTGACAATAAAGAGTATGTCAAATTACGAGGTTATAGAGAAATGTATTGCTGAGAAAAAAAATGAATTTCTCCCAAACCTGTATTTATTTATATTTCCCTCTGGTGTAGTTAAGGCCTTCAACTAACCGGAGGCGGATATTCAAACATTACCAAATAATATAATTAAGAATAAATAAGCGAGACTATGTATGCCTCCATTAACAAAAACCACAGCATTGTCGGAGAAAACTTATGAATAAACATTTTCGATGAACACGTGCATTCTATTTATGTCGATGGAATTTCTTGCAGAATGAAAACAATAAAGAAAATCCTTGACGAATAGGAAGTGTTTTAGGCGTTCAATTTGAAAGATTAATCAAAAGTGGTGGAGGTCACATTTGTTGATTGTACAAGCAGATTTAAAAAAAAAATTCTGCTGGATTAATTGTTAGATAAGGTCAAATGTCAGCGAACTGAATGGAATTGCGTAGGCAGTCATTAACGCGTGCTATTAACTGACTGACACGGATATAAGAAAGCATTAGCCTTCACACTGAACACTCATCAACTGCAAGAGGTCCAATCAACATGGAGGCAAAAGTAACTATTATTTTGACTTAATTCTTTATTAACGGACCTTTAGAGAACAGTGTTGGCTGAAACGTCATTTAGTTGTTTATGCCACTTAATAGCAGCAATTTAGTTCAAATTAAAAAAATGAATGGAAGAATTACACGATAATGATAATAAACCAATTTGTAATAGAGACCACAATAAACCCAATTAAAGATAAACAATTATAGAATCACGAGATGTACAACCGGCTGCAAAAACGAAGGATATGCTCTTGTTCGTTAGAAAATTAGCATAAAACTTTTATGGAGGGGTTCATAATTGTAAATGAACTTGCACTCTTGCTGTGATCTTTATTTATTTATTGAATATCCAAAATTGGATTAAACCCTATTTCACCCGAAGGTACATTAGGATTAAAGATATAATACAATTCAAATATTTACAATAGTTCATTGATAGAACGTTTGTACACAAGATTCTGGGCTTACTTTCCGATAATATGTTAATGAACAACGATTTTTTTTCTTTATTTTTTCAGCTGTATTTATGCTCCTTTTAGTTACGATGGCATATCTGCATGCTCTGTTCACTCGTGTTATAGTGGGTTAAATTAACAGATATTGGACCAAGGACCGTTTTTAATCTTTCCAGAGCTTAAGTTATACTTATTAATTTAAGCAATCATCAAGTAAAATCATCAGTGAGCTTCAAATTTGATTTTGATCAGGAAAATTTCAGTGGAATAGATTTTTTCCATAAATGATAGTCTTAACACGAGAGTAAAAATCCTAGTAATTGAGTTAAAGTATTACTCAATTATATTTATGATTTTATACTAGTTTTAGGTAAGGATTTCTGCAGTGAAAAGCTTAAAGGAACACGTGACCAAATTTTGTATAAGTGATACTGATACACGAATTAAATGCAGAAAATTTATTTTTGTTACAGATATTCTTCCTTCTACTGGCTGTTTTGGCAATGACTCTGCTGACGACTACAGATGCAAAACCATATTATTATCCCTACTACCCATGGTACCCACCCCCACCTCCACCACCCCCCGGTATCCTGGGAATTCTGCATTTGGATCTAAATGTTTAACTTAATTATTATGATATATTTAATAAATATTTATGGTGAAACGGAAATGTTTTTATTCATTTGAACAATTTTTTTCAGTCTGAACCCCTTACCTCATTTCTTGTACAACCATAAATGGCTACACAATAGTATAATGCGATATAAAAGTAATAAGTGCGTCACTTGAGATAAGAAATTAGGAATCTTTTCCGAGATTCTCCATTGCACTTAACGCATGTATAGGCCTATTGCTCACTATTTCTTCTAAGATAACGATAACGAATAATAAAAATAACAACATCAGCTGATTTGTAGTTGCAAGGGGTACAAAGTTTAAAAGTTACTATTTTAATCTTGGTAGCGATTACTTACGCCTATGCATAGGTGCAAGTAATTGGCTGCTGAGGTATGAATCGTTATTTAATAAATTAATTAATTTTTTATTTATTTTTTGACCTGGCGGGGAAAAGACCATAAGGCCTTCTCTACCACGCAGCTAGGGGAGAAATGCATGAAGTACTGTACAAGAATTATAAAATTTAATTTTAATAGCCTAAAATGCAAAAAAAACTACATAAGCCTAATACATTAAATTAAAATAAATGAATGCTATGGTAACTATAAGTTCTGAAAAATGCTAAAATATTAAGTCAATATTAATACATAAAAAGGAAGTCAAGAATTTGGGCCTAAGATAGGTGAAAATGGGACTGGAGAAAACTGCATAATGACGAGCTTCATAACCTGTACTCGTCACCGGATAGGCGTATAGTCTGTCTGTCTGTCGGTCTGGAACCCTATAGCCCCTATGTTGGGGCGAAGGGGCCTCCAAGTGGACGTTTCTGTTACCTATATGAATTTTGTTACGCTTATTTTCCGAGAGAGGGCAGAGGGACAGGTGGTAAGCCCATCGCCTCTCAACCCCCCTAAGGAAACTAAGGTATTACTTGGACGTTAAAAGGCCGTGAAATGTTGTCCAGAGACTCTAATTTAGGCTTGGAGTTCTTTTACGTGCCGTAAATCTACGACACGGGCCCCCCAGCTTAAAATCCCTCCCGGAGGACTCCGTGCCCAAAACTTTTATCCGGATGGACAATTAAATCACGGAGGATGAAATGGGCTGAACATGTTGAGCGCATGGGGGAGGAAAGACATATCTCAAAAATAGACTGGGAGACCCGAAGGGAAAAGACCACTTGGAAGACCGAGACGTAGGTGGGAGAACAATATTAGGATTGGTTTAAGAGAAGTAGGATTTGAAAGGGATGGTTGGATGGAGTTAGCACAGAATAGGGTTGAATGACGGGCGCAGGTAAGCGCGGCAATGAACCTTCATGTTCCATAAAATAGTTCATATTCCTTTAGCTTGCTGAGGGATTTTCTATTGCCATTGAGTAAGTAAGTAAGGAAATAAAGATGCAGGTAAGACTGAAATTGTTAAATTCATCTAGCAAATATGATTATATATCAGCCTACCGAAAGTTAGAAGCTTTGATATAATGTAAATGATGCACATAATTATGTGTGGTAAATAGGAAAAAGACATAGGTAGTTAGGAGAACAGGTAGTTTTAAAATGACTGTAATACCGGTTGTCGACCAAGAGCTAAGCTAAGTTAGTTTAGCTTAGCTCACATGCAGTGAGGGATTTCATATATATTTGGTCGATAACCGGCATAATAGTTGAATACAAGATATGCCGAGTTCTGTTCGGAGTCAGAGACTCATGACCATAACTACCTTCAACTCGTTAAAATGCGGGTACAGGACAAAAGTGATCGTAATTTATATAAAAACATATCATCATGAAGCAGTTACTGACGCATGACAGGAGTCAACTCATGAGAACTTCAGTTCAGATTTGCTTTATGCCTCATGGAAGTGCAGCTTTTGACCTGCCAGTGCTAAGTATTAGTATGTTTGATGTAATGACGAGCTAAAAATGAAACTTTTGAAAATAGACCACGCCACAGACGAGGTATCCAAGTATGACAGGGATAGGCAACTTCGGAAATCATAAGGTCTGTAGATTAATTTTAAATAATGAATGAAATGTTGAGACATTAAGCTGTCGATCTTGGCGACTATGAAATTATTAAGGCGCTTTTATCAGCTTTTATCCCAGAGTTCCCTACTTATGATGGCGATAACCTTGCAAGAAATCTTATATTTCGGATATAGGAATCTATAAGTACCATTAGCCTATAAAACCGTGGAAAAGGTGTTTTCTTTAGAATGGAAAAAATGCCGCAGGATGTCTATCCAGTAATAAGAATAACCACATCACAAATTTAAGATATACAATTTTATTCGGCAGAAAATGCAGCAACGAAAAATACATCTGTTTGCCAAGTAGATAATAGATAACTGTTAAAAACCTAGGTCCGTTCTTTAAATAAGAATGCCCAAGCGATAATGTAGATGGTAATAAAATACGTTTAGAATATGTTTATGTTTTCCGCGCGTTCTTATTTATTATAAAGTAGCTCGTGTCTGCAAGCACTTATCTGTTCGTGCCTTGATGACGTAGATAAGATTGCTTGATAACATCGTTGCTTCTTCCTATGGATGTAACCTGTGCGTGTCTTCAGATGAAAACCAGAGCTGAAGATGAAGGATAAACAGGTTACAGACAGTCTTATAAAGTCGCAGTGTGGATAAAATAGAATACTATTCTCATCTTATTTTACAGAGAGGACAGTTCTGCAGAGGAAGAAGTACCATGGAATTCAAGGCAAGTTACATTTTCAAATCGATAAACAGTATCTTACGGGTACCCTATCCACTAGGTCTTAGCATATTTACTCATTCCTTTTTTTTTTTTAAACCAGCACAGTATTGCTAAATTTCATGAGCCAAAGGAACAAAACTGGTTCAAATTTCATCTTAAATATTTAATATTTAAATAATATCTTAAATATTTAATAATAATATTGTGTAAATCTTGGACACTGCATGATTTCTTAGTTTTCCCCTAAACCAGAATTGTTTCCTTTTATATTAACCCGTTAATTCAGTATCTGAAAAACAGAAACTCAGATTAGGTGGTCACCAGGAATATTAATTGTTCTCAGCTTTACCTCCTCGGTCAATCCATGTAAAAATTGCCACCAAATAGACAAACATGACAAATACTATCATGAATAAAGTAATTTCACTAGAACATTCTTGGAACTTAAGAATGGGCCTACCGTAGAATAAAACTTCCTTGATAGGCCTATAGCCTCTCACATTTTCTAACACAGCCTACTATGTTATTATACTGCACCATAGGGCTGTGCTCTTAAGATTGCAATCAAAGAGCTGAATGAAATAAAATTTAATTCCAGGCATTCTCTTAAAGTCCGCCGCCGTGGGTGAGTCCACTCCGGCGGCCCGGGTTCGATTCCCGGCCGGGTTGGGGATTTTTCAGTAGTGAAAAATTTCTTTCCCGGGTTCAGGACTGGGTGTGTGTATGTGTCCTTAGGTTTAAGTAGGTAGGGGACTGGCGCACCCCGGTAACAAATCCGCTGTGAATATCCCCTTACGGGATCCCCAGGGGTCGCTCGCGACCCAGAGGAGTAACTTAATTCTCTTAAAGTTACGTAGTTATTTAAAAATAACTAGCATTACAATATATACACTGTATTAGGTATGCAGGTATTTGTATACATGCTGTAACCCTCCCTCTTGGGAATATAGGGCCTCCAAGTGGAGGTTGCGGTACCTAGTCTATACTTTGATCAGAGTGTTTTGAGAGAGTGGAATGGATAGATATTTTCCGCCCTAGAACCGGTCATTAAGTAAAGAAATAAGTCTGTCACTCTAGCTTATTACTTCTATCTACGTAAGGGTGACAGAGACTTATTTGTTTACTTTAAGGAAATAGCTATCCATTCTACTGTTTCAGAAGACTCTGACTAAAGTATAATTTTGTTACGCTCATTTCCCGAGGGAGGACAGAGATATTACTTGGACGTGAAAGGGCCGAAATAATTAGCATAGTTACTACTATAGAAGGTCCAGTGGCTATTAGAAGTGGAACCTACATCTGTGGCGAAATCCTATATTTAATGCTACACTTAACTGATTATCCTTTAATATATACTTGAACTTAATTTTTATTTTGTTCTAAGCAAGACTTATTTTAACGCTCATAATCAGAGTAGGCTACAATGTGATACAAGACAGTTTTACAACAGCTTGGAATTTTTAAAAAGTCACATTCGTATCAATTAGTTTTGTTTTAATAAGCAATAATGCAGTCATAAATAATAAATTAATAATAATAATAATAATAATAATAACAATAATAAAAATAAAAATAATAATAATAATAATAATAATAATAATAATAATAATAATAATAATAATAATAATAATAATAATAATAATAATAATAGGGTAATTCAGGGTTATATGGCCTTACGGTTTTAAATCTCGTATAAGAAGACATCAATTAAATTAAAAAGTGGGGGATACAATATATCTGTTCTTTCGCTTCTGCACTAATGTAATTCTAAACCACCTTTATATTATGATGATTTTTATTAGAAAACGTACATTTGAATTTAAGCTCATTGAGAGTCCATTCCATTATGGTGCTCAATATAGATTGTTTGTAACCAATATTATCTTAAAAGTGGGTTATGTACAACAAGAACAAACTAACTCGTATATGCAAATATATTTTAGTGCTTTAAAAGGGTTGTTGCAGTGAATTGTCTAATTGCTTTGTTCCTGGATTTGCTCAATGGTAGGTAAGCTGCATATAAAAGATCGAACTGGCAATTCATTACAATAATTCCTCATTAAAATTGCACAGAAGTATAATTTTTTGACAAGGAAATGATGGATCAAAACTCAGCAGTGATTTATATTACTTTATAAGACATAATGAGAAACTGTTTATATTGCTTTTAGACGAGAACTACTATTTTGTTCAGTAATAAAAAAAGATCTATGATTTTCTCTTCTCTCCCTGTCAATATGTCGGTTTGGGTAGATGCTGATCTAAGCTGATGGCATTTGATTATGCGTAAGAGCGACAATCCCATGCCTATAGATTTACAGATACGTAAAATAACTCTTGCGAGAAACAATTCCAGGAAATTGGCAACGGTTGCAGGCCTAAGTATCAATTATCAGCCGTCGTTAAATAATCATAAACAAACGTCTATAGTATGGTTGAAACTTAAGTTAACGCACTAAATCTAAGTGAACAATTTTCCAGCTATATTCATGACAATTTTCTTTTGCAGGGATTGCTTCTCACAGTTATGATGATGTTGGCAGCAATGAGCCTCGTCGCAGATGCTAAGCCATACTACCCTTACTACCCACACTACCCATGGTACCCACCAGCACAGAGTCCTCTCACTGGACTTCTGGGGATTTTGAATCTGGAACTCCTTGTATAACCTCTCTGTATTGACAACCATACGAGTCTGTTTATGAATAAGTGTTACATTTTGTATGTGTTCACATGTATTAGTTTTTACAAGAAATATACTATTAAAGCATACACCTTACACTGTAGAAGTTTTTACAGAATATGATTGGAAGTTGTTTATGTTAACCCTTTCACAATTCAATTTGTATTTTAATCTAAGCATTCTTGAGGTAAAATCACTAATGGGTTATAAGACTGATATCAACTAGGGAAATTTTATTGGAATAGCTGGTTTCAAGAAATGACAGTTTTAATACGTGAATAAATATCTTCATATTTTAAGATAAAGCATTAATGTATTACGCAAATATCTCAGACTTTATGCAATTTTATGTACGTCAATAGCAGCGAAAACTTCAGAACTATAGACGCGCTGATAATATACAGAACGGGAGGTTATAACTGTGAAGACTGAAATAGCGTTAAATCTATTTTGCGTTTTGAAATTACGTTTATAGATAATTAGAAAATTATTATACAATTAGGCTAGTACATAATTAATACATAAGGTTGTATTTGAAAACAACAATTTAATTTACCAACTAACTCTCTACTGCAATGAAGTTCATATGATAACTAAACTACAAATTACTGTTCTGAACCTAACTACCCTGACCTACTTAAACCATTAGCAAAGTGACGTGTGAAACTCGTGTAATTAATAGGACACCTGCTGCATACCACAGCGGCCATCGCACATTAACATTGGTGGTCATCCTGTTTCAACCGAAAAACGAACTCATCGCAGCGCCATCCTAAAGAGGGTGAGACCATATGGTACCATGACCTTTAGAGTTATGTATCACCTCACCTCCGTTCCCAAGTGGATTACGTTGTTTTTTCTATGAACGACATTTTTATCCCCTTCCCCTTCACGACATACTATTGACATATGGGTTGTTATGAAAATGAATTTTATGTTAATTTCTTCAAGTACTGTGGAAATGTCAAAGAATTACTTCACCAGTATAACAAAACATATTACAAAATTTTATAAAAAACTAGAAATTAAAAATTCTAAACGTTACAGACAGTAAAAGTATCATAAGTTACAACGATTTAATAACAAATTTGATAAACTAAAATCCTATTAAAGCTCATTAATAACAATGCTAACTATTTAATGACTAATAAAATTAATATTAAATTTATTTCTCTAACTTGTGGTACATTACGACAGTTTCTGACATAATGAGGCAACGAGTTCCAAAAGCGAGGGATAGACACACTAAAAAATGAGACCTAGTAGGATCATGCCATTGGTTGATATGAGAGAACAACAGTTTTTAATTGAGCCTCTATTTTCGCACTCAGTTTAAGAAGTATGTGGCTGATTTTGAAACTTGCTGATAAGTTCCTTCAATTCCTTTTATATAAGGAATATATCGAGAATAATAACTTCAGATGGAAAAAATGGACTTGGCCGTATTTAAAACTACACGCCTAAACTGAATTTCTAAAGGTTACCCCATATTCTTGTTCTAATACTTTTTATGGAGATAATCGATAGAATTTTAGATACTTCACCTGTTATTGATGGGATTAAAATACGCCTATTCCTTTTTCCTCTTTCCACTTTCCAGTTCAACTTTTTATTTATGTTTTACTTATGTTAACTTATTCTTAGTAAACCAACAAGGTTTTTACCATTAGCATAATTAGCTAGAATAGCTTCAGACCTAATTTAATGAATAGATTTCTTACTGAGTAACATCGCTTATGAAGAAAGTGTAATCATTAAAAGCGATGCTGCAAATCCTAAATGAAAAATGAAATAAAATCAGTTAAACTGATGTAACAAAGTGCCAGTATGCTTTTGTTTAATCAGTTATAATTGAAATTATGATATGGAGAAAATAAGTGTTTTTCTTTTTAATTGATTTCCGAGGTAAGCTCCAGATTCATTCATTAAGTAGAGCTTCAGGGAGAACAAAGGTCTATTTCTTAATCAGCTTAAAACCGTCCAGCATCAGCAGAACTATACAAATTTGTGATATATTGACAATCGCACACTCACATAAAAATGCAAAAAAATATGTCAAATTGGCTGGCTACGGGAACTGAACCAGGAACAACCAAAATGAGAATCCAAGACGTTACCATCTCAGCTACCTCGCTCAATTTAACGAACTACTTTCGTAAGCGTATGTGAAGGAATAACGTTGTCATAGCTAACTGTAATGCAATTTCCAAAGCCGTATATCAATGCTGTAAAACAATATGTTGTCATGATAACTACAGTGTTTTGCAGATGACAAACAGTTTGTCCGTCTCCTGCTTAGATACGCGGTCCAATCAGAGACGGCGAGACGGAAGGAAGAGACTTACTGCAAGCGGCACTTCATTAGCTCGTACACGTGATTGGCGGTGAAGGAAAACGTTTCTCATTTTAAAAATACTGTAATTTGCATTTGATAAATGCTTTCTAATATATTACCATAAAATAGGCACTAAATTGGGCTTTACTCCGGTACCGGTCAACTGATTTTGTCCAATATCAATAGGGTTCTTCCCATGGACGTTATAAATGCGTATACCAAGTTTCATGAAAATCCGATAAAGCGTATTTGAGTTATCGCGCGCACAGACACACGGACTGACGGACAGACATTTTCCCTTCCCCACACAATCTCATAAAGTACCATACTGGCACTTAATAAACACGTATGAAGTCCTACGTATATTCAGCCGAATTCTATATTCATCCAGTGTTATTTTTAATGTTATACCTAGGTATATGAAACCTCCTGCTTATTATAAGCTGTCCATCTGTCCAGCTTCTGTTCAACTACAGAGTAACTGGAGGCTAAATATATTTTAACAAGTCATCTTGAGGGTCGCATGAAAAATAATTATTTTTTATTCCTAACCTAATATAACAACTGCATTGGAAGTAGTCTTTAAATGTTTAAATCATGAACCGTATGGCTAGAAACGTTGAAAGAAGCTGAACATTGGAATAAAAGGAATCATTAAATTGCCATCATCTTGAAACAGAATCTAAAAATAAAAATCCATTCACATAGGTCGTTCTTAATGTCTTCAAGAAATATTCATGCCGGATTGGAAGAAAATCAAACAACGCGTTTGGTCGTGACTGCGTAACAAAAAAATTAACAGACAAACAAACGAAATGTCGAATGGTCGAGTTAAGGGGAAAATACAGCTTTCGGTGAAATTCATAGATGAGAAATAGGTGAATTTCATTTTTTTTCCTCAGCAATGAATTGCTCTACAACCTTGCAATCTGACATACTCTTTATTGATTACTTCTACAATTTGCATACTATTTTCACAATCAATCAAACTGTTACAGTTATGGGTAATTATCGTTACAAAATGGCAGCCACGTTTCGAGCACTAAAATGCCGTTTCCGTGATAGTTTCCACAAATGGCAATATTCTTGAGTGATTCTTTTTTCTATCTATTCATAAACATAATGTGAACATCATCTAAAATCTTTGAAATATCTACAGTACAAGTATTAAATAATTCTTTTTCATTAAAATATATTTATTTAAAAAATGAACTTTTAATGTTAAAAGAATGATTCTAAACAGGGTTTTTTTTATTAACACCACGGTTTTATAGCTACATGCTCCATTACATAATGTAACACTACATGCTTATGAGAATAGTCACAATACTTAGATTTCATATTTTCAGTTTTTTTTACATCACTTAATCAGTATTTTGTAAAGTTTCAAAATCTTTTCAGTTTTTTTGTACATCGCTTAGTTAGTATTTTGTTCAAGTTTCAAAAACAGTCACAATTTTAGATTTCATATTTTCAGTTTTTTTTTACATCACTTAATTAGTATTTTTTAAAGTTTCAAAATCTATCTTATTTACAAATTGGGAAAAACATTTTAAGTGTTTTATAACAAGTTCGCTTTTATTTGGAGGCCATCGTCCACCCGATTGAAGCACTTCTCTGCGGAGTTCATCTCTGGCTGATTGTAGTAACTCGCAGTCCCAAAGAACGTGGTCAGTAGACTGCAAATCTCTCCCGCACCTGCATGTTGGATCCTGTAAAATCTTGAACCGGTGTAAATATTCTCCAAATTTCCCATGACCTGTAATCATTGCTGTGAGATTGTGCGTTAACTTGAGGTTTGACTTTAATCACAGGGTTGTTCATATGATATTAACAAATACACAGAAATAGAATCACTCAAGATATATTGATATTTGTGGAAGTTATCAAGGAAACGGCAATTTAGTGCACAAAACATGGCTGCCGATTTGAAACGATATTTACTCGTAACTTTAAAAGTTTGATTGATTTTGAAAATAGTATACAGAGTATGTCAGATTGCAAGATTGTAGAGCAATTCATTACTGAGGAAAAAAAAAATAATGAAATTCAGCTATTTCTCACCAATGAATTTCATCGAAAGCTGTATGTTCCCCTTAAAACAACATCTTGCTTCCCTCAGTCAACTAAAAACAGTTATACAATTTTTATGAAAGGAATTTAAATGCTAAAAATTCCAAAAACATAGAACTCTATTTTATAAATAGATTATGCCAATTGAAATGTTCCATTACTTCATCCGGCCGCTGTGGTTCCTACATCTGGATTTGCAGATAGCGGGATCAAGCCCGGCCCGGTCGATGGACCTACAAATCCTGGTCGCGGAATTCTCTGGGAGGGACTTTAAACATGTGCTCCGTGCCATAGATGTATGTCACGACAAGGAATTCCCGGCCTAATTTAGAACCCCTGGCCCTTTCGCATCAAGGTAGTCCTTTAGCTTCCTGTGGCGGGTCGTCCCTCTGTCCTCTTTAGAAAAACAAGTGTAACTAAATTAATCTTCAGTAATGAAACCTCTAGTTGGTGACTCCTATACCCCCACCGAGGAGTAAAAGGATGCGAATAAATTAATGACTTCTTCGAATCTGCTAACTAGCGAAATGTTTTTATGTAAAGCAGTTCGTTAAACGAAATTTCCAGTTTTCTGCATACGCAGTACCAGTCGGCATTGCGATGAACAAGAAAGCTCAAATATGCCAGTACACTCAGCACTACCGGATTTTTTTTATAGACTAAGCAGAACCATTCACAAATTTGTCACTTTACGTAACTTTATGCCCATTACTGTTCTACGTTCCGTTTATCTATCCTTTTTTAGTCCATTATCCCATATGGCATTCTCGCAAGGGGAGGATTAGCGAAAACAATCCATAAGCCCCTTTGCCTTTTACGAAAAAGAATAATAAAAATCTTGTCTAAAAAAACACATTGATTACCCAACTAGTCTAACATTTTCGGAATTTAATGCTTTAATCTGGACCAACTTTACAAATTTTATATATTAAAATGTTTTCACAAACATCGTGTAAAATACTCTTCCAGTGATCATGTTTACAAGATTAGACGAAATACTAATTTACTCCTATCAGAACAGAAGTGCCTCACATCGGCAGGATTAAAACATAGCATTAATTTTGGCCCCCGCTTCTGTAACTCATCCTGGTCTCTCAGGCTCAGCATACTTCACTGTTAAATTAAATAGATATGTAAAACATTTTCTCTAATTTTTAGCTATTTAAAACTTTTTCATTCCTTTTATGTATTTATGTTTAATATTTTTTTACTTTCTTTATTAGTTAATCACATTTCTTGTACACTCTGTTTCAATGTCTCTTCTCTTTCTTCATTGATATTTTTGAAACTGCACCCGAGCACGAGCAGTGTTGCTCATTCGGGTGTATTTCTAAATGTTAATACTTCTTGTGCTAGAATAATTATAATCTATGTAAGATTAGCCTATCTTTCTTTTCCTTTTTTTTGAAATATCAGTTGTAGTTAGTTTTGAAATTTGAAATTTATATTTGTTCTGGTTAACTTCACTTATATACTATTTGTATATAAATATAAATATAAATAAATGTATATAAAATTGTATATAAATATAAATAAATGTAAATATGTATTTGTATTTGAATAAATAAATAAATAAAATTTATTACGGCATGCCCCATTACCATACTTGTAATACTACATGCCCTAGTATTATCTCATTTACAATTGTACAGTTTAGAATTAAAAATGCTTATGCCTGATTTTTCTGCTTATGTAGTTAGCAGCACTATCGGATGTTCAACTGCATACTAACACAGATCACTGAACTGGCGAATAAGCGTTTTCGGCAATGAATGATAGATCAGTACGGAATTAGCTGACTCTAACTGATAATTAAATCTTGTTTACAAATTCTTAAGTGCCCAGTGAAAAGTTCGTGACATTATCAAATCAAGTTTGCACAGGTATGGAGATGATTTTTTCTCTGAGAGAGAATCCAGCTTCATAGAGTCGAGTGGGCGAGTCGGAATGGTATATATATTTCCATTCTTTACCGAAATGGCACATTCGACCCGAGAGGAACTTACTGACACAAAATATGGAATTCAAGGTAACACAACAAATTTAACTGATATTACTGTTTCTATGGATTTACTCTATTAATTATAATTGTTATCCGAAGAGTTTTATAGTCAGTCCTCAGTATGTAGTAGGCCTAGGTCTATTGCAAACAATGAGCGAAGCTTAGGACCTAGTTTGCTTGCCCTGTGCATTTATTGCAGGCTAATGTATAAGAAATAGATCAATGTTGTTCCATTTTTTCCACTGTATAATTCAATTATAATTCTGACATTGATTTTTTATTTTATTTTATGTCATAAAAAATTGATACTTAGAATGAATGTTAAACACTTTTATCAGTTTACAGGATAATTATAATGAACATATACATGGCATTAAGGGTTTGAGTGCCAAATTTTGGCTTGAGACGGAGGTTATAAGATGGAAAAAAAAAATTCAATAAACTTCGAGAAAAAAAGTAGTGAATTTTGAATGTACGTTTGTTTCCCATATATTTTGAATTATTTCTTGAAAGTGCATAGCACATATCCCGTATTCTAATAAAAATGGTAGTACTAATAATTATTCAAATTGACCTTATACTTTACGAAAAATAAGGAAAATTAGGTGCTCAAATTTGTTAATAATATCGAGATATGGTATGGCAACATTACGCCTTTTAGATAATGCATAGCTAGGTATTGCGACGAAACGCAAACATAGGAATGTGCATCTCCCGCAAGAAGGTATGCTGTACCCTACATGCGTTTCGAGAGAGACAGCCAGGCAAGCTGTGAGATAGTTTCACGATTCGAGAATATTAATTATTAAAATACAAGCTAAATTAGGACAGTAATTAATATTCTATAAACATTTCTTTTTATTCCACATTACCTAACTAATTTTCTCGTTAAGTACTAAATAAGTTAGGTATATTTCGTAAACCCTAACATTGTACAGAGTGTTAAGTTCTCCTGAGCGTTTATAATTGAGCAGTCTATTCATTATTCGTCTTCTTGATACTATTCTTGAAAATTTCTATCAGTTCATTTTCTGTCTATCCATATAGTTTTGTTGGATGAATAAGAGTAATTGTTTTTAGCTCTTTCGAACTTTCCTTTCTTCTTTAATCTCCTACATGTTAAGAGAGCGCCTCTAATAACAAATTCCGACAAAGTCTTATTTTTCAGGGTTTTGAATGAAAGAGGGAACCATAGACGTCAGTGGATCAGGGGTTTCAAACTGTGGTTCGTAACTGCAAAAGTAAGGAAACTTGCAATAGGACCTGTATTTTCGAAGATTTTACAAACTTTGACATCTAGTGTCTATTTCATGTGAAAAAATTTTACTTCTTTACTTGCTTTATGATATTTTTTAATTATGTCCGCGGACAATAGGTTGAGAAACGCTGATCTAAAGCATTTTATGTATGGGCCCTATATAAAACAAAATGTAATGGTTGTTTTTGTTCTGAACATTACAAATCAGCATATCAGGAGAACAGCTGAATAATGAAACCCCAGGGAAAGTATTATTATACCAAATGGATTAAATATAACGCAGCGAGTCTGTGAAACTCATCATAGGTATTCTACAGCTAAAAATTATGTTTTTTAACTTGGTAGTATTTCGAAAATAATCTTAGTTTTATTGTATATTCTCTAGTGTGTTCTGAACTATATGTAGCCTATACTCTTTATATTGCAGGCCCTGTTTTTCGCAGTTATGATGATGGTGGCAGCTTTCGCCTTTATCACCGAAGGCAAGCCTTATTATTATGGCTATCCCTGGTATCCACCTCCACCACCACCTCCAGGACTATCACTGCCAGGACTTCTAGATATCTTGAAACTGAAACTGGCGCTATAAAATATTCGTTTAGTAACTGTAACTAATTTTGACATGAAATATATACAACCATTTAAAATGTCATATGTTTTGTATCTTATATAGATTACCTTTTATATTTATTTTACGTGAAGGGAGACATATTGTAGCTATTTTTCAGGATATATCTATTCTCTTTATTGAAATAACTACTTTATTTATTCATTTGATGAACTTATTTGGATCGATTGACAAGATGTCATTATGGCCTGTAGGCCAACTTACTGTAGTAAGTTGACATTCTCAGACGAATTCATTTTGCTGTAATGAGGCCAAAGAAAAGAAGAATCTCATATTTCCATTGTAAGGCTCCGAAATAAAAGCAGTTATATTTAATGGCAAGAAAAATTTAATACAGGGCATACAGTATGCTAAAAACGAAATGGGTAAATTTGTGTGTATGGTTGGAAGAAATCCCACTCCCAAGTATAGGCTACTCCCACCATAATTTTATAGGTCATACCTTTAACGAAATGGTATAAAGAATGGATAGATATTGTGTGTAATTATAAATGGAAGCAATGACTAATGAGGTACAAAATTCTGCAGGATAATTTGATATCCCATATAAGATTATCATAAATATTCATAAAATGAATGATATTTCTTAACTGAGCATTTTAATAGACTAATAGGCAAACTGACAGTTTTTTCCTGAAACTCGTTATGCCTTGTATCTGACAATAGAATGCTAGTAAAAACTGATGATCTGAATTCTATTACACTATACACAATTTCGTATTTGTTCATTTCCTAAAATGTTAAGGTTACACACTTCGCCCGAAACCTAATTTTTCTAGAAAAGAATGCAATAGCATTATTCTCTCATCGATAAGTCTGCAATGATATTATATAGAAGACCTTTACGGTTGCCGCATTTAGCCTATTTCCTTTGTAATTTCAAAACATGACACCCTCATCTCACTCTACGGTCTACCCAAAATAATTCATTATTACTCCCGACACCAGACATGGGCAGATACTCAACTGTAAGTTGAAAGGAGTTATGAGCCATTCAGATAGAAAATTAACCGTAAACGTAACGTAAACTTAAAAGTTTGGGGCCATGTTTTTCAAATGTGACCATTCACAATGCATCACGTAAACGTGAAATTTAAACGTAAAATTAAACGTAACGTAGAACCTTGCAAACACCAAGCTTCTGCGTTATGTTTATGCGAAAAATAACGATACAACCAATCAGAGAACAGAACAGGAGACGGAAGTGGAAGTAGCCAAGAGATGGCGTCTATGAATGAGAAACTCGTCATTATGATAAATGGCATCCATTATATAAAGATGCGGCATTGAAGAAAAAATATATGAACATTAGTTCCCCAAGAAATGAACTACAGCCCATATAATATTCTGTTAATTTTTATATGTCTGCATACGCTTGTATGATATAAATTTTTAATGGCCTACACATGTTTAATAGAAACATGAAAGTATTTTCGTCTGCTGCAGGCATTTTATATTTTTATCAGCTGTTCACGTTCTACGTTTAAGTTTCCATTGCGAATGCTCAATGCCGTGCTAAAGTTTGCGTTTAAGTTCACGTTCTTACGTTTACGGTTAAGTTTCTATCTGAATGGCCCATTAGTGTTTCCTGGAGCAGAACTGAGGGAGTTAAGATCCTTTTGGGTAACCTTTTCTAATAATTTTTTGTCGATAGAGTTTTTCATCCGTTTCCCGTTCATGCTATCATGGTATAAACATGAATTTCCTCCACCCACTGTCCTACTTTTGATATAATTATTATTACTATTCTACTCACAACATTATAAATATTGATGCATTGACACGACACGATTTACTGTATTTATACTATGTAAAGGACTAGTTTATGGCAAGTCAATATGTTTTGATATTATAACGTTGAAAGAAAAACAAACTTAAAGATACCACGTGTTCCACCTCACTTGTTTCTATTACAACTTAGGCGCGTCAGCTACGGATGAGTGGGCGAAAGAAAAGCGCTGTCTCTAGTTAAGAATCTCTCGTGAAAGTTTTGGAGAAAGAAAAGGAAATGAAAGCTGGTCATCATAATTATATTGGTATGCAGTTAAGTTATTAACCCTTTCAGAGCAGAATTGAAATATTCATATAAGCAACTATCAAACAAATCAATCACCTGTGCGTTCTAAGTTTGAAATCAAGAAGAAATGTTCCGGTAAAATATCTGGTTTTGATAAATTGAAACCGTAACATTGGATAAAAATCATGTATTTTTAAAAGAAACCATGCAGGTTTAGGTACTGAGAAATAGGTAAAATTCATTATTTTTTATTAGGAATGAATAATAATTGTTCTGCATCCTCGTAATCTGATATGATCTTTATTTTCTACTTCTACAGTCAAGTTGTATACTATTTTCAGAATGCATTATACTGTTACAATTACGGGTAATTATCGTCATGGTAGCCATGGTAGCCATGTAGCCATGTTTTGAGCACTAAATGACGTTTCAGAGATAATTCCGCAAATGCTAATATTTCTGAATGATTTTAATTTCTATCTACAGTATTTGTAAATGTAATGTGAACAGCATCATAACATCAACTACAGTTTTACCTGTAGTATAACTGTTTAAAAAAAATGAAGTCCAAGAAGAGTATTTCTTACATTTTCTTTTCCGGTAGGCCTACTTTAAAATCTTTAAAACCTATTATATTCAAGCGATGATTGTGGATAGTGTTGTTCATATGATATATATATATATATATGGATCACTAAGAAATATTGATATTTGTAGAAATTATTATGGAAACGGCATTTCAGTGCACGAAACGTGACTCCATTTTGTGACGATAATTACTCTATAATTTTAAACGTTTAATTAATTCTAAAATACTATGAAATTGCAGAAATAGTCAATAAGAGCCAGATTACGTGGATGCAGAACCATTCACTGCTGAGGAAAAGCTAATTTCATATATTTCTCAGTACCCAAACCTTTATGCCTCCTTAACACAAAGCATTATTCGATTAATTTTATAATTACGTTTTAACATTAACATTAACACTATTTTTCGTGGGAATATATTTACACATCAAAGCAGTGAATAGGTTAAGATGAAATATGTTATGGGTGTCGATATTCACAGTGCCAATAGTTCTTTGTCAAAGACGGAAGCAGTAAAATTCAATTCACGATCAAACCCAACAGTTAAAAATAGCTGCATGTGGCACTGATTTTGATTTCAATAGTCTGATGACGTAATTAACTTATTACGCCGATTCACTGTAACAAATGTGCAGCACTTCAGCGCAAAACAGTGTTTCTTGTGACGTCATTGGGTTCGTAATTTGGCGACGCATGTCCAAACGATGATCGGCCTGCTGACACATGCGATGAAGTCCATCTTGTCTATGAAGGTGAGTATGATCAGTTAAAGTAATACATAGATTACTACCTCGATTACTACCTCCTTAAGCTCAATAGTTTTCTAAATAAGGGCCTCTGGAGCAAAGTCCCGAACCTTTTACGTCCAACTAACAGGCCTTCCTTGGTATATTTTAATTCTTCCAGGATTTGAAATAGTTTCCCACATCATTTTTCATGAAAGTGGGGGGGAAGAAGCATTTGGAAATATAGGGATAATCTTAGCTATATTAGCAATTGGATTACTCGGATTTGATGTGTGAGCTCATCAAAAAGATAGTGGTGGTGATGATGATACGAATAACAAAAATTGAGGACACAAAAGAATACAGAAAAATTAAGGAAAAAATAGGATATAGGCTATAACTTGGGAGAGAAGTGTATGCAAAGTAGTTTTATATTCAAGGATCTTTTTTATAAATGTAAAAAATACTCTCAAACCATAAGGTATTGCAATTGAAGGGCTTGGAGAGATATTATCTTAAGCCACCCTTACTTAGTTTTGAGAAAAGTTACAAACGCTATAAAAAACATAAGAAATTAAAAAAAAACATTATCTGTGTTCACAAATGTTTACTTAACATACTGAAGTATCATTTGGTATAAAATAAATTATAACAGTTTTGTTTGAATTTACAATAACAATGCACCAAACTTTAATTCTTCAAAACTAAGCAAGGTTGTCTTAAGATTCTCCAAGACCTTCAATTATTTCAGCTAGCGGACTGAAATAGAAAGAAAAAAGTCCCGTATTTTAAACATACAAGAATAATGACGCTTTACGAAAATATTTCTTTGATTTATTCAGTGAAATATATTATTCAACTGACTGTTATTACTTTTTAATGAGTTCTAATAACTCGAGGTATTAAGTTACGATACATGTTAGCCTACACTTAGAACAGATTATTTCACCATAAAATTAAAGATCGATTTCCAAGTTCAAAATTCCCAGAACACCTGGTAATAATGGTGGTGGTGGAGGATACCAAGGGTATCCAGGATAGTAAGCCTTTGAATTTACAACTCCGAATGTTGCCAGCAGTGCCATAACAGCGAGGATAAATACCTGCAATAAATAGAAAGTCGAAATAAAATTGTTAGATTCTATTAAAGTTAAATATATCCTAGCGTTGTTATTGTTAGTGCTATTATTATTAATATATTATTATGAATGTAATAAGATGTAAAGTTAAGAATAGGCCTAATAATAGGTCTGAAGTTCTGAATTTATGAGCAGATATGTACGATATATTTTGCCGTATGAGTCTGTCAGGGAGTACAAGGCTTCCAGGCGGAGGTTTAAACTACCGAAGACGGATTTAGTTACGCTAGTCACAGTTAGTCACGCTAGTTACGCTAGTCCATTGCCACGACTGCCTCTAGTTGGAAAATGAGGTACTATCCGAGCATGCTTGAAATTTAGTCCGGAGGATCTAATATAGGCTTAGAGGTCTTTCACATAAATATTCTCCACGAAACCCGTGACTTACACTCCCTCCCAAGATGAGATGTGCTTAAGATTTTTGCGACCTGAAAATGAATCGTTCGGGATTGAACCCGAGAACCTCGAATCCAGATGTGAGCACCATTCAGGTTTACTACATTCAAGATAACATAATTAGTTTTATATGTAACATGAATTACTATATGTAAGAATAATCCATACGATTGAATTAAACCTTATGATTTTATACTTTCTTTTTGTCATTCGAAGATAGAGCCGCTGCCCCCTAAATTTCTAATCTAAATGACTATAAGCAAAAATATATCTCAGGAAAACCCTAGAGTTCAGCAAAATACAAAATAATAATTTCCCCAGTGTCAACTATTTTCAAAATATTTCATGCTATATAATACATTTTGCCAAATATTTCATGCTAGGCCTATATAATACACATCGCCAACTGTAAATACTATTCACGAAACAGTCTGAAAATTGGAAACTTCCTTTTCACCTCCAAGATCTAATGAACGACAAATAAAAACGCATTGTAACAGTTGACTACCCTGCATATGACTAGAAATAATTATTTCCTCCAAACTTAAAATTATTTCTAGTCAAACATTTTATTGTAATGAAGGTAAGGCAATGGAAGTATCGCATTTTATATGAATAGTACTTTTAAAATGTTTAAGGATATAAAAAGTCATATGAGTGTAGGCCTACTACATTGATTTTGTTCTTTGTATCCTTAGTCATAGGTCCAGTTACAGTAAATCAAGGATGTGGATTGTATTAATAATAATATAATTATAATAATAAAGTGCTTCTAGCAATAATAGCATAGTGATGATGGTGGCGGCAGTAATTTATTCACTGGCCCCCCTTGACAAAATTTCTGTGGACGCCCATGTCCGCAGGAATATCCTACAAATAAACCAATATGTAAATAATGGTTATTAAATATAAGTGTATAAATTTATAAACTGGAACTTATAAGAAAGGAGACAAGACGGATTCTTAATTTACCTTGAATTCCATTTGTGTGTGTGTGTGTGTGTATATTCACTTGACTTCTGTCAGGAGGAATATGGTAATGTGAGTAAGTCCTGGGAGTTTTATACCTTTAAAATCCCTTTGACCCCTCTGACTGATCGCTATGACCTCCTCTAATTTAACGACTATCTGCAGAAGGCAGGTCAGCAAACTTCTTCGGTTCGGCTCTTGTTTAAGGGAGCGTCACGTTTCCAATTAAATATTTAGAAACATAATCTCTGTTTACGTTCAGGGTTATTGATCTTTCATTATTAGCAATGTTCTTCTCATAATTTACCGTCTGACACAATTAAGGCTTTTTAATCAATGACCACATGGTTCCATTAATGTTATGTAATATGTCTATAAATCTTTTGAGTATAGTGAAATGTTTCATTTCGATACTTCTGAGGTTTATGGTCATACTACTTAAATGATAAACTGATGTAATTATACTTCAATAATTACGTCTCTCCTAATTATTACTAACATAGAAGAATAATAAAGCTGACTAGAATTATTGCAACTCATGGATTTGAGTACTTCCTTTTTATTCGACTATACTGTAATACGCTTGTGACATAACTGTATCATAATGCTAGCCATTTCGATACATATTTTTACTATGCCACAGGTGTGGTATTGATTATAATCTTACTCGAAACGATCTTGAAACTTCCAGAGTAGCAAATTAAATTGCGTAATTAAAAACCTGAATTTAAAATAAAATCAACTGTGTTCGTCTTAATTTTAATATTACACTAAATTGAGTTTATTTCCTGTATTTTAATGTGCGTTGTTTGACGTTAAATTGTCAAGTGAAGACCTGCTGCCTGCATGTGCTCTTAATGTTGGTCCCTGGTTCCAGCCAGTCAATATGGATGATTCCATCCTTGTTCCAAAAGATTGTGGCCATGCGTTTGCCTGCTGAGGGCGCTTTACAGAACTTCTTCGGTGGAGAGCTGCCTTTGTGCTTCCGCTGGATTGATTTGTTTTTGGTTCTGATTACCACCTGTTCAGGGCTATGAAAAAACCACTGTGCGGACATCATTTTGTCAAGTTCCATGAATTGTCCTGAGGTGGGTGCGACAGACTCTGAAAAAGTGGTTCTAGGAGGGCCTAAAGAACTTCCACTTCGGTGGCCCAAGTGTGTACAGCTTAATGGAGATTATATTAAGGAAGTGGATATATCTGCAGTTGCACAGAGTTTCTTAGTGAGTGTAAAGAAAATAAAGTGCAAATCAATATGGAACGTACACACAAATATTTGCACTTTCCTTGATGGCACTTAGTCACCTCTAGCACTGAACCGTTCTGATATCGGGGAGTACAAGACTCTGTATGGCTGACGTGACTTGGGGTTGTCCCAACCGGCCCTGTACCAGTGTCCTCTAATTCTATCTAACTTATATAACATACTAGCTGAAAAGGCCCGGCGTCGCCCGGGCTTTGTATTTTGTAATTTGAAATTAACTTATGGAGGACTTTCGATGTTGAAACTCTAGGTCCTGATATAATAATGTATGTAGAATTCGAAATGAGGAAGAACAACATATGGCACTCAGACTATTCCTTCAGAAAACGCTAGATATAGCTTTTTATGGTTCATAGAGGATGTCGAATGCTGCATTCCGTTGCTTCTACTCATCATGCCTGGGAGGGGTTGAAATAAGAAGAAACATAAATTACATAAGATTGTATTGACTTGACGGAAAATTTTATTTCTCATTCTCATGTTACCATATAACCGTTTCGGGGCTGAAATAAAAGAGAAATGCAATATCACTTTCATACTTTCCTCCCCTAAAACCCGGGACATAATACACTGCGAGCATAGGACTCAAAATGTTCCATCCCATGCTTAGGGCCTATGATAAATCTCAACTAATAAAAAGCCTACAGCTATGGATAACTGACTATTTACCGACTTCTGATATAGCATACTCACACACTTAAGTTGCTCCTGCAATACGACCTCTTATTCTAAATCAAAATGTGAAGTGAGAAAATATTTCTTATGTCGAGGGTAGAGAAAGTTATGTGACTGCATCACACTGTGCTTTATTTTCGTGTACTTCATTTTTCAGTAATTATTTTCGCCAATATATTACATGGAATCATAATTCGTTAAAGTCCAGCATTAGGCTATATAGTGGCAATTCACTGTTGCCATGTGAACTGAACAACATTTCATTTTTTTCAGTAGAATATTCACAGAAATTATATAATTTTCAAGGGAAGGACTGATTTGTTTCAATTTTAATGTCGACAGCTATACTTCCCGGGCTTAACTGGGTATGTGTGCAAAATGTCGTGCTCCTTTCAAAAAATAAATAAATAAATTAAAGGACTGAGGTATGGCGATATTGAGTCACATTTTACTAATGATATATATATATTTATTTTAAATTCAGCTGTATTTATACGCCTTTGGGCTTGGAGGCTATATCAGGAGTTTTGGATCTGTGTCTATACAGTAGGCCATGCAACTATTGAGTGTCAACTATTTTCTATTATTTGTGTATTTTATGTTAGTCAATTTGAACTGATATTAATTTAAATGAACATGGCACAGGATGAACTAGCGAGGATGAGTCATGGTAAGTAATTATCCAATTCGACATTTTTGCCTTTACAATTAGGGAAACCATGAAAAACCCCATGTAAAATTGGCTGGCCTTGGGATTTGAACCAGTGCTGGTCCATGACGTTACCATCTCGACTACCTGTTCGGTATATTAATGAATTTGTTGTAATGTGTTGATATAAATAATTATTTCATTTGTGTTATTTTTTATTGATTTTCTTACATTATTTGATTACAAATATTATATTGTGTTGGAAAAATATTTTCAAGTTTTAAATATTTAAACGGGAATTTATCCACAGTACATTGTATCCTAAACCTCGTTGACGGGATTCCCCGAAATAACATTGAAATAAAGTGTAGAATACACAATTGACAATACATAATACATAACATAATATGTATGCTAATGCAATGAAGTTTTTTGTCGGAAGAAATTAGAAAGCTTTTTTTTTATAGTTGCTTAGTTAGAGGAGTATTTCCTCAATTTACCCACCTCTTCCGATTGTGTTTCCGTATTACAGCCACCTGGATCAATGGGGAAATTGTCAATGACACAGTTATGCTATAAAATTTATTTTTATTATTTGGCACCACTATTTATATTATTCTGTACAAGGTGGTGTGAAAACGGTATCAAATAATTTACTGATTACTTAAATGAATGATTACAAAAAATAGAAAACAAATGTAGGTACTTTTAAATAATGTTCTACAATAGTGAAGATAGCCAAGATTAATCGAAAATGAACATCTGGGGAAATAATGTAACTTGTTCCAATTGTTTCATTAATGTTTTATTTAGTTTTGATTAAACAGCACTCTTTGTTCTTTAGTGACGCAATTGCATATTTAATATCAGTACACCTGGAGGTCACTTACTAGCCTATAACGTAAGCTTAGAATATAAAGATGTGCGTATAAATTAACTTTCTTTATTTTTAAAACATTACTTCGAAACTCGAAACATATAGTATATTATTTTGTTTTATAGCTAAACAGGAACTTGGATATTATGTTAAGGACTAGGCCCAGAAAAAATGAAGTACAAGTGACCTTAACTCTCTGTTGTGTGAAGAGCTCAGAAAAAAGTGTTTCTTTATAATATGAAGAAAATTACATTTTTAAGCTAAAAAATAACAACTACTTTTCCCTAAGCTTTTCGTACAATTGAAAATAATTTTATCCTATCACAAAATACATTTCTTTAGCGGTTGTCACTTGTACCACCTCTTGTCTGAAAGATAAATGTTGTTATAAGATGTATTTTGTTGAATTAAAAAACAACACCAACTGTAATATTTTTATACAGTAGGCCTACGGATTTAATATAACATTAGTTCTTTCATCAAGCACATAGATTTGTACCTTTTATAATTTACATTCTATGAGTAGTCATACCATTCATACCATTCAGTCTATACTGTATTAACTTATATAAGCATTCGTATATTTTGTATCTAACACATATATTTTGTACTTTTAATTGTTTAGATAATGGCATAACACAGAACTTCGTAAATCCTAATGAAATATGGTATTAACCAAGAACTTCCTATAATTCAAGCTCCAAATTTAAGATACCGAGAAGTCCGGTCAAAAAAGGAAATGATGGAAAGGGGAAAAATGGATATGGAGGTGGATACCAAGGGTAATATGGCCTGGCCTCCGAAACGAGAATCAGTGCTGCCGTCATCATGAAAACGACGAATACAGTCTGTAAAATAACATAGAATTTGAGATAAAACTGGTGAAACACATTTGAAGAACATTTTTAAAGTGCAACTATTAAGCTTATTAGAGGTTATGTGTTAAAGTTAGTGGGCTAAACTGTGCAGGTGTAATTGAGGATCCTAACAAATGTAAACCAAGAATTTACTCAAGCCTGATTAAAATAAATAAATTAAAAAATTTAAAAAACTAAAAACTGAGCACCATAAAACAATGCATAATGACTAAAGGCTACTAAATAGTAATGAATTGTATTCACGCCATACTACATAATTACATAACTGAACAACTGGCCAGGGATTTCCTACAAGATTCGGTCCAATGTCAAGGGAATCGTTTCTTATCACAAGACTCTCCGTGTGAAATATTATACTCTATTCAACAAAGAAATTAAAACTAGATTGGTAGCATATTTACTAACATGGCCAGAAATATCAAAATAATAAATTAAATACTGCAGGAATATGCAATAAGTAGAACAATAGTTTTTAAATTAACATCTCTCTTAGCGAACAAACATCTCTCTAGACAGGGCGAGTTTAAGATCCCATTTACGGAATAAAGTCATTTAAAGAATTTAAGTTAAGTTACTATGTTCAAGTTACAATGATGGTTGTTACAGAAGCCAGTAGGAATAATACACGTCTCAAAATGCCAACAAACAGATGGATTCCTTGATTGAATATTACAATAGAGCGTTAAAACAGATAATTTCTATTTCAAAGTAAAGATTTACTTTCATTAACTTTTTAATGAACCTGCAGGTATCATTGTTACAAATAATAAAAATAGAATTTTCTTAGTTCGTTTTATTAGATGGCGGTCTTAGGTTGTTATTATTGTGTTTATTAGTGCTAATAATACAAATAATAAAATACTACCATTATTGTTATTAATATGTCGCAATCCCATTTTTAAACTCACTAGGCCTATTTAGGTTTTAGTCCATTTGAAGAAAATTAGAACTGGTGCAATGACGATAGGTACAACCGGACGAAACTCAGAAATAATTTTTCAAAACATTTCCATTACCAGTTAAATGTACGAATTCATCGTGAAAATAGAATACCTGACGAGTTATTTTTTCTTAAGGTACTTCGTTCTTTACCCTCTTGCAAAATACGACAGAACTATTAAATCAGCGGTAATATAGGAAATAACTAACAGTATAAGGGAAAATTTTTCTTCATTGCCCTAATGACTTCTATATATTGCTTTAAATACTAATTACATTTTCCTTGATCAATCCATTAATATGTGAAATGTACAATAAACAATTATCTCATGTGTCTTATTGATCAGACATTTATGAAATATGTGCAGCGAAAACAAGCGATTTCGTTATTTTATACCAGAACTATCTTATCTGCAGAGATCAGTGTGGTGAAATTAAAGAACGGTTTATTTTAAATATTTGAAATATTGACTAATTTTGTAGGTCATACGAGTATTTACGATATGTAATATTGTTTCTATTAACTGTTTTATTCGAAAAAGAGTCAAAACAAATACAATTCGTGATTTTCAAATTCTCTGAATAAATCCTCTCTTCACTAAAGTATCCTATAAATAAAGTTCTTACGGTATTCCATTACTCAACTTCATTGTGTAATACATGTATGCAGGATTTTGTAGTTACCTTGAACGCCATATTGTATCGACCTGCTACTAGTTCTCTGGATGTGAGTGTGATATTTTGTTGAGGTAGGACAGTTTTATAGGAACTGAAACCCTATAAGTTTGAACTTCCAAGCACGAACAACAGGTTATAGATTGAATTAATTCTTTGTTTATACATGACAGTGAAACGAATCTGCGTACATGTTTTAAACTTACGTTAGTTATGTTTATGATACACCGTTAATAGAGTGTCGTAACCCCATGACTCTATTAATATTAATATCACATCATAAAAAATTATCTTGTATAGTAAGCTTTACTTGGGAGATAATGTACACGTTGCTACATGGATTATATTTATTTGGAACGTTATTAGCATTAGGTTGTTAGTTCATGCACAAAATTCTCTATTTATTCGTCGCGCAAATGTTTTAGACATTGGGATGGGTAGGTGTTGTCCGGTCTAGAACCGGCTCTAAGTAAGCAAGTATCTATCTCTGTCTCACTTTTACATAGATACGAGTAATGCGCTAGAGTGAGTCAGAAATACTCTTTTACTTCAGGTCTGGTTGTAGAGCGGACAGTATCTATCCATTCAACTGTCTAAAACATTTGCTTGGCCGATTATAGATGCACTAGCTTAAAAGTCCCGGCGTCGTTCGGGTTTAGTATGTTGTAATTCGAAATTAACTTATGAAGACTTTCGATTTTCAAACTCTACATCCTTATGTAGAATTTGAAATGAGGAAGAACGACTTACCACACTCAAACTATTCCCTCCGGAAACGCTTCATATAGCTTTTTATGTTTTATATAGGATATAGAATGTTGCACCCCATTGTTTCTACACACCAAAGCCTCGTACGGGTTGAACTAAGAAGCACAAATTCCGGTAACATAAAACTGTATTGTCTTTACGGAATATTTTATTTCTCACTCTGATGTTACCGTACCTTACAACCGTTTCGGGGCTGAAATAAAACAATAAATTCAATATCACTTTCATACTTTCCTCCCCCAAAACCTGGGACATAATAATATGCTGCGCGCGCATAGGACTAAAAAGGTTTCATCCTATTTTGTCTCCTTTTACATGCTTAGGGCCAATGATAAACATCCATATTTCTCAACCGAAAATACACAGCCTACAGCTATGAATAACTTAACAGTGGATATAATTTGTTTACCGACTTCCGATATGGCATACTCGTTGGCACACTCAGGCTGAGACAACTGAAAATGCTGCCCCTACAGTGCGAACTCTTATTCTACATCCAATTGAAGTGAGAAATACGTATAAGTTAAGTGATTGCATCATATTGTGCATTATTTTCGTGGATTTCATTCTTCATTTACATCAATGAATTATATCGATAGCTTCTCTAATTTGTCAAAGTCCCGTATCATGCAGTTCCATAGCTACCTGTAAATGTTGCCAACAATATACTGTTGTCATGAGAACTGTACATGCAATGTGATTTGTATTTGATTAATTCTTTTGTAATAAGGTGTTTCATCTCCTCGAAAACATTTCATTTTTGGCACTTAAAATATAAGTTATATAGAGAAAGAGAGAGAGAGAGAGATTGTGGTATATGGATATCAATAGCCTCGCCACTGTTTACATTGTGAACCGGAAAGTCCTATCTTTATGGACATTAACAGTTCAGTTTTCTTATTTAATTTTCTACAGTTGAAATATTTCGGCATTTATTTAGTAACTGTTTTACATTATGATGTTATCATGAAGTAAGGTAAATTCGGCTTACTTCGTACTAAGAAATTTTTGAAATTGGAATTGTGAAATCAAGACGTGTGGGCCTGCTAAATTAACTGTGTCTACTCAACACAAAATCAAATAGATTTTTGTTATTTAATATGTCGCAATATTATCATCAAATTTTACCTATGAGTAATTTCGTGCTAGGTATTTTATAATTTCCACAGGAATTTATAATGGCTATAAATATTTGAGCCCCTTAAAGCCCAAGTGGTGTAACTCCAGTTTTTGGATTTTTTTAGTTATAATCATCATCCTATTCAGAAAGTGTTCTTCTATTAATAGCGCAAATGGTGTAAGTCATAACTTGCATAGCAACCCTGTAGGTAGGAGTACAATTTTATGCTGTCAATAAAGTCATCTATTTGGTGGAGCACAATTTTATGCTGTCAATAAAGTCATCTATTTGGTGACAGCTAAAACCTTAAATATCTCAGAACAGCAGTAATGTGAGTTACACCACTTGGGCTTTAAGGGGCTCATTTAAAAAGTATAAGCGTGATAAACATAGCTATTATTATTATTATTATTATTATTATTATTATTATTATTATTATTATTATTATTATTATTATTATTATTATTATTATTATTATTATTATTATTATTATTATTATTATTATTATTATTATTATTATTATTATTATTATTAGTGAAACATGTACTACTTAACTTGTAACTTTGTGGTAGGCTTCGAGAAAGTTCATAAATCTCCGTTGTAAGGGCTCAAATAACATCTAAGTGAAAATCAGAAAAGTAACGGATATATTCCTACTGAGAACTTCGATTTATGTAAAATTTATCAATACTCGATTTACATCTGGTAAATTCATAATAGTAAAATAAACATGTTTTTTTATATTACTTGTACTAATCCAAAATACAGTCGCATTCTATTAATACTACGGTACTTTTTTTCTATGTGGCTGTCGATTGGATATTGCTCTGCCATCTGCAGGCAAATGAGTGTAGCTTAAATTCGTATACGGTAATGGACTCTCTCCCAGGGGGATCTTATGTTCCGTGTTAATTGATTTATTGAAAACTTAAACATAGGAAGCACTTTACTATGTTATAAAACTCTCTTAGTGTTAGAGCAGTGCCGATTTGGAGGTCCTGGTTCGACTGAAAATTTTGTTTTCGATTAAAAGCATCTTAACGCCGAAGAATTCGATAAAGTATATCGTTCTTATAAATCTGAATATAAGAAATTTGTAAGAAATGCAATATATATAGTAATCTAATATGCACGTCTGCTAATGCAAACAAGAAGTTGTGGGATTTGGTGAATATGGAAACAGGTCGGAATGTGAAACAGTCTAGTGATGAACTATTTGTAAATTATGTTCTCACAAATGATCCACAACTAATTTCCAATAGTTTGGCTGAACTTTTCTCTATATAAATCAAAGTTAAATTGAATGAAAATATTAAGACTTTTTCTACCGAATGCAGTAAAAGTCTCACAAGGGATAGTTCATTGGTTTTTACGTACACTTCTCAAGCTGAAGTGACTCAATTAAAAAATTTTAAATCTTCTGGCTATGATAATTTAAATACAAAGGTTTTGAAAATTGTGGTGGATCATATTACTAAGCCTCTAGCTTATCTACTTAATTTGTGTATTTTAAGTGGTAATTTTCCTCAGTGTCTAAAAAAGTCAATTATTACTCCAGTTTTTAAGAAAGGGGATGGTAAATTAACAACAAATTACAGACCAATGTATATTTTATCTACATTATCTAAAACATTTGAGAAATTACTAATTATGAGAATACTGTCATTTTTAAATAGAAAAAGTTTATTATCAAGTGTTCAACATGGTTTTATGAAAGGTAAAGCTATTGAAAGTGATTGCGTCGGTTTTTGAAAGGTAAAGCTATTGAAAGTGATTGCGTCGGTTTTATGAACTTTGTTTATCAATGTGTTGATCAGAAACAGTGTGTTGCTGGTTTGTTCTTTGATTTATCTAGTGCTTTTGACGTCACTGATCATAATTTTTTTTAAACAAAAACTGTTCCATCTAGGAATCAGAGGCGTGGCTAGTGACCTTATATTGCCCTATATTTCAAACAGAGAATCCACTGTAAAATTTTCAAATCACTTTTCTGATAATTTTGTTTTGGATCATGGAGTTTCACAAGGATCTGTTCTTGGTCCCCTGCTTTTCTCTCTTTTTGTTAATGATTTAGAACTTAATGTCACTGCTGATTATCTTAATATGTATGCCGATGATACGTCATTTGTAATAACCGCAGAAATATTGATAACTTAAAATCTAAAGTTTGTACTGATGTAGCTCAATTTAAACGCTGGTGTAATATGAATAATCTTATTATTAACGTTGAAAAAAACTGTCTGCTGTTCCAAAATATAAATATTACTCAACTGTCTGTTCAGTGCGACACTTTTATTTTATATTCTTCAGATTCATGTAATTTTTTAGGTATTTATTTGGACCGTAATGTAACTTGGATTTACAGATTGATAATGTTTGTTGAAAATTAAACAAGGCAGGTTATGCTATCAGATGTTTAAATAACTCTCTTCATATAACTGTTTACTAAATGTGTACTTTGCCTATGTACAGCTACGATCTTTTATAATATATTAGTATGGGGTTGTGCATCTATTATTCAGAGGGTATTTACAATTCAGAAAATAATTTTAAGAGTAATATTTAACCTTAAACCTAGAGATTCTTTCCGTGAGTATTTTAAATTACATAATATTCTGTTACAAGCATTTAAATTTTTAAAACTGGTGTATTTTATAAGAAGAATCTTCAACATTTTAGTCTCAATATGGATACACATAATTATGAAACAAGACAAAGAAATCATGTGCACATATCTCATTAGTCAACTACAAAGTACACAAAATATCAAGCTTGTCTCATTAGTAGGATAATAAACAAACTTCCAAACATTATTTCTAGTATCAGTAATCTTTGTCTATATAAGTTGAGACTTAAGACATTTTTATGTAAGAATTCGTTTTATGATCTAAATTATTTTTTTAGTTTTTAATTGTATTGTGTTGTAATGTATTTATTATTACGATTTTACTGACGATTCAATCAGTGCTATATGTGTGGCGAACAGATAATAAAAAAATCTATCTACCTATCTATTACCGGTATTTCCTTGGATTCTTCCATGGTAGGGAGGTCTGGAATGAGGTGGAGAGAACTGAGGTAGGCCTACTAACTCAATAAAGACGTAATGGGCTTCAAACTTCCAATCATACCATATATCAATGAACTCGAAAGAAAGAGGTAGATTGGTTGCTAGTGCAACAATTGGATGGTACTTTCTTGGAATGTAGCGCCACGTAGATGTGGGTACTTAGTATTGGTAGAAATATTTATAATAAATATACAACTGTTACAAGTATTCTGTAATTACTTTAATCAAATGACACAAATCGGGTATAATAATTGGGTGTGAACGGAAGTTTTAATCACAATCGTTATGATTATACAATAGCCTACATACATAACCGAATGAAAAGAAATGTGAACAAAATTACGAAAACTTACAACATAGATTTTCTTCAGAATTTTGCTACACAAAATTAATAATAGTCTATTTATACAACATAGGCATCAAGCTTAGACAGATAGCCATTCACAATTCCTTTACATGAAAGGATGAAGCAGAGTATTATTCAAATGAATTTGAAATAATAAATAAATAATACCGAAGTGTCACATAATTCTCTGTGTGCATTTCAAAATTCCATACTTTCATAAAATTCTATTTCTCTATAAAGAGCAGCATTTACCAATTGCGTGCGGAAAGGGGATTGCGTGCTAATGCTTTCTAAGGGGTATCCGAGTTGCGTGCCGAGACTTCAAAATTGAAATTTTCTACCCAGGCAATATGCTCAAAACATGTAACGTAGCTACAGTTGGTTCCGTGATCCAATATTATCCCTTTGATGTAGCCACCTAAATAGAACACGTTTCTTTAGGTACTACAGTGTAAAATAAATTTTACTATCGTTAACTGTTGACAACTTAGTTAAGTACTTGGTTTTCTCCTTTGAATGTTTAGTTGGTAACAAAAATAATATATATAAATGTCTATTGTTGGCTTAGTTGAGGTTACGTCAATTAAGCCTTATTTTAAATTTAATTTTAAACGTGAAAAACTGTAAAAAGAAATCAAAATTCATATGATTGTAATATTACTTTGTATGGTTATTGCTGTGTTCTGCTTACAGTTAGATTATATCGCTCATTTTTTTCTATTGCAATGTTGAAGAGACCATTACTATACGTACTTCCAGTAAGTACTTCGTAGCCTGGTTCCCATTCGACTATTAAAGAGTCGTCCAAGAGCACACCAGCATGCAATTCAAGTGTGCGTTTAGAAATCGCCGCATGAAAAACGATTGTTTACTTTTTCTGCCGGATTGATCCTTCATGCAATAAGAGTTCCCCCATAAAGAGTTCACCCCTCTGAGAGAGCAATTCACTGTGGAACCAACAATTAATTATCGATGGGTATATAAATATTTTACTGACAAAAATTCTAAATGGATGTTACTCTTAAATTCAGACCGAAGAGCTCTTAAACAAAATACGTTAAACATACAGTATATTGTACTTACTTCATTACTGAGATATTTTATTGTTAGATGTATTCGATTTTCCACCAGTAGCTTATGCAGACGGCAAGATTACGTCCACTAACTTCCAGCACTAAGTGTGTTATACACATCTCCTAAACTGAATTTATCTTGACTACGGATGAACAGTGCTAATGAACAGTTCATAAACAGTGCCATAAGTAGGCCTAGTATTTCAATTCTTCGAACAACCTAAAATATTTGCATTTTAGTAATCAGGTTTCCTTTGTTTCCTAGATATATAAAGGAAATGTTTTAATAAATAAATCGCACTTTGTGTTGAGTTTTGCTTTCTCCGATTTAACTTCCTGTTAATTGCAATGCATGTTTTGAATTAGCTTCCGGGTTTCGTGCCTTATAATTTGCAATAGAAAATCAAACTGTCTACTACTTTCAAAAGCTAAATATTAAAACAAATGATGGGAGAGAAATAATGCAACATCACATACCACAAGATTTAGATACGCATAAAACTTTATGTTGCTACGAATTCCTTTCAAACGAAAAACAGTAGACCTATAATCTAAGGCTAAGCAATACAGGAAGCTGAATGTTTTATTCTTAAGCGGGCACTCAGAGTTTGAGGTTTTAGTTTCCTTTTTTAGGCATAATGTTAGCCATCATGGGAAAAATACTTCCACATCAGCATTTCCATGTGACAAATAAGTGGTAAAACTTTAGTAGTTTATTCAAAATTTTGAAATATTTGAAAATACATACTTTCTTTCAAATCTTTTTATTTCTCCTACTCTGCACCAGAATGCAGAGGTATTGTTTGATTTAACTAACCTTTTAATTATTTTATCTACCTAAAAATAGCATAACACAATGCTGATTAAGTTTTAATTTTTAATTATTAATACAACCATGCCAGCATGAAAAGATGCATTGAAGACAAAGAAATGTCTAAAGATCCAGGCTTACAATAAAATATTGAGTTGCTGTTATCAAGTAGGCATGTTCATTTTACGAATCTCTGTAAATTTACATGCTGAATAGGTATTAAAGGTGGTTTAGAACTTAGAATGACTAAATTAATTTTGTAGGCTATTAATTAAAACTTTGTACATGTTTATTTCAGTAATAATCATACATTTCTTTAAATATGTACGCTATATTTTCCCCACTTTTTCGTTTTCACCGAAATGTCTGCCGAATACGCAAATATCGCAACGCTGGCAACACTGGAGCTGAATTTATCTAATAATTTTAAGCAAACATGGAATGAAGTCATCAGTGGTCTATAAGTTTGAATTCAATGAGGAGTATCTGAGTAAAAAGACTGATTTCCCTGAAAGACACTCCTAATACGTGAATAATGATCCTTATTGTTTACAAAAAAATTTCCCTGTTTAGTTTATTCATCTTTTTTTTAAATTTTTTAGGCGACGTATTTAGGCTATACACTAGTAGCAGTGAAAAGGTTAAGTCTTTTTCTCATTTTATTTTCCTTTTCTGACCACCTCTTTTGATTTTCTGAGGTAAGGAGGTCTGGAACGGGGTGCACTCAGACTCGTGATTCACACTGAGAAGCTATTTGACTAAGCATTTGCTCCGGTCACGGATACCCTCATTAACAGTCGTGGCATGCTGGTCGGCATGCTGACCAAATGCCCCAATCCTGCAATCTGTCTATGGTAGATGATGCAGCGCTACGGAGGTTTTTTCCTTTTCTGTCAATAATATTTACCATTTTGCGGACTCAATTTTTTAATGAATAGGCCTACCCATTAAGAATTAATATAAATCATCTTATTTCTAAAAACTATGGTGTACATATAATTCCTATGTTGGAATCCCGGCGAGGTAGGATAAACTATGTTTGAGGCCAGAAATTCATGATAGCCCTTCGTGTGGCTGGCGTTATTATAGATCGCCTCTATTGCCATTTTTTGAACTATTATTATTCTTTCTTTAAGTAACAACTACAGGCAGCCAAATGACAAAGAGTGCCGTTTAAATCTATATACCGAATACACTGAAAGAATGGAAAAATAAATTGACAATTAACAATATTTTTAGGTTTCAGTGTAAGGGAAAGAGTACTTGAACACAAAAAGGTCTAAAGCAGAGTTTCTAAAGATAGTTATGTATCTTTCCAAAGCTAACAGAGTTTATTCGTTTATGACTTAAATGCGTTTTTATTTCGTTATCTTAGACAGTTTCCGAGTAGACCTATACGAATTCGGAATTATCGCGCTTAATATTTTACCTCTCATTTCACCTAGAGACAGCAGAAACTTTAACGCAAAGGAAAAATATTACAGAAATAACTAACGAGAGAAATAAAGATTTCATACACATTATCCTTATTGTATATTCTCATTAATATGAAGTTTTGGTATTTAAGTCTCTTTCTTAGTAATCTGTTAATATAAAAAAATTCACATGGAAAACATAAATACTGCAGAAGCTACCGTAGCATAGCTGTTAGGTTTCCTATGTTGTAATCTCGGTGAGGTAGTATAACATTTGGGGTAGCGAAAACTATTCTTAGGCCGGAACTTCATGATTATGCCTGCGTTATTAGAGATCGCCTTTATTGTCAAAATCCGGGCCCTGCTCATAAGTAATTCAATCACGAATGCACGGCAGGAAGAAACTGTTTCGCTTAAATTAAATTGAATTGCAGTTCTTAGTAAAAAGTTTAAATGTTTAGGCGATTTTTGAAAATATGAAAATACTAGTTTATTCATCAGATTGGTGAAGATTTTATATTATGTTATGTTGTTGACCCAATTATAGGCTTGTTTATGGGATTTTAAGGCTAAAATCAATCAATCAATCAATTACTAATTACCAGGCTTTAAAACTTAGTGCCCGATCGAATAGGCCTATGTTAACAGCAACCGTACTGTACAGACATTGCTCGGCGTATGCCCTAGCTACCATATGCTAGTTCACGTGATAGTAAACAAACTGGAATAGGAAAATAGGAAAACCACAACATAACTTCTCATTATCTAAACTCACATTACAAGCATGCAAAACGATACTTTCTCCTGTTTGTGTATAATAGTCCCTCCCAAATGTTTCAATATATGTTTGCGTTTTAGAACACTTTACTTTCGGCATGCCGAACACGTATTATAAATTTAAACATGCACAATGACAAGGTACACTGTTGACCAATTTGAGAGGCACCGTATTACGAGCGAATTCACTTCTCGGTACTACTATCAATGACTGTCTTATCAGCCTACGCAATCACTCTCCAACCCCTATACTCAGGTTGTTGGTAACAGGAATCAATTCCCTCTGTGGGTTCGGGCACTAAGTTTTAAAGCCTGCTAATTACATACAGTTAAATGCAAACAGCAAACGCCGCCTATCTGTATCAAAATTTTAATCACAACATTTATTTATTTATGCTTGTTTAGAGTTCCGATAAAATTCAATGTAAGTAAATGCACAAAAACTCTGTATATTGTGATAAAAAACACAAAATAACAAAATATGACTTTATATTTTTTAAAAAGACCTAAAATCATGAAATATACAAAAAAATACCGTAAAATGATAAAAATGACCAAGTAATGATAGTGAGTTCTAAAAATTACCTAAAAATGGGGAAAATGACCAAAAAAGACCTAAAAAATGACCATACTCAGGGGATGCGTCCCATCCTCTCACGCAGCGGGCCCGGGTTCGATTCCTGGTCGGGACAAGTTACCTAGGTGGGGTTTTTTTCTGGGGTTTTTCCTCACCTTTGAGACAAATGTCGGGTAACTTTAGGCCCTTGTGGTCCCCAGATATCATCTGGCCGTCATTATCATCTTCATCCCATCCTCGCCTTGTTTGGAGTGAGTGTGTGTGTGAATGGTGTGTCTCGTCCTATGTGTTCGTGTTGTCTCGGAGGTGGCCCCGGCATTGGGCTGATCACTCATCCGGGGAGGCCCTCCATGTCCTTGTCTGGTCAAAAAAGTATGTATGTGATCCAAAGATAATCCCTCTCCCGACAGGTCGCGGCCCTGTAAGGCCCGGGCGGCTTGGGTCGCTTAAATCCTACAAAGGGAGAGGTGAAACTACGATAAAAGAAAGAAGAAAGAAAAATGACCATTCTTATAATCTAGGAATACTGATCAGAATATCTGCGCTAGCGGGCAACGTCCATGATGTTCTAGTTGAAAGATGACATGTCATCAAAATCTTGGCCCTGCTTATGAGTGTACGGATTTGTCTCATTTTCTAGGTCATGAACTGTAGTGCAGGTATTTGAAGTGGAATACTGACACGTTCTGATTATTAAGAAATGAAACATGGCCTTGTAACCGGCTAAATATATAACGCAGCGAAATCCAATGCTATCGCAAACAAACACGGACTTGAACTTGCATATGAAGCAAAACATGATAATGCTGTCGCTTACAGCTCAGTAGAATGCGAAATAAACAGTGGCTGGATGCTCAAATAATATAACAACACGATACATTTCTTCCTTTGTTATTACCTTAAATAATCGTCCTGAGTCCTAGATCTTCTTACTTTGTTTCTAACATTATTGAAACGCAATTTTAGCTTTCTAAAATAGCTTTTCATCGTTGGGGTTGGACCAGGTGAAGCTCGCTTAGATGTTTCCATCATCATACCACTGTGCTGATTACATAGGCCTACCAGGGTATTTCTTCATCGCCCATATGAACTTAATTCATAGATTTGACCCCTACTCTCAGAGAATGACACGAGTTTTCCCAAAATGGGTATTGAACACAGAAAGAAACAGGAAATAACGAGTTTACTCATGGAAAACAAACTAAACTAGAATTTAATAGCATAATGCAGGCACGAGGTTCGAACTGGCTAACGGCTAACGAGCGGCGCGCTCTCCCGTAGGCAAATGCAACGGCGGAAAGCTGATCGCACTGTATTTTTCTTTCTAAAAATGTCATTGCCTTAAAAACTTTAAAATGCAAGCGTTAGTAATGACCAGGGCCCGGATTCTGATTACCTAAAATTGTTTGAAAAATGACCTATAAAATTACCCTAAATTAAAAAAAAGACTTAATAATTATAAAGAATGACCTAAAAACTGATATCTTATTTATAAAAATTATTATTGTACACACAAAGTTATAGACTAATTTTTATGGTACATACTTGTAAAAACTGTAAATGCAGATAGGATGGTGTAGGTCTAAAAGCTTTGTTCTTTGTTCTTGATTGGAGCAATTGAGAAGAAAAATAATTTTGGCGTTTCTTTGATTCTCGTTTCTGACTGAGACATGACAACACTTCAACATGAAGTGTGTCCTTCTTGCATTAAGCAGACAACACCACTGAGGACGATGCTAGCTAGACGACAAAAAATAAGTTAATATACTCAACGTAATTTCATGAAAATGACTAAAAAAGACGCAACTGACACGAAAATGAGAAAATAATGACGTAAAATTGAATTAAATGACCTAAAAATATAAAACTGCATAGAATGACAAAACATTACCTAATAAAAATGCATTTCTACAATCTAGAGACCATGATTAGGATTTACCTACAAGCTGGCAATGTCTATGCAGCATCAATAAAAAGATGACGTGTCATTAGAATTCGGGCCCTGGTAATGACCATAACTTCCATGATAACGATGATGAAGATGGTGATCGTCATGATCAGGCTTCGAACGTGTATATAGGGAATGAAGACTCAAGTATAGTGTCACATGTACCAGGCATTATGTCACGGTATGGACAGTTACTCCACAGCATAAGCAGTGCACGCCTCGTGTGCATTCTACAAGAATATGTTAAAAGGACAAATTATTTACATTCGTAAACATCACTGGTCACCATTGTGTAGAATTTGAATCTAAGATATTTATTTGATCATGCCTTCGTTGTAAAAGCAATGTGGAAGGTGTTCACTTCTTATCTCTATCTGATTGTACCTGAGCAATTCTTGTTGTCGTTCCTTGTTGCCATCGCGTGATACACTCCCCCACCTCTTCCTATAGGACATACTTAATAAACCTAACTGTTCCTTGTAAGGACAATGCTTAGTGATCATGATGACGATGATGATAATAACAGTAATAACAGTAATAATAACGATCGCAGAAACGTATTTTAGTCAAGTTTACCAAGACTTCTTCGTGAGAAGATAACGATAATTACCAAGAGAAGGAAAAATGTTTATTATCACGTTGATTCCCATTGGTTGTGGGAATTCCTTATTAATACGCCTGTCGCCTATACACCCAGATGGAGGGGGATCCTTAGGAAGTGCATAAGATAATATTTCCTGTTATTTTTTCTTTATTTTATAAAACATACAAGAAATAAATAACTTATAATTATAAAAAATCACTTCGAAAAATTTCTAGAAAGTCATAATTTTCTTTTCCAAGCAAAGGATTCGTTAAGATTGGTATAGGCTAAGTAAGTTAAGGTTACATGCCACATATTTGGAAATAGTCCAGTCAAATTATCACAAAAAAAGTCATGTGGATGCAAAATTTAGGGTAGAGCTAATTTTTTTATATGATGTCTGGGATGGTTTTGAGAGTAATTTCTGACATTTTGCCAACAAAATTTTTTGCCGCCGGAGCCGCCATCTTGAAAAAACTTCAAAATTTTCTATTTTATTTCTGTTTTTGCCCATTATCTGCCAAAATACGCACCTGACAAAATATTTTTATTATTTATCCTAAAAGTGAACTAAATTTGACACAGTTTGATATCAAATTGAGTTTTCTACCATGAATAGTTTCGGAAATACAGCTCTCCGAATTTCAGCAACATTTTGCAAAAAATAAAAAAATCTGAATTTTCAACTAGTTTTTGCTCGCTATCTTCTAAATGACCAAACCTTGAGTAAAATTTCGAAGGATAACTTTTAAAGTTTTACAGTTTTACAGTTGTCCCAAAATGGAAACATGTTATCGGAGGAATGGCGCTAAGAGGCTCTTTGTCACTGCTCCGCATACCGTTCTCTCCGGATACATCTGTTTTTATGTGTTTGTACCAGGCAACCTTAGGCATTTTGAAATATTTGCAGACAAATTATGACTCAAAGGTTTCAGTTATCTTCGATGGTTATCCTTCTGACGCTAATCAAACAAGCACAAAGAATTGTGAGACTCCGACGGGCTACGAGTCCATCTCCTGATGTCGTCTTTGATAGAACTACTGTTTTGAAAAGTTCACAAGAAACTTTTCTCACCAATGAAAACAACAAGAGGCGCTTCGTAGAATTGGCAAAAGCTGGAATAGGCTGTTAAAGATGCAGATGTCTTGATTGTTAGCACTGCCTTCTCAAAAGCATCTCAATACGACACTGTCTTTGTAGTTGGGGAGGACATAGACCTTCTTATTTCCTCACTACATTACCATCCCCTCATATAAAGAATACATATATCCAAAAGTACGGAAGAAGCAAAGCTGCAGACATCTTCTAATCAAGGCAGTCATTTCGCCACAGCTTCTCCAACATGCTGCTGTTAATCCATGCTTTCAGTGGTTGTGACACAACATCTGCAGTTTTTGGCCACGGGAAAACCCACTTCTGTTCGCCGATTTTGAAACATCCTGAACTAGAAGAGGAGGCTAATGTAATTCTGAACCCTCAAGCTACATCAGGAGAAGTGGCTGAAGTGGGCCAACATTTTTTGGGTCACTTATTTGGAGGAGACCCTGCTACACAAACACTTGACGAACTTCGGCACGGAATATTTGTAAAAGCTGCAGGAAGAATGAAATTTAACTTAGCGAACTTGCCCCCAACCAGTGATGCAATGTTTCAATAGAACTCCAGCTAAATAAAATCTTTTTGTATATAAATGAATGTTCTGTGCCGTTATTGCTTCTAACTTGTACGCACATGCATTTATTCAATCGTTGCTGTATATATATTTATAAACCTCTGTATTTTGTGACCTGAAAGAGGTAGGATAAGTTTAAAGTACTCAGTGCAATGTTTCACCAGAACTCTAGCTAAATAAAATCTTTTTGTATAAAAATGAATGTTCTGTGCCGTTATTGCTCCTAACTTGTACGCACATGCATTTATTCAATCGTTGCTGTATATATATTTTTAAACCTCTGTATTTTGTGACCTGAAAGAGGTAGGATAAATTTAAAGTACTCGACAAGTTTCAAATTACCTCTAGTTTAAGTTTCCATATGGAGTTTTACTATAGGTTTGGACATTTAGAAGATAGCGAGCAAAAACTAGTTGAAAATTCAGATTTTTTTATTTTTTGCAAAATGTTGCTGAAATTCGGAGAGCTGTATTTCCGAAACTTTTCATGGTAGAAAGCTCACTTTATCTCAAACTGTAGAAAATTTAGTCTACTTTGGGATGGGTAATAAAACATTTTTGTCAGGTGCGTATTTTGGCAGATAATGGGCAAACACAGAAATAAAATAGAAAATTTTGAAGTTTTTTCAAGATGGCGGCTCCGGCGGCAAAAAATTTTGTTGGCAAAATGTCAGAAATTACTCTCAAAACCACCCCAGACATCATATAAAAAAATTAGCTCTACCCTAAATTTTGCATCCACTTTTGACAATTCGATTGGACTAAAAATGAATTTACCAGTTAAATTAGTCTTTGTAAGACAATGTTTTTGAAGAACGATTTTAACATATAGGCCTAGTCATACTTTCATACAGGTTGGAATTAATATAAATAGGCAGATCTTGACATATTGTACCTTCGGTAGGAAGAAACAAAAGATTAAAGAACAATTTTTTCTCCCAAGTGAGTTTTTTTCAATAAAAAATATTTTGTCCCTAAATTTTGTCCGTCCTTTACTTGATAAGTATTATTCGTTACAGAACTAATTGACATCAGTAGAGAGAAGGATAAGGAATAAATTTTCTCTTTGTGGTTTTCAATAAAGATGTCAGTTTTCACAGAAATTAAATACAGTACAAAGATTAAAGCGTGGAAGATATAATCATCCAAACTAGGCAACATCATGACCTGTGTATTCGTCACGCAATCGCTTTGCTTTCATACTTGTGACAGACATGTCATTGCCACAGAAAGTTGTGCGTTTTTGCCATTCTAAGGAGACTATTAATCTAGTTACCTAATGAACCATAGATAGGCTATAATCACAGAACGCAAAATAGATTTTATATTCATTTATCCCCCTTTAATTTGCACAGTATAATATTACTTTCATCGAGTATATGTACAGGTAGGGGTAAAAAAGCGGACCGACTCTTGTAGCTGAATATAATATAATTTTTGTTAGTATTGTACAATAATATTAATAATTAATATATTCAGTTATAAAACAATACGATTAGAAACCATATTCTGGGTTTCGAAGTGGGCTAAGTCAACAGTCGACACTAGAACAAATTTCAATACATTCCCTGCTATCCTGTGATGCGCAATGGTTCATATCGGCAACTTAGATACTTTAGTCGGTCCGCTTTTTTCCCCCCTACCTGTACATGGACACACACCACGCTGCACAAAGAGACAGACTTTGTTAAAGTGATGGCATACATACAGTGAAAGAAGATAACGTTTTAATGCCACAATTTTTCTTTGTAGTACTTTCATCTTGAAGTGAGGGATGGAAATATTTTCACTGCCGTGGGACGGGAGGAAACGGTAACTAAATTCGTCCTGGATTGGAAAAATGATGGGTCGTTTCGAGCAGTTAACACATTACCATTATCATTGCTATAATTACTTTTTTTGTCAAAATTTATTGAAAATTGACTCATATTTTTCCTTAACTAAAATTCTGCATTTGTTTCTTATGTTATTGTTGCATTCATACATTGTAATTTTGGTGATTATTATTGTAAAATATGTATAACTCGATCGGTAAGACCTGAGCCAAACACGCGCAGATAGCTTATCGTCCGCCGGTAGCAATGGAGTAAGCGCAGAAGAGAATGCATATACTGTACTATTCATTCCAAACTATGTGGTTCATAATAGCCCGTAACTATTGAAAACAAAAATAAAGTGAATAAAGTATTTGTTTTTTATATTATATTATTTAAGTAATGATATGTAACTCACTGAATATCGCTGTTGGGTCTTCACTATTGAATGCTGTGAGGCTAACTAAGATGTTTTTACACGGTCTGTACAGTATGAAGTAGCAACGAACATCACGTGCTATGAAGGTCAGGCATATCTAGATTACGTCATCGTAGACTACTGCGCAGCCGTTTGTTTGGCTCAGGTCTTACCGATTGAGTTATAAATGTAATATAGGCCTATTAGAACACCCAATTGTAGGTTACCCATATAGCCTAATGAGTTCTAGTTCTTGGACTGTATAAAATGAAAGTATTTCAAACAAAAAACTGTCTTCTTAACCTTCATACAAATATAATATTGTAAATTAACTTTGTATAATGGTAACTCTTACGAAAACGAACAATGATATGAGATATCATACTAGGATTCTGACCATTTTAGGAATGTTAGATAGTTTGTGAGTTTGTAGAATAATATACAGCATATTAAATAGACTATAGGATTATTCACCACGAAAATAATAACTGGAGTAAAGCTAACAGTAATAATAGTACGTTATAATTGTTATACAATGCGGCAGGTTATGAATCGCAGTTCATTAATCATTATACCAATTATACCTAGCTTAATTTCTTCAGTCAAAATGTATCCATGCGTTTGGGATTTAATGAACACTGTTCTGTGATATGAATCTGCGTGAGGCGACCATTCCAGCGTAATCCTGAATAATATACTGTAGCCTAGTTGTTTTATGGATAATTCTAATCGTCCATCACTATTTCAAATTGAATGTACAGTCTCTGAAGTAGGATTTACTTCTCAGCAGGGTTTCCATTAACCGCATGTTGCCGAACTCATGTTAAAAAAACAATTGACAATTGACCCAGTGCTGCTTCGCATTATCAGTTATAGAATTTATGAGTTTTGAGTGAATGTGGTTATGTGTCCGTAGATGTGCCCCTCTTTGCTTGAACGGAGACATTCATGATTACGGATGTAGTTATTAAAAGCCAGCAGGTGACCGCGGTTTTGCCTGCGTTTGTTATTTTAATCACAATTTTAATTAAAATGTTATATTTATTAACACTAACATGCAAAATTCATAAACACATAAGAAGCTAAAAACCTGACTTCGAGGTGCATTTCACGACTACAGCACATTGCCCGGGGGGGGGGGGGGAACACTTCATTTGCGAGTTCCCTGGCCCCTCTAAAAGACTGCATAGTGAGTTTCGTCCATATCGTTCAATGTTTTCCTAGTTAAGCCTACATCCATGATCCCCCTTCCGTCTACCTATGCAGAAAATAAGATATTTATTACCGTTACGTGATAAACAAATGAATCACTCAGATTGGGCTAACAAAACCGAAGCGATCGGCAAATTGATGAGTTAAGTTGAAGAAAATGTACACATTTCAGCAATGCTCTTCTTTCCTGGTTGTTACGGCAGCAGAGCACGACCACATGTAATTCACTTTACAATTCAAATATTTTAGCGTAAGCTGGTACTTCGATAGCGCAAAAGAAAAAAGGTTTTCTACCATTTTTTCGTTCACAACTCGCGAAAATTACAAATCCGGCTTAGAGTTCTTCCGACACTCTTCAGTCTATGTTAATAATTTAAGATCTTCGTGCCCTAGAATAAACAAAAGTTCTTTTACATCCCTCTGTTCGTGTTATTTCAGAGTTGCCCCTGTATTGGGCTGATCACGAGTCCGGAGAGGCCCCCCATGTACTTGTCTGGTCTAAAAAAGGTATGTAGGCCTATGTGATTCACAAAAACTCCTCCCCCGAAGTTCGCGGACGTGGACCGCGTAAATTCACGAGGGTGCCATTTTGCTTTGTTTGGAACCGCCATATGTGTTTCATTCATCCCTTACGGGAGCCGTGCTCGCTCACATTTTTGCTACGTCACACCCCGCAGCCAATGCCACTCAGAGCGGCTAGTGGTGCAATCTTTAGTATTTTAAGAACCTTGGCACACACATCCTTATATCGTTCAGAGAAATAGCGAGATATGAATATTTTAAAAAGTCAGATTTTCGAAAAACGGGAGTTAATCAAAACGTCTTTCAGGAAACGACGGGCAATTCACAAACCACTCCGGTTCTTGTTTTCAAAAAAGGTGATGCTGATCTTATAACAGACTTTAGGCCCATCTCATTACTGTGTACACTGTCAAAGGTGATGGGAAAATAATAGCTTCTAGGATTACAACTTTTAAAGACCTAATTGCTAACAATTTATTGACAAGTAAGAACATGGTTTTTTAAAAGGTAAATCATCAGAAAGTGCATGAAACAGTTTTATGGATTTTATTTATATAGACAGAAAGTTGTATGTTGCCAGCCTGTTTTTTGACCTGTCTAGTGCTTTCGATGCTTTAGAGTTTAGATCATTCCTTCTTGAAAACAAGATGCATAACTTAGGTATAAGAGGAGTTGCCAATGAATTGATTTTATCGTAAATCAGCAATAGAGAATCAGTAGTAAAAATTTCAAATTTCCCAGAAATTCATTTTAGAACATGGTGTTCTCCAGCGTCCACTTTGGGTCCATTGCTTTTTATTTTATTTATAAATGATATGGAACATAATGTTTATGCTGATCATACAACTTTGTATGCTGATAATACATCGTTTATCATAATAGGTGTCGATGTAATTGTGAGGTCATTACACCGTTAGCGGCTTTATTTGCGTAGATATTTGACCCGATCACTCGGGAATTAGAGCTGTGGCCGCCGCTACTCAGAAACCCGCATGACTGGCTAACTCATAGGTGAAACGCGCTGTAGATGAATTACATATTTCTGAAAAAAGTATTTCGTAATCTCAATGAATAATTAATTTCTTCGGTGATGAAAGTATCAGAAAGTCGTTGGTCGTTGCCATGCTTCGTGTTACATCCGTATTTTATTATCTTGAAAGACCAAAACGTTGCAGGCACTGAACAAAATTCAATAGCTGATTTCCCCGCCATGCGCGACCTGCGGCCGACTGCAGTACTCTCTCGCCCGTGATTTTACTTTTGTATCTCTTCTCTCTCTATTTCAAGCGATTAAGTTGAACTAAATGAAGTAGATGAGCTGCCAATAATCGTATCATTGCATCCCCTTCTTTCTCTAGCTCGAACGACTAAATGAACTAAATGAATTAAATAAATACCTTAATGTAAAATTTTATTTTCATACATTTTTTCTGACGGCTACGCTGTTCACAGAAAAATACGCGCACCCGCAAACATGGGGCTAGAGCGTCAGAAAATTGTATTTCTGGATCCTGGGAACCTTAACAGGTGTATTAATGCTGAGAAATACACATCAAATTTCAGGTTCGAAAAAGCAGTTTCTCTATCATAACTTTGGACTAATAGGCCTACTTATGGTATAGGTAAATAAAGTAAACGTGATAAAATGCATACTGGAACATATCGGTTTCGTATAAAATTGTTCAGTTTGAACTTCGATGAGAATACGATATAGACAATCAACAAAATTCTACAACTGAAATACATGGGTATTTTTACACTGGTCGAAAAAACAAAAAAAGACATATTGTACACTAACACAACGGGTGCAATATTCAACACGATAGGCTACACTACTGGACTGAACAATCTCCAGAAAATACAGAAACGTGACACCAGACCAGACCAGACCAGACCAAATAAGTTAACTGAGATCAGTTGATCTCGACTCCGATTCCATACCTGCGTACGAAATGCATTGCTGAAAATGAAAACGGGTTCCTATCCTATAACTTGAATTTACTTACGCTAACGATGTTTCGCATAGGGCTTGAACCTATGCAGGGCAACTGCAGTCAAGTTGCTTCTAGGTATTTAAAGAGGGTCGCCTATTGTTTACTCGAATCTTTAGAGTTAAGTAACGGGGGAAATGTTATCTGGGTAGGTCCATGATGAGGCTTCCATGTTTTTGAAAATATTATAGTCAAGAAGTTACTTACCAATTCTTGTGGTCTATCCCTGCATTAGATATCACACATGCGGAAGGAGGGCAGACGTGGAACCACCTATGAACATAACAAAACAAAATCATGCCAATTAGAATAATTAACTCAGTCAAAATAATCGAATTTAGAATTAAATAATCTTAATAAAATGCCAGAAATACAATGAAAGCTACATAACTTTAATAATAAAAAAAATGGTTAATAAGTCATTTTTAAAAATTTAAAATACTCTTGGACGATGCAAAATAGGCTGTCAACCAGACAAGGCTACTTAAGCTTTGTAACAGTTAAGATAAAATCGTGTATAATTTTCAGGGCAGCCAGGGCCAATAAACACTGTAAGGGTACCGGTAATAGTATATATGTGTAGTATATACTATGTACTGTATACTATGTAGATCAATTCATTGCAGGGAAAAATACATTTAAATATATACATAGCAGCTAAAATAATAAATATATATTTATTTATATTTATTATTTTATTATATATATTATTTTCGCTGCTATGAATTGCTCTTCAAATGTACGTTGTATGACAAAATGTAGCTTACGATATCTTGATTTTAATGTACAATATTACATATTAATATCTTATAACAATCATATTGATCCGGTAGGCAATCATTGTGGTGGTGCGGAAGTGCAGCCTAATAGGATTTACTTGTCTATTCCATTCAATCCTGTGTATAACCAATGAAGTTTGATAATGCTTCCGATATCGACCAGTCACTGTTATTTATCTTGTTATTTGCTTGCAAGAAAAGGTTTCTATAGGTCTATTTCACTCAAATTGCTACGTGTTTGATATTGACCAATAGCGTTTAGCAATTACGCGGATATAGACCAATCACGATCGCTTATCTTATAAAATGCTTGCTATTAATATGAGGATGCTATTTTATCGATAAAATCGTCTGCTCGTTACTGGACACGTAAGCTTCAGTGTGCAGTGATTAATACGTCACACGCTGCCATTAAACAGCACGAAAACAGATTATTTTATACAACATAACTTGTTTGGAAATTTAAAAAAATAGAAATTTACATTGATTGAAAACACAATTTCGATTCGGTGCAAGCCAGTTGGTGTGCTTTTATTCTATTCTGCTGTTAGCTTACCTGAATGAAGTTAACTATGTCTTATATGCACCACTGGTAGCACTGGTCATAACATGATAACTCGAATCGATTCATGGATGGTTGATTCATAGTATGCCATGATCTCGCTGCTGATACTTTTGTTTTTATACAACAAAGCACGAAAGTAATTATTATTTGTATAATCCGTTACATGTTTATTCATGGATTAGTCTTAATAAATCCAACACGTCAACTCTCTACTCGTAGGATTACCTATGAAAAAACGTCAGCTCGTTAACGAATACGTCGAGGTGTTAGTATGCAGTGATTAATATGTTACCTATCTGTATTGTCAATAAAAAGATTAAAACACATTTTTTACAGCACAAATTATTCTGTATCTGTATCTGGTACCCTATGATCCCCAGGTGGTGCGAAGGGGCCTCCAAGTGGAGGTTTCATTACCTATACTAATTTTGATATGCTTATTTTCCGAGAGAGGGTAGAGGGACAGGTGGTAAGCCCATCGCCTCGCAACCCCCTCTGGAAACTAAGTATTTCTTGGACGTGAAAGGGCCGAGAAATTTTGTCCAGAGGCTCTAATTTAGGCTTGGAGTTCTTTTACGTGCCGTAAATCTACGACACGGGACCCCCAGCTTAAAGTCCCTCCCGGAGGACTCCGTGCCCAGGATTTTTACGTCCGCACAAATTATTAGGAAATTGAAACAATTTAGATGTGCACTGATTAAAAACATAATTTTGAATCGGTGTAAGCCACTTCGTATGTTTTCGTTCTGTTCTGATTTTAGCTTATTTTACGTTAGAGATTATCCAGGCTATTTTATCATTCCCTGTATACGATAACTCATTCATTTATTTGGTATGCCGTGATTGACAGCTGACAAAATATTGAATTGATTTTAAACAATACCAAGGGGAAAAGTAATAATTATTATTTACATCATATACTGCATTTTATTCGTCGAATAGTATTATGAAAACCACTCCAAATTACGAGTTTCATCAGATAAATACTCTCGGTAATACGTATTCTCTCGTGTAATTACCTATAATAATTACCACATTTTGAAATTTTAACTACTGTGTTTTTGTTATTGTTCCAAATTCTTAACTTAATAATGTGACCCACATTTATTTAAATAGGACTATATTTTAAAATTTCGTTTATGAATTCTGGAAATTTTAGTTTTAAAAACACTTGCCTTTTAATTTTTAGATTACTAATTTTTTAAATATTAAGTAGCCTATGTCGGAGAAGAGATGCAGTTCATATTGTTCATCTGTGCGAAATACGGGTGGATAAAAATTCCATATGATTATAAGGTAATGTTGGGAAAGGTGGAGTACAATATCTACGGATTTTACTAGTAAGATGAAATTAAGTGTAGCAATATCTATTTACTTTCTTTTACGCTTCATGGCAAATATAGGCCTACCCAATACAAATAGATGCCAAGAGGGTTTAGAAGTAATACATTAATAGTTTATCAATATTCTTGGTAAGTTGTTTGTTCTAAGAGACTTTTTACGTTAAAGTTTAATAACCCGTTAAAACTACTTATACACATTTTCTTTGGAACCGGAAGAAAATGGGTATCAGAAAGGGCATTTTGCACTTAAGAATAAATTAATAAAACGACGGTTTCCCTGAGAGAATATTATACTGAAGCTATATGCTATAAAATTCCAGGGAATCATGGAGGAAAAGTGCAGAGGATTGGTGGTAGGGGAATCAAGATGCCATTAGCTTGAGAACTATTTTGAGAGTATTACAAATTTTATTGTTTTATGTCATGCTATACAACACAGGATGCTGGCTTTACCAGTATCTGGAAAACTATGTCTGCTCCATGCATTACAAATATTACAAAAATCCAGCGTATGGAAGAAGTCCCACAGATCCCTTAGCTATAATTTCCAAAGGATATCCTCCGAACAGTAATGGATTATATAGAAGAGGCAAAGGCAGAAGCTGAGGTTCAGGCTTCGGTGCGGGCTCTGCCATCACAGCTACAGACAGCATCACAAGCATGCACACGAACATAACCTGAAATAGTAACAACATCTGAGATAACATTTAAATGAATAAAATGGCAAAATCAAATATTTTCCCTGTGTTTCTATGATCAAGAGAAGGCGACGCGACGATCTTAGAACAAATGCGAAATCGGTTGTTGGACCGGAGATATAGCCTATGGCTCAGGTACTCCGGGGGTGGATAATAGCATTGGGTCGAAAGCGCCATGGTATTTAGCTATTTAGCCCCCAAGAGGGTCTTGTTGCCATAGACAGACCAGTCAGGAATTTGCCAGCTTTGGTAGCAAGGGTTAAGTATTAGGTCCCTATATCACGATTACTCTTTAAATTTCTATAATCTGCTGTATCACAACCTGACACATTCTCAAAGTTGAAAGAACTGCGACTGTCTAATATAGTTATTTATGATCCGAGTGTTAAAAACGAGATTTTATTTTGGGAGTAGGTTATGTTTGCGAAACGAGACCATTAAGGCGAGTTTAGCAATCCTGCGAGAGAAAAAAAAAACATTTTACCACGTGTATTATATACTAGTTTCTAGACAACCGTTAATATTAGTGAAATAATAATATGCATTACATTTATTTTGTCCTAGTGGTGATAGAATTAAGAGGTCATATTATATGAATCGTGTTCCTATTGATATCAACATAATTTTACAACGCCCCGCTACGGCTCCCGCAGTCGCTCCGCGTGCTTAACTATGTGGACAGTAATATGTATTATTTAGACTATCTGAAAAAATTTTGTTACTTAAGAAAGTGAGGTATAGAATTAATTTTAACGTAACATGTCCTATTCTGGTATAACCGCAGTGTAACAGTGCCGGCATGGCGGACGAATAATGGTGTTGTAAAGGCCACAAGAACCTAAATCAAAATAGAAAAATATTTAAATTGTAATTAATTAAGAGTGTTTATGCTTACCTTCATTTCCATTGTATGAAGTGATTGATTACTTCTGTTTGCTACAGAGAATTCAGTGAACTTCAGAGGGAACGTTTTCTTTATATACACTTCTTGCTCCCTCAATCCGCTTCCATATTCGGTCAAGGGTAGACCTACAAAGTGTTATCAAAGTTTACCTCATTCAATTAACCAGGAAGAAGGTGAGGTTTATTGACCTTAAAAGAATGCACATTACTAATACCGAATATGTGATACCAGTATGTCACTTTAATTACCTGTTCTGCATACCTAGTGCATGAAATTCCATATGTGTCGTAAGGACAATAACCTCCTAAGATTTTTGGCTATGAAATCCGATATTTTGGGGTTACTGTTTCCTTATGCAGGTTACTTACCGCGATTCATCATATCAGTTTAAGTAAAAATAAAATGTTATGAAAATAAATTTATGGGTTGAAAGATGTATCGTGTTATTGATATTACTAAATTTCTTTCCTATTATTTATACCTTAAGGGAGGAAATACTCCATTAAACCTAGTGAAACAGCCTACACATTTGATTTTTTTCACTGCCAGGAATGTATGTTCAATTAAGACTTTGTATCACTAATTTACATTCAATTGGCTTCAAGATATAGGCCTACAATTAAAATTTTTGACCGAGCGAAGAGAGGTCCTGTTTTAACTCGACCGTTTGGCATTCCGTCTGTTTCTGTAAATTTATTTGTTACACAGTCACGACTAAATGCGCTGTGCGATTTTCCAATTTGCCTTGAGGTCATTAAAAACGACGATTGGTAAGAAGTTTTATATATTTCATTTCATTTCAAGATGGTGATCGATTCAATGTTTCTTTTTTAATGTAGACCTAATGTTCGGCTTCTTTCAACGATACTAATCAAACGGTTCCTCTGGAAACAACCTTGTTTTCACAATGAATGACAATTTCGGCTAAAGATTTAAAAACTGCGTTGAAGAGCAGATCTTGGATTGCTTTTTGGACGCCAGATCTACTGTTCACAGAACTGTTAGTTACAGCAGTCTTAAATCACAATCGGTAATTAGGAATTGAATTCAATTAGGCCTAGGCTAAGCTGAAAACGAGTCTACATAACATTGATACTACAGTTTTCAATACATTTTAATTATTTACTCACTACATTCCTAAACTCAGGTATATTAGTAGGCTATACCTAAATTAAGAATATTGTGAACGATTTTTTCTAGCTAAATGACAACTTTTAATTTTTACGAATGCTGAAATTTATAATATTTGGCCACTAATTACACGTGCATGCAAATTTTCATTAGATTTTATCAAGTTATTTGATGAATTAAGAAAAACATGGAATTTAGAAAGCGATTAATAAGTAAAAAGCTGGTAATTTACTAAATTGGCAACACAGGGAATATTCTCTCACGTTATAGTTCACACCTCTATAGGTATTGGAGAATTTAGATCAGTGGTCTTCCACCCGCAGCCCTTAGTTAATTTTTAGCGGCCCGCCAACAAATAATAATTTTAATTACAACGCTTAATTGTAGGTCTTATCTCTTAATTTAATTCAGTGGTTCTATATCAATAACCTATGTACAGTGGTATTAAAGAGAGGCGGCAGTCAGATGCGCGTGAGAGAGGAGACGCATGTAGGGGGAATCATGGGGAGGGGAAGAATGTTGTACTGCACTTGCGAGAGAGAGAAGCGATTGTAACAAGGTCTCTTGTTTCTTCACTGCATTATACGATGTTACCGCACTGAAAGCAACGACACAACTAACCCATACACCCCTCCATGCAGTACGAATGTTTATTGGACTCGTCTGCATCTACTGAGCATCCATGCTTGGACTGCCACGTCTCATTAATACCACTGTAAACTGCTTTAGGCTAGACTTTGAACTTGAAGCAAGGAGGATGCTTGTAGGCCTACTCCGAAATTTTTTGGATTATCCGGAAAAAAGATAATTAACTGATCAAGTAATTGCTCAAATAGCTATTAATTTTTACCCATTTAACAGTAAAACGAGTAACCGAATAACTGGATAATGGCGTGATTTTAACCATACGTATTTAGTGGTGCCAACTTCTGAAACACATTCGTTGGGCTCAAAGACTTTAAAATGTTCACATTCCCGTCCTTTATTTGTTTAATGAAATGAAATGAAATAATATTGATATTAATATAGATAAACATAGAACTATACAAGAAACGATTTCAATTGTTTAAAACGTAATATCAACTACATTTATAAATCAACCGCCAGAAAAGTGTGTGTAGCCTAGTTGACAGAAATTCTTTAAGATTATAATATTATGTAGGTCTATAACCTTTTAATTTTGGGAGTTAGATAACCAATAAAATAAAATAATACAAAATAAAATAAAATAAAATAAAATAAAACTACACATGGACGCATCATAATGTAGCCCGGCATGTTCGAAAATAATGTTTTTCCTGATTGGAGTTCTGTAGTTCGTCGATTTTCCACCAGGCGGAAAAAAGTGAACTCTCGCTGTAAACTAAAGATTTTTTGTTGACGCAGATATTATAGTAGAATATATCGCTGGAGAAATGAATTAAGTAATTTATTCCTTTAGAAATATCTCTCCCAGTCTAAGAATATAAAAGACCTTCTGTAAAATTCGTAGCATTGTACATGTACTCGAAGATCCACTTTTGACATTCTTGAATTAAAACAATATAGCAAAATTCCTTTCGAGTAAGTCTGCAAATTTATTCAACGTTCTAGCAAAATAATCAAAACTGACTTGCTGTTTTCTACGACAGATTAAGCTTAAAACACATTAAATTAGGTAACTTTTATTTTCCTTTCATTTGTTTGGTTTATTATTAACTAGCATGTGCCCGCGGCTTCGCCCGATATAATTATTTCAAAAATTAAAAATTAAGAGCATAATAGTTAAATCATTATATTTATTAACACCTAAATCACGTGGACTACATGTCACGATTAGATAGCGTCGCCTGGTAAAAGCGACCTCAGATTCGAGTTCCTTGGCCCAAAAAATCCTTGTGAGTTTCGTCCAATTCGAACGATGTTTAACCATATTTAGGTCTATGTTGATTATCCCTCTTCCGTGTAGGTTGAAAATTTCATATGTCTACGGGCCTTGACATTCTAAACAAATGAATCGACCAGCGTGGGCTTACAACATTCTAGCGATCGCGATGCTTTTATTACCACAGTATGACAAAAATAGCCAAAGTCAACTGCAATTGATTTGACATTGAAATGCATTACTGAAATCTGATGCTTCTACAGCGTTAAAATCACGTTTTCTGCTAGTTTTTCACTCATAACTCGCGAACGAAAGCTAAAATTAAAAATCCGGCATCGAGGTGCATTTGCCCACCTTTCAGTCCATCTATGTTTAAAATTTCAGATCTCTGCGTTCAGTAGATTTCGCTGGGCATCGCGGACAGACAGACAAACACGTCCTTTTATTATTATAAGATAACATGTGCCCGCGGCTTCCCCCGCGATAATTATTCCAAAAATTAAAAATTAAGAGCATAATAGTTAATTCATTATATTAACACCTAAATCATGTGGACTACATATCACGATTAGATAGCGTCACCTGGTAAAAGCGACCTCAGATTCGAGTTCCTTGGCCCAGAAAACCCCTGTATAGTGAGTTTCGTCCAAATCGAACAACGTAGGCTAATATTGATTATCCCTAATAATAATAATAATAATAATAATAATAATAATAATAATAATAATAATAATAATAATAATTATAATAATCCTCTTCGGTGTAGGTTGAAAATTTCATATTATGTTCGCGTGCCTTGACATTAAAAACAAATGAATCGACCAGCGTGAGCTACAACATTCAAGAGATCGCGATGCTTTTATGTCGAAGGTATGACAAAAATAGCCAAAGCCTAGTGTAATTGATTTGTATTACTGAAAACTCATGCTTCGAAAACGCAAAAAATACACGTTTTCTGCCCGTTTTTCACTCATAACTCTCGAAGGAAAGCTAAAATAAAAATTCCGGCTTCGAGGTGCACTTTCCGACCCTTTAGTCCATCTATGTTTAAAATTTCAGATCTCTGCGTTCAGTAGATTTCGCTGGGCATCGCGGACAGACAGACAGACAGACAGACGGAGGACAGACACTTCCTTTTATTAATATACTAGCATGTGCCCGCGGCTTCGCCCGCGATAATTATTTCAAAAATAAAAAATAAAGAGCATAATAGTTAAATCATTATATTTATTAACACCTAAATCACGTGGACTACATACCACGATTAGATAGCGTCGCCTGGTAAAAGCGACCTCAGATTCGAGTTCCTTGGCCCAGAATACCCCTGTACAGTGAGTTTCGTCCAAATCGAACAATGTATGACCATATTTAGGCCTATATTGATTATCCCTCTTCCGTGTAGGTTGAAAATTTCATATGTCTACGGGCCTTGACATTCTAAACAATTGAATCGACCAGCGTGGGCTTACAACATTCAAGCGATCGCGATGCTTTTATTTCGACGGTATGACAAAAATAGCCAAAGCCAACTGCAATTGATTTGACATTGAAATGTATTACTGAAATCTGATGCTTCGACAGCGCTAAAATCACGTTTTCTGCCAGTTTTTCACTCATAACTCGCGAACGAAAGCTAAAATTAAAAATTCGGCTTCGAGGTGCATTCGCCCACCTTTCAGTCCATCTATCTTTAAAATTTCAGATCTCTGCGTTCAGTAGATTTCGATGGGCATCGTGGACAGACAAACAAACAGCATGTGCCCGCATGTGCCCGCGGCTTCCCCCGCGATAATTATTTAAAAAATTATAAACTAAAAATTAAGAGCATAGTTAAATCATTATAATTATTAACACCTAAATCACGTGGAGTGCATTCCACGATTAGGTAGCGTCCCCTGGTAAAAGCGACCTCAGATTCGAGTTCCTTGGCCCAGAATACCCCTGTACAGTGAGTTTCGTCCAAATCGAACAATGTTTGACCATATTTAGGCCTATATTGATTATCCCTCTTCCGTGTAGGTTGAAAATTTCATATGTCTTCGGGCCTTGATATTCTAAACAAATAATAATAATAATAATAATAATAATAATAATAATAATAATAATAATAATAATAATAATAATAATAATAATAATAATAATAATAATAATCCTCTTCGGTGTAGGTTGAAAATTTCATATTATGTTTGCGTGCCTTGACATTAAAAACAAATGAATCGACCAGCATGAGCTACAAATAAAGAGATCGCGATGCTTTTATGTCGAAAGAATGACAAAAATAGCCAAAGCCTAGTGTAATTGATTTGTATTACTGAAAACTCATGCTTCGAAAACGCAATAAATACACGTTTTTTGCCCGTTTTTCACTCATAACTCACGAACGAAAGCGAAAATTAAAATTCCGGCTTCGAGGTGCACATTCCGACCCTTTAGTCCGCCTATGTATAAAAATTCAGATCTCTGCGTTGAGTAGATTTCGCTGGGCATCGCGGACAGACAGACGGAGGAGGACAGACACTTCCTTTTATTAATATAGATAGAAGATAGATTCGCTTCTTGGGTCTAAAGAATTTGTCGCTTATATCTTCCATTCCCACAGCAACAGTACTGTTCTTCTAATGTCCATGGATGCAGTACGAGAATATCATTTTATAAAAATACAGAAAAAAAGACGGTAGTTCAAGAATGCCGCTATGAAAAGTTACTTGGGTATGGCAATAGGCTACTGGGAACGGGCGACGATCTTCATTTTTTCGAGCGAGGCCTTCTTGATATAGACTGTTTTCAGCATTATGGAGTGTTTAGCTCAAGATGAAGTATGTGATCTTTATCAATGTCGGTGTATATAATCATAAATCAAAGATTTAGGAAATATCTAGCCGTTGAATAATTAAACGCTGCTGCTGTTGATATAATACTGTGCAGTCTATCGAAATGTACAGCTACCGATATCTGAATTATATTTTAATATGATAATTTTTCAGTATAAACGCACCTGTGGAAGTAACAGACCTAATGTAATTCCTAACAGATTGATTTCGGGTCAACTTTAATTCATTCATAACCTATACGGCTATATAGGTTGTTAAACCTATAACAAGCATGTCAGCGAATCGTAGCCCTTCACTTCCATAATTAATATTATTGCCAATGCCTTTTATGAAATCTTCACACATTTTAAGAATTTCTCTTATCAGCCTACAAGAGTATATGAATTAAATTTAAGAAGCATAGCTATATTAACTATGTGAACTGTTCTGTGCAACGCCCTGATATGAAATCATTTCAGTCCAACAACCAGTTGGTTGATATATGGTTATCTGACGACGGGGTTGTACTGCAACTTACTCTCGTGACCGTCGCTGGTGTGCCGGAATTTTGTCCCGCAGGAGTTCTTTTACATGCCTGTAAATCTACAGACACGGGCCTGTCACTAAATGCACACATAAATGTCATCAACCTGAGCCGGGATCGAATCCGCAACCTTGGGCCAACAATAAGTTTATAAGAGAAGTAACATTCCTATTATAGCTACTATGAATATAACTTTTTTACACACGTTGGTAGATGCAATTTAAATAAAATATTTTATGGCAAAAAATACAACATAATTCGTGTTATATTTTGGTTCTGAGTAGATGCACTATATCCCACAATGGGAAATCAATAAGAAAATAGAATCATACCAACATAATGAGTAGCTAAATTTTACTAGTACGAATTGCTAGAATTAATATAAATGCTTAAATTCAGCTTCGAAAGGGTCAAACAGAACATAGCACATTATTTGAACTTAATTCGAACATAAATAATTAATAAAAAATCAGCATCAGGAAAGTTCTAAAGTCTTGTCCGAAAGACTTTCTGCTGTTAGTGTATTATCAGGATATCTTCTACATACAGTTAATATATTTTGTAATTATACCCAAATTATGCAATTGACATAAAGTAAAATGCAATAAAACAAATGAACGCTAAGTAGGATTTTGACCATATAAGATTAGCAAAACAAAAAGTTCGGCAATATTTCTTAGATTATAAGATAATATTATCATATGGTGCAAGCTGGGCAGATGAGATGCTCGATTACCTTCTGATATCTTCTGAGTATTCGAAAATGTAAACAGAATTTTCACTCCTTGAAAAAAGCGTCTTCGAGGTTTTGCTGTTAAAGCGTTTTTTCTTTTATGTCGAGCTAACTAATTTACTGTGAGGATAGTGAAGACTGAAGCAGTTGTAAGATTATTGAAATTGACTATAGAATACCCTGCTTTCCAACCTATCACTTTAGTTCCGAAATTTAAAAACAATGAAAGTGAGTGCCACTAAGTTTGTAGCTACATTCGACTAGGTGTTTCAAGGAGAATGCGACCAATTTGTTTTTCTTGTGTGCTGTCGCTATCACATCCTAGCCCAGGTATGTCACTGAGGAAATTCAGGGAGGGAATGACTATGCCTCAGTGAAAAAAAAAAGAAAAAAAGTGCACTTTATACAGCCTCATGCCATTCAACCTGTCCGAGCTTCGTCTACAGATTAGAGGACGTAAATAAGGAGTAGTAGGGAAATATGCCTACTGGGCATGACTATTATAGCTGTTGTAGATAGGGTAGCCACTTCCAAACTTTAAAAATGGAGGACATGGTTACATAAATTAGGGAATAATTTGTGACGAGAACCTACCTTAAGAACTTAAGAATTAAAATTTTACTCGTCTTAATAATATTGTGCCTTTTTATAGGCTATATTTTATCCATGTTGTGTACATAATAAAAATGCAATTTTTATTATGTTCACAGGCCTACTTATGGCAAAAAAATAACAAATAACACCCGGCATGCGTTAGTCCGGACGGCAGACAAACTCAAAATCCGGATTATCCAGCGAAATGCCGGACGTATGGCCACCCTAGCTACAAAAATCACGCTATAACAATTATTGCTAATTAAAAATTTTAACAAAAACGCAAAACAGAGTGTAGGAGAAACTTGCTTTAATATTTCTAGGGAATAATTAATGCACATCTATACATATATAGTATGTCAGATCACAGTTTTATCCTTTTCATGCACATAATGAGTACAGTAACTAATTGGAGAAGTCTTTTCACTCTACCGGCCGTATCCATACCCTCCGTATCCACCACCATAACCGCCATAACCACCATAACCACCATAACCACCATATCCCCCATAGCCTCCATAGCCTCCATACCCACCAAGTTGCCCTCCATAACCACCAAATCCACCACCGTAACCACCAAAACCGCGTCCAATTCCTCCCCCGTACTGGGGCTCTGGTTCTGGTTTTGCTTTAGGTGCCGGCTTAGGCACAGGCTCGGCTTGAATCATAATCACTGCCATTAACACAGCCGCAAACAGGAAGAAAACCTGAGAAAATATAACGAAATTATATACCAAAACTCCAAACCCTAATTTTGAATTGTAAGTGTTTTAGAATTGGGACGCTCATGTCGAACTAAAGCATAAGTTCGTCATATTATTGCAGGACCATCAAAGAAGCAACTCCTTCTGCAAATCTAAAACACAGTTCCAGTTTTGATCACAGAATACTTAATTCCATTGTTAAAAATAACCCTGAAGTAATTAATCTGACTGTTACAAATTTAACAAAATAATGTCATATTTATTTATTTATTTTGTTATACTGCAAATGGGCCACAACCCGGTGGCTATGTTACAAATAAACACCATTTATACATAGATACGTTGTACACAATTTTGTTTATTGTATAAAGTTTCATTATTCATGTTTATTTTCTTAATTATTTATTTTCCTACTAATGGTTAATTTTATTGTATTTTTATCTAATTAATATATATGTATTTCTGAAATTCTCCCGATCACAAGCATATGCTCATTCAGGTGTCGTCATAATGCAACGATAATTTGGAAAAATTGTTAAAAATCTTTTACATGTAAATTTATTTGAAGACAATAAACCAACTTTCAACTTTAAATTTTTCACTTCAGTTATAACTTTATTACTTGAAGTAAGCCTTCATTAATATTCTGGAAGTTGAATATTTTCATGATTTTACAAACAAATCAAGTAAGAGATGGACCAAAAATTTACGTCACGGTTGTAATAGGTCCCACTTTTTAATAAACACTGAAGAATAGCATCATGTTTATTTATTGTAGAAAATCTTCTCGGGTTTGCAGCCAGGTGAGAAGTTTGTTGTGGTCCAACGTTTCCGAGGCTGACGCTGCCTCCATCCTCGGCAGGATCAGCAGCGTCAGCCTCGGAAACGTTGGAGCACAACAAACTTCTCACCTGGCTGCAAACCCGAGAAGATTTTCTACATAAGATTCGCCAGGAAAGCCTCAAATCTTACATGTTTATTTATTGGTTTGCAAGATATTTTAGCAGTATGAATAAGAAAGGAAATTTATGGACGCAAGAATCCATCATTTTCCTGTGATACTTTCTGGATCTTGTGATAACTTAGTAGTCTACAAAGAAGACTAAAATTTGATTTAAAAAACACAATTACAATGACAACAGTTCCTTTAGATACTGTGTTCCATTTCTATAGTAGTACATAGAAAAACAGGGTGTTCACATGTCTGGTCTCTGGGTTCAGTGGATCTTGAGATTTGAAACATAAATGTCTTTTAAAATCAATGCTTAAAATAAACTAAAATAATAGTGTACGGACGTGTGTGGTTGTATGTAATGTAGGTCTAACCCTACATTTGGTCAAATATAACTAAATTTTTATTGCGAATTAACATGAGAGCTCAAAAAATAATATTCCAAGATCCAATATATATATTATCTGTCCGTCCCGGCTTCGCCTGTTCATTAATTGAATATATATATATATAAGGCGCGTCCATAAAGTAAGTTACCCTGGAGCCCTTTACAGAAACAAAACAAAATTTCATGGAAATATTTATTGCAACAGATACAGTAAGTATTCAGCTATTTTTCAACATATTCAACACCGAAATTGAGACATTTGTCATACCATTGGACCAACTTTTGAACACATATGCCGTAGAAGTCTGCCGCCTGGGATTTGAACCACTGTGACAATCACCTCCGTTTCTCTGTCATTTCCCGAGGGGTATGAAAAATAAAAATCACTGGGAGCGAGGTGCAGGCTGTAGGGTGGATCTTAAAACACTTTCCAGAAGGTCTCCAGCAAAAGTTCGGTTGGGAGGTGTTTCAACATCCACTCTACAGCCCGGACCTCATTTCCGGTGATTTCCATATTTTCTTACACCTCGCGAAATGATAGAGAATGACAGAGAAATAGAAGTTGTTGTCACACAGTGGTTCAGATCCCAGGCGGCAGACTTCTACGATACATGTGTTCAAAAGTTGATCCAACGGTATGACAAATGTCTCAATTCCGGTGGTGAATATGTTTAAAAAATAGCTGAATACTTGCTGTATCTGTTGCAATAAATATTTCCATGAAATTTTATTTTGTTTATGTAAACGGCCCCAGGGAGACTTACTTTATGGACGCGCCTCGTGTGTGTGTGTGTATATATATATAGAAAAATATAGGCCTATAGTTATGGGAGGAGGTAAACCGCTGCCAAATCTATGAACAATCTAATTACTACATGTCTTTACCTTAATTTCCATGATGTAGCTGAAGTTCACTTGTGGAGTCACAGATGAATTCTATAGACTACTGCACGTGAAACTGCTATTTATATGATACTTATAACCGTTCTCTTATTTCTTTTGACATACCTTTACCATCCACTATTGCACAGTACTCATATCACTACATAAAGAATTATGTTTTAAAACTTACTATCGGTTCATTAAACTTCTATTGTTGAGAATAAGAACAACAGTTTACTAATTTACAGCTCCTGTAAAATGGACTGTTTGAAATTCGTTGGAATTTGGTTTGTTTTTACGTTGAGTATCCGGTGTTTGTTAGATCAAGAAGCACGTTTCCGAGATAGACACATCCTATTTATAGCTGGTTCGGTTGTTGAAATCATGGCTTCAATACATTACAATATACATATTATTTAATACTGTACGAATACAGCTTTCACATATGTAAGAAAGAAAGAAATGATTAGGCATATTGAAAAATGTTGTGTCTGAAGCAGAGGTAGCGTTAAGCGGCTAGTATAAATAGTTCCTTCATTGCAGAGGTCACTACATTTCTCTGCAAGTAGTAGGCCTAACGGGTCGTACCCTTTTGCGTTCCAAAGCGAGTGGTCGCTTCATCAAAACAACCCTCGTGCGTCCGGTGCAATTTGACGTAAACAACACTCGTGCGTCCCGTCTTGAACAAGATCGATACATCTATCTGACGATTGTGGGAAATATTACTATTGCGGCCTTCTTGGTAGTAAAAATGGTTGAATATAGAACTGAACACTCAGCAGACTGGAATATGTGCGAATAGTATCATTTAAGTTCCTACCAACCACAAGAAAGTAAACTGGTAGCCAAAAGACAAAGAGTAACTTCATTCTCCGCTTCAGTTTTTATTAATTTTGATAGTAATGCAAGGATTAACATTTTTGGGGTGTGTAGCAGTTCGCCTCCTCGCGGTGCACCCTGGGTCTGCATGGTACAATTATTAATTTTACTTGTATTTCATGGGACGCATTTTGGTCATTGCTCTAGAGCAGGGGTGCTCAAACTTGAACTGCTGGCGATCTACCTCAATATTTTTAGACTACTTACGATCGACTCTGAGAGACTGCAAGTGTGTGTGATGCAGGGTTGTCGTACATACACGATACACCCTACCTACCTAGGTAGGGCGTACCGTAGCATATATAGATATTAGCTTTCTGCGCTTTCTCGAGATCTACTCAAAAAGCACTCGCGATCGACTTGTCGATCGCGATCGACCGTTTGAGCACCCCTGCTCTAGAGAGCCCGGGACGCAAACGGGTCATTGGATCTGAGGATCTATGGACGCGAAAGTCCTAGTTTAGTGGTTTTGGGACGCAAAATCCAGACCCCGGCCTAACAACCTTCAATAAGAATGGAGATTTTAAGTATTAAGTTAACAACTTCTGTTCACGTTGTGTTTTCATATCCACATCGTTATATCTCCATTAAATGTTATTGTCCAAGTTACCTTAAATGATGACCGAAGTATTGAGAGTTAATCTCTAGTCCAAACTATTCGTGCTATAAAATTTAAATCTATCAAGCTTAAGTAAAGCATGAACAAAAATTACAGCTTCAAATTTGAATTCAGTATCTCAATTTTCTTCCGAGATATTATTCAATTTAATCGATTCTAAAAAAATTTGAAGTCTATTTCCTCCGACAAATATTAGGAGTGAAATATGGAGCTGATTTTCTTTATGTAGCATTCTTTGATGATTGCTTTACAAAATTACTTGTTATTATTCATACTTTTTGTTTAAAAAGTATTTTATATAGGAAAATAAAAAGTTTAAAAAAATTGAAGTTTGATGATACTAATTTTTAAAATATAATAACTAAGTCCTATTAAAATATCTGATTAGAGATATTTAGTGTAGTGATATTAGTGAATTACATATGTGATATTTTGGTTCTATTGTTAGTGCCTATCATGCTCCACTCGTGATACAGTTTCTGTTAAGGGTTATGACAAAGATTCAACCCATATTACTAGTTATAAAGCAAGAATTATATAATAATATGGATTTATTTGAAGGTAACAAAGTATAGTATTTCAGCAGGCCTACGTGTAAAAGTAAGTTCTTGTTCTGCAGACAAGTGCTGATTTAGGAATTTTGTTAAAAAAAAGTGCGATTTTTAGATTTTGGCGTCACAAAATCAAGCATACCCTAAAGTATAACTGAAAATGTTTATGCCGTTTGGACGCATGGAACAGATGCTACTGCACCGCGGTACCAACGTCTGAGAGTGGGCATTGGGGAAGAAAAATTATACGAAAAGGGGAATTTGTTTGATACTGGGAAAATAATTTTAAGTTTTATTTTGCATTTCTTAACATGTTTATGTCAAATTTGGATCATACGTTTTTCATCATTGAGTAAGCATGTATATAGAACAGGGCCCAAAGCCTTTATGTTTTTGAATTATTATAAAGCTGATTTATTTGTTCCTTATAAAGAGGATATTCTACGGTATAATAGTAACATAATGATTTATACCCCATACGGCTCCATTTTCACTTAAGGGAGGATATTTTTGGAAAATATTTTTTGGAAAATATAATACAAAACATAATATAATATAAAACACCAAGTTTCCTCTACAATAATTGTAGAGATAACTGGATATGACGGATGTGCCGTGTTCAATTTTAATCAGGAAAGAATGGACATTTCTGGGCGAATAACTGAAAACACGATTTGATGTGTTTGGTAGAGATACCATGTCTATGATTAATGACTAATTAAGAGGCATGAAAATGTCGTTATCGGGGCAGAAAAATGTGTGGTGTGCAACGTCGAGATGCTGTGTTGAAGAGTGTGTGGGCCAGTTTGTTGCCTGCAGTATTTTTATGGGTTGGGATCCTCAGGAAAGTGATGTGATTGTGATGTGTATAACTTTGTATATAAAATGTTACAATTAATCCCCCACCATCCGACCCTAGGGTTAGGTGGGAAAATTTATTCCTGACACTCGAGAAACGCGTGTGAAGAGAAATACATTCAGAAGTGAGTGTTGAATTATTCAGAGAGTCAAGCCATCTTCTCCTCCCGCCAGTCATGACAGCCGTAGCCGTATAACTTAGTTAGGGCGATGTGACTCCCCTGAAGAATGAAACATCACCCCTTCAAATGATAATATATTTATAATGGACTCGTCCAGACTACTGCGCATCTTTCAGAATAAGTTCAGGTAGAAAATTTGTTTACAACATCCCAGCAATAAGAATGAAAACCCCACAGTAGTATTACCAACAGAAAAATAACTGAGGCAAACCATTTATAATAATAGATTCCCAAGCAGTCAGATGTATGTCATGTAATTAGAATAGATTAGGTCTATATAGTAATAACGTATAACCTGATGTTTAACTTCACTTTTATCTATGTTACAATATATTAATATAATTTATTTACCAGATTATCATGGTTTTATTTTTCTTTCCTTCATTCTTCTTGGATTTGGTGGGGTCACAACCCAGACAACACCCCTGTCTAAGATCTGCCCTATAGGCCTATGGTATTTCATTTTGAATTTAGAATCCGAAATTAAATAGTTGTTTATTTTCGCATAATGGATGTGACTTTCTAAGGAAATTATTAAAATCAGAAGCGAAAAATGTCCTTTATTAACACAGTGCCGTTGAGCTTTGATCATACCAGAGAAATGCTAGTTCTTGTCTAGCTAAATGTAACATTGTACTAATTACGGTTTGAAGCAGTGACATCACCGCAATGAGCTATACAAATCTACTAATTATTTTAAAGCACCGGCAATTATATTATAATTAGACGATGTTACGCAAAAAAAGATTAATCCAAAAAGTAAATAAGAAAGAAGAAAAAAAAGAGTTATTCACATAAGTAAGTTGGTGAAATGATATCCTATAAGAAACAAAAATAATTTAAGCAACAGGTGAACTTCAACAGTGTGCAGTCTGTTAACCGAAAAATCAGCTCACTATAAATAGAATGGTCATAGTGCATTAGGTAAGTCAACCCCCAAGATAACGTCATCTTTTGTGAAATTTATGGGTTTTATTACAGAATGGGTTTCAGTAACGGTTTAAATATATTATTTTAAAAGTGCGTACACAAAAAGTTATTATTATAACGGTATTAAAAGGAGCCCACACCAACATGTGGTGTTTCAGGCTATGCTTTATATGAAAGTATATAGGCATGTAGGCATGTAGGCATGTAGGCATGTTGGCTTGTACTTACAGGTGTACACGGGATTATTATGGTGCTTAACACAGCTCTACTGCTGGTTAGTCTAATGTTCCGGAATAAAATTAGACAAATACACTAAATAAACTTACATCTTTTGCTCTTGCTTAACTCATTTTTTAAAATTTTATACTCCTTTTGGCTACGAGGCCATATCAGGAGTTCGGGATCTGTGTCTATACAGTAGGGTAGGCCACGGGACTATTGACTGTCAATTATTTTCTATTGTTATTGTATTTTATGGAGTGAATTTAACAAGTATTAATTTAAATGAATATGATACAAGATGAAAAGGTGAGGATGATTCATGGTATGCAAATATTCAATTCGGCATTTGCCTCTACGACTTCGGAAACCATGAGAAAACCTATGTCAAATTGGCCGGCCACAGGATTTGAACCTGGGATCTCCCGAATGAGAGTCCAATGCTTAACTCACTGTTGTATTGCTTCTTAACCAATGCTCATTTTGTGGCCTCGTTTACATTCAGCTATTGCCACTGCTGCTCGCGCTGCTGTATTTACTGCCCAAAATACTTCTGAAGCAGCATCAAAGACGATGAGTCTTTAGATTATGCCGCTTCCTGTGACACCGTCAATGTGAGTTTTCATTGCCGCATTCTACCTCGGACAATGGAATTATTTGTCCTATGCCAAAAAACCTCCTTGGAATAGCTGTAGCAGGGTCAAGACGAGTAAGGTATTTACATAGTCACCTACTCACTGTCCTGCCCATTTTTCTGGACGAGGAGGCTGAATCTAAATGGGGCAAAAGTTTTCAAAACAGTTAACTTCGGTTTTATATTGTATAATTTTCTGGTATGAATGTTGATCTTTTTGTATGTACTTACTTAGTCGATCCTCTTCTACCTTGCGGTGTTGAGGTTTTCCAGAGGGTCCTCCAGCGAGTTCTGTCTCGGGCCAATCCCTTCACGCTCCTCCACTCTCCATCCCTAGCTTCCACAGCTGCCTTTACATCTTCTTCCCATGTTCTTCTGGGCTTTCCACGCGGCCTTACTCCTTGCATTCTGGCATCAAAAGCTTGCTTAGCCATTCTGGTGTCATCCATTCTTTGGACGTGCCCAAACCATCGTAACTGGCTCTGTTCAATTTTTTCGAGCACAGGTAGGACATCAAGATTAGTTCTGATTGTCTGGTTTCTGATTATGTCCTTTCTTGTTTTTCCCTCTATTTTGCGGAGAAATCGCATTTCATTTTGTATGTAAACAATCCAAAATATTGTGTTAATTTCATACTTTCAGTTAGTATATTTGAACATTTTCAGTCATATGTTACTCATTTCTGACAAGATTTTAAGCCTTGTTGCTTAATTTACATAAAACTACTACTCATGCATTTATCCATGTTTGCCTAACGCCATCCAATGTTTCTCTATTTTAAGTGTAACGTACACTTGAGAGGTTCTGCAGAATGAGAATATTTGTGGAATGATCGATTAATATTGGATAAGCAGATCACAAAACCGGAAATAATTATGGTTATTACTGTACTGTTGTTGTTATGGAAAAATCTCTGGCAACTATCCATGTGTCTGTGGGACTGTACTTTCATAAACGCCAACTTAGAATCTATAACTTTTTGTGCTTAATGTTTGTAATAATCATGCAACAATGCTTATGTGGCCAGAGGAAATTTCTGGTAGGGGAGTAGATGACGTTATTTTATATTATGTTAAGAAATATTTGTAAGTTACTTCCGCTTCGTAGACAATAGCATCTATTGTACAGGTAGAGAAACCAGAAAGTAAAATACACTTTACAAGAGTGAAAGGTATTTCATATGTCTTTACATTCTTTCAAAATGTCGATTATCCTAAGGGCTGAAAGCTGAATATGGGGCTAAAAAATCTCCTTGGGGGTGACCAAAGCCGTAGTACTTAATAAAGAAGCTCTTCAGTTTGTATCACGAGGCTGAGTGCACCTCAACCCAGTCCTCCCTAACTCAGAAAAATCCGAGGAAGTACTGGAGATCGAACCCGGACCTGTGGCACCGTAGCCAACGACGCTACGACCAAATAGGCTATCAAACATTGGGCTGAAGCTCACAAAAACTGTGTATTTTGGAGCAAGATTGCTTCTCGCAAACATATTTTCTACGAGCATGGCTTTCTTTTCAATGCCATGACAACCGATGTAAATTTGCTACTATTTCTGTGGGGAAGATATCGGTGCTTCTGCAATCACCTCTCTCCTTCTCTCCGGCATTTATCTCTCTCCTCGACCAACCCCATGAGGAAGAATGAAGATAGCATGTCATTTCAAATACAACAGCGTTTTGTGTATGGGTGGTTCTCATGTGGAAATGTGAATTCAGGAGAATAGTGTTAAATAAAGTGGAGTAAAAGATTATATACCGGCAAAACAAATAAATAATTATTCTAATAGCTCAGAAAAGTGGATCAACTGGAACTTTACTTCACTTGAATAACCGCCACTGCCTACAAAAAATATATTTATCTGAGAAATTGTTGATGTGCTGTCAGATTGAAGCGAAATGTGAAAATATCACGTTGATTAAGACTTTAACCTCTTTTTATTTCTCCAAGAAATTATGAAAGCACTCACTAATCCGAATATGACCCCGTCCACATGATTCATTAAGATACTTTTTACATTTTTACAACAATCTGTTGAATAAAACTAAACTATACGTGTCAAAGAAAGATGTATTTAGGTTTCGATCTGTTAATACTGGAACTGTATATTTTAACTTGATGTTTTCCATTTATTCAATTTCATTATACTGGCGTAAATTAGACTGGCCACCACGTTTGCGTCACTTCAACCCTGAAAATCAGTTTGCGGTAGTGCCATAATATGTTTGCGCCAGAAGAACATGGATTTTCAGACTGGCATCACATGAAAACCGCTGGTCACAATTTTCATTCACTTTTCTAGACTGCGGACAGACAGAAGATCAATCAAATTAAAATGTAGTGCTTTTATTTTAATAAAAAATTTATATCATATACTTTTGTATCTGCTATATTGTCTGGTTTAAATTTTCTTTCCCTTTTTACTTTAAGGGAATTTGACATCCTTTCTTATGCTTGGATTATAATTATTAATTTTAAATAAACCTACCTATGAAAGCAGGTGCAAACACATTCTCCTGTATAAGTAATCGAAGGAGAAAACAGCAACTTTGGCGCAAACACATTGCACCCAGATTAGATGAACTGGAATAAGATTTGCGTATAACGGACCACTAAATCGGGCGCCTTCTGGTAAGCGCTGCTAACTACGAACATGGGGCCGAGTTCGATCCTCAGTACCTCCTTGGAATTTTCTATGGTAGGAAAGTTGCACCAGCTTCGTGAACGGCAATTGAGCTACGAGTACTGGAATAAGGAAGTAATGGCTCCCGCCTCTGTTTTTAGTCTCGTCTCGGGTAGAGTAAGTTATTGTACATGTTACAAAAGTGTAACAGAATCCGTCGCCGTGGGTGAGTCGGTAGCGCGCCTGCCTTCCACTCCGGCGGCCCGGGTTCGATTCCCGGCCAGGTCGGGGATTTTTCAGTAGTGAAAAATCCCTTTCCCGGGTTCAGGACTGGGTGTTTGTCAGTAGGTTAAGATAATGCACGTTGTGCGCGATTCCTTAATTAATTTAAAAAGTGTAACAGAGAACAGCAATCGTCTCCATTTTATGTACACATATGTACGATAAGTTCTTGGTTTCCTATAGGCCTATCACGAGTTCTGACTAGGGTTGCTTTTATAAAGACACTATTATCTTCTACCGATATGTTATCGTACCTTGTGTTGTTTGTTACTGAATATTATGTAAACAATTCAGCCTAAGAAAGTGCAAAAATATTGCGGAAATAGTACTTGCCTGCAGGTATGTTTGAAATTCCGTCATAATGTTTTCATCGAGCATTTCATTGCTTATGACATACACATGATAATGTCAAAAGTAGGTTTAAACGGATGCCTCCATTTTTATCCAGAGTAAGAGATGGTATTATTAAGAAATATTTAAAATGTCATTATCCTTGATTAGCTACCTTCGTACACTATGAACCTTGATCGAAAAAAAAAACCGGAAGAATGTATGATATAAAAAGGGGGTTTCTTTAGCAGATGTTACTTCACTCTTACGAGATTTTCAGTAATCACCACTACGAACAACAGTTATGGAAATGAAGGTAAGCAGCGGTAAGAAGATTACAAATTAATAACAATAAAATGTAAATATATATGTACGAAAACATGTTATTCACAAACGCGAATCCATTAATCTGCCTGTTTATATTACGTTCCAGTAAAATTTCCCGGCAATAGTGTAATACCAGAAAAATCAGCTGGTTATAGCATGAATACTTATACTTGTAGAAATTTCCTGCGTGACGCCATTCCCCATTGAGCGTGAGTATTTTTAATCACAAAACAGCGTTTCGGGACATGAAATTAAGATCGATATGTTTCTATAATATCGTTTAGCAATATTATTATGCATAATTGGTTGATTGGTAGTTTTAGTCTAATTAATAATCTATTACTTAATCGTAACATTCATGTTCGATTTTAAATATGAGTCGATATGAGCAATAATATAATAAATCGACACAAACTATCAATTGAATCATTTCAGCAAAAATCAGAGTCCAATTAGGTATCTGCTAACACATCCTTATCATACCACAGGTCGGAGCTGATATCTTAGTTCTTTGTTTTTTTTTACTTACTCGGGGGAATTTAAAGTAGAGGGTTTAAACTTTAAAGCCGGAAAACACACCTTCTTATAAGGCTATAACAAAAATTTTCTCTGCAAAAGAATCCATTTCGATATAACTTTTTTTATTACTTCCACAGACAAGTTTTGTTCACAGCCATACGTATTGTAAACTTTCCATATGTGCACATTTATATGCTATACACATCAAGGTAGAAGAAATCTGTGTATGCGATTCGCGAGGAGTCAGTTGTTCTCAATTTCTGCTTGAAGAAAGATCGTCTCTAACAAAAATACATGTTACATGTTGCATTTTATAATGTGTTTTGCATTGCATTGCTGACTGTCTCATGCTAAATCCTAAGGGAATCTCTATGTATTATCTTAATCTTGTATATTCTAATCAGTTTCTGCCTATTTAAAAACTATTTGGATCATTTATTTAAGACGAAGACGTCACTTCAAACATTTCAGTAGGCTATCCTTAACGATTGTTTGTTAACTGAATTGCACTAATGTATCCAGTGTTATAGCCTAACTTGAAAATTGCAATATTACTAGCTAGGAGAATGAAGATCCATACATCCTAAAGTAACATTCAATGATTCTAGCTTGTTCTCACTCGACTGCGGCATTTATCTATAACGTTTTGACCTTTTGGTAGTCGACTGAAGGGAGCATGCTGTGGCATGCCGAAACCCTGGGCCTTTAATTTCCGATTACTGGGCCGAACTTCTACTTTTTACTTCGTCCTGCTATTCTTTACTTCGTCCACCTATGTCCTATATCATAGAAGTAAAATAAGTAGAAGAATTATTGTGTTCGACCCTGAAATTCAATGTAGCATTTTCAACATGATTTGAAGTCTACTGAAAACAAAAAGCTATTGTCTGTATGCGTGTCTTTGATCAGCACGAATCAGAACGAAAACCACGTGGAAACCTAATGTTATATTCGGATTAGGTAGTCTATCATCTGGGGGTGTGACAGAAGACTGTCGACAAATTTATTTTCCCTTAATTTTACTTACATTTTACATTTCACTTCTCGCGATTTCCTCGAAAACGGCTATAACGAGTTTGCTTGAATGTCAATACCCAGATAGCCATGATAATAGTGATTTTATTTAGATACACGAATTCTTTAATCAAACATAGAATAGGATACACTAGAGTTAAACTGAAGTGAGTACTAAAGAAGATCTAATAATTATTACTTCTTGTATGTTTTCCAGGTCATCCTTTCTGCTCTGATGTTGCTAATAGCGATTACCATGATAGTAGAGGCTAAACCTCAGTTGGGAGGTTATGGAAGGTATGGAGGCTATGGTGGTTATGGTGGATATGGAAGATATGGCGGTTACGGAGGTTATGGTGGATATGGAGGGCTAGGAAGAATTGGCAGATTCGTTGGGTTGTGAGGATATGGATGATACTTGGGATGAAAATACTATATGGTCTTCTGCAATTCAGATGTTCGTACAATGAAATTAGTGATAATGGAAATAACTGTTAATAAAGTATATTCACAAAAACTAACGTGTTTTATTTTTTTTAGGCCTACCATATCTCCGAAAAGACGATCCGTTACTCTTTCATTAATATTACAAGTATTCTCAACTGTTCAGTTATTCAGCGTAGTAAATATGGAGATCAAAGTAGGATATTCTGACTAGCTTAAAAGCATTGGTTATTTGGAAGTCAATAGTGTAGATTTCATTGGAATTAATTTCTTAGTCTCATGAATTTTCATCACATATCCTGATACCATGCCATGAAAATTCAACATTGATCAAATAAATCACTTACCATCAATCTCTGATCAGTCAACAGATTATTCATCACTGTGGATTTTAAAAAAATGTAAGATTACTCTAGGTAAAGAAGTCCCATTAGACTATATTTTAATGAGTTAATTGATTTTAAAGCGAAACTACATTCTAACAACATTATCCACAGTATAAGTGCACCCGTAGATATAATTCCGCAGATGTGTTACGTTAGGAACAGTCCTATTCTGCAAAATATGGGACGGCAAATGTTGGAAGAAAATCCTGGATTGGTCTGAGCCTTACTATTGAAATTAGGGCGGAACGGATTCGCCTCCACAACTTTTAACGCCCCGGTTAGTGTCCTACAATTCTGCACAAAAATAACAATAAAATCAAATGAACTGAGATCCGGTTAGAAAGACGTTCAAGTCATTGTAGTTGCTTTTACACCTAACCGAGGAAGACTCCATTACCGACACACCGAAAGGAAATCAGTGTATGATCTCTTCTGAACTAATATTGGATAATGACAACACATTTCCTTGTCAATATAATAACACCTTCACATACGAAGCAGGAGGTCGTTACCGATGGCCATGATGTTACCACTGAAGCGTTTTCAAAGGATGGTTGCAATATTGTAACAGACTTGATGGCTTACACCCTATACTGTGAATGTTTTTGTAGCCTACATGCTCTAGTTACACTGAAATTTGTGTGGCTATAATTTAAGGATATCATAACTCAGTATAATGAAAATTGAGAAAAGGGGTGATTTAACAAACAAAAAAAGAAACATAAATTTAAAATTCAGTTAGTATTTTCACAACTGGTATTTTCATGGTAGCTTTTTTTTTCGTTTTGACGGCCTAAGTGCTCCAGAGATTAGCGTTGCTAACTGCGGATACGGATCCCCGGGCTTGATCCCAACTACCTCCATGGATTTTCTAAATAAGTCTGGGACCCTGTTGTTCATGAGGACAACTGAGGAGCTACTCGATAAAGAAGGAGCGAAGTAGCGGGTAGTGAAGAAGCGGCTCAAGTCAAGAAATATTTCAATAATGGCCGTGGGTATATGAAAGGTCATTACATGCCTTCCCCTCTATCAATGACGTCCGAAGAGGAGTAGACGAAGCATCGATGGGTAGGCTTTATACCTTCAAGAGAATTAAGTTTATTTATTTATTTATTTGAAAAACTGCATCCCCTTGAACATGCCTAGGTATATAGTCTATTGTTTCTGAGGAAACGCTCTGCAAACAATGACAATTTTCAGAATAATTCATTGCTATGTGATAACCTTAACTTCATTTATAATCGAATCATTCGAATATAATATGCGCAAAACCTTACCGAAAAAAGTTAGACGTTGGGGCGCTAGGTTTAGGCGTCGGAATAATGGGGTACAACACCCTTTGGAATGATTATACACGATCCATCGCGCTCATTATGTATCCTTTCCAATACTTCGTACCGGACACAGTCGATCCAGAGAGTAACGCCAAAGAGTGAATTTACACCCAAAGGAGATCTGGTATCAGAGATATGGAAGAAAGTGTCGAAGAAGAGTTGGCAGTAAACGAATAACTTATGGTAAGTGAAAAGTGAAAAGTAGCGGTACTCAAAATGAATTGCATCAGGAGCAAGATTAAGTCCCCATAACATCAAACGGGGCCCACCCCTTCAAGGGGTGGCATGGTGTGCAAAGTAGGTTGCCTCCACGTGGTGCACGCTGGATAACGCTAAATAACCTACAAAACCAATATATAAGATGTTCCTACTACTTTAGAGGAAAAGCGAAGCACTAGGCTCAAGATGAATCACATCATGGAGATCTGGGTGTACTTCCGAAAGGTCGTAGATAGGCGGCGAATGCTCATGCAAGGAACGGTTAGGTTCATTGATGTAAGCATATCCTGAAGGGAGAGGTGGGGAGTGTATCACGCGATGACAAGGTAGAGATAACAAGTGAACATGTTCCATATTGCTTTTATACCGAAGGCATGATCAAATAAATTGTCTCCGATTTATATTGTACACATAACTGCTGATCAGTGATTTTTATGAATGTAAATAAATTGTCCTTTTATCCTCATCAAGTAGACTCCAGTAGATGCAGTCCATGCGCGTACTGGTTTATGCTGTGGAGTGACTGTCCATACAGTGACGTCATGCTGGGAAACATGTCTCTCTAAACTTGATTCTTCAATCCCTGTATAAAAGTTCGAAGCTTTCTAATAGATAATGCAATTTTTGTTTCTTTTCTTTCCCTTAACCCTCTCAATGTCTCTATGTCTGTTTTGTATTAGCCTTAATTCTGAAGATTGTATAAGCTATCCTGACTGCACTTTTATAATATAGGCCTAGTTCTTTTCCAAATAATCTTAGAATTACATTACCACACATTGCGTTGATGAAGATGGTGATGAGAGCAGTAAAAGTAATCTACATAATAAGAGTAAGTGTTGGTCTCCCTGTTTTTCTGTTTGTGTGTGGTGCCCAGCCCACTCTACGGCAGGCAGAGATCTGAAATCTTATCATAGATGGATTGAGTGTGTTCCGTATGCACCTCGGATTTTTTATTTTTGCTTTCGTTCGCGAGGAATGAGTGAAAAACAGGCAGAAAACGTGACTTTTAGCATTATCGACGCTGAAATAGAGCAAATATCATAATAAATTATAATAAAAGGTGTTTCTCTGTTTGTGTGCGATACCCACGCAAAAATCCGACACTTTTAACATAGGTGGACGGAAAGGACCAGAATGCACTTGAAGTGGTTATCGTTGTTCACGAGTATTTGTAAACATGGCTGATTTCCGATCTTCTTTTGTCTTCACGCTGCGCGCGCAGCCCTTGCTAGTTTTTCGGAAGGGTTGCCGTGAAGCGAGAGTTGCAACGTTAGTATGTTGCCTGGAGTTGAAGGATGTAGTGCCTTGAAGTTTGTTCTGCCGTTTCACCATTTGCTGTTCGAGGTGAGTTATGCCTTACTGCGAGTACATTTTCGGTAGTTAATGCATTTTACTATGCCAGTTAAATATCAGTCTGTGGTTTTCTCACAAACCATGTTTCGCGATTTATATAGTTAAAGTTCACTCGGCCATGTTGAGAATGCCGTGATATTTTACTTAATCCAGATTTTGATGCTTTGAATTAGAATCAGTTCTAGCCAACTCCAGTTTTCCCATTATTTGTATTTACATTGAAGTAAGGATTTTTCTAAGCTAATACAGTAACATGTAAGCAAGCTTACTATTTTTCATTCTACGTAACCTTCCCCTGGTTTCTTGCGTGCATTTTTCCTGTACAGAAATATGTACGATTCAGTATGCCGTGATTCAGGCCGTTGCTACGTAAGAATTTCCTTTTAATGTTGCTCGCGTGTATATATATAGACATTCACAGTTCTTTGTGTATTTAATTGAAATCTCTTTTTCCTGTCTATGAATAAAGATTTTGAGAATTATGTTCTTATTATACTGTAGCTAATATTTCAGCATTTCCGTATTATTACTGCCATTGCGTTTTTCGTGTGAGGCTAGTTCTCATTTTCCTTTTTTTTCTTAGTGAAGTTTTCTTAAGTACAGTTCCGGATGTTATGCTCATAATTAACTGTGGACATATTTACACCTTTATATTGTAAATCTGAGATTTCTATTTCTGTCTTTACTTGACGTCACGCGGCGTGTTCTAGATTTTTCTTGTCTCCATTTAAATCATGCTTGTACTTTTCCGTTAGGAATTCTTTGTGAAACAGTTATTGCGATTATCAAATATTTTCCTAACCAGTATTTCTCTGTTCCTTTTCTTAACTTGAAATTTTTCTTATATTTAGATTTTGTATAATTATTACCCAGTCTATATCTCACATTTATATTTTCTTATTTGGAGTATTACATATTTAGCTATTTCTTATTTATTGATTTTTGGTGACTTCTCCCAATATAGATTTCTGTAACGTTAAATATATTTTTTTTATATAATAAGTATTTAGTAAGCTCAAGTAAATGTACCTAAATTTCCCTTTTATTTTTACTTTGCTGTTAGGTTATTCAGGCTCATAATCCAGATGTTTTGGAAGGTCGTGAATTAGAATTTTATGCATCTTAGGATTGTAGTTCGACATTTTGGTGTTTGACTAGAACTGAATCTTTCGCATCGCTGCTTGTAAATAGTGTGTAAATATAGTTTTTTATATATGTAAAATTGTGGTTGGTATTTATTTAAATGATATATATATATACACTTATTATATTCAAATATATTCAGTATACATCACTAGTGACTTTAATTAGTATTCTACGCATTCCTTCTCTTGATCCCTGAATGAGACGATCTATGTTCTCCTTGGGGAAATGATCCCAGTGGTTGCTTCCAGTCGGTTCTACATTGTTTTGATTATTTTCTGTCCAGTTTAGTTACTGGTTGTAATGTTAATATTATGCTTAATTATTGCTATTCTGAGTTTTAACCTAACCTTCAAGTTTTATAAGTATATTGGAATTTATAGTTACAAATTATTCTTGATATGATAAATAATTTCACCCAGTATTACAAGTAATGAAGTCAAGTTATTACAAGTACATTCAAGTGTTATTCAATTTATGAAAGTAATTATTCTATTCCACTTCAAGAGTTATCCAGAACTAACTAAACTAAATAATAACTTATATTACAATTCCCTAACCAAAATCATATTAAACCCGTTACAAGTGGTAGCAGACAGCTACCAACATTCTTTAATATCGGCCTTCTGCTGATCCCCTTACTTTTCATGTTGTTAGCTGATCTCATTCTGGCTGACAGGGGAGGAATGCGCTCTTCGATCGCATGGTGTTAATTAGAGGATCAATTTTTTTGTCCTTCTTATTGGAATTATTGAATTTGGATTAAATATTTAACATGGATTTACATTACCCTCTTTCGTGGGATCTTTTAAGAAAAGATGAGTTGCTTTTTGAACTTAGGATTCGTGGTGTCCCTGTTAGTGAGACTTTAGATTTGCCCTCTTTATTGTCTTTAATGAAACAAGTTGCTACTACAATTCCCGTTAAACAAATTATTTCTGAGGAAGCAGCATTGGCTGAACTTTCTTCACTTAAATTAAAGGTAGCTGAGTTAGTTAATTTAGCCACTGATCTGTTTGCTGACCCAGAGGCTACGGTTAAACAAAAGAGACGTTTCCGTCATCGCTTATGGCATGTAGAGAATCGTTTGTTCATGTTAAGCGATATGCCTAATACTCAGACGTTTTCTATGGATTTAGATAAACTGTTTCAGGATTTACGTCCCCTTCTTTCTACTCCTGAGGTAGAGTTAATTAATTTGGCAGATGATAATATTATGCAGACTTCTCCTCATGTTTTAAATAGAGTTAATGATCAGCGAGAAGTCTTAGTTCAGACTACCCCGCAGTTGCTAGATAGGCCTAATGTGGTTCAGGATACGTCTGACCAAATAGCTAATGATTCTACATTTATCTCTTCGCCGATGACGAGGAATCTGGAAGCGCCTCTTTCAACTGACTTAATATCTGCCTTTGCGCCACTTAAAGTTCCTCATCCTCTGCAAAGATTAATAGATAGACAAACCATGTTTGTTGTGTCCCAGATTTCTGATGTTCTGATCTTTTTGACTTTTTTAGTGAAGTTCTATCAACAAGCCCTTTACTTTAAGGTTAGGGATAGTGTGGTGTTACAATTATTATTGGGTATAGTTTCAGATAGTGTTCTTGACATTCTTTGTAAGGCCGTTTGTCTTAATCAATCTGTAGCTTCTTTCCATGCTCAAATATTAACACAGTTTATTCCCTCTCGTATTAGATATGACTTATTGAAGGAATATTACTATAGACCGCAGAGAGTAGGCGAATCATTATCAGAATTTATACAAGATATTAGGCTTCAGGCTGCTGTCTTTCAGATAACAGATTCTGAGTTACAAATTATACAAGTTATTCTTTCGGGTCTCGAGCCTAATACAAGATCTTGTCTTACGTTTGCCCGAAGACCTACTAATTTTGATGAGTTGTCTGATCTTATTTCTCAAGCTGCTGAAGTTGCCTGTTCAGATAGTCGTAGGCCTAATTCTTTTGCTGGTCCTGGGCTTTTGAGGGGAAATTCTAGTAATGTCAGTAATCAAAAATTTTCTGTTCCTCGTTCTCTTAACTCACGTTCTAATGTGAGGGATGTTTCTAGTAATACGCATAGGAATGATGCCCTTCGTAGAGACAGGGTGCATCGTGAATATTCTAACAGTAACTTTGCTAATAATAGTTTTCCAGTTCAAAGATCTATTAATAGGGGTTTTCCCCGGTTTCATTCTCATAGTAGGCCGGTTAATGATATTCGCAACACTCCTGTGTTGGGTAGAAGTAATGATCGTTCTGAAGCTAGAACGTGCTATTTTTGTCATCAAGTAGGACATTTAGTTAAAGATTGTCATCAGCGTAGGATTTCTCAAGGAAACACTCCTATGGTAGCTTCTAATTCTTCGGTTCAGCCTTCTAATAATAATAATAATAATGAGAGTTCTGGATTAGAGTTACCATTGAATTTTTTGCAGAAACATGATAGTCAGCGTAATTCTGTGTTATATAGTAGCATGGGCTGTAAGGCCAGACGTCCTCTTTATTTACCCATGATAGATATTTTGCTTAATAAGTATCACTCGGTAGCATTGTTGGATTCGGGTGCTGTGAGTTCGTGCATTGATTTGAAGACCTTGCTTACTTTAGGTATATCTGTTGAAGATATTGATCCATATCTGTGTTCTGTGGTGGCTGCCGATGGCTCACCTCTTTCAATTTTGGGTCGAGTCTCCCTTTATTTGAAGATTAGTAAGTTTTCGTGGAAGTTTTCTTTCATTGTGATTTCTAATCTCGTATGTCCAGTAATTTTGGGAGTGGACTTTGCTCGTTTTACTGGCTTAGTTTTGGACTTGCAAAGAGCGCTTATACATTTTCGTTTTGCTCCTGATTATAAAATTAAAATTCACTTTCCTAGACCTTCTGTCAGTAATAGTCATAGTGAGATTCAACGGCCATTAAATGCTGTTACAGATAAAGTTTCTGATGTCAGTTTGGATCATTTGTCCGTAGAGCAAAGGAATGAAATTCAGAATTTAATCTCTAGTTTCCCTCAAGTATTAACTGATAAACTTGGCCAAACAAACGTTCTAGAATATGAGATATTGCTGAAGGACCGAGCTCCAGTTCGGTTAGCTCCATATCGTATGTCCCCACCTAAGCTTAAAGTCATGAGACAGAAAATTGATGAAATGCTGAAGCAGGGCATTATCCGTCCGTCAGTGTCATCGTATGCCAGTCCTATTTTCCTCGTGCCTAAAGGGTCAGATGACTTCCGTCCTGTTATTGACTATCGTGCTCTGAATCAGAAAATCCATATTGAAGCCATGCCGCTACCCGATATACACTCTGCCGCTCATTGGTTTGCGGGTGCCACTGTTTTTTCTTCGCTGGATCTGAATAGTGCGTACTATCAAATTCCTTTAAAAGAGTCATCTAGACACATTACTGCCTTCTCGACCGAGTGGAATCATTTCGAGTTTTGCCGCCTACCATTTGGCCTCGCCACCGGTGCTCAAGTGTTGACACGCCTCCTGGATTCCATCTTTTCTGATATCAAGTTCGAGTATGTATACAATTATTTGGATGATTTGGTCATTTATAGTAAGGATTTCACATCTCATATCCAGCATCTTCATGAAGTTTTTCGTAGGTTGAGGGATGCGGGTCTTACTGTTAAACCAGCAAAGGTTCAATTCGCCAGGCCCCAATTGTCATTTATTGGTCATCTTATATCACCTCAAGGTGTTGCGATTGATCCCGAGCGTACTGTAGCCATAAGGAATTTTCCTAAGCCTATAAATGTGAAGGGTGTGGCTCGCTTTATCGGGATGCTTAATTTCTTTTCCAAATTCATCCCTAAGTTCTCAGCCCGTGCAGCATCATTGAACCGTCTTCGAGCTAAATCTGCTCAATTTGTATGGTCGGATGAGCAACAAGCCGCTTTTGAAGACCTTAAGAGCGCCATTATGAATCCGCCAATTCTGGCGATGGCTGATTTTTCGAAGCCCTTCATCGTGCAGACGGATGCGTCAGCCTTAGGGTTAGGTGCTGTACTATTACAGGAATTTCCGGAGGGACGTAAGCCCATCGCTTACGCTTCGAGATCTCTCACCAGGCAAGAGCAAGCCTTCTCCATATACGAAATGGAAGCTCTAGCTGTCCTCTTTGCTCTTGAAAAATTCAAGATGTATGTTGAACATGTGAATTTTACTCTTGAATGTGACAATCAAGCTCTATCTTGGTGTCTTGGTAGGCCCCGAAAGACTGGACGGTTGGCTCGGTGGGCAGTCCGCCTTTCTGCTTTCAAGTTCACTTGTGTCCATATTAAGAGTACTGAGAATGTTCTGGCCGATACGCTTTCGCGTATGTTTGAAGGTTATCCTTCGGAGCCAGAAGAACCTGTTGACTCTGTTGCGACTCCTGCTTCTCTTCTTCAGCATGATGTCTTGGCCCCTCTTCTTTCTAATGTTCCGCTGGCTTTTTCTGATATATCGTATTATCAGGGTTTGGATCCTGATCTTGCTCCTCTTATTACCAGGTTAAAGGCTGGTGAAATTATTGGTAACTATCGTTTGGTAGGTGACACTCTTCAGATTCTTGTAGGTAGGCAAAAGTCGCCTAAGGTAGTTCTTCCTCCTAGTCTCCAACCGATGGTATTTAAGTATTTCCATGCGTCTTCTTTTGGAGCTCACCTGGGAATAAAGAAAACCCTGGCTAAAATTCAAGTTGCCTTTTGGTGGCATGGCATGCCACAAGACATCCGGCATTGGATAAAGGCTTGTCAAATTTGTGCCATGGCCAAACCCGCTTTGAATACTCGGGTTGGTGAGCTTGCTTCTTCTGTACCACAGAAACCATTCGAGAAATTCTTTATCGATTTCTTAGGTAAGTTGCCCAGATCTAAGAAGGGGAATGCTTTCATTCTAGTTGTGGTTGACGCCTTCTCTAAGTTTACATGGTTATTTCCTTTGCGGGATTCCCGTGCGGAGAAGGTTATTTCATCCCTTGGTTCCATCTTTCAGAATTTTGGTGTGTGCCAGTCTCTGGTGTCGGACAATGCTCCGCAGTTCCTGTCGCATGTATTTAAGAACTTCTGCTTTCGTTTGGGTGTGCAACATATTACAACTACACCTTTTTACCCCAACCCCTCACACGCAGAGAGAGTGATGAGGAATCTGAAAAATGCCTTGATTGCCTTTCATCATCAGGATCATACCTTATGGGACAGAGACCTATCGTGGTTGCAGTTTGCTTTTAACACTGCCAAACATGAGAGTCATGGCCACACTCCGTTCTCCTTATTGTTTACTTTTCCACCGAACAATCCGTTAAGTAACTTATGGAAATTGTCCGACCTTCTTCCTGATACCTTTTCTTCAGAACACATAGTCAAAACTTGGAAGTCTGCTGCCCGAAATTTGAAGTTAGCTCATCGCAGAAGGGCTATGAGATATAATAAGGGTAGGGGTCCCTGTTCATTCAAGGTGGGAGACATTGTTATGTGTAAAAACTACCCTATAAGTAAGGCTGCGGCCCATTTTGCTAAGAAACTGGCACCCCGTTTCTTGGGTCCCTATCGAATTATTGAAGTGTTACATAATGGAGTTTCTTTCTTGTTGCAGCATTGTTCTGATCAATCCATTCGTCGATGCCATGCGACTCAACTTAAATATTTTCATAATGATTCTCTTGCAGATATTCAGTAAGCAGCTGTTGGTATAGCTGTTTGGTAAGAAATTCTAGTGATGTAAAGAATTTTTTGAGTGTATATTGTTTTAAATGGTGTGTAAAGATATCATTCATGTCTTGGTTTGTGTGGATTGCCCCGAGACTATTTCATGTTATTGTTCAATTTTGAAACTTAAATTCCTGTTACTCGCACTAAATGACATAACTCTTCCTCATATTTTGGTGGCAGTAAATATTTTCTTGGCAACATACTCCTTTTTATGAGAACTATTTAAATTATATAAATATGTAAATTAAATTTTAAAGTGTTTGTAGAAGATATATGTTGAAATATATGCTGAAAGATTGTAAATTTTGTAAATGTAATATGTAGTTGACCAACTTCAAAAATATTGTATTTATTATTCTGCAGTATTCAGAATAAATCTTGATGCTTAGGCTTTGATGAAAAAAGCTGACCTAGAACAAAGACAAAAATCTTCTTGGCCAGGAAGTAACATAATTTAATTAAGAAGAATAAGAAGAAAAGGAAACCTAATTTAACAAGAAATTATAGAAAGCATTGATTCAATATGATTTAATCCCAAGAAGTGCCCTATTTAACAAAATTAAAGGAACTATTGTCAAGCCACAATTTAATTTAACCTGAATTACGCAGTTTCGGAGGAGCAATTCACACACCTTCCCCCTTTCCTCACAAGAAAATGGATACTGTGTGGTTCTGTTGGTGTTTCAGTGTGACATATGGACATGTGGAGTTTGTGCCTGTTCTGGATGTGCATGTGCTAGCCATGCCTGTCTGGACGTCTTGTGGACTGTATCATCGGGCGACGGCCCGAAATTGATATTTGCCATCTTGTGTGGCCGGATCAGCCACTTTCTTCTGTGCCCGCCTGTTTTCTCTGTGGCGCACTTTCTTCGCTTGCTAGATTTCTTCACTGAATATTTCAAGATGGAACATCTGATCTGTATGCTCTCCGTTTGATCATGTGATGGGTGAAAAGTTTGGACTCACCTAATATATTCAAGTAAACGAAATTTGGACCGCAAGATTATTTCTTGTGTTTTTCTGTTCTGTCCCATTCTTGGGCAGGTTAATTGTTATATGCATACTCACTATTAAGAAGAATAGACTCTTCAATATAAAACTGAATAAGCATACTTCACTACATCTAGTGTATAGACACTGTTTCATTGTGGGATTGAACTAATGCCTAAATTTATATCGTCATGTCCTCATATCAAGATTATAATTACAAAGGACTCTTGTCAAGGAATAATCATGTTTTGACTGTGGAATTAGGGAATTCTTAGTTGGTCAATTTATAATATTGAGATGTGTTTGCATATGAATGCGTCTCGTTTTGAATGCCTTTTATATATCTATATTTATGTCTTGTTTAATTCAAGAAAAAGAGTTTTCAATATAGTTCTCATAATAAGTAATTATTTTACTTTTTAATTATTTAAAGAAATCAGAGATTTGATAGCCAGATTGCTGGTTAATATAAAGGTGTATATTCTAAAGTCTATTTATCAATCTTATTAACTTTTATGCTGGTATATGAAACTAAAAAAAGATGTTGTTTACCTCTATGTCATTAGCTAAACTTCGGAGTTAAACAAAAAGTTACTTTATCTGGATTAATATTGAGTCTTAGCTTGGTATTATTTTTTTGCTATAGCCTTTCATTCCTTTCTGGCTGGACGGGGAGGATTGAAGTGGTTATCGTTGTTCACGAGTATTTGTAAACATGGCTGATTTCCGATCTTCTTTTGTCTTCACGCTGCGCGCGCAGCCCTTGCTAGTTTTTCGGAAGGGTTGCCGTGAAGCGAGAGTTGCAACGTTAGTATGTTGCCTGGAGTTGAAGGATGTAGTGCCTTGAAGTTTGTTCTGCCGTTTCACCATTTGCTGTTCGAGGTGAGTTATGCCTTACTGCGAGTACATTTTCGGTAGTTAATGCATTTTACTATGCCAGTTAAATATCAGTCTGTGGTTTTCTCACAAACCATGTTTCGCGATTTATATAGTTAAAGTTCACTCGGCCATGTTGAGAATGCCGTGATATTTTACTTAATCCAGATTTTGATGCTTTGAATTAGAATCAGTTCTAGCCAACTCCAGTTTTCCCATTATTTGTATTTACATTGAAGTAAGGATTTTTCTAAGCTAATACAGTAACATGTAAGCAAGCTTACTATTTTTCATTCTACGTAACCTTCCCCTGGTTTCTTGCGTGCATTTTTCCTGTACAGAAATATGTACGATTCAGTATGCCGTGATTCAGGCCGTTGCTACGTAAGAATTTCCTTTTAATGTTGCTCGCGTGTATATATATAGACATTCACAGTTCTTTGTGTATTTAATTGAAATCTCTTTTTCCTGTCTATGAATAAAGATTTTGAGAATTATGTTCTTATTATACTGTAGCTAATATTTCAGCATTTCCGTATTATTACTGCCATTGCGTTTTTCGTGTGAGGCTAGTTCTCATTTTCCTTTTTTTTCTTAGTGAAGTTTTCTTAAGTACAGTTCCGGATGTTATGCTCATAATTAACTGTGGACATATTTACACCTTTATATTGTAAATCTGAGATTTCTATTTCTGTCTTTACTTGACGTCACGCGGCGTGTTCTAGATTTTTCTTGTCTCCATTTAAATCATGCTTGTACTTTTCCGTTAGGAATTCTTTGTGAAACAGTTATTGCGATTATCAAATATTTTCCTAACCAGTATTTCTCTGTTCCTTTTCTTAACTTGAAATTTTTCTTATATTTAGATTTTGTATAATTATTACCCAGTCTATATCTCACATTTATATTTTCTTATTTGGAGTATTACATATTTAGCTATTTCTTATTTATTGATTTTTGGTGACTTCTCCCAATATAGATTTCTGTAACGTTAAATATATTTTTTTTATATAATAAGTATTTAGTAAGCTCAAGTAAATGTACCTAAATTTCCCTTTTATTTTTACTTTGCTGTTAGGTTATTCAGGCTCATAATCCAGATGTTTTGGAAGGTCGTGAATTAGAATTTTATGCATCTTAGGATTGTAGTTCGACATTTTGGTGTTTGACTAGAACTGAATCTTTCGCATCGCTGCTTGTAAATAGTGTGTAAATATAGTTTTTTATATATGTAAAATTGTGGTTGGTATTTATTTAAATGATATATATATATACACTTATTATATTCAAATATATTCAGTATACATCACTAGTGACTTTAATTAGTATTCTACGCATTCCTTCTCTTGATCCCTGAATGAGACGATCTATGTTCTCCTTGGGGAAATGATCCCAGTGGTTGCTTCCAGTCGGTTCTACATTGTTTTGATTATTTTCTGTCCAGTTTAGTTACTGGTTGTAATGTTAATATTATGCTTAATTATTGCTATTCTGAGTTTTAACCTAACCTTCAAGTTTTATAAGTATATTGGAATTTATAGTTACAAATTATTCTTGATATGATAAATAATTTCACCCAGTATTACAAGTAATGAAGTCAAGTTATTACAAGTACATTCAAGTGTTATTCAATTTATGAAAGTAATTATTCTATTCCACTTCAAGAGTTATCCAGAACTAACTAAACTAAATAATAACTTATATTACAATTCCCTAACCAAAATCATATTAAACCCGTTACACACTTGGGTATAACATTAGTCCGCTCCGCTTGATTTATTTGTTATAAGCTTCTTACAGTCCACTTATTCTTTGCATACCTAGGCGGCTTCCTTTGGTTAGGAGGAAAAGTTTGCCTACGGTTCAACCCATGCTCTTTATTTTTATAGCACCAATCAGCTTGTTAACTGAGCCAATAAAAATTTAAGAATGTCCTGTGACGGATGTGACAGCTACTCGTCTACTCCGCGTGGAGCTAAACGCGGGGTTGCAAGATCTATTTATAGTAAACAATAACACGTGTGAATTGATTAAACCGAGGGAAGAACTGAGGTCAGTGGTATCAATGAGAGAATATTGCAACGTTGCTTGTGTTTTCGAAAGCGGTCAGATGGTCAGACCAATTAATATAAAGAAACGCTGACATAATGGTTTGTTCCTTTGTAGCCGCCAGGGCATGTAATGGAAAACTCTACTATATAACAGAAGGCAGTGTTGTCAGCGTGTGCGTTGCTCACCCAAATTTACGGCACGCGGCACGCAGAGATCTAACACTTTTTACATGGGTGGACGGAAGGGGAATCACGTATATAGGTCTAAAAGGAAATACATTGATCGATTTGGACGAAACTAGCTTTTTTTGCACCAGGGAACTCTAATCTGAGATCGTTATTTCCCGGGCGGCGCACTCTCTTATCTGAAGGTGTTGATCTCTCTCTCGGAAAATTCGGGGTCTCCGAGGTCTTTCAATTATGTGAATACTCTCCTCATCATCGCTCAGTATTCCCTAGAATACTTTCGCAATATAGATGTTCCGCCATCTTGTAACATGGCATTTACCTCAAGTTAAAGGAAGATGAGTTCCAGACAAGTTAAACTGAAGTTTAAGCAGATATTAAGGTTTATATTACGGAAGAACACGAAAAACCGAAGTTAAACCTTATCCAATGTTTAAAATTGTTTATAAAACCGAGGGTAGGTAAATAAAAATATAGGTAGTAAATAATATTGAAAATGATATTTCTTGTTACAAACATGGGCTTATATGTTAGAGGTAACCTAAAATGTATCTCTCTCTCGAATCCTGTGACCCCATGTTGGGGCGAAGGGCCTCCAAGCAGAGGTTTCTGTTTACCGATGTGAATTTTTGTTACGCTTATTTTCCTAGAGAGGGCAGAGGGACAGGTGGTAAGCCCATCGCCCCTTAAAGCTAAATGTATACAATTAAGATAATATAGATAATAAAGGATAGAAGACTTAATATATTCTGAAAGTCTTTTCATTGGATATTACAAATGATTGCTAGTATTTAAAAACTAAAGTTCAAATTCATGTTGACAAGTGTGAGATATTCTAGAACGCATTCATCAACTAAGATTTTGAAAAGAGCATGTTGTAACCAAGCATTTAGTAAGTTTTTTTTATATAGGCCTATGTCTTTCATAAGTTGTTAGTTTTTTAGCATTATCACCGTTTCATATCACTTTATTCATTAATTTGTGGTGAACTGTAAATGTAGCCATAACATACTTGTTGTAAATTACGGCTTTTCCAATCGCATATTAAATAATAAATAATAATAATACCGAATACCCTATTCATGAATATTAATTCAAATTATAGCTACTTTGTAACTCAATAATTGACCGGGATCCCTCTTTCTAATCACTTTATTGAAATGATGTTTCATTTGCAATTCTAGTGCATTAGTACAGCGTGAAATTTACATCTCTGTGTTTATAATCTCTATATATTTTTAACTTTGGCCTGTTAATTATAATGACATTGAATCTATATCAGTTCCATTTACAAAGTCTCTAAAGCTACGTCATTTACATTTACGTGTAATTCCCCCACCCCTTAGTTTTAAATAACTAAGTCTAGGATCCTTATATAGTACCTTATGCATGGTGTTTGACACCTTTCTAGAGGTCCCGGTCAATTCAGAGCAGAATTATTCAAACTAGCAGATCTCTTCACAACTGACAGACCTATGTGCCTTAATTAACTAACGTGGTTAGTTTAAATAAATGGATGCAGTTGAAATAAATGAAATATATTTAACACATTAGGCTTTTTTTAGCTTCTAGTGGACTATCCGAACACATCAGCAAGAACATTGGAGACAACGCTCATAGATCGCCTTAAAATATGGCGATTTGAGCCGACACTGAAGAGAAGAAGAGATTTAAAATAGGTATATATAATTTTCTTTTCAATGTGAGTTTACAGCACAATAATATATAATCTCAATTGAGGTATTTTCTGTACAGTTTCCAATTAATATATACTAGTAAAGCCCTATACCTCCAATTCCTAGAGGTCCCATATCTCCTAATCCACCCAATCCACCAAGTCCTCCCAATCTACCAAATCCCCCTAATCCATGGAATCCACCCAAACCACCCAAGCCCCTTCCTAATCCTCATGAACCTCCTATTCCATTTAATCCACTTAATTCACAGAATCCTCCAGGCCCTCCTGATCCATCAAGACCACCTAATCCACTCAATCCTCCATTAATGCCTGTCATCTCATGATGAAGAACAACGCCTTGTGAGGCTACATGGGTGATCGCAGTCACAACAATCTGTATCAACAGTCACGAAAATGCCTGAAATTGAGAACACGTTTAGTATCTCAAACTGTAAAAAGCAGTACCCACTGTACATATTATTCACAACTAAGCTTAAATTTGAAAACCGTTCTGAAAATGTAATAAAATACATAGAAAATAGCAGGCCTACTTATGAATTTGATTTTCTCAGCCTGTTTATTAATTTTTAATAGACAGTACTAACATTATAGTCTGGATGGGTAGGTACTGTCCGTTCTAGAGCCGGTCCTCAAGTAAACAAGTCTTCACTTGTCTGTATTACTGGTTACTTCAGGGCCGGTAACATTTCCGCGCCGACTATACATTTCTTACTGAAGGAAATTATCAAAATTATCCTATCTTATAGCACCACAGCAAACAAGAAGGGGACACTGACATTCTTTAATCATTACAAGTATTGCAATTACAAATTAAAAGAGGATGGTTGTGGGGAAAGCAATATATTTTGCAGTCTTCCTATCATTCGAGTACAGACAGCAATCAATCGTTGTCATTTTGTATTGTGCTTTAGGGAACAATTTTTTGAATGCTCAAAACAGATCCTCCTCCTCTCTCTCTCTCTTGCACATGCTCATACATGCGCATTCAGACTCAGAACAACATTTTGAACAACAGGGTGAGATAGAAAGAGAGAAAGAGAGAGAGAGGGAGAGAGAGGGAGAGAGAGGGAGAGAGAGGGAGAGAGAGGGAGAGAGAGGGAGTGAGAGAGAGAGAGAGAGAGAGAGAGAGAGAGAGAGAGAGAGAGAGAGAGAGAGAGAGAGAGAGAGAGAGAGAGTTGAGAGTAGTTAACCATTTCTATAGGCTACATAGTATTTGTATATATGTCTTATGAAAAATGAAATAATTTACACATTCTTCAATTTTAGTACGTGACTACTTTCTGCGTAAATATTTAATTTACGACATAGGCCTAACGTATTGCATTATATTTGATTAATAATGAGATTCCAGCAGCTTTAGTTATATTGCAGAAACAAAAATGTAATAAAATGTTTATTGTACTGCGTTTAGGAATTATTTCTTCTATAGATTACACAGAGCTATATGAACGCTATATGTTTATTTTTAAATATATATTGCAACTAAAAATAAGCATCAAGATTAAGTCTTAAAAATACTAAATGTTTATTTAATGATCGGTATTGCATTCAAATTATATAGCCAAAGTTATAATCACTTATTATATATCAAATTAGTGTATACATTTGAAAATACTTTAGACCATTATTAGAAATAAAATACTGATTGCACTGTGTTCCGGGAAAATCAATTTTCTTAATACTTCGGCCTTGAATGGTTTTCCGATTTCTTCAAGACATGGGAACCACACAACATGCATTTTAATAAAACCAGAATACTTAATATTCGTTTTCATGTTTATCTTGCACAGGTCTACGAAAAAGATTCGTATTCTATTATAGTTTACGTTTTCTCTAGAGATGCTAAAGCAAATAACATCTTGGCTTACATTTCACCATATCTTCCAACAATATATATATCAGTTAAATACCATGAATTTAGAAGGGAAAAGAAAGTGTGTGGTAAAACAATTATAAATTCTTCCACTTTCTTTTTTGTAAATTTAAATAGTGGTTTTTACTTAGAAATAATCTGTTATTTATTTATAGAATCTCCAAAAAAATTTTGATAACGTTATTTTGTCAGAAAAGGTTTATTAGGGTTATAGCTTAAACTTCAATATACTGTATATAGTAAATTTACAAAGTTAAAATGACGTATGATTATGAATGTGTGTTAAAACGGCATTATATTTTTATAATACCTAATGATTGGGACCCGGATTTTTAGGTATTAGACTATTTTGTTCCTTGCTAGGTAACTGTGATATTTTAACATCATAATGCGTTTCATTGTCATGGCAAATCACACAGTCCAATCTTATAAAACCTAATTAATGGCTAACACTGCTTTACAAGTGAAATATGATAAAATAACAATAATTAGAATAAATAGAATAATTATTGGACTGCTAAAATTACTTTTTAAATGTCTGCTTGTATTTTGCATTTTTCTCATTGTGGCCGGTATTGGCTAATTTTTGTAAGATAAAATATAGCATTGCGTTTTGTCATTTCGTACCTCATTGTCCCGGTAAAGGAAATCTTAAGTGATCCGAAATCCCCGGTTTCTTTGTAAGGAAATTAAAGGCATTCTTAGGAAGGTTACAGTTGCAGTACCGGTATATTCACAATGTTTGCTCCAGCAAGATGCCGAAAGTGAAGTATTCTAAAAGTTGATTGATTAATTGAAAAACGTTCTTGTTGAGTTTGTGATATAGTTGGAAATGATTATTTAATTACAGGCATTACCTTCTTCTTCAGATTTTAGTTGTAGTGTGTTCTACTGTGGACGTTAAAGCTGTACAACACTGCCTCTTTCAAAGTCATTCACCTCTTCTGTTAGTAATTAAGACAAAATAAACTACTTGTAATTCTGTAAAACGCATTGCAATATTGTTTATCACAATATCATACGCTCTTGATACCCGTGTAAGCCATGCTTGCTTAATGTCTGTAGACCGGACGTGTTCCTCTGCTCATTTCGATGATACAAAGTAGAAATTGCACAACACAATATAATGGTGAAAAAATTGGATTACACCAGCTTAACTTAGTTTCACATTAAGTTTTCTCAGATGTTTGCTATTTGCGAATAGATTACAGAAAAATGTTTATTCAACAACTGAATGTATAATAGATGGTTATATCATGAATGAGAAACTTAAAATAAAGAGTTTAGAAAGAATTATAATACCTATATAAGAGAATGAGTTCAATGCTGCTGATAACAGTTCAGTGGTATCTGAAAGAAGCTACTCGTACTAATCCCCATAGAAACATGGAAATGAAGGTAAGGAATATCATTCTATTTAAAATATGATTTATGAAACGTGAACCTTTAAGTTCATATAGCTTTGTTCTGATTTTCACTTTCCATTTTTCTCCTTTAATCTATACGTAGGCGATTTTACAATCTAAATTTCACAACCCGTTTTGCCCTTAAACTGCATCTGGGCGGTAATATGTAATTCCTATTTTTCTTTGCCTAAATAACATTTCGGCTGTATCTTGCGTTTTAAATTTAATTACCTTTTTCGCATTTAACTACGCCTAGACCACATTATAAAAACCATTTAAACTTGTTCAAATATTTAAAACAATTTTCTGTAAAATATTGGGATATTAAAATACACATGTCTTAAGTCACAAATTCTTTTTAAACTTGCTTCTCTCATAGTGATAAGTGATGAATTAAGTTTATTTGAAAATAAATAGATGAAAAGTAAATAGGATGTGGATGTCATCTGTAAACGCTCTTTTCTATAAACGTGTCCAAAGGAAAATAAACTCATTTAACTCTTTCAGAGCTGAATTTACATACCGATTTGATGAAACCACCAGTGGACCATAGTTTTGAAATCAGTAGTAGAAATTTCAGTGGGATAGCTTGTTGCCATAAATGATAACGATAACACGCGAAGAAAAATCCTCTTATTTTAGCATAAATAGTTAATTCATTAATTTAATAATTCTGCATTTATGCAATTTTCATGGTGACAAATTTATACGTAAATATCGAATTATATGTCAATAGCAGTGAAATGTTTAATCAGATGGAAGAAATAAATCAATTCAGGATAATAATAATATAAGTTCAATTTAATCTAACATTTGGCTAAAGGCTGGTAAAAGCAGTTTATTTCTTGCATATTTTAATTACCTCTATAAAATGGGGAAAATAATCAAATGTAAATCTGAGATCAAACAAACGAAAATCAAGGAATACTAAGTAACGGACCTGGACTTGAAGGGTATAATGCTAGTCTCAGTGGTTAACGTACAATTATTGCAATGTTCCCAAGGGAGGATCTACGTCACCATCTCTCTTGTAGACCACTTTTGCGTAAATATTCGAAAACTCACTGTGAAGAGTCCAAGGTCCTACCACCCATTCCAGTAAGCATACTAATTTCTCACCATGCACCTTTCTTCATCTAAAATCCTGAACTAAAAACAGTTTAGTTGGTCGTTAATTTTAATCTGCTATTAAAATGCTTCTTGAAAGAGTGAAAAATTTGCTTGATTCCGGATAATCGTATATTTATCAATTATCATGGGCTCCTTAAATTCTGTTTAACGTTACTCTTTTTATTTTCGACGCCCTTTTAGAAACCGAAAAATAGTATTTTCCCAGATCGTGTTAAGGAAAAAGAACACATTAGAACATTTTTTAAAAGCTCATATGTCAAGTCTTACAATATATCCATGGTTGACTTTTTGCAGAATTTATGCAGAAAATTAACACATAATTTTAAACGTTAAGAGCTCACCTAGCGCCGAAATTAAGAAAGATATTTATTTATTTATTTATTTATTTATACTTTCTGAGGGACAGCTCCTTTCTCCTCTCAGAATACAGACATACAAAATTTGATACAGACATGTTGAATGTATTTTGGGTGTTTATTTACAAACCAATAGGCCTACTGACATTTTCGGTCGTATAAATGATGGCGTAGAATTAATAAGGAGCCCTTCAACGTCGATATGGCTATTTCTCTTAAGAAGTCTGCAAAAAAATTAAATTCGCTGCAAAAGTTGTCAAAAAATTTGCCCCTATCATAAGTCTGGATTGTGGAAATTCCGTACACTGACTTGAAGTAGTCCTCACTTGAAATATCAATGCCGCATTTTTCAATATGAACTTCCTCAGGTTTATTGTGGCATGTACTTCAACGATGATGGTGGGTCGAGGATTGACATGTCATATTTTTATCCTGACCTCCATTCTCGCCGCAAACGCAAATTAAACATGAATTGCACATTTGTTACCCTAATCGTACCGTTTTTATTTTGAATATAAAATCATACTTTTGTAATTTTCATGGTCTTGGTCATATTTCGGTCATATTTCAGTTATAAATTCGGTAAAAGAGTACAATTATACAATATGTGCACTAAATTGTCGACTTAATTTTTTTTCCGGAAAAGAGTTTTACTGGTTTTACTTTAACTGAAATGTGAAGGGACAGTATCAAGTAATAGCACAATTGCCTCTTCCTCCTTGTTGTTAACTTCCAATAGACATGTTTTAAACATATTTTCAGTTCACATTTGCAGTGGTATCTGAAAAAATTAACAGATTAGAAGTTCTTTACAAGTTTAATTTATTGTAAAACACCTGTAAAATTGTTAAAAAGTGATTATCTGATTGAATTAACGTGTTTTAATGATTTAGTGTCATAAAGCGTTTTAAATTGGACATTTATTTTAAAATACGTTCTTTTATGAGGTCATATTCAGGTTTGGGTCATATTTAGGATTTTTGGGTCATATTTAGGATTTTGGGTCATATCTAGCCATTTTCAGATAATATTTGCAGTCAAATTTTCCACTCATTTAGATCATAATGTCCGAATCCTAATTATAACCCATTATATTACAACCGTTAAGAGTCCATTATACCGAACTGACAATCTGCAGGCTATATTGGAAGCGATCACCTATTATTATTATTAAATATCACTGGGTTCAATTTTATACGCCAAAGTTGTTCCTTTATGAGATAAATATCACAGTAAAATAACCCTTGTAATATTATAGGACTACACAAAACGGGCCCTATGTGTTTTGTCCATACACATCACAGTGATTATGCAGAGTATATAAATTATTCTGGATATTTATTGACCTCGTCCATGTTTATGGATAGCTTAGAGTGCTAAATCTATTTATACTTACAATTGCTCTATTAAAAAAAGGAAGTACGATATGTAAATTCAGGTTTGACGCAATCGTAGTTTGGAGAGATATGAATATAACACGTCCGGTGTTATGATCAATAACACAAAATAGACGTTGCGAAAGACACATTAACTTGATATAACACATATTAATACTATAAGACAGCTAATTATTAATTTCGTATCAACAAGTAGTGAAGGTCACTAACCTAAAACAATAGATGAACGCATGGATTAAGAATATGTTCGATAGGTACTGGATCTCTGGCAATAGATATAGTGATTGCTATGAGATAAGTGCTGTATAAATACCTCTCAATACCAGACAGAATTTACAATTCAATTCTGTCTTTCTTCAAGGTGTCAACTTACAATCAAAACATGGATTTAAGGGTAAGCAACCGTGAACACTGTATTGCTGTTGGAAACTGTAGATATAAATAGTTATAATTGTAAGAATTATAGGAAGTAATGAATATCGTAGTTAAATATAAGTATAAATAAATTTTCAGCCAGGAGCCTCACAGTTTAAAAAATCCCTTTCGGCTTGGCCTACAGGCATAGATTTCAAAATTCCTATTTCTGTAATGTTATCGACAATTTTACTAGATTTACAAAAATTTCATATTTCTTTGCATTGGAGCACAAAGGGCAAACGTTCATTTTAACCATACCGACCTATTTACACCCATAAGCTAAGCATTAAACAATTGTATTTTTCTCCTTGCGTAGTGGGTTGCAGTCATAAAAAAGAAGAGTTTTCGAATTCCTTGCGACAAATGCAAAGGTACTCGAATTAAGTACGAGGTAATTAGAGGGGTACCCGAAATTTCTTCCGAGGGCCGCTGGAAAAGGCAACCGAATTCCTTTTCATAAATACGGATAACATTTTCCTAGCCCCTTTGCAGGCCTAGGACGGCCATCTACGCTGCTCCTACCGCTGCTGAGCGACTCAGATTTTGAGTGGACGTAAGACCTTTAGGGGCTATGACGTAAATTGTATCGAAGCCCCGCTAGAGTCCTATTTACCAACTGTAAACACGATCGATTTTACCTTTAGGGGGTTTGACGTTAAAAAACAGGATTACTTTACGAGACAAAAATTGGAGCATTTAACTCAGTTTTACATTTTTTAAATTCGTTATTATTCAATACAATTCATTAAAATTCACTTCAAATAAAGTGCATTTAACTCAGTTTTATATTATCTCAAGTAAGAATGGAAAGTAATTCGTTTGTTATCATGAAACCCCCAGGAAGGAATTCATTTGTGTCTTTATCATTCTATCTGTCATCATCCGCAAGGAATTAGAGTTTCAGACAAACGATTATGGTAATATTTAGAAGATTTACAAAAAAAATGGGCTATATATTGCGTCTACTAAGGGAGTAATGAATTTTTGTTCTGTAAACTAATTTGGTCACTCTTTATAGTACGAGTTGGTTCACTCAAAAGAAAGAAAGTTAATTCTATCTAAGGCATCCTATAACCGATGGCGATACCACAAACTCATAGGATCAAACTCATTAATCTCTCAAAATACGTTCTTTGATACGAGTTACCGCTTAGCTACTTTAATCCTAAAAATGTCTGCAACAACCTTAAAGTTGCGTCCGCTATTTTGAATTAAAAATGTGACATTTTAGGAATTTTATTGTCGGTTATGAGTATGCCAAATTTCAAGCTTTAGCTCACCTGAAAGTGGGTAAACAATTTAAGTGAATGTTTCATTAAAGTGGCTTAAATTGCGGTTGAAAGATTGAAAGACTGCATTTTAACAATAGAGGTCTAATCATAAGTCTAATAACAATATAAAAAAAATTTATAATGAATTTATAGCACACTGAAATTTGATTCACGTTTCCATAGACCATGCGTTGCTTTTTACATATTAAATTGAAAGCGAATTAATATTCTGTTCAGTTTCATTTGGAATAAATACTGGAACTGGCACACAACTTATGATAATGAACTCAGAATGATAGATATTCAAGAAACTTTCTGTGAATAAAAGAATGTAAGCAATAGCCAGTTTTAGGTTCTGATCTACTTGAAACCCTCTAAACTGGATGCATTATATTTTAGTTTAAAAAAAGGTGTCTTCTTTGTTACAGAATTTCTTCTTGGCGTTCATGATGCTGGTTACAGTGACCGTAGTTGCCCGTGCTGAACCTGAACCTGGCTTTTACGGAGGTGGCTTAGGAGGCTACGGAGGTTTAGGTGGCTTAGGAGGACTGGGAAAAATTGATGTAGTGAAAATAGAAGAATTAGGTGGAATTGGTGGAATCGGAGGTAAACTTGGAGGCTTTGGAGGATATGGAGGATTGGGAGGATATGGAGGATATGGAGGATTAGGGGGATTAGGAGGATTGGGGGAAACGGGTGGTGTTGAAGTAATTAAGGTTAAAGAAATAGAGGAAATACCTATTGGTGGATTAGGAGGAATTGGGGGAATTGGTGGAATTGGAAAATTAGGAGGTAAAATTGGAGGTTTTGGAAGCATTGGTGGATTTGGAGGATATGGAGGATTAGGGGGATTGGGAGGATTTGGGGAAAAGGGGGGTGTTGAAGTAATTAAAGTTAAGGAAATAGAGGAAATACCTATAGGTGGATTAGGAGGTATTGGGAAAATTGGTGGAGGAATTGGAAAATTAGGAGGAATTGGAAGTTTTGGTGGATTAGGAGGATATGGAGGATTGGGAAGTTATGGAGGATTCAGTGGATACGGAGGATTAGGCGGATTGGGCGAAACGGGTGGAGTTGAAATAATAAAGGTTAAAGAAATAGAAGAAATACCTGTAGGTGGATTTGGAGGAATTGGTGGAGGAATAGGTGGTTTGGGACTGGGAGGACTAAAAGGATTGGGAGGATATGGAGGATTAGGTGGTATCAGTGGATTCGGAGGGATAGGAGGAATAGGAGGTGAAGTTGATATTGTTAAAATTGAAGAATTTGGTGGATTAGGTGGTATAGGTGGTGGATATGGTGGCCTTGGCGGAATTGGTGGAATCGGAGGATTGGGCGGCTATGGAAGTTTTGGCGGCATTGGTGGACCATTAGTTGTTAAAAAGAAAATAGGAATATAATGTGTCCATATATAGAAAACATCACTGGATATGGTCACAACAAAGAACTGCAAGCACGACGGTGATCATGTTAATACTGGATTTAGAATAAAAAAATAAATTTTAGTAATTCACTATTAGTTTTAATTGTTTCCCCTGCCTATCACAGAGAACTAAATATTCACATGTATGACAGTCCTGTTGTTACCTACTAAGCTCTGTCTCTATTAGTACGAAAAGTGTTTCTCATCTCCATTGACAAAGGTGTAACCAGGGATGGCATTGTAAGCCTGCTTAGATTTCTCGTAGTGTCTTTTATGTGAGTTACAATTACTTCAATTGTAACGAGCATCTTACGAAGATGTAGCAAACATATTTTTATCGTAATTGAATAATACAAAACTATTTTAAAAATAAAATCAGGTAAATTGATATTACAAAGTGCCAGATGGAGTTAATGAACCATAGACCTATTTCAGAAACTATTGTGTTTTATACCACAGTTTCTTGACAAAGTTTGATCAGCATAATATGTGTAGGAATATGTGTGATAACTAGAATATTAAAATTCCTCACGTCAACAATATTCATTTATTTTTGCAAAGACATTTTAAAGCGTAGAAATATGAAATCAGAACTTTTCAAAGATTTTTCGGAGACTAAAACTTAAAAATTTGATAACTTTGAAATTTTATTACAGGTTATAGGCTAGAAGCTATGAGTCTGCCAAATTTCAAGTTTCTAGCTCAGGTGGAAGTGGAAAAAAATTAATGTTAATGAGTGGATGATTAATGGCCGGTTTCTATAAACTCGCGAATTACCTATGGATAAATTATCCAATGGACAGAATTTACACAAAAATAACACCACACCAACACAAATAATTTAAAGATAGCAATCACATACACTTGTGGCGAGTTTCTAGATAAATGTCCTCTGGGTAAATATGAAAATGACAGAAAAAATGTTCCTACAAACTCGGGCTAGATCTTTCCAAGAGTAAATCTTCTGGTTAATTTATCCTTTCATGGATGGCTGGATAAAATTTAACCTTTCATAGGATCAATGGTAATATTTAAACAATGAGAATCAAAGCCTTCTGAATTAAATTAACTATACAACTCCAAGGCCTTGCTCATTATATCATTGTAGGTTAAATGGAACTAATTTGTCCATGGATAATTTACCCATAGGTAATTCACTAGTTTGTAGAAACCGGGCATAAGACTTTCATAGATGTGAATGACGTCACGGCTATTCAGCCGTTTTGTCCATACTTATTGGGTAGCTAGAAACACAAAATGTTGCATGATTATGGCTATGTTGCTAATATTGCTAATAATTATACGATTCTAGATATCCTATAGGTGTGTAAAAATACATGTGAGCAAAATATACAAAATTTACTTCAAATAAAAGATCTAACTATCTAAGGTATAACCGATGGAGATAAGAAAAAAAGCCAAAGGACCATACTTGTAGATCTATCAAAATCGGTTACTGCTGGTGCAGTCGGTTTCTTGATACAGCTTGCCGTTTACCTATTATAAGCATCCAAAGAAGGTCTGCACAGACCTTACAGGTGCGTCCGCATTTTGAATGTTTTCGGAGACTTTTCCATTCATTTGCCGCATGTTTGATACTGATCAATAACGTTTAGAAATTTCTCGGATATGGACCAATGACGATCGTTGATGTTATAATATCCTTGCTATAAACACAACGGTGCAGTTTTATCTCATTCAACGTCAAGTCGTTACTGAACAGATAAGGCATCAACGTGCGGTGATTAATACGTAACCTGCTGCCAGTGAACAGAATGAAAATATTATGTTATACAGCATAAAATATTATGTTATACAGCATAACTTGTTTTGAAATTGAAGTAATATGAATATACATTTATTAAAAACACAATTTCGATTCGGTACAAGCCAGTTCGTGTTTTTTTTATAGCGTTTTAATGTAGGCCTAAGCAATTATGGCGACGCTATCCATGTTGTGTTACGCATTATTGGTAGCATTGCGATCGCGGATCGATTCATCGAATCTACATTCGTGGACTGTTCATTCATTAAATATGCCGTGATCTAACGGCTGACAGTAGGCCTATATTAGCTAAAAAGTGAGAAAATAATTATCATTTACAAAATCCGTTTCAATTTATTCATGAAATAGCCTAAATAAATCCTACTCGATATTACGAGTTTCAACACATAAATTTTCTCGAATTTCGTTCGAGAAGGACTATTTGTTGAACTTCGTTCCCGTAAATATACCGATAAACTCGTAATCTCTCGTAGGATTTCCTATAATAAAAAATTAAAATCGAATTTTGAAAAATATTTCCGTTGGTTACACGGTATAAGCTATAGTGTAGACTACTAAATTTCAGATTTCTGGCTCACTTGGAAGTGGGCAAACAATTATGTCAGTGAGTGAGTTAGCCACGCAGCTTTGTAGTATAGCGATGATTTGCTATTTAAAAAGCGTTTGACGTTTATTGGTCGTTACTCGGGTGTCAGTCAACCGATTTGCTCCAAAATTTATATAGTTCATGCTATGGACGTTATAAGTGTGTATATTAAGTTTCGTGAAAAACTGATAAAGCATATTCGAGTTATCACGAGTGGAGGCACACGGACAGAGGGAGAGATAGACAGACATTTTTTCCCGTCCACAATTTAATCTCACCATGTAGCATACTGCCACTTAATAAACCGTACAACAAAACCTTGAAACTTCTTTAAAGGTTTTTGAAGTAGTACAACAGAGTTGCATAGTCGTTACCCATCATCATTATATACCATTTTCTTAGAAAGAAGGATCAGAAATAATAGTAACCCACAGCAGTACTTTAATCACTGGTGATGTACAGTACAGTGACCCAATGTTTTTCTCTCTTTACCTTAGTTTTACATCTCCCTTTTAGAGACATTTAAGCGACCCACGCCGCCCGGTCCTTACAGGGCCGTGACCTGTCGGGAAAGGGATTATCTATGGATCACACACATATTTTTTTGACCAGTCAAGGATATGGAGGGCCTCCCCGGATGAGTGATCAGCCCGACACAACACGAACACATAAGACGAGACACACCATTTACAGACACTTTCACTCTGAAGAAGGTGAGGATGGAATGAAGATGATAATGACGGCCAGATGATATCCGGGAACCTCCAGGGCTTAAAGTTACCTGACATTTATCTCATAGTTGAGGAAAAACCCACCTAGGTAACTTGTCCCGATAAGGATTCTACTCGGACCCGCTGGGTGAGAGAAGCGAATGCATCCCCTACGCCACAGCGGTGGACGACCCAATTTTGTAAAACTAAAAAGAAGTCCAGACTTAGCGCCATGAGATTATCATGTGTTCGGTAAGCTGAAAAAGGATCTCGGTGCACGACGATTCCGAAACGATGAGGAGGTGAAAACAGCTGTCTCCAGTGGTTACATAGCGCTGGAGGTGATTTCTATGCATCCGGAATCCAAAAGTTGGTTGACCGTTCCGAGAAATGTTTACAATCTCTTGGGGACTATGTGGAAAAGTGAACGTATATTGTATGTTGTCGGAGCCGTGTTGCCTATGTGTAGGTGGTTTCATAATTGGCCATAACTTGAAAGTGTAATTTACTTTTTGATTAGCCCTCGTGTGTATATCTATATATACAGGGTGTCCACGCTAGAGGGATCGAGAGTAGTAAAGAACCTGTTTCTCGGAGTGTTCTGTACCATTGGAGAATCGCTTTATGACCAGGTGGATCCACATTCCACGTACAAAGAACACGGCGTTGCACCCGAGTAACAGATTTCTCTTCTGCTAGCCATAACACGCACTGAACTTTCTATTACTTTCTATTGCGGTGTCCACATTTCGAGACAAAAGCTCTTGACGCGCATGCGCATGCGCGTGAAGCTGTCTGAAAACAGTGTTGCACAATCTCGGAGAGTTTTCCTTTCCTGTCATATGCAGAATGCAGCAATATCCTTATCTCGTTTTAACTGGCGAGCATTTATTTCTCGATCCCTCTAGCGTGGACACCCTGTATATACAGAACGTTTTAAATTAAATAATATATGTGACAAAAATGTAATTCACTTATCAACAACTCCACTGCTACTAAAATAATGTAAACAATATTATGCCAAACACACAGCAATGTATTTAAAGTATAAAATTAATAATACAGGCCTCTAACAGATCTTACAATATTTTACAATATGTGATCAATATTTTCTCAACTGACTTTTTAAAAATTATGACTGTAAGTTAATGCAATTATGATATCTGAAAGTGTGCTTATTATTTATTATAAATATAAAGCATGTTATCAGAATACTCAACATAATTACATTACGATAGTAAATTAAAGGCAATGTTTTTACAATACGTAACATTACTATTACTATAAAATATATAAAATAAAATAATGTTATATCACTCATATTGTTTGCTACTGGACATATTTTACTGAAGTAATTAATAAAACTCAAGGTAACTATATTATACATTTTCTTTGGTAAGCAACAATGCTTTCAGCATTTCAGCTTTCAATTGAGTTTTTCTTTTGCCTAAATTTTGTTTATGCTTAGAAATACTCTCTCTACAGGTACATTAGTACCTGGCAGTGATAAACCAAATTCTACAAACTTAGAAAAGCTACTGAATGATAACTTTTGATAGGAGAAATATTATTATAATATTACACGGTAATACTGATTCTAGAACATTCAAAATATTCGTACGAATATAAAATATGTGAATAATGTTGGGTTTCTTTACTACCTTATATCCTCAATGAGATGCGTAGGAGTATCATATATACACACTACATTTGAAGGTCTACATTAACAATATACAACTTTTATCTAGTATCATACAAGAAGAAATAATTCCATCACATTTCAAATGGCATGGAAGAGTAAATGCATGAATATGAAATCCATCATATTCCTATATTGAGCAACCAGGCAAGTTGATTGATATAGAGATGGATATGTCACGGGTAGAGTTAGAAAACCAGATAAACCTAGGTCTACCCGGGTAATGTGCGTTTTGCCCGGTCAGTTTGGGTAAAGCGACCGGGTAAAGCGCAGCCTACCCTCATGCTTCTGGGTAAAGCTGGTTTCTGGACATGCGCAATATGGTTAGGTAAGGTTAGGTTAGTCCACTTTAGGTAAGTTAGGATACTTTAGGTTAATTCAAAGTGTCATTCAAAGCCATGCTGTTCAAAAAAGTAGCCTTACTAAATAGCATTTAAAGTTGTTATAATTCCATTAATAGCAATTTGAAAGTGTGATTTGTTTGAAATCCATCTTTACTCAGTAGAGGTTGGGTAAACCGAAGATTACCCGATAAAGCTAGAAATGTATATTTTATTCCAATTTAACCCATTGCTTTTGTATAATGCACTTTTTACCCGGGTAAAGCTAGGATTACCAAATGTTGAGCTTTACCCGTAGCAGACATACATTTTTTTTTCAAAATAATATTATAGACTCTCAGAGCTTGAAGAGATGTCTTGAAGCCAAATGCCCGTAAACGTATCGTTTGAGTGCAACAAGGAATATAAAATTAAATGAAGGATATTTTGTACTAACTAAAGTCGCGTCATGTGGGATCCAGTACTTCCAACTGGTACAGAGTTTAAATCACCGTTTAAGCCATTCTAATTCTATGTCTTTGTATTTAATTTCTAATTAACTTCTTCTATTTCTCTCGCATGAAGAGCTTTGTCCTTTTCGTTATAATAGATGTAACCATGCTAAACTTATTTCTATGTAGTATTTTGTATGTTTTATTATTTTCATGGATTATTCTGGATGATCTTTCGATCTCATTTGTTTTTTTGTTCGCCTTCTGTAGGATATTGGCATTAATTATTTACATTGTTCTTGACAGCAGATTTATGAACAGGCACTGCAATAAACCGTTATAGTTCTTTTGGAGGATATACAGAATTAAAATAAAATGAATCGGTTTTTGCAATATAGGCCAACATGCCTACGGATTTTCAAGCTTTCCGCTGATAATTATCTAGGTTCATAACGAAAAATACATTGATTTATTACAGGGGTGATCAAATTTCTTATGCTGGGAATAGAGACATATTAGAATTCAATTTTGAAAATGTAATATAGATATGAATTAAAGAAGATATATTTTATTTTGGTATTGATAACTTCCTCTATTTTTGTGAAATGTGATCATCATCCAAGTATTTTTATCAAGTAATTTATTTAGTTTTGATATGAATTTCTGATTGAATCGTTACGCGATTTAAAATAACATGGGGTTAATGCAAGAAGTTAGCATGCAATTTTAAGGTTTTGCTAGAACTTATCAACCAGAATTCCAGCGATTGGAAGAGAGAACTTCCGGAGGGTATACATCAATGGATGGAAATATGGAAGAAGTTCAGGATACTATGATTCCAAAAACGCTGGGAGTATTTAAAGGATAGGTTCTTACAATATTAGGCACTAAATATTGGCAATTGAAACATTTTAAATGCAAAATAACATATTGTTTGGCTTTTATTATCATAGATACTTTTTGTAACACGTTTTAAAAATATAAGGGTTTATAGAAGTCCTATTCCACCAAGTCCTCCAAGACCTCCAAGTCCTCCCAACCCACCCAATCCTCCCAATCCTCCCAAACCACCCAGTCCTCCCAGCCCACCAAGACCCAGAAGTCCACCATAGTAGGGATAGATCCACTGAGGTACTGGAGCTGGTGCTGGTGCTGGTGCCGCGGTGACGATGGAAGCCACAGCGAAGACTATCACGATAGCCACAAGAAAAGTCTGGAACAAATACGTTTGTTATATAACCTCCTCATATTTGAGAATAGTGAAACTGAAGGCTTTTCTACACGACTTTTGTCTTGATTCTCCTCTAAAAACTTGAAAAAGCAAGTTTCGTACTTCCGGATCAATACTGTTAAATAATTTTAATGACGTGTAATGAACTTTCTTTTTGTGTTGAATTGTATTTTCATTTCGTTATGTAAACATCAATTTTATTCTCTTGCAATAACTAAGAACTGAGTCACAAGTTGTTAAATTGTTTAGATTTTTCTTAATACAGTTAGGCAAGCCAAGACTTTCACTGATGGCAAGGTAAGAATAATACTGTAAGGGTTTTCTTAAAAGTGGCCTACAATGGGTCATGGACGAGACTCCAAAAATTAATCTCATAGCTCTCTTTTGCAGAAAAAAGTAGCCTGCGGATCAGTGGCCAGTGAGAAGTCTTACGCCCTTCTACTGTTTTAATAATGTTTGAAGATGTCTTTAGAAAATATTAAATGGTTCTTCCAACATGATTTTTTATTTATATGGTATCCTGCAGCTTACTTAGATTTTTAAATGTGGAAGTTAATATCAGTTATTTATATTGAAAACATAAGGATACTTTATGGTTAAAAATATGGTTGCCAATTAATTTATTTTATGTGTAGAACTATAAACGGAAAACAAATATGCCTAGGAGCTTTACTTAATGGAGTGATTCCAAATAGTACTAATAGTAGTAATAGAAGAGAATAGTGTGTTGAATAATAGGTATAATATAATTTCAAAAATTAAAGCAACGCATAAATAAATGAATGCAACACACGAGGATGTTAATCGATTTAATTTAGTTAGTATCACTTTATAAATAACATGAAAAGAAACAATATAACGTCATTTCTACCCAAAATTCTTTCAAAAGAAAAGGAAAATAACATTTCTGTGCATTCATATGTTCAATCATTGTTGTAGAAAACAAGGAAACTGTCTGCTTCACTTCAATATTCGGGCCAACATCACCTCAAAAGGCGAACATAGGTGCCACTTACTTTATTTTTGGTATATAACAGCAGTTAAACTTTGTTTATCTATGCAACTTCGATAACTTGGCATAACAACGCTGCACACTATTATAAAGCCTTCTCCATTAATTATTATTATTATTATTATTATTATTATTATTATTATTATTATTATTTCCACCGGTATTGATATTTCCGCCATAAGCAGATCTATACCGCCCATGGGTAAAATTTCACTCGCTAACCCATTCTACCTTCTGCTGCATCTTCTAGCTCTCCATAGCTTCTCAATTTTGTTCTTAATGTTTTTAGACCAAAATTTTGTTCCTGGTACTATCTAGGTACGATCCCTTCCCGAATGAGGTTTGATATAGTATCTGGATTCATCAATGAAGAGTGCATTGGCCAAGATTTTGTTTGCCTAATTATCTCTTGCAAATATACATTGTATTTGTGCCAATGGATAAAGAGAACCCTGCTACTTACCTTAAGTGCCATGTTCTGATTATAGTTTGCTATTGTAGCCCTCGGTGAACTGTAGTGACTTCTATTGACAGAGAACACTATTTATATTGTTAATAGGCCTACTCTCGTACATAAATTCCTTCATTTTCATCTTCATGATAAACATGACAGAATTGAATTGGACATTGAATACCACTAATTGTGACATAAGTGTTGTGATAATGTTTATCAACTTCCTTAATTGCAAGGGACAAATTGTTTTCAAATTGGCACTTCGTGTTGTTTAAAATCCCCGCTGCTTATAGGTCAAGAGTTGCATTCTTGAAAGAACGTGCTGATATGCAATTGTCTATATCAGTGATCTTCAACCTTTTTCCACTTGCGACTCACATGACTTGTAGGTCTACGTAATTTTCCAAGACCCCCAAAATTAAATAGTAAAATTATTACGGTATTTAGAAAACAAAGATAGTTTGGAGAAAACTATACTTTACAGAAACAAAATAAGCAGAACTGTGTTAAAAATTTAATAAGTTATAAATATACTTAATTTTCCGAAATCCCAATAATTGCACGCATGTGCTTGTTTTTACACTTTCAATTCAAAGCTCCGTGACCCATCTGAAAATGTTTAGTTACCCACCGGTTTATACGATCGAGGATATTATTAATGTGGCAATAAGACGATCGGTTGCAGGTAACCGAATTTTTTGTAATCAGCCCCTAGAATCATTAATTAATATTTCATTTTTAAAGAGGAAGTATAAAAAATACAATAATTAATAACATCTCTTGTGCATTATTTATTATATCTCACAACAGAAAATACGCTCCGCTATAACATACAAAATGCTTTATATAATTTTCATAATTTAGTTGTAGGCCAACATTTAATAAGTTATCCGTGTTATTTCAATTTCATTCACAAAATTTACTTAAAATAATTCCCATACCGTAGTTCCTTGTATTGAAATGTCATGCTACAACGATATGTTAGGACGAATGGCCTATATAACTAGTAATAGCAATATTTAGTAGTTCTGTGAACAGTAGACCTTGCGTCCAGAAACAAGCTACGATCTGCTTTTTAACAGTTAAAGCGGCCTCCATTTTGAAACGGCAACAAAAAATAAAAATCCTTACACCCACGTCGTTTTTAATGACTTGATATAACAATAATGCCAGTCTCAAAGAAAACTGAAAAACACGTTGGTTGTGACTGTGGAACCATATTTGAAGGGAATAAAAAAATAAAAATCCTTATACATATGTCGATTTTAATGACTTCAGGAATATTTATGCCAAATTGGAAGAAAATCGCCTTCTGTCGTGACTACGTAGCATACAAATTTGCAAAAGACGAAATGCCTTACGGTCGAGTTAAAACAGGACAGTCATGTATAATTAAATAATAACAAAACAAAATTAACGACAAGATAACAACGAAGGGACTACTAAGTTACTAAGTGATTAGGAAAGTTTTTAGAAACTGGAATGACATAACTATTTCTAATATATAAGCCATTTACCTGGTTTAGGATATTCTGGTTTCGTGAAACCTACCCCTGAGTTGCACTGAAAACCAGGTGTCAGAGAACCTCAAAACTTGGTTTTTAGTCTAGCATCTGAAAGTCTCATCGCCTTTTCAGTTCAAGCTCATGAGTAAGGCAAGATTGCACCAAACCAAAAGCGCCAACCCAGTGAATGTATAACATCCAAAAAATCTACAAGAAAGTGGGAACTGTGAACCCAGTTTGTCCTGAAAATACTTTGGGTATTTTAAGGCTCCCAAATAAATCTTGTACTTCGCCACTGGTGTATTTTATACTGGATGCAGTGACGAGACGAAAACATCAACGACTTCACATATATGTGTAACTTTCATCTGCAATGATCATCGATTTCATTTTTTGTATCACACTGTCTTGTTTTTTTCACGGTTTCCTCTTCATGGCGGCAGAAAATGAAATTTTCTTTGAATGAATTACAAACTACTTAAAATATGAACGCCTTAATACGTGGCCTGACGTTTTCATTACATATCACCCTTCGCTAATTCATCACTCACATCATCATCATCTACACATACACCGAAGCCTTGAAACCAAGATAGCAAATTGTATGTAAATATTAGTCTATGTATTATCTGTATTCTCCCCAGTAGTGTAGCCTCCGGCTGTGGGACTCTGGGTCAACTATGGTCAAATAAAAAAAAAAAAAAAAAAAAAAATATCAGAATACAATGGACTGAAAACAAGAGAACATCAAAATTATCTCTCTCACAAAATTATATTTTTACTAGCAAATTTTGGAAAAACTCTTTTTGATCTCACGCTTTTCTATGACTTTATTATTTCTAGTGCCTTATCTCTTAGTTTTACAGGAATGTCTTCACAGAAGAAGTTGTAGAGTATTTAATTTCCTTTAAATAAGTTTTTGTTTTGTTATGATCTTCAAATTATCAACATTTATAGCAGTTTGATTGATGACAACTCAGGTAGGCTTTTTGTACATAAGGAAGTCATACATTTGCCTGCAATTATTAAAATAAAATTATATTCTAATTCAGTAACTAAAAAAATACATATTAGGGCTATACATATATGTAAGATTGATGGCACTATTTGAATAACTTTGTACTAGTAGACAACTTACACGAGGATAAAGGAGACTGGCAGGAAAAGAAGATCGATGTACCTTCTAAATCATGGAAATTAATAACTTATTACAAAGTTTAAATTAATGACGAACAATAACATACAATATAATAATATGTTAGCGGCCACTCCAGAACGATCTTCCTTTATTTATTAGCAGATGAGTATAGGGTCTGTACTTAAGATATGGAAAGGAAATGCTTCAGCAGACATCAGAGGAGTAGCTAGATGACTATAAATGAATGGGTGGACATCGGACGAAGTGTAATGTTTTGGAAACCTTCACTCTAAGTTTTCAGTGTAATTAAATCACTTATTAAAAACTAGTACAACCAACTATATAACTTTCATAAATTAACAGACAGATGGATGATTGGATAGTTAAATGAGTAAGTGAATGAACGAACGAATGGACGAATGAGTGAGTGAATAAATAAATCGTCGAATAAATTTAGCCTACAGACAAATTAAGAGCCAGGTAGATACAAGGCAAAAAAAGAAAATATCTATTTAAGTTAGTGAGGAAAAATGGTTTGTTTTCTGGTAATCTATGATTTTCTATTGAAGAATTACTAAAACCCATCATAAAATCAGACACTATTTTATCCTTTAGTAAATAATCATGATTTAATGCATACGCCTTACATAACAAGCCTTGGATAAATAATTCATTATCCTTAGAAAAATAAGTGACGAAAGTATCACATTTTATGAGAAAAGAAACTGTGTTTAAATGACTGGCTATCTTACTATTTTTCTCGAATATTATAACAGAAGTAAGCCATTAATAGCAGTAGTCACAGTTGTTCTGAATTATAACAATCATAAGTAACACGAAGTAAACAAGGATTTTCAAGAATGTTTCTTATTTTCGCACTAAAAATAAATAATATATAACTTTCTTCAGTGTATAAAGTAAGAGAAAAATAATACTCGTATATTTGTTACATTGTAAAATAACATTCTTAAGTAGGACTCAGAATAGGCCATGAGGAAAATTGTGTAGCCATTAGCCCCACTCGCAACTAAAACTAGAAAACGAATTAATGCAAATAAAAATAATTTTCTTGTTTACATGCATTCAGAAAGGAGTACTACAAAAATAACTCATCAAACTGTGCTTATAGAATATTCCACCAAATGATTCCATTCACTGCAATGTTATGAATCAAAACCCCGTGGTTATTTTGGCATATCAGCACGTTCTTACAAGAATGCAGCTCTAATCTATAAACACCGGACATTTCAAACAACACGAAGTTTGATGCCTATGAATTCAAGGAAGTTAATAATTTTAAAGAACGATCCCAGAGTTATCCCTTTTGAAGATCACTTCAAACCGATAGTGTTATCCCCGAGAAATCAAAATAAAGGAATTTTGAATGGGAGTGACTTCATTATAAATACAGTACACGGAAATCAAAGTTACAACAGTTACTTGAGACTCGGTTGTAGTAAACATCAATACAAACATGGGAATGAAGGTGAGAAGCTGTTATGGTTGCCTAAGACTCATTTCACCACAGTGAAATACTGGTAGGCTAGAAAGGTCATTGAACACACTGGTATTGGAGAATATATATATAAATGGAACTGAATCCTGAATATTTTTCTCTTGGCTGAATTAAATGTAACGGATAAAACAATATATTTAATTGGGCCTACTTAAAAAATTACATTATGGAACGAGCCTGTAATGGCATATCTTAAGATGTTTATTATACAAGCAAAGCGAGTTTCATAATTTTTATAAGAGTAACTTAATTACCATTATGAGAAATTTGCAAACAACTGTTTTTGTTCGACCATTATTAAATAATTAAGTTTAGAGGTCTTAGATTCATAAAAAAAATTAAAACAGCTCACCGTGACAATCAGCTCTTAGCAAGTTGTCTTCTGCGCTAGATGGCAACTTATGGCGTACGGTCAAGTTGAAACTTGATCTGGGCCGTTTTCTTGAAACGGATTCGCTTTAAAAAGATGAAATGAACTCAATTTAGTATAATATTAAAATTAACACGAACAGAATTGATTTCATTTTAAATACTGGCTGTTGATCACGCAGCTTCTTTTGCTGCTCTCAACTGTGTCGAAACGGATATCATTATGATACCATTAAGTCATATTTAGTAAGCGTATTACGGTGATACTGCGAAATTGCATTTAACATTTCAATTAAATTGTCGTTTTTATATAACGTTTGTAACTAAGACAAATTTTCAAAAGGCGTTTTGGCAAATTGCTTCAGGCTACTGCAAGCAATATGTTTGTTCAGTATTTATACAGTGATATGATCAAATAAAAGCTAGAGAAAGGTCGGCAGGAAAAACGGGAAAACACCGTGAAAGTCTGTTCTTGATTACTAACTTCTACCATATTTTAAATGCAGCAATGAACGCCCTGGCAGAGTCATAAGGGGCCACATTCAGTTCACTATTTAGCATTATCATTTCACACCATGATGTTTCACAGTAGGAACAATAATTCTTTTTAATATTCCCAATGTGGAACAACGATAAAAGATGGAAGTATAACCTAATCAGAATCTCTCGTGTGACCATGGAACGTCTATAACATTATCTAATGCTTGTAAAACTGTAAATAACTTTTCACTTTAAATACCTGGATTGACTTAATTCTGTATCAAAATTATCTGGATATAAAATCGAGTAATCTGATTTAATTTTATGGCAACTAGTAAGGAACAACATTATGTCAATGCTAGAATGCCAACAAAATATACCTTAACACGTGTTAAGGTCTGGTCACATGTTCTACGCCATTATTTCAACACCTTCAATATGGTTGCTGAATTCAAAGGGACTATTGCTGTAGGGCTAGTTGACTCTTAGGGTTTAACAAAAAGGCAGGCCAAAACCCTGGGAAAATATTCCTTGCAGATCGAGGATGAAATTATGTTATATGAATATGGATTAAAATATGCTTTATTTCCTTGTTAGATCCCTCTTTCTACACCAGCACCACTTAGCAGAATACTCGAAAACAGAACTGTGGAAGACAAAATTTAGTTCACCATATTATAAAGATATCTTTTATAGAGATCATTCCATGCGGTTCACCTTAATTATGAGGTAGGACTACAAGCAATCAGCAAATCCTACAAAACAACATACTCTGTATTGATAAGAAATGTACTTATAATCACCAGGAATTATAAATCTCTGCGACGCATTTGTTAAATAGAAAAATGTAGAATGGTTATGAGATTATGTTGAAACTAACTATAGCTTAACCTTAATTGATACTTGACTTGAAAATTTCCTGACGTAGTCTACTGTAATATGGAAATGTTATTTTCGTGTTTGGCGTTTGGAATGGGCTAAAGCTTACATCGGCCAGTCATCTTGCACAATAGAACAATGCTGTAAAGAGAATGCAAGATGCATAATGCTCGGTAGTCACTATTAACTCAGGATCAGGTCACAAGATAATAATAATAAAGGAAAAACACTACTGTTCTCGCGAAGATACCGCGCTTTTGGGAGCGGCTGATCAGGGAATCCGATAGAAATCAAACTCTTCATCATCAACAAATGGAACAAATGCATCCAGGACCTTCAGGACAGAAGAAGCAGAAGACCGGGAATAGAACAGCTGTTCGCTGATAGGTCGACTCCACTCAACACGGGTTGGTATCCTCCATGATCTTACACTCGACACTTCAGGATCCTGAAGATGGAGGCAACAGAAGAATATTTCCAAAATTGATATACTTACACTGAACAAAGTAGAGTTTAAAATGAAAAATGAAAAGACTACCTACAAAAGACATAACTAACTTGGTTTTAAAAGAACGTATTATTATTATCTTACTGTAGTCTTACAAACGATCAACGCAATTCCCACAGATTTGAAATCCTGAATTTAAAGAAAATGAAAATAAAATACCACTAAATAATGTTCATTCCATAGGAATTATTGAAATCAAAAGATGTACATTATTGCACTGAGGTTACATTTTCATTACATTAATTTAAAAGAAAACAGCATTGTTCTGATACATTTTATATTTTTGTTCTAGGTCTTCCTTGTGTTTATCACGTTGCTAGTCGCGGTATCTACCATTGCTGATGCAGCACCTCAACGGTACCGGCCAAATTATGGAGGATTGTTGGGAGGACTTGGTGGATTAGGAGGATTGGGTGGTTTGGGAGGATTAGGAGGATTGGGAGGATTAGGAGGTTTGGGTGGTATTGGAGGCCTGGGTGGGTTAGGTAGACGAGGCCGTTAGTAAATCAGTAAACTAAGGAAACTGTTTTGCTGTAACTATTATTATAGGACTATGGTTTAATAAACATTTTTTCAATGTAACAGTACAGTCACTTTCAAAACCTTCATGATCCCTATCAAACACTAAAGCTCCCTTGTAATTCCTTTCATTTATATTCATGTGCACTCATATACACAATTCAGCAGTTTTCAATAAATACTTATGGTAGGGAAAAAGCTGAATACATTAGTGATTATGATCGATTTTTTTGTTTATTTTGTAGTTATTTTATTTTATCTGTAGCTTTCTCTAAATGGAGGTGCCAACTGTAGCCTTTTCTAAATGTAGGTTACCAATAGACAAATCATGCCTCATCGAACATATCTTTAACAAAGCATACAGGTGCAATAGAGACTAACAAAGTATGTGTATATATGTATGTTTTAAGTTCATATGCCACAGAATATTCTTAAGAATCTTAAGGATTCCCGAATCGCATTATACAAAACTCTAGCAGTTTATTATACCAAGTCCTCTGCAGAATTGGCTGGTGAAGTGTGGTATTGTACCTCTCGCATCAAACATCAGTCCAAATTACACTGATGTAATGAAGCTGGTACTTGTCTTCTTAGTAAGATGCAATAGGTACAAAGATATTTATATTCTCATCGTTCACATATTCTGATTGTTATCTGTGAGTTTTAAATAGGATTGTTGTATCTACTATCTAATCTACTAACTATTATAGTCGTTAGTAGATTAGAATGCCCAATCAACCCTCGATATAATGTCCCTCTTTAGAGTGCCACCCTCGCACTTCGCCAATAAATCCAACTGAACGGATCTTATTCCATATAAAATAGATGTGCCAATTCATTTAGTGCCCGTGAATATAAGACAAGATTTTTACAACATATAGCTTGCAATGATTTTTCTTAGTTTCAGAATTATTTTAAAAGTGGCGTGAATGTTAGTAAGATTATTTAAGAAACATACTGTACTGTATTTCCAAGACATGGGTGTAAATGTACTGCGGTGAGATGAGGAAGCTATGTTAAGAAGTCGGACAGATACCCTGCATGAAGGTGGAGCAGGTAGAAAGAGCCCTTCATACAATGAGACATTCCAAACTTTAACTTATTTTAGTCCAGTATCCATTCAGCTGTTAAACCCTACACTACAGTTACTCAGTCACAGTTAACCACTTACATGAACCCACATGATTTGCATCCCCTTTGTGTAGCACTGGATATATACTGTAATAAATTGAGTTACTGTATAGTATTTTATTTTTTGCTAAAGTTCTCTATTTCTTTTTATTATTTTTATTTTTATTTTATTTTTTTTCTCTTCTAATACAGTGCAGTGAATTAATGTAGCACTGTATTATGACATTTAATTTTAAAAATTAAATTTCGTTTTAGTGCCACCCTCGCTTTGTGCCACTAAATGTTAGAGAACGGATGGCGGCATTATATCGAAGGTTGATTGTAGTTAGATTGTAGTTTAGTAACAAATTGATAGAGTTAAAAGTGTATTGCGCATGTCGCATGTCGCTTATTGCATTCACTTTAGGTTCGGATTATTCTGGTAAACCCCAGTAGTAACAACCACAGGAAACAGACGCCAATCTTCATGACTCTGTGTAATAACATACCGTACTGTAACGTAAAAATATACTGTAGATTATAAATATATAATATAATGTATAATTTATTTAAGAGATAGCAAACATAAGGTTCAGGATAAATGTCTGATTGCATCTCGTTTCCAAATTTATTCGTCAGAATTATCGTATTTAGTAGCAATTGAAACATTTTCACTTCAAAAAGAATCAATAATATGTAATTTTATAATAAAGTAGAGTAGGAATGCAGAAAACAGATTATTATTTCTGTTGAATTATAAAAAAATATATAACGGTTAATTATAATTTTTCCATTTTATTCACCACTCCAGCTTGAAATTCCAGTACACAAGAATTACAGTCTTGCGTGAGGGAAAGAGATCATTCGAAAGGGCACCCTTATCCTGACCTGACAAAGCTAAGAAGGGTCATATTTAATACTGACAAAGTCATCCAACTTTCTGCCATAATTTCTATTGTAATGCCTTTACACAAGAATAATTTAATTAGTGTCACATTTCATCGTATATTTATGCATAATGTGGCTCCATTAACAGAAGAATTATAAATTCAAACAGATAAAAGCAAGAACTGTTGTCAAAAATCGGAAATAAGATGGACAGCAAAAATACTGGGAAAGCATTAGCCTATTTCTGTGAATTTCTATCCTGCACTCCTCCTTTCAGAGCAAAACAGTCATATAGGTTTCTATCTAATAATCTAATATAACTCACAATATATTATATTATATCTGCTTTAACCAGAAGTAACATGTAATGGATTTTAAAATGTGCATAAATAAACATTTCAAGGGATTTCTGGGTATACACAGAACAAGGTATTTGAGCACTTATACAAATGTACATTAATAAGTAAGTTTACAATTGCCAGTTTTATATGCGTTTTTGAGGAGATCGCTGGAAATTGGCAACTATGACTATAATCAATACTGTTCTAGGCAATTGATTAATTATTACCAAAAATTATAAATTCAATGTTCAAGATGAAGTAGTAAATATAAATTAGAAATTTATGTGAATAAAAACTTATTAAATTTTAAATCTTACTCTACTTACAGAAATACCGTAAACTAAAAGGTTACTTAATATGCATTGTCAGAAATAAAATTGTATTTTACACTTGTCTGTATCTAGGTAAAGTAAAATTTTAATTGTTTAATTGTAATTAAAATTGTGTAAATTTTAATTGTTTTTATTGTATTTTAATTGTATTGTAAAATTTAATTAAATTGGATGAATTTAATAATTTTAATAGCCAAATACATTAGGATACTTTGTTCTCCCATACTAAATGGATGTAGCATGATTAATATCCTTCATATTTCATGCATTTTAAAACAAGATCACTTCCAAGATCTCGTTTTACACGCATAGCATAAGCCTGGGGAATGAAGAGTTCGAACTGTAGTCTACTGATATATGAACACTTATAGAAAACTGAAACGCCCTTTTAAGTCTTATCAACATTACCACAAAGTGCATTATCTTATGTGCGTAACAGCACGTTTGAAGTGATTACAATATTGCAAACTTGTTGATAATGAAGTTGACGTGATCTGAACGATGATCATAACAACCACAAACCAATTTGAAGCACGAAGTCAAAGACTAGTTGCCATTAGCTTTATTGGAGTATACCAAATATTTCCTGTTAAAATTATTACTCGTTGTTACTTGCTACAACCGACCTTGCTTTATGCTTAGAAACAGGCTCTTTAATTATGCAGCCATGGTCAGATAATTCTTAGTATTAAGTACGGTACATTTAAGGTAAAAATTAGATTTCTTCCCAATCGAAGACAGTAAGGAATGAACGAGCTTTGTCAATTTTCTTGAATTTACAGGGGAGCGTTTTAAAAGTTTATAATAAAAAACATTAAACCATGCACATAATTTTAAAATTACCACTTCATCAGCATTAACTTTACTTCATTGTTTTTAAGTTTTCATAAATCTTTTGTGCTATTTTCTTTCCCTTCACAGTCTCTGGTCAGGCTCTGATCCACTACTACACTTGAAAGGGTTTGAGTTTACATCGGGATCTTCCGATGACTTTGATCCGGTCTTCAGGAATCTCAGCAGTACTTTTGGATTATTTATTATTATATTCTTATCGCACTCCATTTGCGAATGGCCTCTGTTAGGGAATGTAATTTGGAATGAATCGAAGTGCTTGATGGTATGAACTAGGTGATGGAGATACTTAAACACTATGAAGTACTTGTTGCGTTCCCAAAAGAGTCTCAACATTTTTCTAAATGGTTAACTTCATTATCCAAAATTTCCATTACATAGTAAAAGAAAGTAACTTAATTTGACTCCATTTTCCCAAAATCTTCTGTGTTAGTATAAAATACAGATTGACCATCGAGGACCTGATGGACATTGAAGCGGAAGGACAAGTGACTCTATAGTAAACATAATTAGTACTGATATTAGGCAGACTGAGATTTCTTTGAAAATCCATACAGATTGCTTCAACTTTATTGATTTTTTTACTCCCCTTTCTAGCATATTTCTTCCTTGAATAGAAAGTCTCAGCTTACAGCTTGTGTACTTTTTTTTCTACATCATTTTTTCTTTAATTTGTAGCATGATTTCTGCCTTGGCACTATCAGGTGATGTTGTATCGGATAACTTGTCAATCAAGATTTTCAGTTCAGTATGAAACTTATCGCATGTTGAACAGGTATTGCAGTGAAGATAACCAAATGAAATGTTGAATTTACTATCGAAGTCAGTTCAGTATGTTTCATACGAAACGGGAAGATATATATACTTTTCAGTGCACATTTCGTACATCCTGTTAATAGACAAGTTCTCTGGTAGAGAAATCTCACTACCTGTTTTCTGGATTTTAGAGTAATGGCTTGAGCATCCTTTGAAGGAGTTAATATGAACATATATTTCATTGGATTTCTCGTCACTAAGTTTCCAGGGGTGATTCCTAAGTAGCCTGCACCTCTTTAATCCTTAGGTGACTGGACAGTTAGCTTCAAAGATTTCTGTATGGTCATCAATCGCCGTCTTTTAATACCGTGAAGACTAATAAAAGGTTTTCTGCAAACAGGAATTTCAACAACTTCGTTTTCTCTCTTCACCCTTATTCGATAATATGTAGTTGCGCTGTATCTTATACCATGTTCTTGTTCATGTCGAAGAGATGATTTGCTCAGGAAGTCTAATAATCATATAAAATTGAAAAAATCTACCTTTTGTGAAGTTAATAAGGTATAGTCTATCAGTATTGATGATGCATGTGGTGGTAGAAAGAAAGAACAAGATTGCCATTTACCGGCTCAGGACATACTGTGTTTTGTATTCCACCGTTTGTTTTGAGACTAGCTCTAGTCAATCAGAAGAAGTCGATGGAAAAGAAAAAATACATACATATTAATTAATTCTCAAATAAAGAGTTCAAACCTATCACCGCTAAAGCAAATAGGTAGGGTGACTATAATCATGTGGCGAGCATTACTAGAACATTAAGTTATTGTTATTATTATTATTACAATAACGAAAAGGCACTTTACGTCTGCATGTGCATTATACACATATAAAATAGACCTACTGAACAATTGCAGCCATTTTGTTTTCAAATTCCACAGAACTTCAGCATCCCGAGTACGACCCTTTGCTAACTGGGTAAAGTTTGTATTTAAGTTTGTGTATTTGTGTGCATTTAAATAATACATTTGAAAAAAAAAAAACGGATTTTGAACCACCATATAAAAGGAATAACTTTAGAAAACGAGATAGAATATTTTGAAACAGCTGAATTTATTTCTTCATGTAAAATTTATCACATACAATGAAATATTTCTGATTTTGTGAACACTCAGCATTTCAGACGTGTGACATAATAACTGCAAAAACAGTTAGCTAATTATTTCCCGTATCCATAACCTCCGTACCCTCCATAGCCACCATAACCTCCATAACCTCTGTAACCACCTGACCCTCCATAACCACCATAGCCTCCATATCCACCATATCCACCATATCCACCGTATCCACCGTATCCACCGAGACCTCTTCCTCCGAAAAATTGGGGCTTTGCTTCTGTCAGCATGAATACAGCTGCGAGCATCGTCCAAGCCAATACAAAAACCTAAAATAGGAAGACAAAATGGACAATATATGTTATTAGATGGGTGAGTACTTATACATTGCGGATAAAATAATTTCGCATTCTAGTAGATGTTACTAAATTTAACCCAGAGGTCGATGATTCTAAGGATTCTAGCATATTACTACCAAGCAGACTTCCATAAGGAATAATCTAGCAGTAATATAAGCCTAAAGGAATGTGAAAACCTATTCTATCTAGGCTATACTTAATATACTAATACAGTAACAATACCGTAAGGGAAGCTCTTCTGAAAACTCCCTGGAGAAACAGTTCATGCTAATAAGCATAAGGGTATATCCTGAAGAGAGTTCTCATTTTTATTAAAATATAAGCTACATAACTAAAATTACCTGAATCATGGTGTTTTACTCTTCTTTTTACAAACTTTTGACATGGTGAGGAACTAAACTAATTTTCATTATTAGTATTGTCTAAAAAAGTGTTACTATTTTGATACATTCAAATTCTATGTCGTTCATTTTTAATATGTCTGGTCGCCACTGGAAATAGTATGAATTTGTTCTGAACGAAAGAGCATAAAATATGTAAACAAAAAGGAAATGAACTGCGATAATAAAACATATTATTTCAGGGGCGTTTATCCTGAAAGAAGTGTTATTCTAAATCGGGAGAAAAAAGCGAAGAACAGACTTATATTAAAATTAGCTAATCAAAATCTGTTGGCAAGGTATTTCACCTTTAGGTAGGAACATTTTATTTATAAATAACTAGCTGAAAAGGCCCGGCGTCGCCCGGGCTTTGTATTTTTTAATTTGAAATTAACTTATGAAGGACTTTATGTATGTAGAACTTGAAATGAAGAAAAAGATTTATCACACTCAAACTATTCCATCAGAAAACGCTGGATATAAATTTTTATGGCTCATAGAGGATGTGGAATGCTGCATTCCGTTGCTTCTACACATCATGCTTGGGAGGGGTTGAAATAAGAAGAAACACAAATTACATAAGATTGTACTGACTTGACGGAAAATAATATTTCTCATTCTCATGTTACTATACAATCGTTTCGGAGCTGAAATAAAAGAGAAATGCAGTATCACTTTCATACTTTCCTCCCCTAGAACCCGAGACATAATATACTGCGAGTCAAAATATTCCATCCCATGCTTAGGGCCTATGATAAACATCCCTATTTCTCAACTAATACAAAGCCTACAGGTATGGATAACTTATCAGCGGAAAGGATTATTTACAGACTTTTGATATAGCATACTCACACACTTAAGTTGTCCCTCTTATTCTACATCAAAATGTGAAGTGAGTAAATATTTCTTATGTCGAGGGTAGAGAAAGTTACGTGACTACATCACACTGTGCTTTATTTTCGTGGATTTCATTTTCAGTAATTATTTTCGCCAATATACTCGTATTACATTAAATTCCAGCATTAGGCTATATACTTGCCAAGGCCCTATGTAATCATAGTAAACAATTCATTGTTGCCATGTGAACTAAACAGCATTTCTTTTTTTTTTTCAGTATAAAATTCTCAGAAATTATATAATTTTCAAGGGAAGGACTGATTTATTTCAATTTTAATGTTGACCGCGTAACTTCCCGGGCTTAACTGGGTATGTGTGCAAAATTTCGTACAAATTGGTGAAGAAATGTGGATTTGTATAAGGAACAAACATACATACCCACAAACACACATTCGACTTTATATATTAGATTACATTAAATTCCAGCATTAGGCTATATACTTGCCAAGGCCCTATGTAATCATAGTAAACAATTCATTGTTGCCATGTGAACTAAACAGCATTTCTTTTTTTTTCAGTATAAAATTCTCAGAAATTATATAATTTTCAAGGGAAGGACTGATTTATTTCAATTTTAATGTTGACCGCGTAACTTCCCGGGCTTAACTGGGTATGTGTGCAAAATTTCGTACAAATTGGTGAAGAAATGTGGATTTGTATAAGGAACAAACATACATACCCACAAACACACATTCGACTTTATATATTAGAAGAAGATAGAAGATAGATAGCGCTCTCTGTTAATGTGTACATTGTACAGCGCCATATTATTAAGACATTTCACATTGAAAAGTTTTGTAATTATTGTTAATAAAAAAAAAATCTTGAAAATTTTGACTATAAACTTGCAACATGATTACTTCAAACTATGAAATATAAAAACACAAAATTCTCACTATTTCTTAGATTGAATAATCCTTTAGTGCCTGGAATTTTGTTTTTGTGGATACTTGAAGATTTTAAATTGATTCTAGATTTATGTAACTGAATTTTTTTGTTCACATAATTATAAGCAAAATCTACAACACAATAGAATATTCATATATCAAAGATCCCAACCCTCGAGTGGTCGTCTCATACAAAAGTTCATACAGTTTTTACAAAGATTTGGTGGAAGCGATGGGCTTATCCCTCTGTCTACCTCCTTCTTTCATGTGGCTGCAAATATTCATATTCACTATTTGTATTTTACTACATATATATACTCTTGTCTTAACGTGCGCTATGGTGTGAGAATTTCTCTCATCACACGACCAGTGACGTTACTTTTCTTACGATGTTTCAAGCGAGAAATATTCTGAATGTGCACTACTGAACAAAATGCAGGTAAGTTTTTTAAGTTAATTCAAACCAGATCTAGATCTTATTTTCGTTTTCATTTATTAGGCCTATACCAACATAATTTTATTATTATCGTTATTATTATTATTTAGAGGATATGCTGAGATAGGTAGGCTACAGTATTATACAGACCTACATTTATTCGTATTTATACCATATGAGGGTACACGATGACGCAAACTACTATATGTCCAGACCTGTAATGGGATTAGGCCTATGCTGTGGAAACAAAATTCAATTTTCTAATATTATTTTAATTATTATTAATTTTTATTATGTGGCCTACCAAATATTGAGTTTGTTATTGTGAAAACCGAAGAAAAAAATATTTGCCACGTTTGCAGGAAACCTATCTGCAGTGAACATTTGTCCTATATGTGCCCTGGATGTAAAATGAAAGAGTGACATATAAATTAACAATTAGGCCTATGCTGTGGAAACAAAATTCAATTTTCTAATATTATTTTAACTATTTGTATATTTATTTTTGACAGCTGTGTTTTGCCTAATGTTTATCCTTAGTTATTGTGACAAGTAACACAAGTTTTGTGACAAGGATGCTCACACAATTTATAGTGAAAAATTTCCAAGTACAAGATAAAGCAATACAATTAGCAACTTAAACCGCAGGTATAAGGACTTTTTCTGTTCAAAAGGTATTGTAATTCATGTCAAACTAAAAACCAATTCTTAAGGAACACAATGAATAGCGCCTCAAAATTGTTACTCGAACCATTAAAGAGTTATGGGAAAATGTTCCTGGAAATACCTGAGTGTGAGAGAAAATATCACACGCGACCACTTGCGTTGCATTCACGGGTAATATCAAGCACTAGAGAACACTCTAAGATTCAAAATGACACCAAAATCACCTTGATATGTTAATTTATGCAAGAGTTGTAATGTTTGAAATAACTGTATACCAAGCGATTTACGACTTACGAGATATTGAGAAGAAAGCAAAATTTGTATCTAAACGCATGAAAAACACATGTAGGGATAAACGAAAAAACAAAAAGTTCAAACAGTTCATTCTTATCTTACCATGGCTCCACTTACTTACTAGTGTATATTAGTAACAACTAATAGTCAAAATTGGAACTTCTAGCAGAGAGGGAAGAATAAAAATACTGAAATTTGATTGGGCATGACATATTGCAGCAAGGGCTCCATCTAAGGAACTAGCAGTCAGAATTTTAAATATATGGAATTAAATAGAGCAGAACTGCGAATTTAACTATGCAGTTTAAAAAAAATGCAATTTTACATAATTTTCTTGGATTCTTGGGTGTACATATGCAATAGCTCCATAACTTCATGAATTACAGAAGTGGATTAAAGTTTAAATTAGCTAGTCAGTAAATTGACTAAAATTATGACAGCTCCATGAATTACAAGACTGAATTGAAATTGTAATTAGCTAGCCAGTAAGTTGATTTAAGTTACGATAGCTTCTTGAATTACAGGATGGAATTAAAACTGAAATCAGCTAGTCAGAAAGTTGACTTAAGTTACAACTTCATGAATAACAGGACTGAATTGAAATTGAAAATGAAATTGGCAAATCATTAAGTTGACTTAAGTTACGATAGCTTTATGAATGACGGGATTTAATTGTAATTGAAATTAGTAGTCAGTAAGATGATTTAAGTTAGGGAGCGTTCTTTAATAGGTTCTTCTAATTCAAGACAAAGCTAAAGGGTTCAGGAAACGCTTCATATTAGTTGTGAACGCATCCGTACGATAAAGTGGGCACATACACAATTTGATAATAATTCAAAACAACTTTCCACCAAATTTATGAAGCTGTTAACTAGCAACTTGTTCGGCCTGTACAGTCCTCGACTATATAGTACGAGTATTTTAATGAATAGGAAGCATATACAACTTTATATAAAGTTTAAATCACTTTTGTTATTTGCTTAAATACATATACTGTACTTAATAATTAAATTAATTTACAGTAGTTATATTTACCTTCATCATCATTGTATTAAATGAAGATCTGAATAGTAGAACCGATCAAACTGTAGCGTTTTCTTTGAAGATGCAGTATATATACTATGTTTAATCGTATTCAGTATTGACTTTATTTTGGTTTTCCTTAGGTATCACAGAAGTTGTCAATTCGAGTACACGTATAAGAGATATTAAGCATAACTTAAATTTTTATATCACGTGTTTAGGATATTGCGATGTTGTTTGTTTGGCAGTTCCCGTTATCCGGTAACAAGGAGAGAATGCGTCGCGGACTCCTGACTTGTCTATGATATTGATATTGTCTCTGATTCCGTATGACGAAGGGATTATAATGAGCATAAAACCTTACTTCCTAATCTTCTAATTTACATAAACAACGTAACGACCGATTACATAAACTCAATATAGAAGAATACAACACAAGAGGAATGTCTGTAATGTATAATTTAAAGTAAAACAATATACATAGGCTACATACGTCTTCGGTACATCATTTGGGATTCGAAGGGAACTAAATAAACTTTGATATGTTGGAATAGAATTATTATGGTGATTTTTCATAAAGTTGTGTGTTATTTTTAGTTACAGTTAAATATGTCCTGTTTCTCGATTCATAAGTCACCATTCACATTAAACAAATGTTTATTTTTATAGACAAATAAGGCGGACTCAAAAATAACAGTACCCGGGACGGTTAGTATTTTGTTTTCCTTAAAAATAAGTTTACATGTGCGGGTAGGTTTCGATTTAAATATGAGTTATTAAAATTGTTGCTTATCCAAGCTCTGCTGTCCTGAGCTTTTACACAAATTCTAAAAATAACCTTCAGCTACGTCAGTAGACTATAACGATTAATACGTACGTCGGGACTATTAGGCCTATGTGGTGATATAATGACCTAACCTTTGGGCCTATGCAATACTGCGTTTATCTCAATATTTGCTATGACTGCTCAAAATTTAACCTCGCTTGCCTTCAAATTAGAATGTTTGCGTAGATCATTTTTTTTAAAGGTATTATAATGATGAATACAAAGGAATTTATAGTTAGGGAATATGAAATAAAGGATAGTGGGGCAATTTTTTGAATTGTCATTGAAATGAAACAGTTATTTAACAATTGAAACAATTAACGAAACAATTATAATTTATTTTTAGTCGTCTTGATTCCTGAAAGTCTATTCGCGACTGTAAACTTAGGCCTACATAACACGGTGTCAGTTATAAATACAGAAATAATGAAACAATATTAGTAATAGTGATTTACAATAATCTTGAATGAATGACTTAAAAAATAGTAAAAAGGACAGCCTGAATGAAGTTAAAATTTTTCATTCTACAATAATCTTGAATGAATGACTTAAAAAAATAGTAAAAAGGACAGCCTGAATGAAGTTAAAATTTTTCATTCTACAATAATCTTGAATGAATGACTTAAAAAAATAGTAAAAAGGACAGCCCGAATGAAGTTAACATTTTACATTCTACTGTAGGCGTTAATGTACTTTAGAAAAATATAAAATTTCTCTACATTTTTTTATCATTAAGAACTTGCTGGGTATCGTGTATTTTTCCTTGAGGAGATCAAAGCGGGGACATTCTACCAACATATGGGAAACTGATAGTGGAGAATTGCATTTTGTTCATTGTGGTTGATCATATCCGGTAATCAGGTAGGAGTGAGTCATTTTTGTGTGTCCAATTCTCAGGCGGGTTATAAGCACTTGATATCTACGTTTCACATATTTAAAATAGCAAGCAGCATTGGAGGATCCTAGCCTGGTTATACTGTATATCTGTATATTATGTATAAGTGGGTCTGTGTAGATACTGTGAGTAGCCATAAGAGCAGATTTTGAATATGAAAAGAGTATGAATCACGATGAGCTGATAATTCATTGTTAGTATTCATGTTTACATAAATCATACTAATAGTAATTAAAGAATAGAATAACTGTTGACTGGACTACGGTCCTGATTTTAACATTGCTGAGAATATCACTTACCACACATTTTAGTTAATCCTTTCAGAAATTAATTTATAACATTTATGACATTTATATAAATAATCATCGATTGCAATGAACAATGGGTTCTAAGTTTAAAATATACGAGGAAAATTTTGGTTTGGTAGTTTGGTTACTATGAATAATAATTGTAACACACGGATAAAAATCCTCTCATTTTATATAAATTTACTCGCTTCGCTCATTGGGGGCTCCGCCCACAAACCCCCCGCTGAGGTTCTCGGGAAAGGATTTTTAAAATATCAATGGAGATAGAATGCGTGTATTTAGTCTGCGGTGCCTATTTTGCCACAATAAACCTGAAAAAATAAATGTGGGAAGACTTTGGTTTTTTTTCGGAATTTTCCCGTCGGTTGCAAGCTAAAAGGTATCAGTTTGCCAAGTCTTAGTTTTCTAGATCAACTGGCATGTACATACCTTTATGGTGCTTTTTATGGAGTAAATTTCAACTGATATTAATTTAAATGGACATGGTACAAGATGAAATAGCGACTAAGATTCATGGTATGTAAATATTCAATTTGGCCTTTGCCTTTACGACCAGGGAAATCATAGAAAAAGACAAGTAAAATTGGTTATAATATGTTGTAAAGAATGCGGGACTTCATCTCCGAGTTATAATTAAAGAATATAAATTATGAAATTTCTTTAACAAATAGAAGAAAATTTTGTTAGTTCTGGACAAAAATATATTAATTGGATTTAATTATTATGAACCTGACAATTCGGAACGCGAGTCCAAGACGTTACTATCTCGACCACCCCTTTTAGGTTTACGGAAATAATTATTTCTAAACTTTCAGAGCCATACGTGAACACAGTTTGATAATACCAATGCTATGGAAACCGAGCCCTTTTTCGGGGTTTTTAGGGCTAAAAATAAAAAAAAACTACTTTTTGGAATTTTCCTGTGGTTTACAGCCTAAAAGCTATATGTGTACCAAATTTCAAGTTTCTATCTCATCTGGAAGTGGGCAAACATTAATGTCGGTGAGCCGAGCCGAGCCCTTTTTCGGGGGTTTTTAGGGCTAAGAATAAAAAAAATTAACTTTTTGGAATTTTCCTGTGATTTACAGCCTACGAGCTATAAGTGTACCAAATTTCAAGTTTGTAGCCCATCTGGAAGTGGACAAACATTAATGTCGGTGAGCCGAACCGAGCCCTTTTTCGGGGGTTTTTTAGTGCTAAAAATTAAAAAAAAATAACTTTTTGGAATTTTCCTGTGGTTTGCAGCCTCAAAGCTATACGTGTACCATATTTCAAGGTTCTAGCTTATCTGGAAGTGGGCAAACAATGTCAGAGAGTGAGTGAGTGAGTGAGTGAATCAGTCAGTCAGTCAGCCATGTGGCTTTATGTTATGGGGACTCCTTCGCTCATTGGGGGCTCCGCCCCCAAACCCCCGCTGAGGTTCTCGGGAAAGGTTTTTTAAAAGATCTATGGGAGATAGAGTGCGTGTATTTAGTCTGCTGTATTGGTTATTAGCTTTTTTGCCATAATAAACCTGAAACAATAAATGTGGGAAGACTTTGGGATTTTTTCGGGATTTTCCCGTCGGTTGCAAGCTAATAGGTATGAGTTTGCCAAGTCTAAGTTTTCTAGATCAACTGGAAGTGTACGTACATTCATGGTGTATTTTATGGAGTAAATTTCAACTGATATTAAGTTAAATGAACATGATACAAGATGAAATAGGATTAAGATTCATGGTATGTGAATATTCAATTTGGCATTTGCCTTTACGACCAAGGAAATCATAGAAAAAGACAAGTGAAATTGGTTATAATATGTTGTAAAGAATGCAGGACTTCATATAAATTATGAAATTTCTTTAACAGATAGAAGAAAATTTTGTTAGTTCTGGACAAAACATGTTAATTGGATTTAATTATTATGAATCTGAGACTTCAGAACGCAAGTCCAAGACGTTACTATCTCGACCACTCCGTTAGGTTTACGGAAATATTTGTTTCTAAACTTTTAGAGCCATACGTGAACACAGTTTGATAATACCGTTGACATGGAAACCGAGACCTTTTTCGGGGGTTTTTAGGGCTAAAAATTTAAAAAATTTACTTTTTGGAATTTTCCTGTGGTTTACAGCCTAAAAGCTATAAGTGTTCCAAACTTCGAGTTTCTAGCTCGTCTGGAATTGGGCAAACATTAATGTCGGTGAGCCGAGTCCAGCACTTTTTCGCGAGGTATTTAGGGCTTAAAATAAAATAAAATCACTTTTTGGAATTTTCCTGTGGTTTGCAGCCTAAAAGCTATACGTGTACCAAATTTCAAGTTTCTCGCTCATCTTGAAGTGGGCAAACATTAATGTCAGTGAGTGAGTCAGTCAGTCAGCCATGTTGCTTTATATTATATGGACTCGCTTCGCTCATTGGGGGCTCCGCCCCTTAACCCCCGCTGAGGTTCTCGGGAAAGGATTTTCAAAAGGTCTATGGGAGATAGAGTGCGTGTATTTAGTCTGCTGTATTGGTTATTACCTTTTTTGCCACAATAAACATGAAAAAATAAATGTGGGAAGACTTTGGGATTTTTTTCGGAATTTTCCCGTCGGTTGCAAGCTAATAGGTATCAGTTTGACAAGTCTAAGTTTTCTACATCAACTGGAAGTGTACATACATTTATGCTGTATTTTATGGAGTAACATTCAACTGAAATGGACATGATACAAGATGAAATAGCGACTAAGATTCATGGTATGTAAATATTCAATTTGGCATTTGCTTTTACCAACATGGAAATCATAGAAAAATACAAGTAAAATTGGTTGTAATATGTTGTAAAGAATGCGGGATTTCATCTCCGAGTTACAATAAAATAATATAAATTATGAAATTTCTTTAACAGATAGAAGAAAATTGTGTTAGTTCTGGACAAAAATATGTTAATTGGATTTAATTATTATGAACCTGAGACTTCAGAACGCAAGTCCAAGACGTTACTATCTCGACCACCCCGTTAGGTTTACGGAAATAATTATTTCTAAACTTTCAGAGCCATACGTGAATACAGTTTGATAATACCGTTGCCATGGAAACCGAGCCCTTTTTCGAGGGTTTTTAGGGCTAAAATTTTTTAAAAAATTCACTTTTTGGAATTTTCCTGTGGTTTACAGCCTAAAAGCTATATGTGTACCAAATTTCAAGTTTCTAGCTCATCTGAAAGTGGGCAAACATTAATGTCAGTGAGCCCTGCCGAGCCCTTTTTCGGTGTTTTTAGGGCTAAAAATTGAAAAAATAAACTTTTTGGAATTTTCCTGTGATTTATAGCCTAAAAGCTATTTGTATACCAAATTTCAAGTTTCTAGCTCATCTGGAAGTGGGCAAACATTAATGTCGGTGAGCCGAGCCCTTTTTCGAGGGGTTTTTAGGTCTAAAAAGTAAAAAAATTAACCTTTTGGAATTTTCGTGTGGTTTGCAGCCTAAAAGCTATATGTGGACCAAATTTCAAGGTTCTAGCTCATCTGCAAGTGGGCAAACATGAATGTCAGTGAGTGAGTGAGTCAGTCAGTCAGCCATGTGGCTTTATATTATAGGGATTACTCATTATATCTCTTATATATATATAGTTTTATACAATTATTTTGAGGTTAAATATTTATCTGTTATTACCAGTGAGAAGGTTAAAAATCTTATGTGAAGAATAACTTAAAGTAACCTTAATTTATATTCCAGTTTACAGTGCAGGGCTATAGGGTTTTAAATTGTATAACAAGTTTATTGCTGAGCACCCTGAATATGTAAATTACAATCTTAAATATTTTAAGAGAAAAATCTAAAAAAAATATAATATAATATTAATAGCACAACTTTAATTTTGTTTGGTCTTTTATTGTTTCAACCCAATTTATTCTATTTTTGTTGTAAATTCTATATAAACCACTGGTTAATGCTGCAAAATACTTTTCTATACATTGTACTCATACATTTATAATTTTTCGTTTGCAGTATACTGTGCATTGATATATAATTAGATTTATATTTAATCTACTATACCTCCTAAACACGAGATATGCTCACATAGGGGCGTACATTACATTTTAAATGCTAAATGAGAAATAGTATTTTCTGTTGGTTTTATTTGTTATACTTGTAATAAATGTGAAATAATGTAAGTAATGTAATGTAATGTCATAAATAATAAAAATAAATAATAATAAATAATAAAATAATAAATATCGCCTTGTAGGAGTGCGCTTTAACCTCATTCAAAGGGTGGAGTGAATAAGAGACAGTAAATGATGTTACTGCAAATTTTTAACTAAAGACTAGCATTTCAGTGAATAAAATATTTCAGTAAATACTTTTACTTATTAGTAATCAGCACATACTATTGTAATATATTCAGTGCCGTACTTAAGCCTAAGCAGACTAAGCAGCTGCCTAGGGCGGCAGATTTGAAGGGGCGGCTTTTAAGCTGTTACTGTTTTTTTTTTTTTTATATATTAAACATTTTATTCATAACTCTTCAAAATAGTACTAATGTAACATACAATGAAATAGAAATGAATAACACTGACGACAATACGCACCTGTTTATTTATTTACTTATTTATTTATTATTATATATTATTGTTATTATTATAATATTATTATTAGCCTACTATTTCAGTTACAATAATCCTTATTTTAGGTTACTTTGTACATTCATGTGGAAATAAGGGGGCGAAAATATTTTTCTCTGCCTTGGGGGGCTTAAGTAGCTATATACGCCCCTGAATATATGTGAATAATAGCAATACCAGTGAATACTGTAAAAGTCTCTTCATTCGCGAGGCAAGATCTAAAACACATAGACGAAAAGCATGTTATCAATAGATTTATTACCTTTTTTCATAGTTAGCTGTTTTGTTCAAATTCAGCGTGATTCATCTCACCATACAAACCTTGTTGGCGTTACAGAATTAAGCCAGAGACACGACCTGTAGCCCACAGGATAACGCAAATATGAAGTATTGTCAAACAAGAGGCTGCGTATAAAGGAAGTTGATAAACAATTAGTGTAAGGCATATAGTAATTTATAATTAACAATATACTGAAGGTCGTTCAACATTAGATAAGATTAAAATCAGGAGATTATGAATTGAACCAAAAGTCACACAGTTAGAGCTGAAGAGAGGGGCTGTATTGCCACTATAAAAAGTTAATGTTACTGGAAGATGTCATCACAATTCATTGAAACTTACAGTTGTTCACTTCTACCAAAAATGACAATGAAGGTAAGAAATACTTTTGTGTTTTACATTAAACTAGCAGGCAGCCTAGTCGTCACATTCACGAAATGTTACAATTTCAGGAAGGAAGACAATTATATTGTAAGATTTAGTTTCATAATTAAAAAGGAAAACTAAGATATTCTTTAGAACATTACTTTTCACATTTTTTGTACTTTATCTTGAGAACAATTTAAATGAATATTGTAATATATTAAAATATATACAGTAAACAGGTAGAAGATTCAAAATTAACATCACAATCAGGTAGAACATTGATATTTCTGTTTTTTTATTTTAGTACTTTTTTGTGTATAAAATTATTTTTGTTTTGCATATTTTTATTTCGAGCAAAGTTAATAATGTTTTTAGACATGTTTTCAAGGCAAAATTTGAAATTGATGTTTCAAGATATACATGCTGATTTATGCTTCATAGTTGCTAAGATTATTAGTTACTACGATTATTATGAAGGATAAAAATAGCTAATTAAGCGACGACGTCACTGATAAAGTAAACCTATAGGCCTGTACTTTCTCAAGCATTAAGATCTTTGTTTATTTATAAATCACAATTAGACTTAGTTACTGAGCTCCTGTCATACCGAAATATTACTAAACATTCATTAGTTCTGTTAACTTTTTTACTCTCTTAAATTTATTGGTCTTTTTACCCATGTATGTACTCAAGAGGGGCTAACAAAGGTTAGACCAGTTCATATGGGATTGTTCAAATATTAATATCTCCAGATATCTTTGATCAATTTCAATGAAATTTTTACTAAATATCAACATATTATAACTACATTCATGTGTATAGATTGCAGCCATTTTAATTTTGATTGAAAATAATGCACATCAATTAAGAAAGTTTTCTTTTCCTCAGAACATATAGCAGTGTTTGGTATTACATTTTGATAGTTTGAAGATAAGCCTATAGAAAATGAACTGAATTTAAATATTTGGAACATAGCTTAGTATTTATTAGTAAGGATTTTTTTTTCAGAATTCAAAATAATTTGATGTATCTTATTTTTCTCTAAGAAAACCGTTACGATAGGTGCAAAATTTTAAGTTTACATGTTAACAAAGTTACTCAACAGTATGTCCATCTAGTAAATAGTTTTGTAGAAAAAGAAAATGTTATAACTTACATAAAAACGTAATTTGTGAGAAAATGGGATTTACTTGCAACATATATATTCTGCTGAAGGGCTCTTAAATGCTATTGAACTTATTAACTAATTACATTTAATGTCCATAGTTCCGTAATAATTGACATATTTACATGAAAACACTTTTATTGTGAAGGTTACTTATTTTATTATAAATGCCATACAACAAACAAACAAAAATATATTTCATTCTAAAGTTATGTTACCCCCCTTAGAAAAGCAACATCTCTTGAATCTATTTACAATTACAATTACAATTTATTGTCCCAAATTACACGAAAAATACATACAAAAGTTGATACACCACCCGAAGAAGCAGAGCTTGTGTTCGGGGGTGGTTCAGTTCAATATATTAGAAAAACTTATACTAAATAATTACTTAAAACAATACATAATTTGGAGAAGTATGACAAAATATTATGTATAAAAGGTTAGAACATGTTCTATTTACAATACAAAGGTACGAGGTAATACAATAATACTACATAACAATTTATTTGTTCAATTTTTTGTAAAAAACAAAGAAATTTAAGTTATATCCAAATTTTAAAGTTTAATATTAAAAATGCTATAACAGTAATAGTATAAAACAGAAGTAATAATTATATAAATTTTCTAATTTTAGACCTAAATTAAAAACCATATTGATTAATTTATTACCTTTTACATTTCAGGTTGTAATCGTAACTATGATGGTGCTTGTCGCTGCCACAATAATGACAGAAGCTGCTCCAGAAGCCAAACCTGAGCCTAAACCCGAACCAAAGCCCGTGGCTGCACCCCATCCTTATGGATATGGATTAGGATTAGGCGGATTGGGAGGTGGTTTGGGGAGTGGAATGGGAGGTGGTTTGGGGAGTGGATTGGGATATGGAGGTTTCGGAGGTTACCCACTGGGCCTGGGAGGACTGGGATTAGGAGGTTTAGGAGGATATGGAGGATACGGTGGACTCGGAGGTTTGGGTGGGCTAGGGGGTTTGGGTGGCTTAGGAGGATTGGGAGGTATCGGAGGATTAGGAGGCTTAGGAGGATTAGGAGGAATTTAAAGAAGGTCATAACTTTCTCTGCGGTGTAACTGAATGAAATTCAGAATAAAAATGTACATCTAATTGTGAACGAGTGAAAATATTAACATGAAAATGATTTGACTTTTGTTTATAATTCATCCTATTATATTATTTGTCCAAAGTAATGTTGTATGAAACAACAGCCTGCATACAATACTTACACAAGTATATTTACAAAATGTTCACATTAAAATAAAATTATTTACCTCAATATGTACTCTGTTGTTGTCATAGGAATACCATGTTATGAAAATAAATAAAACATTTTCTCCTGTTATTAATCTAACTTTAAATCATACTGCTTTCTGCATCATATCCCGTTCCCACACCTTCTGCAACCCATCACATTATTCTTGTTATGTTATATTATAGGCTTTTTAGATCCAGCTAAACTGAAGTTGCATTTCACTTTTAAACGAAGGCTACTATTATTTTAATTCTGTTAAGTCTCCCAAACCAACAAAAAGCTCATGAGGTATTTGGAGTCCCAGTTAACCTTTATTCTTAACATGAATAATCATATAATTATTTATAATTATCACAGTTTTCTCATTGAATTATTCGTTAAAGTGTAGTAAAAGTCCGTAACTTGAGAAGTTATTAAAGGAGTTGGAAATTTTGAGGAATTTCAAGCCCACGTTTTAATAAAAAAAAAGTGCTGGCTGGAGATCCGGGCTGATAAAACTAATAGATATGCCAATTATAAACCAAATTATTATCAATTCTCAGATATTATAAAAGGAGGAATTAATACTGTTTTAAGTAGGAACATATATCTGGAAACGTACCATCCGGCAAAAGGGAAAGTTGCACCCGAGCTAGATCATGTCAGGCTCGACCTTACTTAGGGAGGACGATCATTCAAATTTCTAGAACTGAAAATGTTTGAAATCCGTTAAAAAAAAAAAAAAAAAAAAAAAAAAAGTAACACTCTTTCTGGAAGGAAATCCAAAATATGGAGTAGAAGTAAACTGGAACTCATTGACACACAGTTTATCATAAAGGAAAGTCTTGAATAACCTAAATAGTAAGACTAAGTAGGCCTACGAAACTGTGTGAATTGTTTTGGATGAAACTTTCATTACATATCCTATATCCTATATATAGGATATCCTATATATCCTATCCTATATATAGGATAGCATTGAAAGTACGATGACTGATTGAAAATAAAGCGTCCTTTGTAACAAAAAGAAATTTACTGGCATATGGAGAAGTAAGAAGCTGTTACACACCGATGTAATTGTGTTTATCTATCTGTCCCTTAAAATCGACCTGCCAAGGCTATGTTTTGTAACATATTTCGATATCGCATGCACCTGGAAGAGCATATAACACGTATAAGAGTAGAAGACAATGACCAAACAAAAGTTACTATAGAGGGATTTGTAAGGTGATAACTAGAACAGATCTACCCTGAAATATGTTCCTCATAGGGAGGAAACATAAAGGTCAATAACCAACTGATGCTATTTTACGCTGGTGAAATTGAGCCGGAAAAATGTATGACACGTTTAGAGTTGCAATCACTATATTAGTAGTGGGGTTAATTCAAACAAATATAAAGGATATTTACACGAAGAGTGTTATAGTACAAATTCTGTTACATTCGAAAAGTGGCTATAATAAAGCCTTTCTATGACAATGATAAAGGTAAGTTGCGCTTCATATTCATTCTGTTCTGATGGAAAAGTCTCTAGAGTATGTAACCCAACGTTTAGGAGAAATAACGGTTTTATTCCTTTCGGAAAGAAGATATTTGCTTCATTGCCGTTGGAATTTGTAATCTCTTAGTTTAGTATATGCTACAGTCGGAAGGCGAGGAAAAGGGTTTGGAGAATAAAGAACGAAAGCAAGAGGGTGCGAAAGAATGAGAGTGAGACAGACCGAGAAAGATAAACAGAAGAAGAGATAGAGGGAAATCGAAAACGAGAGAGAGAGTATGAACGAAGAGAAAGAAATAAATAGAGAAATGGCATCATGTGAAGTTAAGATCAATATGTATGCATTATGAGTTTCTGTTTAATTTAAATACTATACCGATCTTTTAAATAAATTTAGCCGAACATTGGCCAATTTTTCTAAACTATTCATCTTGTTTACCGATTTGTTTTCCTTGTTTTCCATTCTTCCTTATTTACACACAAATACCCATGCCCGAGGCAGTACTCGTACCCACTGCCTCCTTCACTATGGCTCCAAAGCCTGAGCATCATGGCTGAGGTGACCGACTTTTAGACAAAGAATTGCTTTCTGAAGATTCATAAAAAAAAATTAGGTAAGGGGTTTTGAAACCGTATTTTCATTACGATTAGGTACGAAACTGTGTTTTTCATAAAGATTTTTCCATCTGCTGTGTTTTTATTTAGTTTTAATGCTATAATATGGCAGTCTTACAAGTTGCAAATGTAACAGTGGGCCTATTACATTCGAAACAAATTGTGCATCAAATAAAACTGGCTACTTTCTGAAGCCTCGAAATAAAATGCAATCATCTTTATTTTCAACGGATATTGAGAATCTTAACATGTAAATAAAAATCAATACTGAAAGGTAAAGACACATGAAGATAATCTTATCAGGTATGATCCCAAAGAAAGACGGTTTGTGTACAAGCTGCCAGGACTATCAAAGTAACCTTTTATAATTAATGCAAATAATTAAATAAGTGTAATCAACAAAAGTAGGCCTATATCTTATCAGTTAATAATAATATTTGTTCTTCGGGTACAATGTTGAAAACGTGCTTTTTGGTAAATGTTATTATTGTATCTCTAGAATTATCTTATTAAACTTATTTTTTTAAAAAGCACAGTAGTGCAGTAAAAAATGCAATAGGCCTACAACAAACTTACTTAATGTAAGTGTGAGAATCGTAATAATAGTTATTTACAAAAGTGCTTATCTTTTATTTTTTCAGTTAGCTACCTTTCTGCTGTTCATCCTAATAATTACAGAAGTGATATCCCAAACGGAAGATGTAAAAAACGCTCTACAGACCTTGCAAAATGTACAAGACTCCGTGCCAAAGAAGCCTACAGGAGGATTTTTAAGTAAAGGGATTTTGGGACGCCTTGTTCAAACAATATTAGGTCTTCTACAACCAAACAATGGAAATGGTGGACTTCTAAATGGAATCCTTGGTGGGATTTTGGGATAACAAGAAGAAAATTATGCCTCGTTGGATATAATTAAGTTGAAATGTGAAGTTTAACGCTGAATGTTGTGAATAATTTTGAATCAATATTATTATTAATAATAATATTATTATGTTATTGTACTAATAAAGGAAAATATTTATTTTGTTGTGTCCTCATAAAATTTATTACTTCAAATCGTAACCCGAAGATAAAAAAGAACAAGGCCAGAGTTAAAATGTAATTCCAAGAACTGCAAAGTGTAAGGGCATGGCAAATTTGTTTATAGGGCTCACTAATTTATTTTTATCCTGGAAGTTACTAATCTGATAACGGGCCGAATTGTTATTCTCATCTACTAGCCTGACTCTTTAATACAGATTTATGCTAAACTGATTTACATTACAATGCAGGAGTAAACTTCACTACAAGAATTAAGTAGTTCACTGTATCATTCCGTAGAAAAAGGAATCTTATCTTCTCAAACATAATGTCAGAAAGTAGAAGATTACAGTGTAATAGGTCTAATGTCGAAATGTCAGTTTTATGTGTCAATGCAACAAGACCTATTTTCGGAGTTTCTCTAAAAACTCAACTGAATAAGTATTCATTTTCACGCTATGGATAAGAAATGATATATTTATGTGACTACTGCAAGAGGGAAAAAAATCAAATCTTGCGTAGTTTTAATTTTGAAAGCGTTAGGTTACCGGAATATTTCAATTAAGGCAATGACCTATAAATTATTACTTTTAATTGATATTAAAAGAATAGTATTTTTATTTTAATTCCTTCTGTTGCCTGTTGCCTCAAGGACAGAGAGTATCTAGTGCAAACAATTATATTGCACTACAGGCCTATCTGGTTCGCAACGGGGCATCAATATTCTTCATTTGTATTTTATATACATATTGGACGAGGAATACCATGGCTTATTAGAAAATAATTATAACCAATAGCTGCAAGGATTGTTTTTCTCAAATAGTAAACATAAAAAAATCGGACTGAGCATGAATCCAATATTGAAAAGTCTGCACTAATTAAATGATATCTTATATATTTAAATCTCGAGAAATCGAAACAAATAATGTTTTAAATAATTAAAGTGCCTTCAAAAGGTATCCCTAAGAAGAAAAGAAAATTAATATTGAAGGCGGTTTAACTTCTTTGAGATGATATCAATAGGCCTGGGCACTTCTGTATTTAAAGGGTTTTCTCGTTTTAAACTAAGTTATATACAATTTTTACAATAATTTGCACTGTATTTCTATTATATTCAGAACTAAATGAATTCTACAAATTTAATTCAGGGAGGGTAAACTTTTTACGGTTAAGTCCTATAGGGTACAACTGACAAAGTAAAAAATGATTTTATTTATTAAATCACTACTTTCCTTAATAAAAATAAAATGTATGTGGTAACAATGAATTTTTATTTGAAATATTCACTGAATATAAATATCATTCGCTTTCTTCCTGTATTAGAGATAGAGGAAAAATAATGCTTGATTAAAAATAAAATACTTTACTAAAAACCTGTGAGATGAGTTTAATTCTAGACATAAAAAAATCAATATTATTTTTGTAATAACTCAAAAAGTACTCATTATATACTAACAGTCATGAAATCTCCACAGCACTTACTATTAAATCGTGAGCAGTTCCTAAAAATACTTAAAAGCATGAGCTATTGAATGACTACAAAAATACAAAGAATGACCCGAAAACTAGCGAAATTTTTGTATGAGAAATAACAAGTTTATTTGTCAGATTTGTATCAGTTCGACATTTATGTTGTTGACCCAATTATTGGCTTGTGATTAGTTATTTACATATGGTTAAATGCAAACATCAAAACCGTCTTTCAATTCCCCAATTAAAATTTTAACAAGATTTATTTATTGAATGTTTATTTAGAGTTCCGATAATATTCACTGCAAAACACTCTATATAATGCAAGAAACAACACAACACGATAAAATAATTACTTTAAATAAAAACTACTTAAAAATAAGAAATGGGGGAAAATACTGGTATGAATTAAGTTCTTTTAATCAGTCAATGAAATTACAATTTTGCTAAATTCAAAATAAATTTGAATAAGTTAGATTTTAAGAGAATGGAATTTAAAAAGTTTTCAGCCGTGGTCATTTAATGACGGCTGTATTCCACTACTTAGGTCTGTATATGTCTGTATATATTTGGGAAAGTTTTCAAGTAGGCGTTCTTTGGCATGCCTGGAAATCTATGGGCATGTAGATACTTCATTTAGGCTTGCATAAATATCAGTATGGGCTGGGATCGAACTCGCGAACTTAGAAATTGAAAGCCAGCTAATTTCTGCTTTACCCAGGCAAACTTTTGAAGAATTTTTACCATATAACCATACCATAGGGTGGGAAAAGCTAGTTCCAACAAGTTTATACATAATCAACTTTATCCATTGGAGTTTCTAAACAACAGTTTTATACCACTTTTTCACTATTTTATTTACACCTGTGTTTTATTCAGCCTAGGTGTCTCTGGACAGATAAAACAAAACACACGAATTATAAGTTTATATGAGCTTTACGATAGCTATTGCATTACATAATTAATTTATCTTAATAACGGGATTAGATAATGTTTCTAAAGCAGACAACATAAGTTCATGTTATGATTGTGACCGTATGGTTGCTCCACGTACGTGAATCACCAATATAGTCACATTAAAAACATGTTCTCTGCTCTATAAACACATATTGATTAGCATATGGCACTTAAGATATTATATCACATACAAAAATAACATTAGAAACCAATAACAAAGTATCTTGATGTGACTATGATCATGAAATACTACAAATATGACGTCATAACATAATAATCTTGTGAATAACACCACCCGATCACAAACGAGACAAATCAACACCAGGTATGGCTCAAGATCAGATCACATCAGAAATTATACAGATCACGTATTAGAAGTTCTTATATTAAAACATTTCGGATTATTAAGACAAATATAAAGGAGCATTTCGTCATCTGAAGTCAGTATAACTCATCTGAAGAAGTCAGGATATCTTCAAATGACAATGTCTCTAAAGGTAAGAGAAGACTGCAAAGTCTGGTTCACATAGGTAATAAACTATACATTTTTATTTTCCACTTTATGTCATATATTAGGTATATATTTCCTTATACAAATAAAATATTCACACAATGCTGTTTACTTTATACAGTGATACAGAACTTTTACATTTGTATTCATACAATTGCTTAATATAATCTATAGTCACAAGTAAAAACGGTTGGTTGGTTATTTTATGGTTACTTAACTATTGCAACATAGACATGAGACACCGAAAGTGTGCCCCGCCTGTAGATCTACAGACATGAACCTGTCATATTTATGCACACATCGACCTGGGCCAAGATCGAACCACTACCGTGGACACAAAATAAATAGTCATGTAATAAATTTTGTAGTCAAAAATAAATTATCATGTGTATACAAATATATAAGTTCTGCATCACTGTATGCGGTAAACATAATTATATGAATACAGTAAAATTTTGATTATCCGTGGAATTGGGTGGCTTGGCAACCGCAAGTATTCTGCAAAATGGAAGAAAATTACAAAAACCAACATGAAAATGATTTTGACAATTATTTATCATTTACAGTAGGGCACTACACATACAATGAAGATTTAATAAACAAAAGGTTTCTGTATTTACAAGTTTGTTGGTTTACTTTTCGCAAAAAATCTGTCAACTGTTTTGCTACTTAGTTTTAATAATTTAAATAAAATATGTGTCTTGTAAACCTAAATTAAGGTTTCACCTTTTAAAGCTTCAGAAGTAAAGCTTTTAAGTGCATCGTCTCCCGACCGCGGATAGTTAACAAAAATAACCATTGTATAAGAGAGTATATATCTTTTGAAGAGTAAAAGGTGGCAAATTCGATGGGTAGTATTATAAACAATTCTCTAAGGAAACTAAATTGACGCTACTGACGTATAAATTTGTCAGCTAAAAAATAACATAAAAGTAGAATCATTAAATTAATACAATAATTACTTATTTCAAAATACGGAGATTCTATTCGCGTGTTAAGGTTGCTATTTCTGGAAACCCGCGATTCTATTGCAATGTTTAATATTGATTTCCAATTTATAATCCACTGATGGTCTCACTTGATGATTGCTTATATTAGTACGTAAATTCAGTTCTTAAAGGGTTAGTTGCAAACTACAGCGTTCACTAATTGAACCATAGGAACTATTAAATTTCTTTTTAACTCTAATGTCTTTAGGCTACAGTAGATGGATCACATTTTGACAATGTAAAATGGTGAACACTAAAATATATTAGCAGTAGGCCTATGCGTTTAAAAGGAGGAAAAGACAGACAAAAAACTTGAATGAAGAGGGATTGAAACAATTATATAATTGTCTAAATACTTTAATCTTCTTGAAGAAAAGAGAAATAAAACGTTACACATTAGCCTACTTTATATACGAGGGGCACTTAGAGCTGAAAAATATTGGCAAAGTTCAAGACTTTTCTAAAAAACGTTATCCAGAGTTTTTGTATTTAAAAGAAACTTGCTTTCTACTGCATAAAAACAACAAAAGAATTAATGAGAAGTTAACATTGATCGGCGACTGATGAGCTACTTAGTGATTTTTTGTTTACTACTGTAATAATTCTTTGTTAAAGTACTTCACCATTTGCTAATACTAGATCAAACATTTGTTCCACTTGCGCTGAGCTAATTTTCAATTACGAGAACAAATTTGTATAATTTGGTACTTAAGAACGATTACCTACTGAATACTACGTTTATAAAATGGTAGTTACAATATATTTTATATGTACTGTATATAATGGGGTTCCAGATACAACAAACGAGAACTCTCTGATCGATTCTGCATGAATGAGCTAGCTTCTACGCTAACCTAAAACACATTTCCAACTTTGAAAATCAGCCGGAATCTCAAATCCCTGTTTTGCAGAATTAGAATGCGACCATGTGACTCCATTGATGGTAGTGTTCAAAGACCTAAATCTTAAGGGGAAAAATAGTAGGTAATATTCTTATCACATTATTCGGGATATTTTCGTACCACCTGGTCATGTTTTCACTAGTACATAATAAAAAGGCTATAGGAAAGCTGACATTAGGATTGTGCCATCAAGATTTTGAAACATAGAAAGTGTTCTACACTCGGGGATGATCGGAAACATAAGGGGTTAGTCTAAAATATATTGAAAGAGAAGATTATCTTGATAATGCAATAAAGTATGCGTTTTATTATACCTAAAAAATAAACTATATGTTTAAAAAGTATGTACAGCATAAGTTCCTGTAAAACAGATGGAATGTTTCAAGAAGAATGTTACTGTTAAGTAAACACAATGGACAAAGCAGTATCAATCATGTCAATAAGAAGACGCGGCTAAATAAAGAAGCTGCTACGGTACGGTATTATAATAGATCTTCAGAAGAGGCAAGAACATTCTATAAAGTTGTGGTTCGGAATATAAAAAATGTATAAGTAGATAACAATGAAGCAGATTATCAAAGAGAAGGGTGTATTCATTGTTCTGCTATATGCTTTATTACAAATACAAACATAATATTCAAAGATGTATAAACTAAAAGTAAGATATTATATCAACTATATTTATTAATTCTCATTTTCAATATACAAATTTATAGGTTACAATAACAGAAGTGTTATGATCAACCTTCGTTATGATGTAGCTATTTCTTTTCAAATCTGTTGAATGGCCTTGCAAAATTTGACTTAATTAAAAGAAAATTTCATACTGAATATTTCAGTTTTGTAGATAAAAATATTTGTGGAAACGTCCTAATGGATATAATTTTAAAATATTCATGTAATTTTAACAGTCGTTTGAGATATTTAAGTTTAAGTTGTAAATGTTGAAAATAAGAGGTCGGAAGTCCATGAAAGCTTCAAATATTATATTCTTTAGGTTGTCACTTGACTCAGTGTATTATCTAGAATATGTATGAAAATATTGATAAGGGACATATTATTATATCAGAAAGAAAATAATACAGACACCTTGTAATATTAGTATGTAAAATGTTTCTGTATTATATGAATGGAACTTGCGATTTTCTCAAATCATATTAATAAACAGAGAAAGTAGCTTCATTAAGGGAGTAAGTAGGACAGACAGTATCTGTTTGAAGTAAAGTGTTTTCGGAAAGCTATAATTAAAGCCTAAGTTTATGGTACAGACTCCTAGCCTGTAGTCACTCCTAATTCATTGTTATGTTTCAGGTTTCACCAAAAAACTATACATTTAAAATTGTTACAATAGCTGAAATAAATATTCGACGTAAAAACAAACAACTGCTAACATTTGTTAATTTGTTTCACAGGGTCTGCTGAATGCTATTTTAATATTCCTGGCGTTCAACTTGGGAATCGAAGCTGCTCCTTATGGATTTTACAATGCTCCATTAATGCATCACATGTTGACACCGCTTTTCCATCCTCAAGGCGTTCAGCAACTGTTAGGACATTTACTTGGAGGTGTTCTAGGTGGACTTCTGCCACTTGATCATGGAGAAGCTAAGAAGAAGGTTTAAAGTAGTAAATTTCTTTTACTAATTAAGAAAAGTATTCCTATATCTTAGAGCTATGAAATAAAATAAAATAAAATAAAATATCGTACCCCTACTTCTTTGTTTCTCATTTACTTAACCTTAAAATTTCCTTCGCCCATCGGTATACATATGATTATGAGACAATAGAAATTGCTACAATGGAGTATTAACGAACAAAAATGATTATCGCGGAATGAATGTCGCCCTACGAAAAGATAAAGAATAACATTAATTACAATCTGAAAACGCGCAGGTTATATACAGAACCTTAGGCAGTTTTTATGAGCTTGCTTGTTAACATAGTTCTGAAACACTTCACTTACACTCTAGTTATGATTTTTAAGAAAGGGTATTGTTATTATTACTTACATAAACAACGTATACAAGACTGCATTTTTTATTGCATCCTCTGAAAAACCAGTTCTGAATGACATCCACCCTTCCCTCAGTGGATTATTCTATGCGTCTGATATAATTACGCTTTAACAAAAATGTCAGTAATCAAATGACCTAATGAATCAGTACCTAATGGACTAAAGGTAATTCCCAAGTACCAGCACCATTAATGGTGGGGGACTACATAATCATTAATCAATTACCACGTTTAGATATAATAATATGAAATCCACTGCTGTAAAAAAAGCAGAAAAAAACTTCTCCACATAAAATTAAAAGTCCTTAGTCTAAAAAATCATAAAAATATGCCTCGACAGAATGAGATCTAAGATTTTAAAGCAGAGTTCTCCCAGAGAAGTATCATACTACATTTCTCTCTAGTTATCCTGGGAAATATGCTCTAGTGGCTTTTCGATGGTGCTACTGTTTTTGTTATATGAAGATCAGTACTTGTATATTCTGAGAGAGAGTTGTTATTGAATAACTAAGGTGGAATTACACTGAGACAGAAGGCTTTAATTTTATTTTTCCCTTATCTTTACTGTCAACATTAATCAGGGGACGACTTAAATATCAAAAACTGAGTGGAAATTTCTTGAAAAAGTAACCTGTAGAAATCTATAATTTTAAACCAAGCACTAATGACTCTTTAATGGCCGAATTTAAGTAAATATTTCGAAGAACAGAAAGCAAGCAACTGTTCACAATTTCTTTAGTAAAATGAAAGCTGAAAATACAGAAAATCATAATATTCAGACACGTGTCATTTCCTGTCCATGTAATTCTTTATTAAAATAATATTAAATTAATCTAAAAATGTACAAATGTATTATCCGAAAGTATACCTGTTTAATTGTATAAGTATAAGACATAAAATATCAGAGCTCCGTAAATGCATGCCTTAGATCAAAGGGTTCGTGGAAGTTTAGAATGTTTATTATAAACGGCACATGAAAACGAGGTTCTTAATCTTAAGAACCCTTAGTCCTTATCCCTAAGAATGCTCGAAGCAGGCATTTCTGTCCTGTCCTGAGTTGACTCAGGGTTTTAGTGCTATCAAAAACAAACTATTATTTACCTATGATCCAAAGAGGGGTCTAGTATCATTACCTACCATATTCACTTTTCCAGTTTTTTAGAAAAAACTATATTTCTGTTCTTCCTCAGGTTACGAATACGCGAACTTCCTGAAACTAGTGTCTCACAACCTGCACCACCTAATACACCAAAGTTACAAGAATATCAAAAATAAAATTACATTGAGGGGTCTTGTATAAAATTCTACCAAATCCCTTTTTGTAATTGAGTTATGTTATAACTGTGGGAGTGATTTTTATTACTGCCATATATATTAAAGAGCTTATTCATATTCAAATTACATCAAATTTAAATAGCATGGCAAGAATAGTAGCTAATTTCTAAACCGGTCACATCCAAGACAAATGTTCTTGCATTGTTTTCAATATCTGCCATATCCATCCACCAATGTGAAATGAAAGTCCATTTTATCAGTCAGTACAAGTATACCAGTGTATAGACATTGGAACATGCTTAAGATGTCGGTTACACCAATAAAAAATAAAGAAATAAATTTAAAAAGAAGTCAGCGTTCACAATGTACTTCTAACAAAATGAAGATACAAAAAGTAAGAACAATGTAATATCCTTTGTTTTTTATGTAGAATTTCAAAATTTCGTTATGACAGACATATAAAAATCTGATATATAGTCTACCAAATTAATCTTGTAAAAATAATTTGACTGGATGGTGAACGACTTTTTCAGCTCACATATTTAAGTATACTGTTAACGGTATTATCCATAATATATCAAATCAGAACAGAAATATAGTTTTTTCTAAAAAACTGGAAAAGTGAATATGGTAGGTAATGATACTAGACCCCTCTTTGGATCTTAGGTAAAAATATTAATTTGTCATCATGATCATCATTATTGTCACTTTTCCTTCATACCATGAACTCATAAGTTTGGTAACTTTTAAGAGAATAGACCAAGAAAACTAAATTACGAAATGATTAATAACAGGAAGAGGTATTCTGCTGTACGTACACAAATAACAAGTAAAGTGTACGAAGAAATTTTAAAAACCTCATACCTATAAACAGGAAATGAATAATGGGAAGTACCATTTTTAAAACAATAATGCAAACATAAGCATTCCTGTTAGTGTAGTAGGTCTGTAGTACAATGACAACTGTTTAGCATTTTAGTTCTTTCGAGGTTCTGCTCAACTTCAATACGGAAATACACAGGTCACGTACGAGAATGGAATACATCAACAAGCGGAAATATTGCTCTTTGCCTATATATTGAAGATATACCCCACCGTTCAGTACTAGTTTTCAATATTCCATTTAGATGATTACATCAGGAATTACGAACATGAAGGTAAGTAAAGTATGGAACACTTAAAATATTAATAGCTCATTCTCCAAAAATTAGACATTTAACAAAACTGGCAAATATTAAATATAATTATAAATATTATGCTGAACTACCCTCATGATAATTAACTTCATTTTTTAAATTTTCCTAGTTATTTTGATTTTAGATTGATAAGAATTATATTTATGGGTTATTTTATGTGCTTGAAATCAACTCCATGGAGTGTAATTAGGTCAAAATTTAGAATTTCGAAATAGAATACTTTCAATTTGAATATTTAATTTTCTTGAAGTAACCTTCTTTCCTAAATTACAGTCTATAAAAATACATGCATTATTAAAAATTATTATAAAGCATACTCATTTCTGGGACTTTTTGCTGAAAATATGTAATCCTGTTTTATATTAGCTCCATGGACTAAGGGAATTTAGTATTTAAGCATCTGTTGGTGTGTCTGAATGCTAGGATATATACACCCAGAAGAGTGTCAGCCATATTGTTTAGTCTTGTTGTGAAAGAAACTACTGTGATTTGCTGAGTCTCTTTAACTGTTCTAGCTGACGAAATCAGAATTTCATATACCTGTATGTCTCACTTATTCATCGTCAACTACACCTTGTAAATATAAGTTTGATTATTTCTTAACGATTATTTAATAAATGTTTATAGGCCTATCACTAGTGGTAATAACGCTTTAGTCGAGTCGGATTAAAGATAAGTACGGTAGTTTAATTATTCAGAAGTGATATCGGCACAGAGTTTGATTATCAGAACACAATAAGTTAAATGCAAGTTTTCTCTTGCAAGGAATATGCTTTTAATATCAAAACGATTAAATGTGGAACATTAGGTAAATATAATTAACAGATGTTAATTATTTTAAGATAATCTGATATAGTAATTTAAAATAATAATGAAATTGCTTACACATTAAACGATCTCTATCTTCAGCTTTAACTGACTCTAACTGTTAGGATTTATCGATCCTAAGGCTCGATCGCACTAAGGCTCTGTAGGAAATTGTTACATACTTTTCAGTTGTTTTCTCTTTTTTAAAAGCTCTCATCTATTTAAATATCCAATATCTGACATTCACTATAAAATAACTATAGTTTATTAAATAAACGGTAAGGTTATGGTAATGACAACGTGTTTAATGAATGTTACGGTATCTATATTGTGTAAAACAAATACCATGAAAAGGAAAACCTTTGGAATAAAATAGTTTTTATAGTAATAGCAGAAAGCATACTAAATGGAAGCTGATGATATTCAAAACTAGATAAATGTACCTTATAAAAAACAAACTGTCAATGTTTTACACAAAAGAAAATACTATTAAATAACCTTTAATTCATTAAAACCAAATTATTATACCTGTTTCAGGTTCACTCGTGCCCAGTAGGCCTACTGAAGGTGATGCTAATTTCGATCATAATCAACAAGGCCGATCTCCATCCAATATTGTTAGAAAATGAGATGTTTCCATCGCTGAAACTGTCAGAAAATCATGGACAGACTTCTCCAGCAATTCTTGAATTTCAGGAACAGGATATTGCCAGAATACCTATTTTACAGAAAGATGCAGATAGTGTTTTACCATTTTCACTACACAGCGGTGGGTTCCCATTTTATAATCCATTGTTGCGTCTCCCAGGACTGAACAATCAACTTTTCACACTGAATCAGGAACAAGAATTACTATCATTCTTAGAAAATGAAGAACATCTTTTACCAGAATTTGTAGAAACAGATGCTCAGTTTCAAATACCACACTTGCAACATGGACTGTTGAATAATATGCAATTTCAGCGATCACCATTGCACATCACTCAACCATTTGTACAACTTAATGGGCAAGGAATTCTTCCAATATTCCAAGATGAACAGAATTTCTCACCTTTTGCACAAAAATATGGTCATGGGCTGCTTCCGTTCTTCTTAGAAGAGCAAATGTTTTCGCCATTTGTACAAAATTATGGACACGGGGTCCTTCCGTTCTTCCACGAAGAGCATATCTATTCTCCGTTTGCTCAAAATTATGGACATGAAGTACTACCATTCCTTCAAGATGAAAAGATTTACTCTCCATTTGTACAAAATTATGAACCGGAAATTTTACCAACCATTCTCGATGAGCAGAATAATAATTCACCATTCACGAAGAGCTTAGATTTGAACGTCCCAGCTTTGTTCCATAGCGCAGGGCATAGTCACAAGTCGCACCTTGAAAATCAAGAGCTCGGCCCATTATCAGTTTTAACAACTGAAGATATTTCAGATTCAGTCAACCCAAGAATTGGACACCAACTTTGGAATTTTGGCAACAAACATACAGATCAAAGCGTATTTTCTCGCAGTTTGCGTCCAAAACTTGGAATAATAGCTAATGATTACTGAACTTTTACCATTTTTGCTATCTGTAAACAGCTCATCTTCATGACCTTCGCCTTATGTTTCTCATAAGACGAAGATACAGAGGAAGAAGAGGAAGAAGATGAAGACGAAGAAAGAGAAGAGGTAGAAGGAGGAGGAAACGAAGAACATCAATTCGGAATTAGGCTAACAATAGAGGTACTGACTGCGACAATGAAAAAAATGTATGTGCTGAGAGATGAGGAATAGGATGCATTTTATTGGCAACAAATCAAGGAAGGTGACACTTTTGCATGTTAATACTCTCTTTTTTATCTTCTTAAACTCCTTATAATCCATATTATTGTAGTAGTTATCAGTATCATTCCGTAACCATCATTGCACTTTTCTCCTTCATCTTCAACTTCTTCTAATCCCATGTTCTTTGTAGTTATAATCATTATCATCATACTTTTTTCTTCATCTTCATTTTCAACTGTTTTAATTCATGTTTCTTTAGTGGTTACCATTTTCATTATACTTTTTATTCTTCATCTTCTTCTTCGTCAGATTCTTCTAATACATGTTCTTCAAGTCATTATCAATAATGATTACAATTGATAATAGTATCAATAATTTTAGATATGTAGGTAATATAGCCCACCTTTTACATTTGTAATTTCCACTGTTACTGGAAAATTATGCCCAACATACACATACTTTACAAACATTACATTCTCTAGTCTCTTTCAGTACTTTTTAAAAATGTTTTCATTCGTTTGAATTGCACTACGTTCGTTCAGACTAGTAGCCATACACATAGCAACTGATTTTCACAGTTTATTCCTCATAATTTTCGCGGTTCGGCTCAAATTTACATACAGTACAATAATAATAACTTTAAGGAGTTTAACAGTGTTCCAATTTGTTTTTATTAGCACAATCGTTGCAGCAAGAGAGATAATTACGATAGCGGAGATCCGAATATCTTTGACAGGCTTAGACGTACTATTCCACCATATTTTTAAGATTGCCAAAGATCTGAGACGGGGTTAACCTTAATATATTATGTATAGTAATTAAAAAACTAAACTGTTTCTGGAAATATCCAGGAGACCAGTAAGATATATGTGAATTTTTTCTATAACGCCATGGCAAAGAAGTTTCGGTATCCATTTACAACACTTCCTAGTTCATTACTTTTGTGTGCTTCGATGACATATGACTTATGTATATACATATATATATACACAGGGTGTATCATAATTAATAGCGCAAACCGAAACGGTTGAAAGTATACGACAACAAAAGCAAAAAAGTTCCAGCAAGCATGGGTCCGCAAACAAGTCGTGTGCGAGATTTATTATTGTGAATGTGTGGTTAATAGCCGCCACTGATGTTGATACCGTTGAAGTACTGGAGCAAAGAATTGACGTGCTTGACAAGAATTCCGAGATGATCCGGAGGTGTTTGAAATAATTCGAAACTCACTGCAGAGACGAGTGCAGAATTGCATCCAGGTGCAAAAGCAACACTTCGAACATGTCCTTTAACAGGAAGAGTGTACAATTTTAATGACATGTAACATACTAAAGTAAAATTTTATTCCTTGTTAAGTTAAGCTATGAGAGAATTGTGAGGCAATTTAGAATGGCAATTAAACTAAAATATTACTTTTCAATTTAATTTGTACTAATTAGGACGATGTTTCTTAATGAAGTCAATGGCAGCTCATAACCAGACATTTGCAATAATAAATCCCGCATACGGCTTATTTGCGGACCCATGTTTGCTGGAACATTTTTGCTTCTGTTATCATATACTTTATACCGTTTCGGTTTACGCTATTATATTAAAGGAGAAAAATTCCACTGACACTGGGATTGAACCCAGGACCTTTGGTTATCCGTGCCTATGTTCTACGAACTAAGCTAAGCCCGAGTTCACTTCACAGCGCCAGATAAAATCTCTCTGCTATGACTCGAGAGGTAGGCATGATATATAGCCTATATAAATTGTTTAGTATATTCTATGTAAAGCTTAAATGAAAGTAGCTGCTCCAGTCATGGAAACCATCATTAACGGCCGTGGGTGTCGACATGCTGACTATTTGCCCCAATCCTGCCCACTGCCTTTAGTAAATGACGCAGCGGCAGGGTGGCAGGCCTAGTCCGTTCAGGGATGTAATGCCAAGGAGTTTAGTTTAGTTTTTTAAAGCTTAAATGAAAAGAATGGTTTTCGTTATTTATTATTATCATTATTATCATTAGGATTATTAGCATTAATTACTCGGAATGATTTTAGTCTGAGGGCTTATACAATAATTATCATGTAAATAAAATGTTCATTTGTAAATAAATATATTGGTTTTATGTTACTATGTATTTTATACCCAATAAAAGGTTGTCTCAATGTGGTTCTGTAATTTTGCTGTATCCTTACCATATCATCCTTCCTGGTTTGAAAATACAATTAAAGTAAAGAGAATTGCACAGTTATCAGACCAACGTCAACGTTATTCCACTACTTTTCTTTCTTGCGTATATAGAAACACCACCCATGTTATCATTCAGCTGGGAAGACACAGCTGTCACTTAGTGAGACCCGAGGGTTCTGTTTACAGACAGATTGTTTAATAGCACGTATTACAATGGAGCAATGAAAATTCACAAATGTGTTGACTATAAGCATGATATAGTAACAGATGAACAGCAAAGAAATCACAGCAGTAAATACCTTGTTGATATCACTGAAATGCACACAGCTGGTACAAAATTCGTCATGAGTGTAAACTGTTATCAGGATCCTTAATATTGCAAGACTGCATCTAGCAGGTGAACAACCATGCTACTTCTGCTTAATCATATAGCTTTCACTTTGCTGACTTACTTTACAACGTCTTCATATTACATTTTGCAGACGTGGTCATCAGACGTGGTGAGTAAAATAACTCCCAATTTAGCTTTCAAATTTCGTGTAATTAATAAAATAGTATGAAAATTCCTGTTCAGGTAGGAATGAGCTTCAGGATTTATGTAGGACTGATCTTTAGTAAATTTTTTTTTTTTCAATTTCTGTTGTGTCAAAAAGGTGTAGAATGAAAGAAAGACCTTTACGAGAGACCTTATCATAAAAAAATGCTTTTAGAAAAGCTTTGGAAAGACAAAACCTAACGCCTGGTATTATTTTGCAAGTACATTTATTTGTTAATTAACTAATTAATTTAATTTATTTACATATTATTTTTTTGTAAACCTACTTATATATTCGGTTAAAAATTTCCATATATTTATTTATTTATTAAGGTTACTGATATATATACAATTACAGACAAGTCTAGAATATTTTATTTAATTATACATATTATACTCTAATGGTAAGTACATTTCAATCCGGCATTCACCCTTGCCAAGCCGAACCCCGTAAAGCGTAATCAGATTGGTTGTCCACGGGATTTAAACGCGCGACTTCCCGACCGCGAGTCCCTGATGCCAGCTGCCTCGGTTGTTCGGCCATCCTGCTCATTGTTGTAAAAAGGCTATTGTAAATATATTAATAAGTATATCAAACGCAGGGGATATAATTTATGGGAACAATTTGAAGATCTTGATTGCTCCCTGGATTAACCGATTGTACGCGAAATGAATATAAGAATTGACTCAGATTCACACTTTGGTATTTTTTTTAATGAGCACTGATGAGATAAGATAAGAAATAGTCCTCATCAGAAACAAAAATGGAATAATTTATTAAGTATAAAACTCTTATGGGTAGGCTGACCAAATTGCCTAGAATCGAAAACCGGGCATTGGGGTGGTAAACGGCAACGGAAGAATGGACATTAAATTGTTGACATACTATTTTCGTTCAAAATCTTCACCGTTTTTCTACTGTAATACATTTCAATTCTTTCTGGAGATCGTCATAAAAGCAAAACTTTCGTTTTTTTTTTACGTTGAAAGCAAATACTTTACGCTTTAAAACATAACTCATCCAAAAAGTGTTGAATTCAAACCATGAATAATAAAGCCACCAATTTGTATGCAAAAAAAGATTTTTCTAAAAAATAAAGTTCAAACTTTAAAAAAAACTTCCAGTAAATTATTTTAAAAAGTTATAGAAAAATGTTTCAATAAATGTTCAAAAAATGGTGAAGCTTCTATAGGATTTCGGTTTACGATGAAAACGTAAATGTCGCCAGCAAGTATTTCTTTATTTTCGCTCAATAAATAATAATTATAAGTTACGATTTCATCAAAACAGAACTTTGGTATTTGGTTCACTAGATCACATGGTGTTATATTTTATCTGAGTAAATCGCTGAAGATATCGATATTTAGTGTACAAAGAATACAACTTTGTGGTTATCCAGTTTGCGTTGGTAATGATGGAATTGATATACGATGAAATGTTAGGAACAAAAAAAAAAACTACACTTATTCAAAATTGGAGATAAGAGAATATTTATTAAAAACGGTGCAAATCTAACATTTTCATTAAAACGAAAGGACGGCCAAAAAATTATTAAAATAATCGTACTGTGCCGTTCAAAACGGTACGTATGGTCAGCTTACTTGGGTCTATATTTTATAAATTCTTATTTTTCTCTGTCGCCTCCCATTCCCTTCTTTCTCACCTTTTGTTCCTAACAGCGGGATACTCGCTTAAGCTCATGTAACCTTTAAAATAATATAATATAATTTATTTATTTCATTTTACATGATACATGGTAGTTTTTATGTATGGTGTTATATGGTTGCCTGTAGTAATTTATTCACGTCTAGTCTGTCGAATTGCTTTCTCAATATTGCGAACATTTAGGCTTTAGGCTCCTTGACACACTAATAATAAATAAATAATAAAGTGTTGTAACATATTACATAACGAATAATATTTAAAAGAATTAAAAAAATAACGATGTCAGGCTATAATCCTCAATGAACTAGTAATGATCAATTCAAACCACTCAATATAAAATGTTTATTGAATTACTGTTCTGTGCTTTATAAATTCTTATCTTCTTTTTTCCCTTCTCCGTCTCCTGTCTACTAAGAGCTTAGATTTATCTCAGTCTATAAATTCTATAGACTGATATTTGTTCATGATACATTTTTTGTGTATGTTTCAGGTTGTTCTATTTTTGTTTGTAATGATGGTAGCTTTGATAACAATCATGGAAGCTCATCGCCTACCCCCTCCAGTGATTGAGCCTGATCTACTGGTTATTATGAGACTAAACCTTCCAAGTTAGTATCTGAAAGAATGTTAATGAACTAGATACATGGGATAGAATTATGTAGTGTGAAATTCAAAATTGTAAAAAGAGTAACATGCGACCAAAATAAAGTTGATTACAACACAATATTTTGCCTTTGCTGCCTTATATCCTCTACTAGATAAATGAAAAGCCTATACACAGTTTCTTATTCAGTTCTAATGTCTTACGTTTAATGCTTATTTACCTTATACAGAATAATTGTAATATTTATGATCTTGCAATGGTTTAATATGTTATCAATGGACTTCGGACTTTTAGGTCGCTAAAAATGCTGTTTTAGGTACCTAAAATAGGCTCTAAAAATTGTAAAATAGGTTCTAAAAATCGTAAAATAGTCTCTTATACAATCGTTAAGTTGCCAATTTTCTAAAATATCTCAATTGCAATGCAGAATATTATATTTATTGAAGTCACCATTAATCAATAATCATGATAAAACACAGATATAGGCCTGTGGTACACAGAATTATATAGTCCTATTACTAGGGCCCCATAGCAGTGAAATCCTAATCCCTGCGCCCAGAAGCTACGCATATCATACTAGCATATTCAACCCCTCGGTGATTCAGAGAACTACTTTTTTTTTCTTTTTACTGGATGTGGGAATTGGGAGAAAAACACTACATATTCTTGGGAATTCCAAGGAATTTTTCTACTTAAGACGAAATATTCCTTACTAATTAACCACGTCACAAATGTGTCACGTACTGCACATTCCGAGCTAAAAATTTAGTATGAACTGAAAATAAATGCTAGAATTTATATTAAAAAATAACTTATTTCGAACTTTCGAGGAAAAACAAGCAAAAAGGCAATATTAGGCTCTAACGTAAAAATAGGCTGTTTTAGGTCCTATAAAAGTATCAGCTTTAGGCATAGTCACTTATGAAACATGCATATACAAGAGAATGTATATCTATGCATATACAAGTTTTCGTCCATATATCACTTAAGGATTAAAATAGGTTTTTACCTAGAATCCGAAGTCTAGTTATCAAGAGTAAAAACAATTGGTATAACATTGGTACCTAGGATAGCAACTTCAAAGTATCAGCTGCATTACGACCCGGATGCAAATTTATCATCCGTGTTAAGTGTATTTTTTGAGCTATATCAAATTCGTATTTAGTCCATGCTTTTAGCTGACATAAGGGTAGATTTTCAAGTCATGCCGAAATCATTGATTAATTTTCCTTTCGTGCGATCTTAGAGTCATATGACTTAGTCGCTCTAATAGCAAGTGGCCAGATGGAATGTCTATTGTCCCTTGGTCCAAGGAAAGATAATTTCTCTGAAATGCTACATGCGAGGTTCTCTTACAATCCCACATTTGCCACTCACTTCAAAACGTACTGACTCGGCAGCGGAAATACTGATTGCAACAAAACTCAAAATTATAAACTAAACTAAGATTACTTTCTTTTATATTCTTAGCTGTTAACTTCTAATAAGTGCTTATTTAATATTCCTTATAAACCAAGAAAAAATTGTATAGTAAACCAATTTACAATGCCAAGAGTATTTAAAATCTATATAATCTTAGTTACTTTATAACGTCAGAAACTAAAAAAAGAAAGTTGTAGACGTAGTTCATGTTGACCTGTCTTACTAATTTTACACGTGGAAATACATTTCAGTAAAATGACTTCCCATCCTCAGTAAGTACTGTAGGTTCACCCTTCGGCCGTATACAATCTATTCAGTAATATATTACATAAATATAATAACAACGGAAACCGGAACGACCCTGAAGAGACCGCCATTTTATAGTCGCACAAACCGGATTCTTTCCTGAACATTTCAAATCCATAAGTTTTATATATTGAACTTGTTGAATGCGCTATAATAGTCCTATCATAGTCTCGTTCCAGTTAATGTGTTACAGAAATTTATCACAGCACACACTCTATTAATAAATTATTATATGTGCTCTCCTACTGTAAATGCAATAAAGATCTCGCACGAAATCTGTGCCGATGAGACCGTTACTCTCTAGAGAGAGACATGCTACTGTGCGAGAGAGAGAGGTAGCTTGGCCTTTACAAATAGAAAGGGAGGTATTGTTGTGCGAGAGAGATAGGTAGCAGGCCAATCGACGCTACAGTCCCCACGAAAACGTAATGCAATGACTTAGGAAATCAGCACAGATTTCGTGCGGGATCTATACTAAATTACAAAGGCCTACACTTTCTCCTGTTTCCCCTTTCACATTGCATCTTACACATCGTTTTATCCAAGAGGAAGAACAATAATTGAAGTTGGAATACCCAACCGAAGAGCAAATTCATTGGTTATCGCTTGCAGAATAGGTCCATTGATCGAGACGTTAATTTCAAGAGGATTTTGTTCGAAAAGAGACTTTTTTCTCTCTGTCCTTCCACATTGTAGAAATCGTTGAGTAGAAACACATCCAACTCCTTCGCGATGCTGACATTTGTTTCCCCGTTCTCTAATTTCCCTATTATGTCACTTCTCTTGTATTACACTCTCCCTTTCTTTAGCGACATCCAAAACGAACTGAAAACAAGAGTTTTAAAATATGTCGTAGGCTACTACGAATCTCTCTTCTTTTTTTTTTTCTTTTTTTTTTTCTTTTTTTTTTCTTTTTTTTTTTTCTTTTTTTTTTTTTTTTAATTTAACGGTTTATATTAAATTTAGATGGGATCGTTAGATTTCCGATATACCCCATATATCGATACATGCGATGTTCTTTAAACTGTTTCCACTGTTTATACAGATTAATTATTTTTAACAAAATGTATAGAAAAGTATCATAAATATTCAGGGAGCTATAAGAAACTGCTAGTGACAGTTATCGAAATTTTAAAAAATGGAAAATTCTGAGTTAGAGTGAAATAGCTTACTAAATGTTTTCAAAATTATTGCACTACTAAAATTGAAATTTTCCAATCTCACTTACTGATAAGTCAATGGTTTAGAACTATACAGTGAGAGATCCTAATCGATTCCCATCCAACACAAATAATTGTTTTCTACAGAATATATTGCGTATCTCCCTTATTTGACAAAATAACTGATTACTTGTCAGTAAAAAATCCGCTATTTATGGAGTCTTAATTTCAGACAGATAATTCCCGGTAAGACATTTAAATACTTTCTTCGGAATACATTATACAGTTGTACATTCTATACTTTTCTAGGCCGAAAAAACTCCTAACTGTACAAAAAATATCATATTTTGCATCTAAATAGAATGTTTCTACTGTTTATGTATCATGTACATAACTTCAAGTTACATTATACAAATGTCTTACCATAGTATGACAATGATTAATAATTCGTTTTAAAGGTGGAATTGAAGATTTGTCAATTACTGCAATAATTTGCTGCTCTTCTGAAGATAATTTGAAAAGGCAACATCCAAAGATACACCCCATAACGAAGCTGTTTGTTGTCTTGGTAAAATGTGTGCTGGAAAGAAGTCCAGCTATTACTTTGTCGTTGTGGTGTTAAAGATTTTATGACATTCTGGATGCAAGAAAAAGAATTACACATTACTTTAGTGCTATATGATGTAGATTATCTACTTACAGAAAGCTACCAACTATATCTGAAGTCTAACCTGAAACAAAGAGAAAGATCTAATGTTATAATAATAATAACAATAATAATCACAATAGTAGTAATAATAATAATAATAATAAATCAGGTAATTATTGATAGATAGAGTTAATAAGCCAAAATCTGAAAACTTGTATTCTATATTCATAACTCCTAGATGAAGTCTTGTATTCTTTGCTTTATATGTCATGATTTTGTTTTATCAGTGACAAATCAAATCGTAATACGCAGAAAAGAAGTTATTTTTGTAATCGATTTCCGAATTAAGTTCCAGATCGATAAATTAAGTAGGGCTTACGAAAAACAAAGGTCTAAAGTTTGATTAGCATATGTGAAGGAATATGTGGGTAGTGTTATTTGTCAAAGCCCAGTGTATTGCAACTTCCGAAGCCGTATAGGCCTATGAGCACTTCAGACAATATTGTTGTCGTGAGAACTGAATTGCATTTGAAGAATATCTTCACAAATTAGGCCCGTAATTGGGAATTACTCCGGTACCGGTCAACTGATTTGGTTAAAAATTAATAGACTTTGTCGAAGGACGTTATAAATGAGTTTACCATGTTCCATGAAAATCTGATAAAGCGTACGGACACACGGACGGACGGACATTTCCCGTCCACCACGCAATCTCATAAATAATAAATGGCACTAAATAATAATAATAATAATAATAATAATAATAACACATTGAAGCAATAACAAATTACGGACAGTAACTTTCTCTTTCACATAACTGGGATTATCACCATACATACATACATACAAATATTGAAAGAAGAAACCGAAAAAAATATTGAACGACAATGAAGTGGAATTAAACTTCAATGGAGACTTATGAAGATACCCTAAATAAAATCATATGATAAACGACAAGCTTTAGGTATTGTCTGACTGACATAATTATATATAAAATACTTTTACAAACTTCAGGCATGGGTTCCTTACACCAAAACAAGAGAAAAAAAAAATCATATGAACATAGGTCCCATAATCCTTTGTTTTCTCGTTAGGAATTGTTCAACACATTGGTACACTCATAACACGTCAATACACAAAACTCTTAACAGATGCTAAAAATGCCATCCTCTTGATAGTAATTTTTATCTCTGGGACACCTTAAACTATAATTGGTTTATGGAGCAGACATCCCGGATGAAGAAACTTTTCATCGACGTCTCATGGAAGCCTGCAAAACCATTCGACACCATCTCGGAGTATTTGAAAGGGCGCGATAGTCCATGATTCGACGAGTGCATGCATGTCTAGAAGCAAGAGGAGGACATTTTGAGCATTTGTTATGAGTGTACCAATGTGTTGAACAGTTCCTAACGAGAAAACAAAGGATTATGGGACCTATGTTCATTGAATTAAAAAATTATATATACATAGCCTTAGGCTATGTATATAAAATAAAATTATAGCGAAGAGTCGAAGTTTTACAAAAATAAAACATAAAACAAATTTAAACATATGGAACCACAACGATTATCGGTTTCTTCCCGTATACATTGGTGAAATATCTCATTTAATAGAATAATAACTTATGTCAGAGCTAATGGGGCTAGGCCTGCTATTTATTTAGAGCACACACACACATATATGTATATACACTTATATATACATATATATATATTTAAATTTCCAAACAATCATATATGGAAGACACAAGTTGCAAAGAGAATATTTTCTTAAACGTAGAATTTGTATGTATGTTCTATTTAATATTATGAACTTTTAAAAATAGCTACATTCCTATAACTAGCAGCGAATAAGTATTTATTTATTTATTTATTTAATCTCCATTGAGTGAGCCCTAGTTTACAATTAAGTATGTTAGGGCTATATTTAGTCAATTGAGGTTTCCTGTATAGATTTAAAGTTAAGGAAGATACATTCATAGTCTCTTAAACACATATTCTAAAAAAGCTGTGAATGACAAATAACAACATTTTCTAGTGAAAATTTCTCCGTTAAGCGGAAATTGAAAATTTGCACTGCACTTGTCTAAATGTAGTTCAAGTTCTAATCTTTTTGTTTGAAAAACTGGGCAAGTGAGCATCAGATGTTTGGCATTCTGAAGACGGTCACCACATAAGCACTTGTATGTACTGCTGTCTGTCTTGATATGAAATCTTTGGAGGTACTCGCCAAATTTTCCGTGGCCGGATAGAAATTGTGTCAGAATAAAGTTTGGTTTCATGAGTGTACTTTTTAGACGGTCAGAAACATTGGGAAAAAAAGAGTTCTTTGATAGTCCTTCCGCAAGTGGTTGATTTCCATATGTTGTTCCATCTGTGGATACCCTCTTCTCGAAGTTTCATTTTGAGGTGAGAGATTGGACATAGGGTGTATGATGGGGCAGCCGTTGATTGTGCAGCTGCTTTGGCAAGTTCGTCTGCTCTCTCGTTGCCTTCAGTACCGGAGTGGCCTCGTATCCAGGTAAGGCATATGTGTTCGGATTTACGTAGTTGACTTCTGATGTTGACTGCAATGTTGTGTAGATTATATTTGTTTTTAATAGAGAGAAGCGCGGCTTGTGAATCGCTGAATATTCTTGCTCAGCTATTATGTATATTGCACAATTCAATTGCTTTTAAAATTGCTAATAGTTCTGCTTGGTAGACTCAACAATGGGGGGCTAATGTTAGCTGTGAATTAAATATTTCAGTGTTGTTTTGATAAACAACAAATGCACAGCCAACCTGAGGTACATCTTTGTCGAGCATTCGGGAGCCGTCAGTAAAAATTTGATGGCTATGTTCATCAGGACAGTCGGTGCATATGAAGTTGTTACAATGTACTGCTGGATGGCCGATATGTAATGGGTTTGCTCTCCTTTCAATGTCAATTCCTTCCACTTGTGGTTGTTTCCTTAAATGATAAAGCGTCGATCTGTATTGAGCTGTGAGAAATAGCGGTTCAATCCCTGCAATTATAAGTGCACCATGCGTAGAAATGGTCCTGTAAGCTCTCGTGATACATAATACAAAGCCAAGTTGAATTTGTAGCAATTTTTGTTGTGACCATTTTAGTTTTAAACATTTTTCCCATGAGGATGCGCAATATAGTATCATCGGTTCCACTGCCCCTTGATAGATTATGTGTAGAATTTCAAAATTTAGCCCCCAGGTGGGTCGAGTAGTAAGAGAGAGACCTGTAAGTAATTTCTTTGCCTTGGATGCTAGATGGTTGAAGTGCTCTCGGAAAGACAGCTTACTATCAATAATAACACCAAATACATAATTGCTTTCACAATTTTTATGTCCTGAATAAGTATTGAGATATGTTCTAGGCCTATTTCTCAAACAAGTTTTTTAAATTGAAAATGTACATCTTTAACATGGTTTTATTTGAACCTTGATTATGAATGTAATATAACGTTCGTCACAAGTTCTGTAATCACTGAAAAAGTTATTTAAGGGAACCCAATGCTAAAGTCCTGAATTCTACAAATTTCAACCAATTAAATTGAAATTTTGTCACGGTTGTTTTTTGTCTTCTTTCTTTTTACTTTTATACTAAGAGTATCACTGCGACTTTTTGAGTTATTACTCTTCAAAAACATATATGTTAATCATGTGCTAGTCTCCCCTTTAATGAAGATTTGAAAAAAAATTAAATATACCATATCTTTTTTCCGAACACTGTTCCATAAAACTGTAGCCTACATTTCTTTTCTGAACTTCCTTGAAAATATTTAAATAAAATCAGCAATTTTATTTTTGTAAAAACCCCAGACTAAAAAAAAAAAAAAGTCACGCTCAAATTGGTTTAGTATAAGAAAGCATATTTCTCTTCAAATTATTTTTTTTGAACTCACACTGATAATTTCTTGTAGGTAATTTAAGAACTCCATATATAGAATATTTTGAGAAATAAAAAAATGTACAAAAACAGTTGGCGAGAAAAACAAAATAAAATAAAATAAAACAATTATTTTTTCAGTAGGCATGACAATTTAAAAGTCGCTTAAAGGGTCTAGTGTATATGTATATATATATATATATATATATAAAACTAACTGAATTTTGTGTCTTAAGGCTCGTGATCTGATATTTTTTTAAACTGCAGATTCTGTCCAAATTTGGGTGGGAGTATTCCCTTAAGGCAACTGACTCTCTGTTCTCTAAGGGGAAATACGCGTAATGAAACCTCCATTCGGAAGCCCTTTACTCCAGATGTGGTCCCCTTAAGATTTTATCACTTATATTTAGGACAAGGAAAGAAGAGAAACAATTTGAAGGTTAATCTTGTTGGAACCTACGACAAAAAATTGAATACAAAATTATGTGTACATATAAATCTAAAGTTCCTTTTGTCCAATGAGCTCAATGTAAAGTGACAGAAGTAACTTACATATATTACACAATATTGCAGCGAGATGATAGCTTTATCAATATGCTGCTATCTGAGGCTGGCACGACAATTGTTACGTGTGATGCTGCTTGTGAAGGAATAGATTTAGCTCTTTATGTAACAAAATAGTTATATCGTTTTAAAAATTGGAGTGAAGCCTTCCACAATCTCTATCTAAAATAGTGTCGTTCGTGCTTAGTTTATTAAACTCTAGAAGCAGACCAGAAGTATAAAAGATGCTGGGGAATAACGACAGGCATAACTTGCTTCAGATCTTCTCTGTTAACATCAAAGTAAATTCAACATCATGATCTCCGCAGTGGGAATTAAGGTAAGAATTGAATGTTTTCATAAGTAGCGTATAATTCTCTACCAGTTTAATAAAGCCAGTGATCCGGTAAATTTCTTCTAACAGGGATGTGAAGAGAGATTCTTTAATACAATCTTACCTCTCCTGAGAGAAAATTTCCGGAGAGTGGGAAGGGACTAAGTAAAATAATGAAATTTTTAAAAAAATTATCTGGTATTCTCTACGAAATAATTTCACGTGATATTGAAAATTTATTAATTTATTAATTAACTTCAGTAATTAAGAACAGCAAGAACTTGGTTTCATCGTTGCTCTGTTTTCTTCTTTAGCCTTTTCACTGCTACTAACGTATAAATGCGTTTTCTAAAAAAATGTATAATGTGAGGATTTGTATCCATGTGGTAGGGTTGTCATTTATGAAAAACAGATATTGCATGGAAATTTTCCCCTGTCCTCTGTTGATTTCACTTGATGAATGCCTTATTACCAGTGTATAATTTCGCTCTGACAGGGTTAGTTTTACTAAGAATGTCTCTGAATTATATTTTATTTACAAATTGATATCAAAATTAAACTAAATTGCACTTAGTCAGATTAGGATTTGCCGTGCTGTAATAGATAAACATTAAACATTAAAAATATACTATTTTTATTTATTTACCATGGAGACACAGTATAAAATATTGTATGAAACAGTTAAGATGCTTAACATTTACATAAAAGTTGTATTAAACAGTTACAAAAATTACGTGAAATTCAAACTTAAATTTAATAATTTTGTTCAGTATTTATAACACAAGTGATTGGGAACAACTATTCTAACTAAAAAGTAAAGGTATCCCCTATGGAGGCAGTGAAGGCCCTTAGCGTTCCAGGAGGTTGAAGCATCGAGACCTTCTAGACATTTGGCCCGAAGGGTAGTTAGGTTGTCAGCCTTACGTACCGTCCGCCTTTACCCCTAGGATTGCTCCTGGTACTCATTTCTGTTAGAGGCTGAGTTGACCCCAGGACCATAGTGCCATCAGAAGAATTAGGAAAATTAAAAGATCCGAATGATCTCATCAGAGATAGAACTCGAGACCTTTCTCTTTGTAGTGCAGGGCTTCAACAAAGGGCGCCACGACATATCCCGACTCACTAGGTTTCAAAATTTATCGTAAATGTATAATTTTTTACAGGGTGTCAATTCTTTCGCGGAGTACAATATTTTATATTGCTGATAATCAATAAAATTGTGGGTGAAGAATTCATATAAAAGAAGTAGACTGCGCAGGGAAAAAACTCCACTAATGGTCTCACTTTTAAAAATATATGGCAGACTCGTGTAAGCAATATATCCGGAATCGTAGGCTATTCCAGGGTAGAAAATATCAATCGTAATACAAATGTTAAAAGTGACTTAACAAATTAATCATTAACATAAACTTATAATGGTCATCAATCCTCACAAAATAAAAATATAGTAGTATGTTCTACGGTAGAATGGACTGTTAGAGATGTAAATGATTTTTAAAATAATTGCTTCTAGCTCTCAATGGAGTTTTATTGCTCCACTTCTAAGGTTCCTAAGCCACTTACGATCGCATAGGCCTATATCCGTACATATCAGCAGTGAAATCAGAGTGAAATTCAGCTAGATACACGATTATAAATTCTAGATTACGACATTAGGAAAACCAATAAGCAATCAATATCGTTCTGAAATTTATTTTTTAATTATGTTAATTTGAACTTACAGTGTATTTTCCTTTGAGTAATCCTATGCATAAATCAAATGAATAAAACACTAGATAGAAATGACAATGTGCTTTTACAATTAAATTGTAATTTTTACCGAAATAACAATGCGAGAGCTACAATAGTTAGGAAGCAATATTTACATAGTAATTTCCATTTCAAATACCTATTACATGAGCGTCTGTATCTCAAAGATGAGTGAAGATAGAAAGGTTTTATGAAAAGATATTGGAATTTTTCTACAAATTATTATATATACAATTTCAATACGTCTGGTGCAACAAGCCTGCATCCCCTATCCTACAAAAGAAGCGTGATGTAAAGTGGAAAAGATTCCGCACACATAGGGATTCCACGAGGCGATACTTGTATTTCCCATCCTTTTCATCTCAGATTCGATTCGGTGGTGGAATCTCAGGGGAATAACAATCTTCAATAACACATGAGAAAAGTTCAAGTGATGGAGTGGGAAGGTCAGATATGTTATACGTCTCTTATTTGTAGGTAGCTACAATGTCAAGAACACTTAAGAAACTAGTAATATAACAATGAAGTATAACTTAGTATGAAACCATATTTTCTCAATGTCATTCTCAAGAAAGGACGTACACTTACATCTCGTACTTTCTAAACTCCAGTATCGATGGCGCTTGAAGTTTAAATAGAATAGAAATAACAAAAATATAAGGAAACAAGACCTTTGTTTTGTCCTACTGATGGCAGCACAGCTTGTAAATAAGTAAATTCAATAAACATAATTCCCGTAACTAGTACATTTTAGGGTGTGAAACGAAATACTGAAAAGAGACAAATCGAACAACGAACTTGATATAACCACCCGGAAAGCATTGTCGGAAGTTAACTTTGCTATCTATGAAAGGTAGGCTTTCAACAATTAAAGTAGTCTAGCAATCTGCAGGTTTGTTTAAAGGTCATGGGACGTACCCAAACTCTTGAAAAAATCATTTGTTTCAGATGCTGGTTTAGGATGCAGATTTTAGTTAATTTATACCTCTTACCTTGGACTTCCAGTTTTAATAAACACGTTTTGCGAAGGAAATAGTTTCGATACAAGCAATTTATGTAACAAAATTATTCCGAATAAATTTTGTAAGCTCCAGTACAATCAATTATTAAAGAAAACAGAAAACTTTATCAAGAATAACGAAGAACACTGATCTTCTTAGATTTTTTTAAAATAGGGGGACACCACAGCACGTATTTCTGGTGATAGGGGTAGCATGTCAAGATGGAAGAATCGAGAAAATACAGATATGAATCACATCCAGATGAATATTAGAACGAAAGGGAAAGATGATCCAGTGTTAAAATATGACTTTAAGTGTTTGTTTCAGATGCTTTTCCTCGTTGTTCTTGTTCTGTTGGCAACTGTGGTGCTGGAAACAGAGGCCGCACCTCAGCGTTATCATCGCAGATATGGTAATGCAGGTGATCTGAACGGGCTTCTGGGAATTCTGCGCCTGAATCTTCTGGTGTAATGTGTAACACAACAAAATGTGAAATTAATGTTATTTCAGAAGAAAAATAAATAAATATATGAAAATATATAACATCTATTTTAATTATCCTTCACCTATACATGCTTTCAGACTCTATTAATGCTATTCCGGGATAAACCTCTGAAATTATGTAAGTTATTGTGCATTCGGATAAAATCATGCTTAGTTACAATTATTGTGGAGATAAATTGCAATAAGACACTTCACTCAATGTGGGGTCTATAACTATCTTCACTAATAATAAAACTTTTCATATACAACTAATGAAGGTAACCATCATTAGTAATCAACACGGAGAAAGCCTCAAGTCTTACGTTTTCAAATACAAGCTTTATTCACTCACCCAGGGATCATTATTTCTTTCTTTCTAATTAATGTTTAGATCTTATTGATTATAACACAACAAAGTAATGTAATTTACATATAAAAAAGAGCTTGGGCTATAAATATAATAAAAAAACAGTTCGTCGACCAAAATAATTCGACAGATCCCAACTAATTTTATCAATGCAATGTGCTAATGCAGAATGTCGAAGGAAAATGATTTAACGTGATCAATTCAACTAACATTTTAATTTATTTTTCGATGCTAAAAGACCCCTTGACACTATAGGTCGTTCGGCTCCTTTCCCATTCATTATGCATTTCTATGTCACGATATGAAGTCAGGGAATTTGCCTCCACGAAAGGAGATAACAGTGGGGTTGGCAAACAGAAACGGGATTAGCAACCGGCTCGGCCAACAAAACCGGTGTAAAATTGAAAAAATACGTAATTATATTATCCCTTAACCATGGACGTGAGGTCAATGTTACCACAGTAAAAACAAAAATCACTACTATTGTCTGCAAATCATCTACCACAACAATGTGTTATTTACATTATTACCTTCCCTTCTCAAGACCCTTTATCACCCATGTGTCACCCATCAGCGTTAGTGGGGCCGTGCTAGAAAACAGTTTACTTTTGTATCGGCCTGTGAGACCTCACATCCATGAATACGTAAGTTATCTTTTCAGTTTACTTTTTTGTGAATAATAATAATTGAACACCCGGAACTATAAAAAACTGTTAAGCCGAGATTTTTAAGACTACGTGATGAGAGTGAATGCTTTGAGAAAATCAATGTATTTTTCATTTCAAAGTGAAAAGTGTTGTCAATTAAGCTACTGCAATTTTCAATACAACCACTTATTATGGAGAACTGTGATTAATTTCTGGTTGGGAGTGATGTGAAAGACGATAATAAATAAGGTTTTGTACTCACTCGAGTGCACGGAATCTTTCCGATACAATACGCAACGGCTAATGACGACAGGGGGATTTTAAATCGGCCCATTCCCATTCCCATTCCCTGCCCCTAATCCTCTCCTTTTTTTCGCGATGGCAGATACAACTAAGAGTCTCTAGATTTGTTGAGAGAACATAATTATTTCAGAATAAATCTTAACCATGTTTGGTAAGGGAAATAAATTCCAGTTTGTCTATGTCCTTTGTTCACTTCAAATGACTGTATATATAATATAAAATACACTATTTCAAGCAATTTCATCCAACCCTCCTCTTAACGTGTGTTCATAGGTTAATGCTTGAATGCCAGACTTTTGACATCAAACCAATACGGATCGGACTCATCCAAGGGCTGGTTTAGACATTCGTTGTGAAACGCCTTCCAGCACCTTTCACCGCTCACCTCTGCCTGAGCGTTGTTCATGTGCTAATGCATGTTTTCGGAATTGAACTCAAACCAGTAAGAGATTGGCTCACCCAGGATTAATGTAGAACACAAATGAGGACATTCATTGTCAACATTAAATAAAGGAAAACATCAGAAGAAACCAGAAGCATCAGAAAGTTTCCGTGCACTTGAGTGTACATTAACTGTTCATTTGAAGAATATTAACATATCTTCGAAACTGTGAATTTCATTGCATTTGTGGTGCAGGGACTCAGATGTGTGCCCTGAAAACCCCCGTAAAGTAATACTGCAAGAATAATGGTTTGGTAATAAAGCATTTAGGAGTCAATTTGTTGAGTAATAATTAAAAATCACGTTTTGTAAATTTCTCATTAACTCCGAGCGGTCACTCATACCTCACGTTCATGTTAATGTAACAGAATTATCACATGGTTAAGTGATAAGATAGATGTCGGTCAATGAATAGCAGTTTGGAATACTTTAACATTCCACAACGATCGTTCATGGTTAATGACATACCACAGTTTTACAATGAATCTACAAGTAAATTGCCATAGCCGGAGATCAAACACATGTCTCATTACCTCAGTTGAAATACCTCCAAAAGTTTAGTTTACAAAAGAGCAGTCAACAGAGTTTGCAGGGAAAATGATAGTCAGAATGTGGCCATCAGTGGTCTCAATATAATTATACATTATAATGGTGGCGAGTTCTTTTGGGTTGTTTGCCTCCGTAGGCATTCCCTCATTACGTTAAAGATACTTCTTTCAGGACTTAATTTTAGAGATAGTTTCTTTAAGATAAACAAATAATGTTTTATATTATAGATTTCGTTTATATTATTGAAGTATTGGCTATAAAATTAATTTACAAAGAGGTTAGCCAAATTGCTCGTAATAAGGAATCGCCAGGTGTGAATTATATACAGGAAGACAATAGGTTGTTGCTTCGGAAAAACATGCTTTAGGACATAACTGTCGAGGGCTTGTAAAACGATTAAGTGCGGAGCATGGAGGAAGATGTTCCCTGTTCGTAAATAAGATTATATTAGTGGAATACCGTATGAACTTTGCCTATGCATTTACTGATGCTACTCAACTTGATATTCTCAACTTTTATTAAGTGCCAGATGGTACTTTATGAGATTGTGTGCGAGACGGGAAAATGTCTGTCCTTCTGTCTGTCCGTACGGTAACTCAAATACGCTTTATTGGATTTTCATGAAATTTGGTATACGCATTTATAATGTTCATGGCAAGGACCAAATCGGTTGACCGGTACCGGAGTAACGACTAATTAAAGGTCAAATTTTTTAATGGGAAATCATGACTATACTATAATGCCACGTTTCTAATCATTGAGGGCCTTGACTCCAATCCAATCAGATGTTTGCTTATTTCGTTGAACAAGTTTAAATTAGTACTGCATGTTTGCAGTTATATGCAGAAGGTATGTTACTGTGAAATAATTAGACCTAAGTACGTTAAGCTGAGTTCTTTACCAGTGTATTTTGTGAAATGTTGACATATTTTAAGAATTTCTTACACAGTGTATACGAGTATGAATTAAGGTTAAGTATCAAACTTTAGACCGTTGTTCTTTCCTGCGTAATGAATCGATCTGGAGCTTAACTCAAAGACTGATTACAAAATTAACTTATTTTCTGCATAGCATAATTGCAGTTATCACTAATTAAACAAAGGCATTCTGGCACTTTGTTACATCCGTTTACTTGATTTTATTAAATAATATTAAGAATGTTGCAAGTTAAGAATTGTACTTACTTTTAATGCACAATTTATAGACATAAGATTCCTTTGCTTAAGATTTATTGGGTGAAACCAAATAGACTGTGTAGGTTACACGTAAATTAAAAGGACTCTTCGAACTTAAATTGGCTTGACTACTGTTTAAGAATTAGATATTAATAATACTATAATATAGTCTACTCTGGAATTATAAATAGCTATATGTGTAAGGCAAAGGCCTCAAAACCTAATTCGATCCACAAAAACTGTGAAGGTGACGAACTTTCTGACGAGTTATTAATGTGAAAATTTTGAACACACAGCAGCACTCGGAGCAAGTTCTGGAACATGGCAGAATATACAATTGGCAAAGAACATTGAAGTCAAGGAAAACACTGGGGAAAACTCACTTTTGTACTTCAGACTGCAACCATAAAACAACATTTCAAGGGGTTTAACTTTTGTGCAATTCACACAACAAAGTATAATTTTAAACTATCTCCATTATTTAATAGGTTGAGAAATACTTGTATATGCGACCCATTAAAAGGACGCAGATTTGTCTCAATTCCTTAGATGTAGGTCATCATATTGTACAGATAATATGCAATTTGGAAAAGACTCAATTTATTTATTACATACATTCGCTAACGAACTATAGCTTTTATATTAAAATTTCGGGGACCTATAATTTAGGTGTGCTGCTCGCTCTTTTCTTCACAAAATTATCGTTAGGTTCGCAGGGTCAGTGAAATTATCAATAGGCCTAATCACACCACTTTCTTAAGTTGTATATCTACACTTTAACATTGTCAAGTTATGTAAATTCCTTAAATGGAAAAGATTATGAACATCCAGAGAAAAACAATGGTAGCCTATTTCAAAAGTCTCTAGATGTTTACAAAAGATTCAAGTAGTGACCTTTATTACTCCGATATTTAAGATTTATAATAAATATTAAAATTGTTTATAATCGATAAGTAAGAAATAATGAAATATTCTCAGTTGTCTGCAAGTATGTTGCATAAATATTATCGACCTTCTATTATGCTGATGAAGTATATATAATAATGAATTATTTACTCACTAAATATCTGATCTCGCTATATATAACAGAATGAATTATGTAAAATTAATTAAAAGAAGCATTCTCAACGAGCTGATAAAACCTCTTTTCCTTGGTGGTAAGTAAATATTACATATCACATGATATTACGAATCTAATGTGGTAAGTGCGTCATTGGCGAATCTAGGAAGAGTTTGAAAAGACAAGGCGAAGAAGAGTCTTTTTTACATTTCCACGATTCTCTAATGCGTTTAACGCATACTACCTTTTCTACGACAGCGATTTAGCGGATGTTAAAATGTTACTTACGTGAAATAATTAATCGCTTAGAACAACTGTTGAGGAGTTACAAGGGTAAAGTAAAAGTAAGTTAAAAGTATTGCTATTTTGATCTTGATGTCGATCGCTGTATCTTTTAAGTCTATATTAAGAAGTATAAGTAAAGACAGGTTAAATTGAAATTATAAAATTCAACAGCAAGTGTGATTTCACCTTATTCATGTCTGCAATAATAGATATATCGAAAGTTAGAGGCTTTGATATACTGACGCACGTCTGCTGTAAGTAGAAGAAAACCGCAGGTAGGTTAAGATTACCGGCACTGGGGGCAGGAAATTCGAGTTTCCACCATGATAGCTTGAACAAGAAATGAATGAAAAAAAGGCGCTATTAAACCTTTAATATTGTCCTAGTTGCTAGTTGCTATAGATTTATCATCACTAGGGTTGTATTTAAGTCAGTACAAATAGGAAGTTTATCTATCAGGAGTACCTGGGAAAAAGGTATTTAAATACTTTCACTCGCTGATTGCTTGTTATGCATCTATAAGTCGGTATAGTTCGATAAAAGACAATAACAGTTCATAGCTTCCTGATCGTGAGGTATAAACCCCAACGTTCTTGTTAATGAATCTGTAGGCCAGACTTTATAGTTTACTAAACATATGTCCTAGAAACGTAAAACGTTGTACACTTCATTAAAATTTAAACTTAAAAACAAAGTATCACTTGGTTTTTTATAGGTTTTTTAGGTATAGATTGAATAATAAAAATTGGATTCTACTTCTCCTGACAGATATCAAAATATGAACTTGAATTTTTCATGTGAGATTCCTTGATGTTTGCTTTACAAATTTACTAATGTACCTTTTTATATTGTTTATCCTTTTGTTAGAAAAATTGTATCCAGAAAAAAACTGCCCTGGGATTACACGAAATATTTTTTTTAAGAAATGAGACCTATACAGAAAATCGAATTAGACATTTTGTTGCACACGTTGTAAAGTCTAAATAGAAATAAAATAGGGATATGAACCACCCTGCAAACACAGAAGTTATATTGTACAGGATTGAAATCGTAAACCAAGTTATATTGTTTAAAGTAGGTTTAAATAATATGTACTAAATACAATGTAGGCTACCTTTTGTGGACATATAATAATGTATTATTTGTTTAAAATAATTATCACTGTTAGTGCAACATTGGTAATACAATCTACTCAAGAACAATAAACCTATAGTAGATTTTTGAGAGGCAAAACTGAATAATGGAATGGCTTAAGTTATATACTACGTTTAGGTAAAATACTGATGAAATTTATGTTACTGTAGCGTTACAGGAAGCTAAAATTGCAACCTTTTATAAAAAGTATATCAATAATTTAATTAGACAATTATTCTTAATCTAATTACTGCTAATACGCTAATTAGTGTTAAACCCTCCTGTATATGAAAAACAGTTACAAAAATATTTCCATTGTAAACACTTCTATAGCGTAATCCTGTTAGACTGAAATTATTGCTAATTTAAAGTGCTATATGAATTAGTTTTCTACCGTTGACCTACTTTCTCATCTCAACAATACTGCAGTAATAAAATACATCACTGAATATGAACGTTTATAAATGGGGTGCAAAATATCTAATTAATTTTTTTACAATTTATGCAGGTTATATTACACTCTTGTATACTTTAAGAATTGCTTGTAAACTACAGACTATATGCACTATATGTAAATAGATTGTGCCCATTGTGCTTATGTTTAAATAAATAAAAAAAATACTTGTTGGTTTTACCTAATTAGAATTATTTAGAACGATTTCTTTAAATAGCTCTAACTCAAAAACTGCAGCGTCGCTCACACTTCGTACTTTCCGAATGGTCCTTTAAATATATTAACTATAAGTATAGTAATATTGAATTTACCTGAAAAAAGTCAGAGTCTGCCTTGAAAGGGGACATGTTTGATAGCGTTTTCTGGGCGTTCTGCTGTTTTAACAAAATTCACATTACTTCAAATATAGCCAACTTTCTAAAAATTGTACTATTTTCACGTGGTTAAATGATTTAAGCTTCCTAGTTTCCATAGCTTATGGTTATGCAGAGCCTTCATACATTAATAAAGTTCCCGCACGAAATCTGTGGCGATTGCCTACGTCATTGCATTATGTTTTCGTGGGGACTGTAGCGTCGATTGGCTTGCTACCTATCTCTCTCGCACAACAGTACCTCCCTTTCTATTTGTAAAGGCCAAGCTACCTCTCTCTCTCGCACAATAGCATGTCTCTCTCTAGCGAGTAACGGTCTCATCGGCACAGATTTCGTGCGAGATCATTAAAAGCGTGAAAAGATATAACGTGTTCGCAATTTTCGCTGCCATCGGCCATACAGGAAGGAAAACAGTAGTTTTGTATTAACCTTGTTCTCTATAAACAAAAATCAGTTGTAATTTCCGCTCTTATTTAGATTGTTATGTCAGCTATTCCAGTGTTTAACAAATCTCGATGTTTTGTTTTTCGTCCCTGAGTATTATTTCCTATTCTGTTCAAAGCTATAAATGGAAGGAACTTGTTTGCAAGCTTCAAACGAGGATTAATACCTCACAAGGTAGTGTAAGATAGGATTTCTCAATATTGCAGGTAAAAGCAAGTAAAGAAATACATTTTTCATGTCAGTTTTATGTGTGTTAAAATACGTGATGTTCCTGTTGAGCTCGATTAATAAAATAATATAAAATGGATAATTGATACCATCAGCTCAAGAACCTTTATTTTATGCCTCGTCTTTCCACACACTTGTATCATCTTCAGAACATCCTGTTATGCAGTCATAGGTGAATTTTAATTAGAAAGTAAAATGGCATCGTCTTCTAGTCTTGTCATTGTGATAAATAAATTTAAAACTTTAAAAAGTTGATTAAAACGCCAATACTGACAAATCTCCCTCCCAACTTCCTCCTTCTTATTCTTGAAAGCTAAGGTATCATGTGTCAGCTCGCTATAATTATGTGGTCTCAAGGTAAAAGTTCATAAGTAATATACTGTACCTTCGTTTTAAGATAAGGTTTTTGTTATTGAGGCACTTTTGACGAATGCTAATTAGAAAAAAATTATTTGTATTTGATGTAATTGTGTTTAAATACAAATTATAATTGACTTGTAGCTTACGAGAACAAAATCTATTTAAGTATTTTTAAACAATTATGAAGATTCCTACTGTTTTTCTTAAGGAGGAATCATTTTACGTAAGTCGTTTTACTTCAATAAAATATACTTAGATAAATTTCTCATATATATTTTACCTAACTCAAATTGGCGAAAAATTGATCTAAGAATAACAACAGAATTTCAGCCTATACATATCCCATATCACAAACTATCAATAATTATGAAACTGCAATTTTCGTAATAAAACCAACTTTGCTCTTTCCTTTGAAGGCACTGAATATAAAATGTACTTATTTCAGTTTTCACATTGTAGTTCATTGATAGTGTTCGAGTGTAAGTTCCATGCATAAGTAATAAAAATAATTTTAAAGATCTTGTCAAAAGCCATGTTTCAGTTAGAATGTAATGCATGACAAGGGTAAGGAATAACGACCAAGGTCTCCAAACAATGCATTTTTTGTTTTAACCTTCATGCACGGGAATGCCTTACGCACGTGACTGAAGTGCGTTATCAAATTTGCATAGTTAACCTGACGATGGATTACTGTACCTAAACATTACTGTTATGCAAATCCAACAACATATGCACTAAAATCGTTTTCAACACGAACTACAAAAACAATTTATAACAATACATTGTTTCTCTTCCCTGAAATTGTTAAAATTTGGCTTCCCTGTTTATAAAACAGATCTTTAAATAGCGTAGTCATCAATACAATCAAGGTAGTCGATTTGAAGGACTCATTGAGTAGCTTACCTAACCTAGGAAAACAAGCAGAGACCATGAAGGTGAGTATAAATGAAACAGTTTATCTTCCAGTAACATATAAACAACTTATTCTCAAGGAATGTTAGGTACTATATCGAACTTCAAAGTGATGGATTAGTTGGAAGATCTGCAGATTTGGTACTAGGAAGTTTAGGTCATTTTATAATTTTGATACAAACGGAAATATACATACAATTCCACGCCTTACTTATGGCAATATGAGTTTCTTTTAAACTTATAACTTATAGGGAAAATGTAATATATCGCCTTTCAATGAGTAGTTCAATGTAGTTCAATAACAGCCAAAAATTGCTTAAGGGATACTTTATGGTTCCTTAAATTAGCCTGCTATGGAGGACTCATGCTCATATCAAATTTAGTCCAATTTTTAAATTATTTTACTGAAAATTGTTTTAAAACTGAATCTTTATTCCTATGCAGGATGTACTGTCCTTAATAACTATATTTTTCAGATTTGTATTGCAAGTATTTAAGAAAAATTAAAATTGAACGTTATGGGCGTCTTGAGCCCCCCCCCCCCATACTGCGTAAGGTTAAGCTGGCGTGAATTACAATGTGAATGTATGTGAATTATGGAATATTTATTGATGAACGAAATAAAGGCGTGTTTAATAGAAATATATGGAGATTGTTTATGTGATATTTCTGTACAATGTATTTTTATATGTTTTTATGATTCTGTAACTGAGCGTATGTGCATAAAGAAAAATCGATGTTTAGATCAGGTCTACTAAGTACTATCTCAATAAACAGCTGCCTGTATTGCAAGAGCTATGACAAAGCATTCAAAAGTATCGCTCACAACTAAAGCTAACTTTGCAAGACCTGGTATGTAGGCCTACTGTATTAATGGGCTTTATAAAATAATAAATAACTTGATGCAAAGAATCATTACTGGTTTCCTGAATTCGGAAGTACGATCCTGTTTAACATCAGACAATATGATGTAGCTTTTAATTATTTTTTAAAGCAATTAGGTACAGGCTAAGTTCATTCCCTTCAAGAGGAAATTTAATATGCGCTGGTCTTACGATCAAGGGTTACTGCCTACATGTCTTAATTATTTTTATATTCTGTGCTAGGGGAATAGTCAAATACCGTAACTAAATGTAATAAGTGCGAGATGAAAATAAACAATGAAACACATCTTGACGGCCTCAATGCGGCTTAGTTTTGACGGCCTATAAAACAAACACTAGGTCCAACTAAAAGTACAAATTTTATTCTATGACGACTAATCTGAAACCACTCTTCAGTACGTTAGGGTTGGCATTAGAAGAAAAATTTCCAGCAATCCGCATAGGATCTTTTTTGGCAGCATACAGCCTACACAGTGTAAGCAGTTTTTCTCCAAGATGAATATCGTGAAGTCAAAATAGAGGAACAGACTTTCCTAAGCTCTCTTAAAGAACTGAATTAGAGTCTTTTCTTCCAATATTAAAGCCGATATTGACAATTTAGTGACAAAGAAACAATGTCAGATCTCATATTAAATTCAAGAATGTTACTTGGCTTTGTGTTATTAACATTGCAAAGCAGAAGACAAAACATAAAATACACAAGTAGGCCTATAATCTTAAGTAATATCTACAGTCATTGTAATGTAATTATTGCGATATATTTGCCTTGCGTATCATGTTAATAATAAATAAATATAGTATTTCATTAAAAAAGGCCCTTTAGTTTAAAAATGTTGGAGACCACTGGTATAGAATAATTAGAAGTGTTTCAGCACAGCATTAGAAACTGTATAACAAGATAATATTATAATCTTATCGTTTCTGAAGAAACATATATAGAGATCGTGAGAGAAATAGATATTAAAATGTGTAAGTATTCATAATTGAGATGAATTCCATTATAATAGGATTGATGGTGCTTGGATAATATGTAAAATGATATTTTAAAACTATGGTATCGCTCAAATTATTGTAAATAAACGTGTGGGTCTAGTAACACGCAACGTGCTCGTGCCAGAAAGATGTAAACAATAACATACAATAGTATGAGATGACATATAAATTATACACTGAAGTTGAAAGATGCAGTATTCATCTTAGAACAACACAAACGTCATGCCACACAAGGTAGGTGTATAAAATATTAACATTTTACCAAATTGATCTTATTTAAACCATCAACTCTTTCAACGGAGTTAACTTACGGGAGTTCCCTTTGCAATCACCATCTTTCTGAATTTACGAAGGAGATTATTAATATACATCATTTTAATACTTAGAATCAGCTAGTTTTATGAACACGAAGTCAAAATATTTTATTCAATAATTATTAAACAAGTATTCAATTAATAATAATAATGTATTAATATTAACTCACAACAATCTAAATTCCATTATAATTTAATCTGATGTCTTATTGCAGTAATCAATACAATAGTATATTGCGATACAAGAGCCGTAAGGCACGTTTACGGGTCGAGGAAACAGATTGAAAACCCGAGGCGCAGCCGAGGGTTTTTAAGTTTTCGAGACCCGTAAATGCCTTTACGGCCCGTGTGTTGCATGCTATTTTTTGCACGACGGTTACTTATATCAATTTAATTATATTAATTGTGATATTACCTGAAAATATTATGTGTATACATTCTTGAAGAGAGATGTTTATTTCAGAAAGTGATTCGCATGTGTTTGTTGTTATGGGAACCGAATATTTGTCCTGGGGGCCTTGTTCATAAAGGCATGTATTATGAAGTGTATCGTAATGAATTATGACGTAGCGCAAGGACCGTAAGTAATTTAACCTCATCGCAACGGCCTTAGCAACACGATTGTGTGGGAATGTCAACTTACGATCCATGTAAACAACTTTCGTAAGTAACACTTACTAGCTAAGGAGTGCAAAAATAATATTTCAAACTCCCATAATGAAGATTTCATCAAAATACCTACAACAGTAAATACAATACATATTCCCATGTCTTCCCGATACATTGGTATAGCTGAATTACTCGATTATGGACGCCACGACTTTAATGTGAGATAGTCTACAACTCTGCACAATTCACTAGCAATTTACAGTGCACGTGAGTCAAGTTATTCTTAAGTTTTGAATGTTTATACATGGGACTGTTAGGTTCGCTAAGCATGTTCTACTAGGAAGAGTGTATCACGTGAAATTGAAAAAGTTCCATACTGCTCTTATAACCAAGGCAAGATCAAATAAATTATCTCCGATTTATATTCTACACGTAAATGACCACCAGTGATGTTTATGAATGCAAATAAATCATAGGTGCTGATTTGTAATATTTATTGAGGGTGCTCATTCACAAAAGGAAATCGTATTCAAATTTAATACAGTTTATGATGAAAGTCCTTCATTACAGCAAACAATATTATTAATTACTAAACATAACAACCTGTTCATATTCTGTTTAATCAATAATAAGTGATTGTATTATTAACAACACTATCATTGTTCTTGACGATTACTAGAATTACTATAATTATTATTTTGGGGAGTGCTGAAAATGCAAATCACCCCTGAAATAAATTGTATTTTAATCTTCTTCGTGTAGACTGCACTAGAAGAACTCGAGCCACGCACTGATTATGCCGTGGAGTGACTGTCCATACACAGTGACGTCATGCTGGGTACTTGTCACGAGCCTTCAATCCCTATAAGAACTTCGAAAACTGCAACTTATTCTTATACATAAAGGGAATAAGCAATTTGATTGCAATCACTTTACGTGAGGGATATTAAGGCTATATGGAATAAAAACGATCCTTATAAATTTTTTCCAACTGTGATAGTCTTCCTGTAAAAAAAATTGGAACTGCGGCAACATCGCACGGCCAAAACTCTCGCAATTCCCACATACTGCAGGCAGTGCACATTTCTGCATGCTCGAAGTGAGGGCCGCTGGTTTGGGTACATCTGAATTTAGTCCGTATCATTATTTCGATCAATAACATATTTTCTAAACAGCTTGAATTTCTAGCATAAGACACACGAAGTAAAAGTAGTGCATTATGACAGTGCTAAAACTCCAGTGTAATCAACTTTCGTTTTAATCACATGAAATTTACGCCTTTTTAAATTCTCACGGTGGTGGCAAAAATCATCATTCTTGGTGGCTGAAAAGCGTTGTCGTTGTTGGCAGTCATGCGCAGAAATGGCAGGGCAATATGGCTACCCGGTATGTAATTAGTTAGAATAACGCTCATATTTTTCATTACTTCACAAATATTAACGAATGTGTAAAATATGTATACGATACACACTGTAAAAAGATTATTTGTTCGTAAGAATACTACAGTCACCCTTAAGAGCTTCTTTCGCAAACATACTTATTGGCAAAATAAAATATCTTTTACCACTTGTACCATAAATATTTTTTTAGTTCACCGAGTTGGATGAAACCTCTGCTGTTCCCTAAGAGCGTAAGGGGGATATTCAGTGCGAATTTTTTCCGTGGTGAGTCAGTCTCATGCCTAATACTTAAACTAAAGAGGGCACAAACACTCAGTCCTGAACTCGACCGGGAATCGAACTCGAACGCCCGAAGCAGAAGCAGAAGCGCTGCAGATTCAAGCTACGGCGGAGGACAATCCTATATTAAAACATCAAATATAAATGCTGTTGATTCAGTGCATAAAAAAGCTTATTTATTTTTCTATATACCATGCGTAAACCCATTTTTAAAAAATCCGATGTGACACTTAAGTTCTTCTAACCAAATAAAACAGTTTTTCTCTTACTTGATAGTATAATACGATATATTGTGTATGACATTCCTTTCGTGTAAATTTGTTGTAAAAATGGAGAGAAAGTCGTTACCACGTTTCAAATTGCATCCCCGAAAGATACACAGTAAAATTAAAAATTAACTTGAATTCTTATGGAATAACTTTCAGATAAAAAACGGTAATTCAAGCCTTTTTGGGCTAAAATTGGTTCTTGTTTTATCGTTCAGATATAATAGGCCTACCTGTACAGGTATTCGTGGTAGTTCTAAGTAAACTAGAAATTATTATGTAGAAAAATCGTAAGATAAATAAAAACATTATATTAGACACTTTTTTAAATCCCATATTGGAATATATGCCAGATATTACATAGGCCTATAGATATGTACAGGTAGGGGAAAAAAAGTGGACCGACTAAAATATCTAAGTTGCCGATATGAGCGACTGCGCATGCCTAGCGGCATTCACAGGATAACAGGGAATGTATTGAAATTTGTTCTACAGAGTGGACCAAAAGTCGCGATCGGATAATGTTTATATTGAAATAACTCATTTTCCGAAACAGAAAAGTAATTAAAAACTATTCCTAGACTGAGAGGAATATTTACCCCCTTCATATACCTTTTGTAGCATTAGTTTGTCAATTTTCCGATAGAGCAAGGACATTGTTATGTTTTAGTGACAAGCCAGATTTTTCTTGCGCGCGGGTTTATTAGGCAATTCTTGTCGATGTGTTATGTGTTAGGCCTATGTTTGTGTTTAAGCAATGGCGGATGCAAGCAAATATACGATTGAGGAACGTCTCATTGTTAGTGTGTGGGTTCTGACGAAACGTACGAAGAAATCAGAAGAGAACTGCTTTCTTCGTTTCAATAAAGCAGCTCCCACTGAAGCCAAACTGCGAAAACTGGAAAATAATACTTTCTCACCAGGCTCTGTATTGGATGCAAAAAGCATCGGAAAACCTAAAAAATATTGCGGCGATGATGTCAGTAATCGTCTGAGTGAATCATTGGAGCGTTCACCGATGAAATCAACAAGGAAGCGATCGGCAGAAATGCAGTTCTCAAGAACTTCGTTGTGCGACAACTGGCTGTGGTCCTACTTAAAAGAAAATCTTGGAAAGATTCGGATGGATTCTGTTGAACAACTGAAGAGAGAGATCATCCATATCTTCAGAACGATCACTCCCGAAATGCTGAGGCGGGCAAGCAGAAGGACATGGCGGCGCATTCAACCGTGCGCGGAAAACGATGGTGCACATACCGAAACTTTGGATGTTTAACAATGACGCTGACAGGCCCAGGGAAGTTTATTTTACCATATTTCCATTCCTCAATACTTGCTACTTCAATAAATAAAGTTTTTACGTCAATTGTGGCATTTTATTATTGCATAAACTAACATACAAAATATCCGATCGCGACTTCTGGTCCACCCTGTAGATAATATAGACAACAATTAAAAAATAATTTCACGTAATTTGCATTGCTTGTAAAACAAACGTTTTCGTTACATCTCTTTAACATGTATTTACTTATCACAAGGCTCTGAAATCAGCTACAAGAGTCGGTCCGCTTTTTTTCCCCTACCTGTATACTGTTGATCTTTATATGCCTATTGGAGTCCTGTTGTTTTACACACTTTCGAAACGCCTATTATAGTTTTATCACAATTCCTGCCTACAAATTAACAGTTTTGAAAATGCATTGAATTTCCGCCACAATCTGTTAACTTGCTAAATTCGAATTAGGGGAAACCTCCATCACTATATTAGAGTAGAATATCATAACACGAATGTAAAACATTATTTCTAATCTGAACTGATCAACTCGACCGTTATTCAGGCAATATGTCATAATTTCATATGCACGACGTATCTAATTAGTGGTACTTAGGAATATTGTTGCCGTGGATCGTAACTTGACATTCCCACACGCAATCTAGTTGCTATGAAAACAAAAGAAATCTCAGTGCTGTAAAAAAGACAAAACGCACACGTGCCGTAACTAAACCCATCATAATACAAGCCTTTATGGAAGACCGGAAAAAATCCCCCCAGTTTGTGGCGGCTTTAACAGGACAAATATTCAGTCCCCATAACAACCAACACATGCGAATCACTTTCTGAAATATAACATCTATCTTCAATAATGTATATACATAATATTTTCAGCTAATATCTCAATTAATATAATTAAATTGATATAAATAATCATCGTGCAAAAAATAGCATGCAATACTCGTTCCGTAAGAGCATAACGGATCTCGGAAATTGAAAAAACGAGGCGCTTGCGAAAACTCTTTCCTCGATCCGTATGCACCGCTTACAGAACTAGTATCGCAATTACTATTACAACCTAGCTCTGCAGTACTATTAACATGTAGAACGTTGTCTTACACTGGCAATAGTATATTGCGATACATGTGCCGTAAGCGATGCATACGGATCGAGGAAAAAGTTTTAAAAAACGAGGCGCTCGCGCCGAGTTTTTTCAATTTTCCGAGATCCGTTATGCGCTTACGGCACGAGTATTGCATGCTATTTTTTGCACGATCATTATTTATATCAGTTTATTAAAATTAATTGAGATATTACCTGAAAATATTATGTATATACATTATTGAAGATAGATGTTTATTTCAGAAAGTGATTCGCATTGTTGTTTATGGGAACGGAATATTTGTCCTGGGGCCTTGTCCATCAGGCTTGTATTATGAGGTGTGGCGAACAGGTTTCTTCTACGCGTCCTCTTTCATGGTATTTTTCCACTACTACCAATACTACTAGAAATTGCACACAGTAGTCACTAGCCAAAGGGTTTCTCTAAAATCTCGTTGCTTTCTGCGCAATGAGTGAACGATAGGTAAAAGATGCAAGCAACGGAGTCTGATATCACTGTGTCACCTCTTTTTTTAATTCATTTGACCCCCTGAGACCCCTGACTGTGTCTCATAATTTGTCTTAGTGACTTGAGAGAAATTTCTCGACAGAATCACCAGCCAGATAAGTTTGGACCGAACGGGATACTAACCTACAACTATACAGTTCTAGTCTGACTCCCTATCCCCTCAGTCACTGGGGATGTTATTCTTTTACCTGACAAAATTAAATAATTGAACTACGAAAGAGAATAATTAGACATTTATCATTATTAACTTGGGATTGTCTTCAATCTTCACAAAAAAATTCAACCCAAACAGATTCCAAGTGTACCCTCGTATGGTTGTATATAAAACGTTTAATGTTCACCCTATCAATAATATTCAAGAATTTGCTTTATATTAAATTTTTAAGGATAATAATTAATAAATTTTGAATTATAGCTACGTAACTTACCATGTATTTTTAAAAATTAGCTACATGGTAAAAAAGGACACACACTTTAATTTTGTTCAGTTTGGTATAGATTGCATACATCCACCCCAATATGCGCCATAAATAACGCTTCATGGAGAGTGAATCTTGTAAACTTACATTATTCACAGATGTATTAGGATTTGTTTCGTTGAGGTCTGTAAGCTGCCGTGTGGGTGCTGCATTTAAAGAGAAGCATGTATCGATGTAATCGATCTTGCATATTATGACAGTGATTGATTTCCCACATTGTAAATTCAGGATATCCTTACAAAATGCGATTTATGACTCATACTATACATGTAGGTCTAATTTTATTAGGACCTAGGTCACCATCAAGGTCAGAGTAATTATCAGTAAATAAACTGCCATAATATTGTTCTATATCATTTTGGTGTTATAATCATATTATCAATATTTTCAGGTGCTGCTAGTTCCACTGTTGGCAGTCCTAGGCCTCACCAGTGCTCAGAATTTGCTGGGATCACTGCTAGGAGGTGGTGGAGGTGGTGGAGGTCTCGGAGGTGGAGGCCTTGGAGGAGGTGGAGGACTTGGAGAAGGCCTTGGAGGATTAGAAGGATTAGGAACGCCAAGAATCATCCCGACGAGTCTCCGACTTATATTCCCAATCCCCCTTTCCCCTCCCCAGGGAGGCCTAGGTGGACTTGGAGGTTTGGGAGGTCTTGGCGGTCTTGGAGGGCTCGGAGGCCTGGGAGGATTAGGAGGACTTGGTGGTTTGGGAGGTCTTGGAGGATTGGGAGGAGGCTATCCTTTACCTTTGAACGGTTTAGGTGGCAGCAATGAAGATCCAGGGAGTTTATTGGGTTTACTCGAACCCGAAGGTGACGGATTAGGAAGTAATCTTCCTCCAATCTACCCTCATCATCCTTGGTATCCTTCTCCACATCATTATAATTTGCAAAACATGGCATACAACTTCCATACACAGAACTGGGCGAATAACATTAATTCTCCTCTGCCTGTAAACAACTTTAATACACAACCAAGTTTTCCTCTTGGTGGGTTGCTTGGAGGTCAAAATCCATCTTCGTCGTTTCCAGGAAACAACATTGCTGGCAACAACTTAGGAGGAAACATCGAGGGGGAGAATGGTGAGGATCCTGGTGAGGGCAATGGGGGCGGTCTTCTTACAGGACTTCTTGGTGGACTTGGTGGCCTAGGAGGTCTCGGTGGCTTAGGTGGGTTAGGTGGCGCAGGTGGTCTTGGAGGTCTAGGCGGCCTAGGTGGTTTAGGTGGTGGTGGTGGTGGTGATGGCGCAGCACCTGTTCCTTTTCCTGTTCCTGTTGCTAGTGGTGAAGATCTCTTACCTGGACTCTTAGGTTTACTTAGGTTAAATTTGGTAGTTTGATCAAATAAATATTTCGGGAAGATGTGTAGATATATACGTGTTCCTAAGTACTGTGAGACTAGCATTCAAGCCCAATATTGAGTGGTAAAGAAATACGTATACTTTTTTTTTAATTTTGAACTAACGATAATAAGAAAGATGTGCTTCATAGAACGGACACGAACGCAAGAGAGGAAAACATCTTCTGAAAAAATGGGACAATTTTCATTCATTGTATTTACTTGGGAAAGAGAATGATTTAGAAACCCTCGGTTCAAGTATAAGAAGAATATTATATTTTGTTAAATGATTCTGGTGGGTAGTAAGAGTTTCATGGCAGTGGCATCTTATATTGAGAAAAGAAAGTTGATCCAAAGACACGGTATGAGTGATATGAGTGGTTTTACTTCTAGGAGGTCACGACTACAGCTTGGATTTCAGATAACTTCGACTCAAGAACGATTGTATAAATGTTATAATTTATAAGCAAAATCATTGCTTTGTGTAAATCTTTGCCAAGTATTGACGACGGATATGTTTAGATATACATAATATAATTCTGTTGTGTAATTGCATTATACTTTTATAAGTAGATATTTTATACATATTCTGTGTTTAAACAGCTAATTAAATTTTGGACGTTTAATCGAGTGACGCATTGTTAATATTGAAACTATAAACTTTTCAATTTGTACACTCTGTGTAGGCTTTATGTTCAGGGAGAACCATTCCAATTTCAATAATACTTTACTAATTATGGTGTGCTACAATCTGACCCAGTTTTGTGAAAATAATATGGCTGTTACTTTCATAATTATTTGTACTTTTAGAAATAATAAAATTCAAATTAAAATTAAAATGATTCACTTCAACTTAATTTTCAAGGCAAAGAGTGTGACAAATTAATTATGTTAGTGCACAGCGTTTATTTTTAATTCGATTTAGTCATCCTAGTTGTATAATACATGGAATGTTAAAAAAATCCGCAAGGCATAGTTTTCAAATAATTATGTTGTTCGGGAATGAGGTCATATGTATTTCTACAATTTCTTTCCTTAAAGTAAACATGAGTACATGTGTACACAATTATCATTATACATATTTTATTTATTTTACCTTTTCATTTACATAATAAGCAACATAACGCTGATTTATTTATACATAAAAATATTGTAATAAAACAGATTATATTATGAAAACCAGGAAGCACATTATTCGTGAACCTCACTGTACATTCCTTATTATATTCAATCAAGTTTCCCAAAATAGCCTTCAATCTGAACCTTCTTAGTTATGACACCTATTTCTCCAAAAATAAGATACAACTACATTAGTAGTATAATGGTGTCTGAGAACACTGATAAAGATCTCGCACGAAATCTGTGCCGATGAGACCGTTACTCTCTAGAGAGAGACATGCTATTGTGCTAGAGAGAGAGGTAGGTTGGCCTTTACAAATAGAAAGGGAGGTACTGTTGTACGAGAGAGATAGGTAGCAGGCCTATCGACGCTATAGTCCCCACGAAAACGTAATGCAATGTCTTAGTCAATAGGCACAGATTTCGTGCGGGATCTATATATGCCATATAAGTTCTGATAAGAATAGGATCAAATTGTCAATTTCATCTACCTCGGTTATGGCCATTTAGATAACACCTAGCCGTTAACTATGCATTTTCATGTATTTACGTTTCATCCAGACCGGTCACTAGTTAAAGGGCACTAACCGGGAGAAATTAACTAACAAGTCCTAAGCGTGTGTATGGACTTCTTATGATTAGAAACTATCCCGCGTCACCAAGAAATAGACTTCTGATGGCACTATCGTTTTATACAATAAGGATATTTCCAAGACTTAATTGGTAATGTAAAAAAAAAACAGGTGAAATGACAGCTTGTAGAATATACCAGTATTCGTAGTAGGCCTAATAACATTGTTAGTTCCTAGATTTATAAAGCCTCCTTCCTCTCAATGTGTACTGTATCACTAGATCAATAGTATAGTATAGTATAGTCCTAAAATTTTAAAAATATTACTATATCTTTTTCATTTTTCTTATATTATCCCCGATTATTGCAATAAAACTTTACCTACTAGGAAAGGTGAAGTCAGACTGAAATATTCAATGCCATAGCCGGGATTTGAACCATCTTAGCCTACACACGGTCAGTGTGAAATAATTATCATTCCTTTACCTATTAGGTTTACTCCCATACAATTTGACAACATTATTACATTACGCTTCGAAAATATCACCAACAAATAAGACGTTATCGTCTAAATATTACCTACAGTATACTGCTAACGAATTGTTCCGCAGAGAAATAATGGCGAGATGAGCAGGCTGCAGTTAACCGTGCATTTATTTGTGGAGGGTTCATACCCGGAAATCTGGGCTGAATCAATAATTCACCCTATATATAAAAATAAGGGGGCAATTGGATCTCCAGACTCCTATAGGGGCGTGGCATTATTGCCAACAATGGGTAAAATTTATTGTAAAGTTATATATGAAAGAATCAGGGGATGGGTTAATCGGCACGGGACAATTTCGCAATTTCAAATGGGGTTTATGGAGGGTCGCAGCACAGTCGATAATATATTCATTCTGGATTCAATGAAGCAGAAACAATTATCACAAAAAGGGGGGAAACTTCATTGTGCCTTCGTGGACTTTCGCAAGGCTTTCGACACTGTGGATAGAAATGCACTCTGGTATAAACTATGGATGAAAGGATTGTCGGGTAAAATGCTTAGAGCCTTGCAAGCAATATATAGGAATGTGGAATTTTGTGTCAAGTACGACACAGACAGAGTATCTGAGAGCGTCGTCAGTCACCGAGGTGTAAAGCAGGGCTGCATACTCTCCCCTTTACTCTTTAATCTGTTTATTGATGATATAGTGGATGTTATGCAAGGGGAAAACATGGACGCACCAATTATGGAGGAAGTAGCTATCCCAGTATTGTTGTACGCAGACGATTTGACTTTATGCTCTAGAACGATAAACGGTTTACAGAGAGGACTGGACAAGCTTGAAATATACGCAAAGGAATGGGGAATGACGGTGAATATAGAGAAGACTAAGACTATGACTTTCAAGAACGGCTGTGTCTACAGCAAACTAGAGACTTGGACATATAATGGAAGGACGCTTGACAATGTGAAAAGTTTTGTGTACTTGGGTGTGACAATGACGATGAACGGGAAGTGGAATAAGCATATCGATGTGACGAAACACAGGGGTAGGGTAAAAGCTATGGAGACACTGAAGATACGCAACAAAATTCCGGAAATCTCTCTCAACTTGTTAGATACGGTGTATAATGCAGTAGTCAAATCAACAATTACATACGGGGCAGAGATTTGGGGGTGGGAACGAACAGAAAAACTTAACCAAGTGCAAAGTGGTTTCTTGAAACAGATAGTGGGGGTGGGGAAAGGAACGGCTAATAGTGGCATTCTAAGGGAATTTGGGAGCCACAGGGTATCAATAGATTGCAGGATAAAGGCACTCAAATACTACCTGAAGATTATGCATGGAGAGCAATCTCTTATCAGGGCAATATGTTATAGGGAACAGCTGAAGTTGAGAGGCCAAATAACGTGGGCGGGAAGAATACGCAGAGGCTTGGAAGAAATAGGCATGGGATGTATAAACGAAAGAGGCAGGAGGAACAAACGAAATGTTTGGCGGAAAGTCAGGAATCGTCTAAGAGATATTGACAGGCAAATAACGGAAGGGGAATGTAGGAACAAGGTTGCTCTGGAGATCCAATCAATGATTAAAACCAACTGGGGAACAGAAAGATATCTATATGAGGGGAGCGCTGAAAGCAGGACGGGTTTAGCCTGGTTTCGTCTAGGAGCCTGGAAATCGCTGAAACGCGTCAATGCAGAAGGAACCAGAATATGTCCACTATGTGACAAGGATGAGACAGCACAGCATATTCTCTCGGAATGTGAAGTCACTGAGATACTAAGGCAACGATATCTGCCAGACTCTTTTGTTGTCTCTAGAAGAGGTCATATGGCCATATTCGAGCTGTTGAGTGACACAAAATTTTCTGAAGGGGTGGGTAAATTCATGTCTAAAGTCCGACAGCTCAGGGTGGAAAAGGATGGGAGGGAGGGGCAGGGGGAGTAATCTTTTTCTATGTATTATTATGTGTTATATTGTATTACTATTGTATTATTACTGTATTATTATTGTCATATACGACTTTTTGTCTTCTTTCTTTTCTTCATCTTTATATAGCATTATTATATAAGTTATAGTATTATATTGTTTTGTATTATTGTTACTTTCTCTTCTTTTGTTTGTTTTTGTCTTGTGCATATTAAAAGCACGAACGGCCGTCTAGGCCCGTGCGTTGGATTTATTCTATGGATAATGTATCTAACATGTATATAAGAATAAAGATGCACCTTACCATACCATACCATACCATTATTAACCGGGCCAAATCGTCAGTTCAACGGCTTTCTGTCTAATCATGGTTATTGTGGTCAAATAATCGGGAATCCTAACCTCGGCCATAATATGTGCTAGTTTTACCGGAAGAAACCAATCTAGATATTGAAACAAAAGAAACAGTCGTTGATGGCAATGGCAATCAATGTCTTAGTGGGATAGGATGGACTTGATATACCCTAAAATACCACATTGCTTAGCTTTTTTACAATTTAAAAATTACAATGCAGAGATGAACCTATTTGTCCTCTCCAAACCTTGCTATTAAAACCTAATGATTTCTTAGAAAAAGAGATCGGCCGCAAAAGCTCTGTACACAAATTCTGACCAGTCGCAAACATAACGGCCGAAACTGGAACGTTATGTATGATGGAACCACCAAAATATGCTGGATTGAAAAGTTTGTAGACGAGTCTGAAAACGTATAATAAACAATAGCCTAATCCCGGCACTCGGCACTCTTTCAGAAACAAGGAAGAAAGTTATGTTATTTAATAGATCGCTGATATAGGCATTGCACCATACATTTGTTTAGAATAAAGTGACATAAATCACATATATTTCATGAATAGCTGAAAAAATAAATCAAGTTTTTTTTCTTCAATATTCATCCAAAACTGTGAAATTCAATTAAAAACCGTAGCCGTGTATCTTACATCACGTCTTTTTTATTTTTCCACAACTCTCAAAGATAAACTAATGTTTCTATATTGATATAATATTGTATTATTCAAGTCATTATAGGCCTAAATTGGAACCAATCAAAAGGTTAGAAATAAGCGAAATAAAACTGTTCGTTCAGCTTAAAATAGAATGGCACACAGCATTATTGTAAAACATTAAGATTCCGATACAACCCAGAATTTTGGCGAGAAATCTTTAGTACTTAATCGATAAATATACCAAAACAGGTATATAAAAGAATACGGATATAATTTTTTTAATTAATCTGCATGACAGTTAATTTTATGGAAACCTATTTTGAAAGATGGCAAATATTTATGATTAATACTGACGACCTGAGACAGGATTACTTTGTTTAGACGAATGAAGTAAGAAATTTTAAGTTGTGTTAAATATGTAGTTTCGAAACCTATATATGAAGATGGTTTTCAACTTCTTGTTAAAAAACATGTTTATTCAAGACAATAAGTATGGAGTGTATTAATTCTAGGTAGTCAATATTATATTCGTTGCACAAGAAGACTTAAAAACTAAATTTTCTGACAGTTTCTACAGTTTTCTTGAGAAAACTATGAAGCTGGCGTTGAATTCATCCCTTATTCTTTGACTGATTTAAACATGAAAGAAAATACACACCATGTTTCATAACAGCTCAGGACGTACTAAGGAAATAAAATACAATACATGTAAGACTATAAAAAGGAAAACCGGTGGTTTTATATAAATATTTAATTCAGACAAGTCCCTCGAACTTTACGAATCCAAAACACACTTCTAGAACATATAAATGTGACATACTGTGTGTATATGGTTCTATTATGCCCCTGCAATAAAACTTGTGGCGAAGAATTCATGGAGTTGGGGCAGGGAACATGAAAATTAGGTAAATCGAAAGATAAAAATAGGGAGCCTCTCCGGATAGGTGATCAGCTCACAAGAATATCCTTAGGCACAAGGACAAAGACCGACCCTAGCGAAGTCAAATTCTGTGGGTGAATACGAGTCCTCGATTCGTTCTCCATGATTTATGGCGCTTACTGATGGGATGTATATAATCTACGATATAGTAAACTGACGAAAGTTGACTCATATTGCTTTCTGATTGTGAACAGTATTTTCTTCAATTTAATGATTTTTCGAGTTTTCAGCATGTACAAACATTTGTCAATTTCAATATTATTTGTTAGTCCCTGAGTTTAGCTTCAGAGGAGGCAGATATATGTAGAGTGCATTTGATAACGTATGTTGACCGCAAGCATTCGAGAGGCTAAGGAACATAGGATGTCCGCAGAACCATAAAGCAAGCATGCAGAATTACAATGCAATTACCTATACAAAGCAATATACCGCCGCCGACGGTTGGGCACCCTACATTAAACACAAGAACAAAAAACACATCTCCGCACAGCGACATGCTCTCATCAAAATTACGAAAGCGTACGCAACAGCGTCCACAGCATGCCTTCCAGTAGTAGCATGAGTGCTCCCAATTAGCCTTTGTGATTGGTTTCCATTACTACTGTACACACGATCCAGTTTGATGATTTGTAGAAATTTGGACCAAAGGATCATGGGATATCAGTAAAAGAAGACAGACTTTGAATGTACAGCAATACTATTTATAAGATTATTACACCGGCATAAACGTTGAGGTGCTCTGGAAATTGTCATACCGCCCCATATTCCTACTCCCGATAATGGGAAAAACATTTGAAGACCTTATCTTAACTAAGATCGATGAACGGGGATGCGATTTGGCAGAAAATGTGGCCATGTCGATTATATGTTTTTTTTTTCTTCTTTCTTCAGATGAACAGCTGACAATATATTGGACCAGTAATATTTGTATAGAAGATTACTTGATGCAACGTTTTGAAGAAAAAAATTGGATCGTGGGACATCGGTTATGTAACACCCATAAATTTATATATCCTAATGATGGGCAATAAAAGTTTTGCTCTTCAAATTCTGATAAATAATAAGAGGGCATAGTGCAGAGGGCCTATTTAAGCGTGTGAATTTCAATTTTAGCCTATTGCATAGGTGAAATGATCGCCTCGCAAAACTTGGGAGTCTGAGACTGTACAAAGGTTGGCTGACTTATAAGTAACTACCCTTCAAATAAAAGATTTGGTCCTTACTGTAAGTATCTTGGGTAGCCTACAAGTTTAACAAAATCGTTACACCAGTTTTCGAGAAAAACGCGAATTTTTATTGTTATTATTATTATTATTATTTTTTTTTTTTTATTTTTTTTTTTGTGTAAAGTGGTGAGTATTAAAAGTAATTGCGAAAGACAAATATAAGGTGCAGTTTAAGCTCCGCCCACTCGATATTCACATTTTGTTTCTCAGCGAAGTATGGCGACAAACTATCCTTGTATATTGTTGCTGACAGTCCCGATCATACCAAATATTAAAAATGCGAGAGTGTCCCTTGTACCAAATATTAAAAATTCGAGAGTACCCACAGGTTTGCCTTGTACCCAACGGTTTGTCAGCCTGCTTACCCTCGAAGAATTCGCTAGATCGTGGTATAAAAGAAAGTGCGGTGGGTGTGGGCGGGATATATCTCATGCGACGCTGCACCTTTTATTTGGTTTTTCCCAAAGTAATAAATATTCGTGACCAATCTTCGTGTCCAATCCCCAAAAGATAAGTAACATAAATATAACATTTTTGTTCTTATACGATTTTCGTTCTCGAGCTAAGCTGTTCACAGATGCACACAGACACATATAGATATGTTTCTCAGAATTGTATTTTTTTTTATTCAATAGACCTCAAAACGTATCTTTATGCCCAAAAAGCAACATTAAATTTCAGGATCGAATACAATGCTTCGTATATGTCTGCATACAATGCCTATAGAATGAGTGAAGGAAATAAATGTGTAAGCTGATTATAATTATAATATTCTTCCCACTAACAGAATGTGTTTCAATAGTAGATAGCTGTAGCAAGGCACAGCATAGTATAGAAGGCAAATTAACATCTCTCTTTCGTTTCGTGGCTTTATTATGACCACAACAGAATAAATGATATGCTAGGTTATAGAAAACAAAATGTTAATCCTGAATTTTTCATTATATTATTGACTGTGAAATTCAGTACTGTTCAATGATAGTAAAACAGTTTGTGTCTCTTGTCCTACAATTCATATTAGGCCTCTTTTCATGCAATTGAGTCTGTAACATAAGTAGAAGCCCGATACAATAAATAGTATTATGTCTGATTTTGATCAGCCTCTAATATGATAAAGCTCGTTAAAATTATAATACCACATTGTCAATGAAATGGGACAATTTATACCTCAGTTCATGAATACACATTTGTTTAATGCTATTACAAACATCAAAGTCAAATTATATACTAGTTTGTTTCGCCTTTTCCGTGGAAATAACGCAACATTGTATGAAGCTACAAGCCTATTAGTTTAACGCTAAGATGGATAATAATGCATTTTCAGGTTGTTTTCACATGGTTAATTCAGAATAACGAATGAAACTCGATTCATAATTGCCTGGGTCATTCGATGGATAGTCTCATTAATCGCTATCTTCAAATTGTGTTTTAATAATCTACACTAGACCTGGGCAACCAAATTTATGCTTTGTAAAGCTGTAATGTTGTTTTCCATTTGTATAATATTGGTGATTTATAAAGTTTCAGTTCTTGTTATAAAGTTTGCATTATTTTGTTAATCTGTAGGCTACACCAACGAAGACATTTTAAGAAATGTTATGAAAATTGTGTTATTTTATCAAAATATTAGTTCTACATGTTTTGATCATTTAGTTCATATTCAATTCGAATACACACTGTTTTAATTTGTAAGAGTTTAACAGAATATAAATTGAAGCCTTGCTACCTATAAAGGAACTATCAGTCCTCCAATGTTTACATTCTTTTAAGGGGAAACGCTGCTGAAAAAGTTCTTTTCAAATACCAAGTTGCCTCCCCATGTTAATATTTCCACTCATTTTACGAAAATTTTCAAAAGTTATTGTTTTAAAAGAATGGAAAAGCAATGCTAATTTTTAAAAAATTCAAATTTGCAGAAAAAATTAACTCATCCTCCTTTAATATTTTTTAAACATGATATATTAACTGATTTCAATAAACTGTTAAATTTTATACATTCAAGTAAACAGTGTGATGGATGGACAAAATTAACACACAATTTTGGTAGACATTCTAGACGCCTTTGTGGTTGAGTAATTCCGTGTACTCCTATTGGACAGATTTGTAATTTTTACTGAACCATTTAGGTTACATTGTTTTATTTAGTGCAAAATATTTAAATACCAATAACCAACATTTTAATATATTTTAGACCAATTTACTACTAACTGTAACTAATCTCTATGAAACTCGAGCAGGGGAAATCTTTTTGAAAACTAGATATTTAGATAGACATTTCTTTTCTCTTTAATTTCATACATTAATTTTAAAATTCTGCTGCTAGTTCCATAGATAGAGCCATTTTTCAAAAGAGGATCATTTTCCCATGCCCCTTAGCCATCTATAAAATTTCAGTATTTTTTGTATTCTTCCCTCTCTGCTAGAAGTTCTTATATTGACTATTAGTTGTCACTGATAGGCTAGTAAGTAAGTGGAGCCATGCTAGGGTAAGAACAAACTGTTTGAACTTCGTATTTTCATGTTTATCCCAAGATGTGTTTTCCACGCGTTTCGATTCGAGTTTTGCTTTCTTTTCAGTTTCCCGTAGGAAATAGCTTGGTATTCAATTGTTTCAAACAACACAGTTCTTCTATCTACTCTTATACAATTCAACGACCCTAAATAGCGTGCTTGCTCGCTCGCCCGCTTCGTGAGACATCGGGTATACTCGGCGATGTTCGTCTCTCGCAGTCTAAACTTTCATGACGACTACAAAATTAGGAAGGAAAACCGTTTCTTTATTATATAAGGCCTAAGTGAAATGAACACAATGAACAAATATTCTAATTTTATTTTTACTTACAATTTTCATAGCTCTGAACCACAAACATTTTTAATAATCTACCAGTGTAATTTTCTTAAAAATCCTGGAGTCAATGAATAATGGCGGGCGAAGCCGGGGGCAACAGCTGTAAAATATTGATGGTTTTATCTCTTGAAATATCGCTGATAATAATAATCCAAACAAACCATTCCTTCCCTTGAAACATTATATAATTTCTGAAAATTACACTGAATTGATAAAATAAAATTCACATCATATTCATGTCAATAAACAGCTGAGAAACAATACGTATTATGTGTTCACAGGTTCTTTGGAACTGCATAATCGATTCTGATATAGTTTTCCCAGGGGGCGCTTTCATGTCGTGGAATGTACTCTAAAGCAGGAATTTTAGCCGTTTCATTAATTATTAATGGCTTAGTTTATGAATGATTCGCGTGCAAGTGTTAATAAATATAATGCTTTAATAATTATTATACTCTTAATTTTTTATTTTCAAAAGAATTATCGTGGCGAAGCCACGGGCACCTCCTAGTAAATTAACATATCAAAATGGTTTTGGTGTCATTTTGAAGCTTGAAATATTATCTAATGCTTGACATTGAAACATTTTTGGTATATGAATATTCCACTGTGTTCTAAATTTTTGTTTATAATGATGTGAACAAAAATATGTTTTTAGTTTATATAAATCTATGTATCTTGCACAGAAACTTCAGGGTTTTCTTTTAACAATGGGGAAACATCTCTACTGTATGGGACCCTAGGATCGGCAAAAGGGAGAGAGGAAAACCAAGAACGAGGTGGGTAGATTTCTTCAGAAGGCGTGCCGGGGTTCACTGGTCCAGCGTAGCAAAGAACAGAGATGTCTGGAGAAGCCTACACACCGAGTTGCTGGAAGAAGTTAAATACGTTTTGTATTTAGTAACATATGCCACTTTTTTCAGAATCAATAAATTTGTCAACGATATAAACAAATTAAATCTTGTTTGTTAGATATGTGTTGTAAAATATGAAAGCCTATGATTGAATACGAAAACAAGCAACTAACTTAACAGAACTTATGTTTTCACAATTACATAAGGTATAATTTCACGATGTATGCGGAATGGAAGTAAACATGTGACTGAGCTTGTTGCACTATCGTGAAGTATGCGCTGATGCGATTAACCAATGAAACAACAGGACACAATTAGTAAGACAAGTCTGATGTTTACTTTTGCTCTGTACACATCTTGGATCAGGTACAGTATTATTTATTATTAGTCAAAGCTAACTGTATTTAAACTTTTAAAGCCGTATATGAACACTGTAAAACAACATGTTGTAATAACTGATTTCCATTTGATAAATTCTTTATAATATATTACCATAAAATAGGCACTAAATTGGGCTTTACTCCGTTAAAAGTTAACCGATTTGGTCTATGGACGATAAAAATATGTATAGCCTACCAAGTTTCATGAAAATCCGATAAAGCGTATTTGAGTTATTGCCCGTACAGGCACACGTTCAGACAGACGGACAGACATTTTCCCGTCCACCACAAAATCTCACAAAGTACCATTCTGGCACTTAATAAATAGAATTCAAAGTTACGGCATTGTTACTGTTCAGTTTTTTCCCAGAGGACCTGTACACAGCATAATGTTTTGCATTGAATAAGAAGATCTGTTTAAAATATTAGAAACAAAATAAATAAATAAATAAATAAATATCCTGGGAAAGATCCTAGGACCAATAACATAAAATTGTGAACGCAGATGACGACTCTACAACGAACTACGAATATATCTGCTTGTGGTAAAGATATCGGACTCGGTTCGAAAAGGCCACCAAACGTATGAGCTCGCAGAACCAGATCTTTTCTTTCTTTGCAAATAAGAAAGCTTAGGTTCACCGAAGATGACAAAGACTTCGAGTAATTGAGATCACACATGAAGACATCCTTGAACGTGTAATTTTCCAGGAGAAACTTCGAGCATTCCAGCGATTCGAAAAGAATCCAAGTTTATTATTATTATTATTATTATTATTATTATTATTATTATTATTATTATTAATAATATTAATATAATTCTCCTATACAAGGAGCCCTATTTCACCAAGTGCAGGTATGCTGGGGCTATATGTTGTTCATTAGTTTCATAAATATATACATGGATGATTAAGCTGTTAGGTTTGTGATAAATAATCATGCAAAGTATACATACATTACAATCTCATTCAAAGAGTTTAGAAAATATGAAAGATGAAACTGAGAAAGGAAGATGCGCAACATTTCCGTCTAGATATTCCATTTAGTGGTCTGTTGTATTAATAATTAAGGAATCGCGCACAATGTGCATTATCTTAACCTAAGACTTGACCTACCCAGTCCTGAACCCGGGGAGGGGATCTTTCACTACTGAAAAATCCTCTACCCGGCCGGGAATCGAACCCGGGCCGCCGGAGTGGAAGGCAGGCGTGCTACCGACTCACCAACGGCGGCGGACTGGTCTGTTGTATTGAAGCCCACACACATCTAGATGGCAGGTCAAAGAGAATCGCGTCTGCTGATAAATTGGACAGTCGAACAGAAGATGAACTATTGTTTGCTGTTGTTCTTTGCAGGAACACAAGTATCCAGAAGGTGGTGGCATATGAAACCGAGAGAAGCAACTACTGTACCGAATTTCTCATGTCCTGTTACAAATTGTGTAAGAATGTAGTTCATTTCGAAAAATTTAGATTGCTTCCTGTCATCTATTGTTGGAAAGAACAGATTTCTTGTGATGGCTCCTTTTCCACTATTGACCCACAACAAGTTCCATTCATTTAGGACTTCTCTGTTGATAGTTTTCTTGAAAAAAGTTATAGGACAGGTAGTGTAACTGTAGTTCAACTCTTCGCAAGTTCGTCTACTCTCTCATTTCCTTCCACTCCAGAGTGACCTTTAACAAGTGAAGCAGATGTGAAAAGTACCGGAAGAAATGATAGCCTGATATCCATGGCAATGGGGTTACCATTGTAGGCTACTTGTCTTGGATAGCATTTAATGATGCCAGAGAGTTACTGTGTATTCGCCCACTACACATATTCTCGTCACATCATTGAGCTGCCTCCTTTAGTGCAAACAACTCTGCTTGGAAGATTGTACATGTTGGTGTTAATCTGTATACCTGATTAGTGACTTCACGCTGTTTTGTTACACAACAAATGTGCAGCCAACTTTTGAATGTTGTTTTTGCCGATTTTCTGTGCGTGATCCGTCTGAGAATATATGATAATGATGATCATTGTTGCATGTGTGAAGTTGTACAATGTCCAAAATCTAAGTATGTCCAGTTTTTTCGAAACCAAGTTTGAAACAGGTCAGAAGTGGACCGATGAAAGATAGGAGGCTCACAAAAAGTGAATGCGCGAATACTGGAGAAGAACTAAAGCTCAAAGATGAAAACGGTTGAAATAACGTAGTCGTTACCAGGTTGTAGCGAAATAAAATGATAATAATAACAATAACAATGATAAAATAATAATAATAATAATAATGTTTTATTTTGCCTGGCAGAGTGGAAAACGTATGTTAGAAAGTACCAGAATGCTTTTGTTTATTCAGTTATAATTGCAATTATGATATCCAGAAATTTAAGTTTTTTTTTTTAATCGATTTGCGATTGAAGCTCCAGATTGATTCATTAAGCAAGACTTGCGGAAGAACAACTGTTCATTTATTTATTTTTATCAGATTAACATTGTTCAGCATCAGTAGAACCATACAGATTTATGATATCTTGACAATCGAACATCACATAAAAATACAAAAAATCTTTAATTGGCCGGCTACGGGATATGAACCAGGGACCTCCAGAATGCGAGTCCAAGACGTTACCATCTCAGCCATATCACTCACTTTAACGGTCTGATTTATAAGCATATGTAAAGGAATAGTGTTACTTGTCAAGCTTAATGTATTGCAACTTCCAAAACCGTATAATGTGCACACTACAACAATATGTTGTAATGATAACTGATTTGCATGTGATAAATTCTTTCTAATATATTAGAATAAAATAGGCACTAAAGTGGGCATTACTCCGGTACAGGTCAACCGATTTGGTCCAATATCAATAATAGGATTCTTGCCATGGACGTTATAAATGCGTAGGCCTATACCAAGTTTCATTAAAAAAATCCGATAATGCGTAGTTGAGTTATCACGCGTACAGACACTCGGACGGACAAACAGACAATTTCCCGTCCCCTCACAATCTTATAAAGCACCATTCTGGCAGTTTTGACACTTAGTAATAATGGCAATAAAATATTAATTATTATATTATACAAAATGTAAGAAATAGTCTACAACCTTTTGATTTCTTTTGTTTTATACTAGTAATTTAAATGCCAACTTCTGCTATTTCCGTTGCGTAATGTGTGATGATAAGGAAATAGTTTTGTGTTACGCAAATAAATTTCCAACCACCGCAATAAAAATACCCCTACCTAAGCAAACATTGATCGCAGAAACATGCAGAAGATAAAATCCTTGAATACAACGTGATGATATTGATGCCTGCATTCTTTCATAACAAGAACGTTCCGAAGGTCAAAATGTTAATGTACTTAGAGATTTTCAATGAACATTTCATAATATTCACGTTTCAAGGGAGCGAGGTTGTTACACTTATACTACTGTCATTATCACCTACTTAATTCTTCGGGTCTGGGATATGTTTTCGTATGTATCCTAAGGAAATGAAACTGATTTTGAGATATAGGTACATCAACCTCTAGGGGTCGCGCAGGTTTTCTAGACGATAATATAGGAAATATAATTCTATACACTCCAATTGAAACACCATTATGAGGTTTCCCTATTCACTTTACTGCGTAATGTTCCTTGTACACTGCAAGATTGATAAATATGGATTTTTTTTCTGGCGTTGAAGTGAAAAAAGGACATTTTTAGAACTAATAAAATCAGGTAAATTGATATAACAAAGTAACAGATGGCGTTAATAGATCATATTTCACATGCTACTGATTTACATGGCACAAACTTTGTACTATTTAATATTGTTATATCGCCCTATTTAAAACATAAATACTTATTTTATTAATAGAGTACCATATTTAATATTACAATAATATGTTTAGTAAGCAATTCATTAGCAATAATGTAAATAAATACCCTTCACAAACTATAAATCACAATTACTACTACCGTATGGGTTTAAAAAATACAGAAAATATTTATCATTAACATGTGTTTACTTAGCATGAGTTATGTGAAGGTATACAATTTTCTATGTGAATTGCAGATGTCCATTTAAGCTGTCATTTTTAGGAAATTTAAACACTTATACAGACACTTCGTTGGCATTAGGCCTATTATTGCTATAGTAGGTCTACAGCCAGGAACACAACACTATTAAGGTATTTTCTCTATTTCTGTATTTCCACATGCCCAGCTTGTGCAGATAAAACACCATAAGGCTGATTCCATTTATGGTTCCTCATTTTTTATAGCTACAGGCTTTCATGGAATTCACGTAATTATTAGGACTACTTTCCTTTTAATTTGCCTCCTACGACATATAAATTTCCACTTTTCTTCAAAGCATCATTTTGGGTTTGAAGCCGCCGCCTGTTTTAGTTTTGCCTTAGTTTTGTAGTAAATTTGCTGTTTTTCCCTTCTCTCTTCACGCCATCCACGAGTTTAAAATTTCTAGCACAAGCCTAAGCTAAAAGCGTAGAATGATCCTGATGTTATAAACTAATCTGAATAGTAACTTTTTAGTTTCGGGTGTAAAGGAGCTATAGTTACAAATCAATGGAAGTCAGTAAATTGAGTAACAACATTAGCTTTTCTTTAAGATGTCGATTTGTGATTCATTATTTTCCACTTCTTCGCATGTTCGTTCCATGAATTATTATTCTGTAGATTACACAGTTTTCTGCAAGCAGTCATTCTAATATGTGGTACATCACAACACTTAAATATAAAAATATTCCTCATATAACAATAAAATAAGATAAATGTGGTACCAGTTGCTCAACTATAATTTATTTAAAATTCGCAGCCTAGGCCTTTCGGTGCGCTGTCCGTTGTCCTTTCAAAAGACTCGCTGCGAGAAGGCCACAGAAGACAGTTCGGTGACAGTGCTTTTGTGAGGTTTTGAGTATTTATCGTATTTTATAAATGTGACAAAATGCAGTTTTGATTTTAATTATTGGAACTCAAAGCCAGCAAAAAAGATGCCCCGAAGATGGTGTTTTCGTTTAGAAGTCTATTAACTAGGGATGGGTCCTCGATACTTTCGATACCTCGATACTCTCGATACTTGCATGGTATCGGCATCGAACGATACTTCAGAAAACTCACTCGATACTTTTTCGATACTTTTGTAATTTTGCAATTAAGTGAGAATGCTAGTATTTTTTAACAAAAACTTGTAAGTGGACTGTTTAAAAAACTAATTTTAGTTTTATTGTAGAGTTTAAAAATAATTATAGGCTACTGATGATCTTAAATTTTGTCTCATTAAATATGCAGACTTAATTAATTTAGTTGGTATTACACAGTTCTCTCTAATTTTAATTTTTAATGTACCTATTTATTGAAACTGGAAATGTTGAAGGTATCGAGTATCGAGGAAAAAATCATGTATCGGTATCGAGTATCGAGAAAATCTGGTATCGACCCATCCCTAGTTACGTTGATATAGGTGATGGGATAGGGAGCTGGATTCGTTGTGGAAATGTACTTACTTCGATTCTCCGTTGGGCTCCTTCAGTTCTGCACCTATATCTTTTCCACGGCTTTTGTAGCTCAGGGTATCACACGAATCATCTGAGGGATTGGTTTATAGCTAGTTATGTCTTTATAAATAATAACTGCACTATAAACGTTTTATATCGGAATTTATTCAAATTAACTGTGTTCTGCGTAGCTGTTTGTGTAAATTCACCACTTCAATTGCATTTATCAAGTACTTACGTGTATTTCTGTCTTCTTATTTCTCACAAAGTAAATAAAACTCACACGCTATTTTTATAGTATGTAGTCGTGTTTAATATGTGGCTTTAGTGAGAATCGCCATTGGGCTAGGTAATTATTCCCGCGACTTTCCACAAGAGCAACGTACGCAGGTCTGCTCTCCTCGGCGAATATGGTGGAAGTGAGCTCTTGACCACGCTATGTTCGCGGCTTATGGACGCTTCTCTCTCATTGGCTGTACTTTTCATTACGTAAAACAGTTCTATTGGTTAAAACAATTCGCGGGCCCAAAATATGAATTTAGTACGTTGTATTTTCAAAATATACGTTTCTTTTACAGTTAAGATTTCAAATTTGGAATTAATAAATAATAATAATAATCTAAACGAGAATTTTGATACCGAAATAATAATAATAATAATTTGAATGATTTGAATAAATATGAATTAACTATTGTTTATAATAAATCAAAAGGGGTGGAATAATTACAGCTTCAAAATGCCCCTGTGTTAATTTAATTATGTCCGAAAAGGTAAATAATTAAATTAACACATCATACCCCAGAATATTTATTCTTAATAAATTTAAATTACGCTTGGATTAGTAAAAATTCAAAATTAATCATTGAAATGGTGAATGATGATAAATGTTAGTGTAACATAGGTGTATGTGTTTAACATTACAACTTTGAATTAAATGAATATCATCAAAATTATTTGGATATACACAAATCAAATCAAATCAGGTTTGTATTAGCCTGACATTCCTTTAACATAATATTTAAAAAAAAAATGACAAACATTTGAACAATAAATGAAAAATACTATCTAAATATTCTTAACTCTGAAAATTATTTCTTGAAAAACAAACATGTCTAGTATATGACAGTACTTCTTGTTAGTTATATATCGAGAATTCTTAAACATTTTTGAAAATATATATATATGTCGAGAATGTCTCATCGTCCATATTTTGAAAAATTTATTTACATCGAGGCACTCATCGTCTGTAAAATATCACTATCTTATTCCTTTGCACGAATTCTCTTTCTTTGAATCACTGTTATAATATGTTTGCATACATCATACAAATACAACTCACTTTTGACAAACAAATAAATATATCCAGTATTACACTATGTTGCATTACATCACAACATTACCCTTGAATAATAAACAATTTATATACAAACATAACCCTCTTAAATAATAGACATTTTATATACATCAACATTAATGTTCAATCCTATCTTATTTTTCTACTATATACAACACCTTAAATTTCTATATTTAAATCATAGGTATATAGATGTATTCTATTTACAACATTTCTACATTCTCGGGTTCGGTGTCGGATCGCGTTCGCACAGTTTAGCAATTCATTCATTTTATTTAACTTCAGCTCATCTTTCTTTGCTTAATCAATCTTAAGTTAGAACCACATATTTAATATTAATTATTTATCAAGCAATTTTTTTTTTAATCACATTCTTTTGCATTCAATCTCTCAACTTATTAATCTCTTACTTTTTGACACAATAACGCTGCATAATACTTCTTTAATTATTTATTTTATTTTTGACACAACTATCTTTTACTATAGCAAAGTGATTAATTCTTCTTGGATGTTCAATGCAATGTCTTACGTATTTTGAGGTTGAAATTTCGATTTCCTGAATCTAACATTTTCTGAATTGTCATATCAGCTTCCTTCTTCAATGCAATCGGAATTGGCCTACTCTTATATGTGAATTCATCAACTGGTTCGATGTCAAATTTATGTTCGTAGATGTTACTAAGTCCCACATTTTCTGAAAATACTTCTTTATTCTTTATTAATATCAATAACAACCTATCACGTTGATCTTCATTTAAGTTGTGAGCCATATCAACTTTCTCCTTCAAAATATTCATTGTCATAGAGTTCGCGCTAGGGTCGGCTTCTTTTACATTCCTCGTACAGACATAACCTATTTCCACTTGCCCTATGTTGACATCTCCGTCAACACTATTTTCATACCTATCAGCGCAGTCATCACAATTCAATGTCATACATCTACATACTTCTACCTCATTATTTATATCATCGAAGCAAGGGCCTACTTTATGAATCATCATATCATTTATCTGAATATTTTCTACAATAAACGTCTCATACGGAATATCGTTGTCACCTGACTCACTAGACGCATCTCTTCTACTCAGCTCATTGTCGAAGGGAATGCTCATCTTGTTTCCTTGTAAATTTAATATTAAGTTGTTATCCTCAAAACTTATGATACTGTTGTATTCTGTAAAAACATCAACTCCAATAATAATATCTGTAACTAATTTTGGGACTACTAAGAAAAATATTTCAAATTTTGAATCACCAATTTTGACATCCAACATGCATTGAAATTTTACCGATTGTTTTGCTCTTTTGATCGCTACTGTGCATGATAGTCCGCAGATAGGAATAGAAATCAACTTGACTTTGTTTTGGATAAGTTTATTATATAAGGATTCGCTTATAACACTATTTGAACAACCTGTGTCTATTAATGCATTTGTCTCATAATTTCCTATCACTACTTTTATTCTAGGAGGATCCATAATAACTTCACTCCTACTTGCATTATTCTTTTCTTCACTAGGATTATTATTTGAGAAACTTCTTTGTGTCTGAATGCTATTTATGGGTTCTATACGTTTATCTGAATTGACTAAACTTGCGCCAACACCATCCGAACCCTCGAGATATTGGCTTGTTAGTTTAACTGTTGTACATTACCATTATCTTCCTGATCATGAATTTCTACAACTTCATCAGGTATCTCTTCACTACGGGTATTACTGTTGAATGGTCTGGCTCTAGGATTAAGCATGTTTTGCTGAGTCTCAACACCTTTGACTCGCCACTTACCATTGTTAATTACTTGTCCTGGCCTAACTTGACTATCGTTACTATTGTTATTACCTCTATTATTATAAGTACGGTTCTGGTACCTCCTACGATAGCCTTGATTCCTCATCCATGGCATTTTTCGCCAAGAGTTTGGATTATTACCATTTCCAACATTTTGCCTATTGAAAGTGACATGGTTTATCTGATTTCTTCCATTATTGTTTCTGTTATATGGCCTATTTTCTGATCTATTCTGGAAATATCTAGGATTATTTCTGTTTTGATTAGGCATAGGGCCTCTGTAGGTATTCCTAGCATCATAGCTTCGGTCACAATTATTTGCATTGCCTTCTGCCCCTACCCCAGAATTTGTAAACCTGTTAGTGGGAGGGTACATTCTATCATTTGAATTCATATAGCTCTGCCTACTTCTGAAAATATTCCTTTGCTCAAAAGCAGCAAGTAATTCTAACATATCAGAGAAAGTTTTGGGTTTTGCTACTATCAGATTTAGTCTCACATTTTCTGGGAAGTGATTTACAACAGTCTCCAGTAACTCAAACTCATTTAGTGGGGGATCTACTTGTCGTCCTAATTCGGCCATTTCTAAAAAATAGTCAATCATCGTCTGACCTGACTCTGGCTCATACACACCATTAGCTAACTGCATCCTGATATTGTTTCTCTTGGATAAACTCCAATATCTACTGATAAAATTTCTTTTGAATTCTTCAAATGTCGTAGTCTCATTTGTAGTCAAATTGAACCAATTCAAAGATCTACCTTGCAATGCCTTTCTTACTATGATCATGTACATGTTAGGCGGAATGGCTCTCAACCTAAAATAATCGTGAAGTTCAGTTAAGAAATTTTGTGGATTGGTATTATTATTCTCATCAAAAACAGGTAACTTAATTTCGTTCATCAGATAGCTAGGAAAATTTGTGCCTAACTGACTAACTCCTGTGGACAAAGGTACATTGATATCCTGCACCTGGGAACCATTATGACTGTTCACCCTTTCCTGACATCTAGGAGATCTACATGGTAACTGTGAGTAAGCTTCTTCAACAACATTCCTACTCATATTGTTTCCCAGTTGAGGTATATTCACATCATTAATTACAGGTGAAGTTACAGGAACATTTAATCTATTTTCCAATACACAAATTCTACTTGTCAGTAACTCTTCATCTTTATGCACTCTCCTACTCAACACTGTCAACTCTTCTTGCGCTTCTACAATCTGTATTTCAATGTCTTTCTGTTTGACTTTTAACAGCTGATTCTTCTTCTCTAAGTCATTTCTAGCCTCATCATTTATCTTAGCAAAACCTAACAATGTCTCATCGAAAGCATTCATCTGCATTTTCATAAGTGACACACTATTATCTAGTTCTGACACATTAGCTACAATAACTTTCATTTCCTCACTAGTATTAGAAACATCTGTTTGCATTGTTTGCAAGTTAGTGCTAACATTTGAAATAACCTCTTTTACTTCTGATATATCATTATTTACAATAGTTTGAATATTCTCTAGAGCTACTGTGACGACATTATTAACCTGCTCTTTGAAATCACCTAATCTTTCCTGTATTTCGTTTACAACTTCTTGTTTTAAATCATCTTTCAATTTTGTCAAGTTTTCATCCATATGTACTAACTTTGAACTAATATTTTCATTTTGTGAATTTACATCTGTTTTAACATTGTTAATATCTGTCTTAACCTCATTTTTAACATCTTCAATTTTGTTACTAAGCTTGTTGAACATTTGCTGCATAAAACTTTTAATTGAGTTCTCTAACTGGTCATCTGAAGATTCACTATCTTCGCGCCTAGTCACGTTTACATTTGAAACGGAAACATCTGTTTCGACCTGAACTTCCATATCAGTAACAATCTCATCTACTAACTGTAAACTACTATCAGCACTTATGTTGTCTACAACACCCTCCATCTCAGTACTAGTTAGCAAGTCCTGTCCATTTTCTAACACATCTGAACTTTCCTTCTGTGGCGACATTATTTCGCGGCCTCTGAGTTTCATTTATAATCATAAAAATAACACCTTACTTTATTTGTAGGCTTCGCAGGCTTCACAGGCTTCTTACAATTACTTTCATTCTGGAAACTGATTGTTGTCGGTTGATGTTGGATGGTCACAGCTGCTGCCTACTGCATGAAGTCGAACACCTGGGCTGGCCTCATGATGGCGTGGTGACAATTGTTGCGCGCGTAACCGTACCTAGCTTACGATTCTCACTTAATTCTGTGTATCACAATCTGCTTGCTAATGTCCCGATTAGAATATTTGTTCACAGAGTCTTTACACAGTTCGATTGTTCTTCTAAAGCCACACGTTGGTGCACCAAATTGATATTAATGCCACACGATTGGGCGACAAATTGATATAGGTGATGGGATAGGGAGCTGGATTCGTTGTGGAAATGTACTTACTTCGATTCTCCGTTGGGCTCCTTCAGTTCTGCACCTATATCTTTTCCACGGCTTTTGTAGCTCAGGGTATCACACGAATCATCTGAGGGATTGGTTTATAGCTAGTTATGTCTTTATAAATAATAACTGCACTATAAACGTTTTATATCGGAATTTATTCAAATTAACTGTGTTCTGCGTAGCTGTTTGTGTAAATTCACCACTTCAATTGCATTTATCAAGTACTTACGTGTATTTCTGTCTTCTTATTTCTCACAAAGTAAATAAAACTCACACGCTATTTTTATAGTATGTAGTCGTGTTTAATATGTGGCTTTAGTGAGAATCGCCATTGGGCTAGGTAATTATTCCCGCGACTTTCCACAAGAGCAACGTACGCAGGTCTGCTCTCCTCGGCGAATATGGTGGAAGTGAGCTCTTGACCACGCTATGTTCGCGGCTTATGGACGCTTCTCTCTCATTGGCTGTACTTTTCATTACGTAAAACAGTTCTATTGGTTAAAACAATTCGCGGGCCCAAAATATGAATTTAGTACGTTGTATTTTCAAAATATACGTTTCTTTTACAGTTAAGATTTCAAATTTGGAATTAATAAATAATAATAATCTAAACGAGAATTTTGATACCGAAATAATAATAATAATAATTTGAATGATTTGAATAAATATGAATTAACTATTGTTTATAATAAATCAAAAGGGGTGGAATAATTACAGCTTCAACGTATCAAACTTTAGACCTTTGTTCTTCTTCAAGCCCTGCTTAATTAATTGATCTAAAGGTTAACTTGGATATAGATTACAAAAATAACTTATTTTCTGATTATCATAATTTTGCAATTATCACTGATTAAACAAAAGCATTCTGGTACTTTGTTACATCAGATTTTATTTATTTAGGTTTCTTTCAAGGTTGTAAACATAAACATTAATCATTTGTAATAAGACAGTCAAATGAAAACATTAGAGGGCTCTTAAGTTCAAAATAGACGAGAAAATTTTCAATGAAATTTCCTTGAATGACAAACTTGACACTTAAATGAAAATCCTCATGTTTCACTTAAAACGTAACTCCATTAATCTGATATTTCCTCTTTTACAGTTCTTGAGGCGTCCCACTTATACTGTACGTCAGTAGCAATAAACAGGTTAAAGTTTGTATTTCTTCAGTCTTGCGAATTCCCCCCCCCCCCAAAAGTTAATGAAGAACTGCTGGGAAATTTGGCTTTAAGGCTTATTTCTTATTCTACCAGTATCTTACTAGAAGTACAACGTTTACATAGAGTTTCAGATTCCAATATTGTGCAAAAAGAATCATACTATTCAAATTTGCGTCCTCAATTCCTTAAACATAGTGGTAACATCAGGAATGACTAGGGCCTAAAATTGGCTCGGGAAGTATTGCAAACAGCACATAACAACAATATTGATCATAACAATGATGATGATAATAATAATAATAATGACGATAATAATTATAATAAAAGTGAATGTACATAGGAGTATATTTACGACGGTCCATTCACGCTTATCCTGATCAATTGAAGTAAATATAAGAAACCCTTGTATAGGCTATTATAAAAATGAATTTTTATTTTTATTTTTTGTACGTTTTTTTCTTGAGAACCACTCCCACTCGGATATTTATATTGTTTTTGTGCAATTTTTAAGTTTTAAGCATTACGCTAGGTACAGTAACATAGGGAATTTACAGTGTAGAATTTACTGAAGTAAGCCAAGAAATTCGACCGTAAAGAGCTTTCTTCGGTATCGCTACCTAAATCCGTGAAAGATATATATTAGGGGAATATGTAAAAAAACATGTTTTGGTACTTTGTGAAAAGTCTGAGAAGAAGAGGAGGAGGAAGCTATTTTAGTATTGGTGAGAATGTTTTTGGTACTTTCTTATATGTCTGAGAAGAAATGGAAGAAGATATTTTACTATTGGTCAGAATGTTTTTGGTACTTTGTGATACATCTAGCAAAAAGAGGAAGAAGAAGCTATTTTACTATTAGTGAGAAATTTTTGTTCTATTGGCATTACTATGACCTATAGAAGAGGAAGAATATATTTTACTATTGGCATTACTATGGTGTCTAGTTAAAGGTTTGAGGTGGTGCATATTATATATTGGAATTGGTGTTGAGGTGTTGATCGGTCAGTGAATTGTAACATACCGCCCAAACCATCCGGGTCATACCGGCCTTATATAGCAAATTTCAACAACCAATCACAGCTCATCTTACTTCAACCAATCAAACTGCTTTAAACTGCTACTGCTTTCAGCCAATCACAGAGAAGGTTTCATTTCCGTTTTGATAACCAATCAAATCTTTCCTTCTAAACTTATAATATGACATCATGATTATTATATCAGTATTTTGTATTTATATTTTAATACAATTAACTATCAAAATATAATTTAATACTATATAAAAAACAAAGCGAATGAATTATTTCAGGCAATCACTACTATTAACTATTGCAATCCAAAACCATAACAGAAATAAGCTAACCCCAGTTTGGGCTTGACATGGTTGGTACCCTGATTCAAGTATCATAATTTAATAAATTCTAATTTAAACATCTCTATATACAGGAGTTAAAGCGTACTTCTTGAAAATTAATCTCAAATTATCATTTAATCAGAAATGGATATTCAAATTATATAATTAAACCACAAGGCTTACGAACCTTCAACTATAGCATAAGATGTGTGTACTTCTGTATTACATTTAAAATGTCCTATCATTTTGCATTAGCAAGGATAAGTTAAATTTATTCACAGATTAATTTTCAACGTGCAGAAAAAATGTAAATGTAAAATATTCAAACGTATAGGCCTAGTGCTAATGAAGTATAAAGTTATAAAAATGTAGCACGTTTAAAATATTGTAGGCCTAATATTCATTGTATATTCCATATTTTGTATTTAGAGGTTAATTTAGTAACTTTAAATTTTGATAATAAACGTTCTTGTATAATAACAAACACTGAACTGTGTAAGCAAATAAAACTAACAAACTAGCTAACAAAGCTGTATTATACTTAAAAAAAAATGTTGCCTGAAGGAAAGTTAATATGAAACTACCAGAATGTTAATTTAACAGTTTGAATCAGATCCCACACAAACTATAATGTAGGCTACATTGTACTCAACCTGTACTAGACTCATAACATAACCTCAAACATGACTGGTATTCCACATCATGTTTTCCGAAATTAAACGTTTAAGGATGGATAGGAATAGTATATACGAAACAAACATGATTACAGATTAACGAAGCACAGATTAGCTGTTTTTGGAAAGAGTCTGGGATAAAACTATGAACTTCCCAATATATATAAAACCATTGAACGAATTAAATAGGTTATGAGAAAAAAAAACTTTTAAATTACCTTATAGAAAGATCATATTGATGAGTTCCTTAACGAACAGTAAATAGAGCACAAGACTGTAATGTAAATTATTATTTTAAATACGAACACTACATTCAATAAAAAGTTATATCTTATATTTTTATTGTCAGATATACTGTAAGCTATTCTTTCTACTACAACTGCTTTTAACAATGAAAGTTGTATATTATACTGTATTTAAGAAATTTGTTAACTCTGTTGGTACTTTGTAAATATAACTATATTTAAGTTTCTGTACACTCAGAATTATTGTAATTGTGGCTTCTTATATGTAAGTTAAATTACGCGTTCAATATCAGTCTTGTATTGATTTACGGACAAAATAAATCTAAATCTGAACTAGCCTAAATAAAATAAGGCATAATGTGGGTTGCTCTCGTTAAAAACCAAACCTATCTAAATCACTTCGCTCATTTATATTGGAAAGTTTCCGGTTCCTTTACAAGATGAAAGCTCGTGTTTCCACTCAAGGACAAAATACAGTAAATCTAATTTGAACCAAAAACACTAAAAAAACAGGGTCTGAGACTCGGAATTCTAAGAAGAACAAAGTACTAACCACTATTGAACTACTTGAGAAGCGTTTGTTCGAAATACCTAGCGTAATAGTGATTAAAAACCATAACATCTAAAAAATATAACACATATTGTAATCACTAATCAGAAATTACCTTCAACTCCAGCTTAGAGGCACGGATTCGATCCTCCATGTGTAACTACCAATTTACAACTGATAGAAATGCGCCACTTTAACGGAAAAACGCGCCCTAACACCGATTGACGTCAACGTGACATCAACTAAAAGCAGTTGAGGTGTTTGTAGGCTTTAGTGCATTAGTGTCCCATGTGCCATCGACATCATAATCGTCACTTAACTCGCGCAACCCGACGATAAAATGCCGGGTGCTAGTGATATCGTGGTCTATGATGATACTTCATCTCGTAAGTAATCTCAAATGACCTCCCAGAAATATGATATATTGTAGATGTAGATACATTGTTTTGTGAACTTGTATAGGCCTATTTGAAAGAATTTATCAAATGCAAATCAGTTATCTTGACATACTGTTTTACACTGTTCATATACTGCTTTTGAAGTTGCAATACAGTTACCCACAACATATTCCTAAACATATGGTTATGAAATTAATCAGATGTTTGTTTATTTCGTTGATCAAGTTGAAATGAGTAGCCTACTACATTAATACTGTTATATACAGAAGTTATATTAGGGTGAAATAATTAGGCCTATATACATTAAGCGGAGTTCTTTGCTAGTGTATTCTGTGAAATGTTGACATATTTTAAGAAATTCTTATATCAGTGCATACGAGTTTGAATTAAGGTTACGTATAGGGATGGGCTCTCGATACTCTCGATACTTGCATGGTATCGGTATCGAACGATACTTCAGAGAACTCGCTCGATACTTTTTCGATACTTTTGTAATTTTGCAATTAAGTGAGAATGCTAGTATTTTTTAACAAAAACTTGTAAGTGGACTGTTTAAAAAACTAATTTCAGTTTCATTGTAGAGTTTAAAAATAATTATAGGCTACTGATGATCTTAACTTTTGTCTCATTAAATATGCAGACTTAATTAGTTTAGTTGGTATTACACAATTCTCTCAAATGTTAATTTTTAATGTACCTATTTATTGAAACTGGAAATGTTGAAGGTATCAAGTATCGAAGTATCGAGTATCGAGGAAAAAATCATGTATCGGTATCGAGTATCGAGTATCGAGAAAATCTGGTATCGACCCATCCCTACTATTAACCAATACTGCACACTCAGTTACGAGTTAACACTGAACTGTGGTGAACACCGTGTAGCAAAACATCTAACACCTGTCTTTTCATTTTACATTAGCCATCGCTGCATGTCAACACTGTTATCTTAATAAATCAAAAGCTACAGCTTAACAGAGGAATGAAACAAGTTTTATTGCTTATTGCCGCCCCCTCAAACTGGCCATCGTGTGAACAGGAAACACTACCAATACAACACAATACAGTTCAGTTAGAAACGAAACCCTTAAAAACGAAAATTTGAATGACGTACAGTACTTTGAAATAAAGCCGCAAAAAGGAAAATGTGATCTCATAAACAGAATTGTATAATCACAATAAACAGCATTTTTTTCAATGTATCAGTCTTAATCCGTCCGGGACTTCATAAAAGTAATAACATTACCCGACTGATAACATTACCCGTGATTACATTAAGGGGCGTTCACTGGATTTAGTTTTGTATAATAGAATTTCAGTATTTAAAAAATATTCAGACGTGAACGTATGAAACATATGTCGAAATAAAACTGTACCGAACAAAGGAGCTGGTAATTTTTAACATCAGAATAAGTATTAAGAATAAGAATAAGAATAAGAATAAGAATAGCCTATGACAATCCCTTAAAGGGCAAAAGGCCTCCCCCAGAAGGAGGGTTTACTCAAGTTCCTGACCCACATTTGAGATAGGTATGTGGGTTTAGGAGTATTTGTATGATTCTACTTAGATTCTGTGCTAATGGATTGTTTGTCACTATAACCTATTTTGAGTTTATTTTCTATTCACTTTAGTTTTAACAATTTGTATTGTGGTTCTCATTCCCTTATCTGATTGTTATATATTATTAATTACTATACACTAATCACTGACACTGAACGTTATATACATTGCTGCTTCTTCCACTTTTCTCTGTCTCGAGCGGTCCGGGTCCAAAGATTTCCGGCTATTGCTATTATTTCGTTGGGCCATCTTGTTCTCGGTCTTCCTGGGAGTCTTTTCCGTTCCTTGGATCCCATGAAGTGGTGAAGTATGCCCATCGGTCGTGGTTCAGTCGCGCAGTGTGCCCAGCCCATCTCCATTTGAGTGATTTAGCTGTGGATAAAGCATCTTTTATTTGGGTCTTTTTCTTATTTCTGTGTTTCTTATGTGGTCTTTCACTGATATATTCAGCATTTTTATTTCCATTTTCCTCTGTGTCACTTGTATTAGGGTTTCTGTCATTGTGTTAGTGTCCAGGTTTGTGATCCATAATATGCTAGTACTGGAAGGATACAGTTGTCGAAAATATCTCTCTTTATTTGTAGTTTCTGAGATTCGTCCAATAGAAGAAGTATTAGGCCTACCCTTATAAAACGAAACATACTTTATTTGTCTTTGTATCACTAGGCCTACAGATTGTAATGTATACACAGAATATCATATCAACTAAACAAAGGAGCAAAAACTAGAATAAAATGAAATGCATATTGAAATCAATGAAAAGAAACAAAAATACACTAAATAAAAGCAAACAAAATAAAAACGTTGAAATAAAATAAAACAAACTGCAATGAGTGAAAGTGAAAACATTAAACCAAACAAGGAAGCAAAAAATATGTTAATTAAATGAAAGAAAGTATCGTATAAACGCAAAAGTTATCTAAATTATTTATGAGGATTACCATATAAATGATTTTGCACGATTCGGATAGTGTCTCTCAAAACAAGAATGCCTATTTCGAGATATGTATGTTTGCTTCATGAAAATGATTTGCGTAAGTCTATGAAAATCTTTGTGATAGTACCACGGCTATCTATGATTAGTCGGATGACAGAATTCTCCTTTTTATTGTAAAACAATTTAAAAAATACATATTAAGATACTAAATGCTTACTGCAGCACATCAACCTACAGACGGCAAGAATGAAATGGCTTTCTTTACAGTTACATCATAAAAATTATTTTATGTGCAAAAAACCGTATTTCTCACGGTTTCACTGATTCTTTGTCTCAAGGTCATTTTGGAAGTAGATCAGTAGGAAGGTCATTGCATTTTATAATAAACAGTATCGACAATGTTAGTGTTGCAAATAGGTGTGGGTGTTTCAACACCTCATGAACAATTTAAAGGTTAACCTAGTTGCATAATGCTTAAGTTGCTGTTATTATATTATCACTGTTACTATTGAAATTAATAAATCATGTATTCAGAATCATACTTAAAATTTTTAAATAACATGTTTTTTTCAGGCAATTTATAAATTATTTTTTCGGAATTTTAGTAATCAAATTTAGCGCAGTCAGGCTGCAGTTTTTAACAATAACCATTATTCTTATAGGCCTACATTATGGAGTTCGAAAGAAATCCTAACGAGTGTTATTCAATCTCAAGATGACAAGAACCATTTGTATTTTTGTTAGAAAGCCCACCACCCAGTACAAAAAACCGAAGCTAATGAACAGAGGTCGCATACTGGCCACTTTCATATCAGATGGTCAAAGAACTCTGAATCTGAAACTGCTAAATATCAGTGTAAAATCGCAGTAAACTAGAGTTTAATTTGTTGTAGTAATATTTACGACAGTTCAGAAAGGAAACATTTTACTCCACAAGAAAGTTTATTTTTAATTACTGTGTCACTAATTAAAAATAACCACTACTTCACTGAATTTTAAGGTCATTTCCAGAACGATACGCAAAATTACCGCTCCCACACAGAAACACATAACGACAAAGTATATCGATTTTAGCTCGTCTGTTGATTAGGCCTAAATGCTGGCCTCTAAATATATTCAATCCCACCTTTGGTGACAGTTTTTTTTTTCAAATCGAAAGATTTTAGAATAGTTCTCCGAGAGAAAATGTAAGTTGTAGTCTCGTGTTTGATATCGGGCTCGTTCAAAACCATCAGATTTATTTTGAAACTATGAACTAAACTGTTACCATCCTCGCCCCGATAATACTTTAGTTCACATTGGCCATGTGGTGAATGGCTTTTCTCCATATTCAAATAATGCACGTAATTATGCCTTAATCCTGATGATAAGTACCTTCGACTCTACAATACAGTATAGAGTAAAGGAAGAAAAGGAAGTTAAAATATGAATGCACATAAGATAGGCCTACTCCTAAAGTGCCTTACAAGAGCTGGATAATGAAAAGACAAAATAAATTGGCCCAACGAGTAGTTATGTATATAGGTCATATCTCGTAATTTTAGAAGATGAATATATATATATATATATATATATATATATTCATCTTCTAAAATTACGAGATATTATATATTATATATATATAACTTAATTATAATAAGCACCATAACTTGTTCTTAAGATCTCGAAAGGGTCAAATTATTGATGAAAAAGGAGAATTTAGGTTGATTAAAAAACTCATTCACAACGGGCGCCACACTCTGAATGAAAGTAGCAAGAAGGAAATAACGATATCGTCAGGCGGAACAGACTGTTTGGACTATGAAGTGTGTTGGTAAATAAGTACTTTGTTCATGACCGAGTTAACCGTTTAAGGAACATGCTTAACAATAATTACAACAACAAACAAGAAGTTCCAGGCTTTCGTCCAAATATATAACTGTTTTAGTCTATGTATACAGTGTATATATTTATATTTTTTCCTCCAAGGATAACATTCACGAATGAAACGTTGCTTATCTTAAGTTTCCTTCCAGTTCCTCCTCTACCAGATTAGCTGCTTCTTTGATTCAATGGGTTAAATGTGAAAGTTTCGTTCCCTGTTAAATAAATCCATAACAGATCGATATATCGGGCTAATAAAATCAATATGCCAGTTGCATTTAATAGGCTATTCCAAACTCATGAAAACTATGATTTGACTTGCTTTGTCTTTTGTTATTGTAAGTAAAGCAGTCTCCCTGTATAGTAAAATATACTAATTGCTTTAATTATAGTTCTGCACTGATACAGTACAATACATCTGACCTGTGACATAAGCTGTGTACAGAAAACTGTAAAGAGAAGTTCTTAATTATGGTCCATAATGACAAACCAAACCACTAACCAACCAATTAAGTTTGTCTTTTGTCTTTTGTTATTGTAAGTAAAGCAGTCTCCCTGTATAGTAATATATACTAATTGCTTTAATTATAGTTCTGCACTGATACAGTACAATACCTTTGACCTGTGACGTAAGCTGTGTACAGAGAAACTGTAAAGAGAAGTTCTTAATTATGGTCCATAATGACAAACCACTAACCAACCAATTAAGTTTTTGGTTTGATAAATACCATGATTAAAACTAAATTATGCCTCTTTTACTTTAAGTATCATACCTGGGTGGGTTATCATCCTTCCAGAAATAAATGGAAAGCCTCCATTAGACTTTTTTTATTCAACCCTACTGTTCAAAGAAGAGAAAATACATTAAAGAACACAATAGAAAAAATTGCTTTAACATTTAAATACTATGCAGGAAAGGTGTAATTGTATAAAAATCTACTAGAAAGAAGACAATTATTATAACAGAAGAAAACATTAATAGAAAACAGTAATATGTTCAACAAAGATGGAGGAAACTTTCTTGGTAACAAAAATATTACATCAACACTTAACTTTTTACTTGAAATATTTTCTTTATAAACAAAAGCCTTTAAAATTCTTGAATTTTACTTCATAACTACTGTAGTCGATTATAAGTCTGATTTAAGTTTATGCATGAGATAATTAATTGATTGATCACTGACAAGTACGGCACTATTTCATAAGTCGATTAAAATGGCATTTGGTCTCTCTTGAACTCTAGTTATAGTACAATTTCCAAGAGCTTTGAGAAGTGGGTTTGCATGCTCCAGGTGGTAATAACTGACTTAGTGTGTCCCATACTTGTGGTGGCATTAGATAGTCTCGGGTCTTAGATCGTCACGAACTTGTGACATGCGGATGTATATGTAATCACCAGGGCCCGGATTCTGATTACCTAAAATTATTTGAAATCCAAACCTACTATCTCGGAAGAAGAGAGGAAAAGGTGATCAGAAAGAATGAAGAAATACTGGGCACTTAGGAAGGAACAACAGAAATGACTGGTTCAACGTAGTCTACCCCAAAGAGGGTGAAACGAAAGAAGAAGAAGAAGAAGAAAATATATCGCATCTAATCCAAAAACGTATTATGAAATGCAGTTTATAATCATACATTGCTTAAATCGTTCATTTCCATAAAATCATAAATATTTCTTAAGGAAGTGGTTTCTCGTAATTCTATATTTTTGGGGATGCTTTTTATTAGCAAAGAGTACTGCAGTTTCTCAAGGATTGTTATTTTCTGGTTCCATGCTATCTTATCTAGCTATATAGATTCATAGGTCATATATTTTCAGAAAATGTTCAATGTTTCTCTATTGATTGAGGGCCTTCTAACAGACTTGGTCGATATTGCTTCTAACTTTTTGATATCATCAAATTAATTTGCTTATTTAGGTTCTCAGAGTCTCCACGTTCAGTGATTGGAGTTGCTGGCTTTCGATATCCGCATTTCAGAGGCTGTTGTAGACGGCAGAAGACGAAATAGGAAGAGATAGAGAGAGAGTAGAGACAAGAGGGCGAGAGAGAAAAAATTCAGTTAGAAAGAAGAGAAACGGAGAAGAGGGAGATCGCGATATGTAGAGAACGAAAGAAGACAGAGATATGAGTGGGATAAGAGAGAGCAGAGATATAAAATGGAGAGAACAGAGGTAGAAAGAGAGGAGAGGGAGGCAAGAAGAAAGAGAGGAGAGGGAGGCAAGAAGAAAGTGAGGAGAAAATATTCGAGAGAGTAAAGAGAGGAGATATGGAAAAGAGAGGATAGATTGGAGAGAGGAGAGAGGGGAGAGAGGAGAGAAGAAAGGTTGAGACAATAAAGATAGAGAAGAGTGGAGAAAGAAAAGGGAGGATAGAGACGAAAGGAAAGAGGAGCAATAAGAGAGAAGAAAGGATATATATGGTAGGAGAAGAAGATGAGAGTGAGAGAAAGAAAGAAAGAAAATACAGATACTAATCCAGCCAAGAAAGCAGTTACTATTGGTCAGGTGACTTTAAACGCGTAATAATATAATGATCTGATCACATAACATCCCAAGCGTCTCATTTACCATTGAATGGAAACGTGATTGGTATTAGGTACCGACGTAGCACCATAGAGATTAGTTCATTGGTTTGGGACCTGGAGGATTATATTCTCAGATTAGTGATGGTTACTTTCAAATCGCATGTTTTTTAATTAAAATTATAGTATAGACCATAAACATCGTACATTACGTTTAATATTGACTTCCTTAAAAGTACAGGATGTACGTGAGTTTCTCTTCACTCGTGTTCTTCCTTATGTAGACCTATATACAATGTACTAATGTAGTGTCTTCACAAAAGATAAGGACTCCGTAACATGTTACGTCTGTTTCACTAAACATATAATATAGCTATGCTAGCGTGATATTTTGTATAAAACTATTAGCTATATTCTTCCCATAAGATAAGAAAAGCAAAGCAGAGATATTAAATGGGTAGCATCTGGTTTTATTAAAGCTTCATAGTTTCCAATATAGACAGACTAATTGTTTCAAAATTGGTCCAAGCAGTCACTCAGACTAAACAAGTAATCCCTCCATTCTTCAAAATATAATTTTGATTAATTGAACAAAAGTATTTCTGAAATTAGCTTATAAATTAATAAAATGTTAGCGGATAAACAGTTCTCCCTATGCATATGTTTGCACCAAGATACTTATTTCGGAGTATGCGAATGTGCGTGTTATTGTTATTTTTTTTTCTCAATAGTAATTCTGCAGAAGAAAATGCATAGATTATTCGCTAATATCGTCCTTAATTCAATTTAATAACGATGAAATAGTACAGTAGAGTCTCAGTATTTCGAGTGCCGACAGTTCGACATTCCCATAAATCCAAGCTCAAATTTTAAATTAATAATATTTATTTAGCCTACTTACTCAATGACAATAGACAATTTCTAAGCAAGCTAAAGGAATATTTATTTTATGGAACCTGGAGATTCATTGCCGCACACACGTCTGTCTGCAATTCAACCCTATTCTGTGCTAACTCCATCCTACCATCCCTCGCATATCTTACTCCCCTTAAATCTATTCAAATATTGTCCTCCCACCTAAGTCTAGGTCTTAAAGTGATCTCTTCACTTCGAATCTCCCAGTCAATATTTCCTCCCCCATGCGTACATGTCCAGCATATTTCATCCTCTGTGATTTAATTATCCTTACTATATTCGGTGAAGAGTACAAGTTATGAAGCTCGTCATTATGCACATTTCTCCAGTCCTCGTTTTCATCTCTGTTAGGTCCGAATATTTTCCTAAGCACTCTGTTTTCGAACACTGTCGGAGTATGCTCTTCCCGAAGAGTAAGGGACCATGTCGCACATCCTTATAATATAACCGGCAAGATAATTTCTGGTCAGAAGACTAGAAGATAAAAATTTCTGAATTACATAAAAAAATTCAAAAACTTTAATTAATTACCCACAAATAGAAGAACAACTAAGATTGCATAAATTCATGCGCATCCATTTTTAACACAAGAAGATATTTTTAACTTAGGCTTAATAGATTTCTTCTGCTTATGTGTCTATATATGTATGAATGTAGGCCAATATATTAAACGGATACTTCGCTCCTAAGTCCCTCTTTTGTTTTGTACCAATTACGCATATCGTATTATCAGAAAACCATACTCTTCTGTTGTGATAACATCCATCATCCGTATAAATCGCTGAACAACCACTTCTCTGTTTATCACTTCCGTTTGCAAGCGAATCAACTAAAATAAAGAAATACTTTGAGACATAATCACCATCCTCTCAAAAACTGCTTTTGGGGCGTATCGTACTTTAATAAATTGATTCTTCATTAGAAGACGCAAGTTCTAAACTGAACTGAATGGTGTGCTCACTGTTCCAAAAGAATGTTATGTGTTTGTTTCTGTAAAATATTAACTTACTGATGCAATTTATGTAGAAAACAGCACAGCAGTTATAGCCTACTACTGCTGTATGTGTAGCCTATCAATCGACTTAGGCCTAAAGTTAGAACCACTGTTATTATATCATATAATTATATATATAGATCGTGAAACAGTCTAATTAAATATTTATAGTGATTTCAACTAGGCCTATTTCGGATAATTTCTCCCAAGCATACAAGAAACCACTCGTGATAACACCAATGGTAACAAAAGAAAAGTCCAAAAGCCTGGTTGAAATTACAAATAATAAGGGAAGCAGGAATTGCGAGGGATGATTGGATGGAGTTAGCATAGAATAGGGCTGAATGGCGGGCTCAGGCAATGAACCTTTGGGTTCCAAAAAACAGATAATAATCCTTTAGCTTGCTTAGGAATTGTCTATTGCCATTGAGTAAGTAAGTAATTATACCGTACATAGCCTATATATGAAGTCACCGCAAATACAAGAATCTCCAATTTATTTTTAATTAAATAGTATTTTTTTAAACTCACAAAACAATATGTAGGTCTGCAGCTTAGCGGTTAATTGGTGCCATACGAAAAATTGATTACCATATACCCTTCAATTCAATAAACATAATATTTATTTGGCAGACTATTTGTATTCGTATTTGTATTGTGCCTGCCTTCCACTCCGGCGGCCCGGGTTCGATTCCCGGCCGGGTCGGGGATTTTTCAATAGTGAAAAATTCCTTTCCCGGGTTCAGGACTGGGTGTGTGTGAGTGTCTTTAGGTTTAAGTAGGTAGGGGACTGGCGCACCCCGGTAACAAATACGCTGAGAATATCCCCTTACGGGATCACCAGGGGTCCCTCGCGAACCTGAGGAATAACTTTTTTTATTGTACTCTGTACTTTAAGAATGTTACTGGTCCAACACCAGTAACCGATATTAAAGTCAAAGAAGACTAATTTACTAGACATCGATAGTTTGAAATGCCACATTGGGACACTTCCTTGGGATTTGATTTGTACCATTTCAATTGAACCCCTGTATCTTAAAAATCTCATATTACACCTATCGTTACGTCAACTCCTTAATTTATTTTTACCAATGTCCCATGTAGGACTAGGTCAGATTTTCGACACAGCCCTTGGTAATACCTCATAATTTGAAATATGGTGCTTAAATTAGAATATTGCTTTTTAGATAATTTTATTTAGATGGAAGGAAACAACTTCTTAAGATAATGCATAACAAAGTTTTGCAACTTGAATTAAATAAATTATATATTTTCAAATAAGTTATGCATCGCTTCTAACTCTAACAAATTCAATAAAACTATTTTATAAGCGATCTAGTGTTTATATGGGGCTTCCACCATTTTACTATAAAAAATTATTACCTGCAATATTAAGTTCCTGTGATAATTGCATCCTGCAATTAGGAAAATGGACGTGGGACGTGGAGGATTGCGTATTTCTGTTAGCAAAAAGCCGACATGAGTAGGTGGGCAGAGCTGTGCGTGATCCGGTATTCCAAACAACACTCTAGTGGCTATATAAATGATAAATCACATCTACGTGAACACATCAATAACACTAGTGAATGCACACAATGAGAACCATACTCAAGGTAAGTGCTAACATTAGTAAACTTAGGAACTGACATCTTAATTAATAATTAAAACGATTTAGCAATGTTAATACGTAGAATTCTACTTTATATACATTTTTTTTACAACGAATTATCAATAAAAATCACAATAAAATGAAAAGAACCTAATTCTAAACTTTACCTTGAAATACATGTACTTGATAGTCCGTTATAATTAGAAACAATACACAAGAAATGGCAATATACCATAACATGAGGTAATATTATATAATTATTACGAAACAAACAATACACACTGTGCATTAATTAAATACCTAATAACATCTTTAAACATAAAATGTTATTTTTAATACAATTTATGCACCTTTCCATTTCCTGCTTCTCTTGATGGATATATATATATATATAAAATATATAAACGTTGAATTTTTAAGCCTCACAACTTTAAAAAATATATGCATAAGTTGTATACCTTTGCTCTATAATAAAATATTTCATTCATTTATGCAATAAGTTTTATAATATGATGATTATAATAATCATTATAAAAATAATATTAACATGAACACAGCTTATTTCAGGATTACAATAAAAACTATTGAACCAATTTCGGTAAAGTTATAAGGAACGTTATGAAAAAATCTTGAAGTCCAACCAGTCAGTATGGGACAATTGCTGAATAAGTGTATTTTGTTTTTGTTTTGTTTTAAATGTGATGTGTTACAGTTATATAATATTTTCAACTCTAAGCATTGGCAATACAACCTTCTCACTTCATTGTACTATGGCTAGCTTATAAATACCCTTCAGTAAATTGTGAAAAAGTTTCAAGAAACGTTTTAGCTCTTACTGTATATACTACGAGCACTTAATTTAAACAAAATCTTTAGCACAGTTTTTTAGAAAATCGTGAAGAATTCAATTTCCCTAGTAGTAGTAAAATAATAGAAAGTCATCCCCAGCCTGTGGGCCAAATCTCCAGGAGACATCTAAACCAATAATACAAAATTTTATTTTAATATAATTTTTATGTTCTCTAGCTATGAAGATAACAGAAATAATACAACATTTTATTTTAATATAATTTTTATGTTCTCTAGCTATGAAGATAACAGACACACACATACACCCACATAACCTAGTCATTTTTTCTGATAATTGTATTTTTTGATCCAGTGGACCTCAAAACGTGTACGTCTGCTGAAAACTGTATGTCGAATTTCAGAGTCAAACACAATAGGCCTACTTCTTCTACGTATAGTACCTGCGGTAGGATCAAAAGAGCCAATAATGATGAAGATGATGATGATAATAATAACTTTATTATTAATATTATAATAATAAGATTGGATAGAGAATTTCCTCCGTTTGTGAAGTTTGCTGCTAGATGTTTACAGTTCCCCGTTGTAGTGTATATAATAAAAGAATCATTTAAGATATATGTACACCTTTAGGTACGAAAATGTTATTTTTAAACATTAGGACTCTCGGTTTTTTATATATATTATACATCTGTATATTAAGACATCTTACAAGAAAAATGTTTTATAATTGTTTAAAACTTGTTTATAAAAATTGTTTTCTTGGAAATTTTGACTATAAACTTGAAATATGATTAGGCCTACTTCATAACTATGAAAAATAAAATCACCAGATATTCACTATTTTTCACACAGATTAATTCTCTAGTGCCTGATATTTAGTTCTTTTAAACTTAATGTTTTAAATTGTTAAATAGATTTACATAAAATGAAAATATATTTTGTTCACATCATTATAAACAAAATCTAGAACACAGTAGATAATTCATATACTACTAATTTCTCCATGTCAAGCAGTAGAGAACATTTCAAGCTTCAAAATCACACCAAAAACACTTTGATATATTAATTCATAGAAGTATTATGATGTTTGAAATATTTGAATACCAAGCTGGAAATTGAGAGAAGAGCAAACCTTGTATAAAAACGCATGGAAAGCACATGTAAGGATAAACGAGGAAACAGGAAGTTCAAACAGTTCATACTTACTCAGTGCATGACTCCACTTACTTACTAGTATATTGGTGACAATTAATAGTCAATATCAGAAGTTTTAGCAGAGAGGGAAAATTAAAAATACAAAACTTGATAGGTGAGCAAGGGGCATGGCAAAATGAAGCTTTTCAGAAAAAGGGCTCTATCTAAGGAACTAGCAGCGAGAATTTAAAAATACGTGAAATGAAAGAGAAAAGAACTGTCTATCTAAATACACAGTTTTCAAAAAAATGCAGTTTTTCATAATTTTGGGGGTTTGTTGGGTGTGCATATTCCTTAAAGACTTAACGTTATTATGAAAATATTATACTGAGAATTAATTTCTGTAAATAAGTAGTTGACTATGAAAGAAATGGTTATCAAAATTTAGTGGAAATGTTTATTTTAACTTGACTACATATTAACAGTATACCGTTAAGTACTAAGTAACCCATATTTTTATTTCTTACTGTATGACTTGACCTACACTAGTACAAAAGATAAGTTGTACCGCGTTGCAAAATTATATTATGTTTATGTTGCAGATACTCGTAGTTGCCGCTTTTGTGGGAGCCTCCACAGCGGGCGTAGTTCCACTGAACAAGGGCTTGGAAAATGCCGGATTGCAACAAGCAGGCATCGTCACTCAAGAATCGTTTTCGAGGGATACCAGTAAAGAGAGTAAGAAATCTACCTCACTGCAGATGAAGTCAAACAACGGCAATGACAAGGATATTAGCGAAGCAGTTTCGGAGTTTATTGGAGGACCCCCAGAATTTGTAGAAGTTGCTGAAAAATTCACCCCAGCGAAATATGCAAAGCCTGAAATATATTCAAAATCTGAAAAATCCCCCAGATATTACAACCCAAAACCTCAAGAAAAGATCGTTATTGAAGAACAACCTGCATATTCAAAGTTCTTCTATCCACCTAAGCAAGTTGAGGAAACTATAATTATGGAAGAACTGCCTAACTATTCAGTGGATATTGTTGAAAAATATCCTCAATTCTTCAGCTTTCCGCAATCAAAACCAACAGTTGAGGAAACAATAATTACTGAGAAATTCCCTTCATATTCTTTTGACGTAATCGAGAAAATTCCAAAATATTTCATTCCTCCCCCACAAAAAACAGTTGTCGAGGAAACTGTGATCACCGAAAAATTTCCAGGTTATTCCATTGATATATTTGAGAAATATCCGAAATTATTCAACATTTCGCCAGTCGTAGAAGAGAAAATAATTGCTGAAAAATATCCTTCTTATGCTGTGGAGCTAATTGAAAAATTCCCTAAGTATTTCAGTCTCCCACAAGTAAAACCAGTATTTGAAGAGACCATAATTAAAGAGAAACTCCCATCATATGCTGTTGACATAATTGAAAAACTTCCCAAACCCTACAGCATTCCACAAAAACAAATCTTTATACCTGAAGAAACAATTATAGAGAAATTTCCAGGATTCTCTGTGGACATAATTGAGAAATTTCCCAAGCTCATCGACTACACACCATCAAAGACTGTTGTCGTGCCTGAAGAAACTGTACTTTTAGAGAAATTTCCAGGATATTCCGTAGATATACTTGAAAAAATCGCAAAACTTCTGAAATCTGAAACTGTTGTTGTCCCTGAAGAGACTGTCCTATATGAGAAATACCCAGGTTTTGAAATAGTCGAAAAACTGCCAATATACAGCAAGTCTTTACCACAATTCGTTATACCAGAAGAGACGATAATCTATGAGAAATTTCTTGCACCTACAGCTCCTATTGTAGAAAAGGTTTATCAATATCCAGTCAAGTATGAATTACCTGTAGCATACGAATACGAAGCTGTAGTACCTAGCTATGCCGTGAAGACACCTTCGTCTTACGAGAAATTTGAAAAGCTCTTTCCTGCTTACGAGACTGTACAAATAGAATATGAAAAGCCTGCACCAGCCATACAGAAAGAAACTGTTGTTGAGTACTTGCAGCCGGAATGGAAGTCATATGGGCCCTATGCTAAAAAGTACCGTTAGAAAGAAATCTTATAAAGCATTTATCGTATGTACACATATCAATCATTTTTCAGAATCTATTGAATACAGCAAACACATGTCATATCACCTTTAGATGTTAGTATGTATATTATGTTAATTATTTATGTATAAGAATAGATATATATTTTTATTATATGATCATATTGTACAATGTAAAATTATGTATACTTGTTAAAACCTTCAAGATCAGTATTATGTACAAACATTTACGAATTGAATGAAGAATAAATCTATTTAGGTATGAAAAAAATGTGTACTCCTACATGAAATGAAAGTCATTAGGCCACTCCAACTTCCTACAACATAACTTTTATGTTATCCATACACTTCTATATCTGTTTTCACTCCAAGAACAAAGCTAAAGTAAGTAAAAACCAGTATATCTGTCTCACTCTAGCACATTACTCGTATGACCTAAAAGTGAGACAAATGTACCTGTTTTTGTTTACTTCAGCTTTGTTGTCAGAGTGATTACAGAATACTTCTCTTCACGTAAATCTATATCAGTTCCTCACAATCAAATTTTAACTAAAGTCTGGCCATTCTAAAAAGGAAACCTGAAGTACACAAAAACCAGTAAATTGTCTCAATTTAGCTCATTTCTCGTTTGACTTAAGAGTGAGTCAGGTTTACTGGTTTTTGTTTACTTTAGGTTTCCTTGTTGGCTTGTCTCGGATACTGTAGTTCTATGGCGTCTAAAAATAGAAACCTAATAATTATCTGCTTTTCACCGCAGTCTTTAAAGGTTTAGCCAATGTTGCCATTCACTGAGAAGACAACAGTTTCCAGAGGAACCGTTTGGCTAGAATCGTTGAAAGAAACTGAACATTAAATGCAACTGGAACCATTAAAATGGTCATCAACTTGAAATAGAAAAATATCATAAAAATCCTTACACACGTTGACTTTAATTAGCTTACATCAAGGAACATTTATGTCAAATTGGAACTAAATCGAACAACTCGTTTGATCGTGACAGCGTAATAAATTTACAGACATAAGACGAAATGCCTGTCGAGTTAAAACGGGATCTAGTCTGCTCGGTGAGCAAGCTAGGGTAGGTAATTACAAAAATCCATAAATTAGTTTATACTAAGTTTTTCCTTTATGATACCGATATCACTTCAATAACGTAATTAAAACTAGATAATAGGGTTTAAGAAGGTCTCATTATGTCAAATTTCAACTTATACAGAATCCGCCAAGTGTGTTATTTTTTCCGCTTGTTTTATCTCCCAACAGATACAATTACTTATGATGAATTCATGAAGATTATGTAGGCCTACCCCTTAGATTTGGACTGATATTAAAATATCAAATTTGTGTTTAAAAAGTACCTATCAGTGTAGGTGAAGAATTTAACAGAAGTGGGAACGCCATGGATGCAGCAATCTAAAGAAAAATATGTATTGAAGAAAAAAGTCAGAATGAAAAAGAAGCATAAAATGAAAGCAGATGAATTAAATTACTTGTTCTTAAATCCAGTACCAAATAAATTAAGTTTTCATAATTTATCTGACTATTCTGAGTAAATAGGGGGTTCAATGAAAATAGAATAATTTCCTAAATTTCAATTCATAAGACCTTCGAAAGTTTGATCCTTTATCTTGTGTTACAATACACTACTTCATGTTTATCATGGTGTCCATTAATAAGAATAAATTATAATAAATGATTGGGACAAATTACAGTTATACTAAAAAAAATCGATTTCAAGAAAATGTTACGTCAGATGAAATTTTAACCTAAACATTGTATCGTTTATACAATACCAACACACAAGTGCCTATCATAAAAAAAGCTTGCAATCACCGTCAAATAGTAAGAAACATTAATTAATTCATTTGAACATGAAAGAAAAATTAAATAAGTGTAGAATCGCACTACAGTGAAGTTTATTTTTAAAATTTACCATCAGTATCTTAATGTAAATGTGTCTTCAGAACTAGAGGCTCATCGTTTGAACTTCAGTATCGTGAACTATCAATGATGTGTGTACGTGTTTATTTTAGCAGGGAGGATAGCACCCATTGTTCTCATAGGCCAGTTTCTAGATATCTTTAACCAAAGTGAATTATTTCTTCATAGCCCTTATTGCTTTAAATTTGCTCAGAGACTAGAGTAGACTATGTTTCTTTAACATTGTATAATTCTGCACAAACGAACTAGTCACTTTAGTTCCTTCCAAATAAAGGCTTATCATGGGTTTTACGCCAGTTCTTTGTAAGATGAGTAATTCGTTGGTATACTCGTTTCACTGTTGTAAATGTCACTTTTTTATTTTCCTCTTTGTATATGCCAATGGCGTAACTAATTTGGCATTCTATAAGCATTAATCACTATTGCGGGAGGTGGCTAGCTGGTCTAATAGAGAAGGGAAAATCCCTCTATTTTGGCTTAAGTGTGTTTTTGTTTATTTTAACCCTTTTAAAAATATTTTAGGCAGTCAAAGGTATAAAAATCGGGTTTAACGGCAGATGATGTTAAATAAAAGGAGAAAATTATGAATGGTATAAATTATAACACTCCAGGGTTTCAGTCCCGTGGAAAATACTCTTTTAGTTATATTTTAGTTATAGTTAGTTATATTTTAGTTATATTTGCATATGATTATTAAATTGTCTCAGTTTGATCAAAAAGGAAAGTTTTAAGATTCATTAGGTATGTCTTTTTAAATGTTAAATTTCTAGTGGTGGCCGAAAAAATAGTCGGTTCAACTAAAACTCGTATGTTGGCAGCAGGGTCCTAGAAAATCAATTACCTCTGTTCACGCAGTGCATACTAGATGGCAGTACTGCGAGTGTAGCTAGGAGCTAGTATGTGATAGTAAAATAAAAATAGCATCCATTATTATTTCACAAATATTAACGGCTGTCTAAAATTGTGTATGATACACGTTCTGCCCTCAGAGGATCGTTTCGCTAAATTCGCTAAATAAAATCTCGTTTTTAACGATTGGATCATAAATAACTATTATGGAGTCGGAGGGTATGTACAGGTAGGGGAAAAAATAGCTTATAGTTGCCGATATGAGCTACTGCGCATGCCTAGGGGCATTCACAGGAAAGCAGTTGTCAGATTAATTGAAGGCTATTGGACAAAATATTACGACCCGCAAACGTCGTTGGACCGACCGGGCATTCCAGTAGCCTATTTTATTTTTATTTATCTTTTATTTTTCAGTTTTATTGACATATATTTTGGTTTTGGTAGAGGAAAACAAGGTGCACCTTCCAGATAAATATTTTTGGGGGCCAAATAATAGCCCACATTTGTTTACTAAACTCAAAAGTGACAATTAATATTTCTACAGTATACTGACATTCACGGGAATTGAACCTACGACCTTTCCCATGAAGGTTAAGCGCCCCAAGCACCTGAGCTATTCAACTAAGACGAAAGCAGTAACCAGCTGCGTGACTGTTGTCCAAGTACATGGGTCTAAGGAATACGCATTGACACTGGTGTGAACAAGGCTCTAAAATCAACTACAAGAGTCGGTCCGCTTTCTTTCCCCTACCTGTACATTGTATGCATACTGCATTCTAACTGGATTATTTTTTTAAATTTTAATTCTTTCAATTGGAAGCATCATGTATTTTTTTAGAACATGATGTTATTTAAATCCCTTATTGGCTTCATGTTTCACAGCCACCAAGGCTCCATTCTCTACCAATTTATTGAAGTCAGTCCGAATTTTCAATAATCCACAATTTATCTGCTTACCTGAAAAGCCGTGAGGCTTACTCGTAGAAATTCCAAGCCTGGATTTAGTCGAGTGTAATCTGAAATTAACGGATAAAACAGGAAATAAATATTTCTAATAGAATACATTGCCACCGGGAAAGCTATTGCTTATTGTTAATTTTGAAAAAATCGAGTTTCAACACAACTGCATTAAAGTGAATGCCTCCACTTCTTCATAGCAGAGTAGCCTAAAATACGTTCGGATGGAATGCTTGTATCGAAATCGAAACTATTGGCTATCATAAAAACGTAAAATGAAGACAATTAAAAACAATAATATTTATTTCTACACTTCACCAATAGAATAGATTAATCTTGATTGATAATACTTAATGGATCATTACAATAAGATAACCTATAATAGAAGCTGTGATGTTGCTGTGATGTTTCATTTTCGAGTATTTCATTTTGGTAGATGATATGGTTAGTTGTCTACAGAACTCCCAAGGGAATGAGATAAATTTAATCAACAGAGTTGAGGAAAAACATGTCCTGTGTGTGAGTGAATCTATCTTCGCTCCTATATGCCAAAACATAAATATTTTAACTTAAAAATCCACTAATCTCCCATAATGAATATAACGTAAACACGCAATACGCCTACACATCACATCCGATAACTGTCGTAAATGGAGATTAATTCTACCACGCCCATGTTATTTCAAAATAGTCACATATGAACATGTTTTACTAACGAAATTCCTAAATATTTCCACATTCGGTTCTGGGAACATATTAATTAATATACCTATTACATAAATTTGTTTACGTATTATATATTAAATTTATATACATTTGTTGATTTATACCATAGACGAATTTATCCCATTGCTAAATCCCCCACTGATGTGTGGACGGGCATTATGACCATTGTGAGTTGACTGAATTTCGCTGGACTAGCTTTCAGACGTTCAATGGGAAATGCTGTACTGCAGAAAGCGTCTTACACGGAATGGACAATGGAAATAATTGATGAGGACATTATTTTTAATGGAATTTCAGTATTACAGCTACAACAATGAGTGTTCGAACATTTTTGTGAGCTAATTGGTAATAATCTATATTACTAATATCGTACAAATGAATAGCACGTTTAAAATAACAGACAGGTGAAATAACAGAAGACTGCATACAAAAGTAACCTCGGCTTAAAACGTATTGAATAAATTATTTTCATAAATGTTTTGGAATCCGATCGACATTTTTCCGTATTAATCTACAACTGTTCTAGCATTTACAAGTCAGACATAGCTAAGGCGGATCCATAAGATAGTTCGACCTAATCGTTTAAATAAAAATATTAATTACAAAAGTCCGACAAGTTAGAAAGGAACCTTCGTGGACCGAAGCTTCACTTGCTGAAGCAGTCATAGCGCAGGTTTCTTTCTAATTTGTTGGACTATTAGTCAAGGCTAAATGTCAGATTCCGCTTGAATTCACTTAATTGTTCTGTCATAAATTCTTATATCATACTTTCAACAACACTAAATATCTTAATAATAATTAAAATTAAAATTGTGCTTGGGAATACTAATTCCATTTCAAATTCACAACCGATTATTCCCACAGCACAATAGAGAAACATCAAATGGCAGAAGCGTTGCCGGAATTTTCAGCATAATACACTAATATCAAAACCTCAAGGATCCCCAGGTTCTTACCCACCCATTATAAATAATTCTTTAAATACCCAGAAAATATGCCAAGAAATACAAATCGGTGTTTCAAGCAGCGTATTTATTCAGACATTATGTAGGTAGCCTATGTAGGCCCACTTACTAGTTCATAGGCTACATCTCTTACTTTCGCCTGACATTTTCACAGATCATTGGATCAACTACTCATAAATAAATAATATATTTCTCTACGCAAATTAAATAAAAATGAGACTACTGTAAGACGAGAGAAGCTGTGATTATTTTTGTTTAATTTAGACAATGATTTTTTTTAAAGATAGGTCTATATAAATGATCGGTCATCCCTTTGCTAGTTTTTGTAATGGTATCCTGGAAATCAGAATCGTATGGATAGTATATAAATTAAATTAGGCCTAGTAAGAATGAAAAATACTTCTGAAGAATTAATTTTCTGCAAAAACTATATAATTTTCTCCATTGTGGTATTTCCATTTTTTCGCTCCGACTCTGTAAATAGGACTATGTCGCTCTGTCATATTGTTATTAAATAATTGTTTTCTTTTCATAATATATCTCGAGTAAGTAGGTATTCACCTCAAATTAAAAAAAGTATCTTCAAGTAAAATTAATTTAGTATAAATATTTAACGATAGTTCATTTTTAATTGAAGGCTTCAATTAAGAGAGTGGGTACAGTACTCTATTACTAAAATTATTATCTTGAAACCATGGAGTAGCCGATAGCGCTTGGATTAAAGCTGACACATTCAGCGACCTGAAGTGACACGAAATGTTAAATTAAGTTAAAAGTCCGATAAGAAGGTTATCTCTTTGCTCTTTCTAATTCGAGCTAATTACGGCAACCTACCTCACAGTTACGTAGGCAGCGCTCTAAATTAATTGCAGATGACATTTCACCACGAGATATAGGCTACCACGAGAGATTATGAGTTTATCGATATATTTGCTAGAACGAAGTTCAAGCAAATTTATCGAATGAAACCCGTCATCTCGAGTAGGATTTATTAAGACTATTCCACGAATAAAATTTAACGGATTTTGTAAATAATAATAATTTTCTTACTTTGTTCATAATACACTGTCATCCGTAAGATCACGGCATACTAAATGAATGAACAGTCCATAAATCGACCGATTTCCCAATGCTACCAATAGAGCGTAGCAAAAGATGAAGAGCGTAGTCGTAGTTGCTTACATCAATACGCCACTAAAGCATACGAATTGGCTTGCACCAAATCAAAATTGTGGTTTTAATCAATGGATATTTATATTATTACAATTTACAACAAGTTATGCTTATTAACATGTGTCGAGTAAGGGATGTGGTTTAAATATTAAGTTTATTGTATGGTTTATTATTAGTTTATTTGAAGAAGTAATGGATTTTGAAAAATGGTTCACTGGCAGAATGTGATGTGTTAATCACAGCACGTTGATGCCTTACATGTCCAGGAACGAGCTGACTTTTATCAGATAAAATTGCAAGCGGGCAACCCTAAGAAGCATAAGATAAACGATCGAGATTGTTCTTTATATGAGGAATTATTGCTTAATTTTTAGTGGTCAATATCAAACAAGCGACGTAAGAATGGAACAGTCAAAGGTAATACCACGAGAGTTCCGGAATTTATCTAGAGAAAATTAGATTTACCTCATTGTAAAATAATAAAATAAAAATAAAATTAATATTTTATTTATCATTACACGAGATTTAAAATGGTTCACCTCACATATACATACGTTATTTTTATATCTCCTTTTACCCATAAGCAGCTTGTGTAAGTTATACCCATTGTTGTGTTCAATGATTAATTGAAGAGCTTTTAGCAAAGACAACCATAGTCCAAAAACCAAATTTTTCAGTAGAAGCAAAAAACTTTCTCCCTTTGGCAGTTATTACTTCATGAATTTAAAATGTATTGTATATTTAATTAAACATATACAGAAATATTTTGATGTAGTAATTTTCCTTTACATGTAACTTCAGTGCCCTGAAACCAGACCTGAAAGCTGAAGAGACATGGACTATGGCTGTTTTTGCCAACAAATTTTAATCCACTATTTAAGAAATGTTTAAGAACGCAAAGAAAAAATATAAAATCTAATAATAAACAAGAAAAATGTTATTAAAATTCTTAATTACACGTCACACTATTAATGTTATTAAAAAATATCAATATTAGCTATTGTATGAGCTAGGATGTTTCTGGATCCTCGATTCCACTGCTGTTATCATCAGAGGAGACAATGCTTTACACAACAATGAAACAGCTGATTCTAAGAAACAGATTTCTGCATGATAGCCAACTTCTATCAGCAAATTCACTAGTTATTTGCAAAAAACTGAATGGACAATGGCGGTATTTGCAAAAAACTGAAGGGACAAAGGTAGTTTTTGCTAAACTTGGTAAACTTTGTAATCCTATATTTGAGGGACTATGGCAGATTTTGCCATATCATGTAGTTTAAACAATGACCAGTAGGTTGCAGCACCCAATGACACAGAAAACTCAATTTTCAAAATTTTGGACTAAGGTTGTTTTTGCTAAAAGCTCTTCAATTATTTTTGACCAAAGAAGCTGCAGATATGAAGATGTTGCAGTGTTCAGTCTTTGTGAATTTGCTTAAAAAATAAAGTGAAGGTAATTGCGATCAAATGAAATTGATAAAAATAAAGCGATAGATTATGACATAGACTCTTGCTATTGGTTGAATTTCCACATCGGCTTATTCTTAAACTAGATTGGCCACTGAATCATGAAATAAATAATCAATTAAATTACTCTCATGAATACGTTCATAACCATCTTATGAAGTTCAACTTATTAAGTATAGTAGTAACTTAATTTTAGTGCATTTATTTACTATAAGCAAATGTGGTAATTTTCGCATCAAAAGTCATATTATAATCCCCTAGTTTCCCAATATTCAACCTCTAAAAGTTGAGCTTGAGACAACTACAATATGTTTTTTTAACCACCTGATTTCCTTCCGAATTTATAAACACATTTATATACACTTCATTGTAAAGAAATCGTTTCATCTCTTGCAAAGAGGATAACGTGAAAAGTCGTTAAAATATTTAAGCAAAAATGACCAGAACTTGCCCAACTCGCTACCGTCACACGAACGTTATGAATCAAGCAACATTTGTAAAGATTAACCTCTTGCTATTTGCTATAGCGAACCAGTCCGTATACAAATATTTAGGTTCTTAAAATAAAATGTTTATTATTACGTAAACATCATAATTCCACAGTCCCCAGTTCCTGCTAATCTCGTCTTGTAATCGAAAAAATAATGCAAGTTCTAGTTATAAAGAGGGTATTGGGTGAAATATTCACCATTTTGGTCAATATTATCATTTTTAAATTAAAAATACTATAATACATGTATAATATTGTAACAAGGGCTCGTCGGGGTTCAAAATGAGAACACCGTGTTTATAATTGAAGGATGGAGGATTCTTTATTTCCAGCAACAATGGTTAATACAGTCAGAAAACTCCAGACTATTCGCCAGTCCACTGTCCTGTTCAGTGCTCACTCTCACTGTGCTCAGTCCAAATTACAGCACTGTTCCGTTCGCTCACACTGTGCGGACTCCCAGTCGAGATGATCCCACGTCGCGCCGGTCAACTCCACAGTCCTCGCTGCCGCTGTACAATTCACCCTCTGACGCTGACTCTCGCCGCTACTCACGGACTGCCTCTCGCTGACTCTGACTCTGACTCTGACTCCTCACGGGCAAGGAACTTTATCCTGCAATATTTAGGGGACGAGAACGTCACATATAAACATTACGCTCCGAGGTTAGATCATTCTACCCCCCCTGAAATTCACACTACAGTTGCATTATTATTTTATAACTTCAAAGTGATTGCAAAAGATAATAAACTTTGCTCTTACCAGATAACTTGGGAGTTTAATTGACTTTATTAATTATTAAGAACTAGAAATAATTATCCACATCCACCGAACCTGAGATGAGAAGATAACCTTGTGTACGCCGATGAGAGCCGAGGCCTGTTCCAGCAATAATACCTAAGGTAGGAGCAGATAAAAAGTGGGAGTACCTTATAGAGAGGGTGACTTGCTTCATAGTGGTTAGCCCAATCTTAGGGGCTTAAGACCCGCGTCAACTTCCAACCCTCGTAAATATCAGAATTTATCAATTCATTTTCACTTATAATATTATATTCTTATAATATTAGAACATAAAATATTTAAATGTTAGACTGTAATAGATTTGTGTACATTACGAGCATAATTTCATAACTTCTCGTCATTTTCACACTCCACGTCAGAACTATTACTGCAACTATCTAAATGTATCATGATTCTTTCAATAAATTCGTCCCTATTTTTCCTCTTAGTGAAGTACTCTTGATATTTTAAGAATACAAGTATTTGAAAACATACACGGAGGAAACGAAAATAACTACAGGGCTTGACAATCACTGACATTCGTACAGACCGGGGACGAGGTTCAGGTACACGGACCATGAACCATTAGGAAAACAGTGGGATGGGAAACCCATCTGCACAACCAGAAAACCACCTATTCTCTCTGCCTCTATTATAGTGCTAAAAATCCATTTTAACCAACTTTTATTTTAGTCACATGGAAAATGCTTTTTTATTTAAGAATATTTGTATATGATTATTAAATATACATGATAAAAATTGAAAATGTTCGATTTCCTTGTGTCTTTTGAAATATTAAATTTTCAGGGAGATCGCAAAAATTATCATACTTAGTAGTTGAATAGCGTTGTCCACTCCATTCCTTATTGGCAGCTGTGCACCAGAAATCAGTAACCTCTACCTGCGCTTGCGCATGTGTATATGCGGCACTAGATCGCAGGGCAGCACGAGGTTCCAATATGATTCCATTGTACGTATTTCATTAGAATAAATCTAATAATAATAATAATAATAATAATAATAATAATAATAATAATAATAATAATAATAATAATAATAATAATAATAATAATAATAATAATAATAGCAATTATTATTATTATTTCACATATATTGAAGGCGGTCTAAATACTAGAGTACGACACACATTTTAAAATGACTGTTCTCGAATCTCAACAGGCTTTCAAAATGACAATTAAATTTTATGGAGATCTACTTTAAACTCAATCGCTGGATTACTTCAGTGAACTTTAATGAGTGGTAAAAGGTTAGCTTTCATTTATGAGCAACAAGAATGACACATTAAACTTTTCATTAAACGGGGCAATGAATGTCCTACACGCAGCATTCAAGCAGATAATAAAACATTGTGCAGGCTGATAAATTAAATTAACTTTTAATGCCGTAATGCTACACGCTTCATTGCAAAAGGTTAAAACTGTTGTTACGAAGTTACAACTTTTTATGAACATCGGCTTTGCTAAGATAAACTCAAGCTTTTATAAGTAATCAATTCCGAACGAAAGCCTCATTTTACTGGCTACACTCCACTTTACTGTGTGTGTAGGGGGAACTGTGTCAGCTGAAGCTTAGAGCGAACGCCATTTCTCGCAGCCTCTAATGATGCCTCTTTAGTCTTAATTTTTTCAGTTCAGATTTTGAAGCTCATAGAAGCTTGCCCTTCCCTTCAAACACGGATGAACTAGTGTGGAAAAAGGAGTAATTTTTCAAAGGACTCTCTTCTTAATAGGGATTGCAGTAAGTCTACAATACGAGAAGTACGGCTTTATTCCCTTCGGAAGGTTGGAAAGCTACAGATTTTTACTCCTGTAAGTCGTCTTTAGCCGGGTTTTATCCCTGCGATACTTGAGTTTAATTATAAGCATGCTAATCACTCTACCCCTGAGAGGATTGACTGTTCACTGGTTTGTATACGATTCAGTGTGTACATTATGTGAGTGTGTATGTGTACATGTGAGTGTGTGGGGAAGTGTGTATTACATGTAGGCCTATACGAGTGTGGGTATTGAATAGTTACATTCTTCCAAATAATGAACGAAATAATTGCATTTCCTAAGTCTATATACATGTGTAATTCGTTATAGTAAGTTGTTAAATCCGAACTTTATGAGTAACTAAGTAGCCAACATAATACAAGATCGTCCTGTTCAAATTTATGGAAGCGGTGTACCGTGCTATAAAACTAGATAGCAAATAATTATTAAAAAAACATAGCTTCATCAAAGAAACAATTTTTGTCGTTACAATATAGGCTACAACATTATAAACTCTGCAAAATTTCAACTGCAATGTACCTCATGTTATGAAATTCCGGTATACTCAAGTTAGTATAAAAACTAATCAACGATATTAATGAAATTTTAATACACATGGCATCCGTAATTCAGTTCAGGTTGAATACTCTTTCTTTCTTTCTTTTTCGTAGTTTTACCTCTCCCTTTTTAGGATTTAAGCGACCCAAGCCGCCCGGGCCTTACAGGGCCGCGACCTGTCGGGAGAGGGATTACCTTTGGATCACATACATACTTTTTTGACCAGACAAGGACATGGAGGGCCTCCCCGGATGAGTGATCAGCCCAATGCCGGGGCCACCTCCGAGACAACACGAACACATAGGACGATACACACCATTCACACACACACTCACTCAGAACAAGGAGGAGGCGAGGATGAGGATGAAGATGATAATGACGGCCAGATGATATCCGGGGACCACAAGGGCCTAAAGTTACCTGACATTTGTCTCATAGGTGAGGGAAAACCCCGGAAAAAACCTCACCTAGGTAACTTGTCCCGACCAGGAATCGAACCCGGGCCCGCTGCGTGAGAGGATTGGACGCATCCCCTGAGCCACAGCGGTGGATAGGTTGAATACTCGAAAAATTAAATCTGAAGCAAAGTGTGTAAATGTATAATAATTAAAATGAATGAAAATTTATAAAAACAATGTTACTGTTATCAGAATTAAAAATAATTCTTTATTGCAACCAAATGCTCATACTATGATGAACGGAACAACGGTGGAGTGGTATTAAGAAGAGTATTGTTAAAAAAAAGTTTACCAAGTTTTGTAAGAATTCGTTAGCGTTCATATGAGTCAATTTTACTTTAGTTTTAGCTTTATGGTTCTTCCATGACAGCAAATGAAGTCTAAATCTGCGAAGGGTTATGGTCAACTATGCTAATCATCTTTTTGAAAAGGAATGATTATTTTAGTGGGGAGGTTAGCACAGTTGCCAAAATAAAAAAAAAATCTAGAAAACATTCAGAGCAAAAATCCACTTGCCTATGATGTTTCCTACTGACCTGATAAGATTTATATGCATTTAAAAAACACGCCTGCCCCTCAAAGAGGTGCAAACACCCAATCAACCTCAGTTTGGCTGAACATACATAGATACGGCACTGTATGAACAGAAATACAGTATTGTGGTTTTATGCAGGCTTGCTTGTTCTTCACAGCGCTACAGCCGTTTTGCGTCCCCCTGCAGTCGAATAGTGAACGAGTTGCTTCCCACTTTCAATCAATTCTCCGAATAATAACATCCGTGTTGATTCCGCTAACTTTCGGTAAGTTTCGGTAACTTTGTAGTAGTCAGGGCACTGTGTGTGAGCGGTGGAGGTTGATATAATGACAAGTGAAAAGGGAAAGAAACTGTTGGTGATAGACGATTATAAATTCTGTTTCCATAAGTGTCTCGTCGATGGCGTTCATAGATACAAGTGTACATTTTCTAACCATGCCTAATGCATGTAGACAGTCCTAAGTCTGTGTTAAATGGGAAGGGAAATGTTATGGCACTGTTGTTAGCTGACGGGAATCAACATGTACGCTATGGAAAAATAAGATGACAGCTAATGGGAATCAATACGTCCGACTGTCAGATAAATACGGTGGCAGCTAATGGGAATCAACACGTCCGTTTCGGAATCAATTCGGTATCAGCCCTTCACAGGCCTATGCAGCTGGCGCAGTTTTTTCTACATCCCTGCATGTTAGTAAACCTATTCTACTCTATAAACACTGGAAATTATAATTAAAATATACGTTACAGGTAGCTAAATCATTTTTTAAAATGGTAATTGTCAAGTTAAAATTAAGATTTGCATTTCATACTTTTAAGAATGTATCTACCCTGTCACTCCTTAGGCGGGAGGTTTCAGTACCTACAGTAATTTATTATACTGTATAACATTGAATGAATTAAAGATAATATTTAAAGATTTAAAGATTATTAAAGATAATATTTACACGTGTTTATTAAATAACGCAACACATGAGTATAATACCAGAAAGATGGATATTTTAAATTAAGATTTATTCAGAAACGCAACCAAAAACCGCTACATTGAGTTAGGTATTAAATTATACAATGTACTGCCAAAGCAAATTAAAAATTTAGAGACCAAACTCTTTAAAGTATCAACGATACAATTAATAATAATGTAATAATAATAATAATAATAATAATAATAATAATAATAATAATAATAATAATTTGTAATTTCAGTTACGTGTTGAGAACTCGAAGGGATGGAAAACAAATATCGACAGGACATTCCAACATAAATATTATTTATTTACTCGATATAATATTACTTCAAGAATATAAAGATATAAAAATATAGTCTAAAATACACTACACTTACAATCAAGAAATAAGAAGGACTTACTTGCATATAACACTAGATGATAATGGAAAATCGGATAAGAAAAAAGAAATAATGTATCTGAAGATATTATATCTTCAAAATTTCGTAAATATGTTCATATGGTGTAATATAATCACAGGACCGACCAAGCTACATCTTAGGAAGAAGATGTAAGCATAACATTTATAATCCTATTTCATTCTTACAGTGTTTTAGTTCAGAATCCCATGAATGACCTCAAGTCTCATTTCAAAGATTTAATAATGATAATATACTCTTTCTTTCTATTATAGTTAAGCAAATCAATTATTTAATATATTTTTGTATGAAATCAGTGAATATTTCGACTCATTTAAAGTTTGTATTTTTTTTACTAGTGTTATATCTTCATAGGCCTAGTCTATGTGTGAAAACTCAATTTTTCTTTAATAGAATTGCAACCATTTAATTTAACTTATATTATTTATATTAAGCTTTCTCTGTATGACGTGTAATTTGAAGTTGACATGTCCCCTATCATATTATATATGATCAATTGAATTCAATAAATAAATGATAGGTTTATTACTGATGCACGAGCGTAGAGTACAGCCCCTTTTTGGAACACCATCCAATGTAGTGTAGAGGAGTCAATAACTCATCTCCCTGTTATGTCGAACGTCACAGCTAATTTATAACTCCATGAGTTATATTTATACCATGTCCGTGTCCACTACAGCTGTTGTAGATTCACTTGCATATAATGTTTTATACTGAATACTTTCACCAGATTTTATCAATAAGGTTTGAATTCAGAAATTCTGTTCACAGCTAAGGTTAATGATAGTATAATATTGAACAAAATTGTTGTATTGAACACACGGGATGAAAAAAGTGTTGGTTTATCTATTTTAGTAAAAATTCTATTTTTGGATTTTAATGTAAAAACTAACATACCTAAAAGCGTAACCTTGTAAACTTTTATGTCTTTTGAGCGCAAGGAAAGGTACGCCTGATGCATATTTAAAGCACTGTGGTCTTTAAACTGCCCACGCAAGCCAACTTAAATCACTTGTTTTCTTAATTTAATTTTCCATGTTATTTATTGAAATTCAAAATCTATTTTCTCCCACAGAAATATAGATAGCCTACTATTCCGATTTTTTTGTTCACAATGTACTTCTCAATATAAGAAACAAAATCACAAATTAGATATTTCACTGTAATGTACAACTACGAGCACGGAGAAAGGGAATCTCGAGGTATCTGAAGCTCTAAGAGCTCACTAGTTGGTGAATGTCGAATGAAGAATTTTTTTTTCTGGGAAACTGGAGAATGTAAGTAATAAGTTATGTTGCAAGTATCTTTATGAAAAGGATTATCATTCTGAGGCGCTTGTTGCAATTTGAGAAGTGTTTTGTTTTTGTTATTTTTGTGCAGTAGCATATTGCATGGGATAGTAATATTTTCAAGGAGTTACTGGTTTTTCTAGGGATTCTAGTCAGCTGAATGTCACTGGAGTGAGAACTGAATGTCACTGTTATTTTAATACTTGATTGTTTGAAGCTTACTTAGGCTATTATTAACTTTACATTATAAGAAAATTAATTCTCAAAAGTTGTATGAACAGGCCAAGTACAAACTAATTTAAAGATTTTATTAAGATACAATATTCGTTCTATCTTAATTTAGCAGAGCATGTACTGTATTAAATCATTATTTTTTACAGAAAATGAAATTCCTACCAACGTCACAGTTCATTCTTAAGTTATGTAAGTTACTCATATTTTAGAACGCAATGTAGTAATATAAATTTCACACTCGCACTTAATGAATTCTCCTCTTTCTAATAATATTCCTTGAGTTTCGATCCTTGTATATTAAATTATACTATACGCAGAGTTTCTTATTTATTGCCAAAGCTTGGAATATTTTGAAGGTAAAAAAATATATTAAATTTCCTAGTACAGTAAATTAAACGAGCCACTTGCCTTAAAGCTGACGCTTTCTTTCAATACACTCAGGAACGTACTTTTTTCCTTAAGTTGGCTACATTAGACAGCTACCTAAGGAACCAGATTTGAAAAGAGTTATCGAGTTTCATTTTTTTTTATCCCTCCTTATTTTCCTTTCTTTCTTTCATCCTACCTCATTTTCTGTCTTTCACGAAAATTATAAGCATACACATTTTAAAATCACCAACATTGTTAAAATATACAAGTCGCAATACAGGTCAGCCAAGAACTAGTGACAATATACAGTAGATTGTACTCGACAAAGGGAACATGAGTTTTCGCTATTTATGAGTGGTGAACTGAAGTAGTTGTCAAATCGACGAGTTCTATTATTGAAAGGGAAGAGTAATGAAGATGTAATAGACAAGTAAGCACAAGAATAACGTTTTTACTTCAGGGACGAATTTGCAACAATTTGTTCCGAACAGTTTTTACCAAGACTTATTCGTCTGGAACAATGTTACAACGAAGTTACAAAATTCGGCTCACTGAATTCATACTAAATAGTCTCAATTAGCAATTATTTGATAGGCCTAATTATTTTGCGTACAAATATTATTAATGATTGCAAACTTTTTCAGCAAATCTAATTGGGAAATTTATGAAGGAGTAATATGCCTCTCTAAAAAGATTCGAAGAGTAGACAACATGGCAATCAATCGACATAATCATCATGCACCTGTCATCGACCCCACTTTTCGACTTTAGCTTAATAAATAACATCCAGCTGAAAAGAGACAAATGTCTGTCTGCCATCAAATACAAGTAGGCTATATTTATAACAGGCAAGTCATTGGACTTCTGATTGGAGCACGACGGATTCATAAAGGACAAGTTCTTCCTAGAATATAACGCGTCCATTCAGGTTCTTCAGAAAATATTCACAGCAATAGTGCGTTGAAAAACTGTATTACGAGTAGAATTATTAATAAGCATTCATAAAATTGTTCTTCTTCTTTCCCTGAGTTTTACCTCCTTGTAGGTAGCCTACATTTACGCGGCCCATGCCTCCTAGACATTACAGGACCGAAACTCCGTCGGGGAGTTTCTATAGCCCACAAACATTCATTTTTGACGAGAAAGAACATGGAGAGCCTCCCGGATGAGTGATAATCTCATTGCCGAGGCCATCTCCGAGACAATATAAACCAGTCACGCATACACTCATTCCGAATAAGGCGACGATGAATGAAGGTCATAATGACGACCAGATGATATCCAGGGATCCGGAGGGTTTAAAGTTTCCTAGCACTCGTCTCATAGGGTTAGGAGAAACTGCGGGAAATATGTCCCCATCAGGAATCGAACCAGGACTCGCTATGTGAGAGCGAACGATCCTCCACGATAGTAAGCATTCATACACAAAGTCCTAAAGTACTATGTACTATAAAAATGTATAATATTAAATAAAATTTATGAATCTTGTAAAATGTTGTGTTTTGCTGCCTACTGGATCTTATTAGATTGCCTACCAGTATAGGTAGTATTTTGTTAAAAGTAAATATGGTATATTTATTTTATAATTATTTGTTTTTATTGGCGGTATGCAATTTGTTACTGAATGATAGATGTTTTGTATTGTTATACTTTGTAAATATTGTATGTATAGGCCTAAATTAATTTTAAATAAATTCCCTGAGATGGAGTGTCCAAATTCTTAAAAGTGTTGCTGAAGGTCCCATTGATCATTTTCTAACTTACTGATAACGTGATTTGCATTTCTCAGAGATCATCTGACAAGTAAAATTATTATCGTGGTAGGGTAAGTATTAACAGTGGGAATTGTCGGGATATCTGAGAAGCTTTATTATACGAGGTTTGAATTGGACGAGACTGTAAAATGCAAGGTATATCATATCGGTGATCAGCATAGCTCAAACACGAAAACCAAAAGAAAATTAAAGTTTATACACTTTGGTTAGTTTGTTTTAATGCTACACAAATCTTACTTTTGTTTTCTCTTATCGTAAATATAAATTGAACAAATTCTACTTATTTTGAGATTTTTCTCTAAACTGAATCAATTTTTACATTTAAATCCAGAATAAAGAAATACACAATCCTGTCACTTAAATTTTAATCTTCTTAAGACATATTGTTATGCAGTTAATTTAGAATAGAAATAATTTGTAAGATAAACATAATATGATGCAATTGAAGATTCGAGCCAAGTTGATAAGAGTTTCTCATCATCATCTGAACTTGCAAGACGGGCAAGGGCAAGGGCAAAGGTAACTATTTCCTTTCGTCGTTAAAGTAAATTGCAGTACCATAATACTTACTGTTAGTTCCATTTTAACCCGAACGGTAGTTGTTCTTAGTCAAGGATTACCATAAAAATAGAGTTTACTATCTGTCCAAAAGAACAAATAATCAATAAAAATATATTCAGTAGTTATCTGAAAAAAGTATGGGGATTCACCTTAACAGCCCTGAAAGGAATGCGGGTGGGTTTTTCTGAAGAGTGACTAACGGAATGGGAACCGTTAAGGGAACGACCTATCATGCATTATAAAAACATTGACTCACCTAATGCATACGGCATTATAGTCTGCGCTCGAGATGAGAGAAATGTGTTTGGAACGAACAAAAGCAAAGAGTGTATTAACCCCAGTAGTAGGCCTACTGCTGGCCTTCCCCAACCACTGACACGTCTTCCCTACTTTCTCCACATTCCAGAGCTGTTAAGGTGAGTCATGGCTGTTGACTAAGAACAGCCTGGGAATCTTTATTGAAATACTACAGTGAGTCCCATGCAAGAGTTGGCCAATGACGCGGGTTTCTGCGTTGCGGCGGGCACAGCTCCAACTCCCGAGCGATCGGGTGAAATATCTACGCAAATAAAGCCGCGATCGGTGTAAATGATTCAGGTTCTCACATTTTCAGTTAAAATTACAATGAAAATAACCACGTACCTCATCACAAGAGATGTTGAAAATGTTCTCCTCTTGCACCCACACAATACTGGTACCTTTTTAGGAAATTTTCTTTCACGCGCATAAGTTCAGCTTCCGAGAAGTTCATATCTCTTGTGATAGGCCTATGTGATATTGTCTTTAAGTTCTTCTAACAGTATGTGAATATTACACAGGTCTGCAAAAAAAAAAATAATTTTTCAGCTGCATGAGATATTTTTACTAAATCATATGTTTTAAAATGCACTGATTCCAAAAATGGCATCCATTTTCCCCTATCACGTAAGGTTGTTTTGCAAAACTAAAAGATACACAGTATTGGTAAAAAGCACTTTTACTTGCTTAATCAAACATATTAATTTTTACAACAAATGAAACATCATTTTGTGACATTTACTCACAATTTTATGTTTATTCATCTTTTTTGTGAAACCTTTTCTTCTTCACTTTGATGCTTTGCTGGACTCGTTTCCGATTTCCATCTTTGGTTTCCCGTTTCAGCATCCTACAGTAGTCCGCAAGCATATTGACATCCCATCTTCCTTGGTACCGTCTCTCGATATCACGGACATCAGGGTGAAACCGTTCACCCATTTCTTCACTGTAAGCTCCCAAGTTTTCAGGAAAATAGTCTATATGGGAGTGTAAAAAATGAACCTTTAAGCTCATCTTGCATCCTTGAGCTTTGTACACTGCCATCATACGATACACAATGGTTTTGTAGTCAGGATCCTTAGTATTTCCCAAAAATATTAACACTACACCCTTGAACGATTCCCAAGCTTCTTTTTCCTTCTCACTCATACTTTCCACAAAGAGGGAGTCGGATAAAAGTTTTCTTATGTCGGGACCAGTGAAAACTCCCTCTTTCAACTTGGCTTCAGACAGCTTCGGGAATTTAGAACACAGATATCTAAAACAATTCCCATCCTTTTGCAGTGATTTTACAAACTGTTTCATAAGCCCCAGTTTAATGTGAAGAGGGGGCAATAAAACCTTTTCTGGTGGAACCAGAGTCGTATTGATGAAGTTTTCTCGCCGGGTTTTAGGGTTTCTCGCAGTGACCAGTCACTTTTGGTCCAATGCTGCTCTCTGGCCTTACTATCCCACAAGCATAGAAAACATGGGTACTTTGTATAACCTGACTGCTGACCCAAAAGCATGGTTAGTATTTTGAAGTCCCCACAAACCAGCCATTGATGGTCTTGATATTTGATTTTTTCTAGAATAATGGCCAAATCGTTATAGTTTTCTTCCATATGCACCGAGTGTCCCATAGGGAGGGATGCAAAAGTATTTCCATTGTGCAGCAAGACTGCTTTAAGACTAGCTTTGGACGAATCAATGAATAGGCGCCATTCAGACGAATCATATTCTACATCAAAGCACTTCATGAGCCATTACAAAAAACTAGATGTCCCTCTTTGGAGAAAAACTGAGTAAATTCTTTCTCTCGGTGCCTATACCACGAAAATGAGGTACCAGATGACAAAAGTTTTTTGTTTTTTAGTCTCAAACCTAGCAATTCAGCTGCATCTTTTGAAAGACCTAAATCTCTTACTAGGTCATTGAGCTCACTCTGAGAAAATAGTTCAGGCCCCTCGTCAACAGAAAAATCTGAGCTAGATTCCTCCTGGGGAGGTAATGTGTCTTCGTCCTCTGACTCACTCAGGTATTCATCTAAACTGGAAGGTGGCTGTGGGATTGGTATTTCAGAGCTATGGGGCACTGAACGAATAGCTGTGTCAAGGTTAGGATAAGATATGTTCTTTCTATTTTTTGTATTAAATCCCTTTACATATACTGAACAGAAATAGCAATCGGTTGTATGATTTTTCTGCTCACGCCATATCATAGGAATTCCAAAACGAAATGAGTTTTTCTTACCCTTAAACCACAAACTAAGATCTTCCTCACATCTTCTACACACCTTGTGAGGGGCCCATGGTTTGTCTTGATTCCCAAGTTTTAATTTGAAGTAAGCAAAATAAACCTTCTTCACAAAATCATTAATGTTTCTCTGTTGACGTTTCACAGTGTATTCACCACAAATAAAACAAAAGCTATCAGGAGACATGGAGCCATGATTACGAAATAGAAACAACAGCACTGTTCAGTTTGAAAGCGATGTGTCTACTGACGGCGGCTCTACTTTCATGTGATATACTGAACTTCTTTGACTTGTGCCACCCCCTCCACCACTCACCCCTAACAGTTAACATTATATATTGTATAGTTAAGCTATAATTGAATAAATTAATGTAAAAATCAATTGTTTATGAGAATTTGTCAGATACAATACCGGATTTTCAATAAACCATAAATTTTATGAAAAATAAATATAACCACGTCACTTACACAAAAAATGGATGTGATAGAAGTTTTTTGTTAATTTTTTAGGTATTAGGAAGTAAAATTCTGTAAGAAAATTAAGATACATCCTATGCAGTTTTTTAGTTGCAGACCTGTGTTATTTATGGGGAAGCTTGAAAAATAAAGTGTATAGGTCAATTTCCCATACATTAGAACAACTTAAAGACAATATCACAAGAGAAATTAACTCTATCTCGGAAGCTGAACTTTTGCGCGTGAAAGAAAATTTCCAAAAAACGTGCCAGTATTGTGTGAACACAAGAGGAGAACATTTCCAACATCTCTTGTGATGAGGTACGTGGTTATTTTTATTGTAATTTTAACCGTAAATGTGAGAACCTGAATCATTACACCGATCGCGGCTTTATTTGCGTAGATATTTCACCTGATCGCTCGGGAGTTTGAGCTGTGCCCGCCGCGACGCAGGAACCCGCGTCATTGGCCAACTCTTGCGTGGGACTCACTGTATGATATACGACAGCTGACAGGTAAAATGACCAAATAATATCGTAAACATTTATAGCTAGAGGTTGTAAAGGAGAAGTCAGATGAATGAACGTGTGTGCAGACATAACCCATGTGTCCAACACCCCTGAACCACATTAACAGTCTTTAACGAACAGCTATTTTAAAATCAGCTGTCCTTTAATGATTCCAAAAACGAGATGTTACAACACAATGAAAAATGGTTCTTCTAATGAAACGATAGGATTTTTTAAAAATTTTAATGTTATATAATAATGCTAAAAAGGACGCAACTGATTGATGAACAATGTTTCTTAATGTCAATCCAGGAACTATTGTTCAACTGTTACTTTTAAATTTAATTTTTAACATGGAAGGTATAGTTATATCAAAACAGAGTATAAGTGCTTTGCAGTTAGGCCCTATTCAAAATTTAAATTTAAAAAGAACAAGATGCGATGATATTTCATTTCTACAGCAGACTCTCTTATAAAAGAATTTGATTAGAAATTAATTAAATCCCCCGGGATGGACCAATATCACTCAAACTGACGTTTATTTTAGCAGACTCAATAATAACTTTGTTTCCATAGCCCAGAACCGTCGAGTGTTGTTTTCCCTACAACCTGTGTTACCCTGATATGACAGTAGATAAAAGTTCTGAAGTACTCTTTTTCAGGATCTATAACTGGACCTAACCTAACTTTATTCAAGGAGTTATGTTCTAATGAATCCTATTCCACACAAACTTAAAGTTCTATTAATTCTGATATAACAATGACTTGCATTAGTGACGGATAAAAACTGTGTTCCAGAGCTTTGATAGTAATTTAACTAAGTTAATGAAGCTGGAGCTTGGTATAATAATTATTCCCTGAAAGCCATGCGTTTTGATATCAACACAATTCCTAGAATAACAAACTTTCAATTTCAATTTCTCTAGAAATGCGTCCCAATGAAAGCATTCAATATGAAATGTTCGACACTAGTTTCATTTACAGTTCTGAGAAATTCTAATTAATTTTTCAATAGATTATGTTCTTTCTTTATGTTACAATAGGTGAAAATATGGTTATTTCATGTTATACGTGCAGCATAATAATCCGAGCAAAATCTGTACAATGCGATATCAGAGGAGAATAGTACGCTAAGGTTTATTGAAGTCCCGTAAAAGGCTACCTTTCGAAACCATTATACAGTTCTGAAAACTTTTGTGTAGGCTACTAAATTAATTAAAACGGTGACTACGTTAAGATATTCAATCGTCTATCATGGCCTGATTAAAACTTTTGTAATTAATTTCTATTGTTTAAAGCCTCATGTATACATTCAGTCTTTTTCTGGTACTTAATAATCCAAGCATAGCCCACTTACATAATCTGAGAGTGTTCGAAAAAGAGTGCTTAAGAAAATATTCGGACCTAAGAGAGATGAAAACGGGGACTGGAGAAAACTGCATAATGACGAACTTCATCACTTGTACTCTTCACCGCATATAATAAGGGCATTTAAATCACGGATGATGAAATGGGCTGGACATGTTGCGCGCATGGGGGATGAAAAATATCTAAAAAATATTGACTGGGAGACACGAAGGGTAAAGACCACTTGGAAGATCTAGACTTAGGCGGGGGACAATATTAGTATAGCTTTAAGGGAAGTGGGACTTTCAAGGGATAGTTGGAGTTAGCACAGAATGGTGGGCTCATGTAAGCGCGGCAATGAACCTCCGGGTTCCATAAAATAGATATTCTTTTAGCATTCTTATAAACTGTCTGTTGCCATTCTTACAAACCTTCTGTGCAGCCCATTTATCTAGAGCAGCGTTTCTAAACCTTTTTGAACCCGAGGACCTCAAAAATGTCTAAAAAAAATTTACGGACCCCTAATTTTACATCCCATTTATAAAAGAAGGCCTATATTCTTATTATTTGGGGTATTAATTATAGGTCATTATAACGAAATATGTGAAAAATTTTACTTCTTTACTTTCCACTTGCTTTATGATATTTTTTAATTATGTCTGAGGACCATCTGCACCATCATCGCGGAACACCAGTGGTCCGCGGACCATAGGTTGAAAAACGCTGATCTAGAGAAAACACCTCTTAGGCCGGGCGCAAGTTGAGACGCAGTTTGGTGACGTGAGGTGACGCAGAGTGACTTCTAACCTAACTTATTACTTTTCAATACGTCAAATAACAATACTGCAAGAAAAGAAGTCAAATTTTAATTAAGGTGTCATTATTATTATTATACAAAGAATTATCAAATATTACCAACTGACAAACAAAAAGAGATACAATGTTCAATAAATGTTCATGTGTATAATAAATAAAATCAACTTAGTATTTGACAATTGTATATAGACATACTTTAATAAAATGAATGTATATTTGTTAATAAACTTCATTATGAAGCTAAATTTGTAGTATCAACTAGTATAAGATAATAATTCAATTCTTGTAAGTATTTCCACCTATATACTAGTAATCGTTAGTAATAGTAATAGTAATAGTAAACGATTACTAGTATATAGGTGGAAATACTTACAAGAATTGAATTATGAATGTATATAATCCAAAATTTTTATTCACAATCGGATTCGAAACAATATATGGTGTTTATTAAGACTACTAGTATACAGGTTGAATTTCTTACCAAAACTTGAATTATCTTATACTAGTTGAATTCATACACTAAGCTGCATAATGAAGTTTATCAATAATAATGAAAAAAATTATTGATCTTTTCGCGGAAATTAAAACAAGAATAATCGATTTAATTTTTAAACGAATAGATCAAGCTTGAGCTGTAACAATTTAAATTACAGTAAGTAAAAAAGTTTGATTTTGTTCTTTTAGGGTATTTTCAAGTTTCTGAATCAATTTTCTTTTTAAATATGTATATTTCCTTTTGCACAATATTCAAAACGAAGGCTAAACATTTTATGAAGCAGCAATCGCACTAATTTTAGCTACGAGTCGACACTGGGAAGAATGTATTAATTTCCTACAAATTTAATTTTTTTTAATGTAATGTTGCGAATACTTACATTCAGCGATCATATATACATATAATTAATAATTATGATACGAAAATTCATCATTAAGACATAATAAATAGGCTATATAATTTTTAATAAATATAATACCCTTTAATTTCTTATTTTTAATGTCACTATAACACTCAATCATTCAATTAAATTTAAATTAAGGTTACTTTTCAAATTCCGGTGAGATACTAAGTTTAACTCTGAACGGGAAAACATTATAAAGCGAAACGGAACTAATTGGTAAAATCATTTTGAGAAAATGTTTCATTTCAGAAACGTTTGTTAAGGAACATGGAGCAATTTTACTGTACATAATTATAAAACATTTATGAAAGTAAGTTGAAAATAAATTTCAAGATGACTCCTTCATTTTATTTTTAATTACAAATCTGAAACTTCCCAACTAATTAATTCTTATGGTTTATACTAGTTATGATATACATCTGTATAGAAAATATACACTTTTATGCCTGCTTATGCAACTTTTCTTTTCGTCGAAAATCTACTGCATATAAAATGTTATCTAAAACAAATGAAGGGTACAGCGGAAAACGAAAAAGGATAACAAATTGAACACATTGTATAGAAATTAATTCAAGAAACGCTTTTGATTGAAAAGAGCATAGCAACAAACTGATAAACAATAAATATGAAGAGTTGAAGAGGGTTTGTTTACTTTCAGAGCGGACATCAATCTTTCAAACTGCATGGAGTACGATCCTTTTTCCCCTATAATATTACCGCTTTCTGCCTAAACTAATTCCAAAATTCCAAATTCACTATTAGAAGGCATTATTATCTCAAAGTCCATAAAAACGGACACTACTATAGCTTTTCCCTTGTTCCCTTCAAATAAATCCATCTTATTTAAGTATAAAAACATTATAAACAACTTTATCACATTTCTTTCCAATGCCCTTCGCAATTTCTTCCCACATCTGAAATTTTAATTTGACGTGTCGTACAATTTTTTCCCTCGACCTGCCATAATTAATTTCTTCTCAATGTCCATGGTGGACAAACAACTTTTCACGCGCAGTGAGAAGTCACTAGTGAGAAACTGTGGCACGATCACAAACGTCCGCAGCTTGTGACTTTTTGAATCTGCTTCACTTCACCCTGCGTGCGAACCTTCGTTGTTGTATTTAATTCTATGTTAAACTTACGGTGAGTCACCTCTACCTCACGTCACCAAACTGCGTCTCAACTTGCTCCCGGCCTTAGGAGCGTCGGCTTGGGTAGCGCAGTGAGTATGGCGCTGGCTTTTTGTACTCAAGGTAGGCTATATAATTATATAATATACAAGGAGACCTGATGAACTATGAACCGGCTGCGCGATGGCGGCGCGCTTTGCTGTCTGCGGCTACCATAGAGTGACGCCGATGCAACCATGCAACAATTTTCTTAACTATCTTCCTTCCAGCTTATGAAAGGAGGTGCTGAAACTGGCCACCATCGTTGTCCATACATTTTTGGCACCTCTTAAAGAAACCATCCATCACTCGTCGTAGTTGACGTTGCGAAATGCTAGCAATTTCCTGGCGGATATTTTGTTTTAATTCTCCTAGGGTTTGTCTTGTATGCTTTGTTTTAATTTACCCCAAACATAAAAATCGCAGGGGGAGAGGGCCACAAATCTTGACTAATAATTTTGCCCTCCTCAAACACACTTTCAATTGTTCTCATCGAAATATTGGCTGTATGGGCTGTGGATGTACAATTTAGCCCCCATTTTTTAGAGAATTAACAGGCTGGGAGTGTGCCTTTGCCTTTAAAAAAGAAAAGGTCCTGCCAGAAAGCGTATGCGCCTGGTGTTCAATAGTCTTCGTATGTCACAAAGGTTATGTATTCCTTTTTTCTCGGAGGTGGACTCGGCATTGGTCTGATCACTCATCCATGTCCTTGTCCGAAAAGTACGTTTGTAATCCACAGTAAATCCTTCTCCCGGTAGGTCGCATTGCAGTAGACAATGCAAAATTAAATCTGTTATTCACCATGCACTTTCTTTACCATTCATCCCATAAGGCCCGGGAGGCGTGGGCTGCTTAAACGTTTCTCCAACAGGGGAGATCAAACTGGAAGACCGAAAAAGGAATAGTTTGGTCACATTCACTTGCATGAACCAACTCCCATCTTTCCTTTATAGAAAGTATTTTACGGTAAGTGGGAATCACTTCGCCAAATTATTCCCATATTCCGGACCACTTCATTGACCACATAATTTTTTTTTCTGGTTGATTTCTGATACATTTTCTAATAGATCTTCTCAGTGTTGAGCCAGCTATAAAGTATAAAAGCAGTTTAAGTGTGAATTGCTTTTATTCTGCGACGGAATTAATTCGGTGTATGATACTCTGACGTCTATAAATATGCAAAATAACACCTTCAAGTGATACTTACTTACTCATTGGCAACAGACAATTCCTAAGTAAGCTAAAGGAATATTATCTATTTTATGGAATCCGAAGGTTCATTGCCACGCTTACCTGAGCTCGCCATTCAACCCTCTTCTGTGCTAACTCCATCCAACCATCCCTCGCAAATCCGACTTCCCTTAAATCTATCCTAATATTGTCCTCCCACCTGCGTCTAGGCCTTCCAAGTGGTCTCTTCCCTTGGGGTCTCCCCGTAAATATTTTTGAGGTGTCTTTCCTCTCCCATGCGTGCAACATATCCAGCCCATTTCATCCTCCGTGAATTAATTACTATATCTGGTGACGGGTACAGGTTATGAAGCTCATCGTTATGCAGTTTTCTCCAGTCCCCATTTTCATCTCTCTTAGGCCCAAATATTTTCCTGAGCACCCCGTTTTCGAACACTCTCAGATTATGTTCTTCCCGAAGAGTAAGCGACCATGTCTCACATCCATATAATACAAGCGGCAGGATAATTGTCTTATAAATCTTTATTTACATATTTCTGGACAGAAGACGAGAAGGTCGAGTTTCTGAACTGCATAAAAGCAGGCATTTCTTGATTTGAGTCTACACTTAACTTCGGCCTTAATATTACTTGTATCTGTACTTACTGCTGTGATATTTGAATTTATCCACTTGTTCGAACGATTTACCGGTTATTCTAATAATTTGTGGCGCATTATTTTGACCTTTCATGACAATGTAGGCCTACTTAGATTTTTTGTATTACTTTACCTTCAAGTGATAACTAATTAAAATAAATACAGTATAATATTTCATTAAATACGATTGATTTAAAGCAACCGCTGTACTTCATACTGTATGCAGGAAGTAAACGTAACAGATCGGTAGCTCCTTGCTAAGTTCATGAATGAAAACAGTTCAAAGCACTATGCACTAAAATAGAATCGTTTATGGCAACAGTGGCATAAATGACAAGTCTTGAAACCCAAAACTAGTTTCTTGGCTTCCTTGCATCCTCTTCGGTTGGGAATCCCAAACTAAACTTCTTGGCACCACATCCCTTGTGGAACAAGAATAACCATCCGAACGCTACATCATCTACACAGATATATAGAGATAGATCGGCAATGGTGTATGCTGTACTATTGGCGGCAGTGAAGCCACGTTGATGCACGGACCGCCATATTACTACACTGTAGCAGCTGATCGAGTACAAGCCACAAGAGCTATACAGCAATGTGAATTTTAGCATTTTAGCTAATAATGTAATTGGACTGAGGAGTATAAATACTTTCTCTAAAATGGTGAATACCTGTATGGTATTCGGGTGTAATTTTTCATATTAAGACAGAAAGAAAATAGGAAAGGAACACGTTTCAATACATTCGTAAGTAGGCCTTTCATTATTATTGTTAGCCATTTCATGCATTATAGGCCTACATGCTTTAGTTTCTAGGAATGTATTATATGGTTGTAAATAACCATAACCTAATATTGTTAACTATTTCATACACTGTAAATAGTCATATATTACTTTAGCATTTAGAAATTGCAAATAAACTTAACCTCGATTTATGCGTATTTTTTGCATTGTAAATAATATTATGCTTTAGTTACTAGGAATGTTTTATATTTTTATAAATAACTGTAAGCATACATTGATAGCTATTTCTTGTATTATTCATACTTCCTTAAGAATTTAAGAATGTGTTATAATATTTGTAAGTAACTATTAACATCTTATGCACTATAATTAATATTCATATGTTATGCTTTAATCTTATGCTCTGCCATCACATGTACACGGATGTCATTCGCATGGCTTTAAAAAAAAATATATATATAAACATTTAAGCTCTGCTGGTGTCTTATTATTATCAAGAAACCCCTGAAGTATTTTAGTAATTTTTCGAGAATCTAAAAACAAACTAAAAAATTTTTTATTTTAGACACTCCAAATTTTCCCGTATTTGAAGAATGACCCATATACCGATGGAATGGAAGTTATCTAAAATATAGTCTTAATAAAATAATGTCCTTATTTCATTTATGCCTGTGATTTCACTATGCGTGTTGTAATTGAGCAATAATGTAGTTTATTAATAGTATTGATGTTCTTCTCTTGCTGGCTTACTATGCTGACAATTTTTTTAAATTTTGGATTTTTTATTTTGGATCTCTGAATTTTTTATTTTTTTGGACTTTTAAAATTTTGGATTTTAGGATTTTTATTTTTTTATTTTTTAAATTTTAGATTTTTAATTTTTTAAATTTTGGATGTTTGGATTTTTTACTTTGGATTATATTTTAAAATTTGGATCTTTGAATTTTTTAATTTTGAAATTTTGGATTTTTAAATTTTATGTTTTAAATTTATTTTTATTTTTTAATTTCAGATTTTTAGACTTACAATTTTGAATTTTCGATTTTTTTATTTGAATTTTTTGATTTTTTAAATTTTGGAATTTTTAATTTTTTTAATTTTGGATAAGCCTAATTATTGAGTTGATTGTTTTCTGTGCAGTCCGTTCCGTCACACCAAACTAATTTCGCGACGATTTTGAGCATAACACTAATTTCGTGACGATTTTGTCCGTAACGCAAGCTCTCGATTTAATCCTACCGCGGCTAAAGAAGTTTCACATCAAAAACCTAATTTTTAGCAAGTAGTAGGAACCAATACTTGAGAAAAATAGCAAGAGGACGTGCTTTTTCAATGTGGTTTCAGTGTGTTCACTAGTGGATACAAAATTTCCAATAGAAAATTGTGAAAATAGACTTTAATCTAAGTTCTCGTGATAGTTTCCCATTGAATTACGTGTAGTTCAATGGGTGTCTTCTGGTGAGGCAAGATGGCGGCATAGCGCAAGGCTAGGCTTCACCGCCGTGACCCAGATTGCCGGGTTGTGATCATCTACTATAAGGAAATGACATAATTAGGGCATAATATCAGCTTATAGATTCCTACGTTAATTGTTAATGGTTTCTGTGACCGTACTTTATCAAAAAATCTCCAAAATGTTCCTCACGAGGATGAGTTCACCCCGTTCCAGACCTTTCAGATCAGAGAAAAACTGAAGAGGTAATGCGGATAACCGAACCCATACCAGCGGTCGTTGGTTATCAGTATCACTTATCAAGCTTCATTAAATTAAGATAGGGTTATTTAAACACACACTGTAATAATACAACTAACAAACGTAAATCAGTATCACATCAATATCCGTAAGATAATATTAACAATTTAATATTCTAGGCAAATAGTAGTAATAATAAAAAATGCATTACAACTTTGAAAATATATAATAAAACTTGTATGTTATGTCCTGGTAGGCTATCTAGATCTACTAAATCAGGACATAATCTACTATAGGCCTAACTTAATTTTGCTAAGTGTTTTTTTTTCAGAATACATACATTAACTACAGATTAATAAATTTACAAATTACGCTTCTCTATAGGCCTACGCAGTTATTTCCTTACATTATAGCTATGTTGTCTGCTGTAAAAACGTAGTTGGCCAACCTTTAAGCTGAGTTTCACAGGCATAAACTTATGGGTATGGTTAATTAACTAGGATGGTTAGTAGGCCTATGTACAGAAGCGTATCCAAGATTTCTTTTCGGCAGGGGCTGTGATAAATCTAATACTATTATCACACACAATTATATTGAATCGTTAGAATAACATAACTATACAACGATACTCAAACAAAGTAAACAGGTTTGTTTGTTGATGTGTACATCACAGTCACATCTTAATCAAACTAAGGTAAATTCAGTTTTCTTGCTTTCCCACTGTTGGAAAATTTACCAAGCACGCCCGACTGGCAGCTTAATCAGCTGTTAGTAGCTAAGCTATACATTCATGCCAGCATGAGCCGCTTCGATAAGAATTCGATGTTAGGCTAAATTTTGTATAGCCTTTACTTAGGCAGAGCTTTTCTATTTCACGCATTTCAGAAGTCAGGATGTGCATAAGCTGTCTACTATTTGTCATATGCAACATATTAGCCTGACTTAATGTTTTTGGGTTGAGCTGCAGCCCCCTCTGAATACGCCCCTGCCAATGTAAGTACGGTACGGTGTACGGTAAGTAACTAAGTAGGCCTAATAAGTAAAGCTTTCCCTATATAGGCCATGGAGGCCCTTAGGTATATAGATTTTCTACATTATGGAACATAATGGTGACATGGTGTTCAGCTTCAAGCACGTCCTGCCACCTTTACCCTCAGTTATTTCTCCGGGCATTTATTTCTGTTTCCACTTCTGATTCTACGGATACGGTGCCACCAGAAATCAACTAAAAAACCCAGTGATCTCATTGGCCATGTGATGCTGTTTATTCTGCCTAACTGTACTGTAGGCATGGCCGTCCGGAAGGGGGGGGCAGGGTAGGGCCACAGTCCCTCCCTAGAAATTCTGTTTACACATAAATCTCTAAATTAAATGACTATAAGCAACTAATGTGAAGTGAGGTTTAAGTCTCCAAATACTGTTGTATGTTCGCGTTGTTTGGATGAAAACGAGCTGACTAGATAGTAACTTGTAGGAATAATTACTGCCCCTAAACTTGAAACCATTTATACCCAAACATTTTATTATAATGAAGAAAAGGCAAGAAAACGTCGCATTATAACTTATATTTGACTTGAATAGTACCTATGAAATTGTAAGGTGTACGAAAAGTAATGTGAGTGTATACATCAGATGTTTTTTTTGTATCCATGGCCATAGTGAAACTACAGTAAATAAAGGATGTTGATTATATAGTAATAATAACAATAATAATAATATCAATAATGTGAATAGTAATAATAATAGCAATAATAATAATAATAATAATAATAATAATAATAATAAAGTGGTTGTAGTAGCATAGTGTTGGTGGTGGTGGTGTGGTGGCAGTAATTAGTTCATTGGCCCCCCCTTGACAAAATTTCTGCGGACGCCCATGACTGTAGGGTCATTTGGAAAATCGAAGTTACAGTAACAAACCAGAAAATGACAACTTTCAGCACCGTACATGTATCCATTACAGGAAATAAGCTGGTAATTTGCGCAAATGAATATGATATGAATTCTTTAATCTGCTGATAAATAACGTTATCACTGTGAAATTGGTGTCGTATCTGGCCCTCGGCATCGTACCAAACATTCGCAGACTAGTCGAAAAACGAGCACTCGTTTCTGTGTATTGGCCTCCTAACCTACAAGACGGATTTCCACTGTCATTACATTAACTTACCTCTTTGTTTACATCCCTGGAAGCAGCTTACAGGCAGACTTCATTTCATTTTTCAGTATGCTATATGTTTCAACTCACACACTTCACTTTAATACACAAATTATAAACACATTCCCTACTGTACCGCACAAATCATCTTACTATCGCGTGACAGACACGGCATTGGATGTTTCCGAATTCGGAAAAGCTTGACCTAAAACTTGTCAGAGAGCAGCACGGTATTCCTACTAAGCTTTCTTTTGTCTTCTTAGTAGGCAATGCCGTGTCTGTCTTCTTAGTAGGCACTTATTTACCTCCAGAGAGAAGGGGAGAATGTTATTAGTTGATCCTTTCGGATGTTGAGCCTACATCTGCAAAAATCTCAATTTCAATCAAATAAAAAAAATAGAACAGACATTTGTAATATGATAATTTAACATTTATTATATTTAGTATTGGCATCTTAATAAATGCATTTTTAGTATTCTATTCATTTTTCATTTAACCCATTCACCAATAAAGCAAGTATCTGTAAATCTATTAGAACTAAAAATCCAAAACCGATTCCGCGCTAAATTATTTTTTCTGATCCTTGTACAAAATGGGTGTGGACAGGTAGGATCTTAAGCTAATGAGATATTATTTATTAACCGGAATGATCCGATAAGAATCCTTCCCTCAAAGGGGTTAGGGATATGTGTTAGCCCACGGCCCAGGGAAGTAATCTTGAAGGGGAAAAAAACAACGTAAGGCGTGAAACAGTCAGTAATTTTTACCAGTGGACCCTCTCTTTCTAATATGGGATTGTGTGTGTAGCCATAAATTCTAATGTTGTAGTTTTGGCACATGAAAAGTCCATACCCTCAGCTGAGTTTGTACTCACGAACCTTTGAACTAACAGAAGCATACTAATTCCAAGCGTGTATTAAATATCCAAAGTTAAATACAAGAAAATTTTTAGTGGACAGTATAGACATAAAAGACAATGGATAGGGAACTTTAGAGATAGGTGTTAAGGAATTTTCAATCAGAAATTGAAGACATGCCTGGAAGAAGTGCTCAGCTATAATTCAGGCGCAGTAAGTTGTGAATAAATTTCATACTGCTTTTGTAAGGAAAGTATGAAATAAATTATCTCCATTTCATATTCTACACATAAATGATGACGTGTGAAGCTTATGAACATACAGTAAATAAATTAGTCTCTTTTTATCACTTTCATGTAGACTGCATTAATATGCTCTCAAAGTGAGCTCTGTTTATGCTGTGAAATGACTGAACTCAGTGACGTAGGTACAAACTTGGGTCTTCCATTCCTGTAGAATCATTGCAAGTCTGATTACAACTCAGTTGTGGTGCATTTCCTTATCAATGTTATCTGCAAATATTTCAAAATGAAGTTAGTTTTGTCAGTAAGTATGATATTCGCAACAAGTACAAGTTAAAGCCAAACAGTTTAGATGTCCTTTTACTTAACTCTTGAATTTGTATAACCGGCACTGAAGTATTACTTCTAATTGTGTGCCAATCATTAGATTGTAATTATTGGCCATATTAGTGTAGATGACTAATAACTGAGGATTCTCAGGTCGGATTCCATGCTTTGCTTTGCTACATATGAATTGGATGTTTATTTCAGGTTAAGTTAGATATAAGCATAGGCTCTGACTTGTAAAATTCATTGGGAGTGCTCACTCAGAAAATGGAAATCACATTCAAGTTTAATATAATTTATGCTGAAAACCCTTCTTCATTACAACGAATGATATTAACTGACAGATATTAACACTCCGTTCATAGTCTGTTAAATAAATAATTATTGCAACACTAACATTTTTTATGAGGATTTTTATCTTAACATGTTGTGCTATACAAAGGTGACCTTTTTGTGAATTATGTTTTTACTGCAAATGTCTGCATGCGAATTTTTTTTGAACTCACTCGTTATTTCATCCAAACCTAAATGCATAGCTTCTTCCCTGTGGGAATGAATGATTGCTACATCATGATTTAACTTAAGTCTACGAAGCGAGTTAAATGATCACTCTGCTATAGAGGTAGATACTGCAGGCGCGGCTCATGGCTGGGAAGTTAAGTGAATAGCTAGAGAGCGGTCTAACTAGGAAGATGCCTGACACCCGTAAGGGTAGACTGAATGGAATGAAAGTCTACCATTGCATTGCATTGCATTGCATTGCACCGTATGAAGAGTGCATGCATAGGTGAAGTAGCACTTAACCTACTTCCCCTGAATAACCGCCACCGGTATTGTTTGAACTAGTCTCATGAGCTTAACAAGTTCTGGTAGCACATCATGAAGAAAAGCTTCTTGCCAAAAGAAATAAAAAAGTCTGAAAATGTCTGATTTGGTGCAGTTTTGTGCTGTTAACACGTTCCTGTGCAAAGTAGCCTCTCCTTGTCTAAGTGACCTTCATAAAATTAATTTCTTCCAGTTCTTTATCACTGACACCAATTAGAAAACTCTCAGTCTTAACTGGGAAGCATGTATATAAATATTATTGGGATTCTTGGCACTCCCAGTAATTATTTTGGGAGTGTTGAAAATGCAAAGCATCCTTGATGCCGGCACCTATGGATATAAGCAGTGCACACCCCTTATAGATTTTTCCAGTTTCATATAGGACAAAATCATTAATTTCCACAATTTTGAAATCTTGAGAAATTTGTGCCAAACAAAATAACGAAAGTGATTACACACATCAATTGCATTAAATTACCTATTTTTAGTGTAATACTCAGAAGATACTGGGGAGCCAGAAGGAAAATGGAGATCCTCCAACTCCTAGAGCATTAGCAACCAACCAACCAACCAGTGTTATGCTCGTTATCTATCCCATGATATTCGAGAGATGGGGACTGACTTTAGCACTGTGATCGGGAAAACAAGTGAGCGCTACAGCACAGCTGCAATGGTAACCAAGACTATGTTGCCAATGCTACTGATTCATCATTGAGTTTGTTTAATCCCTTTCCTCTTGGCTTCACATTGCATTTATTTGCATTAATGTTGCTGCACTTGTTCTGTCTGTGGCTATTCTGCAGTTGTTTTTCGTGTGTTAAATTATGTGTTCCCTTGCGAATCTGACTTACTTATACACATGTCAGTTCATTTTAAATTTAGTGTCTTCTGATAAAAGGTGTAAGAAATCCTGTGAGCGTAACAGACTAAATTGCAACTTACGGGTAGAATTAATGTGTAGGAACTGAATCCACCTGAAAGGAATTAAAGTTGTATAACCATATGCATGTTGTGTGATTCCAGTTTCATTCTAAGTATGTGGGTAAGTCTAGCAATGTTCCAGAAGTCAAAAGTGATAGGTAAATGACTGGTGTGGGCACCCCGGTAACAAATATACTGAGAATGTCCTGTTACAGGATAACCAGGGGTTACTCACAACCCAGTGGAAATAGACTATACATCACATAAAGAAGAGGTCAGTTATTAATATTTACCCCATTGTTAAAAGATTTTAATGAAACCAAAATATTTTCAATATTTATTATTTACTTGGATTCTACATAAAATATCATTAATCACTTTTAAAATTAATGAATAGTGTGGTGGTTCACTAGTCATGCAATGAAACAGATTTACTACATATACTCAATTCATGTTGGCAAGACAAAAATCCTGCAGATCATATCCTGACAAGGGCGTACATTCGTTCTTTCATTAACTTACTTCATTATCTTTACATGATATTAATTTAGATAGCCACTTCCAAGCGAGCACATTTCTCAACTCAGCCTACTTTTTACACTGCATTCAATTAATAGTAAAACACATAGAGGTACATAATTACTACCAGCTAATTACATTGTATATCAAACATTTTGCACTACAGTAGAGTTCCGCTAATCTGGGCTGAAAGGGAGACCTTGTTTGGATAACCAAAAGTCCGGATTAAATAGAATTTGTCTTAAAATGCAAGCACTGTACTGTAATACAAATTCTAGGTGGGTAAAACTATAAAAAGCAATGTTTTTTTTTTCATAAATATAATTTTTCATAAAACCCAATTTTAGTTTTGATACTACTGTTTATGTAGTTCTAAGTTTTTAACTAACAAACTGATGTAGGATTAACAAAACACAACATCTTTGTGATTAAAGTTCAAAATGTATTGATTGGTCATAGATTTTTATCATAAGAACTGAAGACGTCGAAAATGAGTAAATATTGCTTTTTTTTCTTTTCATTTTTTAATATCTTGTCCGGATGAGTAGGGTCCTGATTAGCAGGACTCCACTGTACAAACAATTTTAAGACAACAGTAGGCCTACAGTACAAATAGCACATAATCAAAATAAATTTGTTTATATAAACTAGACTAAAATAGATTTAATACCTTTCAATTAGACCAATTGGTATAAATTTTATGCTCTGCTCCTCCTATATTTCATGAGATATTAGGCAACTTTGGTTCATTGTTTTTCAAAGAGAGGATAATAGTATTCACTCTCTCTGATAACAACAGTGAAATTACTGATTCAAAGAGTGTGGAATTAAGTACCGGTATTTCATAATCCAATAAAGGAACATTATGTTGTTAACTTTCTAACATAAAGATGAATTTTGCAATCTGTGACTTTCAATTTTTCTTATAGAATGGCAGTCCTGGACATATTGGACGTAGGTTAATGTCAACACATTATATCTGTGCTGACGGGAACAGTTACAAGTAGAAAGAGATGGATTACCATTCAAGAGAAAGCTACCTACCTTTTACCCATACTACAATCCCTCTAGAAATATTGGTTTTACAAGTCTTCATTGAATAGTGAATAGTGAATCACAAGAATTTGATAGTGATGGCACTTTCTCTGGAATCTAGATAGTATATTTTAAATTCACAATTCTGAATGATTCATAATGGATACAGAAGGTGCATCCTGTATGATGTTTTTAAAATATGTAGTAGCAAGCAGTCATACAAATTTGGCATTCTATGGTGATCCATGCCACAGACATGGCAATCAGTATAGATATACCGTAGTGTGTTTATTTCACCACATGTCTAAATTTCAATGGACATGTCTTTGACTATTTCACTGGATGTGTCTTTGACTAGGTTTTTGTTATCCTGATCTAACTGAACTTTGTAAAAATTAATCAATTGTCCTGCTTTAATTCTACTCCTTGCCTAAAAAACTTTTAATAAGACTTTCCATATCTAAGAATTTGCTAACAACTTTCAAAGTTTAATACCTGTGAGGAGAGAGAAATAATACCCTTTGGTTACACTCTGAACCTGTTTATATGAATTATTATTTGTAGCAATGAGCAACTTTGCATGAACCAAACACTCTGCTCAAATGTTGTACCTTTGAATTTATTTTATTTATTCATTTATATTTATTTCAACAGGTATGGTTTTCTTCTTAGTGTTCACAATACATTAAGTTCAATTAAAAAACTTCCATCTGTTCAAATAAGTGTTGTAAATCTAATTCTATTACTGCGTTACACAATATATATTTTGAAAAAATCTTACTTTTAAAATATCCTGCTTTTTAATTGAAAGTGTGAGTTTAATGAGAAAATGTCCTTTTGTTATAATAGCCTTATAAGACAGCACCTTATAGTCATGAACTCATATGCAATGAATGGCAGGACCAGAAAAAGTAATATCATACAGACAGTGAAGGAAGTGGGAAAAATCCAGAGGGGGTATGCTATCCCAAAATTTTTCTCCCCATCATACCTCAATTAAAAAAAAAAAAAAAAATTCCCCTCCCTTACAACATAGTTATTATGTAATGAGGAGGAAATTGATCTATGCTCTCAGCGGTGTTTTCAATTAACTTCCTCCACGAGTTAGCAACCCTGCTTTATAGATGATCACAAAAGTGTCTAACATAGTGCAAAAGTGTCTAACATAGTGCAAAAGTGTCTAACATTTTGTGCTTTTGATTGACAGTCCATTTTTTATTTCCATAATCAACAATAAAATAAAGAACAGTATTAAACAAAACACCTGTCTGTGATACATTTGATGTTCAAGTATGTATGTTATTGTAGCAGGGGCGTCGGCAAAGGGGACAATTGCTCCCCTCTGGAATGCCTTATGGATTAATTTATTTTGTAGTACTTTTTGTCTGTCAACCTTGCAGTTGTTGCATGAAGAATAACAAATATAAATATTTTATAACGATTTTAGAAAATATTAACTTACTATAATCATAACTGCCTCATTGTATTTATAATAATCCGTCACAAAGGCTGTTACTCAAGAAACATAATCTGTTAATTTAAAAACCCTGCAGTCTCGTCGAATTCAGCTCTCCTTATTTAATGGCAAATAAAATTCTTGATTCTGGTGTTCAAAATTATGGGCTGAGAACTATGTGAATTATAATGTATTTAGCCTGATCGTTTTAAATTTATGTCTGAAATTGATTTTCAGTTGATCATAATAAAGTATAATTCGTATCACTTGAATGTGGATTAACTTCAATTAGGAATTAGCTCACAGTATGCTTGCTTAAAATATTGTCATAATACTATCCTGTCTGTGATACATTTGATGTTCAAGTATGTATGTTATGGTAGCAGGGGCGTCGGCAAAGGGGACAACTGCTCCCCTCTGGAATGCCTTATGGATTAATTTATTTTGTAGTACTTTTTGTCTGTCAACCTTGCAGTTGTTGCATGAAGAATAACAAATATAAATATTTTATAACGATTTTAGAAAATATTAACTTACTATAATCATAACTGCCTCATTGTATTTATAATAATCCGTCACAAAGGCTGTTACTCAAAAAACATAATCTGTTAATTTAAAAACCCTGCAGTCTCGTCGAATTCAGCTCTCCTTATTTAATGGCAAATAAAATTCTTGATTCTGGTGTTCAAAATTATGGACTGAGAACTATGTGAATTATAATGTATTTAGCCTGATCGTTTTAAATTTATGTCTGAAATTGATTTTCAGTTGATCATAATAAAGTATAATTCGTATCACTTGAATGTGGATTAACTTCAATTAGGAATTAGCTCACAGTATGCTTGCTTAAAATATTGTCATAATACCATGATAGTAAAGTAAATTCTTGTAAATTCTTATTATTATAGCTTACTGAATAATTTAGCCTAATAAATAAGAATCATTGTGTCTGGAATGGTGTTGATTTTGCCCCCTTATTAAAATTCCTGAGAAAAAAAAACATTCCAAGTGCTCATCCTTCACAAAAAGGGAAAATTCCTTCAAATAATAATTATGTCAAAATGTAACATCATTATTTCAAATGTTCAGTAACAAAGGAGTAAAAATTGCAACTGTTTATCTCTTTTTCTGGCTCAAATGTTTTATTCTACAGTAGGTAATTTTTATTTGGGTCTATTACCGATATTGAATTTAGCAGTTACATCCTTCACTGTCCAAAACACTTTGTTAAATGAATAATTAAAAATATGTATAAATTTTTAGATATTTAAAATTTCTAATAGTACTGTAACATAAATAACAGGGAGCTTAATGTTACATATTGCAACCTCTAGCTTTTGTGGCATTTAATTAATTTTTTCTTGCAATTAAAAAAATGACATGTCCTCAAAGACGGCTGGGAAATAATGGGTTTATAGCCTGAGAAATGTGGTGCTCTGTAATAGTTGAAAATGTATAAGTTAAATAAACCTACCCATATTAAAAAATTATTAAAATAAAAGCTAATAAATGCGGAAAAAGTTTTTTAAAAAGCTAGATTCCTCAGACTATACGTTTAAAATTTTTCAGGTAAGGCTAATGTTTGAGTTCAGAGATTAACAGAAGAAATTTACGAATCAAGTAAGAAGTTAGCCCAAGTATCATGTATCATTTTGCATTAATAAAAAAAAAAGTATCTAGTAGTTTATGATACTTTTTTTTCATTTCATTTCATAAGTAAATTAATCATTTAAAATACATACTTCTGGAATTTCAGTACCGTACAGTAAAATATTCAACCACGGACAGTGGCGTAATTACGGGGTGGCAAGGAGTGGCAGTTGTCACCCCAGAATTCCCAAACCCCTCTTTTTGCCACCCCAAAAATCAGCAGTAAAAATATCAGTTATTTGCAAACAAGTGAAAAATTACAGTTTATAAACGTGGCACAATCTTGCTTCTTTATTAAAGTTGATTAAACATAACATTTATGCTGGTATGGTATGTAAAAAGTTTTATAAATGCTTAAACTACATCATTTTACCGGTAAATTAAAAAAAAAAAAATTTCATACCCCCCAGACCTTGCCACCCCAGTTAAAAAGCTGAAATTATGCCCATGACCACGGGTACCAGTGTTTAAACAACCCATATAGGCCTCTTTAGAGGCAATTCAACTGACAAATTTACCATGATAGTGATTTTACATGTTGTTCTTGCAGTATAATAATTAAATTATCTAATCACATGTAAAGCCTTATAAAATTCATTGTTTATATAAAACACATCTTTTAACAATTAATACAGTACTTGTAGTAGGATATAGGCTACAAAAGAGATCTTGCAAATCTGTATAATTTATCAATTATAGTATTAATAATTAATCACGTCGACGGAAGTCATACAGCCATTGAAGATTCATTTACAGATCTTGCATACTAGTAGGCCTACTAGTATTTGTTATGCCAGTGCACAGGCTTACACTGACCAAGGACCTGAGCTCAAATCTCAGGGAGGTTGAAACCGTATTTATGGTTGACGAACTCTGTTTTTCATGGTTTTCATGGGGTCTCTGTTTCCTGAATTTCATTCTTCCAATAATTTTCAGTCTCCTACCCTCCCACTTCCCTTTTCATCTTGTTCACCATTTATCTTTCATACTACAAAACAGTAAGGTTGGCAACCCTGGATTGTAAATCCAAGTAACCTGGACTGGAATCCATTTGCAATCCACAGGTGGATCCCAACCCACTGACACATAAACCCCCCAAGCAGACTTTGGTTTGGGGGGTGAGTAGTCCAGTACCTATAAAGCTGGAGGAGTGACAGAATGATTTGGAAAAACACTTGGCAATACAGACCTATGTGGAAAGAGAACTGTCGATGGTCTGTAATGTCTTCATCACACCAAATGACAAGATAGGGTAAACCTTCATCATTTCATCCATATTTAGGGTACAGTGTACAGACTAGGGGTTTAATCAATGCTTAAGAAGTGTCCCATAATGCAATCCAATCTCATCAGAGTATATTTATGCAGGACAATTCAGTGACAGTTACACACTTTTAAGGATGATAGAAAAAGAGCATTGTCGACATCTTTCATACTAAAACTCAGTCTGAAAATGCTTCATAATGATAATATTAACCTAAATCTCTCATTTTTTAATACGAACTTTTATTTATTGAATACACTTGGTCATAACAATAAAATGAAAACACTAATGGATATATGCATTCATGACCCAAAGATTATTGTCTCCATTGGGCAGTTCATGAGAATATCTTAGGAGAAAAATTCCTCCAACACTGGGACTCGAACCCAAGCAGCATTAGGATTTTTAGGTGCACGCCTTTTTCTTTGCGCAAATTACAGCTCCTGTGAAAGAAACCTCAGTATGAAAATATAAGAATATAAGAATGGAGGCAAGTTTCTAGCACCTTTTTCCCCTTTTTAGGGTCTTTAAGTCATCCCCTACTTCTCCAATATGCCCATAATCCCTTTCTTCCTCCTTTTTTTTGTATTTTACTGCAGCTTTTTGATAATCTTCTAAAACACATTTAATCTTTTATAGCTTATGGCTTTTGAATTTATTATTTTTTAAAATTTACTTTATAATTATTTTGGTTTTGTTCCAATATCTAAGATTTTAAAGCAACTTGCAACGAACCTTTGGTCACTTTGCAGTGGACATGGGAATAGTGAACCTTCTCAGGGCCGGATTTAAGAGTATGCCGCCTATAGGCTAAAGTCCATTTGCCGCCCCTTCTATAGTTCATATTTGCTTAATACATTTGTTTTATACAACAAAAGGATAGAGTTCATTGGTGTTTTTATCTTTTTTAAACATAAAAGTTCATTTAGTTAAGATAAAACTACAATTTTAATGGTTTTCATAATAAATAAATAAATAATCAAATTAGTTATCTACTTTTATTTATTTTTATTTTTTTACTTATTTCGTTATCTACTACCTTCATTATCTTTCATTACTAAGACATTTAAAATACAAGATTGCGTGTTGTGAATTTGTATTATGTTATAGTTTTAGAAAGTAGGCTATATAGAAGGACTAAAACATATTTTTAAGTTAAATGTAATCTTAAATTCGTACGGAAAATATTATTAACGTCTGAAATTTTAACTTTTGAATAAATTGCCAAACTGCCGCCCCTGAAAATTTGCCGCTCTAGGCTGCAGCCTACTTAGCCTATTTAGAAATACGGCCCTGAACCTTCTGCATTTAGCATACACAAAATTGAAGGCACACCTGCGACAATGAAAAATAATTACAACTAAATATCCTATTTTTATTTTTAATTTCATTGGAATTAGTCAGCAGCCTGCTGTTCGTGAATTTATGTTTGTTATATGATGAGTTTAGTAGCACCTTTCTGTCCTCTATTTTGCCTTATTTTTAGCACATTTTTCCTTCCTTTCTCCTTATGGAAATTGCACCTAAAATTCGTAACCTTGATAATGAGGTACCGGTATGATTTACATAATTTACTTTAGGCCCTAAATCACATTGGAATAAAAAGCTTCAAGTCACCAATCTGTACAAAGAACAAATTCTTATAGTAGGCTACACACCAATGCTTGAATCTGTCAAATAAGACATTTTCCTATATGGGTTCCTGAATGAAAGTTGTTCATAAGTGTCTTTGCTATCATCTCTAGAAGTTTGAAACATAGCCAATGATTTTCTACTGAAACAAAGGTACTGCCCTATTGGTATAGTTTTCTTTTATTCACAGTGTGAGCTCTTAATTTGAACAATAGACTCTGTTTATCATACATGAGTATTATACGCAATACTTATGTGCAATAAACATATGATAACTGTTCTGAGTTAACCATCTTGTATAAAGTGGAAAGTATTTCTACTTACAGAAAATTAGTACCACAAATACTTAAGATTTATTCTAAACTCATAGGCTGATGAAAAATTTGTTAACAAATTTGTTTCTTTTTATGTTTGGAACTCTCCAGTCTGTTAAAATTTACAAAAGGGCACTTTTTATAACACAGAACACATTTTCTCTTTTGCAGACCATGTTATTGTTATTTGATATATTAAAAATACTTGAACAATTATAACAGTAGTTGAAGCAGTATTCTCTCTCTATTCTATAAAAATACACCATTATTTATAGGAGGAAAACTTACAGAAAATATAGTTTTCCGAAATGTTATGAGCAATTTTATCAAGAGAAATACATGTAATCATTCTAGTTTCCAACTATATTATTTTCTATTAAGATCATCAGATATTAATACACTTTGGTGGTACAATATAATATATCTCTTGAACATTGAACAGCCATTTCGTAGATGGTTTTCCTATATTATAATCATTGAATTCTTCCAGATCAAATAATGTAACAAGCACAGAATAAATCTAATTATACACAATCTACAATCAGTCGAGTTAAAAATTACGACGATTTAAACGCAGACATGGAAATTTTACATATTAAGCCAAGAAACAAAACAACAAAACAAAACAAAAGAAAACAAAAAGAAAACAAACAAAGCAAAACTAAGCACAATGGAACAATATTTGAAATTTAAAAACATAAAATTATATCCAATACTGGTTTAAACAAACTCAGTTTCAAATTCCATGTATTACCGTGTCACATCCAAAAATTCAACCCACTCATCCCATCACCAATTTGAGTTGGTGTTCTGTTGATGATGTGGGATCACCACCCCCAAAATGGTCATCCTTCTTACAAAGGTAAATACTGTTCATTGCACTGCTAAAGTGGTTTAATGTCTGACATTACGTGTTCTGCAAATATTAAAATATCTAACATCACCTTTGGCTATAACACTGTGTGAACATTTTCTAAACTATGAAATACATTTAACCAGTATAAACAACAAGCAACAATATTACGATTTGGTCTAAGATAGTGTATATTAAATATCTAGCACACATGCATTTAGCACCTGAACCTGCATTTGTTTTGACACACGTAGAAATTTTTTTACAAATCTCAGCATATAGGTAACATTACCACTTCATAACATCACACTAATATGTAACAACAAACATTACTGATGAATCCATGACATTTTCATACTCAAATGTACCTACAAAAGTCATTTTCTGTTCAGGTGTATATTGCAGAAAGTGTACAATATATAATGATATAAAATTGTGGCCTAGATAGTAATAGCCAATAGGCATTTGAAACCTTGTACAGTAAAAACTCTGATGCACAAAAAAATATGTGAGGTAGAATGGGATAACTTGACTGTCTCTTGTTCCTAGACTGTATTTACACAACTAAATCTGCTGTCTAGACCAGAGATGGGCAATCCTCTATGGGAGCGGGCCAAATGACAAAATATTTCACAAGACAGGCCGAAATAGTTTACTGAAATGCTCTCATGGTACAATTTTCAGAACCATCTTGTCTATTATTTATATATGAAGAAATATAAGAGGAGTGGAGCTGCGACTGTACTTGGGATAGGTTTTTATAGTTCATTGCAACTGGAAAGAGATTAGCCCCAGCAGTGAAGTCAAAAGTCTGTCTGTCAGTCAGTCTGTTTGTGATAGGCCTACTTTTTTGAAGCTTCAAAGAAATACTTGCTCACACAAAGATGGAAACATGGCGAAAACTTCTGGGCATGAGAAAACAAAATACGAAAACTTGATTTCGGTAAGGACTTGTTGAATTCAAGTTCTGGTACATTAAAAAACAATAACAATTGAGTGTTACTTTGCAACTCAATTAATTTGTAATGAATGCTCAGCTTGTTCAATGCTAAAAGTCTTCAAGTTCTATTAAATTTCACCATGGAGTCATGCAATAGAAGGAATAGCAATCATGTAAGGAATATATTTTTCTCCTCTTTTCCACACTGAACCTTTTTGAGGCTGATCAAAATGTGTCTAAATGAAACCTACAGCAGATTTAGGGTAGAGAAACTTCATATCAGATACATTTGCCAATAAAAGTGGCTTGAAGCAAGAATATGCACTATCACCTCCACTTTTTAATTTCACTTTGGAACATGCCATTAGGAAAGTTCAGGAAAATAAGATAAGTCCAGAATTAAATGACAATTACCCAATTTTAGCATATGCAGTTAATGTTTGTCTGTTGGGTGATGACATATACACAATCGGAAGAAATGCAGAAAGTCTTTTTGATGCCTGATGGGAGGTAGGATTGGAAATTAATATAGAAAAAAAACTAAGTATATGGTTACAAAACATCAAAATAATGCTCCACAAATTATTAGATTAGCCAGTAAATCATTTCGAACAGGCGGAGAAATTCAAATATCTGGGAGTAATAATTACAGCTACAAATGATATTTAAGACTGAAGTAAAGTGCTGACTGAAATCAGGAAATGCTTGTTTCTATGTAGTTCAGTAACTTATCTTCTTGTCTTCTGTTCAGAAATCTAAAATAAAAATTTATAAAATAATTATCCTGGTGGTTGTATTATATGGATGTGGAACATGGTTGCTTACTCTTTGGGAAGAACATAATCTGAGAGTGTTCGAAAACAGGGTGCTTATTTGGACTTAAGAGAGATGAAAATGGGGACTGGAAAAAACTGCATAATGACGAGCTTCATATCCTGTACTCTTCATCGAATATAGTAAGGGTAAATAAATCACAGAGAATGAAATGGACTGCAAATGTTGCGCACATGGGGAAAGATACTGACTGAGAGACCTGAAGGAAAAAGACCACTTTGAAGACCTAACTGTAGGTGGGAGGACAACATTAGGATAGATTTAAGGAAAGTAGGATTTGTGAGGGATGGGTGGATAAAGTTAGCACAGAATAGGGCTGAATGGCGGGCTCAGGTAAGCGCAGCAATGAACCTTCGGGTTCCATATAATAGATAATATTCCTTTAGCTTCCTTAGGAATTGTCTATTGCCATTGATTAAGTAAGTAAGCCTGCTGTTCATTCAATGGATGACACATTACTGAAACACCTAAACAATCTATTTGAACACACTACATAGGCCTAAACAAGGTAATTGACCACAAGTCATCCATTCGGTACATGGCTTAGCACAGTATCGGAAAAAAGTTTTCAAATTAGGAATTTTGCTGTTAACAGTCACTTACAGATAGTTTATATCCTTTTTCTTTGCTAAAAACATCACAGAAAAATTCCAATAACATAAATTTTTCCATTTGAGCTAATATTGTGTAAATTCGGTAGTATCAATAATTACTTCAGTTCCACCTAAGCCATGTACCGAAGCCATGTACCGAACGGATGACTTGTGGTCAATTGTTACAAAAATTGGTTCTTACATATTAATTTAAAATGTACTTGTTAATAGTGTATTTTGCAATGAGCCTATAACACTGTTAAACACACATTTTGTGACATGGAAATTTTTTGGTGTTTCCGATGTATTGAGGCACCCTAATAACAAATCTAAAAACAGAAATTGCCTATCACCCACGGATTTTTAGTAACAAGCGTTTATTTTTTAAATATAACAAAAAAACCGCAATCATTTCAACAGTTTAGTGAGTCACTGTATGCATATTGTACCACTTCGTGTAATGTATGAATCAGCAGGGTGTTAAGACAAGTTCATTCCAGTATATCAAATGCAAGAAGTATGTACCCAAATGAGATTGTGCATTAGTAGGCATTTACCCGCATATGAAGTTACTGCATTCCCTATGTTGTCTTTACTAACGTGTGTGTGTTCTACATACTTGGTTTATTTTAATTATTGTACTGTGATTGACTGTGAGTTAACTCAATGCAATGCCTAGGCAGTGTGTAAATAATGTCAACAGTTTTTGTTATGAGTGTGAAGAAATAACTTTTAAATCGCAACATCGTAATTTCACCCAACTTGTGCTAAGAGCTTACGAACTTTATTTCGGAGTTAAAGTAGGAGATCAAGATAAGTCATGGGCCCCTCACATATGTTGCAAGACTTGTGTAACAATGTTAACAGGTTGATTGAAAGGTCAAAAACGTAATATTGGATTTGCAGTACCAATGGTGTGGAGAGAACCAAAACACCGACCATCAGATTGTTACTTTTGCCTCACTAAAATACAGGGCATCAAACTGAAGTCCAAGGATGCTGTGCAATATCCCAATTTACCATCAGCCTGGCCCGTCAAACATAGTGAAGAACTTCCTATCCCAAACCCACCAGAACCGTGGAGTTTGGACGAAGGTGATCCACCTGATGTGCAATTCGCACAGGAAATCGACAATGATCCAGACTTTCAAGCACCAAAATGTTCAACAAAGCCACATCTGATTTCAAACGCTGAACTGAATGATTTAGTTCGAGATTTAAAACTAGCAAAATCACAGTCAGAACTCCTAGCATCCAGATTAAAAGGATGAATCTCCTCGAAGGTGACGTACATATAACTGACTTTCGAAATCATCAAAAAGGACTTACACATTATTTCGCTCAAGAAGGGATTTTGGTATAGGATACTGCAAGGATGTTGACAACTTATTTGATGCATTGGGGCAGGAACATGAACCAAGCAATTTGCGCCTATTTATTGATTCTTCTAAACTTAGCTTAAAAACATTAGATCGGAACGGAAGGGGGTTCTTGTATCTGAAAAAGAAATTTCCGAGAGTTAGTGAGGCAAAAATTAAAGAGGGCATATTTGTGGGACTGCAAGTACGAGAAGTTATGAAAGATGGCAAATATGACAACATGCTGAATGAAGCTGAACTAAGAGCATGGAAAGCTTTTAAAACAGTTGTGACCAATTTTCTTGGATACGTCAAAGCTGAAAACTACAAATACCTTGTGACTGAATTACTTAGTGCCTAGAGCGAAATAGGATGTAACATGTCATTAAAACTTCACTTTCTGGATGCTCACCTCGATTTCATTCCTGAAAATTTGGGCGCCGTAAGCGACGAACATGGGGAACAATTCCACCAGGACGTTGCAACTATGGAAAAGCGATACCAAGGCAAATGGAGTCCTAGTTTGCTTGCTGATTACTGCTGGACATCAATCCGAGATGCCACAGTAACAAAATATCGCTAAAAAAATTTTGTAATAAAATTTTGAATTAAATATAATATTAAGAACATACCGAAAATAATATATTTCAGTATAACACAAAACACTTCGTAGCAAACAAATAGTGGGTGATAGAGAAAATCCAAGGTCATTTTCTGCTTTCTGGTGAAATTTTACATAAGGTACACCTTGTTTTATCCATGTCACAAAAAAAAAGTTGATTTTTGTTTACCAGTGTAATGGATTTCAGTAAGTATGTTTATGAAATGAACATAGCAAGTATCATAATTTTCGTATCAGCACCTTAATTAGCATTATGGGCAAGTTGCATACGACTATATTTGTAAGACAATAATTAAATGTCTAAGTTTTTATTTTTTAGGATACCGTGTAATTGATGAAACAAACAACTCTCTTTATTTCGGTTTCAGCTGTTAATAAGTTCTCATCTCTTGCAGGTGACAAAAGATGCATGGAGCAGAGCTTCTCTAGTGGGTCTTGAGTTCAAAGCAACGAATATTAAAACACAAGAAATTAACTCATTTGGGGAACAATGAATGTTCATAGCGTTGGTTTTGGTAAAAGGAATTTGTGGGAACTTTCCTAAAGTGCATTTCAACAGAATCAGCTGAGTATTTCCATAATATATTTGATAAATTTTAGATATTGTTTTTAAGATCATATGTGAATGTTAGGAAAATTATCTCTGTTATTAGTACTTCACAATCTGAAATTATAAAACTCCAATTCTATGACTTTTCCAGTTGTTTATTTTGCATTTTGCATGGATACTATATATATATCTGCTGTGTTGATGTATTAAGTCAATAATAATCTGGTCACTTGTGGATATCTCAAAGTAATCTTCTTTAATGGTGAAGAATAGCAATATTGATGAAGGTATTTTGTGCCCATTTTGTAGTAATTCTGTCTCTTTATCAGAACAGAAGTTAATTTTGTGTGTGAACTAAGTTATAAGGCTTGGTACCATGGAGTTTGTATAGGTTTGTGCAGTGATGAAATTATGACTGATGACCCAAGTCGATAAAGAATCCAATTCAGCATGGATATGTCCTTCATGTGATATTAGAACTACCAATCCAGACATTTCTGAGGCCCCTTGTTGAATCTGTTTCCTGCCCTCGGATGTAGCTAAATCTTTTAAAGGCTTTAAAGAGCTAAGAATTCACTGGTCAAAGGTGCACCCAACTATTCCTTTTGAAAGTACTAGCACTCATCATAAAATATAGTTTTCAGACAACTGTAAGAAGAATATAAAAGTCTTGAAGAGAATTCCAAAAGGTGCTTGATTCTTTGTTTCTGAAAAGTTATCACAGCTTATAGAAGAATGCTGTTTACAACATCAACAACAACAACAATAAAAAGATTGAAAAGATCTTATGTTTTTCTCCTACACAGCACTAAGAACTTCTGACAAGTCAACTGACACTTCTCTGGCATCCAAAACAATGGACAATGTACAGTTATTCCAAATGTCATTCTCCATGACTGAAAAGAAAAATCTCGATCGTCTCCTTAGATGTTAAAAAAACATTGGGATGAAATTAACATCAAGATTACCATCAACTCTTTTAATTTCATCTTTACAGACACCATTAGACACAGCACATTTGTTGGCTCTACAGGAAAAAGAAGCTGGTTCATGGTTAAATGTTTTACCACCTCTGAACATTTTGACCTTATTAGATAGCAACTCATTCAAGATATCGGTTGCATTACGACTTGGGTGCAAAATTTATCATCCTCACAAGTGTCTCTGCGGATCTACATCAGATTCCTATGGTTTTGTCCTGAGTTGTTGTAAGAGCAAGGTAGATTTTCACATCATGCCAAAATCAATGACTTACTTCGGAGAGCATTAACTTTTATTTCCATTCCTGTGATCCTAGAGCCATCAGGACTTAGTTGCTCTGATGGCAAGCATCCAGATGGAATGTCTCTAGTCCCTTGGTCCAAAGGAAGATCTTTACTGTGGGATGCTACATGCATGGATACTCTTGCAGCTTCACATTTACCAAAGACTTCCAATCGAGTTTGCTCGGCAGCGGATACTGCTGTTTCCATCAAAACGCAAAAATATAAAGAAGTTGTTTTTTCTGTGGAAACAAAGGGTGCTTGGAGTCAAGAAGCCAAAAAACGTGTGTTTAATATCGGTAAAAGGCTAAATTTGGCTACTGGAGATCCTCATTTCACTGAACATCTAAGACAAAGGATAGCCAAAGCCATTCGAGAGAATGTGGTAAGCATCATGTCCATCTTACTGGAAAATTATTTCATTGACAGTGATTATTATTTGTAAACCCTCATGTGTGTGTAAAACCATTGTGCCTAAGGATTGTATACAATGTATCTGTATTGTGTTGTGTTGTGTTATTTACTTGTTAAATAAACATTTATATACCGGTAATACAAAAAATATTATAATATTAAAATTAATATGAACAAAATTGATTATATTTTAAATACAGGTTTTTTACTGTGCAGTTTGGATCTCTGCTTTCAACGCTTGAATATTTTTCTGCTTACGATATTAATTGATAGTGGAATAACAACAAATCAGTGCTGTAATAAAATTCTGTACTTTAAATAATGTACGTCATTAAGATCTTGTTATATCACATGTAATAAGCTTATTATAATATGGCCAAGCAAAAACCCTCATAACATTGTAACACATAATGTTATTAGTCTAATGCTCTAACTCGTTATGTGTAAGTTAATAATAAGTAGTACAAACACATGTCCAAATATCATTTTTTAAAATTCATGTCATATAATAATATAATCTTAATTCCAAAATCGGTGGTGGGATTTTCTTTACTGAGTTTTTCACAGGAAAACACTTTTGAGAGATTTAACTCCCAAAATGTGCAATATTAGCGTCCATTAATGAGTTAATGCCAGAAGGAGGACAAGAGCTCAAAATATGGACCGTGTAGCACATATGGACACCCTATTTCTGAATACATTATTTTGTTACAGTCTATGATATCTTAAACCTTTGAGTTTTTATTGTTGTACAGGTAGAAAAAGAAATCGGACCGACTCTTGTAGCTGATTTCAGAGCCTTGCGATACGTAAATAAATGTAAGAGATGTAACGGAAACTTTTGTTTTCACAAGCAATGCAAATTACTTGAAACTATTTCTCAATTCAATCAATTTATCGGCTGTAGAACAAATTTCAATACATTCCCTCCTATCCTGTAAATGCCGCTAGGCATGCGCAGTGGCTCATATCGGCAACTTAGATATTTCAGTCGGTCCGCTTTTTTTTCCCTTATCTGTACCTAGTAATGACGATTAACTGACCTTCTCAGAAAGAAAGGGCCAGCATTGTATGATGACACTGATACAATGAATGTTACTGAAAAATATGTTTCATGAAAATATGTAACTTCATGCACAACACATTAATTTTTAATTTCATACTGGAGAGGTATCACATGATGATAAAGTTAATGGAATTATTTGTAAACCATTTAGCATTCAATATTTTCATTATTTGTAAACCCAGTTAACTTCATAGCATGGACATGTAAAATGAGATATTCATATATTCCAAATATTGTTCGTATTTGTGTCTGAAATTCACACAGATCTAGAGAATATATTCATCTACTATATAATTGATAGTAATTGAAGTACACTCTCGAACAACGCTGAATGGCATCCTGCACATGGAAAAACCACTGGAAGGTCGAAAATCCATCCCCAGATAACAGTAGGAGTCTGACATTTGAACCACTTCAGTGGAACACTGTTGTATAGCATACAAGATTATGGCTATGGCATTGAATTTTTCAATCTGACTCAACCTATCAACCTTAGCCTACACACAGCCAGTTTGAAAGAATTATCATTACACAAGATTATGTTTCTTCCTCTCCTGTAAAAAATGGAAAATGTTCCATAAAGCATTGTCCAGGGGCGTACTTCAATTGTAATTGATAATTGCTTCCTCCTTGCCAATCAGACAATTTCACAATTCTAACTGTTTTTGGAATATGAATAACTAATGAAGGATTCAGGTTATACAAAATAATATATCTGATAAAATTAGGGTGGCCCTGGTTTGTGCCTTGGTGAAAGAAAACCTGTTCCCATACATTTTCATTAGTCAGTAACCTTATATTATAGAAATTTTACTTGACTGCAGATTGAGAAGATAGTGAATAGAACTCACAATGTTGGAGAGCCGAGAATCTCATTTGTGTTTGATTTATTGACTTTTTATTTAGATTTGAGTTCATTATTTCCTTAGTCTCCAGCATGTCTATTTTCCTTCATTTTAATAAGATTTATTTTTAACTAAGCATGAGTGAGGATTAATCCACAATAGGCTTTTTATATAATAACTCTGATATGATTGAAGAAAATGATCTAATCTTCTGTGTTTTATGTAAATATTGGTTTTATGGCTCTTGCATTGGTATGTGTGATGAAATCTCAAGCTGAGACCAATTCCTCAAGGCTATGTCCACATCGAGGCCATAACTCTCAAAATATTTCTGACAGTGGTATGCAACAACGCCAAAAATATGCTTTTATATGTACTATAAACTGTATATATTCAGTAACCAGTGATGGTAAAACGTACTTAAAGTCTCCTTTCCATATCATCTGTTACAGCAGGTGGAATATGCATCTCCATATAAATCCGATGTCTAAACATCACAGACAGAGGCGATGGGAATTTGAATGCAAGCAAAACGTGCTGAGATGACAAAAATGATGGTATCATGCTAGTATCCACGTAGTTAACTAAAGCGTGTGGAGCCATGGGCTATATTTTCATGGTAGACTCCACGCATGCTCACTGCCAACGACATGTTCATATTTTAATGGTCGCAAGGCTTTCAGATTCCTGGCAATCTCTGTAATGGCAATTTCTGAAATGCTTTATGGATCTGAAAATTGGGTGTTAACAAAACAACAGCAGCAAAGAATTCAATCAGCAGAAAAAAAATTCCGATGTTCAGTAGCAGGAAGAAATCCAACAGATATGATCACAAACAAAAGAATTAGATCTGAACTTAATATTTTAAATTTAAATACAAAATCATAACTAAACAGGAAGACTACTTTAATCATATTTCAAGAATGGACAAAGGTCACATTCCACGCATCCTGCTACGGTATAGACCAAGTGAAGGACATCAAAATAGGTGATGTCCAGGTAAACACTGGAAGGTTCAATTTAAATAATTATATATTCTCAGGTTACAAGTAATCTTAGCAATTTTGGCAGTGCCCGCCTGCCAGTAGCCTACATTATGCAATAATTCCTATAAAATAGTGCAACCCACGATTTGCCATTGAACATTAGTAACCTTAAGAATTGGCTGCAAAGTTTGCCATCCACATAAATGTTTGTGCAGAACAATGGTTGACCATTTTGGACATCATGTGCCGTAAGTCACAAGAACGAAGTGATTCTCAAGGCATTACATGTTGAACAACCTTATCCAAAGAACCCTAGAGATGTTTCTTTCATTTTAATGGTGCCTTGTACTACTTCATATTTTTATTATGATGGAAAGTCTCAGTATGTCAAATCATTTTTATTTTCTAGCTTGAATTCAGAAGTGTGATTTTGGGTTGGTTTTAATTTCAGGTAAGTAATTTTTAACTATAATCAAGTTGATTAATTAATTTTTAGGAATCTATTTAGTGGTTGAAGCTTGTAAATCATAAAGGGAGTGCAGGGTTCAATGTTAGATTCTGAGGGATAATTTAAAGTCGGACTTTCTGGATTGATATTAATTAAATTGTTATTTGCTCAGGGAAGGTTAATTAACATATCTCACCGCACTCATTGGAATTTTAATATTGAAATCGATTGTTTTAATAAAGTCTAGAAGGTTGTAAAAGTAAAATCCATTAATGATTCAGAATTCATACACTTGATATTTAACTACTGTATTATCCTATACCATCAATTACATTATTATCAATTATACGGAGGGCCTTACTTATTGTAACAACATCTAGTTCTGAATAGAAAAAGAAATATTTCTTTAATATCATATTTAATCGTGTTTATTATTTATATTTAGTGTTAAATTGTGCAAAGACCGCCGGCATGGTCTTGTGCTTAGTGTCGCTGACTACAGATCCATTGGCCGTTGGCCCCTGGTTTGATCCCTGGTACCTCCTCAGATTTTCCTGAGGTAGAGAGGTCTGGTAGGGGTGCACTCAGCCTCGTGATTCAAATTGAGTAGCTACTTCATAGAGAAGTAGCAGCTCCGGTCATGAAAACCACCATTAACGGCCATAAGTGACGGCATGCTGACCACATGCCCTCCAATCCTGCCATCTGCCTATGGTAGATGACACAGGGGTCGGGTGGTAGGCCAAGTCCCCCCAGGGATGTAGCACCACGGAGTTTAGTTTAGTTTTAAATTGTGCAAAACTTGTTTCTGTAATAGTGTAACTGTTATCTTTAAATAATAAACAGTGTAAGTGCCAAAAACATTAACTGATATGACGGACCCCTATGTGGTCATACAAGACAATGGTGATTCTGACATCTCTACACCCATAAAAGAGAGACTTTCAAATGAAAAATCGTCAACTGTAGAGTTTGTGTTCATGAACAAAAGTCATGAACATACAGCAATCATGCATAAGTATTATTTATTGTAGAGTGTTTATTGAACTTCTGACATGGATTAATTTTTTATCTGTAAATTATATTGCTTTTCTTCATTTCTTATTTAATTTGAGAGAATGCTGATAAAGAAATTCTGGTAGAATTGTTTCACGATGATGACAATGGGCTTTCTGAACTTGAAAGTGACAATGTTGTTTACGTAAACTTGACTTATAAGTTCACCTTATGAAAAGGAAAAAGTTCCTGAACATTTGTGTGACTATTATATGGGTAGGCCTTAGAATGGCAAAACAAAATTGAGTAAACAAAAAGCACAAAGTCGTGCCAAAAAAGCACAATATTGTATCACACAGTACATGTCTGACTGTTATATTGTGTGCCCAAAATGTGGAAAGTAAGGTGAAAAGTATTTCCGTTTATGCCAACTAGCTTTCATTGTTATCCTTTAGAATTCTAGTTTGAAAGATTTCTTCATGTTTTATTTCATTACCGGTACATGCTATTATTTTACTCATTTTCTTCATTCAAGAGGACATTACAAATATTAATGGCCCTTGTATTAGATCATGTTAACAGATCAAATTGACCTGGCACAAGTGTTGGTGTAACATTCTGCCACGCAAGTAATTAATGGTTAAAGTAGAGTAAGTTTGCTACTATCAAAATGGAGTACCTAGGACCCATGTGGGTTGTGCAACTCTCATAATATAAAATAGAATAAGCTTCTAATAAAATTTAAAGTTATATAATTTCTCTTATGTGTACCATACCTTAATTCAAATTAGAATAATTTCCTTTCTAGCATGTACTGGTAAGTATTTTTCACTCTATCCAATTTATTGAATATCTGCCTGCAAATTGTCTCTCTCCAAATGTTAACCCTCAGAAGTTTAGAGTCTGAATAGGCCGTACCAACAAAACATACATTGAAAAGTAAGACCAATAATGGGAACTGTCCTGGATTCAAATATAGTATATGGAAACCTCCAATCTTGTTAAAACTTCATAAACATGTAGCATACCAGCGATGATAAGACAACATCCTACATGGAATTTCTGTTTGGTCTGATTGATTGCTCTAAGGGCCTTTTCACACTGGGTCACTTGTGGCGGTCACTGGTTTCTGCAGTAAACACACCTGGGTCACTTGTGACAGTCACTGCTAGTATTGCCAATAGTAGCTTCATGATAAAACAATTTGTAATCGCTTTTGACATCCCAAATGGCAGGTCGACATTCCACTTCACTTATAAAATCTTCAGTATTAATCAAATCTAAACTCATGACTGGATAACCAGTTTTGCTGAGCTGGATTATACAACTGAATTATGTATATACAACTTGCATTGTTGGCAATCATAAAATGCGGTGACTGTCACTTGCAACCCAGTTCGAATGCTCCCATTTAAACCAATGCTTCTTCGCCAGTGATCGGTCACCAGTGACTGTCACATGTGTTCGGAGTAGACACTGCAGCATCACTTATGTTTGGGTGGGTCACCATGGTATCCCAGTGTGAACGCTCCCATTTAAACCAATGTTTCTTCACCGGTGACCGTCACAAGTGACCAAGTCTGAAAAGGCTCTAAAATGCACAAAGCGGTATATAATGTAATGTAGAAAATCATTATGATAGTCTAATTTGTATTAAAACTATGAACACTTTGTAAATTATTAATCCATCAATTTAGCATTTTCCACATAGCACATTGTCTATTATCAACAATGGTACATCATTCTGAATTAAGGTTAAACCATTATCTCTGGACGTTGATACCTATATGCTGACTTAATATATAGGCCTATTTTGCAGCATGCAGGTTCAGGCTACAATGATACCTCTCCAGCCTGTGGAGGATGAAAATGAGGTCATATGAGTGCCTCCACCCTCACTCGGCGACAAGGTGAATGTTAATGTACAACATCGTTGATGTGGCATCAGGAGGAGGTTAGATCCTGCTGGTAGTGCTGCTTCAGATTGTGACTCACATCTGCTATACACATCCCATTTGCACCTCCGCCATGCTCTGAGTATGTGGGATGCTGACCCTCCAGGGCTTCTTCACACCCACGACGCAGCTTCCTATTGCTGAAGCGGAAGTAACCTTTCAGCCTCTCCTTCTGAACTCTATAAAGCAAAAGTGACAATATGAGTTTATAAGGCAAGTGGTGATATATTTATGAATATACATGCGTTCGCTTAGTTTATCCAGTAAATTGGTAGAATGTGATCATCTTGACTACATCAGCGGATGTGACATTAGAGCAAGCTGTGCTGGGCATATTTAGATAGAGAATGAGTTATGGGCAGAAAAGGGGAAAAGGTCTGCCACTTCAAGGGCAGCTCACAAAAACCCAGCAGTGTAGCGATTAGAGCATACCAAACAACAGCTTGCAAACAACAGTGACAGATAGAAAAAGAAATTATTCTTCAAATTTTTGCCACGAGAGGAGGGAAATTCGTTATGCTCTTTTTGCACTGTGGCATTTCACAACTAAGAATGCTTTGAGTGGTACCGTACTTTGAAGAATTATTAGCAGATCTGTTTAGTGCACTATAAAATTTGTATTTCAGTGTTAAAAATTTATGACCATTTAAATAGAGCAGGATGGTGACATATTTAGAGGACAGGTATACTATGCAAGGGTGAATGTACCATCTACAGAATTACCAGCTCACAACAGCAGTCGGTCGCAATTGTGTGAATAAAAATGCATTTGTTCAATTTGATGTCAGGCCAAAACCAAGAATGTGACAAAGCAAGCAAATGAAAGAGTTGTAATCACATTTAAATGAACATTATGGTATACATACTATTCTAACTGCCGATATGACATATTCCAGTACAATTCTTCACTTATTTTTTTAATGTATTTTACGGATCATAAGACGCACTTTTTTACCTTGAAAACAGAGCCTTGAAAGTTGGGTGTGTCTAATGGTTCAAAGTACACTGAAAAATTAAAATTATGGTAAAAATTTCCGGAATACGATAGTTATAAACAAGGTGCTGTAAACGACAAAATATTTACTAATTTTGGCACAGAATGTACATCAGTGAACTTATCACAATCGTAAATTGAGGGTAGCTGGAAGCCAGGTTTACAATGCGAAAAGAAAATGATGTTCTTTTGTATGAAAGGAGTTGTCTCTGCCGGGTGGTTTAAATTAAGGAAATTACCTCTAAACAGCCTAGTCCCTTTACTTACTGTAGCTGAATTGAGGGTTAGAGGGTGTAAAAGTATTTTCAGATGGTGAAGTATTATAAGAAATCACTTTAGTTAAAATTTATGTGATGCCACCTGTATAGAAGAGATTTTCGTACAACGCAGGTTTTAAGTTAGAAGTTTAATACTAAGCACTGACAGTAATTTACACTGATTCCATTGTATAAGGTTATTATTCCTTTAAAAAATTTCATTTTAGTCCAGTCAATGAAAAGTTGTAGAGGGAAATGGAAGGAACACAATTTTTGACTTTGGGACTTTGTTTGGACTAGTTAGGAGGTAAACATACTAAAAGTCCTCACTCCTAGGAGGTGAGCGGGGGGCAGGGGGGCCCTCAGAAGATCCCTTTTTTCAGTTTTTCGCTTATATCTCGGGAACTATGGGTCCTAGCGATAATATTGCTCTATACAAAATTAAAGCTGACAAAATGGCCCACAAGATGGATTCTATTAATGTTTTCGCTATCTCTTCTAGTTTCGGAGATATCTGCGCTCAAAGTTAGCTAATTTTGAAAAAAAATAAAATTGCCTCGCGTTTTTTGCCATATGTCATGAGCTAACTCTTCGGCCCTTCGTCCTACAAAAAAGACATAAGGAAGAAAGTTGTAAAGAATTAAATGTCCTTTAAGAATATATGATACTTTGCGCTTTATCTTCAACCGTTCAAACCTTAAAGCAATTTTAACTTTATGTATAGGCTAAATTCCGGGATTTTGTAGAAAATCCTTAACTTGTGTATTTTCCGTTGTTCCACTGCTGAAACTCTATATGAAATCCAATATACACGTATGATATATAGTTATATGTATACATAGTATATACTATATATGTGGCACATAAAGAAATTATATGTGTATATAAGTATTTATACTATATTTTCAAAATTAATATTGTTTGGTGTAGTTTAACACTATTTTGCACACCCCGAATCTAATGGAACCACTTTGAGAGCTCCACCTCCTACCCCTACATAAATACAATTACTATATATATATATATGATCGAAATCTCTGATAGTACTCAAATTTGACAATTTATCGAGGATCGCTGAATCTTTATTGTTATTTTGGAGCCATAATAACCCCCTTCATAGGCAATAATACTTGTATTCAATGTATATAATATATAATACACAGTTAACATAATATATATAAACTGTACATTCACTCCGCAAAGGCATTGGGGTAGGGTGATTCCAGAGTCAAGAACAATTTGTACATAACTTTTTTATTAACACATTAACTCGTAAATGTTTCTTTGAAACTGTGTTACGTTTAATTTAATAATATATTTACACCTTATAGTAAAATAATTATTATATATTCCTGACTCTCTTGGAGCGGGATGGTCCTGGCTGGTCATGGGAACTTGGTTCTGGGGTGAGTTCTGCATCGGTTTCTTCTTTATCCGTAGAGAAAGATACATCCGTAGATACATCTTCTTGGATAACTGGCAGAGGATCAATCTCGAGTTCTTCATCCTCATTGTCCAAGAGGGGCCCCCCATTAAGACAGTTCTCCTGGAAGTTTTGGCACGTAGGGGAACACTTGAGAGATGCTTTTCTGCATCCGCATTTGGTGGTGGCACAATCCTTTGTGCACCGACAAAAAATAGATTTTAATATTTCATCCGGTGCAGCCTGCTGCTCACTGTGCAGCGGGGATAGAAATTTGTTGGTGGTTAACTCCCACCCATACATCTGAGGAGGCAGCTCATGACCAAACCACATCTGGACTTGGTGACATGTCCTCAGAGAATGTTGTTTCGCTGCCCCCTCAGTTGGTGGGAGGCATGAGATGTCTGGTTTGATATTGGCTACCGATTTTACGAAGGATTGGTAACGATAAGTGTTTAGAGATTTCTCTTTAGGTGGGGCCCCGTACCACCTCAAAATACACTTTTCCCAGCTTCCTCTATATCATCCTTTGTTGAGGAAGGGTCTGAGAAAACTGCAGCTGCTCCCTGGACACCTGGAGACTTCAAATACAGTTTGAGAAATCCCAGCTTACTCTTTCGGAAGGCTGCTGAGGTGGTATCGCACCCAGTGAAGGCATGTAGAAATAGTATGTCTCGCAGCCCCTGGGTCTGAAGCTCCTGGGTAGAAAACAGTGTATGTTTTATGTTTCCACGTCCAGGCTTGACGAAATTTATGTCTTGGCCATCAACAGGACTGTTAGGTCGATATCCTCACCAACAACAGCTACAGTGGTGGTACGTGACAACTCCAGAGCCGTGTCTACACTGAGGACATCCGCATCATTCTGTGCTTGAAGGGTTCTGACTCCATGTGCCTGTAGTGTGACCTCCAGCATCTTAATCAGCCGACTTTTATTGTGAGCATTTGACAGGAAGTCTTCCTGCTTCACAGTTATGACTGTCTCCAGATTGAAGTGTATGTCGGCTGACTTGCTGAGACAGTACCGCCTTTGCTGCTCAGCGACCTTTGTACTTGAGGATGAGCTTGTGTACCCATCAAACACTACAGTGATACTCCTTCAACGATAGTGACTGTTCACAAAATTGACATACCCATCACAAATGGCAGATATCGTGGAACCTCTTTGCCAAATAACCATAGTATCTGAGATATAAAAGAAAAACCGAAAAAAGGGACCTACTACGGACCCCCTGCCCCCCGCTCACCACCTAGGACCAAACAAAGTCTCAAAGTAAAAAATTGTGTTCCGTTTCCCTCCATTCATTCATTGACTGGACTATGCATAGGCATATATGTTATTTGAAAATTTATTATAAAATACATATACAGTATGCATATTAATTCCTTTATGTACAACTTATATATAGTGCATACTATTTATGCATATAAATATGTATATATTCGTTTTAATATAAGTTAGAGTTAGAGCAGTGGAATAACGCAAAATACGAAAGTTAAGTTTTTCTGCAAAATCCCGGAATTTACACATAATGTTAAAATTGCTTTAACGTATGAACGGTTAAAGATAAAACGCAAACTATCATATATTCTTAAAGGAAATTTAATTCTCTACAACTTTCTTTGCTATGACATTTTCGTTGGACGAAGTGCCGAAGAGTTAGCTAATGAAATATGGCAAAAAACACGAGGCAATTTTATTTTTTTTCAAAATTAGCTAACTTTGAGCGCGGATATCTTGGAAACTAGAAGAGATAGCGAAAAAATTAATAGAATCAATCTTGTGGACCGTTTTGTCAGCTTTAATTTTATATGGAGCAATATTATCGCTAGGACCCATAGTTTCCGAGATATAAGCAAAAACCCGAGAAAAGGGATCTTCTAAGGGCAGGAGTGAGGACTTTTAGTATGTTTACCTCCTAACTAGTCCAAACAAAGTCCCAAAGTCAAAAATTGTGTTCCTTCCATTTCCCTCTACACCTCTTTTTGAGCATTCATTGACTGGACTAATTTAGAATCACATTAAATTTCTTTTCCTTTAAATTTCCATTCCAAAATCAAGGTATGTCTTATGGTCTGAAGCGTCTTATAGTCCGTAAAATACAATATGTAATTTTACCTAAGATCTAAAGCTTCAATTATGTTTTTCTCAATACTAGTAAAATGCACATACGTGGTTCTGGCAAATAAGTGATGATTTTGAATCAGTAACCAGTGGCGGCTCATTTACAGGCACTGTGTAACTGCAGCAACTGACTTGATATTATTGATGACATTTAATATAATGAGTCCTTTCTTTCTATAATTCTTTCTTTATACTTGTACAATAAATAATCCTTAAGCTTAATGCCAGTAGGCATCCCCCAGTTTGTTAAAAAGAGGATTATTGTATGGAACTGTGAGCTTCTCAGTTCCAGCGGTGTGGTGTTTGACTGTTGTGCGCATGCCCACATAGGAAGGTGCATGCCGCGGCTGCAAGGGAGAGAGAGAGCACTGTTGCTTCCACAGTGCCAGCCATGGCGTATTAGTGTGGAAGGTAGTGTTTTTTATTTTTTATTTTATTTTCATGTGTGTTGTGCTTAAAAACCATGTAGGCTACCATATTCTTCAATGTGCTAAAGTGTAGAATTAGATTATTATCTTGTTTCCAGGTATTCCATTTGATTCATTTTTTTTTTGGGTTCTTTCATTTAACAGAAAACTTTAACCATGGCAGATTAAGGAGAAAATTATTTATCTTTTCATGGAAATTACAACAAGAAGGATGGATTTTATTTTTAAATGAATAGATCAAGCTTGATCTGCAACAATTTATATTAAAGTACCGGTAAGTAAAAAAAATTGACTTCGTTCTTTTAGGGTTTTATCAAGTTTCTGGATAAATTTTCTTTTGATATATCTGTTTCCTTTTACACAATTTTAAAACAAAAGCTAAACATTTTCTGGAGCAGCACCCTTACTAATTTTAGCTATGAGCCGAAAGTGTCAGTAGCATTATCAACTTAGCTGTGGTTTACCATTGCAAAGGTGCTGTGGTGCTCACTTGTTTTCCTGATTGCCAAGCTAATATCAGGCCCCACCTCTCGAAAATCATGATATAACAAATGTAACGCTAAAAATAGCTACTTTAATGCAAACAATGTGCATAATGACTTAATGACACATTTCTCCAGATTTCAAATTGTGGAAGTGATTGATCTCTTATATGAAACTGAAAAAATCTTTAAGGGTTATACCTACCCTTGTGTACTGTACCTCTAGAAGAAAAGCGCTCAAAATAATAATATGTGTGTGCTACAAGGAGAATGTTATATGAAAAATTTGGTAAAATCCCTAACTCTAATTAATCTGGAGGTTACACATTAAGTCTGAATGGTATATACTGATTTCTTTCTCAACCCTGAAACTTCATTATTACAAAACAAATCAATGTGAGAAAGTTTGTGCAACATATTTTGCACCATTAATTTTAAATGGATGATGTAAGTGTACATAGGTACCTATATATGTTTTCATGTATTAAATTTTGCAATATATAGCATTACAGCTTTGACACTTCCTGCAATTTATCCTTTCCTGTCTGTTACTCTTTTCTGCATCAGTCCCTTGTAAAAGGAGGTTTTACTGTAGATACTAAGAATACTGTAACATGGTTCCTTAAATTTAAGTTGCAACCAGTAATACATAAACTAAAGTTTTTATAAAAGCTATTTATAAATTAAAAGTAATATTGAAAAGAAGGAAAATCAATTTGTGTACTGGAATGTACAATGAAATCAAAATTATAAAACAATTCGCGGGTGCATGGGCAAAGAGAGCTAAGTCCATCTTCTTGTTACTGAGAATTAGAGTGACTTAACACACTTCACCCACCAAAAATCGCTTTAGAGATGGATAAACCCATGAGGCACACATCCACATCTACCATACATTTTTGAATATCACTTACTGGACTTAACACAAATGTAGGGAACATTTTTATCTATAACTCTATGGACATATCTCAATTTTTGAGGATAGTGAACTTACTCTCTTTGCCTGCGCACCCGTGAATTGTTTTGAAAAAGTATGATTGTACAGTAGTTTCAAGAACAAACATTTAGTTCCATATCAGTACAATAATAATGTAAGTTAGTCGGAAGCCATAATACTAGAGGAACAGGGTCAAAAGTCTCCTGTTACCGTAGCTGCCAATTGGAGAAGATCCTGGAGCCTCGAATTTACTGTTGAATAAAACCTACCCCACCAATGATATCCCTAACGAGTCGTGGTGGTGGGGCTTGCGTGGTCAAATGATCCTGAGAGCTATGCCGGCGGTAGCTTAGCTACTGGTAGGGCCTCCCTTGCCAGACAGGTCGAAGGTGATGATCCAGACTAAAGGGATATCCTGGTCCTCCAGGTTCGGGGTTGGGCGTAGAGCTAACAACTCATCCCATAAAACACAGTTGTTGAGAAGAACTAACGACAGTAGTCGGATGGATATATTGGACAGACTCAGGCAATGGAAAAGGACAAATGATTTATGGATTGCAACTTGGAAAATGATAAGCCTCGGAACTAGGGTTGGAGCTGAGAGAAGTAGACTCCGATGTCTGGATGGCAATCCTGTGTTGACACAAATCTGATATTGTCTGGTGGGTCATCTAGACATCCAAAGCAAAGGAATGCCGCCTGGCAGAGACAAGTACTGTGCAGTACCCAGCCTAAGTGGATAAACAGAAGACATATACCTGTTCACCACATCAGTACAATGCCATGTAGTCGAAAGACATAATACTAGAGGAACAGGGTCGACGGTCTTCGGTGTTCCTTAGTTCACCAGTTGGAGAAGATTTCGGGGCCTCGAATTTTTTGTAAGGAGAACCTACTGGTCTGTTCACCCACTACCAAGACTTTTTGGCACAATTTATGAAATCTTCAAGTATTTTTCATTATGTACATACAACTTCATGTATGTTGTAAATATTGGGCAATATATGTACGAAACAAATTGGATGAAGTCTGGTGGGTCATCTAGACATCCAAAGCAAAGGAATGCCGCCCGGCAGAGACAAGTACTGTGCAGTACTTAGCCTAAGTGGATATTTCATATTTCATATTTATTTAATCCATTTTGACCGCAGTTATGCGGTATAGGATACAATATAACAAACTATTATAGTACAAGGGTACAAGAATAATATTAGAAATACATACAGTGAAATACAAAGAGATACAAAGAAATACAGGATCAATACAACACTACAAAACAATAAATAAATAAATAAAAAGTGCAATGTGTAGGTCAAATAGTAGGTACTGAAAGATTATTTAAAGTTTTTGGCTACCTCAAAAAATTCATCATTTTTGTAGAAGCAGATTTGTTTTAGTTTCATCAGTACTAAGCCTTTAAAGTGTTTAAAAGTTAAATTTCTAGTAGCAACCGGAAGAGAATTAAACATTTTCACTGACATGTACCAAAAATTATGTTTGGTTGTTGCAAACAAGCATTGATCCTGTAAAATGTTATTGCAATTTCTGGTGCCAAAGGTATGTACATCAGAATAAGTTTTAAAGTTATCAGAATTACTCTTAACATATAACAAACACTGTAAAATACCTGGTATATATAGAGGTAGGCTGAGAATACCAGATGAGATGAAAAGAGGTTTACAGTGGGCTTTCCAATCAGCACCAAAGATTAAACAGAAGACATGTATATGTCATATATGTACATGTATCAGTACAATGCCATGTAGTCGAAAGACATAATATTAGAGGAACAGGGTCGATGGTCTTCGGTGTTCTTTAGTTCACCAGTTGGAGAAGATCCCGGGGCCTCGAATTTTTTGTCAAGTAGAACCTATAGGTCGGTTCACCTGCTATCAAGACTTTTGGGCGTAATTTATAAAATCTTCAAGTGTTTAAATTTGTGTACATGCAACCCCATGAATGTTGTAAATATTAGGGGTACATATAGAATGTATGTATCTCTTATGATTACATGATGTAATAAAAAACACATTGAAATGTATATCCTTTGTTTCTTTTATGTAGTGGAGAGCATGGAGGGATGGGACGTTTTTACTTTATTTTTTTAAATTTTTTTGTTTAATGTAGACAAAAACTGATTGCATTTCTGAAACTGCTTGGCTTCAGAATATAAATATGTTATACTGAAGATTAAAAAAATTATTTACCTTGCAAATAAATAACATTTTTTATAACATTATCAAATGTCCCATCCCTCCTACCTGGGTAGGTGGCATGGAACACTGTTCAAGGAGGTATGGGACAGAGATTTTCGAGCCTCAATGTCCATGTAAATAACATTGGAAATCCTCATAAAGTTTAAAAATGCTCTTTTTCAATGCATTTAATTAGAACATAACAACAAGAGACTTATAAAAGGTGACTCGGAACAACAGGTCTCTCATAAAAATTTTTTAGCAAGCAAGTTCGGCTTCCAAATACACCTCTCTACCTCTCATATCCAAAAATCAACCCTTATCACTACAAAATAGAAGAAAAACACCTTAAAATACATTTTCAATTTTGCAGGAAATATGGGAGGCTATGTTTCTCATTAAAATGGTGTCCCTTCCCTCCTGCGTAAAAATGTCACATTCTTCCTGGACAGGTTTATCGGGTATGATTGCTTGATTGTATTGTAATACCCTGAGGGGGATACCCTGGCTATATTCTGTCCTCGCAATACGTAAATACGTTCTCAACTATAGAGTAATAATAGTGCATGCCACTCCATCTAGCGGATATGAATCCAATTATGCATTCAAGAGTGCATACAGCGCCAATTCGTGTGAAGTCGCAAAAAATACTGTGACTCTGTACAAACTAAACTAGCCACAACCCCTCCCTACATTCCGTCACCTTAGAAAATGTTAAGGGGATGAGAGACGGCCGGTCACGAACGAAATTTGACCCATGCTATGTTGCCAAACTTGACAAGCAAAGCAAAAGCGCGAAGTTTGAAATAGATGTTACGTTATTTTATTAGTTGCTATAAATGCAGTACAGTTTATATTCAAAATTGATTGGGGATGGGGGGCACGTGACCCTGTGACCTATAGCTAGAACCGCGCCTGTTCAAATGTAGTTTTGCTATTATATTGAATGTCCCATCCCTCCTGTGTCTCATCCCTTTACATATTCCCCTATGCTTTTATGCTTGCTAAGCACATTGTACATCGTACATTAATTATAAATATGTTAATGTGCAGGGAACAAACCTGCATTTATAATCTTCTCTATATATAAAAGCCAAAACCCACTGACTCACTGACTGACTGACTGATCACAGTTTCTAAAAAAACATACAGCCTAGGAACGTGAAACTTGGTACACATATTACTCCTAGGCTCTAGATGCGCACTAAGAAAGGATTTCAAAATCTTTGGCCTCTAAGGGCCTATAAGGACCAAAATAGGGTTGTAAAGTTATGACATTCACCAAAAGGAATTCATACTGCATGTACACAATCCCCATGGCAACGTTATTTTTTTTAAAACTACACAGGTGGCTTGGCATGACACTGTGAATTCATGTAGACCTAATAGATATAAAATTATGAGAAAGGCTATCAATAGAATTCCTATAAATGATTATCAACTATTTTTTGACATGAATTAAATTTAGAAAGTCCTGGGTTCTATTCTTAAGAGTTAACTCTTTTCTTATAGTTAGCCTAGGACTGCATTGCAGGCCAAGGAGGCCCAGAGGGTTCCAAGAAGTTGAGGCTCCTGGATTTTTAGACAATCGGAACGGTTGCAAGAAGCTGAGGCTCCCGGATTTTTAGACAATCGGATCGTGAAGGTGGTAAGGTTGTCAGCCTTACGCACCGGCCGCCTTTATACCCAGGTAGTTCATAGAATATGAATAGATATAATTTCCTGATTAATTTCTATTTACCATATTATCTCTCTATCTTTACCTTAGTTTTTACCCCTCCCTTTGGGGTCATTTAAGCGACTCACGTTGCCCGGGCCTTACAGGGCCGCGACCTGTCGGGAGAGGGATTATCTATGGATCACATACATACTTTTTTGACCAGACAAGGACATGGAGGGCCTCCCGGATGATGATCAGCCAAATGCCGGGGCCACCTCCGAGACAACACAAACATATAGGACGAGATACATCATTCACGCACTCACTCTGAACAAGGGGAGGATGAGATGATGATGATAATGGCTGCCAGATGATATCCGGAGACCACTAGGGCCTGAAGTTACCAGAGCCTAAAGTTACCAGACATTTGTCTCACAGGTGAGGAAAAATCCCGGAAAAAACTCTACCTGGGTAACTTGTCCCGACTAGTATTCGAACCGGAGCCCGCTGCGTGAGAGGAGCGAACGCATCCCCTACGCCCAGCTGTTATTGTATGTTTGCCAAAATCGAAACAGAACGATTAAATTTTTTACATAATCAGAGCAAACTACGGGTGGAGGAGTATGTGGAATAAAAATACGTCCACCGTGTTGGCTGGACGGCTGATGATTTATAGAAGTGCATCTAATCGACTTTAAATTTTGTTCACTTAACCTATATATACATAAATCTAACAATGCCATGCCATACGAGCATTGCAGGGCACTGTTACACTACACTATTATATTGACTGTGGCTTGCACCACAATGGGAGGTGTTACATTAAAATTAATTCTACAGCTCACTTTCTTAAGTAACAAACTTTGTTCAGATAGTCTAAATAAGAGCAGTAGACTCCGATGCCTGGCCCATGTGGAATGCATGGAGGATGATATTCCTTGTGCAGAAAATACTCATCAGTAAACCTGAAGAGTGGTTTAACAGTGGTAGACCAAGGATGGCATGGATGGATAATGTGGAGGAAGACTATAGAACCTGGGAGTCTGAGGCTAGTGGTCGAAACGGAAGTCTTCAAGGAGGGAAGGCACTTCAAGAGCTGTAGAGTGATGGAATGAGTTAGTGAGAACCTACGGGACTGTACACCCACTACCAAGATTTTTGGGCGCAATTTATGAAATCTTCAAGTGTTTATAGTTTTGTACATACAACTCTATTTACATTGTATATAGTGGGGGTACATACATCTTACATCTTATATTAATAAAAGGAAGTGTTTGCCTGTCTGTCCGCGATGCCCAGCGAAATCTACTGAATGCAGAGATCTGAAATTTTAAACATAGGTGGACTGAAGGGTCGGAAAATGCACCTTGAAGTCGGAATTTAAATTTTAGATTTCGTTCGTGAGTTATGGGTAAAAAAGGGGCAGAAAACGTGCATTTTTTTGCGTTTTCGAAACATCAGTTTTCAGTAATACATTTCAATGTCTAATCAATTACAGTTGGCTTTGGCTATTTTTGTCATACCTTGGATATAAAAGCATCGCGATCTCTTGAATGTTTTAAGTCCACGCTGGTCGATTCATTTGTTTATAATGTCAAGGCACGCAGATATCTGAAATTTTCAATCTACACAGAAGAGGGATAATCAATATAGGCCTAAATATGGTCAAACATTATTCGATTTGGACGAAACTCACTATACAGGGGTTTTCTGGGTCGAGGAACTCGAATCAGAGGTCGCATTTACCAGGCGACGCTATCTAATCGTGGTATGTAGTCCACGTGATTTAGGTGTTAATAAATAGGCCTATAGTGATTTAACTATTATGCTCTTAATTTGTAATTTTTGAAATAATTATCGCGACCGAAGCCACGGGCACATGCTAGTATATAGAAAAAATGTATCTCATGAATAAAATTGGATTCACACTCAACATAATTATACAACTTGATGTGTATTGGAAACACTCTGAAATGCGTACATTATAATGAAAAGATTTAGAACGCTATAGCCTGGTGGGTCATCTAGACAACCACCACAAAGGAATGTCACCTGGCAGAGACAAGTCCTGTGCAGTACTCAGCCTAAGTGGACAAACAGAAGAAATATACCTATTCACCGCATCAGTACAATGCCATGTAGTGGAAAGTCATAATACTAGAGGAACAGGGTCGACGGTCTTCGGTGTTCCTTAGTTCGCCAGTTGGAGAAGATCCTTGGACCTTGAATTTATTGTTGAGTAGAACCTACTGGTCACTCAGTACCAAGATTTTTGGGTTCAATTAATGAAATCTTGAAGTGTTTAAAATGTGTACATGCAACTCCATGTATGGATGCTTCTCTTATGATTAAGTAATGTAATAAATAACATGCTGAAATGTCTTTCTAGTGATGGGAACCATTCGAATGAATTCATTCGAAATATTCGATTGTTAAAATCATTCTAAATTTTCGAGATGTAAAAAAAAATCAATCGAAGAGTTTTGCGCTGTTCAAGGCTAAAGACTAGTATTATGTGCTTACTGAACTACTGAGCTTAAGCGAAAGAATTCATTCGAATGCTTCAACCTCTCGGAGTCTGTCCTCTCGGCTCGGGCTCTCGTTCATTCGATTGTTTTCGTGTTCCATTCCATTATAGTAGCAAAGTGTTCGGTAACTTCCGTCTCTCCCATTACAAACGACATGACGTAGAGCTAAGATTTCATGAGTTTCCTACCCGTTATTTAGGCTACAACATAATATATTTTGACAATAAATAGCCGTTCGCTCCAAAATTTAAAAGATCAATTTTTCACAGGTTGCATTATTGTTCCCATTTTACATCCGTTAATCAGCTTCTACGTGAAACATACGCATTTTTCCAATGGAGTATTTATTTGATTAATTAGCGTAGGCCTATATTATGGTATTAATTACAGCCTGTCAATCAAAGTTAAATAGTAACCATATTGATGTATTTTCGATAGCAATATTTAAAGTTTTAACTCTATATACTTTCATGTCCTTGGCTGAATGTGGAATTGGAAGGAATATTTTGTTTGACATATAGTTCATAAAATGGTTCTTGTATAACGTTCATGCTTTGCGGGATTCACTGGTTCATTAATTATAATAATTATTAATTTGAGATCCCATTACTTAAGAGGGTGACAACATTGAAACATGATGTTTAGAACCCATTTAGATAATATTGATCATAATTAATAATTACAGACTACACTGAATTGTTGAATTTGGTAGCTGAGACATGTTCCAATTACAAGATAAAAGCATTGACTGATATAATTTATTTAAAATTGTAAGAGCAAAGAGAAAACCAGTACGAACAGATTTCTTGTTAGTTATTGATTAAAAAGTCTGGAAATTACATAATTTTTACGTTTCGTAAACTGAAATGTTTTATTGTTGTATACTTTAATGTATTATGATTGTTATTATTAATTATTATTACAGATATGCAAATACAAATAATAATTATACGAGGTTCTCAAGTTATTCCTGCTTATGGAATCTATATTTCCAGGACATCATACATTTCATGTTAAACCTACAGTACTTTCTTTGTTCAAGATTGCATGAGTAAAATAATAAACATCTGAATGCCGTTGAAGTGTTTTCAAAGTGAACAGAGCATTTGACGGCTTCTTTTTGAACTCCTCGTGAGTTGATGTGCTTTTGTTCCGCGCATGCGTGTAGGGTCGTGGTTTCTGTTTAGCTTAGCGACACCGCCGCGTGGCGAGAGTCAGTGCGTCACGTAGCCTGCTTTCAGCATGTAGAGAAAAAGTTGTCCTGCCAGCGTCGATTCTCCGTTATGGTTGGTGAGTGAGAAATATGAATTTTCTTGATAGGGATTCCTAGGCCCCTTCTGGGCATAAGTGCCTTAAGCATTCATGCGGCCATACTAGAAATAAATTTCCAAGAATTATGGATGCTTGTTCTTTGCATTCGCGAGAATCCACCCACTCAGGATTTCATGAATAAGTAATGAAGTCACCGAATATTTCGGAAGTATTTTCTATTTGTTAAGTGTAAATGCCTACAGAATATGGTGTACCTACTTATACCAGTTCATTCACTCAGGTTTTGCTTATTAGCGTTCATATGTTAAAGTTAGTATTCCAGTCTGGCTGTGTGCCAAGGTCCTTGCTCACGCGATGTATATAGGTCAAAGTTTCGTATCGCTGGGTTTCTATTATTATGTTATTTATTGCGTCCTGTAATTTATTCAGTATCGCGATGCTTGATTGAATCTAAATTATTAACTGAAATTTAGGTTGCTGTATAACTTGCTTGCATTATATGCCATCATTTGTCTGTTCTGGAGGATTTAGATTTCTATTTGAATATGTGGGACAACAATAATTGCGGTTACTTATGCCCTCTTTCATAATGATACAGTTTTTCTGGAAATAATTTCTTTGATGTTTGAAATTCAAATTTATTATAGTGTTCTGAGAATAAGTTCTTTAAGGTTTAAAAATCAAAATTATTGTAGCTTCTGCCCTATTAATGTTATTCATTAAATATGTGTTTCCGAGTTATGCACTTCGGCATTCCTCATTGCCGTGCAGTTGTGCTATTTATAAGCTGTCGTGCATCTGATATTTTCGGCTTTCCTCTTTAAGAGATTATTTGGGGTATACTGTTCACACTTGATAAATTATTTCTAAATACAATTCTAGCCACTCTTGGATTTTTTTGGAGGAAATTAATTATTAGTTTTCCTCTTCATTTTTGGATAGTTCTATATCGGGATTTTTATTATTATTGTAGTTCTGCTTTTCCTTTAAAATTATTTTCACATTATTGTGCATTACCTCGGCTGTTATGCTGGATCATGCGTTAGGTTCTGACCGTAGGTTAATTCTGTTTTGTCTATTTTGACTCCTTATCCTGCCTTTGCCAGATTTAATTACAGTTATATTAAAACTTGGGTTATTTGCTGTCTGCATAGCAAATATTAATTGAGGTACCAATATTTTTAATATTATTCTTAAAGCAATTATCTTTTTTGGGGTAAACAATCTTTAATTAACTTATCAATTACAAGTAATTTATATAGAGATGTATACATGAATTATCAAGATTTTACATTTGAGAAAATATATAATTGTTACTCTTATTACAATTGGCCTTTCTCATTACTTATTTTGCTATCCTTCCTCACCTTCCATTGTAAGTTCGATCTACGCCTCTTCGTCCAAACCCAGTATTGTTCGCTTCCAGAGATTTTATAGGTAGCAGATTTGAAATATAAAAGAATTTGGTCTTATATTTGGTAAGGTCCTTGCATTATTAAATTTATTTCATATTATTTTTGTGCACTGCGTTTTTCAAGGTATCCATATTCAGAGCATATTTTCCCCCTTGCTTAATTAAAGAAGTTCAATTGCTATTTACTATTATATTAATACCTTTATATATCAACTATTACAAAATTTATTTCTAAGCAGTGCAGTTGGTAGCCTCTCTCTCAATGCTTGGTGGGGTTGGATTAGGATTGATTTAAATTTGTCAAGATTGAAATATTATTGGAAATTAATATTTTCTTAGTCGTGGATATTTTTTTCATAAATTTGGCTTTATTTAGTAATGTGGAAGGCATTAGCTGTAATATTATGCCTTTAATACTTATTACTTTGATTCTAAATTCTAATATAGGGGACCTACAGTTTGAAATATTTTTGAGATTTTTTATAATATTTATATTTGCTGCAGACTTTATGGGATTTTTCCAAATTATATTCTGGTGTATAATAATAATTTTTCTTAAGATGGCTACTCGTCAGATAGTTTCAGGCGATATGTTAAGGAAGGATGAAATCTTATTTGAAATCAAAAGTCGAGGACATAAGGCTGAAAATTTGGATGTACCCGCTTTGTGGAATATTTTTAAAGAAATAAATAGTAAGCCTATATTGAATATTTTTTATACTAAGCAAAGTATATTATCTGAGTTAGAATGTTTACGTAGTAAGGTAAATGAAATTATAGAGACAGCCTCTGATCAGAAATCTGAAGTCGACGCTTCTATGAAACAGATAGGCCCTCTTCGTAATAGAATTTTGCATAGTATGAATAGGCTTGCATATTTATCTAACATGAATTTGGACGATACTGTTAAAGATAATGTTAAGCAATTATTAGCAGATTTACAAGCAGTTTTGGATTCGATGGGTTTTGAAAATTCTAGTAGCCAGTTAGGTTTGAACTGTGATGGGGATTCTAGTCATGCCACTCCTAATCTTCAGCAGTTAGGTGAACAACCTCTGGTGGGTGTACCTGAATTTTCTCAACCAGATATTGTTCACCCCTTGCAACATATTATTGAAAACGAAAAGCCATTTACAGTTGAGAATACAGATGAAGCTATAACCTTTTTGCGTTTTTTGGTGAAAGTTCGCCATCAGGCATCATTATTTCAAATTCAGGACAGTGCGGTATTGGAGTTATTAGTATCTGTTACTACAGGTCAGATTTTGGATTTTCTTACTGAAACTATTAGTAATCATTCAACTTTATTTGATTTTCATGGGGGCGTATTTTGGATAAGTTCTTACCAGTCAGACTACGTCATTAGGTTGTACTTAAACATTATTATAGACCTCAACGTTCGGTCGAGCCCTTTTTGGAATTTGTTCAAGATATTAAGATGTTTGCCACATTGTTAATCTTTCTGATGATGAAATGCAAACAATAGGAGTTATCTTATCTGGACTTAATCCCAAAACGCGTTCTTGTTTGAATTTTGCTCAGAAGCCCGCAACATTTAAGCAGTTAGAGGCGCTGGTGGAACAAATTACTGAAATTACGTATAAAAATCTCTAGAGGATATTTGTTAATAATTGGAATATATGCACCAATAGAAGGAGATGAAGAAGACAGTGTTAACTTTTACAAAAAATTACAACAGATATTTAATTCAGCCAATAAGAACGATTTTATTATGCTACTAGGAGATTTTAACGCCCGAGTAGGCAACACAAACATACATCAGAACATTGGCCCATTTGGAGAACAAACTTGTAACGGAAATGGACGTCGCTTAATAGATTTTGTACTGTACAATCAGCTGAGAATCATGAACACCTTATTCAAACATAAAGACAGCCATAAATATACCTGGGAGGCAAGAGGCCTAAAATCCACAATAGATTACGCCATATGCAACAACAAGTTAGCAGACTTAGTTCTTGATACAAGAGTTTTCCGTGGTTCAGAATTAGAAACAGATCACCATTTACTCATTAGCCCAGTTCGTATGAAACCACGATGGCATAAAAGGAAACGGAACCCAACACATCCCAACACCCAGCTTTCTTACAAAATTCATCTCCTTAGAGATACTAGTATTAAATATTTATATCAACGACGATTAAATGACTTACAACTCAAAACCCCTATATCGGAGGATATAGAAGAAGAATGGACAAACATATGCCAAATGGTCAAACAAGCTGCATTTGAAAGCTTAGGCACAAAGAAAAGATGGTGCAGGAAGAAGGGCTTAAGGAATTGGAATGAAAATTTACAACAAATCATTGATGAAAAACGAGAAGCATACCAAAAATTCCTTCATACAGGGAAAGATGAAGATAAAATAAATTATCACCTAAAACGAGCAATAGCAAAACGAGAAGTGCGGAAACATCACCGCCAAACTTGGGATGAATATGTATCTTTCTTAGAAAATGATATGACAAGACCTCAACCACAAACATACAAAATTCTAAAATTTTTGAATGCAGACATTAAAGAGGCAGCCAAATTAAATATCATCTCTAAAGAAACTTGGTTGTCCTTTTATCAAAATCTTTGGCAACAAAATACCCCTACTATACTGGACCTATCAGGTAACACAAACATATACACAGAGCCGATTACATTTGATGAGCTCACATCAGCTCTTGAAAGTATGAGATGCAACAAAGCACCAGGTGAAGATGGACTAACCCTAGAACTTTTTAAATATGGAGACCAATCTTTTCTTGTAAGACTCCTTTCTTTTTACAATCAAATTTGGGATGGCAAATAACCACCCAAAAGCTGGGCAAGAGCAGTCGTTATACCTATATATAAGAAAGGCAATAGAAACAACTGTGATAATTATAGAGGTATTAGCCTGTTAAATTCTGGCTACAAAATCTATACAACCATCATAAAAAAGAAATTATACAGACACTATGAGACAATTTTGGGAGAAGAGCAAAATGGATTTCGGAGAGGTAGATCATGCTGTGATGGGTACTTCACCTTGAAACTTTTGATCGAAAAGCATAGAGAGTACAATGTAGAAACACATATGGCATTTGTAGATTTCGTTAAAGCTTTCGATAAAATAAATCGCAGCAAACTATTTAGTATATTAGTAGCAGACAATATACCACAACAAGTTATCCAAAATATATATAATCTGTACAGAGAAACTATGATTGCGGTCCAGATAGAAAACAAACTATCTGACTGGTGCTCTATAAATTCAGGAGTAAGGCAAGGCTGCGGACTTTCTCCTTTATTGTTCAACATATATATGAATGCCATTATCCGTGAGTTCAGACGAACAAGACATGGCCACATATATATAAACAGGAATTTAAGTTGGGACACTCTGATTTTCGCTGATGATTTAGTACTTTTCGCTACCACGGAAGATGACTTACAGAGATCAACACATAACTTGTCATTAATTGCAAATACCTTTAATATGGAATTATCACCTCATAAAACAAAAATCATGGCCTTCTGTGGCAAAGACCCAGTACAAAGCAAAATATGTATCAACAATAGAATTTTAGAACGAGTTAATGATTTGAATTATTTAGGCTATAAATTATCATTTTACTCGGACATGGACACACCCGAGAAAATTACCAAATTTAATAAATCACTGGGTATAATAAATAAAGTTATGAAACCTTCCCTAGTCCAGAGACACACTCGACTCCGTTTATATAAAACCCTTGCAAGACCTGTCCTCTGCTATGGCAGTGAAGCGTGGACTCTAAGACAATGTGACAGGAGTAGAATTACAGCCAGTGAGATGAGGTTCATGCGTAGGACAGCGGGCCACACCAAAGATGATCACATCAAAAATGAAGATATACTACAGGAACTCCACATGGATCCAATTCTAGACTACATCCAGAAATATCAGGAGGACTGGCTGCGGCATGTAAGACGGATGGCCAGAGACAGGATCCCCAGAGCAATCTTGAACTACCAACCACATGGGAAGAGATCACTTGGTCGCCCTCCAAAAAGATGGACGGAAAATTTTTTGTAGACGTAACAGTTCTTACAGGACTACTACGTGTCAGGATGATGATGATGATGATGACTTGTGCTGATAATATGAGATCTGGGGATACATGTGCCCATTCTGTAAATTCGCTGCCTTCATCTACTATTTTGAGACCTCGTCTGCCTTTTCTACCTAAACGGTGCCATTTTTGTAATCGTATCGGACATTTAGTTCAGGATTGTCGTCTCAGGTTAAGTCATGTCTCGCCTAGAAATTCTAGTTATCAGTCTGGTCGTCTTCAACGACAGCATGGTTCTGTACAGAGTCAAAATAAAATATCGGGTTCTTGTTTCGAGCCACCTTTGCCTCCTACTTATTATGTTCAGGATCCTGTTGTATGTAATACTATGATGTACCAGAGGATGGGATGTCGAGCTAGGATTCCTGTTCATTTGCCCTGTGTTAATGCATTAGTTAATCGATGCACAGTTAAGGTTATGTTAGACTCTGGTGCTTTGCACTCTTGTATTGATTATCAGTTTCTGCAATCTATTAATTATCCCGTATCTCAAATACAAGTTATAAATACTCAGTGTAGTGCTGCTAATGGCACTTCTCTTCAAGTTGTAGGGTGTGTAGAAATTCCCTTGCGCATTTGTAAATTTTCTTGGAAGGTTAAATTTCTGGTAGTCAGACGTCTTATTTGTCCTGTTATTCTTGGTATGAATTTTGCTCTTAAAACTGGCTTGACTTTAGACTTAGGTGCGGGGTTGATTAACTTTAAATTCTATCCTGAATATAAAATCAAGATACAGTTGGCTGGGTATAGAGATCGTTTAGAGCAAATTTTCTCTCTGCCTGAGCAACTAGTCCAAAACATACATTCTGAGATCTTAGAACAAATCGATTTGAACCATTTGGATTTTGAACAACAAAACCAATTACTTTCTTTGATAGATAATTATCCAAATGTCCTTACAGAGGAATTAGGTGTAACTAATATTATAGAATACGAGATTCAACTGAAAGATAGATCTCCCGTGCGTTTACCACCGTATAGATTATCTCCACCAAAGTTACATGTTCTGAGAAATAAGATTAACGATATGTTGTCTAAAGGAATTAATCGTCCTTCTACATCTTCATACTCGAGCCCTATTTCTTTGGTTCCCAAAGGTCAAGATGATTTCCGCCCAGTTATAGATTACCGTTTGTTAAATCAGAGAATTAATATTGAAGCCATGCCCCTTCCGGATATACATTCAGCAGCCCACTGGTTTGCGGGAGCGACTGTGTTTACCTCCTTAGATCTAAATAGTGCATATAATCAAATTCCCCTTAAAGAAGCTTCTAGACATCTTACTGTCTTTTCAACACAGTGGAATCATTATGCATTTTGCAGATTACCATTTGGATTAGCCACTGGCGCACAAGTATTGACTCGCCTGTTAGATAAAATATTCTCGGATATAAAATTTCAGTTTGTATACCATTATTTGGATGAACTTGTTGTGTACAGTCAGGACTTCGATTCTCATATGATTCATCTCAAGGAAGTTTTCGAGAGGCTAAGTAAGGCTGGACTCACGTTCAAACCTGCCAAAGTCAAGTTTGCTCATTCTCAGTTATCCTTCATTGGTCACATTATTAGTCCATCTGGTGTGTCTATTGATCCGGAGAGGACGGTAGCTATACGAAATTTTCTTCCTCCTAAAAATGTGAAATCGGTCGCCAGGTTCATTGGTATGATTAATTTTTTCGCGAAGTTTATACATAGATTCGCAGCTAGAGCAGCTCCTCTCAATCTCTTGAGACGTAAGAATGTGGAATTTTCCTGGGGTGCCGAACAAAAGGCAGCATTTGAGGATTTAAAGTTATCAGTTATGAATCCCCCCATTCTTGCTATGGCAGATTTCTCTCATACCTTCATATTGCAGACTGATGCTTGTAGTCAAGGACTAGGAGCCGTCCTGCTTCAGGAATTTCCTGATGGTCGCAAGCCGATAGCTTTTGCCTCGCGATCCTTGACCAAACAGGAACAGATGTATTCTACTTATGAATTAGAGGCCTTGGCCGTAATTTTTGCTGTTGAAAAGTTCAGGATGTATTTGGAACACGTCAATTTTATATTAGAATGCTACAATCAGGCTTTATCATGGTGTTTCGCTAAACCTCGTAGTACAGGCCGTATCGCGAGGTGGGCTGTGAGGTTATCTGCCTTCAAATTTACTTGTGTGCATATTAAGGGGGCAGACAATATAGTAGCAGACTCGCTTTCGAGAATGTATGAAGGTTATCCGGATAAAGTAGAAGCAATTGTCCAGTCTGACCAACCCACTGACTTAGAGGTACAGTTAAATGCTTTAGTCCCGTTAGCTGGTTCTCTTCCATTTGCATTTCCTGATATTGCTCGCCATCAAGAACAGGATTTAGAATTAGTGGGATTTATAAATAGACTAAAATCTGGCGAAAATGTAGGTAACTTCATGTTAGTAAAGGATCTTCTTCATATTTGTTTTCCTAGAGAGCGTAAACGTAACATTGTCTTGCCGTTGTGTTTGGTGCCTATGATATTCAGTTATTTCCACGAATCTCCTGTAGGTGGCCACCTTGGTATAAGAAAGACCTTATCTAAAATTAAGGAGCAGTTTTGGTGGAAGGCGATGGATAAAGATGTGGCCCAAAGAATTAAGGCGTGCCAGATTTGTGCGCTGGCTAAACCCGCTCAGAACACTCGTGCTGGATTACTAGCCTCTTCTGTAGCCAGTAGGCCGTTAGAAAGGATTTTCATTGATTTTCTAGGACCATTACCACGCTCTAGGAAGGTAAATGCTTTTGTTTTAGTGGTGGTTGATGGTTTTTCCAAATTTACATGGATGTTTCCGGTTCGTGATTCCACTACATCTAGGGTTATACAGTGTTTACAATCTGTTTTCTGCACTTTTGGTCCTTGTCAAACCTTGGTATCTGATAATGCGCCCCAGTTTACTTCTAGGATGTTCAAAAACTTCTGTTTTGGGTTGGGCATTCAACATGTTACTACGACCCCTTATTACCCTAATCCCTCTCATGCAGAAAGAGTTATGAGGAATCTGAAAGCAGCTCTTATAGCTTACCATCACCGAGACCATGCTAGTTGGGATAGTAATATAGATTGGTTACAGTTTGCATTTAATACAGCGAAACACGAGGCTCATAAATTCACTCCATTTTCTCTTATGTTCACTTTTGCTCCGAATCACCCTTTAAGCAACCTATGGAATTTAGCAGATTTGTTAGCTGATTCCCCTTCGCCTGCAGCTATTAGAGATTCATGGAATAAAGCAGCTAGGAATCTTGCTTTGGGCAGGAATAGACGTGCCATGGTATACAATAGGAATAGACATACACCTATATATCAGGTTGGAGATTTGGTTATGGCTCGTAACTATCCAGTTAGTTGTGCGGCTAACAGATTTGCAAAAAAATTGGCCCCTAGATATGTTGGTCCCTTTAGGATAGTGAGAGTTTTGTATGGCGGAGTTAGTTACTTGCTGGAGCATGTTGGGAATCAGTCAACACGTAGGTGCCATCCATCGCAGTTAAAGATGTTTCAGCCCATGATCTAGGTGATGTTAGTATATTCTGTTTTGAGGTATTAGTTAGGTGTTATTTTGGTGGGTTATTGTCTGGGTTCTATGCAGGTTCATGTGTTTGTAGGATTCTTGGGAAGGCTTGTTGCTGCCGATTAAATAAGGTAGTTGCTAATAGATATATTCTTTATATTTCAACAATGCGTTTAAGTATGGTGCACCATATCCTAATAATGATTTATTGCAGGTCTTCTGTGCTCTTGTTATTTGTAACTGAAGACTGATTTTAATATTGTTCACTAATATAAAAGGGTTACTGTTTATTATTGTGTTATTTCTCTGGTTGTGTGGATTGCCCCGAGGTTTTGTATATATAACTTTAATTATATGGCCAAGCTCACTTATAGATGAATTTAATATAATTATGTTCCAAGTTATTTCTCACTCACCTGCCTGCGCGGTGGCGCAGTACTTGTCGTGACACACTCATTTACTATGCCCCAAAATAAACTTAAAAGTAAATAAACTTGAAATGTAAAATTTAAATTATCTTGCAGTAATGTAATTATTACTTTTTCTTATAAACTAAGAAACACCAAATATGGAGTAAAGTAAAGTAAAAAAGAAAGAGAATAATTGTAAAAAGAAAAGAGAAAAAGCCCTCTATTAGTGCACATTGAACTCATGGGTTAAAACAGCTGTTTATTAAGATTTGTGACACGGAGAAAAAGAAAAATTCAAGAAGTACTTCATTAAATCAACATTTCTGCAGAAATAAATTAATATATCCCTCGGATGAGCAATTCACACACCCTATCTCCTTATGTTGAAGAAATGAGATACTGTGCGGTATGTGTGGGTGTGTTTCAGCCTATAAACTGTTGGTGGTTCTCAAGACTTATGCTTCCTTCCGGATTGGCATCTGTATCCCATGTTCATCTAGCTGTGTATTTTGGGACTGGATCATCGGGCGACGGCTCGAAATTGTTTTGCCATCTTGTGTGGCCGGATCATGTTCCTCTGTCAGCGCTGCCTACCTTCCAGCTCTGTGGCGTTTTGGCTCCTCCGCTCCTGTCTGACGCTGTATCCAACGTGCAGCCTGGCTCATCATTCATATCTACTAATAGGGTTCCTGGAAGATTATTTTACGGTATATGTTAAGGACATACTGTGGGTATTGGTTGAAAATTCTGTAAATTGGAGTGAGGAATTTAAAAGGACCGCAAGAATGTTTCTTGTGATTTTTTGAATCGCCCCCTCTCGGACGTGTCGAATTTTGATTTGTACAAATATTTCCTAAGCGTGAAGAAAACAGACTTTCTTCATTGAAAATCAATTTATCTTTATGTAAAATCAGTGTAAGGACACCATAGCAAATGATCTTATGGTATACATATAAACACTTCTTTACATGAATTACCAAATGTATGTATCATGAGTTTACGAACTTTGGCATATAATGGACATATGATTAAGCTAATTGCAAAATTTAATTACTTACCAATTCAACGCAAGTACGTAGAGGTTATCAGAAAGATATTCAAGGAACAGACTCTTAATAATGATATTATGTGAAAACATCAAGAGCACAAGGTACGGTTACTGTGAGGGAAGTTTTTTGAGACTATATGAATACATCATTGGAGTTGTAATTAAGAGTGTTGTTGTTGTTTATCATATTTTGGTGTTTTTTGGTATCTATGGTCAATTAAAAGATAAAGGTTGGGGCTAAAAAAAGGACTATTTTTAAGGTTTTAAGAATAATTTGTATAGGGCAACTTATTGTGAATTTAACTGATTTAAAGAAATTATTAATCTGATTTAAAGAAATTATTAATTAAGGTACTTTTTAAAACCATTGCACCCAGCAGTATTTTCACTTTAACTTTGGTAGGATATATTTAATTGGCAAATTTCAAATACATATGTTGGCATATTCTGGCATAATTTTCAGCTTGGTAGTCAAAATATTCAATTGCTGAGGGAGGAGGACTGAAGTGTTTTTAAAGTGAACAGAGCATTTGACGGCTTCTTTTTGAACTCCTCGTGAGTTGATGTGCTTTTGTTCCGCGCATGCGTGTAGGGTCGTGGTTTCTGTTTAGCTTAGCGACACCGCCGCGTGGCGAGAGTCAGTGCGTCACGTAGCCTGCTTTCAGCATGTAGAGAAAAAGTTGTCCTGCCAGCGTCGATTCTCCGTTATGGTTGGTGAGTGAGAAATATGAATTTTCTTGATAGGGATTCCTAGGCCCCTTCTGGGCATAAGTGCCTTAAGCATTCATGCGGCCATACTAGAAATAAATTTCCAAGAATTATGGATGCTTGTTCTTTGCATTCGCGAGAATCCACCCACTCAGGATTTCATGAATAAGTAATGAAGTTACCGAATATTTCGGAAGTATTTTCTATTTGTTAAGTGTAAATGCCTACAGAATATGGTGTACCTACTTATACCAGTTCATTCACTCAGGTTTTGCTTATTAGCGTTCATATGTTAAAGTTAGTATTCCAGTCTGGCTGTGTGCCAAGGTCCTTGCTCACGCGATGTATATAGGTCAAAGTTTCGTATCGCTGGGTTTCTATTATTATGTTATTTATTGCGTCCTGTAATTTATTCAGTATCGCGATGCTTGATTGAATCTAAATTATTAACTGAAATTTAGGTTGCTGTATAACTTGTTTGCATTATATGCCATCATTTGTCTGTTCTGGAGGATTTGGATTTCTATTTGAATATGTGGGATAAAAATAATTCCGGTTACTTATGCCCTCTTTCATAATGATACAGTTTTTCTGGGAATAATTTCTTTGATGTTTGAAATTCAAATTTATTATAGGTTTCGGAGAATTAGTTCTTTAAGGTTTAAACATCAAAATTATTGTAGCTTCTGCCCTATTAATGTTATTCATTAAATATGTGTTTCCGAGTTATGTACTTCGGCATTCCTCATTGCCGTGCAGTTGTGCTATTTATAAGCTGTCGTGCATCTGATATTTTCGGCTTTCCTCTTTAAGAGTTTATTTGGGGTATACTGTTCACACTTGATAAATTATTTCTAAATACAATTCTAGCCATTCTTGGATTTTTTTGGAGGAAATTAATTATTAGTTTTCCTCTTCATTTTTGGATAGTTCTATATCGGGATTTTTCTTATTATTGTAGTTCTGCTTTTCCTTTAAAATTATTTTCACATTATTGTGCATTACCTCGGCTGTTATGCTGGATCATGCGTTAGGTTCTGACCGTAGGTTAATTCTGTTTTGTCTATTTTGACTCCTTATCCTGCCTTTGCCAGATTTAATTACAGTTATATTAAAACTTGGGTTATTTGCTGTCTGCATAGCAAATATTAATTGAGGTACCAATATTTTTAATATTATTCTTAAGGCAATTATCTGTTTTGGGGTAAACAATCTTTAATTAACTTATCAATTACAAGTAATTTATATAGAGATGTATACATGAATTATCAAGATTTTACATTTGAGAAAATATATAATTGTTACTCTTATTACAATTGTGCCTTTCTCATTACTTATTTTGCTATCCTTCCTCACCTTCCATTGTAAGTTCGATCTACGCCTCTTCGTCCAAATCCAGTATTGTTCGCTTCCAGAGATTTTATAGGTAGCAGATTTGAAATATAAAAGAGTTTGGTCTTATATTTGGTAAGGTCCTTGCAGTATTAAATTTATTTCATATTATTTTTGTGCACTGCGTTTTTCAAGGTATCCATATTCAGAGCATATTTTCCCCCTTGCTTATTTAAAGAAGTTCAATTACTAATTACTATTATATTAATACACTTATATATCAACTACAGGGTGTTTATTATAAGTTGAGACCGGGCGACGGAAGGCTTGAAACCGGGCGACGGAAGGCGCGCGCAGCCGGTCTGACCTTGATGCAACAGCGGCACGTGCAGATATTGTTAAAGTGTCAACATGGTGAGACCCATTTCGCTGCAGCATCGTATTTTTGTGTGTAAACATTATTTTAAGTACGAGTCTGCTAGACGTGTACTTGATGAATTTATTCGGACATTTCCTGCTGATGTGCCACCTTCAAGAGCACAAATTCACAGAATTGTTAATAAATTTGTAAATACTGGTTCAGTGCAAAACAAAAAGCATGTGCGCACACGAACAGTGTTAACAGAAGAAAAGCTAGACGAGATTGGCGCTAATCTTGAACATTCACCAAATAAATCACTCTCAAAATTAGCCCAACAAGTAGGGGTTTCAGTTTCTTCTGCACACAAAGCAACAAAGTTGTTACACCTCAAACCGTACACATTTACACGGGCCCATTGTTTGAAACCTGCCGATCCAGCAGCAAGATTGCGATATTGTGAGTGGTTTCTGTCATCAGTGGATAATGGTTTAATCGACCCCCAGCTTGTGTTCTTTTCTGATGAAGCCTGGTTCCATCTTAATGGTCGTGTGAACAGGCATAACTCACGCCATTGGTGTGCAGAAAATCCTAATGGTGTGTATGAAATCCCTCATTATGATAGGAAGATCGGGGTTTGGTGTGCTATTAATGGAAGGCGAATAATTGGGCCTATATTTTACGAGACTACAGTAGATTCAGAGATTTACCAAGATGACATTTTGGTGCCATTCTTTCAGCAGTTGACGGATGAAGAAAAAACGCGCGGGTGGTTTCAACAAGATTCGGCCACCGCTCATACAGCGGAAGTCTCCCTTCTTAAAATTTCGGAAGTGTTTGCTGACAGAGTGATCAGTGCTGGTCTCTTTCCACCTCGCTCCCCAGACCTCACAGTGTGTGATTTTTACTTGTGGGGTAAACTTAAAGATAAGGTTTATCGAACAAATCCTCACACATTGGAGGAGCTGAAAGAAAACATTACGAATGAAATTAGGGCCATTACAGTGGAAGAACTCACTCGCGTCAGCCAGAATGTGGTTTCCAGATACAATGCCTGCATAACACAAGAAGGACGACACTTCCAACATATGTTATAAGGTAAGCCTATATAGCCTACACTTTAAGCGCGTGCCGCCCGCGGCTAATGCGGACTCCGTAGCGGAGAGTGAAAACACCGGTCGCCCGGTCTCAACTTATAACAGGGGAAGACAGAAGGTTGCTCTGTGACGTCACTGCTTTCTGCCCTCACTGCTCGCGTTGTACCTCTGCGAGGAGTATGTGAAATGTAGGCATCAGTGAACAGGGGGGAAGAGAGAGGTATTAGTATTGCGGGCAGGGGGAATTTAGGGGGTTAGAACTTACGTAATACGTGTTTCCGAGTTAATGAAACATCAATCGATTTTCTTGATAGTTTATCGGTTAATTACAGCACAGTAGTTTAACATATTATAAATGATTCTATTTTTCTATTCTGTGAGAACAATTGCCTTTCCACAAAATCTATGTTCTTTGACAAAAATAGACAATACTATCATTTGAATTAACATAATTCACTACTATAAAAATAATTAAAAAAATGAACTGAATTAATTACCATACAAGCTCGTCTGCACCTTAGATGATACAAGATTACAGTAACAATTTTCTGACTTTCCTGTCTCTTTTTTCTTTAACAAGTTTATCAATGTTGGGACGTAACGTTTGAGCAATATTTAATCGAAGACTACATTTAGGTTGTGATTTGACAATGTACTTCTTGATTTGAGCTTTGCACATTTCATTAGTGAAAAAAATTGTTCGGCCACATATGTCGATCCAAAATTACATAATATTCGTGCGGCAAGTTTCGGGAATCTGGTTTCAGAGAAATTTCTGTAAAAGTTACCCAAGACCACTTTACGTTCGTATTTGTCCTTTAACAGATCGTCGCATTGTAAGTTTAGCAGTTCCAACTGATTCGGGCAAGGAACGTCTTTGACATTAACTAAATATGGGGTAGCAAAAAGTTTAAATATTGGAGAAAGGTTTTCCACATCCTGAAACCTCGATTCGAACTGAAGAAGAATGTTTTGCAGAACTAACACATGTTCTGCAGAGAGAACACTATCAGGATCGCATCTTGCATTAACTTTGAAAAATGCTCCGTATTTCCAACCAGAAGTTGTTCTACCCACAGAGCTAAAGTGAATAGGTCCTCTAGTACCTAAATCTAGCGTACTCTAAACACCCCTACTACCGTGCGCTCTTGCTGACGTCACACACATGGGATCCGCATGCTCTTGCTCCACAAACGTCATCACAAGACGTAGTTGACTTCCCCTGACTTATAATAAAGACTCTGTATTACAAAATTTATTTCTAAGCAGTGCACCGTGTCTGTTGCAAGCTGGTCGCTTTGTTTAATGCGTCCGAAAGATGAGCATTAAATTTAAATCTACCCGCTTTCGATTGTCAGTGAAGTGAAGTGAGTGAGAACGGAAGATTTCATTCGAAAATATTGAAGCCAGCGAATGAACATCTCGTAGGTTGCATGTAACTAATTCCTACATGAATGCTATATTTCGAATGATTTCATTCGAAATGTTATAGTCCAGTATTCGAATGATCATTCGATTGTTAAAATCATTCGATTTTTCCCATCACTATGTCTTTCCTCTGCTTCATCTTTGTACTAAAGTTTACAGTTATCGTGTAGAGGTGCTAAGCAATTATAAATGAATTATAAACATGTTAACGTGCACTGAACAAACCTGCATTTTTAATTCTATAAAAATATGGCCCAGGTTACATTCAAGACTATTACATTCTAAAACTACAAACGATTTTTCTCTTCCTGTATCTTTTAAGAACATCAATAATTCCCAACTCTACAATAGCCGGCAGGCACTGTTGGTGGGAACTGAGAAATCTAGTTCCGCTACCAACTACACAATAAAAGAATTAAAAAAATTGACAGTTACCAGTATGCAAAATTGGTTCTTTAGGATATAATAGGAGAGAGCATAGTAAGGTATGTATTAATGTTACATCAGAATACACCTATTATGTCTGACACAATATGTCCACATTAGCTTTAATTTACGGCAATACATTTTGGGAAAATAAGCAGGCAATTTCAAGATGTATTATCAGAGTAGATTTTATTTAGTCGATCTGGACATATTACCAATGTTATGAGACTCGTCAAATGATTACAAACAAGAGTGTAAAGTACAAATTTACAGTTCCATAGCAAAATTGTAAAACAATGTAAATAACACAAGATTTACATCATTAGGTCCAAGGATAGATGAAATATTTAAACGTTCAACAATATCTATGGATAATGAATGATTTTGGTGTATATGTGAAAAAAGGCAAAGAAAAAAGACTAAGTCAAGAACTATAAGTATATAATGTAATGACAATACTTTTAGTACTGGTAGTTCAATTAGTATAAGAAAATTGAAAACAGCTATAAAAATGTAGATGAAGAAAGGTTTGTACTTCCCATAGCAACAGGCAACCAGAGTCAATGAAGTCGCACTCTGAATGGTTGAAATAGTTCCAAGTGCATCATGACCCTATGATCAGAATGATTCAACCACGAAAACTAAATTCAGTGCTGCTGCATCTTTGAAGAAACTAGGCCTACCATCTGACCACTGCGTCATACAATGGGCAGATGGCAGGATTGGAGGACATGAGGTCAGCATTCCGACTCAATTTGAATCAGGAGGCTGAGTGTACTCCGTTCCAGACCTTCTTACCTCAGAAAAATCCGAAGATATACCGGGGATCGAACCTGGGCTTGAGGATCCGTAGCCAGTGACGTTAACCACGAGGCCACACATGTGGCCATCCAAGCCCTACTTAGACGAATTAATAAGTGGAATAAACTTTCACTTGGCCATTTTGGTCCATATGATGCACTAGTTACTAGATATTCTTCACAATCTTGTTCAGACCTTCCACTGTTATTATTGCAGTACTGAGAGATGCCTGAACGAGTAAGTGCAAAAGCCAACAAATTTATCAGCTTGGAACGACCTAGTTTCGTCTTCCCCAAGGGTGATGAAATTGTATAATTACGCAATGCTGGTATCAATAGTGGGATGGCTGCAGGCAGGCTTCAGAGGGGAATCCTTCTACGACTAATAGGAGCTTACAGAACAACGGGGACTGATGCCTTAACCACAACCCTTTGGGTCATACCACTGGATCTCCTTACAAGGCAAAAAGGAGCTATATTCTGGGTAAAAAAGGTAGTACAGGCTCGCGCAGGGGAGTTTATACTTGACACTTGAACAGCAAGGGATGTCAAGAATGTGATACTGAATATGTGGCAAACCAGATGGGAAGAAAGCAACACAGGACATAGAACTTACGATATTTTCAAGAACGTACATGAAAGATCTACGACATCTACACCTATCCGAAGGTTTAATCCAATATCAGAAGGGCCATGAACCGTATATGTGTTACCCACTGGAAAGGGGTATTGCAGACTCTAGCGCATGCGCTTGTGGGGGAATAGGTACTCCTGAGCATGTGGTTTGGGAATGCCCAAACACTGCTCAGTTGAGGGAGCCCTTTCAGAGACTACTTCAAGGTAGGCAAATAGGGAACGTAATAAGTGACCCCTACTTGTGGATGTTATTGGATGAAGCAACAGATAGAGTTTCCCAGAAATCAAGAGAAGATTATATAAATAGCAGACACAAAAAGACCATGACCACGGTCCTTTAGTTTCGTTACGACTTCCATGAAATCTTAAGGTCTATATCAGAATCTGAACCGGGTCTGGTCTCACCAGAATCATATAATATTAATAATAATAATAGTAATAATTATAGCAATAAATATAATAATAATAAATAATATTAATAAGCAATAAGCGATAGCAATCAATGCTTAAGATCACATAGCCTATATTATTTTAAACAAGACATGAAGGATATGAGGCAGCATAACATAGGCCTGAGGCCTTCTCCTAAGAAAGGCAACAATATATAGCCAATTGAAAGGAAAAGTTCGGGATAGTTGTTAGGAAAATTGAACACTTGAAGAAGAAAGGGGGTGGAAGATTCGCTGGGCAGAGATTTGAATTTGCGACCAATCGGATGTAAATTCATGATGTACATGTTATGTGACATTTTAATAAGGCCATTCTAAGATGGTTTCATTAAGAGATCATTATACCACCTAAAAATTAATTTTACCAGAAAATTTTAACTCTTCAATATGTATTTTTGAGTTAGAAGTTGCTACCCATATTATCGCTGGACGAAAATTTTAAAATGAATTGTATGCCACGAACTAAAACTCAAAATTGCTTACTAAACGTTATTCACTAATTATGACGTAATTGCATTAACGAAAACTTGGTTAAAAGAAGGAATTCATGTTAGTGAATTATTCGATGATAGATATATTGTATTCAGGAAAGATAGAAATTTCGTTGAAACAAAATACCATATGGAGGTAGTGTTTTGTTAGCTATAAAATTCTATTCAAGTTCAGAGATTATAATTCTTAGAAATAAGTCATCTTGATTTGATTAGGGTAAAATGAACTTTTAAACACAAAAAGTGTTATTTATGTGTTGTATACTTTCCGCCTAATAAGGACATTGAAATTTATACATAATTATTTTAAAGAGTTGAATCATTTTCATTTCTATTTGATAATGCCACCTTATAATTAATAGTGATTTTAATTTATCGGAAATAGATCACTATAATTTAGATATCTAGAGGCTCTATAAAAGCTAAGGAATTGTTTACATTCATAAATTTTTTTAATGTGAGACTTGTTAATAATATTAAAAATAAATGTAACAGAACCCTTTATCTAGTCCTAAGTAATTTTAATAATGTAGTGGTCACAGAAGAATGTGAAGTGCTAGTTAATTGATTGCCATCCTGCATTGTTGATAAGTTTCAAACAGATAAAAATAAACAATAATAAACATTATATTAATGGTGATTGATATAATTTTAAAAGAACAGATTTTTTAAAGCTATATAACTTACTAAGTACATGTGATTGGGAAGGTTTGAATTTAAGTAATAATGTTAACTCAGCTACTAAAACGTTCTACAACAAATTATGTTAAGTTTTTGATAAGCGTATCCCTAAAACTACAAAATATAGAAGAAAATAATAAATTATTTGGGATTAAAAGAAAGGTTTAGAAGAAAGAAAAATTTATCTGAATATTATTTATTAAACTAGGCCTACTGTTAAACGGGATATTCTGGTAGCTTATGAGCAATATATTCACCTAATCGAACCAAGAATATCCGAAAACTCTTCTGAATTTTGTAACTTCATTAAAACTAAGAGAAAGTCTACGCATGAAGCAATTGAATCCACAGGATTTTGTAAATATATTTGCAGATTATTTTCAATCAGTGTACACAAATATCCCTCCTACTTATGAAATAAATCCTTGTTGTAATCTTAAGTTCAATTATCAAAATTCGTTAATATTAAATGAGTTTATTTCAGAAGAAGTAGCATTACCTACAAAAAAATTAAAACCCCCAAAAAATCTACAGGCCCGGATGGAATACCACAATATATTATTAAAGGCTGTAGAGAATAGTTAATTAAACCCTTGAAAATGTTAACTAATCTTGTGATTAAGCAGAGTATATTCCTCAAGTTTGGAAACTTACTAAAATCACACCCATCTATAAACGAAATAGAAAATACGAGGGAGAAACAAATGAAAACAGCAATTAATATTTTTTTCACTATTTTACTGCAGGAAGAATGTTTGCTTGTACATTATTTTTCTACATAGTCCTCTCCCAGTTCAATGCACTTATGCCATCGGATAGGAAGTGCTTCGATACCGCGTGAGAAAAATGATTTTGGTTGACGCTGTAGCCACTCATGCACAGCCAATTGGACGTCTTCTTCAGACTTGAACTTCTGTCCTTTGAGGTGCTCCTTTAATGAATCAAAGATGTGGAAATCTGATGGTTTCAAATCTGACGGTATAGGCTAGCGGATGTGGGAGGCACTTGAAGCTAATGTCTTCGATGGTTTTCACGGTTTCATGAGCAGCATTAGGACAGGCGTAATCATGTTGAAGCGTACACTTGCACTCAGTAATTCTCTTCGCTTTGGCACCACCAGATTTCCACATCTTTGGTCCTATAAAGGGGCACCTTGGAAGGCATAAGCTCAAGTCTGATAAAGACCATCCAATCGGCGGTGCACGAGTGACTACAACGTCAAACAAAATATTTTTTTCTCACACGGTATCGACGCACTTCCTATCCAATGGCATAAGTGCATTGAACAGGGAGGGGACTATGTAGAAAAATAATGTACATTCTTCCTGCAGGTAAAGTATTGGGAAAAAATTGATTACGGTTCTCATTTGATTCTCCCTCGTATTAATATTCTCAATGAAATAACGTTTATGTTCCAAGTTACAGATCTTATAAATTGCATAATCTTTTTTCATCCCAAAAGCAAACACTGACTCCCATAATAATTCTCCTCTTTATAATGTGCTCCGTCCATACAATCAACTGCACAAAATGGACAGTATAGATATATTTAATACTAACAATAAGCGGTTTAAAAGTATCTGTGATGAAAATTTGAAAACTTTAAAATTGTAATTATTAAAATATGCTCCATGTCATTTTCTTTATGTAAATATTTCTTTTACAAACACACACACACACGCGCACATACATACACACACACACACATATATTTTTTCCCCTCCAAAACTATTATAGGCCTATTATTTATGTTTTCCATTGGTTCCCTTCATTATGTTCTTTTTTATAGACTATTGTATGTGTTTCTTGATTCTTTTGTTAATTGTAGTATTAGTTTAAATATTTTTAGTATTACATTAAATATCTAGTACTAAGTGTTGTAGTGTTGTAATATTAGTCTTAGTGTTGCCTGTTGTAACGCCATTCTGTAAAACTGGTGTAATTAGTATAAGAGAATATTGTAATTTAATTATGAACCTATTATATTCTCAGCATAATAAATAATAAATAAATAATAAGCACTGTACTAATTTGTACGCTACATTTTAATGTCTGATTGCTCACGTGAGTAAATTTTATTAACTAAGGGATCGATCACATTGTGCATTATCTAACCTAATGGCTAGTTTACACGATGACACTAGGTTTCGTAACCACTTTCATGAAAGTGATTTCGTGAAACTAATTACACACATTTTCTTTCCAATGCAACCACACATTTCTTGTTATTTCTGAAGTTCAAGTTATTAAAATCCCATATAAATGTTTGAAACACGTATGAATACAGGCATTTCATAATTTTCTCACTTCCCCATTTCATTTTACTAAACGCGAACAAGCTAAATAAGCGTAAAATATCAACATTACTATTATAGTTTCGTGAAAAGTTGGAATCAGACGAAACTGCGTAGTTTCGTAACTCATTGTCGCCAGTACATCTTGCGCTTGCGCATTCAAGCAAAAAACAGTTGCGAAACTTACTTACGAAACCTAATTTCGTCGTGTAAACTAGCCTTAAGACTTAACCAACCGACAAACGCCCAGTCCTGAATCCAGGAAGGGGATTTATCATTACCGAAAAAACCCTAACCGGCCGGGAATCGAACACGGCGGCGTACTGAGTAGATTATTATTATTATTATTATTATTATTAGGGGGCGGATTTCTATGACATGTCATATTTTTCCCCTTTGCATTATTTCAGGTTTCCGAATAATTTAAACCCGATTCCAAGCATCCTGGTGAAAATGAAACGGCTTTTATTGTGCATGTAACTGTATATTTAGGAAATTTTCAACTATTGTAGCATATTTAGTTTGAATATGCATATTTAGGTCATATTTTTGGCATATTTGTGTGCATATTAAAGAAATTTTGAAGTTTCATATATTTTGTAAATTTTGCATTATAATGATACTTTTTTGAGAATTTACAGATATTTTAAATAATTAACACTATATTTTAATAACATGTATTGTAATGAAACTTAAAAAAATGTACACAATGTGTAAGTGGTAAAGTCATATTTTAAATTTTATTGGTCATATTTTAATGTTTTTTAGGTCATAAATTCATGCATATATCATATTTTTTAGGTCATAGAAATCCGTCCCCTAATTATTATGTATACGTATGTGTGGGGGAGCACATTACCACTCCTTTTAGGCAGTAAACCTTAAAATAATATCTCGAGCAGTTTGAAGGCCTTGGTAGGTAGAATGGAGTGTTCGCTTAGATTGTGGTTTGTTTTTATTACCCAGAACTCTGTTTGCTCAATGCATTAGATAAAAATAAATGGTGCAAAATGTGTTGCACTAACTTTCTCACCTATACGTGTTAAGAATTGTATTGTTGAGGTTTCAAGGTTGACGAAAGAAACCAACATGTACAATTCAAAAATTAATGTATAACAACTAGGTTAAATAAATTTAAGAATCTTACTTAATTTTTCATATAATATTTTCCTCGTAGCAACACACATGTTAACTGAATAAATAACTGCTCCCCCTATTCAATAGATTTAGATTTCCTAAGTCAAGTAAATAAATCTTAAAAGAGAATGGAAATCAAACAAAGTCAATATAATATATGACTTAGGTCAACTTCAATTATTTCTATTTTTATGTGGGGAAGTTTTCTGGACCGTTGTAGTACCTATGTATCTGAATACTTTTAATTTTTCTAAATTCAGGCTTGTTCAAGGAAATATAGTAATCTACATTTAAGCCTAGCCTGCTGTTTTCTTTATTATTGATACCATTATTATAACTATTATTATTATTATCGATATACTTAGCTTATATTGCATGTTTTAACTGCATATAGATCGTATCACGTATTTGGAATGTTTACGTGTACCTTGTAATAACTGAAGTGACTGGGTGATTCTCACTTCTCCCAGAAGATGGCAACAGAGATAGCTGCCGAAAGCTTGGAACCAAACCTCCACCTCGCCCGGTTTGAAGCCCGAGAAACAATAATACATCTGGACACGTGAAGTCAGAATGAAAAATTCAATGCCATAGCCGGGATTTGAACCAGGATCGTCGGATCTCCGTGCCGATGCTCTAACGTTGCCATGGTAGCTCAGTTGGTTAGAGCATCGGCACGGAGAGCCGAAGATCCTGGTTCAAATCCCGGCTATGGCATTGAATTTTTCATTCTGACTTCACGTGTCCATCTTAGCCTACACACGGCCAGTGTGAAAGAATTATCTTCCAATAATACATCTGTTTCTATTGTTCAGTGACTCTTTTCTTTATTTTTTATATTCGGTTTAAATGATTATAATATCCGATGACATATGGAAAGTAAACAAGTGAAAACCTCATGTCAGTTTGGCCGACCCAGAACCTCTTGTCTATTAGCCTACATCACCTCGCTCTGTTTGGTTTTGATACCTTCATACCTTCATTACGACTGAGATATACAATATTTCATAACAATAAGTCGATTACAGTTTTCTTGTTACTATGGGAAACGAAAGAATATCATTCATATTTTCATAATAATTCATGTAGTTATGGTATTCTGCATTTAAGTCATTTATTTCGTTTTTATCTTGATACCTATTGATTTTATAAAGAAATGTGTTTAAGAAAAAATGTTAACTCTAATTTTCTCTACAATTTTACTGTGCTAGGATTTCACGTGTCGCCTACTGTAATCGAGATAGCCTAGAAAAATGAAAATGGGACAGGAGTCAAGTACACCCTAAGTCATTTTTACAGAAAACGGATTTAGCCATTTCAATAGATATAAATATAAATTTTGGATTCTGAGTATATTTTAAACAAATTCAAAGCTTTCTTTATGTCATGAGAAGACTCAATTTTTCAGTTATAGATCCAAAACCCAAAATCTGGGTGGCTCAATAACGTGTCTAAAAATCCTTAATTCAAATAAACAAGCAAATACAACGAACCGTTTATTCAGTGTGCTTGTCCACAGACAGATATACGTCGTCATTCCAAAAACACTTTTCGGTTTCTAGGTATCTTGAAATATGTTTTTCCGGTGTTATCTCGATCTTTATTTTTTGTCACGATCACAATACTTTCTCTATACTACGTACATGAGAGAAAGTAAAAGCAACTGCGAAAAGAATAAATTCCAATATATCGGTTTCGTTCGCTACGTCTTTATGACGACTGAATTTATAGTGGGTAGCTGGCCCAATCCTCCAAGAGACTGTTACTCTGTTTCCAGAAGGGCGTGGTGTTAGCTACACGTGTGTTGATATATCGCATCTTCATGATCGATTGCAATTTCCACTCTTTGTTCTTTTCATAAATATCTCGCATGAGTAAGTTGACATGCTGGAAAGTTAATATGATGCTGCAGCTGTCTCTTTCCTGAGTCATATGTTCCATGCCTTTATGGTGGAAATGCCACATTGTCATATCAACAAAGCATCGGTGACGTTATAGTAGGAAGAGAAACTTCCCCGTGTCATACTTTTCAGTTGTCACATGTAGATATGACAGAATGCAGATAATAATCCGTCAGTTCTTTATTGATGTGTGCACTAAAACCAGGCATTCTTAATTCAACTAAAACTGTTTCCTTGATAATTCTAAATGACTCTCATTAATATTTTAAACCATGTCCACTCTCATTAATTAGATTAATCCAACAGCCCGCTAGTATGCTCTTAAACACTTAAGGGCTAGGCAATTCACCTCACTGCATGTAATTGAGGAAAATTAAGGATCCCTCCACTTTTCACCGATTGGCGCTGACGCCCGGCCCTAGCCTTCCCGCTTTTTATTGACGAAAGTTAAGGATCTCTCCACTATTCACCGATTGGCGCTGACGTCCGGCCCGAGCACATCCTGGGGTAGGATGTCGGAGTAGAGTGAAATTTTTGCAGAAATAATCGATACACAACAACCCTACTGATGGTTAAAACAGGTCCTTAAATGGGATTATCGAAAGGTTTTAATTTCATTTTTAAAATGTCGCCAATTACATAAAATTCATGGAGGATGAAGCAAATTTCACTATGCGACAACTTGTTCCGAAAAAACTTCAAGCGGGAAAATTTTAGTGGAATGTTTGAATTTTGTTATTAATAAAGTACCACCTTATGATCTTGAAATGTTTACAATTAGTTGGTTGATAGTAATTCCAAGCGCTAAAGTTATCGAAATGATTGAGACGATGAATAATTATTGCGTATTGAAGTATTAGCAAACCTTTTTTTTCCATAAAATACCAACAATTATGTAAAAATTCTTAACCATTTTATTTCTGGACTCACCTAATAAAGCATGTAACCTATTAACTAACTACCTATACCATAAACCTGAGAGATTGACTCTCACACGCTGGGGGTTATTTAATTTATTTGTGTTGAATTATGACTTTTCCCCCTTTCAGTTGCAATTTGTATTTAATTATTTGCCACCTTGGTGTTGCTGTAACGACGTCTTACGAGGTGGATAATGTGGAAAAATGCATGGAACGCTACCCAGTTACAGTAGTTTAAGTTTCCAGATAGGCCTGTAATGATTTTCCGAAAATTGTTGACTACACACGACTGATGTATTTGACTTGGACTGATGTATTTGACTTTTTCTGTCAAAATTGGCGCATGAGATTGCTTTAAGCCATTTTAATTGTCGTTCATTACCTACTGGAATATGCATGATTCCAGTAGGTTTTCCTTTCCTATTCTTGCAGAATGGTACGAAATAACAGACCATCTGAAAATAATCAGATGGTGCTCGAAAAAGATATCGGACAGAGTTAACATTCATGATTTAATCCATGTCAACTCAGAGCATAAAATAACAAATAATGGCAAGGGAAAACGTTATCTTCAATAATTCATAATGACTTGTCTTGAAATAGGAACACAACCTGGCACAAGCTTTTCCGCTACACTCTTAATTATAATATCAATGAAAGCTTGGATCATTACGGGCCGGGGGCAGCGCCTCTATCGGCAGAATGTTCTTAACGAGTCTGTTCGCAAATTCCCACAAACGGGTGGCGAATTTCATAGGCTATAAGAACATACTAGCGGGCAGGATGGACACTTCGGTTATTGCTAACATTTATAAAATAAATAAATAAATAAATAAATAAAATTAAAAAAACCTTCATATACCATATAATTCAGTTCTTAAAATAAATTAATTAGTAAAACTGCTTGTAAGAGCAAAATAATAAAAACATTATATTTATTAACATTTGCACGCGAAACATTCATAGGCCTAGTTTAAACGATTAATAATTAATGAATAACCACCTTTATCAATCACGTCTTCCGCTCCATCACATAAACTGTTTTCATGTTATAATATGTTATAGTAATTATGTATAATTCTGTAAATATCCCGTGATATACTAGTTGGTGAAACACGGGTTGTAATGTAACTAAACAAATAAAAAAAAAGGCTAAAAATCCGGCTTTGAAGTGAATTCCACGATTAGAAAGCTTAGCATAGGAAAAACAACCTCAGATTCGAGTTCCCTGGCCCAGAAAATCCCTGCATAGTGAGTTTCGTCCAAATCGAACAATGTTTGCCCATCTAGGCCTATGTTCATTATCCCTATTCCGTCTAGGTTGAAAACTTCAGATGTCTGCGTGCCTTGACATTATAAACAAATGAATCGACCAGGGTGGGCTTACATAATTCAAGCGATCGTGATGCTTTTATTTAAAAGGTATGACAAAAATAGGCAAAGCCACCCTGCAATTGATTTGACAATTGAAATGTATTACTGAAAACTAATGCTTCGAAAGTGTAAGAAATGCAAGTTTTCTGACCGTTTTTCACTCATAACTAGCAAACGAAAGCGAAAATTAAAAATCCGGCTTTGAGGTGCATTCGCACGCCCTTTCGTTGGTCTATGTTTAAAATTTCAGATCTCTGCGTTCAGTAGATTTCACTTGACACCGCGCACAGACTGACAGACAGACAGACAAACATTTCCTAAATATTACAGTATATAGATTAGCCTTGTAAATTGTTAAACTTGTATTGTACCCCTTTGAGTATTTCATTTATCCAAAATTGTGTACTTTTGAGTGTATGTAAATAACCTTACTTATTAAATTTACAACAATGAGATATCTATTCACTGTGACAAGGGGAATGCATTTACTCTATTCACGCAGCGGGTCTGGTTCGAACTGCAAAACACAATATGACTCGAGAGTATGACTAAAAGAAACCATCTGCCCTGAAACTTGACCACACATCCTGACAACTCTTTTAATTAATGATAGGTCTACTTAAGCAGTTATATTACATTAAGTGAAGAGTTAAAATAGGGCTCTACAGGTCCTACCGAAAAACATTTTAATCTAGAATGTAATTACAAGTCTTATCTACATCATAACTTGAGATCCGTGATTTATTTATGATAAAGGATACACGAACAACATATTTTTCAAGAAATATACAGGTCGACACAACACGGAATATTCAAAAGGCAATCATTTTCAAAATTAGATTTCCATAAGCACTTATTGTAATCAAGACATTATCCACACTTTTAAATAGTAATCAAGTTCCCCAAATTCATATTTCATTCCCAGAAGGTTGTAATCTTTGCAGTTTCATATAGCCTACTCCCTTTTTATTTACTGAAACTCAGAAAAGCAGTATTACATACACATTGGCAGTTGGCATTTAGATTTAAGTCCTGAAGGTTACCTTGTCCGTGTTGCAACAATATTTCAGATTCATTCACCACACACACCCTTCATACTGGACGAGCTACAGCCAAACAGGGTTCAATATTATAATAGATTTGTAAAATTACCAGCTATTTAGTCAGCCTCTAGTACTTTCCAGTTGTATCACTCTCCAAAAGTTAGACTATCGCGGTTTTAGGGAGTGTCATTTAGAGCATACAGTGCGGGCAAGTGTACTATCACATAATGCAATGCGAGACCCAATGCTGCCAAAGGAAAAGGAAGGCGATTTAAAAAGGAGGCCAGCTCTGGATGAGTCCTTTCCAGGTTTTTCAAGATGGCTGATATCCGGGAATGGTGTTCTCGGAAGATGGTAGTGTAGCCCTTCATAGCAGCGCGAACGTTCTCCATGAAAACATCAAGTCCTTCTGACGACATAGCGAAGAGCACAAGTACCAACAGCACCACTTTCATGTCGACTTACTTGATTACTAACTCACCTACCAGTTCTCGGCCTTTATCAGTTGCGAGGTCACCATTCAAGGGGAACAAGTCCTGAATAACTCATATTCTCCTTATCAGCATTATTACTTCCTGGGATATCAATAACTTCAAAGATTATTATTAATGAGTTATTAGTAATGATTTATTATTATGACATCATTGCTACTAATAAACGTTAATTAATCATGTAGCTTGTTATATACAGACAATCCCACTCATACGCCGAGTGTTTGATATTGACCAGTAACGTTTAGCAATTCCTCGAATACAGACCAATCACGTCCACGATAATATCCTACCTCGGATCACAAGGATGCAATTTTATCTGATGAAACATCAGCTCGTTACTGGACACGTAAGGCATCAACGTGACGTGATTAATACGTCACATGCTGCCATTCAGCAAAATGAAAACACATTATTTATACATCATAACTTCTTTGGAAGTTAAAATAATTTAAATTTACATTGATTAAAAACACAGTTTCAATACGATGCAAGCCAGTTCGTGTGCTTTTATTCTGTTCTGCTGTTAGCTTACCTGAATTAGGTTAACTATGTCTTATATGCACCACTGGTAGCATTGATCACAACATGGTAACTCGGACCGATTCATGGATGGTTGATTCATAGTATTCCATAATCTCGCAGCTGTTTTACATATGCATTCATGTACCACATATTATTGTCTCTGTTATCGCAGCTGTTAGTTTTGTTGTTATGTAAGAAAGTAAGAAATTAGACCTAATTGTTATTTGTATAATCCATAACATTTTTTTCATGGAATAGTCTTAATAAATCCAACTCTAGTTTACGTATTTCATCTATCGATAAACTCGTAAGCTCTCGTGGATTTGCCTATGATAAAACGCCTATAGAAAAGAATAGGTCTTCATTATCAGTATTATGCAAGTGAGAACTATAGTATACTTCTCATATTTCAGGCAACACTCGCATGAAACTGTCAGCTGTACGATTCGGATAACTTTACTTTTAGGATTGCTCCTGATATGCCTGATCGAGTTTGAAGCGACCCCAGGGTCAAAGTGAAACCACAAGGATCAAGTAAACTAACAAATCCTAACGCCTTAACCGGGAAAGAAATCGGCGACCTGGCGCCTGATGGCTACTACTATCTGAGGACATTCTTTATATCAATCATGTGAAATAGTAACTACACAGAGTTCTTGTAGAGTGTGCAGTATGCACAGTAAATAGTATAATATATTCAACAAGTAGGGAAAAAATAATTTTCTACGCCACTTTTTAAATGTCTACACAATGAACAGAAAAATTGAATTTCCACGTACTTTTACCATTATTAAAACGTTTAAATTATGGGTTTGAATAGGGTAAAAGTCACGACCATCAAATATTATTAACAAGTTTCAAGGGGAAACTTACATTTGTAAGTATACTATCTAGCGGAGTAATGAAGGCTGAGTGATTCTTGGTGGAGGAAAGCTTTCAAGTACTACAGCGGCAAGCGCTGGACGAGGTGGAGAGGACACATTCTCTCGGAACTTCGGTACAGCGATAGATATTGCGAGTCATACTTCTGTATATAGACTAATGGTAATTCAAAAACAAGATATGAGCCGATTCCAAAATTTAGATCCTGCCACGACAAAGTATAGTCTGTACCATAGACCGGTATGTTTATAACAGGGAGACAAATTCGTTTCTGTTCCACATTATTATATTTGAGAAAAGACGAAAGTTTCCGATAGACCTATTCTGAAAGTTAAACAACTGCAGAATTTCAATGCAGATCAAATAAAGATAAAAATGTAAAAGAATTTAAACAGTTCTACTTTAAAAGAAGTACGGTAGGCATACATAATAAAAAAATATTAAATTTAATTAATCACACTCATCAATTAATTAGGGAAAACATAAGTAGCACACCCTCAGAATCAACCATGTAATATTATGTTTCATATTTTTCACTTGCCTGGGAGGATTTTTCTTTTCAGTAAGGAGATTTCAGTGTACTGTCATATCGCATCAATGTCCTCTAAAATGTAGAAATAATTTGACCTAGGTGATTCCATTTCGGAAGAACTTATACTTCATTACAGCCTTAAGTCAATCTTGGTGGCGGTAATGAGTAAAAGTTGCAGAATGTTATAATTTAATTAAAGTTATCGTCTGGTTGCATAATGCGTTATTAAATGTGTCCTAAATTGATCTTGCCTCTACTGAAGGAGGCAATGAGGATCCAGAACACATAAAGCAAAATAATGCAACGTTAACTGTAAAATAATGAACTGCCGGTATCCTATAGACTACTCGTTTTCATATAATCAAAATTAATCATTGAAATACGTAGTAATATTGAATTTTTTCTGTTCGACGCGAGGGGGACTGTACCGGATTTCTATACACTGTGTAATACAACTTCTATAGTGTGTAGTGTGTGTTTTTATCCCCAAAATCTCCACACATTGATAGGATCATAACCATGGATTAAACATGATTATAATCAGAATAGATATCAAACATTATTGAACATATTAAATAAGATTAGATACATCAAAGCATTGATAGTATTACAATTAAAGGTTATAAGAAATAGATATTAAATGATAATAATTCCAGTAATTAAATAAATAAATAATATTGTAGTAACATTGTAGTAAGTTAAATTTCAAGTTAGCAAAACTTCACATTATAACTCAGACGGAATTCAAGGAAAAACAGTGAGGGAAATACATTCTGCTATTCAACCACAGCATGATACAAGAGACACTCATTGTAGAAAAGTGCACTCTTATTGTGGCAAAAACTGACAGAATAGAACTCAGGAACAGTCAAAAGAAGGTACTAAGAATTTTGAGTGGGAATAATATTTTGTATAGATGTTCCAAGAATCCTTGAGCGATAACGGGAACTGACTGAGCTGGGAAGCAATACTTCCTACTCGGAGTAGCATTTAGACGCTCAAATGAAGGTAACCAATGAGAGTACATCTCTCATTGCAAAACAGGGTAAAATGCTCTAATAGTAATTATTATTGGTTGTTGAAATAAGTGGGGAAAGATGACTTAAGGAACGGAGGACGCTGGAACGCACGTGAGAGGCATTACTTCTACGAGATCCCTTCACCGAGCTAGTCGGTGCAGGACATTTTTCTCTCGCTTCTTGGCTTCAAAGTGCCAAGTGAAGCATATTATATTTTATAAAGTCATAGTATCGTGATCGGGAGGATCCTGATACGATACCAATAAATAATTATCAACAAAAACAGTTTGTACTAGGAATTGCGGTAGAACTTATTTACAGTTCTTACCAAAGTAAATTCAGTGACACGTAAGTACTTGTGTTCGACGAAGCTAAATACAGACAGTATCAACACGTAATAATTGTACGTCATCGCTACATAAAATCCTCGATAGTAACTTCAGTATTACGAGCGTTCTATGGTCCAGGCATTCCGAACTCTTCACCCAATTTTCAAGTGATTAATTGCTAAAAACATTATTGAACAGAAATAAAACCTAATCATACCAGTAATCTTTTGACATTATTACTTGTATATATATTGGACAAATAACCCTAGATCCCCCCAGATAAGATAGAGACACTCTGTTGCATCCACTGAGCTACCGTGGTCGGTCGTTTTGTGGTTCCCAGACAAATCCTGGATAGTTGAAAGTAAGGGCTAAAAACCACACAGCGAACCGTTTCATACTTGGCGCCCAACGTGGGGCTTCGAAAAAACAGTAATACTAACTAAATAGTAAGGTTAAAACACCAGTAAATTACGTACAAATATTCAGCGAGTGCTTCATACTTAACGCCATCTTAAGGGTCCAAAAAGATAGACTTAAAGTACACCAAAGATTCAGTAAGTGATTCATACTAGTGCTGCAACGGAACAGTATTCAAATAAAGTCAGCCTAACTTTAAACAAGAGGAGAATTCAACCGGAACAAAGAAATTTAGGAGCGGGCAAAACAAGAGAGAAGACCGCGGGAATACAAGAAAATCTTTGTAATTTTAGTTAATAAGAGGGTATTGTTTATGTCATTAGAAATAAGAGTGTTTATATGTATTTGCATGCAGTGTTATGTTGGTGATATATGTATGTACAAAGGTAAGAGAGCATGATTTTTTTACTCAGTGATTCCAGTGCAGTGAATAAGGTTAGGTCAGGGTTATGTTAACACTACGTAACGGTAAAATAATAAAGCCTAAAATGGAAAACTCTGTAGATTAGGATAGTCAGGATTTGCTCACTAGTAGTGAAATTGAATTAATACAAAATAACGAACAAGGGGAAGTTATAAGTAGCCATGAGGAAATAGAGATAAACGAAAGTAATCAGGAGCGGGCAAATAGTGACGAGCCATCAGCTCAAATAGATGAGGAAAATATAGAGACTACAATGACAAGCCAGGTAAATATAGACGTAGGTATGCCGTCTTGGTTAGGGGCATTGATGGAACAAAATAGGAGACTAATGACAGAACAAAACAGGGAATTAGCTAATAAAATAGACCAGAATTCCAAGGAAAATGCAGAGCAGAATAGGAAGTTAGCTAACGAGACTAAAGAACAAAACAGGGAGTTGGCTAATAAAATAGATCATATTTCAACTGACTTGAAAAATGAACTTAAAAGATCAATAGATAAACTGTCTGGGGATCTAAAGAAAAATGATGAAAAGATTGACAAATTAAGGGAGGAAAGCACTGTAAACAATGCTAGGTTAGATGGTAGAATTGATAAAGTACAAAATGAAATTGATCAGAATAAGAAAGAAATAACGGTAAAGTTTGTAAACAAAGATAGGGAAGTAGAGCAGAAACTTGCCAATACTATTGAAACTGTTGATAAGAAGATAGAAACAAATAATAGTATTTTGCGAAATGAGATTAGGGACCAGACTAAAAGCTTAGAAAATAATTTGGTAAAATCATTCTCAGCTGATATCGGAGAATTAAATGATAGGTTCCAGGGACAAGTTAAGGAGATTGAAGTGAAATTGACGAAAGAAATTCAGAAAGTAGTAGGGGTACAAAATAGCATTACCAAAGAAATAAATAATTTTTCTGATAAGGTTGACAAAATGAGTAATGGCATTTCTTGTACGAGAATCGAGGCAGATGGCGGAGGAGTTTGTACTCCACATATAAATTTTGCAAGTGCAAATATTTTGCAAGGTAATGAACGTAATAATGGAGAACCATTAGCTCCGAGCATTAGCCAAGATTCCGACACTACGCGAAGTGACGTAAGCCTTAGTAATCATGTTGTTCACCCCAATGCTAGTCAAAGTCATGTACAATTAACTAATATTCTTGGAATTGAGTGGGCGTTACCGCGGTATAATGATGAAAATTTGGCTAATCCACATCAATTTATATCGGAAATGGAAACGTACTTTAAATTAAAAGGGATTCCAGAGGAACACAAAATGATAGTAGTTCAAAAGGGTCTGATAGGAAAATGCAAGGATTGGTGTCAATTTGTATTAGCTGAGGGAGTAAGTTATCAAGAATTCCGAAAATTGTTTATGGAAAAATATTGGAGTCCAAGTAGGCAAATGAAGGCGCGTACTGAATTATATGCGGGAAGCTACAATGATAAAGGTCATTTGACACTAACCGAATATTTCTTAAGACTAATCAGGATTGCGAAATCATTGCAAACTATGTTTTCTGAACAGGACGTACTTCAACTTTCTATGAAGCACTTTGGGCCCGAAATTCATAAATTATTAGCGGTAGCCAAACCAAATTCCTACGCAGAAATGTTGAGCCTATTAGCTGAATTTGAAGAAGGAAACCGTAGCGGAGGAAGACAGGAAAATTATGCGCGATATGACCAAGGAAATAAAGGTCTAAATCAGGGTGACAATGGGGCATACTCTTATGCAAATAACAGAAATAATGCTAGCCACTTTGATAATGCAGCAAGGCCTAGGCAAGATTTTAATGATAATCGGGAGAATCGACCCGGAAATAATGGGAGGAATAATCAAAACAATAATTATTCACGGGAGAGAAATGACCGAGGCAATGGAACTAATAATAACAGAGGAAGTTACAGTCAACAAGGTCAGCGCAATAACAATCACGGTGACAGAACTGGGTCAAGACCGCAAAATGTATCTGTCAATCATATTGCGTTCCAAGAAACTGAGGTAGGGAATGTTGATAGGAATGCCAGATATGGGGAGTTAAGAGACGGAAGATATGTGCGATTTAGAGATAATGAAGGTAGTAATTGTGGACGTGTGCCAGAAACACGACAGTCTCTGAACCCTAATGCAAATGAATTTCACCGCACGCAAAATCACGTAACTGATTCTCAGAATGATTGCCCCCAGAACGGAGATTTAAACGGAACAGAGATGTGATAGCGAGTCATATTACGTCTGTTGATGGTACCAGGCCTTCCGAGGATAGACTCAACAATACTGTACATAACTTAGAAATGTCCTACAATGGAAATAAAACTAACCAGCAAATATTAAATCCACCACAAATAGAGGCTAATATTGGGAACTTAAAAATTCAGATCTTATTGGATTCTGGTAGCTCAATGTCTGTGATAAATGAAAAGGCTTATCTAGAGTTAAAAGAAAATAAAATTAAACTGCAGGAATTAGACGTCCCAGGACTTTATTGTACGACGGCCATTAATAAAACTAAATATAAAGTAGACAAGCAAATAATGGTACCTTTAAGCATAGGATCTTGGCACACTGAAATATATATGCTTGTGGTCAGAAATTTAGCGCATCCGTATATTTTAGGTTGTGATACTTTACAGGAATATCAAGGGATTTTAAGCTTTGAGGAAAATTGTTTGAAAATAAAAGACGAAAATGACGTTATTGAAGTTCCATTTCTTAAAAGTAATGTTTATGACAGCTCTAATTGTTCCAATAATGAACTCGCAATTCAGGACGAATGCTTTATTATTGAAAGCCTAGCTGAATGGCAAGATCAAAATGAAGAGGGGGAAATAATAAGCGAAATTTTAGTTGACACTAAAGGTCATGAGAACCAAGCAAGTAGTCAAAATGAAGGTCGAGGCAACACAGGGAATATTATCGAGGCACCGAATACAGGGTCATTAACTCGATGCAATCTGAATGTTGAAATCGACGAATTTAATAACGCTTATTTAGAGGAGATTTATGATGTCGGACTTAATTGCGAAATAAATATGTGCGGAACAAGCAGAAATGAGCAGGAACATTGCAATAATGAAAATGGAAGGGAATATAACGATAGGTTGACTGAATCTGAAATCCTTGAAATCTTGAGAAATAAAGTAGATAATATCACATCAATAACGGAACCTCAAAAAGATAAGCTGTTTAAGGTGCTAACCAATAATATGGGCGTGTACAGTAATTCCCCTGGATGCTGTTTAGTTTATGAACATTCTATTAGCATGGATAATCCGCCTATATTTAATCATAAAAGCAGACCATTACCGCTGTCTATTAGAGAGGAGGCCAATAAAGTGATTACAAAAATGTTACAGGACGGAATTATAGAGAGATCCGATTCCCCTTACGTCAGTCCTATATGTTGGGTTTATAAGGCTAATAAAACATTAAGAATGACATTGGATCTGAGGACCGCAAACTTGTATATGAAACCTGATCGAGTAAAAACTGAACCAATCGATCACCTCTTAGCTAAGATGGGCGATGCTAAATATTTTTCAAGTATCGACCTTACGTCCAGTTTTTGGCAGATTCCTCTGAGAAAAGAAGACAGGAAGTACTGTTCGTTTGTGCACCAAGGATCCGTATTTTCATTTTGTAGGACCCCGTTTGGAATGAGGACCTCCGGGAGCGCGCTTTTACGTGCACTCCAGGTTATGTTCCCGGAAGGTACTGGACCAAATATAACAGCATACGTGGATGACTATTTAATTCATACGACTGATTTTGATACCCATATAGAGAAACTTGACCTTGTATTAAATACGTTCTTGGAAAGCGGAATGACTATAAATCCCCAGAAACTCAGTTTATTTTGTAATGAAGTGAAATTCGTAGGGTATATTATTTCAAAGGATGGAGTGTCAGCTGACCCTGAAAGAATAAAAGCCATAATGAACATTAGCAGACCCAAGACAGTCAGGCAAGTCAGAAAAGTCCTAGGGATTTTTAATTATCAGGATAGATTCATTCCCGGATACGCTGAATATGCCGTACCGCTTAGAAAGTTACTACGAAAGCAAAACAAATTTAAGTGGACTCATGTAGAAGAGGAAGCTTTTCAGAAAATCAAAGAATCTTTCAAAAAGGCAGTACTATTGGAAAGGCCTAGGAATGACTTGGGATATATTATTTACGTGGACGCATCTTGCCTAGCTGTAGGGGGAATTTTAATGCAAGAGCATGAGGATGGTAGTAAACACCTGATAGCAACTACGTCACGCGGGCTAACCCCGATTGAAAGTAAAGGGTCAGTGACTTGCTTGGAGATAATTGGGATGTATCATGCTTTGACGAAGTTCCGACAGTACGTATTCAATAAGAAAATCGTAGTGTACACTGACCACATTAGTTTGACCTTTCTAAATAAAATGAAGCTAGGCAATAGTAAATTGTCACGCTATGTTCACGAACTGAGTCAATTTGACCTGGAAATTAGGCACGTGGCTGGAAAGGATAACGTCCTATGTGACTATCTTTCTCGCAATAAAGCTGAATTACCGGAAGCAACAGGAAGCGACGGGAATCAAATTCAGATTATGCAAATAAAGATGTTCAGTGAGCTGACCTTGCAGCGCGATTTCCGGAACATAGAAAGATTTCAACGCAATGACCCAGAGATCGAACTGATAAGGTTAGGGCTGGAGGAACTTAATCAGGATCAAAATGATAACAGTAGTGAGATAAAGTACCAAATGGTAAACAATGTAATATATAAGCTATGTGGGAAGGACAAGAAAGAATGGAAAGTGTACATTCCGGAGGAATTAGAAACTAAAATAATTGCTATCGTCCATGAAAAGCTAGGCCATTCAGGAACGAATAGAATGTTGCTGTACATTCAGGACAAAATGTATATTAAGAATTTGGGGAGAAAAATCAGAAAATATGTCAGCTGCTGTGACTTATGCCAGAAAGCGAAACCGATGAATGTCAAATACGATAGAGTACCAATGACCGTATCTAGAGAGAGAAAAGGGGAATTGGTAGCCTTGGACTTTCACGGACCATTAGTTGCAGGGGCGTATGGCATGAGATATATTTTGATCTGTTACGACGTTTTCTCACATTTTGTTAAACTGTACACTACGCGCACAGCAACTACCACTGCAGTATTAAGAAAACTTGTCTCAGACTACATTCCTAAATACCAGCCCATCACTGCAGTTCTGTCGGACAATGGAACGCCGTTCACTAGTAAGAAGTTTAAAGACAAGATGTCGGAACTAGGAATAAAGTGTTATCATGTGTCTAAATACCATCCTCAAGTCAACACATCGGAACGGGGACTGCGTGATTTATCGCTATACTTGCGAGCACTCTGTCACAAACGACACAATGCCTGGGTGAAATATATCCAACCAATAGAGGACATTTTGAATCACACAATAAATCCCATTGTAGGAATCGAACCTGTACGACTTATGGTTGGCAACGAACCAAAAACCCTAATAAGAGGCCTACCAATAGCCATCCCACATGACGGAGTAAATAAGAAATTGACTGACTATTGCCGGATAGCGATAGAAAATATTCGGAAGAATGTGGCGAAGAGAAAAGAAAAGGCCAAAAGGCACAAGCGGGTTTGGAACCCAGTAATAGGAGACAAACTCTTGGTTAGAAGGAAAAACCTATCACAGGCCCTAAACAAAAGAATGTCACGCCTAGAGCTTCTTTATAGGGGACCGTATATCGTCACTAATGTATTTAATGGGGTGTGTTTTGAAGTAGCTGACATCAAAACTGGAAAAATTATTGGGCGATACAATTTGTCTTTTGTTAGGCCTTATAAAGAATAAGAAATAAGGGTATAACAGTATGACAACAGGCTTGCGTCATTTCGTAATAAACAGGTACAAGGGTCAAGTGTGATTTTACATTGTAAGAGTACATGATCGCGAATACTACGTGTGATGTAGGCTTACAGTGAAATCAAATGTGTATATAGAATAAAGACGAGCAGTAATAAATCTACTGGCGAATATATATCATAAAGACGAGCAGTAATAAATCTACTGGCGAATATATATCTTAAAGACGAGCAGTAATAAATCTACTGGCGAATATATATCTTAAAGACGAGCAGTAATAAATCTACTGGCGAATATATATAACAAAGACGAGCAGCAATAAATCTACTGGCGAATATATATCTAGTTTAAGTATATTAATTAATAATTTTTGCTATTATTTTATGTCCATATGTGTTGTTTAAATTTGTGATGTTTTGTGTAAAATTCATAATAAATATTGCCAGTAATGTGACGTAAGTATATGACGTCATAGCGGAACAAAGCTTACAAATGTGCGAAGGGTGGTGTATGGATGCGAGATAAGATTGTAGTATGGTATGCAGCCTGAGAAACCCGTACCAGGTACAAGGAATGCCAATACTTCATAACTGGTCAGTGAACCAAATAAAGGTTGAAATGAATGACAGTACCCTGAAGCTCTGCTAGGCAATAGATAGGTCACTGTACTGGAAAGGTAAACATGAGCATTATTATGTAAAAAGAGTAACAATACTTCAGGAGCAAAAAAGTATTCCTGTTAAAAATGAATTTTGCTACAAAATACACTTTTCACAATAATAATTTTGGGCAGTATGATAGGATCATAACCATGGATTAAACATGATTATAATCAGAATAGATATCAAACATTATTGAACATATTAAATAAGATTAGATACATCAAAGCATTGATAGTATTACAATTAAAGGTTATAAGAAATAGATATTAAATGATAATAATTCCAGTAATTAAATAAATAAATAATATTGTAGTAACATTGTAGTAAGTTAAATTTCAAGTTAGCAAAACTTCACATTATAACTCAGACGGAATTCAAGGAAAAACAGTGAGGGAAATACATTCTGCTATTCAACCACAGCATGATACAAGAGACACTCATTGTAGAAAAGTGCACTCTTATTGTGGCAAAAACTGACAGAATAGAACTCAGGAACAGTCAAAAGAAGGTACTAAGAATTTTGAGTGGGAATAATATTTTGTATAGATGTTCCAAGAATCCTTGAGCGATAACGGGAACTGACTGAGCTGGGAAGCAATACTTCCTACTCGGAGTAGCATTTAGACGCTCAAATGAAGGTAACCAATGAGAGTACATCTCTCATTGCAAAACAGGGTAAAATGCTCTAATAGTAATTATTATTGGTTGTAGAAATAAGTGGGGAAAGATGACTTAAGGAACGGAGGACGCTGGAACGCACGTGAGAGGCATTACTTCTACGAGATCCCTTCACCGAGCTAGTCGGTGCAGGACATTTTTCTCTCGCTTCTTGGCTTCAAAGTGCCAAGTGAAGCATATTATATTTTATAAAGTCATAGTATCGTGATCGGGAGGATCCTGATACGATACCAATAAATAATTATCAACAAAAACAGTTTGTACTAGGAATTGCGGTAGAACTTATTTACAGTTCTTACCAAAGTAAATTCAGTGACACGTAAGTACTTGTGTTCGACGAAGCTAAATACAGACAGTATCAACACGTAATAATTGTACGTCATCGCTACATAAAATCCTCGATAGTAACTTCAGTATTACGAGCGTTCTATCGTCCAGGCATTCCGAACTCTTCACCCAATTTTCAAGTGATTAATTGCTAAAAACATTATTGAACAGAAATAAAACCTAATCATACCAGTAATCTTTTGACATTATTACTTGTATATATATTGGACAAATAACCCTAGATCCCCCCAGATAAGATAGAGACACTCTGTTGCATCCACTGAGCTACCGTGGTCGGTCGTTTTGTGGTTCCCAGACAAATCCTGGATAGTTGAAAGTAAGGGCTAAAAACCACACAGCGAACCGTTTCAACATAATGTACATGTTTATGCATATTGCCCAGGGATGTGGAACATTCGTGCTCGCATCATATAGGCCTACTGTGGTAATTCAAGAAAACGCAGAATTATTTATTTAAATTTTGAAAACAGGGGAAACTCAATTTTAAATACAATTTTCTCAAATTGAACGCAATAATCTGCAGATCCTTTTAGCGGATTTGCTTAGTTCAGAGAATTACCGTACTTTGTTCCACGTGAGAACCATTCAATTGAAATATGCCGTAAATAGTCTACTAAGAAAAAAATGGTAAGATTTCATCGAGCTGTTACTAAGTTTCCTACATAATCCGAGATAAAAATGTACTGAAAAAATATTGAATAATATTACATAAACCCATTAGGCCTACACGTAAATGTATGTGTACATAACATATTGTTTACGCTGAAAGTGAGTAATTTTAAACTGGAATTGCCAATAACGTTGTTCGCATATTCTGAATCCTTGTCGCCAGCTGTGCTGTGAAGAGCCACATTACTGAGTTGTAGCTGAGAACTGTTGGTTTATTAGATTCGCAAAATTCATTATTTTAATATATCTGGATTCTTCATGAACGTGGAAACTTACGAAATACTTAAAAGAAGAAGTTCTATTCCATTCTTTCTTAAAATTCACTTCCAAACTATTTTGCATAGGCATATTTATTTTGTGCATAGGGATATAGGCCTGACAATATTGTTTCTGTTTCGAATATAACGTAAAAGGTATAAAGATCTCACAAATGTGTCATGGTACTTACCTACTCATCCTCCAGGACGCAAATAGAAATGGAGTTGTGCATGTTGGCAGGAATGCAATCCACACGAACAAAGTGAAAGTGATGTCAAAGTGTCCACTGTTCTCGTATGTCTCTGCAAGCGCTAACTTGGCAACCCTGAAAGAAGACACAGTATTTCATAAGAAAAAATCAAGGGTAAGATAATACAAATAAACTTAATAAATCACACTACAGTTCATAAGGAAAAACATAAACAATGCGCCCTCAGAATCAATTATAATGCGAGGGAGAATCAAATGAAAACCGCAATTAATTTTTTCCCACTATTTTACTGCTGGAAGAATGTTTGTTTGTACATTTTTTCTACATAGTCCCCTCCCAGTTCAATGCACTTACGCCATTGGATAGGAAGAGCTTCGATACCACATGAGAAAAATTATTTTGGTTGACGCTGTTGCCACTCCTGCACCATCGATTGGACGTCTTGAACAGATTTGAACTTCTGCCCTCCAAGGAGATCCTTTAACGGACCAAATATTTGGAAATCTGATGACACAAAGCGAAGGAGTTGCTGAGAGCAGCTTCAACATGATAACGCCCGTCCTCATGCTGCTCGTGCAACCATGAAAACTGTCGATGACATGTGCTTCAAGTGCCTCCCACATTTGCTATACTTACCAGGCTTGGCACCATCAGATTTCCACATCTTTAGTCCATTAAAGTTCAAATCTGATGAAGACATCCAATCGGTGGTGCATGGGTGCCTACAGTGTCAGAATAATTTTTCTTATGCGGTATTGAAGCACTTCCTATCTGATGGCATAAGTGCATTGAACTGGGAGGTGACTATGTAGAAAAATAATGTACCGTACAAGCAAACATTCTTCCAGCAGAAAAATAGTGGAAAAAATTGTGGCTTTCATTTGATTCTCCCTCGTATTTTGTTTCACCTTTACCACTTGCCTGGGAGGAAATTTCTTTTCAATTTTAAAGGAGAGTGCAGTGTACAACGTTAACGCATCATTGTTATCTAGAATCAAATTGACAAAGAATATTTATATTACAATGATATTTACATAGTGTAACTAATGGTGCTCATTGCTGATTAATAAACTAAACTAAACTTTTTGGCGCTAGATCCCTGAAAGGATTAGGCCTACCACCGACCGCTGCGTCCTCACCATAGGCAGATGGCAGGATTGGGGAGCATGTGGTGAGCATGGCGACACCCACGGCCGTTAATGGTGGTTTCTAAGACAGGAGCTGTTACTTCCCTATCAAGTATCAAGTATCAAGTATCAAGTAGCTCCTCAATTTGAATCACGAGGCTGAGTGCACCCCGTTCCAGACCTCACTAGCTCAGAAAATTCCGAAGAGGTACCGGGGATCGAACCCAGTCCTACCGATCTGCAGTCAGAGACGCCAACCACAAGACCACGCAAGTTGTCGATTGCTACTTAATGATTATATAACATAATAATTATATTGTTTCGGATACAAATGGTATCTTAGTATTCTTATAGAGCATTTATGCAACATAGCCAGGGACCGTATTTTTCTTTTTAATGACAAGTGCATTTTTTTATAAAACGGCTTTCCTTAGATATATTTAGCTTTATAGATACTTAAAATATCTGTATTAACCAAATTATAACCACGAAATTTCATGAAATTTATTGGAGTGAACGAAATGTGTAAATAAGTGCAAAATACGCCATCTCCAATGGTATTTTGAGAACTGTGCCGCCCTCTCCGGCTTTGCTCCTGGGCAAATTCCCAGTCAGCCCAATTATAAAGCAGGGCTTGTATTTCCTTATTTATTGTAGAGGTTAAACCATTCATAGATTCATTGTAGAGGTTAAACCATTTATAGATTCATAGATTCATATAACCATTAAATACTAACGTATTCATAAGCATTCGTCTGAGGCGTCTTTTCGAAGTAAGTCCTGATCATTTTAAAAAAATAACAGAACGTTATATTCCAAATTTTATTATTATTTATTATCATTCGTTACCTTACACCTCGCACTACTTCACCATATAGTCACCGCCGTTATTCAGGCACTTGTAACGGGAAACCAATATTTGTATGCCTTCGTCAAATAATTATACCGCCTGTGATGAAAGCCATCATCGTCGTTGAAATGTTTTCCACCAAGCATTTTCTTCAGATTAAGAAACACATGTTTTCTTCCACAGCTTGCACCAAATCATCCGTGATCACAGGCGATTGGCCGCTACGCGGCTCATCATGCACATTTTCACGACTTTGTTGAACTGTCTAACCCACTTCCTCACCATTCCATCGCTCACACAAAGGCAGATGAATGTTTGCTGGCGGTAACATTATTTTTCTCACATTCAAAAGACGAATCTGATCTGACTTCACAGTCGGCGGGTCGTTCGACTGTTTTCGACATTTCGAAAGGCTCTAATAATAGGAAAACACAAAATGACGATCGCTCACACTGCGTCTGGCTTCCTAATGAATGGAGGAAGTGATCGCGCATGCTCAGAATCGCGACTGCAACGCTGAAGTGGCAAAATGTTTAAACGTTAAATGAATATGATATATATATATATATATGTATGTATCACCTTTATAAAGGAACGCATTATGATCATTTAACATATTTGTTAAGATGTCTTTCACGCCAATTTTTCTGAAAGCATTCTCATTCAATACAATTTATGCATACTTTTCCTCTCATGCTCCATACACGTGAAACGATTACACATAAAAAAAAGTTGTACCTATACCCGAGACGAGCTAAGAAGGAAACTTGAAGTAAACAAACACCAGTATGTCTGTCTCACTCTTAGATCATACTAGTAATGTGCTAGAGTGAGACAGAAGTACTGTTTTTTGTTTGTTTGTTTTTTTTTTACTTCAAGGGCTCCTTCTTAGAACAGTCAGACTTTAGTCATTCTTCACTTATTTTCAAGGGTAGAAGGCACATCTTCCCGTGTAGGATCCCCTCAAGTTGTTCCTCTTCACCTCTTTGCCAGAAGCATTCTCGCCCAATTTGTCCCGAAAATTCTTTTTTAGGCCACGCTACAAAGTTGGAATACATTCTGCTACTAGTTGGCCTATATGCAATGTGATGATAAATACCCAACAGTTATATTGTAAACCATTAACAATGCCTTCTAAAATCTCAGTGAATAAAGACAATACTTTTCTGTTGTTATATTCATTTACAGCTCTTATATACTCAACTAGCATGTGCCCGCGGCTTCGCCCGCGATAATTATTTCAAAAATTAAAAATTAAGAGCATAATAGTTATATCATTATATTTATTAACACCTAAATCACGTGGACTACATACCACGATTAGATAGTATCGTCTGGTAAAAGCGTCCTCAGATTCGAGTTTCTTGGTCCAGAAAACCCCTGTATAGTAAGTTTCGTCCAAATAAAACAATGTTTGACCATATTAGGGCTTACAAAATTCAAGAGATCGCGAAAGTTTTATTTTCAAGATATGACAAATATAGCCAAAGCCAACTGTAATTGATTTGACATTGAAATGTATAACTGAAAACTTATGTTTTGAAAACGCAAAAAATTCACGTTTTTTGCCCGTTTTTTCACTCATAACTCACGAACGAAAACTAAAATTAAAATTCCGGCTTCGAGGTGCATTTTCCGACCCTTCAGCCCACCTATTTTAAAATTTCTGATCTCTGCGTTCAGTAGATTTCGCTGGACATCGAGGACAATTCCTTTTATTAATATAGATAATATGAATTATAATGATACCTTCTCTAATTTGTCAAACATCCATTTCATGTAATCCAAGCCCACCTGATACCATTGGTAACAATACGTTCTGAGAATTTGTTTTGATAAATCTGTGCAAAAAGGGGTTAAGTATTTTCAAAAACATTTAATTTATATCATTATTATTATTATATTATTATATTATTTATAAATCATTATATTTATTAACACCTAAATCACGTGGACTACATACCACAATTAGATAGCGTCGCCTGGTAAAAACGATCTCAGATTCGAGGTCCTTGGCCCAGAAAACCCCTGTATAATGAGTTTCGTCCAAATCGAACAACGTTTGACCATATTTAGGCCTATATTGATTATCCCACTTATAATAATAATAATAATAAGAAGAAGAATAATCCTCTTCGGGATTAGGTTGAAAATTTCATATGTATGCGTGCCTTGACATTAAAAACAAATGAATCGACCAGCGTGAGCTACAACATTCGAGCGATCGCGAAAGTTTCATTTCCAAGGTTTGACAAAAATAGCCAAAGCCAGCTGTAATTGATTTGACATTGAAATATATTACCCTTCGAAAATCCAAAAAATGCACGTTTTATGCCCATTTTTCACTCATTTTTGGCATTTAGAATCAGAATTTTTCAAGATCCTTTCTTAGTGAGCATCTACATTAGGAAACGAAGGTACTATCAAAATTCCAAGTCTCTACCTGTTATAGTTTAGGCTGTACGTTGATTCCTGTCATTCAGTCAGTCAGTCATTCATTCAGTCAGTCAGGACAAAGCCTTTTATATATATAGAGATAAAGAAACACGCTACCTTCAAAACTAGCCCAATTAATAATCATTAGACTCTCAGATGATGTGACCTGCAGATCACTGTAGCAAAGATACTTACACATCCAGCTCCAAGGTAATTATTATTTTGCCTGCATGTTCAGAGAATACACGGAAGCTAAAACATCTCTCTCCATTATTATCAGAATAATTCACGGTGTTACAAACTTGCGTAGCCTGACAGACGAATGCTTACGAGTATACGGTTAAATAACTGCTATGCTAAAGAGGAAGATAAATAATATTCCAAATCCATGGTGTTATTAACGTTAAGGAATATGACAAATCTATAACAGTGGCGTAGAAGAGCACAGAAATAAGACATTCCAATAATGTTATACCAGTCTTGCTTAAGAGTACATAATCTTTAATAGCTGCAATAAAGCTCAGAGAACGAGAGCGTCAAGATTTCCGAACCCTGAAGTGTTCTGAAACTTCACATACTATGGTCTACCAAAGATGACGGAAATTATCTTCAATGGCGGGGAAGCGCACTCACTAATAGGGAAGCGTGACTGGTGATTAGATGTTGAAACACTTTGAAAAGTCACTGTAAAGGAAATTCGCAGCGACAGAGGCAGATGCAGATGGGCTTAGGAAAACTTCCAATACGAAATGTTTACATCTCTACCCCAGGCGTTCTATTCTCTCATCCAGAAGAGTCACCCTTATACAAGCGATAGGCTTACTGTAACTAAGTGACGGAAAATTTTCTTTGAATGTTCTACTGGTAAAAGTAACCGAAGATATTGAGAAAAATGAACTTAACTCTTTCAGAGGTGAATTTATATTCTAATACACAAGGACTCATCGCGTAATATCATTAAAGTGGTTTATAAGTTTGATACAATCTAGGGAAATTTTAAATGGAATAGCTGGTTTCAATGATGACAATTTTAATACATAGATAAATGTCTTCATATTTTAGAATAAGGAATTCATATATTAAAATGATACCTCAGCCTTTATGCAATTTTTGTGACGAGAATTTGTACGCAATGAAACATTAAGCTGTGTTTATACTCCTTTTAGCTTCAAGGCTGTATCAGGAGTTCGGGATCTGTGTCTGTACAGTAGGGTAGGCCATGGAACTATTGCTTGTCAATTGTTTCTATTGTCGGTGTATTTAATGAAGTAAATTTCAACTGATATTAATTTAAATGGATTTGATACAGGGTGAATTGGTGAGGATAATTCATGGTATGTCAATATCCAATTCGGCATTTGCCTTTACGACTGGGGAAACCATGTAAAAACCCATGTCAAATTGGCCGGCTAGGGGAATTGAACCTGGGACCTCCCGAATGAGAGTCCAAGACGTTACCAATGCATAACTTTTTATTATAAATGTTCTGTCTGCAAAAGTTACCTATACAGACAAAAAAAAATAGTTGCCCATGCGCTAAATCAGTGTAGCATTTGTATTATTGGAGAGTGCTATATCTTGTCCAACCCCACCCGCTAGCTGGCTTTTACTTCAAGTATCACGCAGACCAGTGTGTTTATAATCACTAGGGGGCGGATTTCTATGACCTAAAAAATAGGATATATGCATGAATTTATTACCTAAAAAACATTATAATATGACCAATAATATTTAAAATATGACTTTACCACTTACACATTGTGTACATTTTTTAAAGTTTCACTAGAATACATTTTATTAAAATATAGTGTTAATTATTTAAATATCTGTAAGTTCTCAAAAAGTATCATTATAATGCAAAATTTACAAAATATGATATGAAACTTCAAAATTTCTTTAATATGCACTCAAATATGCCAAAAATATGAGCTAAATATGCATATTCATACTAAATATGCTACATTAGTTGAAAAGTTCCTAAATATGCAGTTACATGCACAATAAAAGCCGTTCCATTTTCACCAGGATGCTTGGAATCGGGTTTAAATTAGTCAGAAACCTGAAATAATGCAAAGGGGAAAAATATGACATGTCATAGAAATCCGCCCCCTAATAATCACTTTCTAAGCCGGCCGAATGGAGTATAGGCCTATTAAGAATGTATAGCATTTCCTGACGTATGCATATGGTCCTAACATATCATCTCGTAGGCTAAGTTCACCTTCTTTCCGCTCCCAGTGCACGATTGTATTCGCCTACGCCTTGGCCAACTCAAAAGCTACAGAACGCGCGGAACGCAGCTGTGATTGCTACAGCAATAAATGCGAAGACCTATGCCAGCAGGCATGTAAAAGAACTCCGGTACACTGGCGATGGTCACAGGCCTAAGTTGCAGTACATCCGTTAAATAACCATAAACCAAACAACTAATCACCAGTGGTTCATTCTTTATTCGCAAACACACAGGTTTTAACAAGTATATGTGGGAAAGTTTGTGCAACATATTTTGCCCCGTTTGTTTATGAATGGAATAATTTCGAATAAAGAAAACTTCTGAACTATTGTAAAAATAAGACTGAGGCGGTTTTCCATATTATGTCGAAACCAAGAAACCACGTTTTAAGTGCATTCGACCAGAAAGTGAGAACAGGTGCGAAATTTTGGAGTATGATGATGGCAATAAGAAACGTATAACAATATTTTTTTAACAACAAACTAATATTTACAAAACAAAGGAACGATTTCCTGAAGTTTCTGATATAGTAGAATTGCTCAAGATTACATTGCATTTTTAACTGAGCAGAACTACAATAGAACTACAATTTATTTCAAATGACTTCCGATGCCACGTTCTTTTGTTTCTCGTACAAGTGCTCTTATGGGATGCTAGACAACTTGCCACATGTCATTTGATCTCACTGTTATCGAGTTCTGTTCGCTACGTTTTATTCCGCCTTCAGGAAACATGGGCAGCGTGCAGACAGAAGGAAAAGGATGCAATAGGGGTTTTGTAACTATGTTTGGTATTAGTTGGTTGATACGAAAAGCTCAGTCTTGTCATAAATTGCTTATTTATAAAATCCTCACCTATACTGCTTTCACGTTACTACCATAATCGGAGTCTGAAAAAAAAAGAGTGCGTGGAACGCCACGCGACAGAAGTAAAACTTTATTTATGTATTTTCTTCAGTTTTCCTTTTCTTTGTCACTTTCATCCTCTCACGGTATCCTCTTGCTCTTTCTGCAATTGATTTCGGTTTTTTAAAGTCTGTGTGTGCCTTTTTATGAGAATTATAGTTTGTATAAGGCAAAATAGATTTTACCATAGGTTCACACGTATCAGTTCTATCATGCACTTCACTTACTGATGCTTCACGAGCATTTTCTAATGCTATTCTTCGTGATCGGCTTTCTCTCTTGCGTTCTGCTGCAGTTTTGGCCGTTACACTTCATGTATTTTCTTCAATTTTCCTTTTCTTTGTCACTTTCATCCTCTCACGGTATCCTCTTGCTCTTTCTGCAATTGATTTCGGTTTTTTAAAGTCTGTGTGTGTCTTTTTATGAGATTTATAGTTTGCATAAGGCAAAATGGATTTTAATACAAGTTCATACGTATCAGTTCTATCATGCACTTCATTTAAAATCGTATGCGTTTTCTGCTACGACTTTGTTGATTATAGTGCTGTTCAACTTTTTTCAAAATGTACACAGTCAAACGAAAAGAAAGATGCAGTGTAATTCTCGAGAAGGCGGTGGCTAGTGCTGTTCAACGTTTTTCAAAATGTACACAGTCAAACGAAAAGAAAGATTCAGTGTAATTCTCGAGAAGGCGGTAGTTTTAACACACTTTACCAATGTCGGATAATTTATTTAAATTTTGGATAAGCTTAATCATTGAGTTGAATCATCGAGTTTATTGTTTTAATTTTTGGATGTTTTAATTTTTTTTTTAGTCTTGGAAATTTGTATTTTTTAATTTTGAATTTGCGCGGTAATCAACCTCCGGGTTCCATAAAATAGATAATATACCTTTAGATTGCTTAGGAATTGTCTATTGCCATTGAGGAAGTAATGTCTGAAAAATTTCCTTTGATTACTTCTAATCATTGAGTTGATTGTTTTCTGTGCAGTCCGCTCCGAAACACGTAGTTTTGAGTGTGACTGATTTTGTGACTGATTTCGTGACTGATTCACCCCAACCGCGAGAAAAGAAGTTTTACTTCAAAAATAATAAGCGTTAATTATTCAATTTTAAATTAATAATATGGTCCTACAATAATTGTGAACAAGGAAAACTTTTTTTTTTACTAACAATAAATGGTGCTGCTAGAGTAAATTCAAGTTGCCGTCTGGACACAGCATAATCATCAATCCTATTAATCCTTAAGGATAAAACTATCAAAATATTATTAGATAACCATGTTAAAGAAATACAATAAATGGTGGAAACGAATCGATTTGAGTTCTTGTATATGTGATATTGCAAGATGATCAGGGAATCCAAAATTGTGTCCTCAGCAAGAGAACACAAGTGATCCCCTTTCATGCCAACTCGACAAAGGAAATGTGCAACATTCTTGTAAACATTACCCCGGGCCAAAAAAAAAAAAAAAGACTACATACAAGAAAGGTAAAAACTATCTCCTGAAAAATTATGATGAGTAGGCCTATAGGCTAAGCCACTTCGTGTGTTATTATTGTGTTTTTATTTGAGATTGTCTTAATTTTGAGGTTAATTAACTTCTCATTCCCATTGTTGGCGTGGTATTCGGTAAATCATTCGATTAGGCCTATAATCGTTTGTTATTATTCGTTTGTTAACAAACCGTTATCAGAACATCTGAAACAATTTTGGCTTGATTTTAAACACCACAAGAAAGTCGTAGTTATTATTTAGCCTACATAATTTTTTGCTCCTGATAATATTTTGATTTCATTAGGAGAAGAAATAAACAGGATAATAAAGCTGAAGGCGAGGAGATTAAATCTATGTACAGAATTGATGTTATTTATGTCATTATTCTTGGTAAATTTACTTTAAATTTTCACATAACTTAGAAGGTAATTAGAGATAAAATATTACAGTGTGCGAAGTTGCCGGTATTACCTAGGCATATTTTATTCTGGCATTAATTATATCATTTTGCTGTTGTTCGGAAAGACTGGTGGTAAAGCCAAACTGTTCTGCTGTAATAAAGGGAGCTCGTGACAAAAGACGTCGCACATTTGTTTGGATTGTGTTTGCGATGTACACAACTTGGGCCAATGATTTATAGGTTAGCAGTTTCTTAAGGGTTATCAAGATTGGACTAGTTACCTCCACTGTCCGTAACGTAGGTATTGTAGGTAGAGGTAGTGTGTTCGACCCCGAAATTCGAAGTTAAGTTTTTAATATAAATAAACGTTTTGAGCTCCCTGAATACAAAATTATCATTTTCATAAATATGTCTGTGTATGTGTCTGTGAACAGCCTAGCTCCAGAATGAAAATAAATATATTTGGGCTAGGTACATTCTGGGGATTTGGCACGAAGATTGGCGACGACTTACTTTCAATGCTACTTTACGTTACGAACATTTAGTTCTTCGCTATTTTATCGTAAACGGCTCTAACGATTTTGTTTAGATTTTCTACATGAGGTGCTTATACTACGAGCTAAAACTTTTATTCAAAATATTTTTTTCGCAAAAATTATCTGAAGTATAGTTATAAATCACCCATTGTTTGTAGAAACTCATTCTTAACATTCTTAAAGGCATTTTTATTCATATTCAGTACTATTTCCTTTTTCATCTCTCAACGAAAAAATCTACTGCATGCTCGAAGCACATGTGACCAACGTAGGCCTACTATAGGCCTGTGGTCGTTCAACCCTACATGCTTCCGCTTCTCGCGATGTTTAAATGTCATTGGAATTCATGACAAGAGTTAACTTGTATTAGATTTTATTTTTGAGTTGAGAATTTCGAGTATCAATAATCCATTAGCGGAATTGCAAGCCATTAGTTTGCTTAATAGAAGATCGTAATTGTACAGTTAGCTCTAGATGTTGTCAGTTTCATGCTCTTTGAGAAGAAAACTATCAGGCCTTCTTAATTAAGCCGATTTGAATTAATATAGAAGTCTAAACATGTTTTCCTTGACAATAAAAAACAATATGGTGCCAGGGCTTCAGCAGCTAGTCACTTTTTTATATTGTAAATTTTATATTTATTTGAACTTTACTTGAGTTAAAACAAATACTGGTTAAAGATGTTATAAAATCATATTTAACTCAGTTATTGAATTGTTTCGGTTAATTATATTCCTGAACTCTTGGGCTATAATGAACGAACGCAAACTTGACTGCTATCTAAAGCAATCAATGATATCTGATTTCTGAAAAAGAATCAGGGACCAACGTTCCACATCCGTTAGAAAGGAAAGAGGAATAACTCTGACTTCCCAGAACTCGTTACTTTATATGTACCGTAATTCGTCGCAGTTTCGGTATTGAATGTCAGCTGTTATCTGCTCGGATGCATACGAGATACGGCCAAATTAATAAATAATTTACCGGCCGGACATGATAGTTGCGGCTCTATCTTTCTTGGACTAGGTATTAGTTGCGGCCCGGCTAGTTCATATTAGTTAATATTATTAGAACTCATAACATTATCCATTAGTTATCCAAATTTTGTTTCACAGAGATATGTACAGGTAGGGGGAAAAAAAGCGGACCGACTAAAATGTCCAAGTTGCCGATATGAGCCACTGCACATGCCTAGCGGCATTTACAGGATAGCAGGGAATGTATTGAATTTGTTCTTGTGTCGACTGTTGACTTAGCCCATTTCGAAACCAAGAATATGGTTTCTAATCGTATTGTTTTATAACTGAATATATTAATTATTAATATTATTACAAAATACTTAAACAAATTATATTATATTCAGCTACAAGAGTCGGTCCGTTTTTTCACTTACCTGTACACTACTAATAAAATCTCTTCACTAATGCTATTAGTTCATTAGTCAGCTGATTGATTTCTAGGTTATGTCTAGATTGTTGTTTGTGTTCTTTTCCCTTCTTAGTCTTTTTGTCAATACTATTACAAAGCAGCACGGCCTATATATTTCTTCATAAATGTAATAATTAATAACTAGCTCTAAGAAATAAATAAATCTGTCAGGCACTTACTGAAGATAGCAATAGGCTTATGTAAACTTACTAAAATCCAACCTCAAATCCTATAAACTTGTTATGACAAAAAATCCTTTGATAGAGTACTGTATAATGCTTTTTCTAAATTGATAATTAAATCACAGTGATTCATTTTCCACAATTTTAAGATCACGAAATCTGAATTACATGGGTTTAAGAATAAGTTATTAGCCCAAATACACTTATAGAAAAACACTTAATATTATCAGCAAATTTTATTAGTCCTGCAGTCTATCAAACAGTTTACTAATAACATTAGCAATCTTTACTAATAATTTAGAGCCATGAACTCATAACTAATATTATTAGAAAATATTCTTGTGAAGCAAAAGACTAATAATAATAACTATTATTATGTATTTGCAAATAATATGAATGTCAAAGTTCTATGAAACCGGGCCGGGTTGCTGTTTACTTTAGACTCATAGAATGTTTACATTATTAGTAGCAATGTGGTTAGTTCAGGTATCTTCATGCCGTAGCTTAAATGTTCAAATTAAAGAACCATTACGATCATTTTCAGATTAATGGATTAAGGTAGGTGCTAAGTGCTGTGTCTGATGTGATTCAATGTACAAATTAGTGTACCCTACCACACCACGAATCCCACAGTAATTCGTAACTACTAAGTAGACTACATGTTTACTTTTCGCATATACGTAGAACAGAGGAAGTATTGTGATTGCGATAAAAATCAAAATCGAGATAACACTGGGAAACATGTTTCACGATGCCCAGAAACTGAAAAAGTGTTTTTGGAAAAACGTCTGTCTGTCTGTGGACAAGCACAGCGAGTAAACAGTTCTTTGTATTTATTTTTTTTTTTAATTAAGGACTTTTTGGAATTTCATCGAACAGCCCAGAATTAGGATTTAATAACTGAAATATCATTCAAACATTCAACCAGAGATTCATTAACTCCTTATGATTTGGAGAAAGGAAGACTTGCCAAAGGAATGGAAAGACGAGCTTCATAACCTATACCGTAATTAAATTACGGAGGATGAAATGGGCTGGACATGTTGCGCGGGAAGGAAAGAAATATCTCAAAAATACTGACTGGGAGACCCGAAGGTAAAAGACCACTTGGAAGACCTAGACGCAGGTGGGAGGACAATATTAGGATAGATATAAGAGAAGTAAGATTTGCGAGGTATGGTTGGAGTTAGCACAGAATAGGGTTGAATGACGGGCTCAGGTAAGCACGGCAATGAACCTTCGGGTTCCATAAAATATATAATATTCCTTTAGCTTGCTTAGGAATTGTATATTGCCATTGAGTAAGTAAGGGATTAGAAAATAAATTACATTTTAACCCATCCAAGTCACGAAAAGGCGAAGAAATATAGAGATAAGTGAAGGATTACAAATGAATGGTCAAGACATATAATTTGTTAACAGTCTCAATTATTATATGGAAGTAATTCTGGGAGAGAGAACAAAAAATCTTACGTTTAAACCTCGCATTGAACATCTAGCATCTAAAAGCAGAAAATTTCTTACAGGCATATCAATTGCAAGTAGACCAACTTGGGGCTTAAATTCAGAGATATTGAAAATTATTTATGATGGTACTGTCAAACCATTGTTATTATATTTCCATTGATGCAGCAATTGTCATTGAAGGTATTCCTCTCCTCCAATTAGCGGACTTTATTCAGCTGATACGATTGATATTAAAAATAGCGTACAAATAATTTTCATCACTTACATTTTTAATGTTAATATGTTATATCGTCCCTGGCTGCTGGCCATCCTGCCACACATTAGCCTACGGCAATACACTTTTATAAAAAATTGTGGAAATATGCATACGTATAATATTGATACAGATGGCTCACGACTTATTAAAGAAGAAGAAGAAGAAGAAGAAGAAGAAGAAGAAGAAGTACAAGTTGAATGTGCTTATGTTTTATATTGTGAAAAAGGTGATGTTTTCTTTAAACTTTTCAAATTATCCCCAACCTGTTGCGTGTTACAGGCTGAGTTATTTGCTTTAAAGGAAGTAGCCCAGTGGTGTATTGAACACAAATATCATGCGCAAATATTCAGTGATTCTCAAGCCTTCAGTCAATCACTGATAAATTCATTTGACCCAAATTTAGTTATAATTAAAATAATATTAATTATTACTCAAAACATTTATGTCTGGGTTGGATACGGGGTGACCAGGGAAATGAAGGTAATGGACGTGCTGATCAATTAGCTAAATCAGCAGCATCCTCCGATCTACATTATTCATACTCCAAGAGCCCCAAATCTTATGCTACAAATAAAACATTGATCTTCATCTTAAACTTTAAATGAAAATCAAGAGTAGTTTTTACTGCATTTTTATGTCTTACTGATTTCTATCCACATTACTGTATACCTGTAAGCCTGTATAATTAAACTTTTGATAGATGACTGAAAATCTATGTAACATGACCACCTCTACACATTGACCAGATCTGACAGGAACCAATGGTGGTCAACTTAAACAGGTTTTAATGTATTTATTTTATTTTAGAATTTACTTTCATAATAAAATTCAAGAATCGGTCATTTGAGAAACCCCACGTCTGCACAATTATTTGTCCTTTTTATCCTTAGATATGGGCGAACTCTTAATTCCTGTGATCTTATGCTTTATTTATTTGACTGCGAAATACGGGTGGAGAGTAGACAATTCCACTCACGAATGCTTTCAATGCCCTCAAACCAATTCTTTCTTCTTTTCAACTTCTTACTAGCTTTTTATCAACGTTCGCCCGCCAGGCACAAAAGGAGCAGTTTTCTTTGTCCCTGTCATATTCATAACATCATAACCTTCAGTATTAGGTATTTCATGTGGTGGAATACTTGACCCAACAAAAGCAAACTCTGTGACCTGATAAATTTTCGCAGTGAATGGGCGGAGACACCGTAACTGTGATCTGACAAATGCAGATCCTCCATTATGTTAGCTGAAATTATAATTAATGTGATCAGACTACAATTTTGTTCCTTGCTAGCTGACCATTATATTAACATAATTACGCCCTTCCTTGTCTTGCCAGTCACATGGTCCAATCTTAGGCCTATAAAACCTAAAAATGGCTAAATAAGATGTTAAAAAATGGCTGAAAGTGTCTTTAATTAAACATACGATAAAATAGTATATTGCGATACAAGTGCCATAAGCGGTGCATACGGATCTAGAAAAGAATTTTTTCAATTTCCGAGATCCGTTATGCGCTTACGGCACGAGTATTGCATGCTATTTTTTGCACGATGATTATTTATATCAATGTATTTATATTAATTGAGATATTAGCTGAAAATATTATGTTTATACTATTGAACATGGATGTTATATTTCAGAAAGTGATTCGCATATGTTGGTTGTTATGGGGACCGAATATTTGTCCTGTTAAAGTCGCCACAAACTGGGGGGGGGGGGGAGCTTGGTTTCGGTCTTCCATAAAGGCTTGTATTATGATGGTTTTACTTACGGCACTTGTGATTTTTGTAATTTTTACCGCAAGGAGATTTATTTTGTTTTCATAGCAACCAGATTGCGTGCGGGAATGTCAAGTTACAATCCACGGCAACAATATTCGTAAGTACCACTAATTAGTTACGTCGTGCAAAAAATATTTAAACCAACAATATAAAACAAAAAATGTAATTGCTATTGTTCTACTGAAGTTACTTTCTAAGTTATCAGCCTAAGATTTTCATCTTTCTAATTTTTAGCAGGACACTTCTAAGAGAAAATGATTATTGCATTGCATTTTTTCAGTTTGTAACTCCATTGTCCCAGTAAAGGAAACTGTTAGTGAACCGACATCCCCGGTTTCCTTAGAAGCAAATTATACATATTCTTACGAAGCTTACACTCGCAGTTTATTCACAGTGTATGATAAGCAAGATGCCGACAGTAAAGTACTCTAAAAAGTTGATTGATTAATTGAAAAAGTTTTTGTTGAGTTTTGTAGTGGAGCTGGAAATGACAGGGGTAATTATAAAATTGTGTTCTGTACATTATAAATTGTTGAAAATTAAACCAAAACTGAATCTGTGGTTTTGCGGTTCTCAGCCACGTAAACTGTAAGTGAAAATGAAATTAATTATCGGCGATAATCGTTTCAATGTGTACATTGTATTTATTAAAATGAAACTTGAATAAATCTAACTCTAAACATTTAACTTCTACCCAAAAAAAGGTTTCCTTCTTAGTATACTATATTATGTAGAGAGTCTTTGCGATGCCAGCAGGAATGTTGGATTAGAAATTAATACAGAAAAAACTAAGTATTTGGTCATCAATCGTCAAAATAATGCGCTACAAAATATTAGAATAGCCGGTAAATCGTTCGAACAAGTGCAGAAATTCAAATATTTGGGAGCAATAATTACAGACACAAATAATATTAAGGCACAGTATTTCCTGTAGACTCAAAAATCAGCAAATGCTTGCTTTTATGCAATTCAGAAACTCTCATCTTCTCGTCTTCTGTCCAGAAATCTAATAAATAAAAATACAAGACAATTATCCTGCCAGTTGTATTATATGGATTGTGAGACATGGTCGCTTACTCTTCGGGTAGAACATAATCTGACATTGTTCGAAAACAGGGTGCTTAGGAAAATATTTGGGACTAAGAGAGATGAAAATGGGGACTGTAGAAAACTGCATAGCGATGAGCTTCATAACCTGTACTCGTCACCGAATATAGTAAGGGTAATTAAATCACGGAGGATGGAATGGGCTGGACATGTTGCGCGCATGGGGAGGAAAGACATATCTCAAAAGTATTGACTGGGAGATCCGAAGGGAAAAGACCACTTGGAAGACCTAGACGTAGGTGGGAGGACAAATATTAGGCTAGACTTAAGAGAAGTAGCATTTTAGAGGGATGGTTGGATGGAGTTAGCACAGAATAGGGTTGAACGGCAGGCTCAGGTAAGCGCGGCAATGTACCTTCGGGTTCCATAAAATATATAATATTCCTTTAGCTTGCTTAGGAATTGTCTATTGCCATTGAGTAAGTAAGACATTCTCGCCGTGCAAATTGTATGCAGGTATGAAGAGAAAGCGGTTACCCTATCAGAACGCATCCTCGAAGAATACACAACCCAAATAAAATTTTATTAATGCACTCTTGTAACTTTCTTCATCCAAAGTATGGGCAGTGTAATCACTTCAAATTCTGATGTAGAAAAATATACCGAATTGCAAAGAGCGAGTATTCAAATCAAAGCTTTATTGTTCACCAGGCAAGAGGGGTGAAACACACACACACTAGAGGTGTGTCATATTTGTAGCTAGAAGTGCCCGGAAGAATGTCGATATAATGTACGGCTCAGCCACGAGGTACTGAAGGGAGTTGGTCCCAGGTGGTTTTGTAAATGTAACTTGCTATTTTTAAACGCTGCAAAATTTAACTGTAGTAATGTGTGCACGTAGGAGCTAGATAATCCTGATTTTATTTTATTCATATCCCCATACAATAGACTACTTTATACATAATATGAGTTACCCTGAAAACAAGCTTAGTAGATAGCAATAATTTATAATATAACATTTATATCGTAATTAACTTCAAATCTGAAAATGGAGCTTTATAGTGCGTTTTTTCGTTGTATTACTAGGCTATTATATTATAATTCAAGATCGTAATATTGTTTGATTGGAATGCGATGCAATGAATTATAGGAAGATAGATAAGCTTAGCTTAGAAACTACAACATGATTTAGTAAAAGAAGAGGTGTTGCCGTGTGGAGTAAGAGGCCGTATTGCAAGGAGTACTCAGTTGTTTCTGACTGACGCAAAGATTTATTGTTCACCAGGCAGGACTGAATTTCTACGTGGTACCTGGCTTACAACTATCTTTCAGAGAAATTTTTAGAAAGATTCAAATAAAACGTTTAGGCTAATGATCGCAGGACAAAATTACAGCCGTTTTCGAGAAAATTGCGCAAAATGGGATTTTCCTTATGTAAAGTGGCATTAAATAAGAGAAAGTCGTCATCAATCTTTGTATCACATTCCAAGAAAGTACCTAACGCAATATGAATTTTGTTTTCATATTCTTTTTACTTCCTCTGCCCGTAACTTAGGTAACTTACTATAGATAGAGGAAGAATTGTGTTCGACCCCGAAATTCGGAGTTGAGTTTGTAACATAAAACATGTTTTGCGGATCCTGATTCCAAAAAACACTACTTTCAGAAACATGTCTATGTGTGTATCCGTGTGTGTGTCTGTGCCTAGCTCCAGAAGGGAAAGTCGTTTGAAAACAAAATTTTATATATGGGTTAGGTATCTTCTGGGGATGTGACAAGAAGATTCTTATTTTATGGGACTTTATACGAAGAAAATTTAGTTTTTCGCGATTTAAAATGGCTCTAATGATTTTGTTTAAATTTTGTGCTCATAATAAGGGCTAAAATTTTTGTTTGATTTTTTTTTCGAAAACTTCCCTGAAGGGTAGTTTTAAGTCACCTGATGTTTGTAGAAACTCAGTCTAGCCTGGTGAACAATAAAACTTTGCATCAGCTTGAAACAACTAAATAGGCGCTCTTTGCAATACGGTCTCTGAATCTATATCAGAATGTGAAGTGAGAAAGATGTAACTTCTTGGCCATGCTTAGAGTAAAGAAAGTGCATTAATAAGATTTTATTTTGGTTATGTATCCTTCGGGGACGACATTCGTGGTAATGACATGTGGTAACGACATTCTTTTCATTTTTATAACAATTTAAATGAAGAGAATGTAATTCATATTATACTGAGAGGAAACTTTTATTTGGGCAGATGGAGTTATGCGAGTTTCACATGATATTTTTCATTCTAGAGTTGTTCACGGACACACGACACACACAGATACATACACATATACTTACAAAAATAGCACTTTCGGATTCAGGGTACCCCAAAACGCGCACTTAATGATAAAAGCTCGACGTCGAATGTCTGGGTCGTGCACCTTTATTTATAGTTTCTATGATACAGGTAGTGGAAGTAAAATTAGAGAGATTTTGGATGCATGATTTTAATTTAAAAAAAGAGTAGACTACAATGTAGTAATTATCACAGTCTCCTTATAATGATATATTCAAGCTGAGTTAATTATGAAAATATAAAACAAGAAATGTTTTGTCATTGAGATATTTATGATGCAATAGTCCTATATTAAGAAGTAAAAATTATTCTATCTACATCAAATAAGTGGGCTGTTGATAGGTGCTCATGGAACTTATGTCTGTAATTCATTTCTCCAGAATTTACAATCAAGTGTGTATGTAAAAAGTGCATCAGAGTTTCATTATTTTGAAGAAAATTTTCATTGGTGCAAATTACCTATCTAGTTTATTTTGATTTAATTAATAGCCGATCAATTTCTTCGGGTCTGTTTCCTACTAATAGAATATTTTAGTGTAGCATTTATAGCATTTACAGTTTTTAGTGTAATTATTAGCTTAGCTGAAAGAATATTTCCGGAAATAGAACTGTCATGTAGTTGCTGGAATGTGAACTAAGGTCTCTGCGAAATCTCACAGACTTCATTTCAGGGTTAGTAAATTGTGTGTTGCATCTCCTTGCAAATAACTCTCTTGCGGTTCTTTATTCCAGATGCGAGAAATCTTGGAGCGGAGAAGACAGTGGAAATCGTTATAGAAACTTGACATCTTCATCCTTCCTTCTCTGTGAAATATGCCAGCTCAGTCGAATAACGTACCCGCAAACTTCACTGCTCATCGGATATTGAAATGTCGAACTTGATCCACTGATATGCAGGCGAATCATGTAGTATAGTCTACAAGACTTCCCAAATAAAAGGAAATATAATGTTGGGATATAATGTCCATGCACTGATGATGATGGTTGAAAGTTAATGGTGTCACCAGGGTAATCAATTCCCTCTTGGGTGTAGGCTAGTAAAAAATATTTAATTATAAATGATAAGATTGAATATAACACCCAACATTGTCGAATAGAGGAAATTCTTAATGAATGATTGTTTTAAAAATACCTCATGGGGTGAAACAAAAATAATTTAAACAGTTTTCACAAGCATCGATGAAACTCACGAAGAGGATTGGCCGAAGTTTACGATTCACGTAGCCTACAGAAGGCTCATTATTTAAAATCTGATCCGCCTATCTGGATGTAGCTATTTCACTAAGGCAAATACACAGTGTCCGAATTTGCTACTAATTCATCCGACCATTCATTCTCCATAGCTTGAATGTTCATGTTATCATGAAATATGTTGTACTTTACAGTCGGTCAAATAAAAAAAACGTCGGGCGGTATTTGATTAAGTATCACGAACGAGCATATGCGCATGTACAGGAAGACTTAAGGTTAGGTTCACACCTGCCTCTTGTCTCTCCATGTATTTGCTTGATTATTTAGTCAGTTTTGTTCCAAAACAAACATGTATAGAAGGCTGTGGCTATATGTCTCACATCCGCCATATTCTTGGTTGCAAATTCTTATAATATTAATAATTAATAAATTCGCAAGGAATATGATTATTGAAGGAGCATTTTTTAAAGATTTTATTTTATAATACCGGTATTTGTAGTGCAAAACCAATAACTTACGTTCAACTTCTGCAACCAATCTAGTATCGAAATACGCGGCAAGCCAGATCCACGATTCCTATGAAAACTTCCGGTCGCATTAAGAAATATGGAACCTTCTCGATGCTTCAGAGGCCGAAAAATGCAGGTCCGTTACAGCCCTAACTACACTTTCTTTCAAGCTAGCATTTGTAGGCCTATGTGGCGCGATGACACACAGCAAAATGAATTATGACAATACATTAAGTTGAATATCGTGTGTTGCGCTTTCCGCGTAGTTCATTTTTTCCCTCGTTGTTCATTTTATTCCCTCCTGTCGCATGGCCTCATATGTTCCGAGAATGTCCTGTATTTTATGTTTTTTATAGGAAACTTGTGAACTAATGCGTTAAAACTTTAATTTTAACCGCATACGAGTACCGACGTTTTTTATTTGACCGACTGTACATTGTGTTTCACGTACGAGTTTGCCACGTAGCGGCGGCCACAGCTATAGCTCCCGAGCGATCGGGTGAAATATCTCCGCAAATAAAGTCGCTAACGGTGTAATGATTAAGGTACTTACAATTACAGTTAAAATTTCAGTGGAAATAACCATGTACCTCATCACAAGAGATGCTGGAAATGTCCTCCTCTTGCATCCACAAAACATTTTTTACGAAATATTCTTTCACGCGCATAAGTTCAGCCTCCGAGTTAATTTCTCTTGTGATATTGTTTTTAAGTTCTTCTAATGTATGGGGGTTCGACCTATACATTTTATTTTTAAAGTTCAAGTTCGGGTGAGATATTATCTAGGTAAATGAAAACGCTAGCTACGTAATGAATCAGGTTATCACAATTACAATGAAAATAAGCAAGACATCATCGCAAATAATTTATCCACACAATGCTGGCAAATTCCCAATAGAACCTGACACGTGTCAGCTTGCACTACCGCGGCCTTGGCCTCAATCGGGGTTTGGTAAGCGGTAAATGCAAACAGGATAATAGGCTCACTATTTTTTTTGCTGATAACGTGACAGTATATGCAAAGCGTTATAGAAATAACGTACTTAAACCAATATTTGAAGAACTGACAGATATTGAATGTCGGAGTGTGCATTTCCAGCAAGATTCTGCCACTGTGCATATAGCTAATGAGTCATTAAAGTTCATTCAAGAAATTTTTGAAGATCGATTAATTCGTAGGGGTTTATGGCCAGCACGGTCCCCGGAACTAACAGTATGTGACTATTATTTATGGGGGTACTTGAAAAATAAAGTGTATAGGTCAAACCACCATACATTAGAAGAACTTAAAGACAAAATCACAACTAGACGTTAACTCTATCTTGGAACATGAACTTGCGTGAAAGAAAAATTCCTAAAATGGTGCCAGTGTTATGTGGATGGAAGAGGAGGACATTTCTAACACCTCTTATGATGAGGTACGTTGTTCTTTTCATTGTAATTTTAACTGTAATTATGAGAACCTGAATCGTTACACCGTTAGCGGTTTTATTTGCACAGATATTTCACCCGATCGCTCGGGAGTTAGAGCTGTGGCCGCCGAGACGCAAAAACCCGCATGATTGGTCAACTCCTACCTGAAACATACTGTAGGTAATAATTACACGTGTCTCTATTTTATGTTTAAAACATTATATTTGTTTCCTCCCCGAAGAAGTTTATTTATATGTCCCAGAAAAGGGAGTTAAAGCAGAAGGAAAGAAAGAGAAAGATATAAAGAAAGAAAGAAAGAAAGAAAGAAGGTAGGAGGGAAGGAAAAAACGAAATAAAAGACAAAAAATGAATACACTACTTAATTTCATATATAATATAATGTTAGTATAGATACCATGATTATGAACAACTCGAAATGCAAAGAGAATTGTTAGAATATTGGCAGCGAAGGGCAAATTCATGTTTCAATGTTAAAAAGCAGAACTTTATATTTTTATATCTCCTTACAAAAGATGTACTTCAGTCACATCACATAGTGCTTAAGTTTCTTCTCTCTCTTGATGTTTTTCATACAGAAATGAGCTGAATGTCGCATTTAGAAAACAACGTGACCCGCAAACGTCAGGAAAATGTGAATATGAAAACAGTCCGAACAAAGTATGTCTCTTTGTGAGTCTCTTTTGTGTTGATATCTTGTTGAGATAGCTAACACATTTTCCTGAGTCAATTCATGGTTTGCAGCAAGTATATTATTATTAAGTTAAATTTGTAATGACAAATAGAAGTGACATACTACAGCATTTAACATTTCAAAAATAATATTGTGACCGTGATTATAGTATTGAACTGAAACATAATCTCAAAGTTGGGAAAATTGAAAAAAAAAAACATAACTGCAGCCTCTAAAGTTCGATAACTTGTCATGTTGATCATAGGCCTATGTAGGAAACACAACTATGAAACAAATTAAATAAATAGAAATAGGGCCGCTTTAAAATACCGATACCTTAATGCTCAACACACAACCGAAGGTCGCGGGATCAAACCCGGCAGCAGTCGATGGATTTTTCAGCACGTAAAAATCCTAGGCATGGAGTCCTTAGGGAGGGACTTTTATGCTGGAAGGAGGGGTGACGTGTCGTAGAAGACTAAATTAGAGCTTCTGGACAAAATTTCACGGCCCATTATTGTCAAAGTAATACCTAGATTTCCTGAGAGAAGTTGTGAGGTGATGGGCTTCACCTGTCTCTCTGTCTTCTCAAGGAAAATAAGTGTAACAAAATTAGTCTGGGTATCTCCAATTGGAGGTCCTATGCCCTACCGCGCCTAGGGGCATACCCCACCGTAGGGGTTACACCGTAGATCAGATCAGAATGCTTAACAAACACAATACATTACATTCTGCAAAGATAACTGGAACTATCCCGGGCTACAGATGCATGTATAAAGCACTTATACAGCTCGATGTAGGCCTATAATAGGCAATACAGGTTACCTCCAGCTGGCTAGGGGAAATTCTGATATATTTTTCAGGGTTAAAATCTCAGGACCATCACGCTGTCGTCCGTTTTAAATACGTTACTTCTACTACAAGACCAATTTCATAGTTTCTCTAAAGAGCCTCGCTGGTAAAATTTAAGAGATCTGAAGAAAGTTGGAAAGCCATCTTGGAGATATTTGGGCATTGAAATATATGGTTAGAGAATAGAAGCTGGATCTGTAAATTGATTGAAAGTTCTGGAATCCCTTAACAATTAGGCCTACACATAATGAAGAGTTGCTTGAATTAACCTAATTAGCCTATGCTTAAAATCAATTGTTTATACTGTATGCTCTTCTAACTCTAATTTCTTTAGGAAATTCTAAGTTGTACGAATATACATATATATATATATATAATATATAAATTAATTGATATTAATAACTTATCTGAAACAATTGTTTATCTTAGTCATGTCTTCTTATTTCATAATTGAACAAAATCACTACAGGAAATTAATCTTATTGTGCGCATTGTTATTCCGTTGTCCATGTCTACTTTTACTATGATGAATACATTATATCTTACCTCTTTACGATATTGCTATTTACATTGTAGTCTATCTGTTTCTGTCTTAATTGTAATTGTCTGTCATTTAATTTGATGTACAAGGGTAAACCAATAAGTATCCGCACATTTTATTGAATCTTTTATAGGTTGACTGTATCGCTTTGTGCTCGCGCAGTCGACATGTTGTTCATTTATCTCCGCTTGTGGAATGTTTGACCGTTATGACTCCACTGGGTGGTGCGCTGTTACACATTAAAAAAAACTGGACCGCTCAGAGTTTGCACCAACGAAGAACAGCTTGCAGTGATCCGAAGGTGAAGCTTTTTTGAAACGAATAGTCACTGGAGACAAGACGTGGATCCATCACTTTGAGCCCGAAAGCAAATTACAGAGCATGGCATGGAAACACAGTGAATCTCCAGTAAAAAGAAATTCAAGAGTCAACCCTCCGCAGGAAAAATTATGCTTACACTTTTCTGAAACTCTCAAGGGCCAATACTACAACATTACTTGGAGAAAAGCCCAACAATAAATACGATGCCTTAAGGGACCGGTCGGTTCACCACACACCCAGAACTGAAGGAAGCGGTACATAGCCTACGTGGCTTGCTGCTCAGTCCAAAAAAAAAAGCTTTTTTTCTGAGGGCATCAGGAAGATCGCGCAACGATGTATCAAGTGCATTGAGAAGCAAGGGAACTATGTTAAAAAGAGGCAATAAAAAGTTTTGTATTGTTGTTGGAATAAATTAAAAAAAGAAGAGTTCGGATGCTTATTGACTTACCCTCGTAATTGATTATTTATTTATTTATTTATTTAATTATTTAACCTAATGGAGTTAAGGCCATAACGCTTTCTCTACCACTCAGCCAGGGCAAAAACATGAAATACATAATAATAAAAAATAACCTATTTTGTATGGCTGAATCCCTAAATAATTCAATTTAGTTTCACTCCTGATTGAGTGTGATGGAAGGCCTTAAGGCTTCAAATCAGTCAGATTAAAAGCCTAATAATAATATAATAATAATCAATTGTTTGTGTGCTCTTCTAAAGCTAATTTCTATAGTAAATTCTAACTTGTACAAATATAGGCTATATTATATATTATATAATATATTTTTAAAATTGATATTATATGTCTAAAATAATTGTTTATTTTGGTCATGTCTTCTTATCGCATAAGTATAATAATGATAATAATGATAATAATGATAATATATAATATATATTATTAATATTAAAGCAAAAATAGTTTGCATCATCTATTAAATAAATGAAATTGAAATGATTATAAATCCATCTTCCATTCATATTTTTTCCTGCATAACTGTTTACTAGATAAACAATTTGCATATGCTTTGCTGTAGAAAGTTGACTGTATAGTCATCGAGTCATAGGCCTATATCTTCCCACCTCATATATGCTTATGTCATCAAAAGAGCTTAATGCTGTTCTGCTGAAAAAAATAGTTTCGTAGAACAAGACAATGTTGGACTAAAATCTAATTCTACTTTGCGGAAAACCTCTGAATGTTGGACGTTTCATACCAAAGCCAGCAGAGATTTACAAAATGTAATATTGAAGCTTACTCACCGGAGTACCATTAGAGGGCAGAGGCAGATGGCGAACATGGTTACCATGGAGATGAGATATTTCTGGTTCCTCTTTTCTTTGCTCACATCCAGCTCAGCCTCGTACAAATCATAGTTTGCTGATCTATCTCCATGCGTGCGGAAGGAGAACTGACTGCTGCCATATTCCTGCTGACTCCCTCTGTAAACATAACAGAAATACCCTGAATTTATGATTTTTCTGTAATTAGAAGGAAATGGTTATCTATCACATGACCATAACAGAACACTTTAGGGTTGGAGTAAAAGAATAAAGGTCCGCCGTCGCTGACTACAGATCCGTCGGCCCGGTTCGATTCCCGGTACCTCCTCGTATTTTTCTGAGGTAGGGAGGTCTGGTAGGGGTGCACTCAGCCTCGTGATTCAAAATTGAGGAGCTACTTGATAGAGAAGTAGCGGCTCCGGTCAAGAAAACCACCATTAACGGCCGTGGGTGTCGGCATGCTGACCACATGCCCCCCAATCCTGCCATCTGCCTACGGGAGATGACGCAGCGGTCGGGTGGTAGGCCAAGTCCCTCCAGGGATGTAGCGCCGCGGAGTTTAGTTTTAGTTTAGTAAAAGAATAAAGAGAGACAATTAACACTTTCATATTTTCTGTCCCAAAATGTATGTACGATACACATCTAGTAGTAAGCACCGAGCTTAGAATTTTATACCCTCTTGGTCACATTTAATGTATTTAGATATTTTGGAGAATGCGAATAGGTATCATCACATGTTACATTAAGATCCAGAAATCATCTCAGTTTAGTATTTTACTGCGATTAACGGACGGAGATTTTCCAACGCGTTATACATACACAACCCAACTGGTAGAGCGGAAGAGTTGGCCAAATGGCCTTAGCTCTGCCAGAATAAATAAACAGAATAATAATAATAATAATAATAATAATAACCCATTAGGATTAAGAAAATACAAAACAACGTACTGTTTTGTTTACCCAAAAACCGCTAGACTTGGAGGGAGGACTTAGAACTTTGTCCTTTGTCCTTTTCCTAAGTACTTAAATATTCTCATAAGAGATAGGCTGATAAATCATTTCATATTTTCATTATGTATCATGTATCATATTATGTAGACCTATCACTTATAATATGTATATGAGTAACTGTGTTTAGGTGCAAATGATGTAAAGTCCTCGTAAAATAAAATTTATTTTAGAATTTTTCTTACATAAAATATTTAACTTCATTTATTTTAAACAAAAATTTCAGACGTTTTCATAATGCTTGAACTGAATGGAGTAAACTACGGACGCTTATTTTTTAATAACCTAAGTTGCATTTTAAGTCCCATAAGACCTAGTTCTTAAGTTGTTCACTCTGCAATCCCGTAATTACATGCAAGACGTGACTTCGGGATCCATCCATCCATTACTGAAATTGAACTACCTTATTCCGTAAATATGGTGAGGATATTCCCTCGATAATGTAACATATGAGACTGCGACCCACGAGTTTACGAAGATTTGGTCGTATCTTAAAATTGTTAAACTCATTAGCTTCTAAGAGATTATAGAGAAAGAGAGATTGAATTTCAGAGATCTGATTTACACAGAAGAGTATCATGAATGCACACCTAAATGGAAATACATTGAATGATTAGGACGAAACTCACCATGCGGGTTCTTTTGGGTTAGGGAACTCAAATCTTAGTTCTTCCCCCCCCCCCGGACGGCGCACTTTGTTCGTGAAATGCACCTTTTTTTAAATTATGAATGAATAAAATTCTTTATGCATAATTTGGGTAAGGTTCATGAATCTATGGTTCATTTTAATCGTTTCATTTCGAATTTGTATGTCCATATGGCAGCATAAGGTTCGTCTTGTCGTTTATTTATGTTTTTAACGTTCAACAATATAATTAAGAATAAAATTATGTAATTCCTGCAATTTATATAAAAACGATGTCAGTGTTAACAACTATGTTTTAATTATTTTTCTGTTAAATAAGTGATTTAAAAAAAACATCTAGCAGTTGAGTACATAATCGCGGGCGAAGCCACGGGCACCTGCTAGTAATTGAATATTAAATTACTCAAAGATATTTAATTGTTTAATTTGGAATGAAACTCGGTATTTCACTTCTGTTTACCATAGAGGTTATATATTTAGAGGTGTCCCTTGTGCTTCGGCTTTCTTTATAGATATTGATCCTGTTTTTGTAATTCTGTTTATACGTAGACTGTTAGAATTTGCATTCACGAGAGCAATTTTTTTAGACCTTATACTGCTCAGATGTCCAGTAGCTTGAATGAGTTTATTACCAGAATATTGAAGGCAGACTCACAAATAAGCAACCACCTCTTCAAAATCGAAAACAGACTTGCTCCTATCTGAGCAGTGTCAGGTCTAAACAATCTTACTGTAGATCAATATTGTTCCACCAAGTTTTAAGCAGAGTGGGATAAATCCCAACCAAAGCATTTAATATGTAATTAAGCTTAGGGTTAAAAATGCTATAACATGTTTAAATTTGCTACAAATAATTGATAACAGAAACCCCAGATATTCACGTTTTTTGTAGTAAATCCATTCAAATATTTTGGTTGTTTTCTGTAGTAATTTTTTTTTCAACTGAGAGATGTTTCTCGAACTTACTGAACCAGAATATGGAATTTGATATTTGAGAATTTAGATACCCTCTATCCTAAATATCAGAAAGCTATTAAAGGATGACGAAAAAAGATAAAAGCAATTCTCTCTGTGTGAACGGAGTATCCGAAATGCGAAATTAAACTCTCGATGTGACATATTACGAAGAACTTTCTGTTTTATATCCCTCCACTAATTCTTGATATAAAAGCCCTCAAAACTCGTTTTACTGTCACATTATAACCTGTCATAAATATGCTTTCATATTACACGCTGTATGGTCGACGTAATAATTTTACTGTACTTCTTCTTTCTGTTCCATGTCACATTTTACATGTTCAAAGCGCTTTGAAAATGTGACAGGTATTGAAAGCCAGGGAGGGTTGGTGTGAGGAAAATAATTACAAACATCATAAATATAGAAGCCTTTGCGTACGTGTTGACATTCATGCATTCAATGTGATATACTATGTATATTATGTCTCAAAATACGACAAAAATTTATAGGTAATATGCTTTATGAGATATGCAGAGTACATATACAGTATGTGTGATATAATTTTAATAAAATCACACTCTGGAAAACTGGTATGAGCGAAATATGCAATATTGTAGCACGAAGATCTTCTTTCAGTAACTGAATATATATTATCCTGATCCATCATATCTGTCCTTGTTGAAAAAAATTTTGGTTTATGTAATAGTAACATTATAGGGTATATCACAATACTGGCTACGATTTTCCAAATTTGCTTCCAGAGTTTTACATTGCTATATTTACGATAGATTAGCTCCTAGAGTACAACCTTTGGAAGTTAAAATTAATGTAAATACGCTAACACAGGCATGGTAATTGTAAAAAAGTGGTTTGATTCAAACCGTCTCTCACTAAACGTAGAAAAGTTAACATTGGTTCCTTTCTCAGTAACAACTATTGGTCAGATAAAACGGAAGAATTGTACAAATTCAAATTTAGTAATACACAATTGTAATTTTGATGTAACAAATTGTTCATGCTTCCAACTGAAAGAGGCTGCCGTTGTGAAATATTTGGGTATTTTTATAGATCAACATCTTAAATGGTGTCACCATGTTAATTACATCTGTAACAGACTACGCAGAACAATTTACAAATTTGTCATTTTACGTCACTGTATGCCCATTACTGTTCTTCGTTCCGTTTATCTAGCCCTTTTCCAGTCCATTATGCAATATGGCATTCTCGCCTGGGGAGGATTAGCGAAAACTACTCTTGAACCTCTTTTCCTTTTACAAAAAAGAATAATAAAAATCTGTCTAAGAAAACACATTGATTACCCAACTAATCTAATATTTTCGGAATTTAATGTTTTTAAGTTTGACCAACTCTACAAATTTTCTTTATTAAAATATTTTCACAAACATCGTGCAAAATACACATCCGGTGATCATGCATACAGCACTAGAAGAAATAATAATCTACCAGGTACTTCTATCAGAACCCAAATGTCTCACATCGGCAGGATTAAACCATAGCATTAATTTTGGTCCCCGCTTCTATAACTCTATGATCAGTAGATACCCCGATCTCGCAGTTTACCCCAATTTTAAATTTAATAAGTATGTAAAACCTTATTTGTAACTTTATTAGCTTTAAGTCATTTATTTTTATTATTATTTATTGTATGTATTTGTGTTTAATATTTTTGTCTCCTTTTTATAAATTTTTATTTTCTTTTTCTAGCCCTGTTTTACATTTTTCACCTTTTTTATAAGTGTGTCATTCTTTCTCATTTTGTTTTTTTGTTTCTCCTCTTTCTCCACTCTGATGTTCTGAATCTACACCCGAGCACGAGCAGTCTGCTCATTCGGGGGTATTTCTAAATAAATATTTGGTTATTTTCTTTCTTCAAAAGTATTGTACTTTAATTTTGAAATTTGTAAATGTTTTTTGTTTATTTGTGTATTTTTGTATTTGTATTTGTACATAAGTTTGTAAATGTAATTTAAATAAATAAAAAAATAATTAAATAAATTAATAATTAAAAATGTAGGTCCATTACATTGCTCCCATCTGAACATCCGTGGCGCTACATCCCTGAAGGAATTAGGCCTGCCACCCGACCGCTGCATCATCTACCAAAGGCAGATGGCAGGATTGGGGGTCATGTGGTAAGCATGCTGGCACCCACGGCCGTTATTGGTGGTTTCCATGACCGGAGCCGCTACTTCTCTATCAAGTAGCTCCTCAATTTGAATCACAAGGCTGATTGTACCCCGTTCCAGACCTCCCTACCTCAGAGATCGGGGATCGGGTACGGGGTACCGGGGATCGAACCCAGGCCGACGGATCTGTAGTCAGCGACGCTAACCACAAGACCACGCCGGCGGTCCATCTGAACACACTTAGGTATAATTTAAGATATTTCTGCCAAGGTACACTGTTTTTGCCATTCTTTTTTTTCTGTCGTTTTACTAAAACTTTAATATTAAAATGGCCCAACTGTATAATATTAGGTAGTGAATTCCATGGTTTGGAAATTGAAACTAGTTAAATGTGCATTGGTTAAAAACACAATTTCGATTCGGTGCAAGCCAGTTCGTGTGTATTTATTCTGGTCTGATTTTAGCTTATATTAATTAGGTTAATTATTTATCATAAGCATTATTGATGGCATTGGTTAGTATGTGGTGACACATTCGATAATAGATTCCTTTAGTATGCTGTGATGTAACAGTTCCCATAATGATGACCTCTGATATTAAACAACACAAATAAGAAAGTAATGGTTATGTTTATATTTCTAATGCATTTTATTCATGAAATTTTCTTAATAAATTCCCCTCAAGATAAGGAGTTTCATCAGATATATTATCTAGGGCTTCGCATTCACGAATCATCAATGGACTCGTAATCCCTCGTGAGATTACTTGTGAAAATGCCGATATTTACTCTAGGCCTAAGTCTTCTGTGGGCAGTTAGAACAATATTTGACTAAGATATCAACATAAAAATAAGAAGAGATGGAAATTACGGTTGTAATAATTAAATTCACTCATAACACAAAAAGTACAAAAATATAAAAAATACGTCATATAAAAGGTAAGAAAGACTAGCTGCTACAAAATTAGGTTGTGCCACATTATTCACATACAGTTCGCAGTTTTTGCGCTTCATTTTCGACTCGATATAGCATGGCATACTTGCTATCTCAATAGTCAGGGAAGTAGATAACCAAAGTGCTACGAAAGCTATAAAGTATAAATTATGGATCTTACCGGTCAAGTTAATACATTTAATGAATTACAGGCTTCTAATAAATTGGAGTAGACTACAGGCAGTAGAAACTTGCATTCTTTTTTACAACATGTAAATGACAAATATTTATAAAATTAATAAAGGCATGCGGTATAACCGGGACAGTCCCGGTTTTCAGACAAAATCCCGGTGTCCCGGCCGGTTTACTTCACGTCCCGGTAAAAATTAAATTTGATTTTCTAGATGACCAAATGAGTCTAAAAAAATGTCCTAGCCAATGAAAAGTACATGTAAATATTGTTCAAATTTTTATTCCTTATTCAAAATGTTTCTTCTTACTTAAGTAACTTTTATTATTACCCCTGGTATAGGTTCCTAATCAGTAACCATTTATTCATAGCCTTGAGAATAAACTACCCTCTAAAACACTCTAAAAATCCGCCAAGGGTGTGTACCCTTGAATACCCGCGACCTTGGGGGCCATTCCTGTGTCCCGGTTGAACATTTCAGAAATCTGGCAAGCCTAAATATACATGATGTATACAAGGATATTTACAATAAATTAAAAGCTGTAACAGTGTGAATGTCGACATGAGGTAAGAACCTACTTTAGACATAACTACTGCTGTAACAATTTTAACTGCAATTTTTATCACCTGAGGCCCAGTGTTATGTTGATCACATAATGGAATAATAGCCACTACATCAAATTGTTGCTTGGTTTGTAGAGTTGTAGTGGAATGGTAAACAAACTGCTTGTATATTACAATTTAGACTGTAACAAGTGTCGTCCGTTCTCATAATTGCTTAATTCAGTTATGATGGCTGATGTTAGTAATACGATAGACCTACTGGTTATTCAATGAAAATAACCAAGAACTTCGTTTGCACGGAAGGTTACTTCTAACTGATATTTTGAAATAAACAATGTATAACGCACTATAATACAATGAAGTTTGTTAGATTGCGATTAAAACGAGCAATGACCAAATGAGTGGTTCCTAAATATTGTTATACAGCCCTTTAATGCTGAATGAACAATGGTCTCCAGCAAACTCTTTATAGACCAAACTTCCTGTTAAAGTCAACCAGGAAAAGAGGAATAATTCCACGGGTTCCTATCATTAATCCGGTGGCTTCGATGGACTAGAGGCGGTATTTATCTTTGAAGAATTATGTGTTGGTTCATAAATAAGCCTCTACAGTGTCCAAGTCTTCTGGCTGATTTTCATGGTCCTCGAATCTTAATATGGGATCTACGATGAGTCCTTGGGAATGTTTTGGCTTGAAAACAATAATGTCTACTAGGCAATTTCTTCCATCAGAACAAAGTCCGTGTACTTCTTCGTACACTCTGAACCCCTTATCCCGTAAGGCAGTGGTTCCCAAACTATGGGTCGCGACCCACTGGTGAGTCGCGGGAGCAATTTCGGTGGGTCGCGAAAATGTACTAGAATAGTTGAACAATGTTCTTTATTGAAATAACCTTCACCATTTTTATTTCAACTGTTTTTTCTCAGCAGGGCATTTGAACACAATAAAACTATTGGCATATGGAAAACATGTGCTGTATTTTATGTAGCCTATATTGGTTAAAGCCATATAGTAGTGGGTCGCGAAAAAAAAATTTCTAGGTGAAGGTGGGTCCCAGGACAAAAAAGTTAGGGAACCGCTGCCGTAAGGCATTGGCTAATAAGTTCTGATATCTTTATACATGTTTATTGCTTTATTGTTTACATATGGCTCTCCTAAATATTATTTAAGTTTCGTTAAAATTTATATTTTGACAACTTACACCGGTTTTGATTTCTGCATACATTAGGTCTAATAAAGGAAAAAATATACCTAAAGGAAGGATAATGGCATGATCATGTATCAGTTTTCCGAGTAAAAGTTGCTACAGGGAAGAGAAAACGCCCTATTTCATAGTAGTAAGTGCCACATGGTGGAAAGTTATCTCTATTTATTTTTCACTCTCATCCTTTTAAGCCTCTATTCATAGAAGGAAAGAAATCTAAACATGAACTCGGAACTGACGGATAATGTTTTCTTCCGTTTAAATCCACTCCGCCTTTAAAAGAGGATTTCAAAATAACTTGCTTTCTCTCCTGAAAGCTGGATGCATTGTAATGGCAGTGCACTCACAAAGGATCAGCAAGATGAGTGTTCCTTTGAATGGAATTCATCTGAAAATCAATTGCGGAAGAGTATGTCTCTGCGTTTCTTCATCCCCTTACCAATAAATTCGTCTTGCTTTCGCCGGAAGGAAATATAAAAATTATATGGGGAATTGTTTGTCACGACCTCTGCTGGATGATTTGAACTGGATGTGTAGGAATTGAATTGCCAGGTGATCTGCAGATAACCAATAGAGCTTTTCGACTTATCGTAACAAGTGTTATACACGTCATCATTGTCCATACTGTAATAGGAATACTTAACACGTTTGCTTAGGCCCCCCACAAAGAGGCGATCGAGGTGGGTTTTTGGTACCAGGGACCAGCCCTCAAGGGGCCCGGCCATAAATACACATATACACACATATAAAATATACATATCACTATTCTGCATACATTTATGAATCCATTACTGTAATCAATTTCAGAAGCCAGTTTGTGGTCGTTAGTTAAACGACAAAAAGAGTTAAGGCGTTCTTGTCCTGAGGTAGACCTCTGCCTACTTTTAAGTTGATTTCCCAGCTTACTAAAAGCTCTGAAACAATTACAGAGTATAGCCTATGCAGAGCAATACAAGCAGTCATAAAAAGTGTTTGCAAGTTTTCCAGTGTAAATTTAATTTAAATGCACCCTTGGAGGAATTTCCTTGTCCTTATAACATAAAATACATATAATTACATATTTTATTACATAACATTTGAAACAAATTATTTTTCTTTAATAAAAGCTAGGAAAATTAATTTAGGTTAGAAAAATGAGCAATAATTTATAGCTAACAATGCCTTAAGTATAGCCTAGGTCATAACAAATAATACTCAATATACAGTAGTTTCTTATGAACTGTAAATTGTACAGACTGTTATAGTTTATTTTCTACATAATACGATTATGTGCACAGTTTGTATTTTCAGTAAAATACTCATAGCAGTAGGCCTACGAAGAGGATTAACTATGAAAGAACTATTAGGAGAATATTTCTAGTTAAAGCTAGAATAAGTTAAATCCCAGCCATGCTATTTTTGTTCTAAAATAAGCAATTTTTACTGTTTTTTTGTTCTTTGTTTTTTGTTTTTTTGTTTTTGTTTTGTCTGGAAGGGAGTCCGCTATTGTATTTGGTACCTGGGCCCAGAATGAACGTGGATGCCTGCGTGTGGTGAGCAGACGTCATATAATTGCGCGTGCAGAGGTTAATGTTATAAGCCAACTAAACAAATAGTAGACCTTTAAGCCTATATTTAAATTTGTTTCCAGATAGATCTGCAGTAGACTAATTCTGTATTATTACTCTACAGCGAAGAGATCCGAGATAGGCTTCTTGGATGAAATAACTTTTACGTCACTGAATCTTGTCATGAATTGCATATTGGCTTCGTCACCATGCATTGTGAATTCTAGGTGTGAGATTTTTTTATTGTGCAGGACCTATGCAAATTTTAAACAATTTGTTTACAGGTAAACTGAGTATGATATTTTTCTAAATCTTTCTTATACGTCCTAATCACTATTGCACGGACCAACTCAACGGAGGTGATGGGCCACCTGTATTATTAAGTCACTCATTATCTATTGGGTCCTATAAGTCTGAAGGCTTGTCTCATGCTTGTTATACGAGGCTCATCCAGAAAGTAAGCTCCGATCGCCGATAAAGAAAACAAAAACATTAAATGGTATGAAATATTTATTGCAATATTTACAGAGATTCATTGGCTACTTCTCTACATAGCCGGCACCGTTATCGAGGCATTTATCTCAGCGGTGTACCAACAATTGTATGCCCGTGTCATAGGACTCTGCCGACAACGGTAAGCAGAGAAAGGTGATGAGTAGGGGGCGGATTTCTATGACATGTCATATTTTTCCCCTTTGCATTATTTCAGGTTTCCGACTAATTTAAACCAGATTCCAAGCATCCTGGTGAAAATGGAACGGCTTTTATTGTGCATATAACTGCATATTTAGGAAATTTTCAACTACTGTAGCATATTTTGTATGAATATGCATATTTAGGTCATATTTTTGGCATATTTGTGTGCATATTAAAACATTTTGTAGTTTCATATCATAATATCATGTTTTGTAAATTTTGCATTGTGAACGCAAGCTATAGGTTTTACTAGTATTTTTCTAAGTGTCCAGTTAGTCTTTATATTCAAACGCTCCGCTAAATCTATTCCCGCTTAGTCAGCTAATATAGCGCAGTGATACAAGTGATTGCCGCCTGATCTTGGCACTATTTCCAGCAGGTGCTCACTTGTAAGACGCCTCGTGATATTAAACGGCGTCACCGCCAAGTCAGTTAGAAGCCTGCGTCCACACAAGACAGTCTGTGTTGGATCGCTCTGCATTTCCGCGCCAGTTGCAAGACAATAGCATAATCGGTTATTGTTCTTAAACCGCGAATAAATACATAATACTTACAGATACAAGTATTATCGTGTGCGAGTACTTAAATTACACTATTTACAGTAATTTCATTAATCTCGGCTTCATAGATCAGTCGTGAAGTTCGTCTATAGTTGAGTGCATTGTGCAATCCCACGAGGTCACAGTGAATCGGCTATTTTGTGTATTATTCTCCAGATATCAGTGTTAAATCATCTTGAAAGGAACACAGCAATCCTCACGAGCATTTTGATATATAATTCATTGCTGGCATAAATTCCTTACATTTATCGCCACGTGACCAGCTTACCGCCAAAACGCATTCCATTGTTCAGTGCAAGTGTATCAATATCTCATTTCAGTTTATTTATTATCCTATTTCAATTTATTCTTCATTTCATTACATTTATTTTCACCTATATCGTGTGAGATCACAGATTGTATATTTTTCGCGACAAGTGAAAATCGCTTTTCATTTGCTCCTCTCGGTCTGGATATATGCCGTTTTTATATTCATATGGTCCTTATACCGGTGCCGGATGTAATTTGGACAAATCCTGAACTCTCATAAATATACGGTTTCTTCTCGGTATTGTTCTACCATCGGTACGGATTTCAGAATCTAAACGTTTCCTCGGGTCCGCCCTATAGATCACATAGCAACCGCGTATCGGACGGCTTCAGAATTCTAGCTACTCCGAATTCATGGTCCAGTGTTGTCATCAAGTTGGCAGTGCCCAAGCCACTCCAAGTCAGCAGTAGTACTACAAGGCTCCAGTCCTTCAAGTTCAGAGAAGGCTGCAGTGTGCAGTGAGTTAAGCTATCATCCAGCAGCGGTGACTAGTGCAGCATAATAACAACAGAGCAGTAAACAAAATTCTTCAGCAGCGAAGTATCACAGCATTCAGCATCCACAAGTATTTCATTCTACATCCGAAATGGAACAAGTTTTGAAATCACTTACTAAGAAACGAGATTTTATCAGAAGAAAATTCACGTACATACAGAAATACTGTGACAGCATTACAGAAGAAGTTGATGTATTTCGACTGAAAGTTGAGTATGACACTCTCAATGAACTGTGGCAAAACTACGAAGCTATACAAACTCAAATTGAATCTCTCATCGAGGCTGAAGGTGAACTAGATATTCACGACGAAGATGTGAGTAACAATTACAAAGTGTTAAAAGCTAAAATTAGTGACTTATACATCAACATGAACAGCCAGTTCGTAGTGCAAGTCCAGTGAACAGTGAACAATCACAACGCAGTGGTACATCACATCACACCTCGCATTCCTGCAATGCACAGAGCAGAGTTATACCATTACCTACATTAGAATTACCCATCTTCGATGGAGATGTGACAAAATTCAAACATTTTCATGATACGTTTACTAGCCTTATTGTGAATAATGAATCTCTAGATCCAATTCAGAAATTCCATTATCTTATAGCGGCTCTTAAAGATCAAGCGCAAGTGCTAATTGAAAATCTACCTATTACCAGTGACAATTTCCCAGTAGACTGGAAATTGATTTGTGATCGCTACAATAACACAAGGTTAATAGCTACATCACATGTGCAGCAATTGTTATCATTACCAGCAATGGAAACAGAGAGTGTAACAGAACTAAGGAACCTTCTGAACAGTTTTCAGAGCAACCTACACGCAGTAGAAGCTCTATCTCTAGAAGTTCCGCTACAAGAAGTTCTCCTAACGCAGCTTCTGTTAAACAGCCTAACAGACAGCACTCGCAAAGAATTTGAGAGTAAAATCGACTTGCAGCATTTTACGTCTCTTCAAGAGCTCATACAGTTCCTAGAATCTAAAGCACATACATTAGAGATTTTAGCAACTTCTAGCAACATGTCCAGCCCATCACCTACAAGAAAGGTTGAGCTGCGAACACCACAACACACTGTCCATGAGTCGCGACAGTCGTATGAAGGTACAACCAGAGTATCTTGTACCTATTGTCAACAAAATCACAAGCTTTACCATTGTGATGAATTTCGACAAATTCCAGTCAACGAGCGTTGGAATTTCGTCAAGTCACAGCACCTGTGTGTAAATTGTTTCTCATCGAACCATCAAGTACACCAGTGCAAATTAGAATCCTTTTGTAATTGTAGGGAATCAGTTCATAGTCAACTCTTGCATAGTGACATGAATAGGGTTTCTTCCCCGAATGATTTTCACTCTACGACAGAAGATGAAATGCCACAAATGCATTCTTTTGTGGTAATGAGCAAATCTACACAACAGCAAGTTTGTCCTCTGTGTAAACTGAAACACGCTTTACACAAATGCAACAAATTTCGCAAATTAACAGTGCAGCAGCGATGGAGTTGTGTACGATCCAAGAAGCTGTGCTTCAATTGTTTCTCTTCTGAACACAAGGTACAAATGTGTTCTCTGCATTCTTATTGTAAGTGTAACTCCACTCACAGTAAGCTATTACTCTTTACAAATAAACAAGCTCAGTCTAAAGCATACGCTTTTACATGCTTTGAAATCAGTCAAAGTAAACAGAATACTTCACACTTCAGCAACTTGAATCCAGTTAAAGTTCGCAATAACTCAAGCAAGGCATCTCTTCACACGCAGAGCCAACGCTTCGAGAGAAATAGACCAAGTGCAGCGGTCAAACCTTTTCGCAACAACTACGTCTCCTCAAGAATAGGAACGAACATTTGCATACATCCCTTCACAATGAATCTTTCAACAAGCAAGAAAGGTTTAGAACAAGTGACAGTGGAAATTCAAAGTGTAAAATAGATCCTTTCTACAGAGCATTAACTTCTCGAAACAACACCCAGCAGTGTCTGTCTTCATCTCGAAACAACACCCAGCAGTGTCTGTCTTCATTAAGTTAGTGAAAGGCTAGTTATATACATCACATGAATATCATACAAGTGACCAGTCAGAGAACGACTATGTTGTCAAGAAATCTTACAAAGTAGTCAACACATTACATTGTAATGTATGTAAGATAGAAACTAGCAAATTGTTTTTCTGCATATCACATTCAATGTTTAAAACGGTCTTTCTCCAGGATGTCATAATCCAGTGTTAGTAACCTAATATCATCAGCTGTGCCCTGAATGACAGACAGAAATCATCATGCATTTCTCTAATAAGATTCTACAGCTTAGCATCTCTTCAAATTGTGTTTCAACAAGCAACCTGATCATCTTCACTACACATGTTATTTCTCCAGCTCTTACGTACAAGTCGAAGTCTTCACATATGGATACAACATCAGCTGTTTGGAGTCCAGTCATCATTCACCTAGACCTTCACAGCCTTACGTGTGTTGCCAGTCTAGTAGTGTAGAGTCAGTGTTTATCAGTGTTACATGCAAAAGTGTATTTCAGTCATTATAGCTTGCATTCCAGTTATTTTCTTTATTTGAAGTAATACTTCAAGGCGCGGAGTATGTCAACGCAAGCTATAGGTTTTACTAGCATTTTTCTAAGTGTCCAGTTAGTCTTTATATTCAAACGCTCCGCTAAATCTATTCCCGCTTAGTCAGCTAATATAGCGCAGTGATACAAGTGATTGCCGCCTGATCTTGGCACTATTTCCAGCAGGTGCTCACTTGTAAGACGCCTCGTGATATTAAACGGCGTCACCGCCAAGTCAGTTAGAAGCCTGCGTCCACACAAGACAGTCTGTGTTGGATCGCTCTGCATTTCCGCGCCAGTTGCAAGACAATAGCATAATCGTTTATTGTTCTTAAACCGCGAATAAATACATAATACTTACAGATACAAGTATTATCGTGTGCGAGTACTTAAATTACACTATTTACAGAAATTTCATTAATCTCGGCTTCATAGATCAGTCGTGAAGTTCGTCTATAGTTGAGTGCATTGTGCAATCCCACGAGGTCACAGTGAATCGGCTATTTTGTGTATTATTCTCCAGATATCAGTGTTAAATCATCTTAAAAGGAACACAGCAATCCTTACGAGCATTTTGATATATAAATCATTGCTGGCATAAATTCCTTACATTTATCGCCACGTGACCAGCTTACCGCCAAAACGCATTCCATTGTTCAGTGCAAGTGTATCAATATCAGATTTCAGTTTATTTGTTATATCTTTTATCATTTATTAATCAGTGCATTATTTAGCCTATATTGTGAGAATAAAGTTCCATCGTTTATTACATGTATAAGGTTTGTTCCAATGTTACATTCCGAGGATCACTGAATCCAGCATCCTGCGATATAAGTCCACTTATCTCTACACCTTTTATTATTGTTTTAAAGCAATAATTGGTCCTCGGCTATCAGAGATTCTTTCTAACATCCCTACCCCTCATTTCCCTCTACGGCAGGGTCATATGCCGTTCTTGTACCCAACATGCATTATAATGTTACTTTTTGAATAATTAACACTATTTTTAATAAAATGTATTGTAATGAAACTTAAAAAAAATATACACAATATGTAAGTGGTAAAGACATATTTTAAATGTTATTGGTCATATTTTAATGTTTTTTAGGTCATAGCCTATATCCTATTTTTTAGGTCACAGAAATCCGCCCCCTAGTGATGAGTTTCTCGACAATGTTGTCACTGGAGATAAAACATGTGTGTCGCATGCCACACCAGAAACAAAAGAACAATCCATGGTGGCATAGATCAAATTCAAGCAGACAATTTCTGTCAGAAAAATCTGGGATCGACATGGTGTCCTCCTGTGCGAATTTTTACTGCGCGGGGAGACCGTAAATGCTGATCAGTATTGTCAAACATTGAAAATCTGAGGAACAAGGGACGTGGAATGCTGAATGCAGTGATTTCATGGCTCCAGACGTTGGCGGCAGAGACCTATGACATGGGCATACAAATGATGGTGCAGCGTTGCGATTAATGCCTCAATAACGGTAGCGACTATGTAGAGAAGTAGCCAGTGAAACTGTAAATAGTACAGTAAATATTTACTGCTTATTGATGTTTTTGTTTTCTTTTTCGGCGATAGGAAATTACTTTCTGGATGACCCTCGTACTAAAACCTTAATTATGTTTTATGTCATTACACGAATGAATAATTTTGAATCCAATCATGAATAATGTTACGTTAAATAATCGTGTAATTAATTATTATTAATTGCATATTGATGTATGATATTATATTGATTTATTTCCTATTCTACAGTAGTATTTCTTATCTTTCATTTGATGTACTTTTATTTTTGTATTGTTTGTGTAATGAACGTATTTAATTATTATAACCCTAATTTCCTTCTCTTGTTATTTTTAAGTTATCTTAGTGATATCGCCTTCAAATCTTGTTGCAACGGCCCAAAGAAGACTTAGTAAATGAAAGTAATCAATAACTCTGAGAAGAAAGAAACGTATTCTGTTAGTGTGATTCTTACACTATTTACTACTCCATTTTTACGTGAAGCCCCAGTATTAAAATTTTCTCGAACTGGTCGTTCTTAAATAATAATAATAATTATAATTATAAACGTATTATAATATGTGAAATCATATGCGTCAGCGTAATTCCACTGTTAAAAAAATGCAGAGCGAACTACTTTGCGTCAGGCAGAGAATATTATATTACCCAACTCTAATGTATTGATTCTTTACACTTCTGAGGAATTAATAATAACTTATTATATATTCTATCGGTTCTGATTCTTGAATTATTCAGTGTAAATCACTTTGGCTGTAACCCTTAAGAATATGCAGGGGCTAGTTCCATAAGGGCGTAAGGCACATCTTTAATTTTGAGCTTTTAACCTTTATGCCTTCTCCTCATATCTCTTAAATACTCAGTGAACAATTTGTACTTGTGCCTTAAACCTCTGCTCAGTCATAAGAAAAAGACCCGTGTTTGTGAGTGGTAACATTGTTTAAAAACATCAAGATTTCTCAAAACAATGCTCTTGTGCCTTACGCCCTTATGGAACATTATATAACTATTACATAGATAACTAATTCCGATATAATCACTGGTTTTTAAGAGGACTTTGTTCTAAAGACATCCATGTACAATCAATTGAGAAACTAACCTGAAATCCTGGCAGGAAGAATCGGTCCTGGAGCGACCTTCTCGAGATCTGGCTTCATACATCATGACAGCGAGTGGGCCCTCTTGTACCTTCAATTCTCGGGACACTCGTACGTACAGATAAGAGATCACAGTGAGGGGTAAAACATACCTGAAACACAAAATGAGACGTAAGTTACTAATATTATTAATACAACTTTTATTTCGTGCCACTTTGCTTACTATTTTCAATCAGGATTCTGAAAATGCTTAGTAACTTAACTACGATTAATCTAGGATTTTCTAAAAATAAGTAAATTACTACCACATAAATTAATAACACTGCTAATTAATATCACCATTTCTAACACGATATACAGTGAATAAGAAATTATTTATGCTTGCTTTGATGCCATGCATTACGATGTTAAGGATCTACAAGGATCGTCCGTAGATCCATCGGAGGGTAACATTTAGCAGCTCCTATCCACTATGGTACTATTTAAGTATTTTATACTAAGGGTACTCTAAAAACATTACCGATCTTTAATAAAAAAAATTAGAATTTAGCTTTTCAACGTAGCTAAAAAAATTAAAATCTGATGCGAAAACTCACTTGACTTTCCTCCATATTCCAACATAGAGTAAAGGGATGTATTGTGGTAATGTACAGGTAGGGGGGAAAAAAGCGGACCGACTAAAATATATAAGTTGCCGATATGAGCCACTGCGCATGCCTAGCGGCAATCACAGGATATTAAGGAATGTATTGAAATTTTTTCTAGTGTCGACTGTTGACTTAGCCCATTTCGAAACCCATTAGAAAATAAGCCATTAATTTGTCGGTGTGTTTTCAGGCAGAAAAATGCACAGATAACAGATGTATATCAACTAAAATCAGCTACAAGAGTCGGTCCGCTTTTTTTTCCCCCTACCTACATTCAGTTGTGTAAGCCTCAAAGTCACATTAATTATGATTCAGGACTTAAACTTGAGTTTGTGTGTGGAAGGAGTGGCTTATTAGGTCCATGTGCAATTCGTGTACAAAAATTGAACAAATCATTTGAACAGTTTCCAATAAAATCGCGAAAACTAAAATTATCTTCCTGTAAAGTAGTAATAAGAAGTAAGGGAAAATCGTTTGCTCCGTTTTGAGTCAGATACCCGAAGGATACACAACCAAAATAAAATCCGAAGTAATTCACTCACATAACTTTCTGTCCCTCAGCAAAGGCAATACAACTTTCTATCTCCAAATTCTGGTTGATCTATAGAATAAAGCACCGTATTGCAACGAGTGCATATTCAGTGTATTGTTCGACACGCAAGACTGTCCTAGTAAATACAAACGATGGCTTGCTTATAAATAACTACCTTTCAGAGAGCTTAAAAAAATAGAAATTAAAGCTCGTATGCAAGATGTAACAAAATTGTTATAGCCGACATCTAGAGTACAAATAAAAAACAGAATTATTTAAAAAAAAAAAAATGAAATTTTTATCATGTACATAAAGTGGGCATTAAAAGCATGAGAAAGTCGTCGCCAATCATGTGTCACATCCCTACACGACATATAAACCAAATTTAAGATCTTTATATGAATTTTTGTTCTCTTTTACAAACACACTCCACACAAACAAACATGGGCGTACGGTGAAATTTTGTTCGGGAGGGGTTCAATGTAAGGTCGTCTCAGCTGCACGTCCTTATGCACACTGCAACTCAATACTTTTTAAATAAAATCAGGTAAACTGATATATCAAAGTGCCAGAATGCTTTCATTTAATCAGTGATAAGTTAATTGCAATTATGATATGAACAAAATAAGCTATTTTTGTAATCTATCTCCGAGTTAAGCTCCAGATCGATTCATTAAGCATGGCTTGTGGAAGAAAATACTTAACCTTAATTCAAACTCATAGGCCTATACAAAATATATAAAAAATTCTTAAAATAACACATGTCAACATTTCACAAAATACAATGGGGAAGAACTCCACTTAATTTACGTAGGCCTAATTATTTCACAGTAATATACCTTCTGTATATAAACAGTATTCAACTTCATCATTGAAATAAACATCTGACTAATTTGATAATCAAATGCAAAGGAATATGTCATGGCTAACTGTATTGCCAATTCCAAAGCCTTATATGATCAGTGTAAAACAATACGTTGTCAGGATAACTGATTTGCATTTGTTAAATTCTAATATATTACCATAATATAGGCACTAAATTAGGCATTACTACGATACCGGTCAACGCGTTTGGTCAAATTACAATAGATTTCTTCCCATGGACATTACAAATGCGTATACCAAAATTCATTAAAATCCGATAAAGCGTATTTGAGTTATCGCGCCTTTAAAATAGACACCAAATTGGGATTTATTCCAGTACTGGTCAAACCGATTTGGTCTAATATCAATAGGCTTCTTCCCATGGACATTATACACGCGTATACCAAGTTTTATTAAAATCCGATAAAGCGTATTTGAGTTATCGTGCGTACAGACACACGGACAGACGGACAGACGGACAGATAGACGGACAGACATTTTCCCGTCCCCCACAGAATCTCATAAAGTACCATACTGGTACTTACTAACTAAACAGTTGTATTGTGATCAATAATACACTATAATTAATATGCAGCATAGTCTTTGAAACTGTTTTTCTTGAGGTTTCTGTCCATTTCTCCTAAATGTCTAAATAAAAACTTTCTTTTGACAAAAATTATCATAATACTGTATGATATATGCACACCATGGGCTAGAATCCACACGAACTCTTTATGCCGAGTACTGAAATCAGGTAATATCGAGATCCAAGGTGTGAACCATAAGTAGTGGTGACACTAGCAGATTTATAAGCTCTAATCAGATTTGAAGTCACACAAGTACCGAATCTAATGAATCAGTATATCTGTATCGACCAGTTTATTGCAGACGTAGTAATTTCGTAAGTCCATTCCAGAATAGGTTTTTATACTTATTAAAAATTTTGCAGGAATTATGCTGAAATGCAATGGAATCCTGATATCCTAATGACCACACCACGTGGATAACCAGGCCACCGAATAGTTGGGTAAATTCCAAAAGGGGTTTTATTTACTTGTCACTGTTAATAAGCTAAACAATTATGAAAACCAATCTTAAATAATGTTTTGAAATGTACGAAATTTTAAAATAACAACCGAATCACAGAGTTATTTTATTTCGTTATATGATATAATCTTAAAAATATTGAAGATGTTTCGGGGGGGTTTCGACCCCCTGAACCCCCATACCGTACGCCCATGCAAACAAATACATACACATACACTGACAGATTCACACAGACACGTTTCTGAAAACAATTTTTTGATTCAGGAAACGTCAAAACATGCATTTATGCGGAAAACTGGACATCAAATTTCAGGGTCGAATGAAAAACTTCCCCTACCTATGATACCTATTGTACAGGTAGAGAAAGTGATAAGTTATTGCAGATGTGGATTGCTGACACAGGGAAATTGCAGAAACCTGGGACTAGGATTTCCGGTTGGACAGCTACATCATCATCATTTATCCAGCAGAGCTAATGGATGGCGATAACTCCTAAAGCGACGTTATATACGCCAGAGTAAGTTCGAGATCATAAAAAAAAATTACAGTGTTGTATGACGATGGTTGTCACAGCGTCCTCACAGATCGATAAAGCAAGAACTCCTCTTTCCCGCAACGCCAAAAAGGCTTGAAAAATCTAAAACCAAATTTTACCAAGCACACGAGCTTTTCTAATTATCTTTCATATCCCACAGTGATGCCTATCTGACGAATGACGAACGACAAGGTCAGTGAACGACTTACGCGACCTAGGCCTAACCTCTCGGGTTTGTTTACATATCGTAAAGCGGCCAGTCTAGTTTAGTATGAATAATCAGATATTGATTTTGTTAGTTACAATTTTTTTTTGACGAGTCGCATGAATCTGTGATCAATTCAGTGTGGGGAATTAAAACCAATCGTACGTGTCTACCGTTATGATTTTATCGTTTTATTTTTATCATGTACTTTGACTTTATCGCACCTGTGTGCAATTACTTTTTACGTAAATTCACAAGGACTGAACACTGAAACATCTTCATGCCTGTAGCTTCTATGATTAAAAAAAAAAACCCACTGAACACAGCAAAAGCTATATGACAACAAAAAGTCATATGAAAATGTACAATTTTATGTATGGTGAAGCATTATAATTCTCGTATAATAATAATAAATACAACATTAATAATACTAGAAATTATTAGTTGCACTACTGGTTCCAGAGAGTTTAATCTAAAAAAATAAAAATCCTGATGTTAACGGAAAATGTTGGTACCGGTAACAACCGCACACAGCGCAACCAATACGATATACCGATTGGATCGTCATCAGCTATTTTGCTTACAGTGACACAAATGGCTATGTGTTTTATTCATCTTTTGGTTTTGAATAATTCATTATAAGTTATGCTTAATATTATGTAAGTATTCGCTAAATACTGTAGTCACGAAAACCATAACAGGAGGTCCGGATTTTCATAAGATAAATGGTTTACGAGTAACGAGACTATGATAAGATGCACTGTGAAACTGCAAAATAATTACATTATACAACCCTGTGATATGACTTAACATTCACAGCTTAAGTCTAAATGCTAGATTCATTTTAGGATTTTAAATAAAAAATAGGATACAAAATAAATATTCATCATAGCCAAATACTTAATTTTCAGGTATCTCGATGCCGAAAGGGTAACTAGTTCGAAAACTTCCCCTCCTCCCGTACTTAAGTTTAGTCGCAATAACGAAAATTACAGGTTACGATCCGCCATTGCAAAAGGTATAAAAGCACTTAAGAAATATGAAATCTTTGAAGAATCCCCTTGACTTAAGATAAGAATTGAATTAACAGTCTCTAGTTAATTGTCAACAAGTTTTTTTATTTTATTTATTTATTTTTTAATTTTTTTAAATTTCTAGCAGGAGTAAAGAATGCACTTCAAATGCTGAAGACAACATTATTTGATCTGCAGGCTACTAGAAAATCTGCATTACCATAGGCAAAAGAAGAGGGAGCTCATTATGTCCCATTTGGACATTCACCATTAAATTCTTTTAGTCAATTTCTCTATGCCTACAGCATGCCTTAAAAGCCCCTGTACGTATACCATCGTCTTGGGCACTTAGAATTTTTTCCCTAACTACAAAAAGTTTATATAAAAACTACCGGTTTGACTGGAGCTTAGGTTTAAATGCAACAGCAATTATTGTTGAAGCAATAATCTTATATGTTTGCTTTTGTGCAACACTTTCGATGACGCATATGTACGTCAGCAGCAGTGAAAAGGTTAAATTGGATGAAGTTTTAACCCCTCAGAAAAAGTACATCAATTAACAGATATGATGCACATTAATATAAATTAAGGTCATTAAACCTAAATTACAAATAGAAAGATGTCCGATCTTGAGCTTCAGCTATTCGCTTAGTTACACGAGGAAATGATAGTAGGCCTACAGCCCAGTGAAAACAGAAAATAATTTCGAATCACTCACAGGAGATCTGAAAATGAGTTGGTAATTTCGAGAATTATTAAACATAATCAGGAATTGATCTTTCGTAGATTGGAAGTCGGAAACCTAATCTACCATCTCCAGTTATGGTTACTGGGTGTCTATCAAAAGGGGGAAGAGCGAGAGTTTCACACAGTTTACTTGAATAATATATTGGCGCGTCGATTTTGAACTTACTACTTACAGAAGCTAAACAATTTACACGAGGTATACAATTAGCACTGGAGTATGCACAAAGTTATTGTTTAAATGATCAATTAACTGGTTTGAAAGTTTTAAGTAGTAGTAAAACTGCTAACAGCTTTTCAACTGAAAGTGCGTACTAGCCCACCATTAAGTCTATGGCTGAGGTTGCAGTGTAGAAATATGCCACGATTGTGATAATATATTCTTCAGGCCTATTTATTAGTAATAACTAGGGTTCGGATGTTTGTGACCTAAAAAAGTGGAAAATATGACTGCAAAGTTTTAAATAATTTGCTTCTGTTTGTTCGCTTCATTAGCTCCAAATATTTTGTAGATCTTGCGTGTCCCTATAAAATATGAACAATTATATTAATTTTAAAATTAGAGTGTCTATTAATTTGGCAAAACATTAAATTAATTAAATAACTTTCAAATTTAACTCGACCGTTTAGTGAATGTACTTTATAAATGTGGTCCTTTACCAAATTTATAATTGAAATATGACATTACATTACAAATATGACCAAAATATGACCAATGCCATTTAAATGACCAAAATATGACTTTATATGCACAATAAAAACGGTCCGAAAAGGGTAAAAACAGTGCAATTCGTGTTTAATTTGTGTTTGGGGCAAGAATAGCGGTCAAGATAAAAATATGACATGTCATAAACATCCGAACCCTAGTAATAACAGTAGGTTTAATATTAACGCACATTAGATTATAATAATTGCAATTTTATCCTCTTGTATGAATACTGTATAAAATAATATGTTTGACCTTAAGTTAAAAAATTTAAATAATAAGAATTAACAAATCAAACTGATAAATATGCCTATTGAGCTAATGGTTTCTTCATATATACATAAAGCTGCCATCATAGGCTAGAATTTTTTGATAATGGAACTACTCTACTGAATTCAAGAAAAATATATGATGCTTACATTTAGTTAAAAAATAAAACTCTGTGGCGCTACATCCCTGAAGGGAAGAGGTCTACCACCCGACCGCTGCGTCATCTACCGTATGCTTGGAGGCATGTGGTCAGCATGCCGACACCCCAATAAAACCCTCCGTGACCGGAGCCGCTATTTCTTTGTCAAGTAGATCCTCAGTTTGAATCACGAGACTGAGTGCACACCGTTCCAAACCTCCCTATCGAAGTGCCGAGGTACAAACCCGGGCCTGCGGATCTGTAGTCAGCGGCGCTAACCACGGGACCATGCAGGCCGTCACATTTAGTTAAGCTTTTATAAATTACGTTTTGTGAAGCCTATAGTTGCTATACCACCAGGGCCGTAGCAAGATCCTTCTGCGCCCTTGGCGAGTTTGACAAATCTGCGCCCTCCAATACTGGGGGGTCTGAACAATTTTTTTAAATTTCTGTAAATTTGTTTATTATTTTAACATAAAAACACTGTTATTATCAAAGAAAACCTAAACCTCAATTTGAAAATGAATTAAGTGTTGGACTTTCAAGGTACTAAAACCTTATTTTCAGACGATTGAACTATTTAAAAAAGAATTAAATAATAAAATCTAGTATCAAAAGTAAATTACATAATAGGCCTGAAGCCTACTAAAATGTTTAACACATTAATGTAGGAAAAAGTATTTTTTTTTTAGAAATGTTGAACCACTTTCATCTCAATAATAACGTACATTTTAATTTTTATTGTTATATCATGTCTGATTTTTGTTTGTAGACAATCGGAATAATATTACAGATAGTTCACGTGCAGTAATTTTTAATAACCTGAAAGATTTCTTCCATTAACGTGGAATTTTTATTACTTGATAAATTGCACCAGTCTAAAAAAGGCGGGATTTTTCATGGTTAATTTTGCGCCCTCTCTGTACCTGCGCCCTTGGCGGGGGCTCATCTCGCCACAGCCTAGCTACGGACCTGTATACAACTGCGGAGGACTAGAATAAAACCGCTTTAGTCTAGTTTTATGCAACAATTTACGAAGGGAGAAATGTGGACTTAATAAGAGAAAGCTTTTTGTTTGTTTTTCGTTCTTTTTATCCATTATATAGTAGGGTTTACGGTTACTAGGCGTCCCGGAGCGAGGCCTGCTAAGACGTTATTGCGTCATGCCTCTGGTCTCATGGACATGTGAATTGCACATTTTCATAGTAATCACGAGAGTTTCCTTTCCACATAGCGGTCTGTAAAGTTAAAACTGAAAGGAAACAACATGCAAACCCTGGTATTTTTTTAAGCGAGCATTCTAGTAGGTATCGGTGATGTACGTTTTAAAAATCGGGCTTCCAGCCAACTCATAATTCTATTAAGGAAATGAGACACATGATTATAATTAGGGGGCGGATTTCTATGACCTAAAAATAGGATATATGCATGCATTTATTACCTAAAAAATATTAAAATATGACCAATAAAATTTAAAACATGACATTACCACTTACACATTGTGTATATTTTTGTAAAGTTTCATTACAATTCGTTTTATTAAAATATAACATAAATTATTTAAAATATATGTAAATTCTCAAAAAGTATCATTATAATGCAAAATTTACAAAATATGATTTGAAACTTCAAAATTTCTTTAATATGCACACAAATATGCAAAAAATATGACCTACATATGCATCTCATACTAAATATGCTACAATAGTTGAAAATTTCCTAAATATGCAGTTATATGCACAATAAAAACAGTTCCATATTTACCAGGATGCTTGAAATCGGGTTTAAATTAGTCGGAAACCTGAAATAATGCAAATGGGAAAAATATGACATGTCATAGAAACCCGCCCCCTAATTATAATAATGATATTATATTTCTCGAAAACCTCATTGGTTTCCATATCAAATGCGGCAATCTGTAATTTAATAAAATTACTGACACTAAGAAGTAGCAGTTTCACTACTCTTAACTCACGAGGTCTCATGGACCGCGCGAGAATATTTAAACTAGAAGGGGGTTTCTAATCGAAAGCTGCTCCGATCCCCCTACTATCCTAAAGTCACAAACCCAACAATAGCTAGATGTCAGTTGTATTTTCACTGTCCTGGATTTATGTTTCCACCTGTTGCGGTTTTCCTAGACCAGGCCTCGTGAAATACGCGAGCAATTTCATCACAACAAAATTCGCAAGAACGTGTCAATGTTATCAATCGAATCATGAGGACACAGCTGCTATTTTGGCAACAGATGGGACAGGAAGAAATAGGAACAGTTTCAACATTCTTCTCTGGAATCTCCGTTTCGATGACCGTCAAAATAGACCTGAAAGAGTGGCAATAGAATCAGCAGCAGCCTGACATGTTTGCCAAATTTGTTGCATATTGTCAGACGGCATACACTATATAGAAATTTATAGTATATTATTTTAGTAAATACAATTTTGAAAAAGGATTCGCCTTGAACGTTTCACCTTTATTTCATAGTTTAAATATAGGAGTCCCAGACACCGCACCACATGCTAGGCTATATGTTAGATTCGTCAAATAGTGTGTTAAGAGCTAGATGTCACTTCCGCGGAAATTAAACAAGTTTTTGTTTGAGAGGTAGTGTTAAGTTCTTTATTAGCTGTGTACAATTTGGTTTATGTATAATTCTTACAACCGGATTGTTCATAAGGTGTCAATGGTGCCATAAATCCGTTGTATTTATTTGAATACAGAGAAAAGCATTTCTCCGAGGTTTCAAGAAGGAGAGATTCCTTGTTGGTTATACGTCGGACAAAATTTCGGGAGACGAGAAATTAGCAGTATCAACAGAGCAGCTATAATTATTTTAGTACATGACAAAGCACTTTAAAAGTAATTAATACCCTTTCGTAAACATGTACTACAATGAGTCCCACGCAAGAGTTGGCCAATGATGCGGGTTTCTGCGTCGCGGCGGGCACAACTCACACTCCCGAGCGAGCGGGTAAAATATATTCGCAAATAAAGCCGCGAACGGTGTAATGATTCAGGTTCTCACATTTACAGTTGGAATTATAAGGAAAATAACCATGTACCTCACCACAAGAGATGTTGGAAATGTCTTTCTTTTGCATCCACACAACAATGGCATCTTTCTAGGAAATTTTCTTTCACGCGCATAAGTTCAGCTTCTGAGACAGAGTTAATTTCTCTTGTGATAGTCATTAAATTCTTCTAACAGTATGTGACTATTATTTATGGGGAAACTTGAAAAATAAAGTGTATATGTCAATTTCCCATACATTAGAAGAACTTACAATATCATAAGAGAAATTAACTCTATCTCGGAAGCTGAACTTAATGTGCGTGAAAGAAAATTTCCTGCCAGTGTTGTGTGGTTGCAAGAGGAGGACATTTCCAACATCTCTTGTGATGAGGTACGGGGTTATTTTCATTGTAATCCCAACTGTATATGTGAGAACCTGAACCATTACACCGTTCGTGGTTTTATTTGTGTAGATATTTCACCCGATCGCTCGGGAGTTCAAACTGTGCCCGCAGCGACGCAGAAATCCTCATGATTGGCCAACTCTTGCGTGTGACTCACTGTATTTCGTTTTGAAGTCATTTTAACAGAGATAATATAAAAGCACTTGAAATAAATTTCTTAAGTTTTTCTATTTCTGCTTCTTGCACGTTTTCTAGATTAATGTAACATGTGTTCTTAAGAACTCTAAATCTTTAAAAGTGTAAATAGTACCTATAAAATATTTCAAATGGCGCGTACAAAGGATTGGTATGTGAAATCACATTTAATCGGAAATCCATGTAAAATAAAACAAAATGGATAATTGACATCATCAGCCCAACAACTTTTATTATTATGCGCTGTTTTTATGTGAAAGTGTTATTTTTAATTAATCAGGAAATTAAAGTTTATCATTTATATAGTGTTTCTAGGCCTGTTAGTGTACTTACGTGTGCGTGATAAATTCCCTGAAGATGATACAAGAGTATTGAAAGGCCTAGGCATAACATTAAGGTTTTTGAGCTGATGGTGTCAATTATACCTTTTATTTTATTGAATTTCTCGAGCTCAACGGTATAATATTATGTTGTATTTTAACACTTTTGGAAGTTCCGGTCGATGGCTAGTGTATTGCCAGAAATCTTGAGTGAAACGACTTCTGGCCTAGGTGCAACCTCGAGAAATTATTCTTGTTGACGTTCACCAGGAAGTCTTCCAATCTTCTATATTTTTCCGGGTGGAGATCTTACATTTATATTATGAATATTGCTGATAGGCCTACCTCTAATAAAAGAAATCGCTTTCTCAAAACTGAAATTTCCGAAAAAAATAAGAAATCGGAAAATTGTAATCTGGAGATCTCAGCCTCAGAAGGGGTTCGGTGTAGAACTCTATAAAAAACACACATTGGCATTTTAGGAACACTGGCACAGGTCAACAATAAATTGGATTCGTCGTCCACATTAGTCACCAAGTAGGCAGAGGTGAGAGGGAGGGGGGGGGGAATATTGGCTCACGCTCTAGATTCTTGTCTCTACGGTGAAATGGCACCACTACAAAATCAAACCTATAATAATTAATAAAGGAAGAATTTCGCAGAAAGGCGTACCATTATACTCTACATGAAAAAACTCACAGTATGGCTTCAAATGGCGGTACTACCAAAAGGATAGATACAAAAAGTAATAAAATCAGGCAAACTGATGTAACCAAGTGCCAAAATGCATTTGTTTATTCAGTGATCATTGTTGTAATCGATTTCCGAGTTAACCTCCAGATCGGGAAAATGTCTGTCCCTCTGTTTGTTTGTCTGTCTGTCCGTCCGTGTGTCTGCACGCGCAATAACTCAAATACGCTTCATCGGCTTTTCATGAAACTTGGTATACGCATTTAAAACGTCCATGGGAAGAAGCCTATTGACATGGGACCATAGAGGTTAACCTGTACCGGAGTAGTGCCCAATTTAGTGCCTGTTTTATGGTAATATATTAGAAAGAATTTATCAAATGCAAATCAGTTCTCATGGCAGCATATTGTTTTACAGTGTTCATATACGGCTTTGGAAGTTGCAATACAGGTAAGTTTGACAAATAACACTCTCCATACATTCCTTCACAAATGCTTATCAATCTTCAGACCTTTGTTTTTCCGTAAGCCCTTCTTAATGAATCGGTGTGGAGGTTAATTCGGAAATCGATTACAAAAATAACTTATTTTATGCATATTTTAATTGCAATTATCACTGATTAAAGAAAACCATACTGGCACATGCTTACATCAGTTTACTTGATTTTATTTCCCCATCTTGGTTGCCGAGTAATCCGAACTGCCGGGATATCGAGTGCCGAGTCTATTAATTTTCAATCCAAAGGATTACATCACCTAACTAGCGTTGTAAATGCATCTTAATTAATAACATTATTCTCATCATACATGGTACTGCATGCCCGTTTAACACCACTATTTTATACTTGGTAAGTTTATTTATAACTGCCTCTTACGTAATGTTCCATAGGGCACAGTAGGCCACGAACCGTATACAAATTAGTAGCAATAAAAGGGGTGACTTAATGTCTGAATACTCGGAATGTAGAGAGGGAATATTAAAATGGCGAAGATGCTAAGATGACAGTCAAATAACTATACATTCTAGGTTATACTCAGAGGTTACCTAAAGACTGAGCTAATGAATTTATGTTCTGATAGCACTGTTCTGTACCTTGTTATAATTACTCCAATAAGTTTGCGTATATAGTAATACGAAATTATTCCATGAATATTACTATTCTAGGATATAGATAGAAATAAAAACTGGCAGAATGATTTAATATTGATACGACATTGCTGTAAACGCTGATCAGCAGTTCAAGGATTTCTATGTAAATGCATATTTGCTTTTTAGCCTACAAACATTCCTAGGATTGCTGATCAGCATTATATACTTTCACAGAGTTATTCTAACCGACGTCTTGATCAATGATTCTGTTCTGGAAGTGGATTGCAAAGGCAGAGAATATTCCAAACGATAAAAAATTAAGCTGATATAGAATAATATTATGGTTGAAAATTTTGACTCTAGCCGTAATTTAGGTGTCAACTACAAAGCTGTTTAAAAACGAAGCTAATTCATTACACTAAAATAAAAGAGCTTCCACATTCATCAACCTACTTTTTTATTTTAAGGTGTACAATGTTGATAGAAACTCTACAAAAATTTGCAAACTGTTGGGTTAAGAGCCATAGTTGTTGGAACCGTATATGAAAACTGAAGATTTGTCTCAATATAATTTTATTAAATTCTAATAACCACTCCATCCTACTCTATCCTGAGCTGGTTTCACCTTCGCTGCTCTATCATGAGCTGCTATCTCCTCCGCTGCTATTCTCCCCGCTGCTCTATCATGGGCTACTAACTTCTCCGCTGCTCTACCATGAGTTGCTATCTCTTCCGCTGCTCTACCATGAGCTGCTATCTCCTCCGCTACTCTATTATGAGCTGCTATCTCCTCCGCTGCTCTATTATGAGCTGCTATCTCCTCCGCTGCTCTATCATGAGCTGCTATCTCCTCCACTGTTGTAAAATGAGCTGTTATCACCTTCGTTGCTGTAAAATGAGCTGTTATCACCTCCGCTGCTCTTTCATGAGCTGCTATCACTTCCGCTGCTCAATCATGAGCTGCTATCTCTTCCACTGCTCTATCATGAGCTGAATCTATTCCGTTGGTCTATCATGAGCTGCTACCTCCTCCGCTGCTCTGAGATGCTAAATCCTCCGCTGCTCTATCATGAGCTGCTATCTCCTCCGCTGCTATATCGGAAGCTGCTACCTCCACTGCTGCTCTATCATGAACTGATACTTCCGCTGCTCTACCATGAGCTGCTATCTCCTCCACTGCTCTATCATGAACTGCTATCTCCTCCGCTGCTTTATTATGAGCTGCTATCTCCTCCGCTACTCTATCATGAGCTGCTATCTCCTCCGCTGCTATAGGATGAGCTGTTATCACCTCCGCTGCTCTACCATTAGATGTTATCTCCACCGCTGCTCTATTATGAGCTGCTATCTCCTCCGCTGCTCTATCATGAGCTGCTAACTCCTCCGCTGCTCTATCATGAGCTGCTAACTCCTCCGCTGCTCTATCATGAGCTGCCATCTCCTCCGCTGCTGTAAGATGAGCTGTTATCACCTCCGCTGCTCTACCATGAGCTGCTATCTCCTCCGCTGCTCTATTATGAGCTGCTATCTCCTCCGCTGCTCTATTATGAGCTGCTATCTGCTCCGCTGCTCTATCATGAGCTGCTATCTCCTCCACTACTGTAAAATTGAGCTGTTATCACCTTCGCTGCTGTAAAATGAGCTGTTATCACCTCCGCTACTCTTTCATGAGCTGCTATCTCTTCCGCTGCTCTATCATGAGCTGTTATCTCTTCCGCTGCTCAATCATGAGCTGAATCTATTCCGTTGGCCTATCATGAGCTGCTACCTCCTCCGCTGCTCTGAGATGCTAAATCCTCCGGCGCTCTATCATGAGCTGCTATCTCCTCCGCTGCTGTATCATAAGCTGCTACCTCCACCGCTGCTCTATCATGAACTGATACTTAAGCTGCTTTACCATGAGCTGCTATCTCCTCCGCTGCTCTATCATGAACTGCTATCTCCTCCGCTGCTCTATTATGAGCTGCTATCTCCTCCGCTGCTCTATCATGAGCTGCTATCTCCTCCGCTGCTATAGGATGAGCTGTTATCACCTCCGCTGCTCTACCATGAGCTGCTATCTCCTCCGCTGCTCTATTATGAGCTGCTAACTCCTCCGCTGCTCTATCATGAGCTGCTAACTCCTCCGCTGCTCTATCATGAGCTGCTAACTCCTCCGCGGCTCTATCATGAGGTGCTAACTCCTCCGCTGCTCTATCATGAGCTGCCTTCTCCTCCGCTGCTGTAAAATGAGCTGTTACCACCACCGCTGCTCTTTCATGAGCTGCTATCTCTTCCGTTGATCTATCATGAGCTGCTATCTCTTCCGTTGGTCTATCATGAGCTGCTATCTCTTCCGCTGCTCTATCATGAGCTGCATCTCATCCGCTGGTCTATCATGAGCTGCTACCTCATCCGCTGCTCTGAGATGCGAAATCCTCCGCTGCTCTACCATGAGCTGCTATCTCCTCCGCTGCTCTAACATGAGTTGCTATCTCCTCCGCTGCTCTAACATGAGCTGCTATTTCCTCCGCTGCTCTATTATGAGCTGCTATCTCCTCCGCTGCTCTATCATGAGCTACTATCTCCACCGCTGCAGTAGGATGAGCTGTTATCACCTCCGCTGCTCTACCATGAGCTGCGATCTCCTCCGCTGCTCTATCATGAGCTGCTATCTCCTCCGCTGCTCTATCATGAGCTGCTATCTCCTCCGCTGCTGTAAAATGAGCTGTTATCACCTCCGCTGCTCTTTCATGAGCTGCTATCTCTTCCGCTGCTCTATCATGAGCTGCTATCTCTTCCGCTGCTCTATCATGAGCTGCTATCTCTTCCGCTGCTCTATCATGAGCTGTATCTCCTCCGCTGGTCTATCATGAGCTATTACCTCATCCACTGCTCTGAGATGCTAAATCCTCCGCTGCTCTACCATGAGCTGCTATCTCCTCCGCTGTTCTATCATGAGCTGCTATCTCCTCCGCTGCTCTATTATGAGCTGCTATCTCCTCCGCTGCTCTATCATGAGCTGCTATCTCCTCCGCTGCTATAGGATGAGCTGTTATCACCTCCGCTGCTCTACCATGAGCTGCTATCTCCTCCGCTGCTCTATTATGAGCTGCTAACTCCTCCGCTGCTCTATCATGAGCTGCTAATTCCTCCGCTGCTCTATCATGAGCTGCTAACTCCTCCGCGGCTCTATCATGAGGTGCTAACTCCTCCGCTGCTCTATCATGAGCTGCCTTCTCCTCCGCTGCTGTAAAATGAGCTGTTACCACCACCGCTGCTCTTTCATGAGCTGCTATCTCTTCCGTTGATCTATCATGAGCTGCTATCTCTTCCGTTGGTCTATCATGAGCTGCTATCTCTTCCGCTGCTCTATCATGAGCTGCATCTCATCCGCTGGTCTATCATGAGCTGCTACCTCATCCGCTGCACTGAGATGCGAAATCCTCCGCTGCTCTACCATGAGCTGCTATCTCCTCCGCTGCTCTAACATGAGTTGCTATCTCCTCCGCTGCTCTAACATGAGCTGCTATTTCCTCCGCTGCTCTATTATGAGCTGCTATCTCCTCCGCTGCTCTATCATGAGCTACTATCTCCACCGCTGCTGTAGGATGAGCTGTTATCACCTCCGCTGCTCTACCATGAGCTGCGATCTCCTCCGCTGCTCTATCATGAGCTGCTATCTCCTCCGCTGCTCTATCATGAGCTGCTATCTCCTCCGCTGCTGAAAAATGAGCTGTTATCACCTCCGCTGCTCTTTCATGAGCTGCTATCTCTTCCGCTGCTCTATCATGAGCTGCTATCTCTTCCGCTGCTCTATCATGAGCTGCTATCTCTTCCGCTGCTCTATCATGAGCTATTACCTCATCCACTGCTCTGAGATGCTAAATCCTCCGCTGCTCTACCATGAGCTGCTATCTCCTCCGCTGTTCTATCATGAGCTGCTATCTCCTCCGCTGCTCTATTATGAGCTGCTATCTCCTCCGCTGCTCTATCATGAGCTGCTATCTCCTCCGCTGCTGTAAAACGAGATGTTATCACCACCGCTGCTCTTTCATGAGCTGCTATCTCTTCCGCTGCTCTATCATGAGCTGCATCTATTCCGCTGGTCTATCATGAGCTGCTACCTCATCCGCTGCTCTGAGATGCTAAATCCTCCGCTGCTCTGAAATGCTAAATCCTCCGCTGCTCTATCATGAGCTGCCATCTCCTCCGCTGCTGTAGGATGAGCTGTTATCACCTCCGCTGCTCTACCATGAGCTGCTATTTACTCCGCTGGTCTATTATGAGCTGTTATCTCCTCCGCTGCTCTATCATGAGCAGCTATCTCCTCCGCTGTTCTATCATGAGCTGCTCTCACCTCCGCTGCTGTAGAATGAGCTGTTATCACCTCCGCTTCTCTATCATGAGCTACTATCTCTTCCGCTGCTCTATTATGAGCTGCTATCTCCTCCGCTGCTCTATCATGAGCTGCTATATCCTCCGCTGCTCTATTATGAACTGCTATCTCCTCCGCTGCTGTAAAATGAGCTGTTATCACCTCCGCTGCTCTTTCATGAGCTGCTATATCTTCCGCAGCTCTATCATGAGCTGCTATCTCTTCCGCTTCTCTATCATGAGCTGCATCTCCTCCACTGGTCTATCATGAGCTGCTACCTCATCCGCTGCTCTGAGATGCTAAATCCTCCGCTGCTCTATCATGAGTTGCTATCTCCTTCACTGCTCTATCATGAGCTGCTATCTCCTCCGCTGCTCTATCATGAACTTATACTTCCGCTGCTCTACCATGAGTTGCTATCTCCTCCGCTGCTCTATCATTAGCTGCTATCTCCTCCGCTGCTGTAGGATGAGCTGTTATCACCTCCGCTGCTCTACCATGAGCTGCTATTTCCTCCGCTGCTCTATTATAAGCTGTTATCTCCTCCGCTGCTCTATCATGAGCTGCTATCTCCTCCGCTGTTCTATCATGAGCTGCTCTTACCTCCGCTGCTGTAGAATGAGCTGTTATCACCTCCGCTGCTCTATCATGAGCTGCTATCTCTTCCGCTGCTCTACCATGAGCTGCTATCTCCTCCGCTGCTTTATTATGAGCTGCTATCTCCACCGCTGCTCTATCATGAGCTGCCATCTCCTCCGCTGTTCTATCATGAGCTGCTCTCACCTCCGCTGCTGTAGAATGAGCTGTTATCACCTACGCTGCTCTATCATGAGCTGCTATCTCTTCCGCTGCTCTACCATGAGCTGCTATTTTCTCCGCTGCTTTATTATGAGCTTCTATCTCCTCCGCTGCTCTATTATGAGCTGCTATCTCCTCCGCTGCTCTATCATGAGCTGCTATCTCCTCCGCTGCTCTATTATGAACTGCTATCTCCTCCGCTGCTATAAAATGAGCTGTTATGACGTCCACTGCTCTTTCATGAGCTGCTATATCTTCCGCTGCTCTATCATGAGCTGCTATCTCTTCCGCTGCTCTATCATGAGCTGCATCTCCTTCACTGGTCTATCATGAGCTGCTACCTCATCCGCTGCTCTGAGATGCTAAATCCTCCGCTGCTCTATCATGAGCTGCTATCTCCTCCGCTGCTCTATCATGAGCTGCCATCTCCTCCGCTGCTTTATCATGAGCTGCTATCTCCTCCGCTGCTCTACCATGAGCTACTACATCCTCCGCTCATCTATCATGAGCTGCTACCTCCTCCGCTGCTCTATCATGAGCTGCTATCTCCTCCGCTGCTCTATCATGAGCTGTTCTCTCCTCCGCTGCTGTAGAATGAGCTGTTGTCACCTCCGCTGCTCTATGGTGAGCTGCTATCTCTTCCGCTGCTCTACCATGAGCTTCTATCTCCTCCGCTGCTCTATTATGAGCTGCTATCTCCTCCGCTGCTCTATTATGAGCTGCTATCTCCTCCGCTCCTCTATCATGAGCTGCTATCTCCTCCGCTGCTGTAGAATGAGCTGTTATCACCTCCGCTGCTCTATCATGAGCTGCTATCTCTTCCGCTGCTCTATCATGAGCTGCTACCTCCTCCTCTGCTCTGAGCTGCTAAATCCTCCGTTGCTCTATCATGAGCTGCTATACCATGAGCTTCTATCTCCTCCGGTGCTTTATTATGAGCTGCTATCTCCTCCGCTGCTCTATTATGAGCTGCTATCTCCTCCGCTCCTCTATCATGAGCTGCTATCTCCTCCGCTCCTCTATCATGAGCTGCTATCTCCTCCGCTGCTTTATTATGAGCTGCTATCTCCTCCGCTGCTCTATGGTGAGCTGCTATCTCTTCCCCTGCTCTACCATGAGCTTCTATCTCCTCCGCTGCTTTATTATGAGCTGCTATCTCCTCCGCTCTTCTATCATGAGCTGCTATCTCCTCCGCTGCTTTATTATGAGCTACTATCTCCTCCGCTTCTCTATCATGAGCTGCTATCTCCTCCGCTGTTATGCTGTAAAATGAGCTGTTATGAAATTTGGGTTATGTAAAACAATCATATTATGAGTAGTATTCTGTAGATGCGAAAGTAGATTCTGTTTTCAACAATTCAGAACAAAACATTCAGAATATTCGAGAACAAGTTAGACAGACCTACAGAGAAAAAATTTCAGACAATAACGAGATGAATGAAAAGGGAATGAAGGACACATTTAGTGATGAAATTCAACTTCTATATAGCCTAACACCTAATAATCATGTAGACATGGTTGGGCAGATCTCGTAGCTCGAAGAACACAGTTTCGTGCAAGGTATTGAGGACCTAGACACAGAGGGGTGAATTACCTAATATATTCAAAAGACCCGCCCTAGGGAGATCGGAAAGAGACAAGTAGCTTAAGCAGAAGAAACTTGGACGATGAATATATTTTTGTTGAAAGTTTTTTATTGTTTTTCCGAAGGAATAAGCTGTAAAAATCTACATCCCATGTTTTTGGCTAAAGCCATGCTTTGCATACTCGATACATAAATAGCTATTCACCTCTTCTTAGAATTCTTGAAAGTCTGTAAAAGGGCCTATATAATATAGATAATTGAGTAATATGGTATCATATTTGTCAATATTAGCAAATAACGTGCTAGCAATAAATCTGTGATATGTGACTTAGTTTCAGGTGAGTGAAATTGATGGTGGAATATGTCGTTGAGATTAACCCGAATAAACAGTTCTAAAATGTATTAAAACGAACTCTTCTTAAAGTATTCATATCAAGGGTATTGACACGCAGAAATATATACTTCCTTAGTTTAAATCAATGATAACTGAAGATATAAAGATATCTCTGCAATATGAAGGAAAGTCAATTTACCTTGGTTATGTTGCGCGCCTAAATAAAATCAATGCATATACACTAACCTTGAACACTCATATATTGTATAGCCAATTGCGTAAAGCCAAATTTGTGCCTGCATGTAGAGGTTTCTGTAGTATCATTAATATAAGTCGTGACCAAAGTTTCAAATGTTTTTTACTTACCTTGTTATGGCATAGTGCTTCAAAAATATGTTCTAAAACGATTAAATTACTTATGCATAAAAAATAACAGAAATAAAAACAATTTATTAACAACATTTAATGTTAAAGAAATTATTCTTCTATCTTATAAGAATTTCTAGTAAAGCAGTTAATTTCATCACTGTCATTCCGTGAACACTAGCCACGATAAGAAAACATATTTTGGTAATCCTTGGTCGCTGAAAAGCGTTGTCCACTCCATCCCATAATATGTTGGGAGCCATGCACCATAAAATCAAAGCCTTGCTGCACAAGTGCATACTAGGTGGCAGGACGGCTGGAACTTCCCAATATCGCTGCACGGCACGCAATAAAATTTGTATTTCACAAACATTAACGTCTGTCTGAAACATATTGTATGTTACACTTGGTAAAATGGTTTTAGTTTGCTCGTAGAATTGCTACACACGGTCTTACGGGCTCGTTTCGCGAACATAGAAAATCTCGTTTTCGCCACTTGTTTCATAAATAACTATTGTTAACTCATTTTTTCATTATCTCTAACCCTAATATACCTTCGGGCGAAATAGGGTTTAATCCAATTTTGGATATTCAATAAAAATACGGTACATGGTCTAATCTAATTTCAATAAAGCTAATTATTTGCTGATCACCATATAGACCGCCATCAAGTTTCAGCCCTTGCCTGCACCACGTGACCTAACGATTCCCTCCCCCTGAGCAGTCGATTCTGTGAACACACATTATTTCATTGCGCCACTTTAGGTTAATTTTGTGTGAACTTCTTAGCGATTTTATTTATATTTACAATACTCCAAGAAACAGATGTAATAACATGGATTCTCCAAACATTCTCATAGTCTCAAACGCAGATATCTTTGTGCTCAGACTCTGATTTTCAATATATTTGTTTGCAAGGATGTTATAAACCGAACAAGGCTTCCTTTGTTGAACTTATTCCTTCTGGATTGCATCAGTTTACAAATAAGTGAGTCGGCTTTGGTACAGTCAGTATCGTGCTGGCTTTCTGTGCGCAAGATTGAGAGTTCGATCCCGAACCAGGTATACTACATTTATGTATGCAGGTTGATGTTATCTTTGTTCGCTCGTATCAACATTTTCTCTACGCTAAGGACCTGATCAAACTCTTCCGCGGCCGGCGGGTTATACGAGGCACTCTGTGTACCTCTGCTGTAGACTATCAATAAATGACTTGTTAATTCAAACGTATCTAAAGTACAACATGAGACGCGCTGCTAGGCCTATAACTTCATAAAAAACGTTGTGCTAAAATTACATAAGCTCTAATTCCATTAGGCAACATTCCAAAATACGGTTTGAAATAACGTTATAGGCTATAAAAGTCAGAAGTTCTTAAACCATTATCTCCTACATGGATATAATGGGCTCTTTAATATTAAATGAAGCAATATTTTTTATTAAAATTATAAGCTTTATCTTCTAATTTGGGTGTTTCACGCAAGAAATACGCTTTCCAGATTACAAATAAAATTATTTAAATACCCACATCAACACAGGTGCAAACCCACACAAGAATACAGTACTCATGCCGAAGTTATAAAAGAAACCAGGACAAAAACCACAGGCTATAAATACCTGAATTCTAAGCCTAGCGAGTGTGGTTTCGGAAGTAGAAGTCTTCGGAGATTCCATTTTATATGCTTTTGAGAAACAGAAATGTTTCTCAAATCACTACTAATTTTGATCCACGCCGAAAATGAAGAACGATCTCTTAGCAACAAAATTCTTCGATGGCGTACAAGAATTTAGTAATATCTTGGCAACATGTACATAACTTATTTTTAAAAATGTATTTCTCTATGTGGGAAAAAATTACTAAGTGCTATTGACCGGCTTGAATCTGGAAATAACAGTTGGTTCGGTATGTTTTGAACAATTCTCTGGCAGAATATCAATATTCAGATTCCTGGGATGAGAATGAAAAATAAATTCTATGCATGAACGAAAAATAAATTTCCAATGGTTTCTCTACGCATCTTCATGACCTAAGTGGTTTGACAGAAATATCCCATACTTAAAGACCATTTCATTAAGAGTTAATTATTCGCAACAACATCCAAAAGTTTAAGCACATTTAATTAGGAATTATTTAATAAATCCTTTTGTTAAATCAATTATAATATTGCAATAAAGATATGCAGACAATAAGTTTTTTTTTCTTTAATCAGATTAAAATCGACTAGCGTCAGCAGAACTACAGACTAATGATATCTTCACAATCGCGCACTCACATAAAAATAAAACATTAAAAAAATGTAAAATCGGCCGGCACCGGGATTTGACCCAGGGACCTCCAAAATACAAGTTCAAGACGTTACCATTCGGCCAACTCAGTCAGCTTAACTGTTTAGTTTGATAAGCATATGTGAAAGAATAGTGTTATTTGTCAAATCTAAATGTATTGCAACCTGAAATTCTTAATATATGTCAACATTCACAAAATTCAGTGACAAATAAAATCAGGTAAACTGATGTAACAAAGTGCCAGTATGTTTTTCTTTAATCAGTTATGACTGCAATTATGATATGCAGAATATGTTTTTTTTAATTGATTTCCAAGTTAAGCTCCAGATTTATTCATTAAGCAGGCCTTACGGAAGAACAAATGTCTAGTTTTTTTTAATCAGATTAAAATCTTCCAGTATCAGCTGAACTGTACAGATTTGTGATATCTTGACAAACGCACACTCACATAAAAATACAATGAAAGTCAAATTGGCCGGTTTCGGGATTTGAACCATGGACTTCAGAATGTAAGGCCAAGACGTTACCATCTCGGCCACCTGGGTCAGTTTAACGGTCTAGTTGGATAAGCGCATGTAAAGCAATAGTGTTTTTGGTCATAGCTAACTGTATTTTAATTTTCAAAGCCTTATAATATCACAGTAAACCAATAGGCTATGTGTTCAAGATAACTGATTCGCATTTTTTTATAAATTCTTTCGAATACGTATATTACCATAAAATAGGCACTAATTTGGGCATTACTCCGAAACAGGTCAACCGATTTTATCCCATATCAATAAACGTCTTCCTATGAACATTATAAATGTGTATACCAAGTTTCATAAAAATCCGGTAAAGCATATTTGAGTTACCGCGTCTTTAAAATAGACACTAAATTGGGTTTTACTCCGGTACCGGTCCACCGATTTTGTCCAATATCAGTAGACATCTTCCCATGTACATTATAAATGGGTGTACAAAGTTTCAGGGAAATTCAATAAAGATTATTGGAGTTATCGCGACTTCTCATATATTAACATAAAAGGCACTAAATTGGGAATTATTCCGGTACTGGCCAACCGATTTGGTCGAATATCAATAGACGTCTTCCCATGGACATTATAAATGCGTATACGAAGTTTCCTAAAAATTCGATAAAGCGCATTTGAGTTATTGCGCCTTTAAAATAGACACTAAATTGGGTTTTACTCCGGTACCGGAAACAGATTAGGTTCAAATTCAATAGGGAACTTTTCATGGATGTCATAAATTCGTATACCAAGTTTCATGGGAATCCGATATAGCGTACTAGAGTTATGGCGCCTTTCTATTAGAAAAGCGCCATAATCTATAAAAATAGGCACTAAATTGGGCATTACTCCGGTACCGGTGAACCGATTTGGTTCAATATCAATAGGGTTCTTCCCATGGACATTATAAATGTGTTTTCCAAGTTTCATGAAATTCCGAAAAAGCGTATTTGAGGTATGGTGCGTACAGACGCACGGACGGACAGACGGACAGACGGACAGACAGACAGACGGACAGACATTTTTCGTCCCCCACACAATCTCATAAAGTACCATATTGGCACTTAATAACCTACGAACAAAACAAAAAAGGGCTGATCTTCGATCCAACTGCTCAAAAAGCAGCAAATCTGCGTGCCCACCATACCATTTCATAGAAATAAATACCAGTACGACCAGATTGAAGACATCCTTCCTTTAGTGGGTGCTCCTGGCAGTATACCTACATTTTTCTTCAAAATGTTCTTAACTTCGGACTGCCGAAACATAACATAGATAAAAGTACCATTACCATAATAGTATACTAAAATCCCATCAAATGGATCTTAGCAAGTCTGTTTACATAAAATTATATATATATATATATATATATATATATATATATATATATATATATATAACGTAATAATTTAATGATAGTTAAGTCTATAAATCAAAATAAAAATTTATTGATCACTACCTTTCTCCCTCTCTTTTTTGTGGCTTTGCGTTGCCGTTTTGGCAACCAGCAAATGAGGTTCTATAAATATTGATCTCGTAATTGTCTATCTTATTTTTATATGTGCCGAGCTTAGATGTGTAACACACTTAAACTAATGCATTTTTGCCTGAAAATTCAGGGTTTTCTAGAGTATCTACTTTGAACTGCAATTTAATTTCTGGTACGCTTCACACAAAAATAACATTGTATAAACATAAAACATTGTGTAAAACAAGGGAATTATCTTCCTTTGTGTGCTAGAGAGAAATGTGATTTTGCAGGTACCACCCACATCTATTACATGCATGGTTGATGCAAACCTTTCATACAAACAATAGAATTCGTTCTCTTAAAAAAGAAAGGGGGAAGAAAAACTACACGACAAATGGAAAGCGCTCGTCTGATGTCAAAAATCTGGATAAGCTATATCGAAATACGCTCTAAATGTAAGAACTGTTTTTCAAATGATTTTGTTCGCTGGACTGGAGGAAAAATGTTACAAGTTGAAGAGTCTGATTTAAATGCTCCGCTGAAAGTGGATGTTTGTTAAAAACTTGTAAAATTATATCGTATTTTTAGAATACTGTACAGGAAAATTCTCAAAAGAAGCAAGAGTACTAGAGGAATGTGAAAAAACACAAACCTACTGGTTATCGAAGGAATTATTTAAAAACTTCAATTAAACATGAATCTGAACTCAGAATACGTCAAACGACTAACTTATAAGATGAAAAATATAGTCTACACTTGAATTGACTACAGCTTGAATATGTTGACCCATTTCACTGTTAAGGCAGGTAATCTCATTTTCCTTAAATTCGTGATTTAACTAATTTTTATTAGATTCCAAATTAATTGAAACATGCCAGTCCAACAGCGCATTCATAGTTTAAGCGAATACTAAACTGAAAATTTGTGATTTTTAACAAAACTTATTGTCATAAAAACAGTTTACTTATTTCTACCAAAAATATTACTTTTTATACAATTCGCCCACTTAAATATCAGCGATTTAATACGTGAGCCTACCGTGCCCAAAATAAGATTATATATTTTCAGTAAAATACTTTTCACTGCTACTGATGTATAAATTCGTCTCATTGTATAAAACCGAAATACAGGAATATTGCAGTAATGCTTCATGTAAAATGTAAGAATTTTTATCCTCTTGTTACTGTTATTCATGAATACAAGCTCTTCTACTAAAATTTTTATCATCGATGCTAAGCTTAGAACCACAGATTATTCGACTTAATGATACGTACAAATTCAGCTCTGAAAAAGGTAAATACAAAACATTCCAATTTTCTTGTAATAGCATTTTTTATCTTTAAAGCGTCCTGGTACCACACTTTTACTAATAATGAATTGAAATTTTTCACTGAAGCTTTAGAAGACTAGAACAGATGTTAATTAAATATTTATAATAATTTATTAATTTATAAATATGATTATTATTTTACCTAAGACTGAGGATAGCAAAGTATGTTGCCATAATTCAAGTCCGAGCGTAAATGATAAAGACACGTCAAGAACAACTAAGCTAAGATTATACTTTAAAAGTAAAAATATTAATTTTATAATTCCTGACGTTATAAAATAGCTATGACTTTTTCTAGTTAGTCATGACGTGACTAGTTTACTAGACTGTTTTTAATCTTTGACTAAGTAAAAGGTAAAGTGTTCCCTATTACAGGCCATGGAGGCCTAGAGGGTTCCAGGAGGTTGAGGCTCCCGGATTTTTAGACAGTCGGAACATGAAGGTGGTAAGGTTATCAGCCTTACGCACCGGCCGCCTTTACCCCCAGGATTGCTCCCGGTACTCATTTCTGTTAGGGGCTGAGTCGACCCCAGGGCCATAGTGCCACCAGAAGGATTAGGCCAATTGAAAAACTCCAATGACCTCATCGGGAATCGAACCCGCGACCTTCCGGTTTGGAGCGCAACGCCTCAACCACTACGCTACGGCGTAATCTTTGACTAAGAACTGAACAATTATGTATACAAATGTGACAGTTCTGTATCACTGTACAATCCAAATAGCATTTTATGAACATTTAACAAATGTAAGAAAGTATACATCTAGTAGAGGGTAGAAGTGGAAATGCAAAATATAGTTTATTAACAGTCTTCATAGCGATTCATTAATTAACTACGTTATCCTATTTTAAGCCACAAACCATGGATTCAACGTCACGTCATTAGTCCAATTCATTCCACAGTGCCTGTTACATGAGCTTACATGTGCATATGGGGGGCTGAGGTGTGTTGGTGTTAGAGGTGTACATATTCTGATTTTAGCTTGCCTGCCCCTTTGAAATTCTGCAACCAGTCATAACTTTTAACTTGCTTGACTTGAAAGCAAGCCAGATTACAACGATGATAAGAAATACTGTCGCTATGAGTCATAAGCTCTTCATAACTTGGTGGGTTGCTCAGGACCTAAGGAAACTGAAAGGCCTGGCGGAAAGAATATGAAACTGGGTATAGCAGTGCACTGGTAAGTCGTGCAGTTACGTAGTTGAGGAACTTCAGATGTATTTAGAGAATTTTACCCTGAAGGAAGCCGAGGAGAAACTAAAATGTGGACAGTTTGAATTAATTATCAATGAACAAAAGTACTAGTCCGGCATGGGAAAAATTTTCAAACATTTTCGAGAAAACATCATAAAATCATTAATAACAATAACAAAAATCCCTTTAGGAAAGCCTACAAGCTGAGGTAGATTTCGAAGTGCTTTTGTTTTAATTTACTGTCGCTGCGTAGCACTCTTCTTCTTTAGCCTTGGCATGACAAACCCGCAATAATAACTGCAAAAAAGAGGAAAAAGAACTTTTTAAAACATTCAAATCTCGCCTTATATGAGAACTATCAAGAAACTAGTTATTGATTTGTAGAGTACTCATCAAGAGCTTTTCAACGATACCCCACAAGACGTAGTTTCGAAAATTTCGAATTTCCATCCCCATACCCCCACCCCCACTCGTACTCCCAAAACCCCCGAATCGTTGGTGTCACTGTGAACTCCATAAGGAGTACTCTAATTTATTCAATCAAAGTTTCCCTCTATACTTCATAGGGGCCGAGATATAAATGTTTTAAAATTTCAACCCCCTCCCCCGACCACCCCCTTAGGCCAATTTTGCTCATTAACGAACTTGTCTGAACTATTGGGCCTAGAAATAACATAATAAAATTTGATTCAAAATCTTGAAAATTACGGCCGCTAGCGTGTAAAGATATATATGCATATATATAAATATATATATATATATGTATATATATATATACATATATATATATATATACATATATATATATATATATGTATATATATATATATATATACATATATATATATATATGTATATATATATATATATATATATATATATATACATATACATATACTGTATATAAATATAAATATCACAATTTTTTTAACAGGCGGTGGTTTCGTACTTAGGGAGGCATGAAACGTAACGATATGAACGAATTTTTTGAAAGTCATTAGGTAGATTTTTCTTCGAAATCTACCTAATAATAAAAATAATAATTGTGGTAAGACGCTAAAACGATTTTTAATACTTTATCCACCTTTTATTTATCTGCATGGTGAATTTCTTCTACCAGCATGTAGAAAAGCAAGAAAGTATTACCTACACTCAGCAACTACAGTTGTTTAGCTGATAGGAATGTCGCAAGCTTATTCTGACTTGCCTAGGCTGGGTTAGACCTGACCCATCAGGCTTAAAGAAACCTGCCTGCTTCCTAGCTATGACGCTGGCAACTTGCTTGCCTGGCGTTCAAGCGGGTTTGGGCAAGCTAAAATCGAGATTTGTACACCTCTGGACTTGGTGTTCGAACACAGACATTAAACATGGCTTTAATCACGTCGTCTACCTAATTACATTACACAAAACTCCATATATGTTTATTAAAGCACATGAAGGTAGGCTAATATGGCAATGAAGTATTAATTTAATAAAAACCCGAACATCTTCAGTAACCAATTAAACTAATTGCTGCGGTTAGTGCAAAATCATAATAACCCAACATAGTGTAAATTCACGCAAAAAAATTCCTTCATCAAATGAAAATGTGTAATGACTAAAAGGTGCCCGCGGCTTCGCCCGCGTTTATTTAGTCAACACTGCTGGATGTTTTAATTTCAATAATTTACTCAACGAAACTAATTAAACATTATATTTATTAACAGTGAAATCGTTTTTACATAAATTGCAAGAATTGCATAATCTTATTCTATGGCGCAGTACTGTCCCATGTATTAGATTTCACCACAGAGAAAACTTTTGACCACAAAATTAAGAAAATACTTACAAAAATGGTCTATAATAGTGTCTAGAAATTTATTGTTTCCACCATACAATTCCAAATGTAAGAAAAAACAAAGTAGAGTGGACTAAGTACGACAAGATTTTACAAGCAACAATCATATTTTAATTACCCAGGCCTGAAGGCCAGAAATTATGAACAGAGTAAAAGGGACGGTCTTTCCATCACTATACTTCATAACCAAAATGTAATTAGTTAACTGAACAGAACGAATAATGGTTACTGAACTAAGTACTGGTGGGCCAGAAAGATAATCAAACGAAACATAAGTTACCTGCATAGTAAAGTTATGTGCCCATTGGTTTCACTACCCTGGCCCGAAAACACAAGCAAGATGTAACACTTATCACTCCTCGGCAGATTCTCACTCACGGGAAACTCCCACAAAAGCCACACGGCAAAGCCAGATGGCGCTCCGGAAATTAACTTACGGCAAAATAAAGAAGTAACTATTGGGGGCGAGATTAAGTTAACCAAAACGATCCAGGGCAAAACAAAATACACTATACCAAAACAAAGAACAAAAACGAAACATAGCCTAATGGTGGAGAGATCGCAGACACGTAAGTAGGCCTACCATAATATGTACACTTAATAAAAGCAATAAAATACACTGAAATTACAAATAGGGTGCCGGAATGTGTATAAATGGCACAATTCTTCATTATATAGTTATACCTAATTAATACAAGTATAAAGGGGCTCGTTAATCGAACAGAACGAATCTTGTGCTGTCACATGGGCATAAAGATTCGAAATAAAACTATTAAAATGTGCCACAGATTCATGAACCTTAACCCAATCATGCATCTACTATTGAAACGATTGATAATTAAACGTTAAAAACCAGGCTACACGATTAAAGTTCGCCGTCCGGGCAAAAAACTTCAGATTCGAGTTCCCTACTCCCTTCCCCCCAAATCCTCCGTTTAGTGAGTTTCGTCCTAATCATTCAATGTTTTCCCATTTAGGCGTGCGTTCAAGATCCCCTTCTGTCTACCTACGTAAAAAAAATCAGATCTCTGCCAGTGGTAAACAAACAAATCAAGATAGCAACCAAGCTACCTTTGATAAATTCACAATTGAATACGGTATTGTTAATAGATGACTTTGAATGTACACGAAAACAAAAGTTCAATTAAATATTAAGATTTATGTTGATTGGTCATTAAATAGAAACAAATAATTTGCGCTAAACTTGAGAATAAAGTGACCGCCGTCACTACCGGGCCGTACCGAGTGGGACCAAGTCTACAATGTCGCCAATATTACGAACATGATTAGCCTACATGCCGATTGAATTCGGCAGATAAACGACTGTTGTAGCGATGTTTTATGAAAGATGTGGAAGGGTAAAAAAGCCTCTGCATTAAGAATTCTTGGTCCGTGACATGTTATGTTAGGTCAGGAACAGTCATGTTAGTTTAGCAGCAGTATTCTGCATAGCGCGGGGTTTGTGCTATGTAACGATGTTTTACGAAAGGCGTGGAAGGGTAATAAGGCTTCTAGAAGTAGTGACAGCCAAATTCTAGGTCAGTGACAGGTTTAGGAACATTTGTATTAGTTTAGGAGCAATATACTGAATAGCGCGGGGTTTATTATGTCTCACATTGAATCTTTTCTGCAACGGGAAATTTTACCCTTGCACCGATCGTTTCTCTTTTGTTCCCCGCGGCTCGGAGGGGCACGGTCGCTAATGGCAGAACATGGCTGGCTACGCTATTCTGAAGGAGTTCATAACCTGCATTTGTTAGATCATTATTCACAGAAAATTCCAAAACTGGACTTCACCCTAGGTACCAACAGTTATGTTGAATATAATCTAATTTTTTTGTTCGACCATACTATAACACGCTCATTACATCTGACGTAACGGTATCATAATGTTATATATTACGATATAGATTTCCATTATAATACAGGTGTAGTATCGAACACGGAGCGATCTTCAAACCCTGAGAGCAGCAAATGAAACTGCATCATTAGACAACCTGTATTTATAATGAAATGAATTCTGTTCATGTTAATTTTAATATTATACTAAATTGAGTATATTTCGTATGTTTTAACATGCATTGTTTGACATTAAAGCATCAAGAGACGTCCTGCATCCTGCATGCTTTGTAGCCTGCCAGCTATCGGATAATACGAGAACTACTAAGAGCTGTGTTGTCCGAGAGTTGTTCGCTTCATGAATTACGAGGTATTCTAAAGTCCCAATACTTAAACATTTAAAAATGGTCGGACAAAAACAATAGTATACAACTTGCCTATAGTGTTAATTCAGATACTCGTATGAAAATAATGAATCTTGCTTTGCTCGTTTTATAAACATATTCTTATGTTAATAAATCCATTATAGGTTCGTTGCAAAATGTACTATTAAACAACTCTGGGGAGTAATCGGAAACGTTGTTTTACATAATTTATTATTTTAAATAACATAGAAACCAGTAATTTCTAGTGTTTAATTATGCATGTTCCATTATTAATTCTAACAACAATTTATTAATACTAAGTAGGCCTAACATGGATTTAACAATTTATTTTCAAGTCCGACATTTTCAAAACGTTGCATTATTCAACTTCAGAATTGAGTTAGAAAAGCTTGGAATTGTCGAAGTATTTCGTACTATGTACATCCAATAACTGTAGCATTACCTCTGCGCTTTTTTTTCCGTCAGTATGTAGCGTTTGAAAACAATTTTCCTAAAATAAACAATGACAGACGTTAACGCGCCAATACAAAATATGGAGCAGTCATCCTTCGAGCACTGAAACGTATTTAGACAAATAATTTATTTTTAAACCCATTGAAGAAGCTATTTTGGTGGAATAGGCTACTGGTAATAGCCAATAAAAATTGTGCAACATGTTATGGCAAGACCGGAAGAAAATATTTCCCCTGGAAGGAAAAAATGTAGCTGACGTTTTATCAGCCGGGGAATCAATAAAGCTCTGCATCAGGTTGAAACAACTGAATATGCGAACTTTGCTATAGGGCCTCTTCTTTTAAATCACAATGCAAAGTGAGAAAGGTGCAATTCCCATACTTAGTTAGGGTAAAGAAAGTTACGAGAGTGCATTATCAGATTTTATTTTTACAACGAATTTACATGAAGAGAATGTCAAACATAATACAGGGTAATTCAAAATGCTCTCCGGGGTTTTATAATGCCACTGCATCCAAACTACCAGATATACATTGATGCAATAAGTACCAAAAGAAACAGCAACTGTGAAAGTTTGGTTTGTTTCCTACAGATATTCAATGTGTCCACCTCGGGTCACGCGGCACACATCAATGGACGTAACATGTCACGATCGATGGTGTTGACGCTGGCTCTGATACGCGTCTTCAGATCATGCAAATCATTAGGCAAGGGTGGCACAAAGACATAAAGAAGTCGCAGGGGGTGAGATCTGGAGGTCGCGGAGGCCACGGCATCATCAGCCTGTTGTCGCGATCACACCCATGCCCAATCCAGCGTCGTGGCAGATTGTTGTTTAGGTACCTCTCTGTTTAGTTCTCTGCAGGCTTGATACGTGGATTTGTGCCAGCTTCGTTGGTACAATTGTCGCACACGGTCCACGTCGTCTGGTGTTCTGGATCATTTCCATATTCCCTCCGAAAGAGACGTCGGACGGAGATTACTGACTTCCTAACTGGAATTCCAGCACAGAAAGTGCTTTCTCACCAGCACCAGCCGTGAACGCCATTTTCATTTAATGCTACCTGGCGACCGAAATTTGAAACTACCTTCCATTGTTGCGAGTATAAATGAAATTTCCAGAGTTTCTTCATGTTACTATCCAAGGTTAGAAAAGATATGCTCAATAACCACTCTGCAATGGCTTTTCTAAACCCCGGAGAGCATTTTGAATTACCCTGTATATTAAAGTCGTACAGAAAGTAAAGAACGATTTGGCATAACTAAATAATAACGAAAGATATAAACACAAAAGTTTACTTACAAAGATACAGTAACTTACTCCATTTCTCAACGTATTGACCATTGCTGTCAAGACATTTATTGTAAAGTACTGGTACTATGTTTTACAGTAGTTTACCACAGAGATACCTCTGGCCTGAAATTTATTATACAGAATATGGATTATTGTACGGCCTGGAACCTTTGCATCCGGGAATCGATCTGCAAATCGTATTTCCATTGACGAGCTGACTGCGTTATAATACACACGAATCATACATAAATACACGCTGCGCAGTGTTAAACATATACTGATCCATGATTTTCACTAAATACAGGACACGATAATAAATCATTCTTAACAGCAGAGCAAAGCCAGCTGTGAATTCGTAACAGCTGGACGGTCAAAGCAATACTTCAGAGTAGAATAAAGCAAGCGTGATTTTGATTGCAGCAGCGCGGCGGCGGGAAAAAACGTGTCCACACACCGAGTGGATAAACACCGCGCGGCTGGTTCATAGTCCATTGGATCACTATGTACAGGTAGAGGAAAAAAGCGGACCTACTAAAATATCGGCAACTTAGATATTTTAGTAGGTCCTTTTTCCCCCCTATCTGTACATGATTATTCACATAGATCTATTGTAAAACTGCTTCAGCGCTTCGATATCCTTTAGCTTCTGAAATATATTGGTGTTCTCCCCACATATTGAATACTAAAATAGCCCTTTCACATTGAGTTAGTCATGCATCATTTGCTAATTGCCTATTATCATATTAATAGAATGACTTTTCCTATAAAGGGATGTGAATACTTTGGAATCCATTAGTGGCTTACTTGGAAATATTCAGTTCTGGAACTATAAAGGTTCTGATTTTATTATAATGGTACTAATGTGCATTGGCTTAAAATAGATCACATTTAGATAGAGACTATAACCGCTTTAAGGCAAAAATTCTATACAAAATAGAATAAAACTAACAGCAAAGCATACAAAATGGTTCTGCAGAAAACGTATGCAGAAATTATCTATAGAACAGTTTCCAAGTATTCGATTGTACTTTCCTCTAGCATTTGAGTTTATACAATTCCAAGTAAAATTATAGGGTTATCGTACAATCACAGATTTTGCACACGGACGTAAGCATGAGCTAATCAAATTCCAGAAATTCTCATCAGATCTATAAGGTATATTTATCTGCATGAATATACTTTCAGTTTACTGTAGGTTTGAGGGAAGTAAACGCTTCGAAAGCAAATAAATAAGACAACCAAAGAGCATTAAAACAATTCTCCGGACATAAAACCAAATAGTACACTGTCTCGCCACAAGATTTATGGGAAGATCAGATGTCTTATTGCCAGCCATAAAACACATAAAAGACTGTTTGCCAACCTTACTTTATCATCTGGATGGGAAGTAACATTTTATTTATATGTCTTTAAGCATTTTATATTCACCTATTTCACTTAACGAACTTTTAAAATTGAAAATAAAAGTAGTTAATCTCCCGAAAAGTGCAGTAAATAAAACTGCAATTCAGTTAATAATTTAGACTTTCTCCTACAATGTGATATTAATCACATACCGAATACAGAAATTGAAGACTCAAGTTTAGTGTGCTATGTACACAGCATGACTTCACTGTCTATAAGTAGTGCGCACCTCGAGTACATATACTGCAATCTACACGAAGATGATAGAAGGACTAGGCCTATTTATATTCATAAACACAAGGTAGTCTCCAAGTCCGACTTAACACTTCTTGGTTGTCCCATTTTTCTTCCGGCTGTTGAGCCATATCTTAGAGATAAGCTGGAGACAATGAAAAGATTATTTGATGGACTGAGCTCACTTTCTTCCCACATTGCTTACTTTCTGCTAAAGAATTGTTTTGCGATTCCTAAATTGACGTACTGTCTTCTTTCAACTCCATTATGGCTTTTTCCTTCTCTCACTCAAGAAGTTGATGTTTTGTTGTACGCATAGATATATATTCTTTGTTGAGGAACTGTTTGGAATCAATTTTAAACATTCGCCTAGAAGACAGCAACTGGACCTTAGCTTCATTGCCCATTTCTTTCGGAGGACTTGGAATTCGTAGCGTCAGCTATGTTTGTTTACCTGCTTTCCTGGCTTCTGCTTATGGGGTTATCGATTTTGTTAAGTTAATTCTTCCCAATCACGGTGATGAAATCGATATTTCTCATATGACCGATGCTCTGGTTAAGTGGTCCAGCATTACAAATGATCATAGCATACCATCTAATCCTGACATACAGAAGTCCTGGGATTTCATCCTCACCTCGAATACCTATGAGAGTCTTCTGAGGTCTTCTGTTATGGACGCAGAGCGTGCTCGATACCTGGCAATTCGAGAGAAAGAATCAGGATCATGGCTTCAGGCAATTCCATCTTCCAATATTGGAAAATTACTTGACAACATGTCGTTTAAAATAGCTGTTGCTTTAAGGTTAGGTACCTTGTCAATGTGGAACACCTGTTGATGCCTCTGGACACCATGGCTTAAGTTGTTTTAAGAACAGTGGCAGACTTTCAAGACACCATGCAATTAACGACATTATCAAGAGAGCACTTGTATCTGCAGGCTTTCCTTCAGTCCTAGAACCTATGGGTATAAGCCGCAGTGATGGAAAAAGACCTGATGGCCTAACTCTGATACCATGATCTAAAGGAAAATCGTTATTATGGGATGTCACTTGTGTTGACACTTTCGCACCATCTCATTTGCCGAACACATGTAAACTAGCTGGCTCAGCCACAGCATCAGCAATCTGCACAAAGCTGAATAAATATAAAGATCTGGTTAGCAATTACAATTTTACTGTGTTCGGTGTGGAGACGATGGGACCTTGGTGTACAGATGCGAAGATCCTGGTGTCAGAAATAGGAAGACATCTGGAGGCCCTGACTGGAGATTCACGGTCTACGGATTTCCTACGGCAGAAGATCAGCCTTGCCATTCAAAGAGGAAACGCTGCTAGCATTTTGGGGACGTTTCCTGAAACACAGGCGCTAGAGGAAATATTCTATATTTGCTAATTAGTGAGATCTATGTAAGGCTCGTCACTCCAGTCTTCAGTTTATCTGTCATCCTCTTAGGTCCTTCACATCTGCAGAGAACTCCAGGAACTTACGAACTGCTTTTAGAGCTGCCCGCCGAGCTGCTGCAGCTTCTTTCACTGCTGCACGTCTTGTCATGTTTTTAAATGTATATTTTAGTGCTTCTTTGTATTGAGTGAATTGTATATATAATATTGTGTTGAGAGTGTATAAATTATAAACACAACTAGTCACCATTTATGTGTAGAATATAAACCGCAGATAATTTATTTGATCATGCCTTAGTTACAAAAGCAATATGGAACGTGTTCACTTTTTATCTCTATCTGTTTATACCTGAGCGCATTCTTGTTGTCATCGCGTGATATACTCTCCCACCTCTTCATATAGAACACGCTTAGTGAACCTAACCGTTCCTTTTACAAAAATTCGAAGCCTAGTAATAATGATTTTTAATGTTACAAGACTTCCTCAATAGAATTATTAAACCTGATTACATTACTTCAGATCCAGTTTTATTTTAAACCTATAATACGCGGTGTGTGATGTGTTGGAGGGAACGAGAAGTGTGTGACCCCAAAGTCATATCGCGATCTCTTTATTAATAATATCGTCAGGTGTTCGTTCTGTTGGACTCTTTTAGCAAACGTTAGTACACTTTGGATGGCATTACTATTACTAAGGGCAGCAAACATACTATATTACAGATATTTTACGATCAACGATATTATTAAGAGAGCCTTGATCTCAGCACGAGTCCCCATCATTTTGGAACCTATCGGCATTAGCAGATCCGTTAGTAAGCGGCCTGCTGGAGTGACCTTAATCCCATGGGATAAAGACAAATCCTTGTTATGGGCAGTTGTTTGTGTGGATACAGTAGCATCATCCCACTTGCAGATCACATCTTGAAATACAGGATCAGCAGAAAAACAGCTGTTTGTCTCAGAAATAAACACACGCTGAACGCTAATTGAAAACCATACCTTTGATGTTCTTGGGGTTAAAACTTTAGGGGCATGATATTGTGAGGCCAAAAACCTGAACTACGCAATAGGAAAACACATTCAATCCTGTAATAGCTCTACGGAATATCTGAAACACCGCATAGGTATTGCGGTTCAAAGAGGAAAAAAAGTATCACGCACTCCTTCCCAACGTCTTCCCCACTTGCATGAAGTGTTTTAAATTTAATATCCTTTCTACCCCTGAACTATTGTATTAGGGCTCACTTTAAAAAAAGTATTTATGTATTGTATTTATTATACTAAAATTATGAAAATAATAATAATAATAATAATAATAATAATAATAATAATAATAATAATAATAATAATAATGCTCTTATTTTTTTGCAATTCTAGTGTTAGCAATAGTAGCAAATTGAAGTTAATCTAAAAATCAATCACATTTATTGTAAATAATTATTTTAGTGTAAGGAATTTTACTGTGTTGAACTGAACCGCCCCAGAGCACAAGCTTTGCTTCTTCGGGTGGCGTTCGAATTCACATTTGTAAATGTTTTATACTGTAATTTATAGCAATAAGTTTATTAGTAAATTAAATAGCGGATTGGCGTAGACTTTCATTATTTATGTGATGCATTACCAAAAACTGCAAAGAACTGTGTGCGTGACGGAGACAGATATAGGCAATGGGGTATAATGAAGAGTGACCGCATTGTTATGCACTCCACCTAGAATTTGGAACCTGTAAGTTATCTTGAGTAGGTTTTATGATATTTTTTCTATAATATCAACAAATGTTGAAAGAAACATCATTAAGGATTATCAGTTAAACATTCCTTGTACAAGAAATTTCAAATTAGGCAAATCATTTATCATAAGTTCATCGTTAAACTTAAATAACTTTATATATATATATATATATATATATATATATATTTGTTTATTTATTTTATTTGTACAACATGATATTATATTAATTTCTTAATATGGGATAATTGATTTAATTAGTATTTAAAAAAATCTAAATTACGAATATATAAAATTAACTTTGAAATTTGCGTATAAAATTGCAAGCCTATGGAACAAAAACAGTTGCGCAAGGAGCAATTTTAAAATGATAGGATTTCTTAAGTTTGGGAATAATTCTTGATTGCAGTATCAAGGTACTTACAACTATAGATACCGTAAATACCAAAAGCATAATTTAAGTGTGGACCCTCCGGAGAGAATTTTGAGCAATGCCTCCCAAGACTGAGATCACGATCAAATATCTTAGGCCTAAGTCTTCGTGGTCCCAAGATAACCGTTGCTGACTGTGGATACGGATCCCCGGGCTTGTTCCCTGGTATCTCCTTGGATTTTCGAAATAAGTCTAGGACTCTGTGTACTTAGCTTCATGAGGACTACTAGTTGAGTTACTAGTTACTAGGAGTTACTAGTTGATAAAGACGTAGCGACTACGTAAATCATATTTTTCAATAAGGCCGTGGTATATGCATGCTGTCTACGTGCATGCCATCTGGTAACTCTGTCAAAAGAGGAAATATAAAAACAGCGGGGATTGGCCTTTTGCCTTCATGGGAATGGAGTTTATTCATTGCATTCTTTGAATTTAAAAATCGTATTAGGCTAGCATCTTCGTGCGCATATCTATGCATATACGGTTTCTGGGGATACGGCTTGCAAACAATGACCATTTTCCGATAAATTCATTGCTATGCGATAAACTTAGCTTTGACTTTTGAAAAAATAATTTTCAGACATGAATGCAAAAGCAAGCTTCTTTCATATTTTAGGCGCCGGGGCCATTGCCCTTGGAGCTGGAATTTTAGGGTTCCACGCACTTAGGAGAAATGGGTCAAGGACCATTGCTCCTGTGAAGGACCCCCTTCAATACTGGGTACCAGATGGGGTAGATGCGGAGTGGGATGTAAGAGAATGGCTACAGCAGGAATTAGAGAACAGAGTTATATTTGGGGAAGAGCAAGAGGAAGGAGGTTTGGATAGACATTCAGAGCTAGATATTCATAGCGATAGTTAGAAGGATGCATCTTCACCATCTGGAATCCAGTAAAAGTCCCCCATAACATCTCGGGGGCATGGTGTGCAAAAGTAGGTTGCCTCCACGTGGTGCACACTGGGTAACGCTAAATAACCTACAAATCCAGCATAAGCGGCGTGTTTTTTAAAGTACGTGCCGTTTAAATATTTTGCTGCTGAAGCTGCTGCACGTTGCGATTTTGAGCATGTGCGATCACTTCCTCCATTCATTAGGAAGCCAGACGCAGGTGTTAGCGAGCATAATTTTGTGTTTTAATATAGGCCCAGTTAGAGCGTTTCGAAATGTTCAAAACAATCGAATGAACCGCTGGTTGAATTTTTCCCCAGGAATGCGACAATCAACAAAGAGACGTCTATTGAGACTATACTACAAAAGCTCCGTCGTGCAATACAGTACAAAAGACGTGGAAAGCTTTCGCGTGGAATCCTTTTGGTCCATGAGAATGCCCGGTCACACACAGCCAAACAAATTCAAGATCTGATCGCATCTTTGGTTGGGAATAATTAGACCACCCTCCCTTGAGTTGCGCAAGGGTCAAGTGATCCAGAAACAAGGCTGGGATTGTATACTTGAGGCGATCAACACTAATTTCACTGTTCCTAACCTAACTGCAACCAACTTAGCTCTACATGTCACTAACACTAATATAACTAGTCTAACATAACTGCCACTTACCATACCTAATTTACGAGTTGAGGTTACGCTTATGTTCTGACATAGAGATGTGTCAAGAAGTGTGGATATGAATAAATAATAATTAAACTGGTATAATTTTTAATAAGCTGGACTCAAACTAGGATGGATAACAATCCACTCTCCATAGTCCCCTTCTTCTGATCACAGCAACTTAGTTAAATAACTCATCTCTTTTCCACAGAAAATTAAGACACCTTAAGCTATATCCAATTAGGACATCATAGCGCCTGGTTGAATTTTTAGTAAGATTAAGATACGAATGATTCTTCAGTTAAACTTTTCAAGTTCCTTTTTCACCGAATTTATTAAGAATACACTCAGTGCTAGTATAACTGAGCCAATGAGACATGAATCATGACCTGTGCGAGAACGCCGCTTTGAAACTAATCCACAAGCTTAAATTACTACTGCGCATCTAGAATCCAACCTTTTAGTTATACTGAAGAATATAAATGCTTTGAAGGAAGAAAATAGGAGCGGTTATTATATTAATATTATTGTTAATTACTATTTATTAGTGGTTATTATTGTTATTACGTGCCAGAATGGTACTTTATAAGATCGTGTTGGGGACGGGAAAATGTCTATCCGTCTGTCTGTCCGTCCGTGTGTCTGTACGCGCGATAACTCAAATAGGCTATGCTTTATCGGATTTTCATGAAACTTGGTATAAACATTTATAATGTCCATGGGAAGAAGCCTGTTGATATTGGACCAAATCGGTTAACCGGTACCGGAGCAAAGCCCGTAATATATTTATGGTAATATGTTAGAAAGAATTTATCAAATGCAAATCAGTTATCATGACGACATATTGTTTTAGAGTGTTCGTATACGACTTTGGAAGTTGCAATACGTTTAGCTTTGACAAATAACACTATACCTTCACATATGCTTATCAAACTAGACCGTTAAACTGAGCGAGGTGGCCGAGATGGTAACGTCTTGGACTCGCATTCTGGAGATCCCTGGTTCAAATCGCGTAGCCGGACAATTAGATATGGTTTTTTTTTAATTTTAATGCGTATGATCGATTGCCAAGATATCATAAATCTGTATAGTTCTCCTGATGCTAGACGATGTTAATCTGATTTTTTTAAACGAGACCTTTGTTCTTCCGTACGTCCTGCTTAATGAATCAATCTGGAACTTAACTCAGAAATCGATTTTAAACCAAAACTTAAATTCCTGCATATTATAATTACAATTATAACTAGTTAAACAAAAGCATTCTGGTACTTTGTTACATCAGTTTACCTGATTTATTATTATTATTATTATTATTATTATAATTGTCATAATATACTTGAAGGAACTCAATTCCAGGTTGCCGCTTCTTATCGCATCCTGACTTAGATTACGGTTTACACATCATTGAATCTCACCACACTGTAGCACAGAAACTCTGCTCTTACACTCTAGCCTCAACCACTATACGACTCACGCTGTGCGAAGGAAAATTGGGTGGAGCTTTAACGGGACCTGCCTGTGCGAGTAGCGAATGATAGTAAGGCAACGTTGCCCAGTTCAAGCTTTACGTTGTGCAATTTCAATTGCGTGACAAAAATTATACACAAACCAAAATTTTCAAGTGTACCACGAGAAAGAAGAAATGTTTCTGAAGCCAGCTGTATAAAAAGCATTTGTTTACGACAAGTGGTTATCGAGTTATGAGATTTTGATCGAGAAGCAACATTTTTGATCAATCACACACCTCCCGGGAGTAGCTGCAGGAAATCTACGCTCTCTTTCTTTCTTCTGTCAATTGTGGCATCAGGGCACAAAGAGCCAGCAGTGATTGTCGCATACCATTTTCCTTCGTATAGCGAGAGCCGTATAGTGTAACAAAGCTTTGTAAATTTGTTTCATATAGTTTAACTAATATGTGGAATGTGCATAATTAATTATTATACCAGGAACGTATAAAACCGAGGGATAGGTCTCTTAGCTAAATAACTAAATACGGCTAAATAACTAATAAACCCCGCGCAGGAGATTAAATATGTGTAACTCAATATTGACCAGTTACAAGCAATTTACAATGCCCATCAGCTTTGTTTAAACTATAAGTAAATAATAAAGATGGTCGATATGAATAAACAGCTGGTCGCTTGACTGGTGACTGGGATTGAATTTTGCTGTAAATTCATCCATTCTTACAGCAATCTATTAGGAAACACCGTTAACTGCTTTTACGGTATTGTTAAAAACATGTTCTTAAATTCGAGTCTTCTTCTCTTTATTTTATCTATGACTACAGCATTCTGAAACCAATTTAATGCAATCAAAAAATCGCATTTATTCATTTATTATTTTTATAGATGGCAGTGCAGTGGGTGCCTTTTTTCCACTCTGAGGGCGAGAAATGTCTTCCTCCATGTTAAGACTAGGACATCGCACGCGCAAACCTCATGTAATTTTTACTAGCTACAAAGAGATTATTGGTGACGAAATGGACGCAGATTTCTAGAATTATTTTCCGTGATCATTAGAGCCCGGATTTTTAGATTACTATAAGTTAGATTCCCTCGGTCTGTAGCTAAACCATACCTTGCTTAGTCGATGGACAAATTAAGTAAAAAGTACTACCCCAGAATTGAACCTTGGACAATAACTAAAACAAAAGGAAAATGTAAACACACAGTTACATTTTGATGCATTCTAAGCTAGGCCTATATGAACCTAAAAATTCGTATAAGCAAATTTCTAATAAGACTGTGAGTGATATTAAAAGATCAACATACAAACTTATACCCTCAACTTTAGTCTTATCTGGTTCACATCGTGTGGAATTACTGGTATTACATAACTCACACTTTCGTTCTTATTACAGAATTCATAAACATAAACTGTCATACCCTAACAATCTTTCAAATTTAGTTGTCTTCTACGAAGACAGTATGATCCAAAAAAAGAGTTGTTAGGTGAATCAAGATGTTCAGCACCATAGGCTACATGTCAACTCCGGAATTCCGGAACAACTACATTATTGTAAGGGTCATTCTCAAAAAAAAATTGTCTTTTTGGTGCCACAGGCCTGTAAAAGACACTTTTAGTTGAGACATTAATTAATTTGTTTTTTCCAGATTCGCCCCAACCCTATGCGAGTTTCTGCGCCACCCTAAATAATTTCTATGTGTACATCGTGGAACGTAACTTGATGTTTAGGTCAAAAACGTAGGAAAAAGCAAGAAGTATGACTGTCACAACCCATATTCTGCATCCAACATTTTGACTTTTTTGACATGAAATGGCCCAAAATGAATCGTCATTGAATGTTAGCTCAACATCCAAATGAAACTGTCTAGACCAGTGTTTCTCAACCTTTCAGTATTCGCGGCCCAGTTTTCAACCATAATTTTCATCGCCCCCCCCCCCCACTTACAATAAAATGTATTAAAAAATAATGCATGGGTTCGGTGCATTCACAGTTATTATTTTATTGCGAGGCAAGATGGTTATCACGTGGGAAATTTTTACGACGTGTTTATGAATTAAGAGAAGAAATCGCCATTTTTCTAGAAGAAGAAAACAGACCGGAAGCCGAGAATTTTCGCGATGATTTATTTGTGATGAAATTAAGCTACTTGGTCGACATATTCGAGAAATTAAATATCTTGAACCTTCAACTCCAAGGAGCAAATACACATATGTTGGATACGAGTGATAAAGTTAATGCTTTTTGCAGAAAATTGGATTTGTGGAGCAGAAATTTAAAGCATAAAACCTAACAATGTTTGCAAATGTGGATGATTGTATTAAAACTTACAAGGCTGAAGAAGAACATGTAAAAGTTGTTTTTGTAACCATTGAAAATCATTTAGCCACGCTAGAAAAGAATTTTAAAAAGTATTTTCTTGCAGTCGATAACTTGATAAAAAGTTGCGAGTGGGTGAGGGATCCATTTCATAAGACTCCCGAAGGACTTTCAATTGATGAAGAAGAAAAATTCATTGACTTCACGACAAGTGGCGAAACCAAAAAACAATTTAGTGATAAATCATTATTTGAATTTTGGGCAGCAGTAGATGATTTTTCTGCACTAGAAACCACAGCATTTCGCATTCTATTGCCATTTTCAACATCCTTCCTTTGCGAAACTGGATTTTCTAGTTTGGCTTCGTTAAAGACAAAATATAGATCTCGGCTAAATATAGAAACAGAACTGAGAGTGGTTATTTCTAATATTGAGCCTTCCTTCGAAAAACTTTGCTCTGCAAGACAGGCCCAAGGAAGTCACTAATAATTATTTAATTTGTTTTTAATTTAGTATGTTTTGATAATGCGAGTTTTTATTTAGTAAGTTGTTTTACTTTTTTTTATGTGTCGAAATGTATTTTGTTTTCTATGTGTATGTTTTTCTGTCAGTTAATAATTTTTTTTAAATAAAATTTTCTCTTGGATATTCTCGCACCCCCCCTCTAGTCTGCTCGCGCCCCCCCCCCCCTAGGGCTCGCGCCCCACAGGTTGAGAATCGCTGGTGTAGAGGATGTTTCATAATTTGAAATAATAATAATAATAATAATAATAATAATAATAAAATCCGAGCCAGGAGGTTCATTTCAATCTTTCTCATAGGAAACCGTGAAAAAAAGACGATAAGGAGTGTTACCCGGTCTAGTGCTCCCCTGTGACGGGCTTTTCTTACTTTATGCTATAAAGTTCCTTAACTTCTTGGATTAAATCTTCGCCAAAATTCTTCGCCAAAATCTGTGACGACTAATATGTGATTATTCTCAATCGTAGTATATAAGTTTACTGAACTCCTACAAAACAAGGTCACTCATACACCTGTCGTGTCATCACAACACTGCCTGCATAGTCCACATTCCAACGTTCAGTACAACTACCTTTAACACCGGGTGATTGCAAACTTCCTACTCTCAGTCTACTTTCTCTCTCTTTTAACAATTTACCCAGTCTTGATAATATTGATGAAAATTTATATTAACGGGCGCCATCATCAATACGCTTCCTCTTTTCTTTTTGTTATGTATCAGCCCAGACACAAATTAAATTATAGATACACAGGCTATGTACCTACATGCCCCTCGACTAGCTTTTAAATTAACAGTGGAGACGGGAGTTGGGTTCGGATTTACCTTTCGTTTTTTTTTTATTCTGCTTCTTCTTTTTCTCCTTTTTTCAATACTCACTACCAAAGTATGTAACTTAGCACAAAAACCAGCTACTCTCAAACCATTACAAGGATAAGGGTCAAAAATCTGAACTTCACGTTAATTTACTTTGCATAACAATAACCATAATTTATTTAATATATTATTTTCTTTCTTTTTTTCAACAATAACAATCTTATATACAATAAATTACATTTACACTACATTAACCATTCAACACTTTTATTGGTAGGATAATATTTGATTATTCAAGGTTAGTATACCCAATTTTAACTATATAAGTACGTTCTCTGTTCAACAATAACAAATCCTTAATTAATTACTTTAATTTTCTTTCTTTTTTTTTTTTTCAGGTATCTACTAGAACGTCTTCTTCTAATTTACTACTGACTTGTGTAGTCATTTACATTTGCAACTTCAGGATAGTTCAATATATATATTATACTGGGTGTTTTTTTTTCTTGAATAAATAAAGGTTTTCAATTCATAATCCAGTCCTTACTCTACAGATTACACTCAATAATCCCACCTATGTCTCCTACATTAGTCTATTTGTCAGCTTAGTCCATGAAGAATTGTATTTAAAGATAAATAGAAAAGACAGTCTCATGAAGAAAGAAATAGAAGTTTAGGCCTATACCCACAGAGTGACTGTGGCGATAGACCACCGATACAGGAGCGACGTCTAGATCTTGAGTTACAAACAATCTGACTCCTCTCCTGCAACCGGGAAAATATTAATGGGCCGCAAACAAAAATACAATTTTGTAAATCGACGTCAGAGGTCCCTGACACTCTCTCCTAGAGGCACGTGGGGCCGTTGTTCGCCTCCAACATCGATGGCTTTCACAATCTCTCATAAATTTCTTTTCTTTATATGTTACTGGTATAGGCCTTGCCTACTACCAGATTTTATCTGTTTGATTCGGGATACTTCCGGCGTTCCCTCACCTCACCCTTACAATCTCTAGTACTTGCTAATAAACTACTTATCATCAGTACACTACTCGCAATTTCCTATTCTCCTCTTTCTAACCTAACCAATCATTTGTTGTTATCTTTCAACTCACTCTCCTCTTTCTAACCTGACCAGTCATCAGCTATTATCTTTTAACCCCTTTCTTTCTTTAAGTAGAGTTCCCTTCAGCTTATACCATTGATTTAATTCACTCGGTGGTTATTCTAGTTTTCCTACTTCTTACGTTACTACTCTTTAGCATGGGCACCCAATCTTCTTTTGTCTCTAAATTCCCTAGAATTCTAACTGAAACTAATTCACGCCCAGATTAGTAAGCTTCTCTATAACCCCTTTAGTGACTTCTACTTCTACCCTAACATGTAAATTTTCCAATGGTACACACCTAATGCACTACCACTCGTAGGCCTTCTTTTGCCCTTCAATCTTTCCACTTCTTATCCCCCTCTACCATGTTCCATACACCTTCGCTTGTAGATAAATCTCTATAAAAAAAACATAACTTAACATTACAGGCCAGCATGAAATCTATTTATAGATAGTCACCCGTCACCTGAAAGAAACCCAAGAGGGAGAGGCCCTCGTAAGAAGTACTAAGCATGCCCCTTAATTACCTTTCTTCCTTACTCCCCTCGCGTCCTGTCTCAAAAATAACAAAGTTTATATGAGCATCACCAATTGCCCCTAGCTATGTATTCATTCGTGGGACAATTACCCAAAAAAACTTGAAGTGAAGAGATATATCTTTGGCATTCAGTTGTTAGGCTCTAGACTGCTCTTTTATAATTAATTTAGACCAGAAATAGAAAATAGTTGGATTACTGGATTTCATCACTTTACTTCTAGAATTCTCACTTCTAGGTTTCTATTCTATTCTATTATTCCATACGGTGTCTAATCGCCATACATGACTTAGAAACCATCCTTAAAAAAAAAGGATATCTCAATTTTCTCACTCCCCAAACAATAAGAAAAAAAAGTCTAGACGACTATACTCAACCAGTGATGTCCAACTTATCCTCCGATCCTGAGTTGTCTTCCATTACTTCCTGATGTCCATATCTGCTCTTATTCAGAGCGAGCAGTCACGACTCACTCTCACAGCTGATGTTCGCTGTAGCGGTGTCTCGTACTGGCCGACTTGGTGTATTCTTCTGATTAATGACTATCTCCATATAGCCGTGTCAAGGAAGTTCACAACCAGAATTTCCTTTTGATGAAAGTCTGACACACCATTATGCCAGAACGCCTCTACCGCTGTCACCCATCCCAATCTCGTCTTCTCCCTTCTGCCTTTTCGACTTCTCTGTCTCGTGGTCAGGCACGTACTACTAACCGTCTTTCAGGTTCCGCACGTCTCCCTCGTCGATTCACCGTCGACGCATGCGCACCTCTCCTTTTCTGTAATTCAAATAAAATTCAGGGCAGTATCGATAATCATAAAAATGTTCAATATCGATTAGTTGCGGTCCCCCAACCCTTCCTTTGTTTAGGAATGGTCTCCTATCGTTGATTATGCACGTCGCTATTTGCGTCGTTACATTCTTCCCTCACTCACCATAAAAAAAATAATGTTGACACAGGTCACATTCATTTTTTTTTTTTTTTTTTTTTTTTTTGTGCGTGTCTCTTTTACCAGCCTTAAAGAATGTTTATCCAGGAACAAAGGGTTTCAAGTCTTTGACGTGCCACTTTCCCAACTTTTTACCAAAACGGTTTGTCAGTTCGTAGCTATTTTCACTGAACTTTTTCTTTATAATATAGGGCCCGACAAACTTTGCACTTAAACCTGCTGTATAAGCTTGTGAGGCATCACTTAATTTAAAGTTTCTTCTTAACACTAGATCTCCTGGACGAAATCTCATCTCTCTCCTCCGAAGATTATAATAATGACTCGAATTCTTATAGGCGGTTTCTAAGTTATGTCTAACCATTAAACGTACCGTTTTCAATTTATTGAGTCTCTCCACCCAAATTTTTGGAATTTCTTTATGAATCGGTTGGTTTTCCACCTTTTCAATCCTACTGATAATTTCAGGCTCCTTCCCATAATTTAGCATATAAGGAGTGCATCCAGTGGAACTATGCTTAGCCGTATTTATAGCAAAATTAAATTCTCTCAAATACACATCCCAAACTGTTTGATCCTTTTGAATATAACTAGAAATCATTGTTTTCAATACTCTATTGACTCTTTCTACTGGATTTCCTTGTGGCGAATATACAGGTAAATAACAAGGAGTTATATTAAAAGCTTTAGCTATCTCTCGCATTAATTTACTAGTATATTGCGGTCCATTATCCATCAGCAAATATCCCGGAATTCCCCATTTAAGGATAATCAATTCATAAAATGCTTCCGTAACTGCTCTACTGGTTGCTTTCCTTAACGCTTTACATTCTACATACTTGGTAAAGGTGTCCTGAAATACAATCACATATCGGTTCCCTTTTTTGGAACGTGGGTAAGGTCCCAACAAATCTGTAGCTACAGTCATCCAAGGTTTCTCTTTCTGGTAAAAATGCATTGGTCCTGCTTGAGCCGTCTGTAACACTTTCTGTCTCTGACATATTTCACAAGCAGTAACATACTTAGCAACATCTCTAAACATTCCCGGCCAATAATACTTGTTTGCTATCCTAAAGAAAGTTTTAGCTATTCCCATATGTCCTGCAGTAGGTGCATCATGACATTCCTGTAATACTTTAATCCTATAATCTTGCGGAATAACTAATTTCCACCTATTCACTGTTCCCTCTAAAGTTTGTTCTAACTGATCTAATCTTAAATGGTACAACTTCTCATCTACGACCTTCCAATCTGGCCAAAATTTAGGTTTACTTTGGACTTGCTCCTTCCGCTTAATATACCAAGCATCTTGTATATTTTCCCATTCCACTACTTCAGAGTTATCAGTCAACAAGAGGCAAAATTCTTCCTCTACCGTTTTCTCTTGAACTTTCCCTTCGTGTATTCTAGATAAAGCATCCGGAACTTTTTGTAATCTACCAGGCCTATGTATTACTTCAAAATCATACTCCTGGAGCAATAAACTCCACCTAGCTAATCGTCCGGTCGGATTCTGTAATGTATTTAACCATTTCAGAGCAAAATGATCAGTATATACTTTAAAATGATAACCTTCCAAATAAGGACGAAACTTTTGAACTGCCCACAATATAGCTAACAATTCTTTCTCGACTATTGCCCACTTTTGCTCACCTACTGTTAAAGTTCTACTAGCATAAGCTATTACTTTTTCCTCTCCTTCCTCTCCTGTCTGAATTAATGCTGCTCCTAATCCTGAAAAACTAGCGTCGGTCTGTAGCACTAGGGGTTTAGTATAATCTGGATAAGTTAATATAGGACTACTAGATAATTTCGATTTTAATTCATCAAAAGATTCCTGACATTCCTTAGTCCAACGCCATCTCTGATTCTTTTTCAGAAGTGCAGTGAGGGGCTTTACAACTTCAGAAAAAAATGGAATGAATCGTCGGTACCAAGATGCCAATCCTAAAAATGCTCGTACTTCCTTGACTTTTGTAGGGGCTGGATACTCAAGGATACACGAGATTTTATCTGAATCTACAGCAATTCCTAATGGAGTAATGATATGACCCAAATATTTTAATTCACTTCTACAAAATTTTGATTTTTCCCTATTAATTTTCAGGTTAGCTTTTCTTAATTTCTCTAAGACTTTTTCTAACAAGGACAAATGTTCTTCAAATGTCTCGCTAATAAGTACTATATCATCCAAATAACAAAAGCATTTCTCTCCTATCTCTTCTCTTAATATAGTATCAACTAATCTTTGAAACGAGGCTGGTGCGTTATGGATTCCAAAAGGCATAACTCGAAACTGATACAATCCTCTACCAGGTACGGTAAATGCTGTTTTTTCTTTACTTGCTTCATCTAATGGAACTTGCCAATACCCATTTTTCAAATCTATTGTACTGATATACCTAGCATGTCGTAATTTACTCAACACATGTTCAATGTATGGCAAAGGATAACTATCTCTTTTAGTACAATTGTTTACTTTTCTGAAATCTACGCAGAACCTCCATGTTCTATCTGGTTTCTTTACCATAACTACCGGAGACGACCAAGGTGAATTTGAAGGCTCTATAACTTTTTCCAATAACATTTTATCTATTTCCGCGTGTATAACTTTTTCCAAAATGGGTGATACTGGATAATATCTTTGTTTTATAGGTTTTGCATCGCCTGTATCAATAACATGAGAAATCAGATCGGTAAGTCCAGTACACTGATCAAATTTCTGTAACTGATTTTCCAAAAACACATTCAATCTGTCCCTTTCCTGAGGTGTAGGTAAGGTAAGAATATTATGTAGTTGATCTTCTTCTTTTAAATCTATAGCCTTAACAAATTGAAAAATTTTTGCTGGTTCATCTTTGAAATACCAAGTCCCATCTTGCAAATCTACTACTAACCCAATTTGTTTCAAAACGTCCATGCCCAGAATCATATCTACTGCTAAATTTGGCATAATTTTACATTTTATCTGAAAGATCCTGTCCTGCAATTTCATCTCAAAAGTTCTCTCTCCTGTTATAGAACTATAAGTTTTATCTGCTAGTTGCACCACCCTAACTTCAGATTCTTCTACTGCTAAATCTAACATTTTACACAAAAAATCACCCTTCTCTCCCACATAAGTTTTATCTGAACCGGAATCTATTAAAGCAATAAATGTAATATCCTCCAGCAAAATTTCAACAAAACATCTATCTCCATTAACTAAATCTGTAGGATTTATATTTAACATCACACAAGCCTGATTTTTAGTTAATTGTCATAAGGAATTTGTAGGCCTAACTTTTCTTTCTTGGGGCATCCTACAATCAATAGACCTATGTCCAAGCTTATTACAATTATAACATTTAATCGTAGCGCGTGGAGTAACTCTACGAGGTGCTTTACACTCGAACTGCCTATGTCCTGTTTTATCACAATTCCAACATCGCTGATTATTTGAAAAACGCAAAGTGGTGTTTTTACCATTATCCCTCGACTCATCCTGTCTTTCTTTATTTTCTATTACTTTAACCATTCTAGAATCATTTACAGGACTTGAATTCCGTTCCTTATCCCACGTCTTTGCAGAAAAACTAACATGGGGTTTCTTTTGTAACTCGGACGATGGAAGTTCCTGTTTTCCCTGAATTCCTAGCGCTGTATGAATTGAAGGTATAACAACTTGTCTCTGAGGTTTATAAGCCGTTTCTTTAATTGTAGCTCTAACCTGCGTTGGAGGAGGAATATATCTCTCAGAATCTAACAATATTTGTTCATACTGTCTACCTACACGTATTAAATCTGTTATAGTTTGAATCTCTGCAGGTCTAAGGTACAATTTTACATCAGGACGCAAATTTTTGATAACAGTCTTCATCATTTGTTGAGGACTCATTGGAGTACTCAGCCTCCTCATTAACGTTTGAATAGCATTAACATAATCAAAAATCGATTCTTTGGGACCTTGCGTTCTCTGTCTAATCTCATCCAAAAGCGAATCTTCCTCATCAATAGGCAAATAATATTCTCTAAATTCTTTCAAAAAAGCTTCCCATGTAGGCCAATCTGTTAATCTGTTCCTGTACCAAAGTAAAGCTGAATCTTGTAAAATTTCGGGTAATACTGACAATAACTCTACACCCTGTAACTTAGAACTTTGTTTTAAATCTTCCAATCTCTCCAAAAATAAGTAAATACTATCCCCAGGTTTGAATTTAATGTTCCATTTACGAACCAGATCCAAAGTATTTGGTTTATGTGGCTCTAACTGAATTGTAAACGATGGTACTACTGGTACAACTTCTTCTGAATCAGCTACCGCCATGGCCTTCCTACGCATTAACTTAACCCATGTATACACTACATCTCCATATGAATCTTGTGGTACCGTTATATTATGTTCAACTAAATCTTCTTCCAAAACTTCCTGACTCAGAGCAAAAGCCGTAATTAACACTTGAAATGACTGAGGGTTCTTACGGGCATAATCTAACAAGCGTTGTCTTAACTCATCCCTTGTACCTGTGGTCGGTAACTTTACTCTATCACATTCTGCCTCTAAATCCGCCTTCCTCAACTTCCTAATAGCTTGGGTTAGCTCAGCTGCTCTTATTTGTGCATACGGATCAACATAAGTAGCCATATTTATATATTAACAATACCACTGGAAAAAAAAGATTAGAACACACAATAGTTCAGTCGTCTGTCTTAGTCATCTATAGAAGTCCTTACTTGTCAATAGTCATTATTCTTTTCCCAAAAATATGTTATTATTATTATTATTATTATTTGTTTTTGAGAATAAATTTCAGTTATACTAACCTAACTCCCAAAATTCTTTTAACCCTATCTCGCCTCACGTTAGGATATCAAACTATCACTGCCTCACGCTATGGGCTGTCATAATATGGAACTTCAACTGAATAAAGGTTTCTTTTTTTTTTTTTTAACAATTTTAACTAAATTAAGTTGCAACAATTAGCAATACTGTTTTGTTTTAACACTACTCAGCCCCACGATATGGGCTATCAAAATCTGTGATTTTAACACAACTCGCCCCACGGTATGGGCGCCAAACTTTGTGACGGGCTTTTCTTACTTTATGCTATAAAGTTCCTTAACTTCTTGGATTAAATCTTCGCCAAAATTCTTCGCCAAAATCTGTGACGACTAATATGTGATTATTCTCAATCGTAGTATATAAGTTTACTGAACTCCTACAAAACAAGGTCACTCATACACCTGTCGTGTCATCACAACACTGCCTGCATAGTCCACATTCCAACGTTCAGTACAACTACCTTTAACACCGGGTGATTGCAAACTTCCTACTCTCAGTCTACTTTCTCTCTCTTTTAACAATTTACCCAGTCTTGATAATATTGATGAAAATTTATATTAACGGGCGCCATCATCAATACGCTTCCTCTTTTCTTTTTGTTATGTATCAGCCCAGACACAAATTAAATTATAGATACACAGGCTATGTACCTACATGCCCCTCGACTAGCTTTTAAATTAACAGTGGAGACGGGAGTTGGGTTCGGATTTACCTTTCGTTTTTTTTTTATTCTGCTTCTTCTTTTTCTCCTTTTTTCAATACTCACTACCAAAGTATGTAACTTAGCACAAAAACCAGCTACTCTCAAACCATTACAAGGATAAGGGTCAAAAATCTGAACTTCACGTTAATTTACTTTGCATAACAATAACCATAATTTATTTAATATATTATTTTCTTTCTTTTTTTCAACAATAACAATCTTATATACAATAAATTACATTTACACTACATTAACCATTCAACACTTTTATTGGTAGGATAATATTTGATTATTCAAGGTTAGTATACCCAATTTTAACTATATAAGTACGTTCTCTGTTCAACAATAACAAATCCTTAATTAATTACTTTAATTTTCTTTCTTTTTTTTTTTTTCAGGTATCTACTAGAACGTCTTCTTCTAATTTACTACTGACTTGTGTAGTCATTTACATTTGCAACTTCAGGATAGTTCAATATATATATTATACTGGGTGTTTTTTTTTCTTGAATAAATAAAGGTTTTCAATTCATAATCCAGTCCTTACTCTACAGATTACACTCAATAATCCCACCTATGTCTCCTACATTAGTCTATTTGTCAGCTTAGTCCATGAAGAATTGTATTTAAAGATAAATAGAAAAGACAGTCTCATGAAGAAAGAAATAGAAGTTTAGGCCTATACCCACAGAGTGACTGTGGCGATAGACCACCGATACAGGAGCGACGTCTAGATCTTGAGTTACAAACAATCTGACTCCTCTCCTGCAACCGGGAAAATATTAATGGGCCGCAAACAAAAATACAATTTTGTAAATCGACGTCAGAGGTCCCTGACACTCTCTCCTAGAGGCACGTGGGGCCGTTGTTCGCCTCCAACATCGATGGCTTTCACAATCTCTCATAAATTTCTTTTCTTTATATGTTACTGGTATAGGCCTTGCCTACTACCAGATTTTATCTGTTTGATTCGGGATACTTCCGGCGTTCCCTCACCTCACCCTTACAATCTCTAGTACTTGCTAATAAACTACTTATCATCAGTACACTACTCGCAATTTCCTATTCTCCTCTTTCTAACCTAACCAATCATTTGTTGTTATCTTTCAACTCACTCTCCTCTTTCTAACCTGACCAGTCATCAGCTATTATCTTTTAACCCCTTTCTTTCTTTAAGTAGAGTTCCCTTCAGCTTATACCATTGATTTAATTCACTCGGTGGTTATTCTAGTTTTCCTACTTCTTACGTTACTACTCTTTAGCATGGGCACCCAATCTTCTTTTGTCTCTAAATTCCCTAGAATTCTAACTGAAACTAATTCACGCCCAGATTAGTAAGCTTCTCTATAACCCCTTTAGTGACTTCTACTTCTACCCTAACATGTAAATTTTCCAATGGTACACACCTAATGCACTACCACTCGTAGGCCTTCTTTTGCCCTTCAATCTTTCCACTTCTTATCCCCCTCTACCATGTTCCATACACCTTCGCTTGTAGATAAATCTCTATAAAAAAAACATAACTTAACATTACAGGCCAGCATGAAATCTATTTATAGATAGTCACCCGTCACCTGAAAGAAACCCAAGAGGGAGAGGCCCTCGTAAGAAGTACTAAGCATGCCCCTTAATTACCTTTCTTCCTTACTCCCCTCGCGTCCTGTCTCAAAAATAACAAAGTTTATATGAGCATCACCAATTGCCCCTAGCTATGTATTCATTCGTGGGACAATTACCCAAAAAAACTTGAAGTGAAGAGATATATCTTTGGCATTCAGTTGTTAGGCTCTAGACTGCTCTTTTATAATTAATTTAGACCAGAAATAGAAAATAGTTGGATTACTGGATTTCATCACTTTACTTCTAGAATTCTCACTTCTAGGTTTCTATTCTATTCTATTATTCCATACGGTGTCTAATCGCCATACATGACTTAGAAACCATCCTTAAAAAAAAAGGATATCTCAATTTTCTCACTCCCCAAACAATAAGAAAAAAAAAGTCTAGACGACTATACTCAACCAGTGATGTCCAACTTATCCTCCGATCCTGAGTTGTCTTCCATTACTTCCTGATGTCCATATCTGCTCTTATTCAGAGCGAGCAGTCACGACTCACTCTCACAGCTGATGTTCGCTGTAGCGGTGTCTCGTACTGGCCGACTTGGTGTATTCTTCTGATTAATGACTATCTCCATATAGCCGTGTCAAGGAAGTTCACAACCAGAATTTCCTTTTGATGAAAGTCTGACACACCATTATGCCAGAACGCCTCTACCGCTGTCACCCATCCCAATCTCGTCTTCTCCCTTCTGCCTTTTCGACTTCTCTGTCTCGTGGTCAGGCACGTACTACTAACCGTCTTTCAGGTTCCGCACGTCTCCCTCGTCGATTCACCGTCGACGCATGCGCACCTCTCCTTTTCTGTAATTCAAATAAAATTCAGGGCAGTATCGATAATCATAAAAATGTTCAATATCGATTAGTTGCGGTCCCCCAACCCTTCCTTTGTTTAGGAATGGTCTCCTATCGTTGATTATGCACGTCGCTATTTGCGTCGTTACACCCCAAAGAAGAATTAAGGGGTGGGGAGGAGGGTGATGTAGAGGGGATGTACTATTGCGTCACCTTTTCCTCTTATGGCCAATTTCCGACCAGACATCGCGGAAGGAGGACAGCATGAAGTCAAAACCATTGTGCGTATTTTTATTCATGGTAAAACGTGTTACCTATGTTTTGTGCTTATAATTTACGTTTATCTGCATGTTTCAATTAGCTTTTGATTGCCACATGAATGGAGCACGTTATAAAAATTCAAGTAGCGGTTAATTTGAATAGACTTCTGTCAAACTGAAAAAATGTAAAAAGAAAAAAAGTTTGTTGGGAGGAATGTTGTTAGTAATGAGTGTTCTTTCAACCCAGTTTTTTTCCCCACATAGCATTTATTTATTGGTTTTAGACTGCAAGTAGAAGTTAACTGAGAAAAAATACTTCTAAGTCACTTATGTGATGAAGAATTACTTGTTCTTAAAGCTACTTACTCAGTTGTAAGATTGCACTCTGATTTTACACTAATTATTTAGCTTAAAACATGCCTTAACGATGAAAAAAATTAAGACTGACGAAGTTTCAAAATATTTAATTCTTGCAAAACCGTGACGTATTTATATAAGACTTTTGCTTTTAACTGTATTTTCATGTTGTGCATTTGTCGAATACTGATGCATATTTCTCTGAAGTTTCAAAGTTTATTGAACCAGATGTTCCTTATTCAATCTAGTGTACATGTAGGAACGATACGGACGATAAGAAACAAGCCACACAAAGAGGCTGAAAGACAGTTTTATTTTGTTTTTTGTTTTTTTCACATTTAATCAAATAAAATGTTTTTAGAGTTCATATGCATGATTGCATCTCTCTGTCTATCCTCTTTCTAGTATCTGCTGCCTTGATCTAGACAGGCACGTACATGTCAATTTCAGAGTGTTCCTAAAGAATGAAGCCAATAGAAGAGCATGTTTGAGTCCATTTAAATAAGATTGATGTTGGCAACACTCATTACACTTTGGAGAATTTTCCAATTTGGCTCATTATGAACGACAGATATCATGAGGTGAACATCACAATCATTTCCTCGTGTTATCAAAGTGCAGTTCTTGGGATTAAATGCTGAAGGTTTTCCAAGAAACTGGTGTGTATGAAAAAAGTGAAAATAAGAACGAGGAAAATTGTTTTGGGTAGCACTCCTTACTTAAATTGCTGTGTCACGTCTTTTTTAAACTATTTTCATTCGTCTCCAGCATTTCAAGACAAATGTATTGCTACTTTACAACAGCTCAGTCCATTTCTATTTAAAAAAACCTGAAAACATGTTGAAACAGGACATGAAAAATGGTAACACTCATTACAATACGATCCACCAACTTCAAAATCTCATATACAATCACAAAACGAGAAAACTCATGATTCCTATGGGGTTTCGTAAACTATAATAGTGGCATGATGCCATGGAAAACCAGTCGTTCAGAAAAACCGAAGTTGAATTTTCAATCTGGGGATCCTGTCGAGCAGACAAAACGGCATTTTTTTTTTTAGAATGAGCCGTAAGCATATAAATAATCGTACGAATTTTTTCCTATCTGTTTTATTTTGTGCAAAAGTGGTAGCCTACCGGTTTTTGTGTAATAAATTTATTTTTATCATGCATTATATCTTGTCTACAGCATGCAGTTTTATAACCGGGGAGATGAGACAAGAATCATAGCTTAAGGATGAGCCGTGACAATGTGAGTTTGTGGAGTGGTGGGGACCAGTCTGCCGCGTGCTCTCGTACTGAGAAAATCGGGAGATTCACACGGTTCTAAAAACATCGTTCACCTTACTAGTGTGTTTTGTCATGGAGTGTGCATTAATAGCAAGGGAAAGTTTGAGGAGAGAGAAAAATAATAAGAGAAAGCAGGGAGATCATATGAAATGTTCATGTTCAGGTGGGAAGCCTCGACCTACTCTTTTGACTTTGTAAACCCATGTTTTATGTCTTACGATACCAGTTATAACTTTACAGTATTATTATTCGACAAAAATAACTGAAACTTTCTTGCAAATGAAATGAACAAACTTACAAGAACTTGTGGTGTTTTACCTAAAAAAACTAATTATAACTTTTCTTGGATCGAAGTAAATAAATCTTGATTATCTTTTGCCAAGTGTTTAAGTAAAAATTACAGAAACAGTAGAATTATATTAAACAGGATGATAATTTACACAAAAGTCTACTGATAAACGGGATTAAGTTCCCTCTTTGGGAATGACTTTTTTAGGGTTAAATAAGGTCATGAAAGCAGTACTGAGCAGCACTGATCAGCATCACTGAGAAATTGCCTTTCATGACCTAATTAACAAAGAGTCATTCCCAAATAAAGAACTTAGTCCCACAAGAATTTGCACATTCAACCTTACTTTGCCCCAAAAAGAAGAAGAAGAAGAAAAAAGAAACTCTCGCTGAGTATCATATAATATGTCAGAAGTCGGTAAAAAAATGTAGGCTTTGTATTAGTTGAGAAAAAGTGATGTGGACAAAGTAATATATACAATGATATCCCTATGTATGTTTAAAAAGTGTCACATTGTATTAAAATTTAACATACGCTACTTCTTTTTTAAATTTACATAATTTATTCACGTCAATTTTTTTTTCGTCGCATTGATGTTATCGACATGCAGTAGGAACTTATACTTCCACGGAGAAGTCGAAACAGTAGGAAAAGGCACCTTTCTATTTTAAAGCCATTGAGGTTTCCGGAGGTAAGGCTCCGAATAACTTAACTTTTACATTGATACAAACTCTCTAGAGGATAGTGGATACTGGCACACTAACTTCATCATGTGCTAAAATCTGAGTTGCCGGAAGCCTTACGTCTTGAAAAGTGAACATCTGGAAGATGGGAAAATGTAGCACAACGCAGAAAACAGAAAAAAAACTGATAGTCGTTACGGCTAAATAACATTCACTAATAACGGGGGAAAAAGCAATACGTACAAAAAGTACCCAAAATCAGTAAACTGGGCCTTGCTTGGCTTAGACTTGGTGCTTGGTGGATTATTAAAGTCACTAATGAAAACGGAATGAGTATTTGTCCCATATGTGAGGAGGAAGAATCTTGGTTTCATATTTTGGCGAACTGTAGGGGTTTGGAAAAATGGAGGGAAAAACGTCTACGAATATCTTTTACGGCATTGAATAGGGAGCAACGGGCAGGTATGGAGTTACTAGCGGACAAAGAGGTTGAGGTAAGGACTGGGAAATTTTTAATGAAGGCGAGACAGCTCAGGTTCGAGAAAGATGCAAATTGGGGAGAGGGGGTGGAGAAAGAGGGATATGCTTAGTTTGTTTGTGTTTATTTTGTAATTTTTTTATTAAATTATTATTGATTTTCTTTTTTGTTGTGTTTTGATTAAGCACGACGGTCTATGGGGACTCGTGCTAATGTTTGCATTAAGTAATAATTATTAATACAGGCTAATAACACTTATACGCGATAACCTTAACGGTCTAATAAGCACATTAATATGAAGATAAATTATGTGAATGATACTCACTACGATTTAAAAGTAAGAGTTCTTTGTAAGAGTTAAATATAAGAGCTAAATATAAAATGTTTTCATGTAAGGATGGAAGTTTGAATTTAGAACCAATGAGTTGGAGAACGTTCATGGTTTGTATATGTATAATCTTAGTGTTTAAGTCTTCCTGTTGCCAGATCTGACAAAGAAACTTCCTTACTGAAGTTTTGCTTTTCATGAGATAAAGTCTCAAGATGAAGATGCCTGTTCCAGATAAAGGAAGTACAACCGCTAACAACGGAAATATCGAAAACATAGAAATGTCATCCTTTGGGAAAGAGCGGAAAATGTTTCTGTCGTCGGTAAGGAGATCCATAAATTCAAAATCTTATTTACTGCACTTACCGAGTAAGCAACGTTCATAACCGAATACTTTCGCTGTAACAAGTTTACATCCAAAAATGAAAGTTATAACTCTTATTATGCAATTTAATTGTATTTCATATTAATGAATTTCATGGTCTTGATTCATATCAATATAGCGTAAATGTGTTTTTTTTTCGCCTTGAGCCTCATACATGAAGACCAGATTCAAGGATAATTGTGCAAGGAAATTAATTGACCTCTCCATATATAGGATGATTCACGTAGAATGGACAATATTCAGGGAATTATTTTGTCACGTTATGCTGATTAAAAAAGTTCATATGACACATATGTCCGATTTTCGATAGTTTTACGAAAATGAATAAAATAATAATTGATGGCGCGCAATCTTGTGAACATCGATCCACTTGATGTTTTACTTTCCATCATAATAAATACAAACGTTTACAAATATGGACGACGTAAAGATATAATCTGTCATATATTTTTCATATTAATTGCCTTTACGGCTCTGCCTCACCCCAGAATCGACCGACTCGTCCTAATGTAAATTTCGATGAGTTATTCCTCTAGTTCAACTCGTCCTCACCTAATTCCGGTTGCGTTGCGCTAATCCTGTAGCCCACTCATCTCAGGCGAGTAATAAGAGGCGAAACCAGGGAAACATAAAATGTTCCCTCCCACTTTGTGCAAACTTGGGATTGGGCAACCATTTTTCAGGTTTGTATGGATAAAAATATATTCATATATTTCATGAGTTGAAAGGTGTCCATTTTTAAAAAATGCCGTCAAATAATGAAATGACTTAAAAGTAAATAAAAGTCAAATGCTTATAAGTAAATAAAGTCTTATTATCTGTAATTTTGCGAAATTTCCGCACAAATTGCAGGCGTGAGTATTCCCCATTCTTATACTTCACCACTGCTTTTCCGATAATTCCAACTTTTTTTCGGGCATGAAGCGGATGTTTAAAAGGATCAATGATGCTGTTACACTTAACATAAGTATCTAATTAAAAGCCAAATAGAGTTTATGGAAGGATGGATAAAGTAGAAAGCATCATAAAGATGTGAGTGAAAATATTATCGAGCTTTTGTAGTTTGGTCATTGCAGCAAAAAGTCAGCCCTTATTGTCGGTGAGAATGAGGAAAACGAAAACAAAGAAGCGTACGTCAAATACTTTTTTTTTAATTTCTCAAATCGTTGATAATTCGGCGCGACTGAGCGGGATATAGAAGTACACAAGACCAAAATACCACCTTTATCAGGCCCTCATTTTATTCTTTTCCTTACAATCATCCCACATAGGCCCCACCAAGAGTCTGGATTTTCACCCACCAAGCCTTCGCCAAATGAAACCTACAGCCGCTTATTTTTGCATAAGATCATACTTTGTCACCAGCATTGTGAATAGGCTTTTCAGGATCAACCAATCTGCCAATAGTCGGTGAATGAGAATTGGTTTCGCCCGTGAAGAGTAATCGATGCTCGATGAAAATGACGGGTCGAACTGGTTCTTGGATTAACCAATCTTATTTCAGCCTGGGACGAGACTGGTTGTTTATTTACAGATTGGGGTCGAGAAGCGCTTCAGGGAATAAACTATGTAGGCTGGCCAAAATATAAGTTATATGTGAGCCTGTGTTTTATAAAATATAAAAAAGTTTGCTACCTTTTCACATGTATAACAAAGACGTCCAATTTTTCGTTAATATTACATTTCATACATCTATATTAATAAAAATGAATTCCCAAAATGTATGACGGAGCATCACTTGAGAACAGCTCGACCGATTTGGCTGATTCTTCTTTTGTTGTGTTCGTAATTGTCAGGACAAAGTTTGTATGAAAGAAAATGTTTGGAAAATCCACGGGGAAAGTCGGAAATGTGAAATGAGGCAAAGTTAGAGAGTTCTGCCGTCAATAGTTTACATAACGAAAGTATTGTTTACGGTGTTAACATAGGGCTTTGGAAACTATATTAAGTATAATACTGGGCTTTAGCAAATTCAGATACTATCGATGTAATTAATACATTTGTGAAAATAATTCTTCAAGAATAAAATCCACGAAATAAAGCAGGTACATAACTTTCTCTACCCTCGACACGGAAAATATCATTTTCTCACTTCACATTTTGATGTAGAATAAGCGGTCGTATTGCTGGGACAACTTAAGTGTGTGCCAGTGAGTATGCTATATCGGAAGTCGGTAACAAATCCTATCCACTGATACGTCACTCATAGCTGTAGGCTTTGTATTAGTTGAGAAATAGGCCTAGGGATGTTTATCAGAGGCCCTAAGCATCTAAAAGAAGACAAAATGGGATGGAACATTTTCAGTCCTACGCGCGCAGTATATTATGTCCCAGGTTTTTGGGAAGGAAAGTATGAAAGTGATATTGAGTTTCTTTTTTACTTCAGCCTCAAAACGGTTGTATGGTAATATGAGAGTGAGAAATACAATTTTCTGTCAAGACAATACAATCTTATGTAACCGGAATTTATTTTTCTTCTTATTTGCACTCCCCCAGGCATGGTGTGTAGAAGCAATGGAATGCAACATTCGACATCCTCTATGACCCATAAAAAGCTATATCTAGCGTTTTCTGAGGGAATAGTCTGAGTGCCATATGTCGTTCTTCCTCATTTCGAATTATACATACATACTATATAAAGACCTAGAGTTTCAACATCGAAAGTCCTCCATAAGTTAATTTCATATTACTAAATACAAAACTCGGGCGACGCCGGGCTTTTTGAGCTAGTATAAGATATATATATAGCCTATATATATGCTATATATATAGCCTAAGTAGTAAGGGTGGAGCTGCGTATTACAAATGGCCGCCAACCGACACCGGTACCGACGCCGCGTCACGTCTAAGACCACGTGACGCTATTATAGTCGATTCGAAAAAGCAAGACAAGCCCGTTCCTCCTGTGCTAGTGCCCACCCGCCCCCCACGCCCCCTTAAAGAGTTAAGCCCCAAAACAAAACCGACGCCGCCCCCGACGCCTACTTAGGCCCTTTGGCCATGTACGTTATATGACATGATGGGACTCGTTTCGAACAATGCAGACTTCGGCAGTAAGCCTGTGCTACCCCAAGCCCAATCAGACCCCTTTCGAACACCGACGCCGCCCCCTGTGGGCTAGTTATACCCCTAGGGCAGACGTTATATGCAAATACGTTCTAAACCTCACTATGAGACCTTTTCCCACCATTGCTTTGTTTCAAACCCCCCTTTCGAAAACCGACGCCGCCCCCTGAGGGCTAGTTATACCCCTAGGGCAGACGTTATATGCAAATACGTTCTAAACCTCACTATGAGACCTTTTTCCCACCATTGCTTGTTTCAAACCCCCCTTTCGAAAACCGACGCCGGGCCAAGAGGCAGGGTTATGCCCCTGGATACAATGCTAGGGCAGACGAAATATGTAAATAAAGTCTAATCCTCACTACGAGACCCCTTTAGAACCCGTTTAGGAAACGACGCCTGCCCCCCAGTGGGCTGGTTACAACCCCCCACAAGATACGAGTCTTGGGGCAGAGGTTATAATGCAAATGCCATCTAAGAAACACGTTCCTATGTTATTCATATCCTTTAGTTACAACCCAATGATACCATATAGGCCTAGTGTATTAATTAGATTCATAAGGGTTGTCTATCCATCGTGGATGCAATGCAGGTAACATAGGAATGTAACGATGTGTATTGTTTTCACATAGTTGTCTAGAAACCTGTCCTTCGTTTATACCCTTTACCCTTAGGCCCTATGGCTAGATAGTGTAATATTAACATACGTGAAATACTGCGCAAGGGCACATGAATACCATTACCTAGTTAAGGAAAGATAAAATAGGTTTATACTTACATAACCAATTCTTCTTCTTCTTCCAGATGAACACTGTTACTATTACTATCAACTAAGTGAAAATGACCATGTAAGGAATAGGACACGGTTAAGGTTATAGTTTCATTTCAGAACGTCACAACCCTATTCTGTATAATAAGGTTGTCACGTTCCTATGAAATAATGTGTATATACAAATGGCTTCACAGTAATAGAGCTGGATGATTTATTTCATCGCTAACCATGTCTAATAAAGACAGAATTACAGGAACACTTTGTTTGTTGTTTATATAGTTAAACACCTCGCTCTACATTAGTACAAACTTATTCATAATGTCATTGATTATGATAGAATTCATAACGAGGTAAGTAATGTCAGTATTACGTAAAACAATGCGAGCACTATCGTATTGCACCACACATTCTTTCAAGTCTTTACATGTCTGTAATTTGAAAGAGTCTTCTTTAAACAGATAAGGTTTAGAATAACACATATTTTCACACATTTTTGGTAAATGTAACAAGAACGAAGACAGTAGGTATGGCGACAAAATAACACAAGCACCGTTTGAAGTTCCAATCTCGGCACACCCAATATAATCCATAAAGGAGTAGAATCCAAAACTGATGTACCTGTCCTTTCTGCCGTTGAGGAAATAGGTTCTGCGTGCTAATACCAAAGGAGCAACTCTCAGTGTTGTTGTCACAGCTTCCTTCACCACCACCTTGTCGACCCTTTTCTGTTTCTTTACAGAGCCTGAGGGAACCTGAAACAACAAACAAACAATACTCGTAAGAAATCTATTTTCATACAGAGTTTAATGATGAAACCTGAAACAAACAACACGTGTAAGAAATCTAGAGTAAAGAATATATAATACATACCTTTTTACATTTGGTCTTGCTCTTGCTCATCTCTGACGAAGACATCTCGAATGGATCTAGGATGAGGAGAACCTCACGTTCCAGACACTGCAGCGAAACTGAGCTAGTCCAAGGTAATCGGCCTGCTTTCATTCTGAAATCAATAAGTACAGGTTTTAACATGTGTGTAAACAACTTTCAAATCTGGAAATAAATCCCTGTTGTTGTTGTGTTAAATACTTACATTGCATATCACCTGGAAAACATCTCTGGCCTCCTCCTTTCCTCGTCCCACACAGAGAACCAAGGACATAGTGGAAGATGCGGACGATCTCTATGTCAGGTGATGTAGTAAACATGTTGACAAACTCTTGCATCATCCAGCCTTCATTCATAAAGTATGTGAACAAGCAGACATAATGTCCACATACATCCGTTGTCAGTCCTTGTAGTCTTCGAGTGTTGTATAGCCATTGAATTGAGTTTTGATTTATAAATTTAGATATCCCAGGAATGATGGGTGGTAGACCATAAGAATCAAAGTAGTAGGCAAAATTTTGATTTTTGAAAAACACGGCAACCCAATGAGAACCAGGTGACGAATGAGGATCAAAGTTAATGATATATATCTTAGGTTTATGCGTTACAACACGAGGTAACATATCGCTAGGGTAAACCCCATCGAATGTTTGTACATGACGTAATGCATGGTTTATTTGATTACTGTTCATGATTCTAAAAGTCCGTAATCACCTTTCTATCTTTAGTGATTTCTATACAATTATCGTATTCAGAGTAGAGGATACAAGTGATGGCTTGATCTAAAGCCTTATCGAACTTTGCTTCTAATCTAATGTTCCCGCTAGAGGGCAAGCTTCTATGACCATGCGATGCAGAAACATCAGGCGTAAGATCATACATCAGTGTAAAATACCCATTTATATACATGTCGTGAGTGATTAGCATCCCGCTATTGCTATGATGGATCCCCGAACCTTTAAAAAGTGTATCGTAAGCTAGAGTAGTAGTCTTTTCATGATCTGTGGAAATGTGTAACCCCTCCGATGGAACCTGTTGACCGTTGACATACAAAGCAAAAGAACTCAAAGCAAAATGTCGAAACTCGTAGGGATTGGACTCCACTGTGCCGGAGAAAGAAGAATTTTTCACCATCGAGAATAGAAGACGCTTAGGTAGAGTACCAATGTATGCGTTATCTATAGAAATAGAACTAGCGCCTGAACTAAACGTAAAGGTTTTCAAATCCACTCTTGTGATAGGGTAGTGAGCATTATGACCTTTCTCCAGAGTTTTAATGTGTGCTAGCAGAATGGTGGGCGAAGCTTTAATCTTCCTTACGTACAGACCTGCATCGAGAAATTTAAAGAAGACTTTAGAACTGTCGTTTTCACCCAAGAGATAAAACTCTCTCTTTGCTTTCGTAAGTCTTATATGCATGTTTACACCAGGTAGTAAAAGTTTAGACAGATTTAAAATATCACCGTGTAGTTTACCTATCATGACTAATACTTTAGAATTCTTAGACTTGTTGTATCTTTCGGTCCAACCGTCGTTTTTAACATTAGGTCCCAACGTTCCGTTGAGTGCAGCCAATTCTTTAGGTTCTGTCAAACCTTCGATAGCTTTATCGGCATACCAGAAACCGTTTGTCAGATGAGTTTTAGAAGCATCCTCACCGTATGCAAACAATGTTTCGAGGTAAGACCTGTAATTGTACAAGTCCTCCGAAGGGGTGATTGATGTCCCGTTCAAGGAAACGCTGAGATGACTGAAAAGCGAATGAAGCAAGTTGTTTATTCCTGTAACCTTATCGCCTTCACCTATATCTGCCCCGTCGCTTTTAACGAATTTTCCCTCCACCATGAGTTGTACGTTTAAATCTGTATAGTGTTCGCTGTCTGCAGCAACTACGAATTCGAGAACGCTCTGTTCCACGGGAGTAATAGCTTTGCATAATGTAGTAACATTTCCCACCACCGCTGTCTGAATAGGGCTCCTCTCGAAAAGGTCAAACTCTGACTTTGTCACGGCAAACATCTTTACTCGACTGACTACTTTCTCCTCTTTACATCGGTAAATATATCTCGCATCTTAGGAGACGGCCTCTTTCTCTTTCTACCCCTACCCTTCATTTTATTCACGAGTCTCTGAGTTGATTCGTTTACTCTATTAGCAATAATATCTTTTACCTTATCACCTTCCTTTCTACTAGCTATATCGGTTAAAATATTTCCTCCTGCCGAAAGAGTTTCACGACCTACCGCTTTAGCACCCGAAAAGAGAATTGGTTTTATCATTCTAAACAATCCTCCCAAGAAACTACCTATTCCTCCACCGTGTTGAACATAAGGGCTGCCTGTGTAGAAAGGACCCAAGTTGCCTAGCCGCCCACCCGACTGATTTACGTAGTATGTCGTAAGGTGGTCCATAGCAAACTAATCCGTAAAACCGTCTACCTTCTCTTTTTAAAATGTAAAACAAGCATAGTAGGCTTAGTGCTAGTCGTTATGTTAGCTAATCCTCCTAGTTTTGTTGTGAGTTCTATACTTATCACCTGAAATTCGGATGATTCTACAGGAACATAATAAACTACGGGAAAGACATGAGTTGATGTACTTAAAGGAAACTGAATAATCCTAAAACATTTCACGTACGCATCTCCTACAAGTTGCGGTTTTATTATATTACAGTATATAAAAACAAGTTCCTTCCTACTTGTATTTGATTTCAAAGGTGTTGTTGTTGTTTCTGTTGCTTTGGTTTCCGTATCTACCGTTTCCGATACAGTCCCCTGAGAGTAACTAATTTCGCACAAGCCCACATCCCATTGATTCCTCTCTAGCTTTATGCTCTGTGCCAACTGCACCTGGAAACTAGCAAGAGTGTTACTAGGATAAGATTTGTACGATGCATCGCTCAAGAGAGTAACGTAAAAACCTTCATCCATTACGTTAAATCCTTAGCTTTAACCCAGGAATCAAACTCTGGACCGTAACCTCTCCAGCGAACGAGATGTTCGCTACTACCCTTTACTTTACGAGTGCGTAGAATTTTATCTATTTTGTAAAAAGTGTCTTTGCTTATAGTTACAGGTGTGAGCTCGTAACTGTAAAACTGACCGTAAATAGGCGTGTTCTTGAGATCTTCCAGTTCGTATACAGGTTGAGGAGAATGCTTAATGACCTTGACGATTCTGAATATTTCTGTAGAATAGTTTTGCTCGAAACCTTTAGCGAATTTCATTTTCTCTCTACCTATTCTTACCGTTTGCCCTACCGAAAACTTTACAGGTCTCGGTTTCACACGAATCTGTTTCCTTGCCATACGTCGCCATATTTCCAAAACATCTTGATCGGTAACCATACTTGGGGCCATTCCTGTTGTATTGTGTACGCTATCGTTGTAACCCTTCACAAACTTATCCAACACGTCGAGATACCTGTAACTGTTCTTGAAAGTAAAATATTTGTACATTTTAGTTTTTAGAGTCCTATTAAACCTTTCCACGACGGAACATTTAACATCCGGGTTCCTACACACTTGAAACTCGATTTCCTCTTTCCTTAACAAGTCTTGAAAAGATTTGTTTAGAAATTCTTTACCCCTATCGGTTCGCACAGCAACAGGATTCCTATCGGACTTCTCCAACACCTTCTTGAATCCCTCTGTCACATCGTTACCTCTTTTAGATTTTAAAGGTACAACCCATACGTATTTGGAAAACACATCTATAGCAACAAGTAAATATCTTGCGTTATCATTATGTTTTGCAATGCTTTGCACGTCGGCTAAATCAAGTTCAAACACGTCGTAAAGGTTATTTACAGAATACGGATTCCTAGGAAACTTTCTCCTAATGGGTTTATGTAACGAGTAAACATCTTGCTCAATTAGCCATTGCTCGATATGTTTATCAGTAATGGTACACGCTTGTGAAAGTTTAGCAATAGTGGAAAACCCCGTAGATGCCTCAGGCTCGTAATACAACTTGTGTAATGTTTCCTTCATCATCTCCGTTGTTTATAGGTACTCCACCTAAGCTCTCTCGATGGAAATAATTTAGTAATGATTTGTTTGTATTTAACTGTTCTAGCGGTTTTATTATCGATGCTATCATGTCCTTCGGTCCTAGTTAAAATGTCTTTGTACGTGTCGAGGTCTTCCTGCGTAACAAGCTTCATATCAACCTTCTTCCTAGTAAGCAACTCCCATAAACCTGCACTCGCATCGTATTTTATACCTTTAACGATCAAACTATTATTTAACAATTGAACTTTAGAATTACCAATCATGTACTCTCCCGTATCCTTATTTTTATAGATTCCAAACTGTACGTCTACAATCCTTGGCGATGTTACATAAGCCGTTAAATATTTACCTGCTACATCACCTATAACGTTACGTTTAGCTTCGTCATCGGAGATAGGTTTATTCTCGGGTGATAAATCTCTAACTCTTTTCCTCGATTCAGCTAGTACTTGTTCAAGTATTCTGTTCTGTTTTCTCTTAACTATAGGATCCTCACTCTCGCGTATTTTAGCCAACTCTTTGAACGGATCCGTAACATCAACTGCCGGGTTTGAACCTTCGACACAACGTTTTAAACGCTTGTACTCTTTAGCACTAACCAGAAACATTTTCTGTAACATTATGTTAATGATCCCAAGACGGATAACACGGAGGACAAGAGAGGAATTAAGAATCCTCCTTTCTGTACCAAGGTTTTTCTTTTCCTTGACAAGGATACGTTCCTATCTACAAGATGTCTTAAGGAATGTTTATGTTTAAACAGCTTACGTTTAGAACACGTAGATAATTTACACTGACCGTTCAAAACATTAAGAACAGATTCTATAATAGCAAGTATCAGATCTTTGTTTGCACTCTTTAGAATAACGTTTCGTACCTTGGGAGTTGCCTTTTTAAGAACTTGTAACATATGGTAATTGGATTTTATCCTTTTCATCCTTTACCGGGACGTAAACCTTTGTAACTTCCGAGGGAAATATTTTAGTTCTAAATCTAAGTAAATCGTTGGTTCGTTGACAAAAGTCTATCAGTAAATACCCGTGAGGTTTCTTTGTTGCGTCTAGGAAAGCTCTGTAGAAAGACCTCCAATCTTCGGGATACACTTGTCTTGCTAGAAAAGTAATTTGATTTTTATCTCTCAGGTTTCTAAACAAAACCATATACTTTGTGTTCAAAGAGATGTCTCTGCTGTGAGCAGACTGGTGAAACAGGTTTTGCGTTATGAGAATAACCGAAATGTTTCTATGATGGCAGCCTTTTGTAAATAACGAACTCACTTCTGTCGAATAAGCTTTGTCTAGCAAATCGTCTAAAATAACAAGTCTAGGTTTAGTGCATTGTTCTTGTTTAAAGTCAGGAAGACCTTCGTGGTACGTCACGTTAGTATTGAATTTTGTCTGGGGAGGCACAGCGTTACTTTCACTAAAACACCACAGAATACTTTCGTACTTAGTCACATTACACAACTGTTGCAAATTATTAATAAGCTTAACACAGAATGTTGTTTTCCCTGAAAAAGATGGCCCTGAAACTATCAAAGAGAAAGGGTGGTCAAATTGAATTACAACCATAACAATATTTAATCATAGGTGAAGGTCCATCCAAGCAATAGCTATACACTCCAAAGACGAGGACGAGTACATACTGACACGGTGTTGTCGTCCCTTCCCTATTTATACCCGAAGGGCATGGAATCATACCCTCCGCAGACTCTGCGTCTTTTTCGAAAACAGAGTCGGTATGACTACGTCATAGTGTTGCTATCGGCTTAGTTGTTTACTTACTTAACGATATCTCAAGGTCTTTGTTACATCATCCTAATGGAAAAAACCCAGATACCAAACCTACGTCATAGTGTTGCTCGGAGAGTTATGTATAAAAGGACAGTATTTTACAGGGTTATGTTAATTGTGTAAGAGTTTCAACAGTTGTTCAGTCGTAGACCTTCATCTGCTTTAAAACCCTTATAAGGTAAGACTACATCTAATGTATTTTATTTCATAATCTTTACGGCTTTGTGTGGTACCTTTATTATTATTATTAAAGTAGTTAATCAGCCTCGTTCTTGTTTTTTACAGATGACAAGTCTAGTTGAGAAGTTTACTTCGGCATCGTCCTTGCCTAGGTGTGTAGGTATTTCTGAGCTTGTACAGAACGTCCCTTACAATATTTTATATGGAGTTATAAAGGAAACGAAATATGGACGCTGTGTGTTGTTACATATTCGAAACTGTGAGAGTATGGATCTGTTATCGGTATTCCTACCAAGAAAGTATACAGATGTGTTTGGGGATAAAGACATCAGTGGAATAAACAGTGGTGAAACTACCGTTAATCTAATTTATAAAGGGACTTTCCCTAACTCTAAGGCATATAACCTATCATTGGTTAATGCATAGTTACCTGTTTCTACATGAAATGTTTATTAGGTAATATACTCAAGTGAATGTGTTGATGTAAGGTTCAGTTATTTCATACGCTAATACACTGCTTATTTATATATATATATATATATATATATATATATATTTAGGAGTACACTGTAATGAATTATTGAAGGTATGATTCCTGGACCTATAACTATAGGTAATTAATTCTATATTGTTTTGCTTTCATCAGGGACTGTTGCATAGTAGATTTGCAAGGATATTATGAACAGAGTACAAACAGCTTCATATTGAAGGAATATGCTTCACTTGATCTTACTACTACTGCTATCTCTCGTGTGCTTCATCTGTTATTCAAACCTCCTACAGACTGTGTTGTGGACAATGGTATTAAACATTTTCTTGAACAATATTATCATGGACTGCACTACGAGTTAGGTGTAGAGAAATACGATAATATGCCAAGTATAATACAAAGTGATTTGGGTAACTGTATGTTTGTATTTGTAAAGGGCATTGAAAAAATGCGTTTTTTACAGACTATAGTTTCAGATGATGTACAAATCATAGATCTTATGAACTACGAATGTCCAAACTTAAAATATCTACCTAAACCTAACATAGGTTGTAACTATCATAGTTTTCCAGAGGGAATGTGTTCATATAAGAATGTATTGGCTTTACAAACATGGCTGAGAAGGACGACAACATGTTTAGCTTTTATGCATAAAGGATAGTGTTTCGATATGTTTTAGAAACACTTGTGCTAAAAACAGAATAATTGTCAAATATCTGTATATTATTAATAATAAAAGAGTGATTTAATTTGTATCGTATTGTTATTTATTTATTGTATTCCCTTTTACATAATCCTACTCATATTATTTATGTTCACAATATTAGTTATGTAATGTTTTAATTTATTATTATTACTGACTTAAAGAGACATTTAATCTATATTCCAGATAAATCATAGTTATATATATATATATGGTATCTATATTATATATATATATATATACCTATTAACAAGTGTTCCCTATTATAGACCATGGAGGCATTGAAAGGTTCCATGTGGGTGAGGCTCCCAGATTCTAGACATTCGGCACATATAGCTGTTAATGTTGTTGTCAACCATACACATATTTATGAGCTAATAGACCATGGAGGCATTGAAGGTTCCATGAGGTTGAGGTTCCTAGGTTCTAGACATTCGGCACATAAAGCTGTTAATGTTGTCAGCCATACGCATATTAAGAGCTATTAGACTTCTAAATAAACCCTTCCTACCCCAATATAAGTAAGGTTTGTGATATATATATATATATGATATGTTATGTTGCTAGCTTTCTGTAATATTGTAATTGCTGCCTGAATAGATTGTAAACACCACCATTCTTTGACCTCAGTCATTCACTCTCTCTAGATGTTATCAGTATGGAATGTTTTTATGTTTTTTTTGTTGATAGTAGCATAGTTTTGTAGATGGATATCTGTATTAACATCTAAGTTGTTATTCAACAGAGTTGTTATTGTGTTTATCATAATTTCACTGTCCGGGTATTGCACAGTACTATTTCTGCAATATGCTAATACACACACACACACACACCTTCCTATAAGATTTATTCCCATGGTTATTACAACGTATTTGAGTTACCTGATATTAGTATCTTATGTACGGCCCGTATGAATTCTAATTAATACACTAGGCCTATATGTTATCATTGGGTTGTAACTAAAGGATATGGATAACATAGGAACGTGTTTCTTAGATGGCATTTGCATTATAACCTCTGCCCCAAGACTCGTATCTGGTGGGGGGTTGTAACCAGCCCTCTGGGGGGCAGGCGTCGTTTCCTAAACGGGTTCGAAAGGGGTCTCGTAGTGAGGATTAGACTTTATTTACATATTTCGTCTGCCCTAGCATTGTATCCAGGGGCATAACCCTGCCTCTTGGCCCGGCGTCGGTTTTCGAAAGGGGGTTTGAAACAAAGCAATGGTGGGAAAAAGGTCTCATAATGAGGTTTAGAACGTATTTGCATATAACGTCTGCCCTAGGGGTATAACTAGCCTTGAGGGGGGCGGCGTCGGTTTTCGAAAGGGGGGTTTGAAACAAAGCAATGGTGGGAAAAAGGTCTCATAATGAGGTTTAGAACGTATTTGCATATAACGTCTGCCCTAGGGGTATAACTAGCCTTGAGGGGGGCGGCGTCGGTTTTCGAAAGGGGGGTTTGAAACAAAGCAATGGTGGGAAAAGGTCTCATAGTGAGGTTTAGAACGTATTTGCATATAACGTCTGCCCTAGGGGTATAACTAGCCCACAGGGGGGCGGCGTCGGTTTTCGAAAGGGGGGTTTGAAACAAAGCAATGGTGGGAAAAGGTCTTATAGTGAGGTTTAGAACGTATTTGCATATAACGTCTGCCCTAGGGGTATAACTAGCCCACAGGGGGGCGGCGTCGGTGTTCGAAAGGGGGGTTTGAAACAAAGCAATGGTGGGAAAAGGTCTCATAGTGAGGTTTAGAACGTATTTGCATATAACGTCTGCCCTAGGGGTATAACTAGCCCACAGGGGGGCGGCGTCGGTGTTCGAAAGGGGTCTGATTGGGCTTGGGGTAGCACAGGCTTACTGCCGAAGTCTGCATTGTTCGAAACGAGTCCCATCATGTCATATAACGTACATGGCCAAAGGGCCTAAGTAGGCGTCGGGGGCGGCGTCGGTTTTGTTTTGGGGCTTAACTCTTTAAGGGGGCGTGGGGGGCGGGTGGGCACTAGCACAGGAGGAACGGGCTTGTCTTGCTTTTTCGAATCGACTATAATAGCGTCACGTGGTCTTAGACGTGACGCGGCGTCGGTACCGGCGTCGGTTGGCGGCCATTTGTAATACGCAGCTCCACCCTTACTACTAGCCTATATATATATAATTGTCCGCCAGCGTGGTCTTGTGGTTAGCGTCGCTGACTACAGATCCGTCGGCCCGGGTTCGATTCCCGGTACCTCCTCGGATTTTTCTGAGGTTGGGAGGACTGGTAGGGGTGCACTCAGCCTCGTGATTCAAAATTGAGGAGCTACTTGATAGAAAAGTAGCGGCTCCGGTCAAGAAAACCACCATTAACGGCCGTGGGTGTCGGCATGCTGACCACATGCCCCCCAATCCTGCCATCTGCCTACGGGAGATGACGCAGCGGTCGGGTGGTAGGCCAAGTCCCTCCAGGGATGTAGCGCCACGGATTTTAGTTTTTTATAGATATAATTAAACTGTGTTTATAGTACTATAACATTACTTATTGTTTTTAATAAACTATGTAAACATGAATGTAAAATTTGGTTGTGCAGATAATTACGACTCATGAGCACAGAAATGCTCTCTTACGATTCTAGTTATGTAAGTAGGGAAGAGTTAGTTTGCTCCGAGAATTGATAAAAGAAATATAAAAATTAAGCTGAAACGTAAAAAATTCAAGAAAATTTAAAAAAATGAATTCAGAAACACGTAACATTTAAAATTATAGGCAAAGTATAGTCGTCACGGAAATGTTTTAGTCAGTGGAATAGATAAGTATTGTCCGCTCTAGAACCGGCCTTAAAGTAAACAAGTACAGTAAGTCTGTCTCACTTTAGCACATTATTCTTATCTACTGAAGAGTGAGACGATGTACTTATTTAATTAGGAAAGGTTTTAGAGTGGACAATATCTCTCGTCCCATTGCCTAAAACATTTTCGCTTCGACTATACTGTCATTTTACATGGGGGGGGGGAGGGGATTATGGAAGAGGCATGTTGCATTCATCAATGGTCGTAATTTCATATTCCTGGCCAAATTTAAAGATTGCTGACTACTTCAGTCTGCCTCTACTACAACTAGACTGATCCTAACTTCGGCTCCCTAAAACGCTTTGAACAGAACCATTTGTCTTTGTGTAGCCTACTTCTCCTGGCTTAGAGAATAACAATTTATTATGAGATGCATTTCTCAATATTTCCTTCAGCATCGAACCATTCACACATCAAAGCAAAATACAATTTCAAATTACAGTAGCGATTCACAGAACTCAGTAATAATCTCTACATCGTACCTTCTTTCATAAATTCAAGGTTTTCCAGGAATTTCACATGAGCAAGAATTTATTGTTCCTTATTAAAAGTGGAAACGGATTAATAAACGCCTTGTTATTGAAGACACCTTCCGCTTACATCCCATAACACGTTATAACTAAATTCTAATAAATATTTATGAATGACTTAGTATGTTATTCAGTGAGAGATGTTTGAATTCTTCACATTGCAAGCTGTATTACAGTTATTGCCATTTTCAGGTTTTTGGAATTCTTACATCTTCAGACATATACACGCTATTGGTGTTGGAAAGGCACCAAATTGTTGTTTCTAAAGCTAAAGACTTGCACAGAAGACCTGAGATTAGTTTTTAAAGGGCATCAGTCAGTTTTGAAAGCGCATCAGTCAGTTTTGAAAGGGCATCAGTCAGTTTTGAAAGGGCATCAGTCAGTCAGGGACTGGGCAGTTTTAACACGTAAGATAAATCACTACCGATTGGGAGATGAGCAACATATTTTTTTTATTATTAATGAATTCAGAACTAAATATGTCTCTCACTAGCTGCCAGTTCAGCATTACATGATTTTTCATTGTTGGAGCTTACCTTGTTACTACGGTTAGTTATTTTGCTCCAACAATGAAAACTCATAAAATTTATAGAAAAGAGAATGGTGGAACAGTGCAAAATATTGAAAAGAAAAAGGAGCCGTGATTTGTAAAAAGCTGGACTTGATCATGATATTTTTAACTGGACAATGGCAACAGCAGCCGCTGGTACCTGGTAGACAAGATTCTCGTTGGACAAAATGCGTTAGCTTTCTTTTACATGAAACAAAATAAACATAGAATGTATATTTTGGGACGTTTAATCCCAAGACATAGTCATGTACAGTCGGTGCGGAAATGTTTTACAAATATGTCTGTCTCACACTTAAGAAAGTATGAGTAATGTGCTAGCGTGAGACAGAGGTGTTTACTTTAGGGCCGGTTTTGGAGTGGACAAAATCTACCCATCCCGCTGTCTAAAACATTTTTTCTCAGATTTTATCACCCAGAGTAACGTACGTGGTATGAAACGAGTTAACTTAATACAAATTTTGCTTAAACATTTACATGGTTGCTGATAACGAAGTAGAGGCTTATGACTAGGAATTCGACATTATTAATTCCTGGAAGAATCGTAATATAAGCGACGAAATCTCCAGGTAAGAGTTAGGAGTAAACAAGATGGAAATTCCTTGAATTGCCATTAAGGTGCACTGTACATTACTGTAAGTTACTTCAGAAATGTCTTACATGCGCAAATATTCCTCTCTACTGCACATTAGTTTTAATGAGAATTCAAGAATCCATGCATAGAAAGCAATTACCTTAATATCAACGTTAATGTGCATAACGTTGAACTTGGTTGAACCATACTACAAAAACATATTCCAAACACGTGGAAAGCGGATTTGTTCACCACTGTAAGAAAGCCTGAAACTATTCTCAACCATAATAATGCAGATATTCATTTAACATCATGTACTTCCGAGTCGCTTGATGGAAATAATACTTATATCTAGATTACACAGAGCAGCAAGTACTCGCATAAATTGAATTAGCACTGGTTTTTATATTTGGCGAAAGTTCTTTATGATACATGCGTTAAAAGCTTGATTTTATTCTGCGAGTAGAATTAACATAATGCGTGTCAAACACTTTTTTTAGACAGTCTCAATATTTACAGACATATTATAGAACATGAATTATATTCTTTTTACCTATTTTGTATCTGTGATGCTTAGCGCAGCTGTGGTGACCACTTGTTTCTTCCTAGCACATAAACACGTCAACAATATAAAAGTCATACATCAATAGTTACATGAACCTGACCAAGCGAGTATAAATAAAGCTCAATTAAATACAGTGTGTTCCTCTTATAGGCTAAGTGTAATAAAATAAATAGCTATAATTTCTTAAATAATCCAAATCTACAGATGAGACCAATTGCTGCAAAGAGTTAAAAGTGGAAATTTTTGTACCTTATGTCCCACAAACCTCAACGTGGCTTCCATTAGTGGCACGAGAAATATCCAACCTCAACCCATGTGTTATGAAGCATCTGTGGTGTGACATTGGTGACCGCAGCATAAATAAATTTTTGAAAGTCTGCCAAATCACACACCGGTGTCCTGTTGACCTGGTCCTTAACAAACCCCTTACAGGAAAAAATCAGGTGGTTTTAGGTCTGGTAATCTGGCAGGTGTAAGGTGATCCTCTTCCGATCTATCTTGCAAGGAATCACTCGATTAAGTAGTGCAAGCAATGTTAGCAAACTGTGGTAGAGTCCCATCTTACTGGAAAATTAATCTATCAGGTAGTTAAGGTTCAGCATACAACAGCAACACATCCAGATATGTGGTTGCAGTGACCGTCTTCTCAGCACAAAAGATAAGGACCAATGCATCTGTCACACATAGTCCCACATCAAACATTACATTAAGGTGAATCCCGTTGGTGTGCAATTACGACACGTGAACTCTCCAACCCTCAAATGCGACAAGTGTGTCTGTTGATTGAATTCTCATAAGAAATCATCTGCGCATGCAAGCGATACGTCACTCTTCTAAAATTAACAACAACTATGTATTAAAAATTCCCAATCTCCTCTTTACTATTTGGATACACAGTTTTAAAATTATAACAGTTTCTTTTAGTATACTTGTGAGCGGAATACGATGTATTAAACTGTCAAATTGTTCTTATTACTTAAAAAATGTAATGGCTATCTATAAAAAAAGAGTATGATACACATGGTAAAATGATTTATTTTGCACATAGGATTAAATATAAACACTGGACTGTGTAGAGAGAATTTGTGAAGCTTTAAAGTTGATAACCCTGGAGTGTTAACATTTTATACCACTCAGTGACAAAATTTTATTTTTTATTTAATATAACATTATTCTTTTATCTTTCCTTTCTTTGAAATATAGGTTACTCACATTAAAGTTTATTGTAGATTTAACAATAATTTTAGCTTCGAAGTCGACCATAATCGCTAGTATTTATATTTTGTTTCAATGCTTGTTGTTCATTGAATGGAGCTTTGGCTCGAAATCGAAACGTTCTGTTCGGCTTTAAAATATGACATTTTAATGTTAATATTTCAGCCAAAAACATTTATTATAACTCAACGGTATGCAAATTAAATACGCCGGAGCGAAAAATCTTTCGATTGATACCTCACACGTACGTAATTACCAAGAAAGAATTCGCTTTCAAAAGTGTAATTCGTCTACCGGTTTGTGGCACCTCGGCCGCTGAGTGGCTGTCTTCGAGAGCTTTATTGCACATACAAATTCAATAACAATGACTTCGACTTTAAAGTAAACTGTAAACCTTCCGAAAAACTTGAAAACCAACTACTCCGGGTATCGAGCGTAAGGTGTGTTTGAACTAAATTCCATTTATTTCGACTCAAGAACTTAGAAAAACTGGTCGGGGAAAGAAAATCAACCTCTTTTTAAAATTATTACATTAATATTTCATTCTTTAATCATTTAATATCTGAGCAATATCTAAATATCTGAACCAATGGAAGTAATAGTTATCTGAGGCTTTTCCGTAAGTGTGCATTTAGGGCATCTACAGCAGAAATCATGGTGATAAGGAAAAAAACGTATTTTTTCTCCTTTCCAGATGGCATTAAAGGATCACAAACAATAAATTTGATACTATAAACTTAAAGGCCATCATAGTGACAATGTCCGCAATAAAAGTGCTGTTATGTCGATAACAAATCAATTCATATCGACAAGCACCATAAACTACGAGAGTGTTAAATTTCATGTTTTTCATCGGATCATATAACATTCAATTCTCTACTTCTGTTTGATACGTCCTTTTTGCGCTGAGAGGAAGAATGAAATTAAATTAGCCTGCGGTTCCTGCAATATTAGGGAAGGCTTAAGTAATTAAACTGTCCTATAAAGTAACACAATTAGGCTGCTTTAAAGCATTATTAAGTAGAAATTTTATATAGACACATAAAATGCTATAGTGTGCTTCAGGAGTAAGTAAATGCTCGAGGGAAGATATTTAATTTAAATAAATGGTTTGTTCCAGTAAACAAACGAGGGTTTATTGTAGTAATATTTTATTTTTTTACTACAAATTTAACGACAAAATTGAAAAATCTCACACTATTTTACTATTTTATACAATTTGCCATCTTCTGTATATTATCATTAATTATACAGTATTGTAACTTTCATTTTCTAGCTTAATTCAAGCCGCTTCAAGTATTCCATGTACGTAGGCTATAGGCTACCACAGTAAGCGTGAACTACTGAACAGATCGTAAAATTCCATTACCATAACCCTGGAGAATTGCATTATGTTATTAATTATGTTATGAATTTTGTTGTTTAATTTTACAGTGAACGGAATTTTAAGGAAGTGGTAGGGAATTTTCCAAGTCACCATTTGACAATGAGAAAATGTGAAAAGCACCTCTGCAGTTTTTTCTTTGTTTACATAGAACACTTCTGTTTCATCGGTAAATCAATAAAATGAAGGGAGTGAGCGTTCTAGACTTACACAATTTTTTATCATCATAAATAAATAAATAATTTAAGAGAGAGAGAGAAAGGAGAGGGGCTGAGCGGGAGGTTGTTTTATGTTCAGTATGAGTTAAACAGTGAAAAGAATGTCGAAGTGAATTCACAAAGACAGTATTTTCAGAAGCAAAATTTGGTCTCCTCAATAAAACAATTTCGGGCCATAAAAGGAGTTTTCTTTTTATTGGATGATTATTTTTTACGATTTTACTATATTTTCTTACAAAATAAAACCGATATTTTAATAAAGCCTGAGACGATTGCTACTTTGCAATTAAATTACTCAGCCCATATCATTATAATGAACAAAATAAGTTTATTATATAAACTTATTAATCAGAATAATAAGATAAATATTAATCAATTAGGACTTTGCATTACCAATAACATTGTAGAAATAAGTAAAATTCAACTAAAATTATTTGAACAGGCTACAGCAGAAAGGGAATAAGAATATAATATTTGCAATATTATATTCAGGCTGGACTTGTGTAGATATTGAAACGAGACGGATTTCCCGGAACGTAAGAATGGACTTAAGAACTAAACTAAAGGATCTCAGTGGGGTGTAGGAGACAGTCATTCATCACGAAACTCACTGCTATTGAACTAAAAACGCAGAGAAAGAAGAGCTTACTGACTCTATTGAAATTTAAAGGCTTAGTAAGTGGGAAAGTTCTTACTCTATAGCGCTTCGGGGAATCTAGCATCATTTCTTATTACTGACAGCGTGGCCAAGCGCTGCCATCCACGTGTATTAGCGTCTATGCTGGGTAAGGAGCATTAGCCAATGAAATAAGGGTTTGTGTCCGAAGATTCGGAAACACAATGAAATTTGATGTAAACATAGCTATTAGAGGTTAAAAGAAATACTAGGCGTATTGGACTTTGAACGATGAGAAGTGGGGAATCGCTACGACTGGTGAGGACACTCTCTCGTCTACGCTCTAGGTGAGCGGGACGATCTTCTCAGCATCCAGCTTCCGACTTAGTAGGAGTCGGGAAGCTATTAATATTCTTCGGTCAGTAAATGATTTAAGTATCATTTACTGTAGTATTATTTAAATCTACACGACGAATATATTCAGGTTTGGGGTACGGCTTAATTATAGCTGAGTACCAACTTAAATTCAGTGTGTATCAAACTGTAAGTACCAGTGAATCAACGACTTTACAAGGTATTCTAGTGAATACACGAGATTAGGGAGAAAGACACCTTAATAACGAGATCCACTCATCTGAAGTCAAAGTTCACGTACGACGAGTATTCTGCAAAAGCCTATTAACTGTTTTATAATTATAGTAAAATAAACAACACTCTTACCAGTTAACCAGTGAGTTTTGATTGCATCAGAGTATAAAGTAGACTGTTTTTAAGAACTATAACTACCCAGATTTGCCCCCCAGATACTGAAGATAATCTCTGCTTCGACTGTAGCGACACCGTGGCTGTAATTGGTTTCGTAACCCCCGAACCGTTACAAGCCCAAAATATGTATGAGCAATGTAGGTTTTTTTTTTGCATCTTAAATCTATGTATTCTCCAAATAATGTTATCTATTGAACTATAATTTTTAGTTGTGAGATGTATTTATCTCATATATCACCCGGTGAAATGCACTTATTTAAAATCACTTTTCCTTGGTAAACTACGCTTTTCCCAATACCGTCTACTTTTTATTTGGTTTATCAGACTTAATCCGCTAATTAAATCAGTGCGGCACCAGTAATAGATCGTTTTTATGCAAATTAATCGATTCTTGGCGTATAGCTTTTTCAATATTCATCTGTTTGTGCATAGTCATGGAATGGGAGGCACGATATTGATCAGTTAAAACGAAATGAGTTTCACTTGAGTAGAGTACGTAGAGGCCCACAGGGAAATTAAGATTTCCTCAACCCCATCCCAATCACACAGGCTTCATTGGAATGAAAACACAATGCAAGAAATTTGGAGTTCTCTTCAGGATTGTAGATAGAGTTTTGTGTACATGATACACGTCTTCTGTACCAGAAGTAATGTACCCAGAAGATAATACGAGTTTATACTGAATGGAAGTAAATTACATTGCAGTTTTATAAGAGCGTATTGCACTAGTAATTAATACCACATTAGTGAAAATATAGTTTCATAAAATTGCAAACAAAATTTTACTCATCAAGTAAAATCTATAGCTATACTTTTAACAGAAAATATGGAAGTATACTACAGTTTTTTGGGATTTCAATGGGTGAGAAGTTGAAAGCTGTCAGCACTTTCGGCTGCTATTTGATCTGCAACCATCTTCAGGAAAAGTGAGCTAGTTTGGAAAATGGAGGTCCTTTTTACAGTAACAATGATGGTGGGCAGACAATCAGGAGCGAAGAAACACCAACGTCCTATTGGTTGGAATTAAAAGTCGAGTTGATATTCCATAGTCCTGATTTGGTTCGTTTTTGTTGAAGCAATATGTCGTTTCTCTGCCTTCAATTTCGATCAATATGACATTGGTGATTTTGCACAATGTTTCTGGTTCCTAATTGGCTGCCCTTCATCCACTCTGTTACAGTATAAAGGACCTCCGTTTTCCAAACTATCTCAGTTCTTAGCTGAAGGTGGCTGCAGAGCAAATACAACCGAAAGCGCGGGCAGCTTTAACCTTCCCACCCGGATGGAATCCCGAGAAGTTATAATTTATAACCAAATCCGGGAAAAATGCTAGTCTCTTGACTATGAAAGGATTTATCCTTTTCAGGTTTTTAATAAAGTTGACGGATTTTGTGTAAGTAATAATGAAATTAACTACAAATTTGACGCTTCTTAAGGTTAAGCAAATAGTAAATCTTTTAATCCTTAATTTAGACAAGTAATAAACTTAATTTAAATACTCTAAAATATAAATAATTAGTTTTTCTATTGTTATACAAAACAATTTAATTTGATGAAAAACACGTACCAAATAAAAATGGTTTACTACAGAGTATAGAAGACGGGAATTTACTTTAATCGTTTTGGCGGAATATGTAGAGCAAGTATTATGTTGAATCTGAAATTCTATGTAGAGTTTTCAGCATAAATACAGGTTTGGAGGTTCCCTGAATCTAAAAAACACAATTTTAAAGAACATGTATGTTTGTGTGTATCTGTCCTTGTATCTACATGTCCGTGAACTTCACAGCTCGTAAACGAATCAACGTCTCCAAACAAAATTTTACATTTAAAATGTGGGGATGTGACAAAAGATTGGCGACGAGCGAGTTTCCAAGTCTGGTTATTGTTGAACCTTCATAGACCAGGCAGATCAAATGATATTAGTCGAGAGAGCAAACTCGTAAATATCTGATATAGTCTGATTACTCGGCTTTACTCAAACGGGTCTGAACGAGTCTCAAGAGCTATTTGGTCACCTCTACAAATGTTGAGCCACACACCTTGTTCTTTCCAGCGCAATGAGTTAATTCGAAATACCAGACATCTTGGATCCATCCAGCCAGTGCCTTTATGAAGAAAAAGCTCAAACTTTATTAGAGGTACTGCCTTATATCCTAAAGGAGGAAGCAGATGGAGAGTTTACATAGGCTTATACACACTGTAGGATTTAACTTTATAGGCTGATAAATAAACCAACGAACAAGCGTCAAACTAGTGCTGAACACCCCCCGAGGAAAATAAAATTATGAAAAAGACATATTTAAAATATAAAGTGAGATATTTTAAATATAAGGACTGTAGCCTCTTTTCTATTTGTTTCTTTTCTCGTTGCGTTCGTTTTCCATAAATTTTGAATACTTTGTTTGTGTTTGAATTTCTGCCGGTATAACAGCACGGATATGACATTTGATACGGGCTTAAAAGAATCATAATAAATCGCTCTCTTGCCCAGCTTTTTTTTATGCTCTTATTGGAATTCGCTGGGTGCCTTCGTGCCATATAACATAGGCTATAATACTGCGGAGAAGTGATTTCATTATACTTCAAGAGCATTCCTTCAATGATCATGGACATCTATTTGAAATTTGTCGAACCGTATTTCTGTAATTTTTTCCCTATTCACTGCATGAAAGCTGTTCTTCAAAACATCAGCCAGCATAGAATAGTAATATATGTGAGAGTACTAAGAAAGAGGCTCAATAATTCCAAAGAGATAGCTTACAAGCCATTAGTCCTACCAATAATGACGTACGGTGCGCTTGTTGGGATCCATATGGCTATAAAAACATAATGATGGATAAAATAATAATAATTAAAAAAAAAGGCGAATAAATCATGTCAAGGTAATATTAGAGTGTGTATTATTCAAAGCGTAAAGAGGTGAGCCTGCCTGTCATACACATATTTATAAAGAAATGATCATTCATATAAAATAACTCTAAGAGAACAGCTGAAGAAAAAATTTCTTTTCTAAACCGGACTACCGACGATTAGAATGATTTATCTGCAAACTTACTAGAGTTTTTTCAAGAAATGATACGGGACTTAAAGATAGACTAAAACATCTCCCCAGTAGCGTTTAAATGATAATAAATTGAGTGATGGTAATTACATTCGTGTCATTGTGTAAATATTTAGATTTAAATAGTATTAAGATAGGGAAATGATAGCTTGTCTCTCTCAATTCACCTCGCACCTTTGAACGGCCTTCCCCTTACTCGCATTTCAACAGTCAGTAGAAAAAATCAATGGTCTTCTATGAGAAAAAAGAGAAATGAAATCATGAAACTCCCTCTTTATCAGAGACATAGCCCGGACCCCCTCCGAAAAAACGTACGAAAATTTTATTAAATTAAAATGTACTTTTCATTTAGTATTCTTACAGAAAGTGTTGCATTGCCCTTATGGCATTTTATATTAGGTTAACAGTAGCCTACTTATTAACATTGCTGTAAAATTAAGTAAAAACTAAGTATAAACATGCAGAGGCGTAACGAGGGGGGGTTTTGTTGGTTTGAACCCCCCATTGATTAAGAAAAGGAAAATTGTACAATTTTTTAAGTCTGATTATAAATTACTTAATACGAGTATAAAGCGTGGGAAGCTTAAAACTAGTTACTGTGCATCTTAATTTTTAAAATTTTCCGGGGGAGGACCCCCGAGCCCCCCTCTCCCTGGGGGGTATTCCATACCCCCCAGATGTTATAACCCCCCCATATGGTCGGCCTGGTTACGCCTATGTAAACATGGTCCCGTATTTACGAGATTTTCAACAAAGTAAGGAAGCGAGAATCCGAGATGAAAATTGTTGCTATTTCATATATGTCCCTTCCAATTTCTTCTGGCTCTTCTACAGTCCTCATAGATATGGACCTTGAGAGGGCGACAACTCTAATAGTCACTCTGGGTAATAAAGTAAGCCCAGCTCACCAACTTACACATGCAAACATGCGCATATTATTATGGAATTATGAGGGGAGAAGTAATAATCGAAGGGTTTTTTCTAAAACAAGACAAGTCCAAAAATGAAATTTTCCAGTTTATGCGGTCTTTACATATTCTATTAGAAGAGCTATCTGGTGGTAAAATTTGTGTCTTCAAAATGAAGACAGGTAACAAGAAAAAGATAGTTGAAAATCAAGTGTTTCTACAAGAACTGGACTAATCCATTTCCGTTTAGCAAAACGCGAACAAGTCTAGCATTTATTTTTAGTGTTCAAATTAATTTTGTTTTGTTTCTTTCTACCGAAGGAACAAAAAATGTATATTTTATTTCAACAGAAACAAGATAGTCCAACAGATGATTTTTGTTTAATTCCTGAAAATTTAACTTTTTGTTTTGTCCTGTTTTAGTAATCAGCCCCTCAATTACTAAAGTGAGAATTATTTATCATGAAAGCAGCTCCTCAGTTTATTAAAGAAGTGTCAATACCAAACAGGATATTGAAATTCATGTTCAAAGTTTTGGGGCATTTTTATGACACACATATACTTTATTAATATACAATTTTATATAAAATTGTTTTAAAAAATAAAGAAACATGTAAATAAATATCAGCAAAAATTACAGAGAGCAAAATATTTTCATTTTTATCTTCTCTACGAGTTTTGAGGTACCTTGAATTAAAAAAAAATACAATTTTCAGAAACAAGTCTCTGTGTAGCCTATGACTGTGGTGATGTCTGTCTGTGTGAATGTGAACAGCATAGGTCGAGAACGACAAATCATATTATACAAATCATATGTTATACTTGAGTTAGTTATGTCCTGGGGATGGGCAACGATTTTATCCTACTTTCTCCTCCGGTTCTTCTTTACATGAAGAAAATTTCACTTTTCGCTATTTTTTCGAAAATGGCTCTAAAGATTTTGTTTAAAATTTGTGCATGAGGTACTAAGGGACAAAAATTATGTTTTAAACATTTTTTCGTAAAAATTATCTGAGGGGTCTTTATAAGCCAGTCATCTTTTTACAAATTTCAGCTTTAAGTCCTGTACAACTAACAAGACATATTTTTATGAGCCTGAAAAAGTGAATATGTATTCCTTACACTACGGCCTTTTATTATACATCGGGATTTGATGAGAGAATGCTGCACAAGTTTGAATTCCATGTTGCACTTGTGGTAGCACAGAATACTCTAGTACTAGAGTAGCAGGCGTACAGAATTAACTATTTGGAAACGAACTTTAATGCTAAGGGATTATTATGCATATTACAATTCGTTCGAGAGGATAACTAACAGCGATCGTACATTTCTAGTTAATGTATTCCTGTTTGTTACCTACACAGATAGCAACTATTGATATTTGATTTTACTGGAAATTCAATCTAGGAAAACACAGGATATTCAATAGAAAGGGTTTTACCAGTTTAACCACAATAAACTTACAGTAAAACAAGACCACATTACAATCATTAGCATTTGCTAGCGCACACAAATACCACACTGCGAGCTGAATTAGCTGGCATTTCTAAATCGTCACAAAATACCATCCATTCCAGGAACAATCACTGTCACTTGCATTAGCTTATAGGGTATTTGAACTAGGTTCAATTGAATACTTTGTAAAGTCAGCAAACTTCAAATAGCCTAGGGAAGCAGTATTATTAATGCATTGCACTGGTCAACAGAGGTTTTGGTACAAACAAAGTATATATTAAACTTATTTCTATATCGTAATGTGACATAAAATGTGAAATCAGAAAGCGTCCATCACGTCAGGATTAAAAGTTATGAGCTGCAAGTGATATAACAGTTGTGAGATTTACTGTATAAGTTTCAAGTGCTTTGTGTCCAAGAGAAGTTTGGAAAAAATAAGTGCATGCAGTAATTTTATCTTCGCGTCATAAGGTATGGCATTTACTTCACGAAGAATTTAAAATTACTCACTTCAGACAACGTAATAAAGATCAGGTGCCATACTACCGTATGGTGGGCAACGTTTGTGCTGGTAGTGGTGTAGTAGGTTTAATGAAACAATTGAATATGCGATATGCTGCAGAATGGTTTTTGTTTATGGACACTTCCAAGACAAACCTGAAGGCTGTACTATTACATAATGGAAATACCTTTCCAATTGTACAATTGTAGGATTCTCTGTGGCAATGAAAGAGAATTACGAAAATAACGTAATCAAGGTTGGCATTGAACGTTGGACACTAACCATATACATATATTGCATTCTGAGCTATAAGAACCTAAAATACGGTCCCCTAATGACTAAAAATGAAAGTCGGAAAAATATGACATGTCATAAATATCCGAACTGTAAAATAATAATTATTGTTATTATTGTTATTGTTATAGAGAAATATTATAGTTCTCTCTGCTTCAGGATGTGACTGTATGGAGATTTAGACATGTTGAAGGAGTGTGTTGTTTTCTGTACCGTGTCGCCACATCTGGGACACAGTCATCTCCGGCATTGGTCATTATGTGTGACATTTCCGACAGATTCATATAACTGCAGGTGAGTTTTCCAATAAAAAAAGTACTATCCTTATCATTTGCGTCATTAGAAGATTCTCAAGAACCCGCGACTGCTCTCCCCCCATACTTTCTCTAGACTTAGGACTACCTACCCTCCTTAGTGTAAAGAGTTAGTTGGTTTAAAAAGTTGCATACCGTATCGTAAAATTTTATTGAAATGTTTTCATGGTCCCAGTTTGTGCAGATATGCAACTGTTTTCAGGAATTCTTTGATATTAACCTATGGTCGTCTGAATAAGATTTTCTTTAAGTAGTTAATTTTTATCTACTTCTTTTTTCTCTTTTCCTCTTCATATTATGGGCGTGTCGGCCAGAAAATTGTTGCATTCGGCTATTCATTCAGGTTTTTCAGGTGATTTAGCTTGTGATTCCATCCTTCGACTGAACTGTTGGTTGTATAACTTCTCTGCCTAGAAATGGCAATATGAAGATAAATACAATTCTGGGACTGTCACAAATGACGCAAGTTGTCTAGGGGAATATTAGCAATATTCAGCAATATTCAGCGTTTAGCTGTCATACTCAAGAGGTCGGATGGAGGCAATTATTATACTCAGTCTGTACAATCGAGTGCACTGACACTGATTTCTTCTAGTAGGCCTATCTATTGCTTTTCTTTCTTTCTTTTTTAAATTAACATTGAATATCCCTATAATTTGTGTTGAACACCAGCCTTGGGTGAGCTAATCACTTATTGGTTTCAGTTCAAGTCCGACCTTAATAATTATTGGCTAGACATGAACAATGTTCAGGTCTAGGTGAGCGGAGAAGGGGTTGGAAGGCGTGCTCACAACGAAATGTCTAGACCAGCCCCTTGTTGAGCCCGACTGGTATTGGTTTAATGTCAAAAGTATGGCACTATGAACACGAGTCGGTTTCAGGTTCGAGAGCGAAGGACTGGGGAAATAAGACATACATTAAGTGGAAGTTTGGATGAAATTTCCTTGTAAATAGTGTCTTCTATACTTACAATCATTTGCAGAAACGAACAGAAAGTTATTTCCTTTATGGAACAAGATTAAGATTATTTCTGAAATCATTATGTTCTCTCAACAGTTCCTAGCCGTATCAGCCATCGCGAAAATGTGGGAAGTGGGCATATTGGAGCCGGTTTAGAATTCCCTTAACACAAATCACTGAGCATCCTATCGGAAAGACCCCGTGCACTCGAGTGTACATCTTTCACCTAAGCGGTCAAACCACTGTCCGAGAAAAGTTAGTAATGCTTAACTTACGCACTAAGATCTCGCACTCCCGCTTTCAGGTATTATTATTATTACTATTATTACTATTATTATTATTATTATTATTATTATTATTATTATTATTATTATTATTATCATAATGAATATCAAACCGTTTCCCCTTATCGTCAATTGGATCAGACGATTCGATGTTTCAGTCATTAACTCCATTACACCTATTTCGTGTGTATTAGGCCTATTTCATTCATGTTATATGAATGACTCAGGAAGAAGGGTGTACTATCAAATTAGGAATTCACCGAGAGAAGATAGAAACACCTGTGACCTTACAGTTTTCTCTGTGAACAAAAATGATGAACAGTTGAAGGCAGTACACCATGCTGCGAAAGCAGGCAGATCAGGTTTAAGGGATTAACAGAAGGGAGAAAAAATTAATGTATGTTGATCTCTATATGACATACGTTACTATTGGTGCCATTTTAAGAAGGCCTCGTCTTAAAGCATCGTCTATCTACAAAATAATATAATAGAATTGTTCCCTAATTCAAAAATCTTCACCGACAAAGTACAGGTGCTCTGGTAGTCGTGTGAACTTCTCCAGTGCTGCCGATGTCATTCGCTACTTCTTAAGTATGCTGTGGTACGTATTTGGCAACATTGTACTGGACTGCAGACAAGGCTAAATACGCCTAATTACCTTTCTATTCACTGTTTGACAGGTCCAGGAGGATTAGGGTGGCAGCAGGTAGGGGAAGTTCTTGGAAAACGGGTCTTTAAAAAGTGGCACCCACTCTATATCTAATGGTTTCGACATTTGTACTGAAATGTTCGACATCGAAGCACGTCAATCCCTCCACGCGCAACCACGCGGCTTGCTTGGATACCAGTACTTACTTTTAGTTTACGTCGGGTTGGTGGGGAATGAGTTTACGTACTTCCCCTTTTATCATAGTTTCTCGTCCATGAGGAGTAATATGAAACCGTAATTCCCTCAGGATCTTTAATTTGTTGAGTAACTTGAAATCGTTCATTTGTGCTGTAGCGTCGCTGACAGCCGGTGCTCCCCAGGGAACGTTTTATATTGGATTACGGAGCGTTAGATTTAGTAATAAAGAGTGTCACTAAACATCCCTTAAAATAGAGAATTTTTTTAGCAATTCTCAGCGGTGAATAATAGAATACTCTGCAATTCGGCTTTTTTGGAGCCAGAGTTAGAGCATAGTAACCAAGAAACTGACAGCAGAATCTCTCCCGTTACAGAAGTTTCAAATGAGACTTCCGGGAAACGTCGTTAACCGGCAATTTGATTGGAATGATACGACCCAATTTGGTGTATTGTCGTAGCGAAAAAAGGTTGTGGGAAAAGAGGCGAAGGACAATCATAAGCCGCAAATCTACTAAAAATACTGAAATTTCATAAAACTATTGTAATGAGCCATCCAACCAATACACCCATTAATAATGAAATACAGTATACATGAGCTTCATTGATAAAAGAGCAAATAATTTACACAGCGCACAGTGTTCACAGAAAAAAATGGTAAAATTCTTTAATAATTTATCCGCGCGAGGAAATTAAATCCCTGTGTGAGTGTCGATAGTTGAAAATCGTATTAAAAACGAAACACAAGTGTTTTTAAACAGTAAACGAATGTTCCAATTAATTAATTAATTAACGCAGTTCATATACAATTACAACCTAATTTATAAAACTCTCAATATTGCAAGAGTAATGGAAAATTAAACATATAATAAATTAATAGTGTTGAAAAAATAAAATACTAGAACCAAATGTTTTAACCATTTTATCGCCATTGAATCTCTGGGGAAATGTGGGAAAACTACGAGGCATATAAATATGGGAACTATTTTCTTCTTTTGAAAATGTGGGACTATTTTTTTAAAATTTTAAATACAAAATTAAAGGGCAGGGTATGGGAATGTATGTATATTGCAAATTATGGTCCTAGATGTAAGTCAATGAAGGAAACCGATGCCTATAAACATCCATACGCGACTCCATCGTGCCACCCCAATGTATTACGATATTGGAAGCATGAAAGCACACATACCCACTCCATAATCCCTTCAAGTTCTGTTTGATAGGCTTTATTCCACAATGCCTCCATCAGCTCCTTTTGGTATTTTCTGGCATTTCTCCCTCGGATAGAGACTATTTTGACGAAAGAATGCAGTTCACATCTTGTCATATCCATTCTACCTAGATACATGGCGGCTGACTCTCAACTAAATTACCGTCGCTTCTATTCGTATAACCGTACATCACAATGCTAACAAACGATGTGTCCATGTACTAAAGATGCCACACTCTCCCGTGATATACATCTCCAAGTATCATCGCCTTAATTTGAGGAAGAAATTAGTTGCCATTACTTATTTTCCATCCCTCGTATAAAGCGAAAGTCCAACCCTCGTGTTTTGAAACTAAGATAATTGTTTTAAATAATAATATAAACGTGCTATATGTGTTGTTAATTTATTAAGGAGTTGAGTCCGCGATAGAATCTACTTTGCTGCAGCTCTTCAAAACAAGACCGGGGTGAATGAAGAAGTTCACTGTATCGCTGAAGATGGAACCCATGACAGGACCACTCTGTCATGGTTAAGGGGCTAATTCATCACCCAAGAAGAAAATAGTGAACAAACTTTGCATATGAAATGTGGAAAAAAGGAACTGTTCCGACTATACACTTGAGGGCTATGCAAAGTGTCCGGAAATTCCCATTACAAACTTCTATGTCTTGTAGAGGGGACCGAGTAGATAACGTTTTAATAATAGTGGAAAGGTGCGCTCGAGTTGAGCATTAGATATAGATTAGTCTTTGCTGTAGTCTGTTATTGTTTTCGTTCTTTTCTTGCACTCTACGATGTGGTATTTCCCGCACTTTTTATCACATAAAACACATATGCAGGTTCCAGACGGCTCGTGGAACTTCTTGTTTGTGCACATTTTGTGGTGAAACCCGTGTACTGCGAGTCTTGTTGTAACGTGTCTCTGGGGCTTGCATTCTTTGGTCCAGCTGTCTTCCAGCATGGCTGATGTGGTGTAGAAATCGAGGTCTATTTCCCTTCTCTTCTTGCTCCTTATGTTTATTACCTCTTGGTATGGTCCTGTGGATGGCAGCCAGTACTGTGATCTTATGTCCTCTATGAAATATGTCTCCCTCAAGAGTTCATATACCAAACGGGATGGTGCTGTTCGTCCTACTCTTAGTATTCGTTTCATGAACATTGATTTCACTTTTTCTATCGTTATCAGGTCTCCTATTTTCAGTCTTTCCCATATGATCTCTATTCCATATGTTGCGATTGGCGCCACTGTCGTTCTGAATAGTTTCATTGCTGTGTTTGTCGAAAGGTTGGCTATATTCGGGATATTGTATGAGGCTCTGATGGCTGCTGCCGCTCTCTCTTGAATGTGCATCCTGAACGATGTTGTTGTTGTTTGCATTGTAATTCCAAGGTATTTGTATTTCCCTACTATTTGGAGTGGCTCATTGTATAGTGTTATTGCATCTCTGGGTGAGGATTTCCCTCCTTTCCTGAAGTTCATTTGCACTGTCTTCTCTTTGTTTATATCCAGGTTGTTTTTCTCCGCCCATGTCTCTAATCTTTTCATTGCCTTTTGCACGTCCTCCTTTTCTGCGGATCCTATCACCATATCGTCTGCGTATAGTATCATGTCTGCTTTCGTGTTTTTCTCCATTATGCTAGTCACGTCTGCGGTGTAGATGTTGAACAGGGTGGGGCTCATGGGGTCCCCTTGGAGTACTCCATTTGTTTGGATGATCTCTTTGGACACTTCGACATTGTTGTTTATCTGGATCATGTTTCTTTGTAGGCAAGCTTCTATTGTTTTCACCAGGTAGTCTCCCTCTCCAATCATGGCTTTGAGTTTCTTCATTAAGTTCTCTCTGTTTATTGAGTCGAACGCCTTTCTGAAGTCGATGAAGACTGTATAGTACTTCCCGCCTGGGTGTCTCAGAGTGTCGTCTATCTGGTCCATTAAGTGCTTCACTGCTTGCACTGTGCTCCTGCCCTTCATAAATCCAAATTGGTTCTCCGGGATGTGTTCCTCGGCAACTTTTATTAGTCTGTTGTTGAGTATCTTTGTGAATACTTTAAAGGACGCATTTTCTAGCGCTACTCCTCTGAAGGAGTCTGGTGATGCTCTGTCTCCTTTTCCTTTGTAGAGTATCTTTAGCGTCGCGGTTTCCCACTTTTCTGGTATCCTTCTTGTCTGTATACATTTGTTCATTAGGTCCTTCCAGAATTCTTCAAGGCTTCCGAGGGAGTCCTTGAGATGTTCCATGTATATGTTGTCTGGACCAGCGGCTTTTTTGTTTCGCCCTTCTCGGAGTGCTTTTCTGAGTTCAGCTGTTGTTATTGGTTCTGCGTTATGTGCCGATTCTGCTATTTCTATGTCGTATGCTCGGTCCTGTTCTTGTTTGTTTAGTAACTTTGAGAAATGCTTTTCCCATTCCTTCATGTGTATTTTTCCTGTTGCTGGTGTGACTCTCTTCTTTAGTGCTATGAATGGATCTGATTTTGCGTCTTCTGCTAGTTTCATTGCTTCTCTCTCTATGTAGTCCGCTTTTTTCTCTCTGATTGTAGCTTTGTATTTCCTTCTTTTTTCTGCGTACGTGGCTAGGTCTGTCTGTCTTTTTTGTGTTCTTGCTCTGTGTAGTGCCAACAGAGCTTCTTTTCTCTCTTTGTAGCACTGTTGGTCGAACCATATTTGTGCCTTTCTTCCGTTATTTTTCTGCGCGGCTCCTCGTATTACGTCCGTAGCTATTTCCAGGGCTTCCTCCAGTTTTCCGTTCCCTATTAGCTCCCTTGCCTTCTCGATGCTTTCTTCTCTCTCTCTAATTTTTCCTTGTTGTATTTTCCTGGTGTATATACTTGTCCCTTTCGCTTCTTTCCTCCTTTGCTTGGTTTCTAAGTTGAAACTTGTCATTATAGGGATGTGTTTTCTTATGGGGGCCGCTGCTGAGTCCCAGAGTCCTTCTTGTTTGGTTAATTTTAAGTTTTTTCCTTTGTAGAAAACTAAATCTATCGTGCTAGATCCATTGTGAGCTAAATAGGTCGGCATGTTTTCTTCATTCGCGAGACTGTAGCCATCTTCTTCCAGGGTCTCCAGTAGGATGTGTGTTTTTGCGCTTTGTTTGTCGAGCCTGCAGTTGAGGTCTCCGGCGAGTATTACATTTTTATCAGCTTTTGTCTGTTCGATGGCTATTGATATTATGTCAATTAAGTTTTCGATGGGTGCTGTCGGTTGGATATATATGCCTATTATCGTAACTGTAGCCGTTCTTATTATTACCATATTTTCCTCTTTGACGATTTTTTCTATGTCTCCCGTCTTCCCCTTTATGAAGCATGTGACCCCTCCTGTTGGTCTTCCTTCTGTCTGTGTCGCTAATGCATTTATGGCGTAGTAACCTTGCAGTTCGATGGGTTCAGTGAGGAAGGTTTCTGTGAGGATCATTACATCCGTATTTTCTCTTGTCTCTTGTGATAGATGGGGTAGCGCGTTTCTTATTCCTTCTACATTCCATAATAGTGTGTTTATCGTATTGTCCTCGTGTAGTTTTTCATCCTTCTGAGAGATGTTGGCAGGCTTATTGTAGCTCCGTTCCGTAGTCCTCATTGTATCTCTGGTAGTGTCTCCGAAACGTATATCTTCTTACTGTTATTCCTTGGGGCCAGAAGTCCGTGTGTTGCGTGTCTTCCAGGTACCTGTATGGAAATCCTACTTTGAATGCTTTTGTTCTTCCCTGGTTATTGATTTCTTCGCATTCTATGTTTTCTGCGATGCCGTTTCTTTCGAGGAATTTTCTTACGCTGTTTGGTGTGGTGTTTTGCTTGAGTCTTCCTAGGTATAACCAAGCCATCTTTTCTGCTGCTGTCAGCTCGTGATCTTCTTGTGTGTGTGTTTGTTCTCCTGTATGCCGCCTGCTGCCTTCCTCGTGTTGCGTTTGTCTATCTGTTTCTTTCCGATTGCCTTCCATTGCTGCAATGGTGTTGTGTTGTTTCTCTCTTAGGTCATTTGGCATTTTTCCTGTGTGATTTGTTCTCATAGAGCCTTTCTTTGTTTCCACCTGGTTGATTTTTTGCTCAATCCTCTGGTCCAATTTGTTTTCTAGAAAGTCTAGAATGCTTTCCAGTTTGTCGTTTACTTTCTCGATGTTTATTTGTATCTGGTTGGCTTCTCCATTGCTTGGATCTACGTATTGTGTTGTTTTTGTTGGGGATGTCTCTACTTGTTGGTCCGTGTTCAGTGGTTCGTCCGGTTCCTCGGTAGATTGTGTGCAATGCTGCTTGCCTCCTGCAGCCGCCGGAGTGTGGCCAAGAGATGGCGCCACTTGTCCCGCTATGGAGCTCTCTGGTTCTTGTGTGTTGACAGTTTTTCTGTTCCTAACCTCGTTTCGTTGTTTCTCTTTTTCGTTCATATTCTCCTCTGATTGGGTTTTCGTTGTTTCAATGTAGTTACGAATGATTCTTACCGCTTTTTGTATCTCCTCCTTCGCTTCCTTTTTCATATAGCCTCCTGCTTCTGCTATTTCTTCTATACTTTGTAGAGCGCTTTCTAGCTGCTGTTCCTTCTCTTCCGCCATCTTAAGTCTTAAGTCTTATCTTAACGTTTTAATAGAAACCCCTGTCCCGAAACGTACAGTTTGTGTGCTACAGATATAACACATTCAAAATGAGCTTTTAAATCTCCCACTTCTGCCGGGGACAAAGCGATAGTAATTTAATTATGTATGACTCAATTAAGCTACATTTACAAAAAGAAGCGTTCACTGATTTCGAGCCAGTCTAATGTCAAGGGAGAGATGCATCTGCAGCACACAAACGATAAATTTCTGTATACTGAAAACGTTATCCATTCAGTCCCCTTAGTGAGCCCTAGAAGTTTTAATAAGAATTTCCAAACACTCTGTATTTATAACCTACCTGAAAATGAGAGGGGTTAAGGGACTTACTTTTGGAGCGCCCGATGCAAGTTTCAACTTTAAAAAAATTGCTGAGTTCTCTTTGCATTTCACATGAGAGTAGCCTATATAATGTAACATTTGTAGGAAGGTTTGCAGGATTCTTTTTATTTATTACTTAATTATTTATGTACTACTTGGAGTTTTTATGTAAATTTTTGACAAAAAGATTGGTTCACACTCAATTGGAGTAAGGCTAATATTAAGCAATGCAATTATTCTGGTACATTATAGTCACTTTATTTTCCATGCAGATGACCTTAATTTATTAAAGGATTTCTCCTCTCATCGTATTATAATAAATTCCTGTTGGCTAGCTTGTAGTAAGCTTTGAATATATTTTTGTTCGACCATAATATAATTCGCTTATTATGTGTGACGTAAGAGTGTCTTAATAACATTAATAAAAGTACAGGTTTTCATTAAAACAATGGTGTGGTATCAATTACTATAGAACACCGATCGATCTTGAACCTTGAGAGCAGCAACTGAAACTGTCCAATAAACAACCTGTATTTAAAATAAAAACAATTCTGTTCGTGATAATTTTAATATTGTACTAAATTGAGTTCATTTCGTGTTGTAAAAATCCGCTCGTTTACAGAAAACAGTCAAGAAGAAGCGTCAACTTGGCCGCAGACCATCAGCTGCCATCTATCACAGAAGACAACTACGAGAACGTATTCACATCTGATTGACATAGTCAGTCTTTTCGTTCGTTTGATGAGTCTTTAATCTCAGAAGTTAAACAGTTAATTATGGTGAACACGAACATTGGTAGGCCTATGCAACTTAACTATAATGTAATTAAGATATTCTTATTAAAATTACGAAACTAGCTTCGCTTATATATATGTAGAATATATATATGTAGGTTAACGTAGGAACCGATATGAAAGCATTAAAGCTCACAGAGTGTTTACTAAAATCTCAACTTTCCTTGTGTACTTTAAACTTTGTGTGTGGTGGTTGTGAAGGCTCACACTTTGACTCCGTTGTCAAAGCGGTTTCTACTTTGCTAATTGATCACGAGTGTACGAGTACCTGCACTTAGATACAGCTCTATGTGGTAATGTGGTAATGCATAGTTAACAGTACATGGTTTTTTCGTTTGAACTTAAAAGAAAACACATAATGCAGTTTGCTGGTCGTGCACTTAAAGTATACGTCACTGTGTTGCACATTATATAAAGGGGCTCATTACGGAAAAAAATACACAAAAGACGTGAATTTTGCAGTTGCTTTGTGTGTACTCACCATGTAGCTAATTTTATGTTTAATATTTTCCAGAGGCAACAGTAAGTAATAGCGGTATTTACTTAATAAAGATTATGAAATAGCTATTGAATTAATTCATCTTATTTGTAAGTTGTGTGCTAGGTATGTTTTGTGTTTGTTGCTCGTGTACCTGTTTGTGTGTGTGTTTGGAGATCAATTAAACCACTTTTATTTAAATGCAGAAACTTGGATCTTGAATCTTTCATTACTGTTATTGTAGAGTGATGATCCACTACATGAATATTATCATGGGACTTTTAATAATCATCTGGATTCAAAATAGCGATTACTGATTGCAAGAAGCCAAATATTCGAAACTTTTAACCTACTCTCATGATTTTCTTAAGGAATTATGCCCGAAATGTTTAAGATTCTATTTATCCTTTGGAGAAGTGTAGTGCGAGCAGTGTAGGCTAAGCGAAAATAAACATCTACGAGTAGTTAAAACCAATTAACAATAATAAATTAAAATAACGGAATTAACTTTTTGTATTATTTATAGCTTAGGGAAAATTTCTAAAAACTAATACTACACATTCAGTAGCAAGTGTGACTTTAATAAATTAACAACCTTAAAAAACAAACCAACGAACGAAAACTGAATTGGCTTCTATTCTTCATTTAATACGGTATACAATACTGTACAAGTAGAGGAAGAAAGAAGTGTCGCTTATAGCCTATTTAGTGAGATTCTACGCTTCGTATTCCAAACTACAATAAAAACTTTCAATGTATTACTAGAGCTTCTATTCATACTGAAAACAGAGGTAACCAACTTCTTGACTTACGAGGGCTAATACAGTGAGTCCCACGCAAGAGTTGGCCAATGACGCGGGTTCCTGCGGCGCGGCGGGCACAGCTCCAACTCCCGAGCGATCGGGTGAAATATCTACGCTAAGAAAGCCGCGATCGGTGTAATGAATCAGGTTCTCACATTTACAGTTAAAATTACAATGAAAATAAACACGTACCTCATCACAAGAGATGTTGGAAATGTTCTCCTCTTGCATCCACACAATACTGGCACCTTTTTAGGAAATTCTCTTTCACGCGCATAAGTTCAGCTTCCGAGGCAGAGTTCATTTCTCTTGTGATAGGCCTATGTGATATTGTCTTTAAGTTCTTCTAATAGTATGTGAGTATTATTTATGGGGAAACTTGGAAAATAAAGTGTATAGGTCAATTTCCCATACATTAGAAGAACTTAAAGACAATATCACAAGAGAAATTAACTTTATCTCGGAAGCAGAACTTATAAGCGTGAAAGAAAATCTCCTAAAAAAGGTGCCAGTATTGTGTGGATGCAAGAGGAGAACATTTCCAACATCTCTTGTGACGAGGTACGTGTTTATTTTAATTATAAGTTTAACTGTAAATGTGAGAACCTGAATCATAACACCGATCGCGGCTTCATTAGCGTAGATATTTCACCCGATCGCTCGGGAGTTGGAGCTGTGCCCGCCGCGCCGCAGGAACCCGCGTCGTTGGCCAACTCTTGCGTGGGACTCACTCTATATAATATGTGTTGATATCACGGGCCGCACGTTTTTTACAACAGTAATATAATTATTAAAAATTAAAATGATTAATTATTAAAATGCAGTAAGCCCTATTTATTTGGATGCAGTAAAATCATTATTTATTAAAATGAACATTACTGAAAGCACTTTTTTGAATGCAGAGAAATTATTACCTGTTAAAATGCAGTTCACATTAATGAGAGAACAATAATTTACAAAATACATCATGGTCAATTTTATATAAATGTGATTTTTTTTGGGGGGGGGGGCACCACCTTTCACCGCCAGATTACCTGAGCCATAGCCTTATCTCCGGTCCAACAACCGATTTCGCATTTGTTCTAATACCGTCGCGTAACCTTCACTTGACCATAGAACAGGGGAAAAACGTTGGACGAAGTTAATTTGGCATTTTATTTGGCGAATTTTGGTTTTGCTCATTTGTCTGTTGTTGCGGGGGGCGTGTCCTCGATCTAGTATTCACCTGGTAGAGTGAGGGAAACCCCGCGAAAACCTCACTGAGATCGGTAGCTGCAGGATAGGTGTAAGGTAGTATAGATTTTATATTTAACTGTTATTCATTACCCAAAGAATGTAGTTTGTAATGTAGAAACATCAGGATATCCGCGGCCAAAACTATTATTTATTTTCCAAATAGTGTAACCCTATTTTACCTTGGTATATTAGGGTTATAGTTATATACATAATAAATTATATGTTTTGTACTAACATTTGGAACTGTAGATGTGAATTACAAAATGCTACAAATAAAACTATAAATATTTATTAATTGACTTTGTCGCGAGCCGCTCGGAATTGGGTCTAGAGCCGCCCTATGATAATTTAACAAATCCTCGACCTCCTGATTCAGAAGTTATGGATATTAATATGCTGAATGTTTAGCGGGTTAGTATCAACCTCATGAATACAGATTTATTTCAGGAATAAAAACAAACTCAACCGATTCTGAAAAAAAAAAAAAAATATACTGTATACGAGACCATCAGTGCATTACGAAAATTACGAAAATGATATTACGAAAATTAATTAAAATCTGTCGAGATGATCTGGAGTAATCAAATAACACACATAAAAGTAAAATTATGCCTAGATCTAATTCATAACATTTTTTTTTTCAAACCGGTTAAAAATACACTTCATATTAAACAAATAATAATGGTAGCAAACACTACGTAATGGTGCATATAATTTACAGAGAAACTGTACAGATTTTAGAACATTGGGCAAAGTGAAATGGAGTTCGAAAATCTAATGGAAATGCTTTAGATTTCAAACCCAATTAATTAATCTCTCTCCCTTTGCTAAACGTCAAAGACAGTCGACACAGTTCAAACAACATTGGCCTCATATTGGAAACGTGTACAGTGAAAAGGCGGGCATAACGATTTTAAACCAAATGAATCTATTGGATATACAGTACAGTAGACTATATGCCTACTATATACTGTAAAAAGAACATTTCTCAATGCAATCATCGCTTCAAATTACCTGTGTACTTACTAAAATTATCATATAAGATGAAAATGGGTTGTTTTTAATACTGAGTGATGTTGTGAGATATGGTACAAGTAATAACATCAGTATTTTTAATTGCTGTATCCTTTCATACCTAATTTTTCTATGCGATTATGTAATTTAACCTTCCGCTAACACATGCTTTTACATGACGCAGTAATATGTGTGGGGTTCAGGCAGGCAATCACAAAACGAGACGTGATCCTTCAAAAAGCAATATCCGCATACCTAGAATTTATAACAACAAACTTAAATTATAGCAACATAATTATACTAAATTTTGCCATGAGTTTTAATAACACTGGTAATGTAGTAATTCAGTCATACGTGTATTCTGATTTAGTTTCATAAATCCCTATAGGATATTGGTTTAATAAATAACAGCTAGGTCTTAACGGTCTTATCCGCGACTTTGCTATGAGAAAAACGGAGTTATATAGGACCAAGTGTCCGCATCTTCATGATTTTTCTTTAATTTCGCGTATTTTTTCTAGGAACAAAATGAGTTTATATAAGAATTATAAAAGTTGTGAACTAAATTAAAGAGTGTAAAGTTCGTAGCATCCCCATTCCTTTTTTTAAAATATGGTTGTGCACCTAAGCGAACCTATCTTTACAAACCGAAACTAAAAACCAGTGAGATCTACAGTGGGCACGGTCTAAACTGGCGGGTCGTGATCGTTTTTACCTAGCAAACTTATTTGCCAAATATCTGTAGATCATACAAAATAACATCAAGCAACATTTAACGATTGCAATATGGATTATTAGTCTAAAATCTCCGGGTAGGGCAAAATATAAAGTGGCAATTTATAAAGCCCTAAATATCAAACATTGCTGTTTGATAACACGAACTTCAGGAAATTCTATAGGACCGGTAAAAGAAAGCACATAAAAATCCAAAAGTGGCTATGTTTTTCAATCCATCAGCTACTGTGGAATGCAAATAGTAATAGAACAGCACTCACATTACGATGAAGAGACCTCTCATGTACTCCTGCATGTCATCTACCAGGTTCACTGCGCATATGCCCACTCCGTCAAAGTGCTTCTGGAGGTAATTCTGCAACAGAAGAGAAATTACCAAATAAAACTCTGTAACTTGGACAAGTATATTAGTTACTAGCTGGTTACCCGTCCTTCATGTGGATAAAAAAATATTTTGCACGGTTTTAAGTCTTACCCGAGAAACACCACATGGAAGTAACCTTATCGATACTTTGTATTTAGTGCGTCTGAGTTCTTCCGGATTTTGAGAATGAGGCCCTAAATACTTACAACTATTTTCCTAGAACTTCATAGTACACTTAACAGTTCTTCTACTTTTGTATATAATATGTTTCATTTATTGTAAATGGTAACAATATGTTATTGCATCATAGCTTGTCTTCACTTTAACTGATAGGCCTACTAATTTTTAATTAATAAGATATTAGGTGGAATAGCGAAGATGAATCAATGACTACAGTCCTATAACCTTTCCGGGGATAAGAACTACAGTCTGATTTAAACAACCTGCGACTTGTGATAGTTAATGGAGGGATTTAATTCCTCGGCAATGCTGAAGTTAAGCTATGCGAATTCTTCGCTTCAAGTGAACTGTCTCAAGTCGCAGGTTGTTTCAATCAGACTGTATATTCATGCAAAATTTCACCTCTATCAGTTTAGTAGTTTTTGCGACAAACCGGAACTACAGACCGAGATGGACCGTTGAATTTTTATATAAATATATGATAATACAGTAATATTCTTTCTTGTGAAAGTAACTATACAAACAGAAATAAGTATTTCACTATTTCAACAATGTTGATCGGATGTTCGATGAGGCTTCTATCTTATCTATCTGCAGGTTACCTCTATCGCCATCTTCACTTTTCACGGTTATACAAGTAAAACAAAATACTTTAACTACAATGATGAAATTAAGCTCAGAAATTGTATAAATCATATCATTATTTAGTAAGGAAATTCGACATGACTGGACAAAACTAGTTTTAACGAAGACATTTTGGTTGTAATGACTTTCAACGTCTACCCTCTCTTCGATTATTTTTTATTAAAATTTAAATGGACCATTTAGCTCATGAATCAATGAGCAATCTAGTGTAAAATATGTGGCATTTCAATTAATCCAAGTATTTATCGTTTTATTTTTAAGTTTTTCATTTTACCGCATCTACGTGCATTTGTTTTTGTGTAAATTCATATGGACTGAACACTGAAACATCTTCATCGATCGAAAACAATAATTAATGAACACAGCTATTGGGTTTATACAAACTGCACATGATGAAACGGAGATATGAAAGTAATTTTGGGTGCGATGAAGCATTATGAATCTCATATATTAATAAGTAGTCCTACAACATTAATAACACTAGATTGTACGAGTATAATAGCAAAGCATTCAATGCAAGAAAATAAGACAGTATACTTTCTTCTGGAAGTTCTGTGCTCTGTAATTTTTACTGCAAACAACTGAATTAGTTAGGATTATGTTCACTGGAAATCTACAAACTATCGTGGCAGGCGATTTTCTCAAAAGCTCTGAGCTGAACACTATGATGTAGCCGGCTGTACTTAACGTCAGTATTTACGAAGTTCCCAAATCGCTGCAAAATCCTTTCCCTAGATGGGAGCGGTTTAAAAATCTGCAGTCTCTTAGGGGTCCTCAGCTAGGGATGGGTATGCTTCCGTACATGAAAAGTTCTTAGTCTCAGGAAAAAAATCATAAAGTAACAATGTAATTGAGTTGAGGCTTCTTTAGATGGTGACAAATCGATCTTTTAGACTAGAGATTATGTGATCCCAATTATTACAAGTTTTAAGGCATATGAACTTAATTAATTACCTCAACTGATTAATATCAGCGTATTATGAACACAGCAACATATGCTTCTACAACTCAGATATGGCAAAACTACCTAAATAAGTTTGGTCACTACAAAACATTACATCAGTTAAAATCTATTCAGTAATACTAGTCTAGTTATAGGAATGTGGGCCAAGTGTGCTGTGTTTAATTGCATTACACAGTAAAGAGCACTTCGCTGCTACGATGAAGCTGGGAACAGAACAGTTATTATGAAGCTTTATATTGTGCTTCTGGATTAAGGGTTTACATGAAAAGTGGCGTGCTTATTAAATGTGAATATTTAGAGAATGTCGTATTAACACAAACAATGAACATTGGAAGGCATTTGCAATAACTCTATACGCCTTTAATAAAGGAAAGATCCTTTGTCTTTTGATGGGAAAGAAACTTAATGCATCATTCCGGAAAATCCTCGCTCGAACAGATCGGAGAAAATTAATTTGTAAATTCATTCGCCAGCAGGAATTACCTAAGTGACAGCATCGTCGTTAAACAGTTGGTATGTCCGTAGGCTAGAAAAAAAAGAAAGAAAGAAAGAAAGAAAAAGCACTGCTACATTCGCTGTCTCAAGTTAAAACTCTAGAAGCTCTGTGTAACTGGTACATCTTAAAGAACAAGTACTAACATTGATGTTACTGTATGGCATCAATATGGTTTATTGTAAAAATTTGATGTTACTAACCTGACTTTCACATTGCAATATACGATGTTGAACCGACTAGGAATGCACGTTCTAGGCTAAGCTGTTTTTGAAGCAGTGCTGTGGACGAGATGTCAGATGAAATAGATGTTTCAAATAAAATCTGTAGATGTCAATGCGAAGACTGTTACACAAAATTTAAATAAACTTCATTAGGTTTTTACTCCAGAAAACCACGAAGAACAAAATATACCTCCAATGAAGTCTAGTATGGTCAAAAGAAAATAATTCTGCTTAGATGAAAACCTGTTCTGAGTGGTACTTGAACACGGAATTGCTAAATATGTAGAAGCTGTAAACTATTCTAGATTTGTTTCATACTAGCCTTCAAGACCCATAAGTCCTCCCTGTAAAGCATATCATCCTCAAATCATATCATATTTACAATGTATCATATTAACAGTGACATACTTACACTGTATGGAGAATGCCTCTAACTGATGGCAATATATTATATTGGTTTTAAATAATATAAAGATTTTTTCTGATAGATAGTTATCAGAAAATTTCCGCTATAGGCCTACATAACAGAAGAGATTTATATTATACTCTTTAAAGGAAAATTTCTTCTGACTGGGATTCGATTCGGGATTTGTGCTTAGTGTGAGGCATTATAAGCATTCAGGAAGGACCGGGGATTTCCGCCCAGGACCAAGTGTCCTCTGAAGCACAAAAATTTCTTTCTTCCTCTCAGTGTTACCTCCCCCCGTTGGAGGGATGTTTATGCGACCCACACGCCGGGCCTTACAAGATTGCGACTCGGAAAAAGCATGTCCTATAAATCACATAGGGGAGATTGCCCTGGTACCAATCAGGCCTCGTTACCGGTCAACAAGGATTCCTCTAAAATGGCGAGACAAACACGGACTCAATGCGAGGATTGAAGTTCCTTTTGTTCCTGCCTACCACTTCATAACTGTTTTCTGCTGCTATCTAGAGCCATTTTAGAGGAAACCTTGTTGACCGGTAACGAGGCCTGGCCCGTACCGGGGCAATCTCCCCATACATATTTTTTGACCGGACAAGGACATGGAGGGACTCCCCGAATGAGTGAACAGCCCTATGCTGGTCACATCAGAAACAACACGAACACATAAATGAAAGACACAACAGTCGTACACACATTCATGTCCAACAATGCAAGGATGGATAAAAGTGATAATGGCGGCCAAGTGATATCCAACCATAAGCGCTTAAAGTTTCCCGACATTTGTCACATGGGTGAGGGGAAAACCAGAAAAACCCCGCCTAGGAACCTTGCCCTGACCGGGAATCGAACCGGGCCCGCTGCGTGAAGAGAGCGAACGCATTCCCTACGCCATAGCGGTAAACTGGAACGTTTGTTTCAAATTCTATAGCGCCTCTCATTTGAAAAACTTGTTTCCTTTAAATCCAACTGTGAAATGATTGAACATTTTTTGCAAGGGGCCAAAGAGAACCTCCCGGTTTTATGTCCGACGAAATTTAATAAATGTAAATTCATAGTGGGATAACATGTATCTGTAAAATATTTCGTTCCACAAATCTTTCTACTGCGAAATATTTAGAACAACGCTTTCGAAATCGTACTTGTAATAACACGTAAAAACTAATCTCACCAACGAAAAATCCCGGTTAAGCCCAATTATAGAATGTGTATCTGAATTCACACATCAAAAAATTAGATTCAAGTAAGTTTTCATCTGTCATTTCGGAAGCATACGTAGAAAAAATTAATTCGTTATTTTTCTATGCTGCCACATCTGGATACAGATACACGAGGAAATTATGGACAGTTATAAAGACTAATATTACAACAATGGATTCGCCACTTCGTGTCGCGCAAATCGACTTGTGAAATATTTGACCGTTATTACTCCACTAAGTACTGCGTTGTTGCACATTAAACGTATCTGAACCGCTCCGAGTTTGCACCAAAGAAGAAGAGCGTGCAGTGATCCGCTTTTTGACGTCTGAAGGTGTATCAGGAGCCGAAATCATCGAAGACATTCCGCACAATGTGGGGGGCAATGTTTTATCGCGATTAAGCGTACGAATGGATTGAAAAATTAAAAAATGGTCGGACAAGTGTGAAGGACGTGGAAAGAACAGGATGCCAATCCACATCCACTAGTGACCCAACATTGAGCAAGTGCGTATCATGATTCAGACAATCCGAAGAGTGACTGACGATGAAGTGGCAAATTAGCTATGGTTCTGGATATGACAGACCAAGAACTGAAGGAAGCGATGCACACGTAGCTTGCTACTCAGCTGAAGAAACTTTTTTTCTGGGAGCATCAGGAAGTTTGTATAACGGTGGATCAAATGCTTTTAGAAGCAAGGGGACTACGTTAAAAAGAGGCAATTGAAAGTTTTGTATTGTTGTTGCAATACACTTAGAAAATGATAGTGCGGATAATTATTGAATTACACTCATATTTGATGATATATTGGCTTTCTTTTTTGTTTTTAATTACCGATTCCAATCCGCGTTATCAATATGAACCAAACAAAAATTAAGATTTTTTCTAAGTACTTTATTTTTGCATGTTAATTTCGTCAAAGTATTACAGTATCCTACTTCATTAGCACATGCATCCGTTTACCAGATTACAGGGATGGAATATGGTCCTTATTCCTCATTAGTTATGCTGCTTCAAAGCTTCGTCAAAGAGGATTTGCATCATGCCTACAGAAATAGAGGAACCGCAATTCAGCTTAGCACAATCAACACCTTCTGGCTCGACGGAATGCAGTTAAGTTGATAAGCTCACGCCTGAGGTTCTAAATATGCAGAGAAGGTATGTATGTATATTGTCATAATCGTTCCTATTCAAATGCCTGCACCACATAGCGCTTTCAACCGGCTCATATTTAAAAAAGATTAACTAAGATCTTTTCCAATTCTAAATGCACTTACTACAAGGAGATTTACAAAATATTAACACCACCACCAGAGCAATTTTCTGTGGTGACGTGGAACAACTTTTTCGTAGTAAAGTTATTTTACTATCGAACATAATAAAGAATTTTTGAAACACGTTAGCGTGAACAGGACTCTGAATTCAGTAGTTTTGACACCACTTGATTATTGAATGTGGATATTAATGAAGGATCTTCTGTCAGATACTAAAGCGGCCCCCAGACTATCAATATTATTGATAATCTTTGGATGATATTGAATGGTTGTGGAATATACTGAGTGACTTTAAATCAGTTTGATATTTATTGCGCAATCCGAAAACAAACGTACAGTCTGTGGGTAATATTGCACAATTTGTTCAGTTTTATCTGGAACGTCATGAAGTAAATATCGTTGTGCTTAAAATGTGAGATGGCTACCAAAGAGGAAGAGAGGAAGTTTATTTTGGAATGTATTAAACTGTATAAACAGGGACTGTATTAGATCTCTGCAAGTTTCCATCACAATTACGTCAATTGATTATGAATTTTACTTACGAATTTTAGGTCTTCAAAAGTGGTTCCTGTAGCCAAGTAGCGTTGAGTAATCGATAAACGTTGACTTGAAGAAATAGCTTCTCGCAAATGAGTGTTCTTTTGCTCAATAGCAGATGTGAACAGTTCACCAAATGATAGAGAGTTCATTCTCAGAAAGTTGTGAAAATCAATTGATTCACTTCGTCTCTAATCATTTAATAAATTTTCATGAGTAAATCTCTCTTTTTGTACCAACTCTTCATCCATCTGCGCTTCTTTTTGTTCGATTGCAAGCATACAGCCAGTACAATAGTAACACAACTTAATTCATTATCGCTTAAACACGTTTCCTTGTCAGAACTCAGGAGTAAAATAATGATTGTACAATAAGCTTATCACTCCGCTGTCTAGGGGAAACATTCATTTTGTTGTGCAATATTATTGCGCAATAATATTGATAATCTATGGGCCGCTTTTTTTTTTTTTGCCCCGCCTTTCACCCCCGGATTAAAGCAAACATGCAAAGCATTAAAATTATGCGCATTAGGGACGCCGCAGCAAAATCTAAGATAAATATAAGGAATATGACACGCGCCAGCGTGCTACCAAATATGTGGGGTAGAGGAAAACAAAACTGAAAATCTGCTGTAGAATAGAAGTTAATGGACAATGAAGCTTACAACAAAAGAAGGTTAAAAAGTGAAAAGTGTATCCATGGTTTGTTTTTTCTTGTACCGATATCATTAAGTTGTGTCTCTTAGTTTTCAATTTTAGGTCAATTGACCGACTTAAATGTCAGTCTGAGGTGATTTCTTTACTTATATCTTTTGCTTTGTATTTCTTTACGAATGCCCTCCCTATGTGTAGTTAAAACTTCTTGAATCGTCTTATACGGCTTCATTTAGATTTAGCTTCAATAATTTCAGTAGAATTCCTTGTACGATATCATCCTGTTTCATACTTTCTTTCCTCTATCTCATATAACGGTAATGCATAATTTTTACTAATTAACTTCTTTAATTTTAAGCTGTTGGATTTATCGTTTCATCTGTAACTTATTTACTTTAACTTGGTACACCAATGCTTAGTAAATCAGCTTTGTTTTTTTTTTGTTTTTTTTTCTTTTGTTTTTATTTATTTTTAAATCGCGAATACTTACTGCTTAAGCTGTGCATTATTTCGTTTATAGTGTTTAGTGTATTATTTTTCTATGCAGATATTAATGTCGATAAAATATCAGTGGGTCGCAGTCTTAGAGGTCAGCATTGAATTTTAGCTTTATGTTTTTACCGCAGAGTACAAAAGTGCATTTTAATAAAACTGTTTTTCTATGGTAGTCCTTTTCTCATCCATTTTCCGTTCATGCTGTCATGGTGGAAACTAAAAATTCCTGCACCCTGTGCTGGTAAGCATACTACCTGCGTGTTTTGCTTCTTTGCAGCACATATGTGCGTTATTATATAAAAAAATTAACATTTGATATAATTGCACCTGCGTAAAGTAATCGACGTGTCGATCACCACCAAGATTACAATAATCACTGTTTAAGGTTGGTAGTTTTTTTAGCTTTACCACCATTTCGAACATTTATTTTCACTGAAGCATTTTCACGTATTTTTCCCCTGTCGTAGAAAAATAGTACGCAATACATGTGAATAACAGAACGCTCTTATATCGCTAAGCTGTTTTTATATTAGTTATTACTTATAAAATGTGAACATAAATTTCCGATTTCTTAATAATAGTAATTCTTTCAAAAGAAAAGATTTAAAAGCATTGGGTACGATGGAGCACCAACGAACACCAACTGGTCACGCAACATTAGTCCAATCCCTGCTTATGAAGCGTTGGAGGTTCAGGGAAGTTTAACTTTTGTTAGTCTATTGTTCAGTTACAGCAATACAAATGAGAGAAAACAGTGTGTAGGTCGCTTCCAAGAATCTTGTATACTGCAGTACAGCTGGGGGATTTTAATCAAAATCGGATCACTGGTTTTAACAGCAACGCCAAACAAAGTCTAAGTCACATAGGCTACAGGACTAAATTAGATTATTAGATTATGATTTGAAAGGTTCGGCTGTAAACATGGTAACTAACAGATATTAAAAAATCGAGTAATCTCATAGGAAGCTTTGGATAAACTGAACTTAATTTCAGCACAGAGATGGCATCTGCGTACTACTGAACATCCATAAACGAGCCATTCGTCTATCTCCCTCCACAGGTAGTCATCCATCAAGAGTGAGAGTGAGAGTGGGAGAATGAGATGGCCAAACTATAGGCCCATCCAATTCAATGTCTGTGAAACCTTTGATTGGTGAAGTTCCTGACACTGATGTCATAATATGGATGAGTACTGATATGTTAAACATTAGATGAAACTTTTCGTTTATGTTTTATGCAATCCTGTAGACAATCGCATGGTTTCCCTGTCGCTGTAGCTGCATTATTAAAATTTACTGAGAAATATCCGGAAGTTATCAATGGTAAATAGAATTTCCCACGCGACCCCGACTAATCGTTATTTGTGTGCTGGCTCTCGTTTGTTAAAAGCTTAGTCATTTGAAATTCTTCCATGCTATAGTAAGTAAGTAAGAAAGAAAGAAAGTAAGTAAGTGTTTATTATAATAATTGCTTTTTACATAATCAAATGCAAACGTTCGCACGGGTCCGCATGGACCGTACATGGTATGCTATATACTGTAATGCTATAGGCCTGTCTTATGTAACGTTAATGACGGCTAAAACGTTTGGTTTGGCTACTGTTTTCAGACTTGAAATTTCTTGCCCTCCTCTAGGCACATTAAGTCTAAAATGTGGATCTAATTTTTATACAGGATGGCTCGTAAGGCTGTTTGCAATGTTTGAGGGATAACAAGAGGCCAAGATGAAGAACGTTTTATGTACCAAAATTCATGGACGTCGACCGATTTCCCACAGTAATAAAGAAACAAGTATAAGTACAATTTCCACGAAAGGAAAGTTAGCATGTTTCACTTAGACTATAGGCCACTGATTTCAACGTAGAAGTGGTAAATGTGTACCAGTGATTGTCTGTTACGGCAAAAAATGCTAACAGCTTCGTAGAAAACCACTGCAGCTACAGAAACACCGGAAACAATTCTGCAATTGTCTACACGGTCGCATAAAGCACAAATCAGACCTTCAACTATAGTTTTATCATGACAGTGATCTTCTATATTATGAAATCAGTTTCAATTCTGTATCAATCAAATGTTCCAAAAGCATTGAATCGTCGGGGATGAGCGAGTAGTTTGGCCATCTCAATCTCCCGATCTCACTCCGATGGATTTCCATCTATGGAGGGAGTTGAAAGGCTCGATAATGCATAGTCATTGGTAACAAGATGATATCGGTCGATGAACATGACGTCATCCCTCAAAGGTTGCAAATGGCCTTTTGATTCACTATGTATATATGAATTCAAGGATTATATTTCCCATGGCGTAGGAATAAGAGCACCACATTATTGAAGCTATCTGATACATATCCTCAAAATATATCCTTATCTCTTCATTTTACCGAACCGACTCTTCTATCTTACCGTGTTGTGATAATTCATATTAAATTGTCTTACAGAAGGCCTATATATCATGGAAGTACTGAAAGCAAATTAATACGCTTGCGTACATCATCGCATTAATTTATAAGCACTCAAAACCACAGGTCAGCTACTGAGGTCAGTAAAATATGAGATGTAGGCTATACGTTATGGCAGGACTATGATTATGTTTCTGAAGATACTAAGACTGTGGGATAATTAAGACATAGTACACCTATAAACTCGGAGTTCACCAACACGGGGTTACAAGGTCACTTCCTGCATTTCACAGTACGTACGGTTTAGTTGCTATCGTTTCCATAGATACTAACTACTTTAATATGATTCATGGATTAAGGTTACAATGTTGTCCCTAGATCCGCTTCTAAAGCGGGCTACAGGAAATTAATTAATATATTCTCAGTACGGTATAGCTTGCTGTTCATGCTAGGGTACTCATTTTTAATCCAAGAAAGTTACAGGATTAAAGTGGGAAATTAAGATTTCAAAATTAATCTATAATAGAACTTAGTTTTACATTAATAATAGGCCCTATACTGAAAATTGTTTTAGACTAATTTAAATTTTTAATCAAGTCATCAATTTTGCGCCTTGTTTGATGCAATCCCCCAGTTTTTCTTATTTTGAGTTAGTCTCTTTATGTACACATAATTTTTACAACTAACATCCTCCATAATCTGTTTTAAGCGATTTAATTGTGGTCTTCCTTTCAACTTTTCAACTCTATTGTTCCTTCTAGTCAGACCTTTCTTTTGATAAGTGTCTTGGACTGACTTCATCTCTTCTATTTTTACTAATACCTCGGGGTCCACCGAATTTTCAACATCCGTCTATAGCACCACATCTCAGTAAAACAATAATCTGACACTGTTAACGGTAAATTAACTCTTAAATAATTAAATCATTAGGCCACCATATGGAGTGTGTTACATTTTCAGTGTTATCAAGGAAACAGACTATAACGAAAATTGATTGTGTAAATCATTTCATCAAAATTTTGTACTCTCAAGAATTCCACAAGGAACCAGTCTGGGCTAGATTCTATTTTCAATGTACAGAATATAATAACTAATACTGTGCCTTGAAAAATTATGTTGTTTTCGTTTTCTTATGCTAACGATGTCTTTGTTAAGGGCTATTATTAGTACAACTCGTAAAGAATTATATTATCATGTAAATACCTATTGTAAAAAGTCCAATTTCTTCAAATTGTATATGTCCTCATACTTATATAAAGTATGTGAGGAAATTATCAATTAACGTTTAAGATATTTCACTTCTGGAACAGACCAAGATATTTTTAATTTGTGATTCTTTGTTATTTTACGTCATTATCTGTTACATAAATAGCATTAGCATTTTTTCTACCGCTTTTCAATCTCAAAAGCCACTGTTTATCCCTTAATCGTACTTCAGAAACACACAAAATATAGCTTCAGAAACCATTACCATAATTTATTCAATAAACTTTATTTTACACATTTTACTCAAATGTAGAACTGTATGCTATTAACTTAATAGCATGAACAACTACTATGAAAAGAATATATTGTATTTTAATATTAATCTAATAGAAAAGCCCGGTGGAAGAATCAGACAGCTCACCTTTTCGGTCAATTTTGTATTTTTGCTGTAAGCTATCATAAAAAAATGCTCCACTGATTAGTGCGAATGAGAAAGGAGCTGTCGAGGTTGTTTTAACTGTTTCTGCTGGCAAATGATCCGTAAATAATATTGTTAATTATCTTTCGGGGATGTGTCAGGAAGATTAGCGACAGCATTCTCTTGCCTTTACTATCAATTTGCATGTATAAAAAAAACTAAGATCTGTATGTTACTCTTAGTTTTAGGTATTGTACGTGGAAAACTTCTACTTTTCGACAATTAATTATTTTATTTAGTTGTTGTTGTTCTTATTTTACGTGTTCTCTGAAAATTTGTATATTTCTTGCTTCGGGCTCTTCAATTTTGGATATCATTATAGGCAACTTGGGTAACAGCAGAGGAAGAAATCTCTTTTGTCGTCAACCGTATTGTGTAATGGCACACAGTGCAAACCTGATAGCATTAATTGATATCTATTCGGTTTAATTGAATGCAATGCTGGCGATGCATGACTTCGCGATAACATTTGGTAGCACTGTGGAATATTGCCAGGATCATATTGAACTTTTATACAAATAGCTCTATGACTGTTTTGTTACTCATGACATTTTAAATAAATAATTCCTCTTTGGAAATCATGTTCATTTTTTTAAAACCTCAGCTTCAGGGAATGTACATGTCAATGAGACCAGGACAGACCAATCAGAGCAAAAATATAAAATCAGGTAAACTGATGTAACAAAGTGCCAGAATGCTTTTGTTTAATCAGTGATAATCGCAATTATGATATGCCAAAAATAAGTTATTTTTGTACTCAATCTCAGAGTTAAGTTCCAGATCGATTCATTAAGCAGGGCTTACGGAAGAACAAAGGTCTGAAGTTTGATACTTAACCTTAATTCAAACTCGTATACACTGATATAAGAAATTCTTAAACTATGTCAACATTTCATAAAATACACTGGCAAAGAACTCCGATATGTAGGCTACGTAGGCCTAATTATTTCACATTAGTACACCTTTTGTATATGAAAGTATTCACGAAGTACTCATTTCAACTTGATCAACGAATCAAGCATCTGACTAGTTTGATAATCAAATGTGAAGGAATGTGTCATGGCTAACTGTATTGCAACTTCCAAAGCAGTATACGAACACTCTAAAACAATATGCAGTCATAAAAACTGATTTGCAGTTGATAAATTCTTTATAATATATTACCATAAAATAGCACTAAATTGGGCATTACTCCGGTACCGATCAACCGATTTGGTCCAATATCAACAGGCTTCTTCCCATGGACGTTATAAATGCGTATATAAAGTATCATGAAAATCCAATAAAGCCGACGGACAGACGGACAGACATTTTCCCGTCTCTCAAACTATCTTACAAAGTACCATTTTGGCACTTAATGAATTCCGAAGGTAACAAAATATATTTGCCACTACAAGAAGTAAAGATAAAACTTACTGCAAATATAGAAAGAAATACATATTTTAGATGTAATGTGATATAAAATACGAGGCTATTATTATTCTGACGAGAAAGCTATCAAATTTAGGCACTCTGGTTTGAGGTTGTGCAAATAGAATTGTTAAACGATTTCATTCATTGCATTTTTAAGGAGCGACCATTTATTTTAAACTACGGTAATATCAGAATTCCTCCTTTTTGTTTTTATTTTGTTTATTAGATTAGTTTTCTTACTGAAAGGAGATGTAATGAGTAAATTCCTCGTACGAGCCGCTATAACTAAGGCATGCTGCATTGGAGCCGTCACAGTGGCTCATGCTTAGCGCGTGGGCCTGGGATGCAAGCGGTCCCGGGTTCAAATCCCGAAGCAGGCGGGCGTCTCATACGTGGTGGACGAAGCCGTGACTTTGGGTGTTTTTCTCGAGTATCCTCCCGTTTCCCCCTTTCATTCATTCCACCAACACTCCCCACTTCACTTCACCATCCTTTCCCTCCCCCTTATTATAATCCCGTTCCCCTTTACTGGTTTTCGGGCCAGTTCCTGCTGCAGACTCTGCTACGGGCCTCCCCGCCCTGCCCCGATGAATGGGATCCAAGAGTTGCTGGTGGTGTACCGTACCTGATTAGAGGGACCCAGGGAATGTGGCGCACGTGGAATGGTACTTGGTACTTGTTGGAGCTCCGTGGGGTCTCGTGGTGGAGTCTATTGACAGGGGAGCCTTAGGGGGTGTACAATGGGCCCACCTATGCGGCCTACGTGCGCGAGTCCATAAGGACTCAGCCCCTGAGCCGAAAAAATAAGATAAGATAAGAAGGGGGCTGCGGGTTCAAGTCCCATCTCGGGCATGGATGATTATACATAAAAAACGGAAAACAGGATAAATGCATTTGAACTTTTGGCCACAAGTCGGCTAAGATTATAAAAAAATATACATATTACATGCCTAACAGGACAGACAATGCAAATGATTTTCAATGATTTTAACATTGAATTCAGCTGTGAGTCCAGGTTTGGAGTGTTATCCCATTGTTAGGGACCCTATTAGGCCTATATGGTGAAATAAAATGGTCTATAGCGGTACTATAAAAGGTTCCATAGCGGTGACTATTTCGCATTTATTTTATGGCATTACGCAGATGTATTGTTTTCAGTTAATTAAATAATTTAAAAAGCTTATAAACACGAGTAATTAAATTATTACACTACTACAGAAAATATTTCATAATGTTTAAGCAAGAAATTGATATACAGTGAGTTCCACGCAAGAGTTGGCCAATGTCGCGGGTTTCTGCGTCGCGGCGGGCACAGCTCGAGCGATCGGGTGAAATATCTACAGGTGTAATGATTCAGGTTCTCACATTTACAGTTAAAATTACAATGAAAATAACCACGTACCTCATCACAAGAGATGTAGGAAATGTCCTCCTGTTGCATCCACACAACACTGGCATCATTTCAGAAAATTTTCTTTCACGCACATAAATTCAACTTCCGAGATAGAGTTAATTTCCCTTGTGATATTGTCTTTAAGTTCTTCTAACGTATGGGGAATTGACCAATACACTTTATTTTTCAAGTTTTGTTTCCCCATAAATAATAGTCACATACTGGCATGTGGTGTACCGGCCCACCCTCTACAGGCACTTGAAGCAACTAAAATCTCAAACAGACTGAGAAAATCCGGTCATTTCATTCTTATTACGCGTGTTTTTCATGGTTTCGCTATTATTTCGTTCATATGCCATAATTTCGCTCTAATAAGCTCATTTCGCGACATTTCGTTCTTATAAATCCTTGGCAAATGTCATATTTATGGAATTTACGCCATGAAAATCAAGAAAAATATATTTATTAGAAATTTCGCGCATATCGTTATTACCACAAAATAGGATCCCTACCCATTGTTAGCTGAGGAATTAAATTGAAATCTGGGAATTATTGAGAATTAGGATTGTTAAGCAAATGAAAGCACAACTGGTTGAACATCGTCCTTTACTGCAAGTTTCATTTAGTAAGTAGTAGGAAGTGAAGTAATAATTTCCTTGAGGGATATGAACTCCTGTAATAATATAGTGATTATTATTATCGTTCATTCTATTATTATTATCATTATTATTATTATTATTATTATTATATTATTATTAATTGTTATTATTATGTATATACCAATTTATTAAACCTACCGGCACCTCATTGATTTATTATTACTATTGTAATAATCAATAAGGTCTAAACGTTAAGAGACATGTCTTGAAATTGTATTTTCAGTTCATTTTCTCTCATGACGAACCTGCTAACTTTCATTGAAGTGACAAGAACTGTTTTCCCGACTATCATAAAATATTTAAATTTGAACTACTGAAGAGTTATATACGATGCATTTGTATTTAGTTACGATACTTAAGAGTTGTGTGTTAGGCTTATATACATTAATTTATGTTACATTGTGAGAGTACATAAATACATGTACATCTCGAACCTCAGATACCCGTGAAATTCGCGAGACGCGATAACACGAATTGTTCTCATTTCGACTGAAGTCTGCAAACTTTTCTTTTACCATCGCCCATACCCCCAAATATCATACGATAGGCCGCCCCCATGGCTGAGTGGTTAGACATGGCTGAGTGATTAGACCGCTCCCCTTCCACCGCTGGGACGCGGGATCGAATCTCGGTGGATCCATGTGGAATTTGTGGTGGACAAAATGGGATCGGGGCAGGTTTTCTCGGGGTGCTCCTGTTTCCCTTGACATATATAATTCCATCATTGAACCATTTCATTATAGTCTGACCATTTGGTTGCAATAAAGAATTAATATTAAAATAAAATACGATACGGCGAAAAATAAACGTCATCTTACTTTTTAAGCGAACTCTAGGAACGATGTTTTATTTGGACGAAGTGTTAAGATTAAATAATTTTTAAGGAATATTTCCAGAATTTTGCTTAAAAATAAAATCATTTTCACGGATTTTTAATAACAGATTAACGTACACTACCAAAAATAAACTCGTTCTCTTGAATGGTCTACTGCAGCCAAGCTCCAGATAGCTGCCCTCACGCCTTGCCCCGAGCTCATGCAGCGACCGAACGAGGGCACGTGAAGGATTGAGGTGCAGTGTCGGACACAATCACATTAATGTGTTTTAATGGCAGTGTACTTTCTGTTTCAAAATAAGAGTAAATGGGTGTGCTATTCCAAGTGCCAAAATAAATTTATTAAATAACATATTGAGTGTAAGAGAAGGTCCTAAGGCCTTAACTCTGCCAGATTAAATACAGATTTATTATTATTTGCATCTGAATAATGGTATTATAAGACTACAGCTATGCAATAAAGAACTAAATATTTACGTACATGAAAACTGCAAGAAAAGATGCAAAATGAGCTATGTCCTCTCATCAAGACAAATAAAATACATTATAACATATTTTCATTTTCAAACGTAATTGTCTTTCTGTACAGGCTGTTTATAAAGTCACCTACCAATTCTGTGTTAACAATACAATTTTTGATTTTGTTGCAGTAATCTAAAGCAATGTACACAATAGAAGAAAGAATAGCTGTTGTTTCATACAGACTGCGAGGAATGACTATGATGAAGAGCGGGACAATTACACGCGCAAATTTCACAAACATGCCATTATTTTCTGTGTTAAGAGAAGAAACCTAACAACTGCTGGAACCCAGAAGTGGCTAGAAATTTCTTTTTTCTTTTTATTACATTGATGTAATGTATCTTTTGTGTATTCTTATCTTTTGTATCTTTTCATTTTATTATTTTTTTATGTATGAATTGTATTTTTGACATGGACACTGTAATTGAGTTTTCTACCAGTAATGTTCATTATTATTATTATTATTATTATTATTATTATTATTAAATAAAATAAAAATTAATAAACATACTCAGTATTGTGAATTCACATGAAATGAGCCCGTATTGCAGCAAAAACACCTCATTGGGACGTCACAGACATGCTGGCGCGTGCGCCATTTGATGCCCCGTGCTCTCTCTCGATTGTAATATCTGCCCCGCGTGCAGAATGCACCTTGCGAGCGCGGCTGGTCTATAGTGTTTTATAAAACGCTGAAAGCTACTAGCCAGGATGAATCAATAATGCTTCGTTTGACAGAGCTCATTACTTTTATGAGCCTGAAATGCATGGGCGTACGGTGAAATTCTGTTTGGAGGGGGTTGAAAGAATATTGTCTCAGCTCCATGTCCTTGCGCACATTGTAACTTAATACACTATTTTTTTGTGATCATTAGTACACTATAAACAATGTGATGTTAGTATTTCAAATTGTTTTCTTTAGGTATCTGTTCATATCTTGTATTAAATGGTTCATAAATAAAACCTTTCTTTTGAGAAATTGTCATAGTAGGCTACGGTAGGATGTAATACACACTATGGGCTATAATCCACATGATTTCTTTATGCAGATCACTTTGAATCATTGTAGCTATATTCTGTTGTTTCTGTATCGGCATGTTGATTGCAGACGTAGTAATTTTGGTTTACTATTAGTGGTGGTTTCTGGAGCTAAGTCCATTCCCAAAAATTTGGTTTACGTATTGAAAGCGGATATTAACTGGACTCTTTTTTTTTTTTTTTTCTGAAGTTATGGTTTTTTTTTTCTTTTTTAATATTGTATCTACTGATATTCATATACAGAAATAATGTGCCCTTCGCTTGAAATTGATGGTTCGTTAAATTGTAAGGAAGATTTGGCCTACGAGAAATGCATTTACTTGAAGCAAGGTCGGGAACAAAGGAACATTTTTGAGACAGGTAAAATATTTCCAAAGTTTCATATGGTAAAGAAGTATCTTCCAAAAACTATAACTAATTGACCTAAATTACTGTGTCCAATGTAATAATAATTTATAATATGGATCTGTTGTTAGACGGAAATAACAGTGGGAGCCCGGTCATAAAAATCACTAATTAGTGTGCCTCACAGTACTGCATATGACATAACTTGTCTGTCTGAGATCCAACCGATCACACAACATAAATATCCAGGTTATCGCATCATTTAGGAGAAATTCCTAAGGGAAGGAAGAAGTATATAATTAAAAACCCACCAGTATTAATACATTATTTAATAAAAATAGGCATATGATTTTTTGTACAGTAGAAAGTGTTTCAGATCATTTGTTCATTGAGATTAAGTGCGTGCATTATTATTAAATAAATTAATGAGAAATTGAAATTTACAAAAGTTTTTTTTTAATAATGCTGACTTAAGTAAGAAAATATAATAAAATAACCAAACCAATGTTTTTTTTTAAATTATGGAACATGATGTTACAATCCTAAAAATCGCATATATTTCGGGAGGGGTTTCAACCCCCTCAACCATCCCCCACCGTACGCCCATGCTGAAATGTATATATAGATTCAGGAACACAATGACGTTTTAATACAAAGATGCACTGGGGGAATAGCATGTCTTCACGTGATTTCAGACCACGTCAGTCTGTCTAGTCCCGCATAAGCTAAGATGACTTTAAAGCTGCTCATGGACATAAATCTGGGCATGCTTAGGGAACTGTCATTCCCAAGGGATCTCTTTGAGTCCCGACAACATAAATTTATGCAAGATACAGCAAGGCAAACGTGAACTGGCGTATGCTTGTGTTACAAACTCATGTAACTAAACATTATCGTACTTCGCTTCAGGAACTTTCCTAATATACTAAGTATAATACGTATGCTAAGTTTGAATTTTTCCTCAGTCAGATACACGTCAAGAAAAACTAAACTTAATTTATTTTTAAAACGTTCTTTAGTTCATAGCAGTAACAGTTATTTACGTAAGAATATAAATGTAAAAAAAAAAAACTATATTTTGGGTGTACGAGACGATTAAATTGCCTGAGGTCATAGCTAGGGGCATTTTTAGGAAACACAGGACCCAATTTAAATTTACCTTTATTAAGACAACTTATTTAACATAAATTGCACTACTAACCCGTGAATCAGGTGTTGCTATTATCCAAGCTTATGCATTTGCAGTTTTAAGAACATGGAAATTAGGTACAATTAACAGGATAGTTAAATGTCTGACAAACCTGCAAATGGAATTTAGATTGGCGTAGATATTGACTAAAATAGGAATACGGATTACAGTTCACCACAAGTATAAATAAATTATTGTAATAAACAAATAAACAATTTTTCGTTATTATCTTTTATCATATTCAATAATATGATGGTAATTCCGGGCTTACAGATTACAAGAATCATTGTGGATAACTAGTCTATTTTCAAATCTCAACAATAGATTCACAACCCGTGATTTAAGTTTTTTAAATCAGAATTATTGTGAAATGCGTGTGAAAAAATTTTTTCAGCTGTTACCTATCAAAGCTTTCAAACAATTATGTCAAAGTGAAATAATTGCCTATTGAAATAACATAGTAAAATGGTGGCGTCTGTCAGCGTAGGGCCTATATGAAATAGCGCCCAGACTGAAACATGCCACTTGTGAATTAAAATATTACTAGCTCGAGAGAATCCGGGCCTCGAGTTATATTTAGGCATATTGTGAATATTTAGAATTAAGGATATAATTAATATTTAAAACCACGAAATGAATAAATCACATCCCTATTTGTTTCATTGTAAGCGAATTAACCTTTGGCGATACAATCGATATTATAAAATCGATCGCCATCGGCGATAGTCGTGCTTCGTGCGGCTTAATCAGGTGTAGTATTTTTTTAGGTTCACCTCCTTGTTACAACTGGTAACGTCGTGTTATTAAGTGCCAGTATGGTACTTTATGAGATTGTGTGGTGGACGAAAAAATGTCTGTCCGTCTGTCTGTCTGTCTGTCTGTCTGTCCGTCTGTCTGTCTGTCCGTGTGTCTGTACGCACCATAACTCAAATATGCTTTTTTTGATTTTCATGAAACTTGGAAAACACATTTATAATGCCCATGGGAAGAACTCTATTGATTTTGAACCAAATCGGTTCACCGGTACCGGAGTAATGCCCAATTTAGTGCCTATTTTAATAGATTATATTAGAAAGGCGCCATAGCTCAAATACGTTGTATCCGATTGCCACGAAACTTGGTATACCCATTTATGACGCCCATGAAAAGTGCCCTATTGAATTTGAACCTAATCTGTTGACCGGTACCGGAGTGAAACCCAATTTAGTGTATATTTTAAAGGCGCAATAATTCGAATACGCTTATTCGGATTTTTATGAAACTTCGTACACGCATTTATAATATCCATGGAAAGACGTCTATTGATATTCGACCAAATCGGTTGGCCAGTACCAGAATAATGCCCAATTTAGTGCATTTTATGTTAATAACTTATATAAGAAGTCGCGATAACTCAGATATGCTTTATTGGATTTTCTTGAAACTTTGTATACCCATTTATAATGTACATGGGAAGACGTCTACTGATATTGGACCAAATAGGTAGACCGGTACCGTAGTAAACCCCAATTTAGTGTCTATTTTATAGACGCGGTAACTCAAATACGCTTTACCGGATTTTTATGAAACTTGGTATACACATTTATAATATCCATGGGAAGACGTCTATTGATACTGGATAAAATCGGTTGACCTGTTTCGGAGTTATGCTCAATTTAGTGCCTATTTTATGGTAATATACGTATTCGAAAGAATTTATTTAAAAAAATGAAAATCAGTTATCTTGACAACATAACGTTTTGTTTTACTGTGATTTCTAAGGCTTTGGCAATTAAAATACAGTTAGCTATGACAACACTATTGCTTTAAATGCGCTTATCCCAAACTGACCCAGGTGGCTGAGATGGTAACGTCTTGGCGTCACATTCTGGAGTTCCATGGCTCAAATCCCGAAACCGACCAATTTGACTTTTTTTTTGTATTCTGCATATCATAACTGCAATCATAACTGATTAAACAAAACATACTGGCACTTTGTTATATCAGTTTACCTGATTTTATTAATATATGTTTTATTAAACAAGATTTAAAATGCTTCAGAACTCATATATTTATATACTACTTTTCCTATCTCCTTTTGCTCATATACAGCTTATATTGTCTACCACATCCCTGTTCTTAATAAACATTTTTTATAAAGAAAAAGCTTTAGGTATGAAGAATTGAAGATGTTTCTGTGTTCAGTCCTTGTCAATTTACATAAAAAATAAGTGTGATACGATATCGGCGTAAGATAAATTATTTTGTAACAAAACAAACCATGTTGAAGGTTTTCGGAGTAGACGGATACATCCATACTCCTTTAGAATTGTTTTTGAGCCATGAATGGTTACTGTACGTAATATAAATTATTATAAATACATGAATTATCAAAAGAATCAACAACTTTATTCCTAACATCCCCAAACAGTGTATTCTTTCCGTGAACGTGAACATGACATGTGAACGATGTGCATTTAATTAATAAATAGAAAATATGAAGACTTTTCCACTCCTACGCTGCGTATTCGATACTGACCAATAACGTCTAGCAATGCCTCGGGTATCGACAAATCACGATCGTTTATCTTCTGCTTCCTAGGGTCACAAGGATACAATTTTATCTGATAAAACGTCAGCTCGTTTCTGACTTGCAAGGCATCAACGTGCAGTGATTAATGTCAAATTCTGCCAGTGAACAGAATAAACACCCATATTTTAATACAACATAACTTGTTTATAAATTGAAATAATATAAACGTCCATTGGTTTAAAACACGATTTCGATACTCGAGATCAAGAGTTACAAAAGATAAATTTCGTTCTTACCAATTTATTTATAAAGTCGTAATCTCAAGTAGGATTACCTATGATAATTTAATATCTAAAAAATGTATTGATATCACAAAGATGTGATTTATTGTACAAAGAAAATTACAAGAGAGTCTACTGGATTCGACGCTTGTCATTTTACCAGTAGATATCTTAAAAACACAATAACACTTTTGATTGGAGGTAGGTGTAGACATATGCAGAAGGTTATGACTGGTTTCCTTCTCTAAAATAAAAAGGGAAGAAATAATAATAAAATTAAAATAAAAGTAAATAAAGGGAATTTTCGAACAGATCAGCCAAGTACGTTTCCTCTTTGTTATCCCTTCAAGTTATGTTCTTGCACCGTACCACCATTAGGTCACTACACAAATGATATCGCTGTTACCATAAAGAAAATCACTAAATAACGAATAAAACTGAGCTTGTATCGGTATTTATTGATAACGAACTAGATTTATAAACAAACCGTACAATAGAAATATCTAATAGAATAATCTGCCTTTTTAGCACCTACTCAAACTCATTAAATTTCGCCACTGATTTGTTCTCACTGCTTTAATTGCCTATCTGTGGCCAGTAAAACTTTCAACACACAATTAAACCTTTATTCCAAAATTTTCAGCAAGAATTTGTCTCACCCATAAGCTGGGAGAGGGTGCAAATTGAGTGATTTGTCCATTAGCATAGAGTCGTATTTTATTCTTCCACAACATTTTACTTAAATTAACATTTTATATGTGAAACGTATTAATATAAGCATCTCACAGTATTTTATAATCATAATGTGATAATTATAAAATAATGTGGAATTATGGAAATTAACAATTTTCTTCATTGCTGAGTAAAGTCTTATATTGTGGAAGCTAGGCTCAATATCAAAACTTACTACAATAAAATTATAAATTCTTTTTTATATGTAATTATGCATTGCTAAAATAATGTTTTCGTTCCTATACATTGTTTTAACATATTGATGGGAATTAATGAGAATTTGGGATATCTTCTACGTTATTTTAATCATCCAAGGGAAATTGCATAGAGGATGAATAAACTGTGGAGATTCAAGGGAGCAGTTTATTAAATTAAAATAAATTCCTTGTAATTGCGATTCATGATTATGTTTTTCCGTTAGTAAAATTTGATTAAAAGATTAAAATCACTAACTGCACTGTGTGATAAACTATTTTAACCTAACTGAAGGGTATTAGTATATTTGACTGAATTATAATAAAACCCATGCAAGGATTTTGAGGCCCACCCAACATTATTTTACGACACAGAATCATAACAACCAAGAGTTCTTTAAAATTTCGTTAATTAAGGTAACGTGTATTGTTACATAACAATCAAATAACAGAAATCATTATTTCCACGTTAATTTAATAACAGTTACAAACATCCTAAAATGATATTATACTGTATATAGTTTAACTTAACTATCCCACTCATATGCCGCGTGTTTGATATTGACCAATAAGGTTTAGCAATTCTTCGGATAAAGGATCGCGAGGAGACCGCTTTATCGGGTTAAAATATTCTGCTCGTTACTGGACATGTAAGTATCAGTGTGCAGTGATTGCTGCAAGTAAGCGACACGAAAACAGATTATTTTATACATATAGATCTTATATAGATCTTATATATACACACATAAAACATTACCAGTGAATTTATCGTGCGAAGCAAGATCATATTTTAACTCGACCGTTCGATATTTCATCTGTCTGTAAACATCTGTTACGCAGTCACGACCAAAGGCGTTATTCGGTTTTCTTCCAATTGGATACGAATGTCCCTTGAATTCATTATAACCGACGTATGTGTAAGGATTTTAATTTTTTTATTCAGTTTCAAGATGATGGCAGTTTCAATGGTTCAATTTCATTTAACGATAGCTTCGTTCAACGATTCTAGCCAAACAATTCACACTAAAAACATATGACCATAAATAAAATAAACCTCCATTCTCGGGTGTAGAATTTTCTACAACTTTATTCTAGTAGCTATATTTTACATAACTCCGTTGATTTAACGTACTTCGTCTGTTTATCTGTAAATTTGTTTGTTGTTCGATTTTCTTCCAATTTGGCTTTGAGTGTTCCTTGAAGACGTTAAAAGAAGTCTGTGTAAGGGTTTTTATTTTTTGACTACGTTTCAACATGAAGAGCAGATCTTAGATTTTTTAACGGGAGGTGTAATATTCACAGGACTACTAGTATCTACCATACGACATTCCTGATGAAAAAAAAAAAGGAGATGGCGGCTCTATTGAACCCGAGATCGTAGAATGCACTAGTACAACCGAAAACCGTTGATTCTTAGGCTACGTCTAAATGTGTATCAGTGTGTATCATGTTTACTATTGCGAAATTACACCATAATATAAGCATCTAAAACACGGAAAATAAGCTAAGTATGGATATTATGCCAAAAAAACACACGTGTTTTTCAGTATAAATTATGATGTGCTTGTCCGAGAATCTTTTTTCATCCCATATATGCCTATACATAGCCTACATCTTTCATTCTTACGCGGAGAAAGTGCCTATCTCCAGCAATATTTTCGACCTTGTACCTCGTGTCCATGTAGTGAACTCCCTTTTCGAAACGCAAACGTATACCAATTCAAATGTCTTCCTTATCTGTTTGCAGTAAAACAGTGTAATAATTTACTGTCCCACAGGCCATTACTTCTGAAGTCTTCATTAGCTCTCAAACAACCCCCCCCCCACAAAAAAAATTGAGATTTCCTTTGATAAGCAGAGAATCCCTTCCATTTTATGAAATAGTCACCAAACGGTTAATTGCAGGACTATAATTGAATTTGAAACTGTATATATATATATATATATACATATATATTCATAGGTAATTAATATCAGAACTTTAAGAGTACATACTAAATAATATTATAACAGAATGTTGGAAGAGTTTGCAAGACCAACCCTTTAGCCAGGAGATTGAAATTTACACACTAATCTTTTTAACAATACGAAGTCACAAGTAATAACCACTCAAGCGAAACTTCGCATTTCTAAAGATCTCAGCTAGAAGTCCTGAAAGTGGACTTTCCTAAGATGTTCAACTTAGCTGAAGTCACGAAAGTTGTATATTAGAAAACTGTCACAAACCTAATTGAAATTCTCAGAAATAAGGCAATTGACCTGAGTGGCTTTTCCAGTAGGACGTTCCAAGTCCGTCTCACTCACACCAAAAGGTGATGACGTGGACAAATGAAAATTCACTTAAAATATTTCAACCAATAATAACTTATTGAGAGTATGGAGAAGGGAGGATAGTTTACGCCCTTCTGACAGAGCTACAGAGAGACCTAGCTAAAAAACTAAGATAACTTGCTTCATATCCTCCGCCGAGGATACACGGGTATTTTTTCTAAGGCTATTATGGCAAGATAGCACCTAGGAGTATATCTACATTAAAGTAACAATGTAGTAGATATAATAACTTTTAAACCGAGTGTTTTTGTATAAGCTGTTTTGTAACTTTTATTCTGTGTTCTGTTAAAACTTTCGACGTACTTTGAATTGTTGAATAAATCATCGAAATTCCTTTTAACACTATCAATTAGTATCATTGTGTGAGAGCATGTATGGAGACGAAATACCTAAATTCCTATTACAGTCAACTTTCAGAGGTATTTTGTCCTATACGAACTGGAACCAGCTAAAACACGCCCGAGATCTCATGCGATTCCTGGACTACGTCATCTCTACAAGATCAACATCAAAGGTATGGACCAAGGAATATTAACCTTCACATGGACCTTCGATCCTATCCTTTTGGCGCCCATTAACCGAATTCCATTCAGATGAACGTTTCCCAGCTACCGACCCAGTTTCCGTTACAAATGGCACCCAACATGGTTTTGCATCGACACCAGGACCTCCGCAATGATACGGCTTCCATCACAAATAACACCCAACGTGGTTAAAGTCGAAGCCAGGACTTCTATAATTGAAACTGATTCCAGTACAAATACCAAGTTACAGAATATATAACAGAATATTACCTAAGCTATACAAGCACCGGTCTTATCGATTTCGCGGGATTACTACACCACAACAGTGCACTGGATTACAGCACCAACACGGCAACAGTAACCTGCTACAACATTCAACAACATCAACATCATCACGACCTCGCGGACGACACCATTCCAGGAAGCGGTCCCAGGCCAACTCATCTCTACAAGTACATCACCTGCAAAATATTGTAATCGCAGTGAGTCTTAAAATTTGAGTATGAATGTTAAATTTTTTATATATGTTTTTGTTGTATATAAACTCTTTCTTGTAATTATCAAATGTTATTACGCAGCTTTCGTGTAATTCATTATAAAACTAAAGATATGGATAATAACACAGATACTTGTGCAGAAAACTGCAGTCAGGATATATTGTTACAGGGTGAGGATATAGATAATATTCAACCTTTGCAGGTAGCAGACCGCATACCAGTAGCGCTGCCCCTTGAAGGTCAAACTCCCCAAATAATAACAATGAGTGAAATTCCTCAAGTTAATGTTAGCGAAGAACTTCCGCAAACAAACATCATAGCTATTCTAACACAATTGTCAAAATCTGTAGAAGCTAATAACCAACAACAGAGTGATATTCTAAAGTCTGTAGAATCTATGAAAACTCAGCAAAATAACATGTCACAATCTGTAGAAGCTAATAAACAACAACAGAGTGATATTCTAAAATCTGTAGAATCCATTAAAAATCAGCAACATAGCATGTCAGAATCAGTTGAAAATAAATTCACAGCTATTACTGCCTCTGCTAAAAATCAACAAAGTGAACTCTTAAAAACTGTAGAATCTAAATTCACTATCATGTCGGAGTCCGTAGAGTCACTTAAAACTCAGCAAAATATCATGTCTAAAGCAGTAGAATCTGTTAAGATACAGCAACAAACTATGCTTAATTCAGTAAATGCTAAGATTAATGATTTAAATGCAGTAGTTGAGGTAGTCCAAGAGCAACAAAATTCAATTATACAAACTGTTGAAGAGAAATTAAAAAGTGTAAATAGTATTGCATCTAAAGAACTAACCACCAGTGTAAACAAACAAATAGGCCTAGTTCAGGATCAACTTCTAGACAAAATCGATTCTGTGAATGAAATAATTCACGATACGAAAGATGACTTAGATACTTTTTGTAATCAGTTACATCAGGTAGATAATAGATCTAGGGTTGCTGAAGATCTCCTTACAAGTATCTCAGATAATTTTTCGACCGTACGGAAAAGTATGGATGACAAATTTAAGCAACTAGAATGCGAGGTGCAGACTAACACTAATTATATTCAGGGTAACATTGACACCTTAAATGATAAAGTAAAGCAAGTGCCTAAAATTGTTGAGGATACCAATCTAATTAAGCAAAAGCTAACGGAAGTGGAACAAATTAAGCAAAAGCTAACTGATATGGAAAATAATTTCCAGAAATTACAAAATGAAAATAGATTTTCGCAAACAATGCACCACCAGGTCCCTTGTAATCAGACTGACGACATCAATGCTGTGCAACTAACCACCAGAGCGCAAAGTCTTATTAATTCTTCCCCAATTCATGACATTTCGAATTGTAGTAACAATAACGACAGTCATTCCAATGCGTCTCCGGAATTTTTGCAACGCATTGATGCGACAGTAAACAGGCAGGAATTAAACGTGAATGTTCATCCAAACGAAAAGGTACAATCCCCATTACCTTCATTTATTGTCAATGAGATTCCATTACCTAAATATGCAGATTTGCAATCTCAGAATCCATTGCAATTTATAAAAGAATTGGAAAATTACTTTGTATTGCGCGGTGTTCCAGAACGCCTAAAATTAATTATTGTGAAGTCTAGCCTACAAGGTAATTGTCAACCTTGGTTTGATATGTCATGTGATCAGGACATGCCATTTGAAATGTTTAAGCAAAGATTTTTAGATCATTTTTGGGACGTAAATCGTCAGTATCAAACAAGAATGAATATATCAGGAGGCAGATATAACCCCAAAGGTAGGTTATCGTACGCAGAGTACTTTATTCGATTAGCGCAGCAATCGAAATTGTTAAATCCTCCTTTGACAACTCAAGAATTTTTGACTATTATACCTAAGCATTTCCCAATGAATGTTCGCGATGCTTTAATTGTTTCCAAATTAAGCACTTTTAGCGACACATTAGCATTGCTCAAAGCTTTATATGATCCGACTGATAAAGGTCAAGTTTCTGATAGAAATACCCAGGGTACCTTCAATCAGTATGATAAGCAATTGCCTAACTCGCAGGACGCCAGGAATAATTTTTCACGCGAGGGGAGCCAGGCACAAAGAATTTATACTGACGGCTACCAGCGTAGGCCTAATTCTAATCAGAACGCACCTAATGATAATCAGAATGGACAAGGGCATGGTAACAATTATGTTCAGAGAAATAATAACAATGATAGAAATAACCAACAGTATCATAACGGTAATCAGAATAGTAACTCCCAACGTTATGACAACAGTGGAAATGGTAGGAGTAATTACCAAAATAACAATAACAATAATAATCATGGTTTCAGGAATAACAACCGTAATAATAACCATAATTCCGGGAACAGAGATTCCCATACTATCAACTATATTCAGGTAGAAAACCAAGAGCAAGGCCAGAGAAATGATAATTCCCGCTCTCGCCAGAATAACTCAAAGAATAAAAACAAACAGAGACGTAACCGTCGGAATTCCAATAATTCTGAGCGTGACCAAAATAGCGATGGTGAAGGTCCTCCACCTGCCATGAACGCTAACGCACAGGTTTTCAGACCCAGAAATACGTCCCGGTCGAGTAATAGACCATCCACTAGCCAACATGAAAATTAGTAAGACATGCCAAAGATAGGCGAATTGCCGGCGTGTCATGTAGTATTTGTAATCTCCAAAGTTAAAATCAAGTAATAATAATACTGAACTAAAAGGAAAGTAATACTAATACCATTTGAGATAGCAAGATAAGCTAAAGTTGATTTTTCTTAGTACCAAGAGTAGTTGTAGATATACAATATTAAGCTCGTCGTCTTTTTTTTATACATTAAATACATTGACTTAATCGCTCACCTGTGTATAGAAACACGTTTTATTGAAAACAATAATATCGTAACAGACCAATATGTAACGATCTTGGAGAGGAAAGATGTGGATGATTTATATTTTTTCGTTGAGTATATTCAACTGAATTTGTCATGAGACATTATTATTTTTATTACGCACATCGAGGTTTATGAACTCTGTGCTAGCGACTCCCGTGTAGGTAGAGTACGCTAATTTTAATATTTTGTCAGTAACTCCCGTTTCAGGTAGAGGACACTGAACTTGTATGTTTACAATGCAGGCTGAATGCGCATTGAACTTTTGCCCAACCCCTCCCACATAAAGGTTACTCTTGGCTATACAGGTAGATGCTCTGTCAATAGCACGATCCAATTCGCTTAACTCATCTAATACAACTGGTACGTAAAAGAATATTGCATACAACTATTTCTCAGAGAATGAAGATATTTTTATATAGAATTATTATTAAAGAAAACAAAGATTTTATTATAATGTATAACTTGCAGGAAGACAAGTACAAGGTAACGAAGAAATTAAGAGACCTTTCGAGATTGCAAATAACTGACACTGCACTATATACCATGAGACAGAATGCCCCATTGTTGAATGAAAACACAACAGGACCACTAGCTATCAAAGATGATATCCTGTATAAATTTGATAGAAATAAGAATGTCTGGAAATCCTATATTCCCCAAAGCATTGAGAAAGACATTATTATGGGTTTTCACCTAAGATTATGGCATGCTGGATCAGACAAATTAATTCTTACTATTGGAAGCCAATTTTATATCAAACATTTAGCTAAGAAAGTAAGACAGTTGTTATCTGCATGTGAGATGTGCTTAAAGGCTAAATGTATGAACGTGAGATATGACAATAACCCGCAAGCGATCATTTCAGATGGAGTTAATTCCCTGGTGACGGCGGACTGTCATGGGCCCCTTCCGGTATCTCAGTTCGGATTTAAACATTTATTTGTGATGTACGATATCTTTTCTAAATACATAAAGATTTATCCACTGAAAAGCATTACAACTAAAGCATGCTTGGATAAAGTACTAAATCACTACATCCCAAATCACGGTAGGATGGCAAGACTCCTTACTGACAATGCATCTATCTACTCTTCTAAAATTTGGAACAAAACACTAGAAGAATATGGGATTAAAGCCTTGCATACAAGCAGATTCAACCCGGAATCGAACCCAACTGAAAGAATGATGCGTGAAATAGGGAATTTCTTCCGCATTTTCTGTCATAAAAACAACAAGTCATGGTACAAATACTGCCAGGTTGTTGAAGACTTACTCAATAATACAGTCAATGAAATTACTCAGGTCTCGCCTAGACAGCTGATGCTTGGAGATAAACCGCCGCCTTTGTTTGCAAACATCCCAGAGGTTGTTGACAAGAATGTCCCCTCAATGGAGCAGGCTGACTTGTGTAGAAATGCTTACCTGCGAATGCTTTCACGAGCAGAAAAAAGAAAACAGAGAGCAAAAAGGTATAAAAAGAAATGGACCCCAGTCATAGGTACCAAGGTCTTAGTTCGTAACCACCAATTATCTAACATGATTAAAGGCATTAATCATAGAATGCAATTGAAGTTTATTGGTCCTTACACTATCACTAGACAATTTGGAGATCACACCTATGAACTGACATGTACAAAAAAGAATAAGGTTCGAGGAATTTTCCATAAACAAGCTTTGAGACCATTCAAAGAACTTGAATGAATTCTGTGTACAGTAGGCTACTGCCAGCCACGAACCCTGTTTATTTATTTTTGTTATTGCTCACTCATTTCAGATATGCCATTTATTAATGCATATTAATAGTAATTTTCTTTAGCATGTTCTCATCACATGACATACGTCATAGAAACTGACTAATAATTATATATTTTTTATGGTATGATACAAATTTTTTGTAATGTATATTGTATGCAATGATTGTATGATAACATATGTGTGTGTGTACATCATGAGTACAATATTTTACAATAACGGGTTAAGAACAATTGAACTTTCAAGAAAGACACCCATATATAAATATCGATATATGTATATAATTTTACTCTCTTTTGGTATAACAACCAAGTGTTTACTAAACAGTGAAGTGATATAAACAGTGATTTTTTTTATGAAGATAGAGACTTACTATGTATTTTTTTTTTACAATGTATATTTTACTATTTTATCTCAATAATTTTTCTATGAACACACATAAATAGTGCAAAGAAATCAATATTAAGAAAATTCTTAATATCAGGTACTTATATATTTTTACATATAAACATTCAGTACTATTTAATTATTATTATTAATTATGATTGATATCAAATAATTTTTTCTTTTCATATAATCTATTTGATTTTTCTTTACATATATTCAATGTTGATGACAGAATGAAACAATCTCTTATATGATTTTACATATTATAATGTTAAGGTATGACTTTATGTGAAATTTGGTAATTTTTCACGTGTGATTTTTTCACGCGAGGGTCATCAAAATCTAAAGTTGTTCTTTTTGCAGGCGAACAATTTATATTTCGCTGCAGGCATATGAAACTGTATATATATATATATATACATATATATTCATAGGTAATTAATATCAGAACTTTAAGAGTACATACTAAATAATATTATAACAGAATGTTGGAAGAGTTTGCAAGACCAACCCTTTAGCCAGGAGATTGAAATTTACACACTAATCTTTTTAACAATACGAAGTCACAAGTAATAACCACTCAAGCGAAACTTCGCATTTCTAAAGATCTCAGCTAGAAGTCCTGAAAGTGGACTTTCCTAAGATGTTCAACTTAGCTAAAGTCACGAAAGTTGTATATTAGAAAACTGTCACAAACCTAATTGAAATTCTCAGAAATAAGGCAATTGACCTGAGTGGCTTTTCCAGTAGGACGTTCCAAGTCCGTCTCACTCACACCAAAAGGTGATGACGTGGACAAATGAAAATTCACTTAAAATATTTCAACCAATAATAACTTATTGAGAGTATGGAGAAGGGAGGATAGTTTACGCCCTTCTGACAGAGCTACAGAGAGACCTAGCTAAAAAACTAAGATAACTTGCTTCATATCCTCCGCCGAGGATACACGGGTATTTTTTCTAAGGCTATTATGGCAAGATAGCACCTAGGAGTATATCTACATTAAAGTAACAATGTAGTAGATATAATAACTTTTAAACCGAGTGTTTTTGTATAAGCTGTTTTGTAACTTTTATTCTGTGTTCTGTTAAAACTTTCGACGTACTTTGAATTGTTGAATAAATCATCGAAATTCCTTTTAACACTATCAATTAGTATCATTGTGTGAGAGCATGTATGGAGACGAAATACCTAAATTCCTATTACAGTCAACTTTCAGAGGTATTTTGTCCTATACGAACTGGAACCAGCTAAAACACGCCCGAGATCTCATGCGATTCCTGGACTACGTCATCTCTACAAGATCAACATCAAAGGTATGGACCAAGGAATATTAACCTTCACATGGACCTTCGATCCTATCCTTTTGGCGCCCATTAACCGAATTCCATTCAGATGAACGTTTCCCAGCTACCGACCCAGTTTCCGTTACAAATTGCAATCGCTTTTGTTTCAGATTGGAAAGCAATTTAATTTACTTCAGAGCTGATAAAGCTGATGCAACTCACTTCAACTCATTATTAGTTTTATTATCGATCACAATGATGAATCGTTACTTGTGTAAAGTGAGTAGAAATGTATGGATCAGCTTTATGAGCTCTGAAGGTTTTTAAATTTCTCGTGGAATTTTTTTTACCAAAAGTGGCTTTTAGGTCTTGTCCATTGGTGCATAAATGGAATACCGGTAAATACTAATATTACAACCATTATTAAAACATTTTGCAAATAAACTAAAAAAATTAATGTTACCGTTTTCAATACAATACAATATAATAAAATATAATATAACGGAAGATAAAACATAATACAGAAGAAGAAACATTTAATAAACAACCACCCTCTACCGAGAGTAACCACAGTGATCCAGAATTAAAGGAATACAGTTCAGCAATGTCTTTTTTAAAAGTGTATTGAAAAATGCAATGCCATAGCCGGGATTTGACTCACAAAATCCCAAATATGGCATTCAATTTTTCAGCCAAGCTCTACCTTTACAGCTTAATCTATACATGGAAAATATTAAATAATTAAAATACCGGTCTTTTTTTCTTTTTCGAAATGAATATCCACATAATTACGCAGAAGATTATAATAATAAAAGAGATGAAACGAATTATGACATTACTGGCTCTGAAGGAAAGAAACTCGGGAGCTTTTCTGAAATATAAGTACAGAATAAATTTAAGAAGCTTGTAATTATTTCTTACGATATATGTTATAAATAATTATACAATCCCAAGAAATATATGTTCATGTGAACATTTAAATAAACAATTGCAATCTGAAGCAAACAGCATTCTTTTTAAGTTTCAATAATAACCATCAGTCTGTGTCGATTAAGCACTGTATCGATTAACTAGAAGAACTCGGGGAACAATTAGGCCAATATAGAAATACTTGTGTTACTTTTACAATATCCTGAATGTGGGTCAACAACACAAATTCTCATTAGGCCTACCTATCATTTATTCGTTCAATTCCATTCATTGGCTGAGAGAAAGTAGCATGAAAATGCTCTTTTGGTCACATGTTCAGTAGGCCTATATCTATAAGCAGCCTGCCTATTTATTTTCACGCCTGGAAATAATAGTCTAGAATACTTTATTCATTGTTTCAACTAATTTTCATTCTTTCCAGAAACTTGTTAAAATTCATATGGGCCTACTTACTTTGTGTTTAAATTGCTCAAGCAAATTAGGTAATAACTTAAGACGATGTTACACGAAAAGTTGAACAGCGAATTTTTGAAAAGAATTCTTGAAGCTCATAGAACAAGAGATGAAAACAAACTGGAAAGTTAATTTAAGAAGGTAGGCGCCAACAATTCTGAAAGTTTTGTAAAAGGTTAAGGAGTCCGGACTCATCTATATCGATCCGCTCTAGTACCTCACGAGTTTAAAAATGACTAACGGGGAAAGAGAATAAGAGAAAAAAACGAATACCCTCAGAGAAGAATTATTTACTATATTGAGACGTAAGCAAGTCATTGTCGTTATGATTTACTGCCTAATGGCTGCTGCTCCTCTTGATTTCTATTCAATTTGAATGACGCTTTATATGATAGCCTGCAGAGCACTGCATGTTCAAATATAAAATATTGTAGATTAAATTACGTAATCTAACGCCCGGCTATAGAGGTAAGAGATTCTGCACAGGACCCCTGTTTTATACATTTTACACTAATATTATTAACAAGTGCATATTAATATTAGTTAATATTGTTAGTCTTGGGTACATAACAATATTAGATTATACTGAACATAATTTATGAGTTCATGGCCTTAAATTATTAGTGAATATTGGTAATTTTTATTAGTAAATTGTTTCATAGACGTAGAAGATATATAATTTGTTCATAGTATTGTATGTTTTCTATGAATGTTTAAGAATAATAAGTTGTTCTCAAATCTATGTGATACAGATTTCTTAATCCTAAAATTTTAAAAATAAATCACTCTGATTCAATTATCGATTAATAAATAGTAGTAGTAGTGTGTATTTATTTCTCACAAAAAAATTCTCACATATAAACCACATTATTTACATTAACCGGCGCACGGGTCGGTGTCGACCATACGTGCTCACTGCATACACTTAAATTATTACCCCATAAAAACCCAATTGAAAAAAAACTATATTCTATTATTTACATAACCCCAGACGTAACCCCCCACCCCCAAACAAGTAAAAATTTCATAGACACATAGACATTATTAAGAAAAAAACAAAAAGATAATAATAAAAAATACTTCGATTTCCTTAATTCTCTAAATCTAGGCTTTCTCTCATACATCTAACTTTCTGCAGAAATTTACATAACCCGTGCCAATTGTGCTCATCCAGTAATAGATTTAGACATGCCTCCCTACTTCTTTGCGAGTTAAAAAATTTGTCGGGTAGCATCATAACTCTCCAGCGCTCTGTCACTCCACATCCCGCCAAGATATGAACCCAGGTTTCATTTCCCCTGCACATTGGGCAGATTCTCCCCCCCCTCTCTCATCCGAAATTCTCTGAGTTTTCCATCTTCCCAGGCGAATCCAGGCCATTGCTGCTCTATCTTTCGCACCCAATCTTTCTATATATGCTTCCCTTCCCCAATTAGCCTTTAATTCTGCTTGTAATTCTAATGACACTTTACCATTACAATCAGCTTCGATGTTCTGCCTCTCGATATCAATTAGTCTCCCTCTTATCTTCTCCCAAATATTTTTTCTATTCTCAATCCCCTTTTCCCACACCCACCCCATCCCTATACCCTCCAAACCCCTTTTTATGTTGGACGCCCAGTTTGTTGTTCCTAAATTCTCAAGTTGCTCATTGTAACAAATAAATTTTAAAGATGTATCTTCAGCCGTTAATAAATTTAACCAGTATTTTATTGTAATAATTTTGCAGAATGTTGTGTCGCATGTAATGCCCCACTCTTTTCTCACCCCGCAATTTGCCGCACCTCTATCTACCCTCAAAATCCTTTTCAGGAAAATATTATGTATTTTAGCTAAACTCTCTAATTTTTCCCACCCCCAAAGTTCGGAACCATACAACATTGTTGCTCTCGCCGTAGCATAATAAATTTTCAATAATATAGCGACTGGCATATCCGGTATTTTTGCCATTGAGGCAAGTAATTCCCCCACTTGTCTGCGCCCCCTCCCTCTGGCGTAATTTATGTGCTTTGTCCATTTCCCATTCATGGATAAGCATATACCCAAATATATAAATGCCTTAAAATTTTCAATTCTTTTCCCTCGGTACAACCATAATTCATCTCGGCTGTAAACAGATCCATTTTTAAAAGTTACCGCCTTCGTTTTCTCTACATTAACAGCAAGGCCCCAGGTAGTGCAATAAACATCTAGCCTATCAATACATTTCTGAAGACCCTGAATAGATGTGCTACAGAACAGAATATCGGCTGCATATAAGAGCGCTGGAATTTTATGACCCCCGACAGTTGGTGCGTCGTATTCATCGTTCTCTAAGCCAGCAGTTACATCATCTATAAATAGATTAAACAGAAGAGGAGAAAGTATGCATCCCTGTTTCACCCCCGGGTAGACTTCACATTCTGAGTGACATTATTTCCTCCGCAATTCACACAAAAATTAACCTTATCATATATTGCCATAAACGCTTTTAACATTCTGCTTGACAGACCCTTTTCCCACAATTTCCGCCATAATGCTTTATGTTGTACTGAGTCGAATGCTTTCTTAAGATCCACAAATACACAGTGTAATCTTCCTCTCTTCTTACTCATATATTTACCCGTTATTGTCTTCAAAACGAATACGTTGTCCGTGGTTCTATACCCTTCCCTAAAACCTGATTGAAATTTCGAAAGTTTGTTATGTCCCGATGCCCAGTTTTTCAATCTTTTTTTTGAATTTTGCAATATATTTTCCCTAGCGCTGACAATAGGCTTACTCCTCTGTAGTTATCTAAATTATTCAAACCTCCCTTGCCCTTATAAATTGGGTGAATTATCGATGTGTTCCATTGCTCCGGATACTTCCCTTCTTCGAAAATACGATTAAAAATTTGTAATACGTCTCCGAGTCTACTGTCAACTTGAATGAGAGCTTTAAAAAATTCCGCTTGCATTCCATCGATTCCAGATGCTTTGCCGTTTTTCATTGAATTTACCGCTTTAATTAGTTCCTCCCTTGTAATAACAGCGTCTAACTCTGGGATCTGCAAATTTACCAAAAACTGTCCCCTAGGTATCCCCGGTCCCTCCCAATTACTTCCACCCCCGTACACACGAGAAAAGTGTCTGACCCATGCCTCCGCTGTAATGTTAGGTATCTGATTATTCCGATTACCTATTTCCTTTATAGCGCTCCAGATGTCGGACTGGTTTCCTTCTTCCGATGCAATTCTAACTTTTTCTGTCATATGATTTTGCCATTTCTCTTTCTCTTGTTTTAACACATTTTTATATTGTTTTCTCCTTTCCGTATAAAATCGCCGATTTAGTTCCCCCCTCCCTTCTAAAAGTTACTAGAGCTCTCTCTGCTTGTCTTTTCTCCTCCCTACACTGTTCATTATACCATCCTTTTTTTACCCTTTTGCTATAGGCCTACTTTACTTCCATATGTTTTGCCGCTGTCTGAAGTTGCGCCGTGAGTGTATCAATTGCGTTATTTGTATCTGTAATATTATTTATGCTTTGTTGAGACACTACTTGTTTAAAATTTTGTTCTTCTTCAGACTTCCAACGAAAACGCCTTATAAACCTAGTTCTATTTTCCCTAGCCGCATTACCGATACTATTAATCAAATCCTCTTCCCCTCCAATATCTAGGTCCAGTTCTAATGGTGAATGATGTGATTCTATGCGATTTGCTACTCGGAAATTTTTTACCTTAGAAATTAAATCTTGCGAAATCAATATGTAGTCAATTACACTACCTCCGTTACCGTTTACAAAAGTAAGTTCTCCTTTTTTGTCTTCCCCGTATTTACCATTCAATACTTCAAATTCGAATATCTCGCATAATAAAAGCAGTTCCCTCCCGTCCGAGTTCACAACCGTGTCCTTACTCGATCGAGTTGCTTTTCTGAGATCATCCTCCCTATGTTCCCCACCCATAGTTACGTTTTCGCATCCCATTCTGGAATTGAAGTCACCCATAATAACGAAACTTGCTTCAGGGAATTTTACTTGCAATTCAGAAATAATACCTCCTAAATCCTCGAAAAAAGTAGGCGAGGCATATCTAGATGTAGGCGGTTGGCGATACAGGCTAATAATACATATATTTATCTCTCTGGCCCGCAACTGAATACAAGTTACCCCTTCTATATCTACAGGTACATTAACAAATTGTACTGGCGTCTGATTTCTGAAAAAAGTTATTATGCCTCCTGGAAACCTTCCCCTTTTCTGCTTTGAAGCCCTGCCCTTACTTACACAATTGAAATCTTTTAAATCTACTGTTTCCCCACCTCCTAGCCAAGTTTCTGTCATGCTGATTACATCGAACGACCTTACATAATCCATAAATCTGTCCTGTGCCAGCTTTTTCTTCAGTCCTTCAATATTCCACACACAGATCCGGAGTGGGGGGTGGGGAACCTACTCCCTTTTCTTTGATGGTGTCCGGCCGCTCCCTCCTGTGCCAGCTAATCTTTGTGACGTTCTTGATCTCAACCGGCCGACCTCTTCTTCCTCCAGCCTGTTGTTGCTTCTGCCGATGCCGCTGCTGTTTGCATTATTATTATTATTAATGCTGCATCCTTCACCCTTATTACAGTTGCCCTTGGTATTGGTATTGTTGCCTGCGCCATTGGTGCTAATGCTGCCTCTGTTGTTTCTGTTGCTGCTACTCCTGTGGCCATTGTTGCTCCTACTGCTATCAACCTGATTGCTATCTTTCTTGCATTGATTGCTGTCACCTCCATTGTCCTGATTGTTGCCACCTCCATTGTCCTGAATGTTGCTCTCGCCATCAGTGGTTCTGCGCCCATTGTCGTCCCCATTGTTGCCGACGTGACATCCGGGATTTGAAGACTGTACCATTTCTTCCTGTTTAGCGATATTTTCCAGTTGTGCCTTGCTTCTCACTCGCCCATTTATTATTAGTTTGTCGAAACGTAAGAAAGCTCTAGCCCCCTGTCTTCTTGCATCAATCAAGTGCTTCTTGAGGAAGCTGCGTTCTTGCCGCACTCTTTCGCTGAAGTCCTCGCTTATGGCTACCCCAGTTCCCCTCAAACAGCGAGCAGCTTGTAGCACTTTTTCTTTCAATTTAAAATGTGCTAATTTGCATACAATAGGTCTGGGTCCTTTCCCATTCCCCACCCTATGTGCACGTTCTATGTCGTATTCCCTCACCTCAACACCCGTCTGCTTGACAACATGCCTCACTATTGTTTCTGTGAGGTCCCAACTTTCATTTTCCTCCTCACCCACACCATACAACACAATATTATTACGCCTAGATTGATTCTCCAGGTAATCAACCTTGTCCTGCAGCCACCTCACTGTGTCGTCCATTTGCATCCAAGCCATTTCCAACTCATGCACTAGCTCAATTACCCCATTTACCGTGTTCACTAGTTTATCCACGGTACTCTTCACTTCATTGTTCAGGCATTCTGTTCGCTTGAAACCCTCACCCATATCCTTCCTTATATCCTCCAGGGCTTTCCGCACTTCTTGCATTTTACTGCCTCACTCACAGAACCCGCACAAAAGAAAACACGTCCGACCTCCACAACGGCTAGCTCGAGACTGGAATAAATAGTATATCAATGCTTGACGTTCAAGGAATTTCACTCAAGATAAGAACTAGCATAATATGAGATTTAAAATTTGAGGTTAGACTGTAGAAAGCTACATGCCGCGATGTTGATTTATTTATTTCTCAGAGCTAGTTATTATGTTGTGGGGGTACGCCGTAGCGTAGTGGTTGAGGCACTGCGCTACAAACCGGAAGGTCGCGGGTTCGATTTCCGATGAGGTCATTGGAGTTTTTCAATTGGCCTAATCCTTCTGGTGGCACTATGGCCCTGGGGTCGACTCAGCCTCTAACAGAAATGAGTACCGGGAGCAATCCTGGGGGTAAAGGCGGCCGGTGCGTAAGGCTGACAACCTTACCACCTACATGTGCCGATTGTCTAAAAATCCGGGAGCCTTAAGCTCCTGGAACCCTCTGGGCCTCCATGGCCTGTAATAGGGAACACTTCACTTTACTAGTTATTATGTTGTAATCCACACAAAAAACTGTTGTTCTTAAAAAAAAATAATGTGAGTTGTGCAGTCAGTATGTGAAAACAGATGCCGTCAAATAGTGAGAATAAATTTGTAAGCCGTTTCGACTGGCCTTTAAACCTCACTATCTTCTTCCAGTTAATGATAACTTCCCTAACTAGTTTAACAAAAAATTCACGTTACAGAAATTATTTAAAAATATACGATGGATGGGGCATAATTCAGGGCAACATTTCCCTTTGAAAATGTGAGACTCCTTAATTTTTTTTAGAAATAAGCAAATGGAAGGGCAGGGTAAGGAATGTATGTACAGTACGATGGTCGTCCAGACAGTAAAGAACGATTTGGCATAACTAATTAAAAACGAAAGATAACACAAAATTCTATTCTATTTTTCAACCTAATCGCCATTGTTTTCAAGGCATTTATTGTCAAGTGGTACCAGCTTTTCAATCTTGATATTATACTCTTCTACCGCCAAAGAGCTGAGCCAGGATATCACTACCACTTTGAGGTCTTCATCGGTTGGGAACTCTTTTCCACCCAAAAAAATTATTTAATTTCGGAAACAAGTGAAAATCGCTGAGTGCCAGGTCAGGGCTGTAAGGAGTATGTTCAAAAATTTCCCACTTAAACGTTGAAGTTGTACCTGTGTTTAAGCAGCCGAATGAAGCCGAGCGTTGTTGTGAATCACAAACAACTTTTCAGACAACTTTCCACGTCTCGTGTTTTGGATAGCGCGTCGTAGACGTTGAAGAGTAGTTTATTCCTTGTCTTCTTGGTAGAAACTCCAGGCTCAGGTCTTTGGCAGTAGAAGAGTATAACATCGGCATCGAAAAATTGGAATCATTGTCTTGAGAGCAATGACGATGATGTTGAAAAATAGAGTAAGGTAGTGTATCTTGAATAACGTTTTGTGTTGATATCTTTTGTGATTATTTAGTTATGACAAATCGTTCTTTACTTTCTGGACGACCCTCGTATTATGCCGAATATGGGTGTTAGATGTAGGATAGAGTAAGAGAAGACACCCAAAAACATCCATATACGACGGCATCATGCAACTCTAATTTATTGTGTAGCATAAACACATATACAAGCACATATGTCCATCCTAAAAAAACCTAAATTTTCGGTGCGAAAGGGATTATTCCTCAAAGCTTCCACCAGCTCCCTGTGGCATTCTCTGACATTTCTTCCTCGAAGAACAGCCATGCTGCCGCAAGAGCGCTGTTCACATCTCGTGTACACGGTGAATGACTCATAACTGAATTAGCATCGCCTCTGTGTGTAAAACTATAAATCACATTGCCATCAAATTACATGTCCACACACTAAAGATACACATTCTCCAATGACATAGGCCTAAGTTACAACGTTGCATGGCACCATCGCCTTACTGTGAGGGGAAAAGTAGTCATTACTTATGCCCCATCTCTCGTAGAAAGTTTAAAATTAATGAACTCATAATAGCAATTATTACTTATATTTAAACTTCACATTTTACAGTGCCGAGTTTAAGATTACAAGAGTTCTGCAATACAAAACGATTAGTTTAACAAGGTGGCCTACACTACTCTCTGTTTTCTCAACTCAGAAACAAAATACCTCTTTTGAGGATTTTGAAAACAGCTGATGTTCTTGAAAATACTGTACTTAATTACTTACTCACTCAATGGCAATACATGATTCCTCAACAAGCTAAAGAAATATCTATTTTATGGAACCCGAAGATTCATTGCCGCGCTAACTTGAGCCCGCCATTCAACCCTATACTGTGCTAAGTCTATCCAATCATCCCTTTCAAATCCTACTTCCCTTGAATCTGTCCTACCTACGTCTAGGTCTTCCACGTGGTCTTTTCCCTTCGGGTCTCCCAGTCAATACTTTTGAGAAATGTCTCCCCCATGTACCCTACCTCATAAAAATACGAGGATCCGTAGCCGGCGATGCTAACCAGAGACCACGCAGGTTGTCAGTGCATTGTAATACCTTGCCTAATGACCAATAAGTTATAATTTGGTCAGAGTCTTTTAAGAGAGTGGAATGAATATCTACGTAAGACAGAGGCGGATATACCTGTTTACATTATGGTCGGTTCTAGCCACTCCTACCCACTCCACTGTAGCCTACAGTATCAAAAGACTCTAACCAAAGTATATATTAAACTACTATACTGTTATGAATAGTCAACAAATTCCGATAGTGGTTTAAAGCATTAATAAGTATTAAAAACAAAAGCATTTCCATAACAAAATAGAACATACTTGTCTCTCATGAAATTTCTCTGTTATGTGGAAGTATTTCTTGGTTGATCGAACTATGTGTTGGCATGGAGCAAAACTTCCAGACTGAACCAACTTTGTTTCATATTAGACTCAAGAAGCATTTCAAATACACCCAAGCACAGCGCTTAGCAGAAATTACATCTTCTTATAAAACTGAAATTAACTTTACTTTGAACTGTTTATTTCAGCTAAACGAATTTAATTAAGGCATTAACATCTAAACGAAAGCTATTCCAAGAAAATTATAAAGCGAGTCAGAAGGAACAGATATCTTCATATAAACTAATTAAAGTGAAATTACATACAAGAAACAGTTTCTGATATGCGTTATGTAATGCAGGCTAATATATTTTGAATGGTATGGTAAAGTGCACCCTTATTCCTATATAGCCTACATATTAAATACATCTTCCATAAAAAAAAATCCAGCACACGGGTCTATACGGCCGTTTGTGCTTTTTCTATGCACAAGACAAAGAAAGAGAAATGAAACACTAATAATACAATACATTATAATACGATATAATATGATAATTTTATACAGAGATGAAGAAAAAAATAGTAATAATAATAGAAGAGATATGACAATAATAATACAATATAATATAAAACAATACATAGATAAAGATTACTCCCCCTGCCACTCCCATCCTTTTCTACCCTGAGCTGTCGGACTTTAGACGTGTATTTCCCCACCCCCACGGAGAATTTTGTGTCACTCAACAGATCGAATATCGCCATGTGACCTCTTCTAGAGACAACTAAGAGTCCAGCAGATATCGTTACCTAAGCATCTCAGTGGCTTCACATTCTTCTTCTTCTTCTTCTTCTTCTTCTTCAATGTAGTGGCCTCGGCCTAGATGCGGCCATGTAGCCAATTCACTTTATATCGATATATATTATAGAAATGAATAAATATACGTATAATGATATGTTAGGTTAGGAATGCCTCTCTAACCTAACGGAAATTATGGCCTCAGCGAAACGCCTTATAGCCAGAGAAATATATAAGAATTGACTTTACTAGTAGTCTTTTCAACCAATTGACGTGAATTGCCTCAACACATGTAGAATATAACTCGTGTACCACCTCCAAGGCGAGTACACGCACGTGGTAAAAAACACGATTTTTCGTCAGTATTTAATAAAAAGTAGGACGTAAAACGCCTGCTTGAAGATTATGCCGTAGAAGGATTATAACACCATGAGAGAATAGATTATCTCGTTAATCGAAGCACTTGGAAACCATAAGGATGAGAATTGAAACACGTGGACCACCCTCCAGGGCAGGTACACGCACGTGGTGGAAACACGATTTTTGTATCTTATGGCCTCAGCTGAACGCCTTATATCCAGAGAAATATTACAGAAGTGAACTGTGTCGTAGAAAGAATATAACACCATAAAATAATCGAAGAAACATTCAAAATCACTGTATAAAACATATATGAAGAGAAGAATACTGATAAAAGAACTAGTGCTGAGCGAAACGACCCAGCCGCACCGCGAGCCGGAAGTCGAATGGCTTCACATTCATTTACAATCCATATTTCTCACGGCTGGGCAAACCTTCTCCCCGCACGTTTCTTTATTGGCGACGGTAGTTCTGAAGGCCCTGGCTCGCAGTTTTATTTTATAATACATATTATTAGAGGTTATGCTTATTACTTTTACTTACAATGTGTGGTGTACTTCATCCTACATTATGTAAATGAAAAGTACAATTAATTAATTGATTATGTTTTAAAATAATTGTATTTAGTAACTTTATGTTACTTTTTTTCAGAATTAACAAATTTTCCAAGGCAGTGATAAAAACATTTAATGAAATCTTGTTTGCTTGATATATGTTGTAGAACATGTAAGCCTATAATATAAATACGAAAGCAAGCAACTCGCTTAACAAATTACGTACAATAATCACAATTACATAAGATATAAATAATTTTGTAAGCATTGATGTAAACATATGACTGAGCTTGTCGCACTGTCGTGAAGTATGCGCTGGTGGGATTAACCAATAAAACGACAGGACACAGTCAAGGCAAGTCTGTTGTTTACTTTTGCTCAGTACACATCTTGGATCAAGTATAGCACATTATTCGTACGACCTAATAGTGGTTTTGTTTACTTCATGTGTATTTCTTCGAATGGTCAGATTTTAATCCCACAGGTGCGTTTTTAATAGTAATGAACAAGTTTGGCCACTCCTGACGTTATAACCAATCCTACCAAAACTCAATTCGAATCATTATACAAGAGCTCATTCACTCGCATAATACACACAAGGTTAAATATCAGAGGGTACGCCGTAGCGTAGTGGTTGAGGAGTTTCAAACCGGAAGGACGCGGGTTCGATCCCCGATGAGATCGTTGGAGTTTTTCAATTGGCCTAATCCTTCTGGTGGCACTATGGCCCTGGGGTCAACTCAGCCTCTAACAGAAATGAGTACCAGGAGCAATCCTGGGGGTAAAGACGGCCGGTGTGTAAGGCTGACAACCTTACCATCTCCATGATCCGAATGTCTAAAATCTGGGAGCCTCAACCTCCTGGAACCCTCCATGACCTGTATAGGGAACACTTAAATATCAGGTGTCGCTATCTTAGTGGCACAATAATTGGATTTATATTATTATTGTACCATTATGTATTATTTAATATTATTATTACTATTTTTCAGAAGACGTCCAGAGAAACATTCATCGGTCTCTGTTGTTAATGGGACTCACAGACTAAGACGGGGACGTAAATTCGTCTAGCGTTTAAACCTCACAGTTGTTTGATGTGTTTCTTTTTCTTTTTCTTTATCTTTCTTATTCATCTTCTTAACATTACTTCTCGAACTAAATGGAAAATATTAAGTATGGCAGCTCTTTACATTTCATTTAGACGGCCCTTTATATAAAGTTGGTCAACGTGGGGAAATTATCCTATTCCTCTTCGAAAGAATGGATAGAACAACTGGTCGAAATATTGAATTTCTCGATCAAATTCTATGTAGTGTGACATCAAGTTTATTTAAACAGCAGCAATAAAATCTTCGGGATGTAGGAATATTGTGTTTTCAGATTTAAGTAAAACTTTTGATATTATTGGCCATAAACATCTGATTGCAACTACTGAGAATTTTCCCCTACCTTATTGTGGAAACATTACTCGTAAAGCTTCTCACAGAAAAGCATAAATACAAAATCTGACAGGAGAACCGATGAAATAAATATGACATATGTGAAATAAATAGAAAAAGGATAAAACATATATTTATGTCCCTACGTTTCGTTTTCAGGACTCTATTTCCCAACCATTTGATGTGGATAAAGAAAAATAGGACATATACACGATAACACTCCCCTTTTTAAAAATATAATACAATATTAGGAGGATCACAGTCACTGGCTTACTCATAAGAACAATCCACTGTATTTTAAGTGGAGGGGAAAATATAAACTTGCCGAGGAGGCACAGGACGAAATTGTTACATCTCTGATTAAATTGTCAATTTCAAATAAATTGTCAATTTCAATCACCGATATGGTTTCCATAATGTTTAAGTAAAGTAAAATAATGTAATGTTTAAGTAAAGTAGATTAAAGTAAAGTAAAGTATAAAAAAACAGCCTCCAAAACTATAACATTCCCATAACATTTTTTTGTAAAAACTTTAATTCATTTGCTCTTGTATAGCAACAAACAACTGGGAACTTATTCTGTATCTTTTGGAAAACACATATTCTTGTCAGATATATAATAAATAAAAACACTGGTATTATATTATGAACCATCGATATTGTGACACCTATATTGTGTAATTTTGTTTTCATTATAATGAAGAAGTTTTATCTTCTCTAAGTGTTTGGTCCTCATTTCCCAGCCCCATTAATATTATTATTATAGTTATATTTTATTTGTATTTATTTTGGTATAGCAATGGAAACAAGAGAGCAACGATTAAATAAAGTCGAAAAACTACTCCACCTGTAGCTTTTCAAGCTGTAAGTGCACGTTTTCTAAAAGAATTCAACGATAGTACTGAATTAATTGTGCGGAATAATGGAGGAAATCACAGCGGAACAGCAGCAATATGCATAGGTGTTCGCTGATGGTGATCAGCATACGGGTTGGACAGAGTAATTGGATTTGTTTTTAGTCCATGACGAATGAAACGATCACAGGCTCCAATATTTTCACAAAGCGAGTAAACTCATTCCTGGACTTTAATTTCGAACGAATAGTCCATTGAACAGTACAGGAATTAATCTCTTTTCAAATACCATTGAATATTTTCATTTATTCCGAATGTTAGTTTTTAATTTTCCGTATTACTGACACCATTGGAAGGTTCAAGGACCTCGGCATGAAAATGGAATATCAGAATTTTCTATTCCCATTTTTAAGCAGTTTTTTCGAACGTTTTCCTGAATGTCGCAGGAATAGTAATCAAACTTAATATAGAACCTAATAAAGGACTTACAAAAGCAATGAAGTAGCACCTACATATACTATTTTAAACAGCCAAATAGCTTTTACAGAAAATTAATTGGTGGGCATAATGAACTGCATTAGGCATACCGATGTTTTACAAACCACGATTCCACAGAATCATTGTTGTGAATTTATATCTCCTGAATCTAAATACATACTAGCAATCCACAGGTTACTGGAATGTGTAATAATTCATTTTCCTTCACTGACAAAACACAAAGCCACGTATAATGTATTGATGAGAATATTTCTGTTAATGAATACCCACATACATACTCGGAAATGCAAGGTTATTAATGCTCCATTGCATCTCCGTTGTAGTGTAGTATGACAAGCCTAACAGTGGAAGAAATATGAAGAGAGAAGAAAAAAGCGAAAACTAAGTTCTTGAGAATAACAGAACTATTATATACTTAAAGATCAATGAAGGAGTGAATAAACTTTAAAAAACTAGGAGTATGTTCAATAGTGGCTTTAGAATAACGTATACAGTCTACCACAAGAAAGACATAAATCAGCAATATTATGTGTAACCTGAGCATAAGCAGAAAATGACCACGAAAAAGAAGCAGAAGAGGAAGAAAAGAAGAAGAAGAAGAAGAAGAAGAAGAAAAATAAAATATCACATCTTTCAGTCCACTGAATTTCGTACGAAGAACGCACTAGCTTGTGCACTGCAATGACGACTGCGAACTCGGACAAATTTCGATCTACCAGTAGTGTATTTTCAGAAGTCTCGTTAAAGGCTCAAACTGAAAGTAAATTTGAGAAAATTTTAAAATAATGTTTCCGTTGTAGCGCGTCGACGTACTTAAAGTTGGGCGCCTTGTATAAAAATGTATCTATACTAAATTGATATCTGTCGAATCCCTCCAGCAGCAGTCAGTCGGTCGTCGAACACAATAATCTATCCTCAGGGCCGAGAGTGAAGGACAACTTATCTTATTATTTGTGAAATAATAATTGCAGATATAATTCTAGGATGATTTTTATTCCAAAATGATTAAATTGAAAAGTTGTAAACACGTTGGATATTGTTATAAACTCTGTTACAAAAGTTCCTTGTATTGTAAAAAAATGATAGATTGCGATGAATATTACAATAGCTTGCTTTTATACTTTATATTTTTAATACAATAAATATGCCTTGAAAAGTTCTAAGTCCCCCTCTGCCTCTATTGAACATTTTCTAAGTGTTGAAAATACTTGATGTGATAAAGTTAGATTCCAATAATTACTCTGCTGACTATTAACTTTGCTGCCCGTAGGCTATATACGAAGAAGTTGTTAGCCCCCGGTGGGCTCTGGAGCAAGATAATATTCTCACTTCCCTGAAGAAACTCGAAAAGAGACTGAATTATTTGCATTTACAGCTCCTCCAACTTTTATTACCATAGATGTTTATATATTTAACATACATTTTGTACATATATTTTGAACATACGCTCATTAGGAACTTATTTAGCCAATGATAATTTTTCATAATATAAGCTTACATTAATGACACGAATACCCCACCCTTGCTTCCAGGGACCCTATTCTTCTCATATTCCTGGAACTACTCAATACAGTATATTTGCGCGCATTTGTAATATCTTGAGAGCTGTGCCTTACGAACAAAAGCGACACTCTCAAAAATAGCCCAGTGTGTCAGTATATACCTCTTAGTAAACAGATATCGGAACTAAGGTGGCGACTACTTGCTATTGTCCTCAGTCCAAGCTTGTTAGTGATTATAATCGTTAGTGGTATTTCCATGGCTTACCCATGCTCTCCGCGATTCTGACTTCTGTTAATTATTTATTTGCAATATTTAAATAAAGTTGCTTAACTTCTTTAGGGCCCGGGCGGCTTGGGTCGCTTAAATCCTAAAAGGGAGAGGTGAAACTACGACAAAGAAAGAAAGAAAGAAAGAACTTCGTTAGGTAAATTTAATAATTTAAATGAATACCACTAATGATTAGTTCGTTATTTTCTGGTTCTTTTGGTACCAAACACTTAATATTTAGTAAAACAATTATTAATCGTGATATATAGAATTATGATGTAAAATTCAATTAATTAAGCTCTTTATGAACTGGTATACCATAACCAAGTACACTAAACACAATAAACAAGCAATGCAATCGAGGGCACAATATCTACCGATTTCACTGTCTAAAAAGACTCTGACCATTTAACACGAATTTACCATATTTACACCGATAAGGTAATTTACAAATATTCAAAGCTAAAGTAACATACCCTACACCCTAGACTCTTATCGAATTTAGCCTACATCAACACATACAGAATGGTAAATGAAAAAAAGGATTGAACACCCTATGGTAGTATAGTATAGTATATTTGTATAATATAACGTATGCCTATTTGTTCTGGAATTTTAATTTATGGTTTCTGGGTGCAGGCAAGTTGCAAAGTCTAGAACAAAATTTAGAATATGTGTGCTACAACAGCTATTCGTAGCAAGGAACAACAAGAAAACTCCACTAAGGTTTGTAAACTACACAAATGACCTGTATCTCACAACATAGCTAGTATAACACTATAACATAAACACTACAAATATAATAATGCAACAGTTAATACAATACGTCCCCACTTTTATAACTAAATATGCTGATGTCGAAATGCGTCTCCAAGAAGAGTAATCGGCGTTAAAAGAAAAACTAAGCTCCAGATCGATTCATTAAGCAGGGCTTGCGGAAGAATAAAGATCTCAAGTTTGATACTTTACCTTCATTCATACTCGTATATACTGATATAAGAAATCCTTAAAATATGTGTACATTTCACAAAATGCACTGGCAAAGAATTCCGATTAATGTACGTAGGTATAAATATTTCACAGTAATATATTTCTGCATATAAAAGCATTCGTGTAGTTGGCCTACTCATTTCGACTTCGACAACGAAATAAACATCTGACGGCATTTGAGTCAAGGCTCTCAATGATTAGCAAAGCGGCAATGTAGTATAGTCATGATTTTCCATTTAAAAAGTATGTGACTTTAATTAGTCGCTACTCCGGTACCGGTAAACCGATTTGGTACAAAATAAATAGGATTTTTGGTATGGACATTATAAATGTGTATACCAAGTTTCATAAAAGTCCGATAAAGCGTATTTGACAGGAATTTATCGCGCGTACAGACACACGGACGGACGGACAGACAGACGGACAGACATTTTCCCGTCCCGCACACAATCATATAAAGTACCATACTGGCAATTAATAATCTCTAGACCAAAATTTTGTAAACATTTTTACAATTTTATAATTTAATATTTTAACTTTCATCTGTGTGTGTGAGTGTGTGTAGGCTATAAAAATTATGTCATAATCATTTACTATTACAACCTTATTCTATAATTTTCTATAATTTTATTTCAACAATAGTTAGGTTTAAAAATAATTTCTATGTTAGTATAAAGACAAACTGTATTAATTAAAATAGGTACCTCTTAAGGAACGAGCGAAGTAATGAGAGTACTATAAACTTTAAATTTAAACACTCAACTAGAGCCTGGTCCACCGCTGTGGCTCAGGGGATGCGTCCAATCCTCTCACGCAGCGGGCCCGGGTTCGATTCCTGGTCGGGACAAGTTACCTAGGTGAGGTTTTTTCCGGGGTTTTCCCTCACCTATGAGACAAATGTCAGGTAACTTTAGGCCCTTGTGGTCCCCGGATATCATCTGGCCGTCATTATCATCATCATCCTCATCCTCGCCTTGTTCTGAGTGAGTGTGTGTGTGAATGGTGTGTATCGTCCTATGTGCTCGTGTTGTCTCGGAGGTGGCCCCGGCATTGGGCTGATCACTCATCCGGGGAGGCCCTCCATGTCCTTGTCTGGTCAAAAAAGTATGTATGTGATCCAAAGGTAATCCCTCTCCCGACAGGTCGCGGCCCCGTAATCCCCGGGCGGCTTGGGTCGCTTAAATCCTAAAAGGGAGAGGTAAAACTACGAAAAAGAAAGAAAGAAAGAAAGAAAGAAAGAAACTAGAGCCTGAACAAAATTAAAGTTTCAAATTTCAATTCAATATCTCAATTTGTTTCTGAAATATTAATTAATGTAACTGACTTTATTTAAAAAAATTAATTTACCCTGACAAATACTAAAATATGAACCTAAACGTTTCATATAACATTAATGATGCTTCATTTACAAAATTATTGATTGATTTTTTTATCATTGCAATCCCATGAGAGATTACGAGTATATCGACATATTTATCTGATGAAAGTCGTAATCCGTAGTGGCATTTATTAAGACCATTCCATGAATAAAAGTATCAGATGATATCAACAAGTTTTAATTACTTTTTTGCTTGCGTTGTTTAGTCAGCTCACCATTGCGTCAGCAGTCAGATAACGGCATACTAAAATAATAAGCAATGCGTTAGCAGATCCTAACTAATACCACCAACAGTAGAAACTGAAATAGCTAACCTAAACATGATAAGCTAAAGTTAGAACAGAATGAAAATACACAAACTGGCTTGCAACGAATCGAAATTGAGTCTTTAACCTATGCACATTTAAGTTATTTCAATTTCCAGTAAGTTACGTTGTATAAAATAAAGTATGTTCATCCCGTTCACTGACAAAAATACAGAATTATATGAGACATAGTAATCACTGCATATTGATACTTTAACGTATTCAGTAAAGAGCTGAAGTTTTATAAGATAAAATGGCATCCTTGCGATCCTTACATGCATAGGCTATTATAAGATAAAAGACCGTATATATTTTTAAAATAACTAAGGCCTGAACAAAAAGTTTTTATTTTTATTATTACATTACTTTACTTACATTATTTTACATTTTGTACAAGTAAAAATAAATAAAACAAACAGAAAATCCTATTTCTAATTTAGCATTTAAAATGTAAGGTATGCCCCTATATGAGCAAACCTCGTGTTTAGGGGGTACGGTATAGTAGATTAAATATAACTCTAATTATATATAAATGCACAATATACTACGAAAAATTATAAATGTACGAGTACAATGAATACAAAAATAATTTTGCAGCGTTAACCAGTGGTTTATATAGAGTTTACAACAACAAAAAATAGAATAAATTGGGTTGAAACATGGAACGACCAAACAAAATTAAAGTTGTGCTATTAATATTATATATATTTTTTTTCCTCTTAAAATGTTTAAGATTGTAATTTACATATTCATGGTGCTCAGCAATAAACTTGTTATACAAGTTGTTGTTCCAAACAATGTGAAGTACATCGTGAACAAATTTCAGAGCAGTATCTGCAGTTTTGTGGAAGAAAAATAAGTTATAAGATTTTTTTTATTATTTTTATATTTTAGAGAAATGCCTTGGTTAGGAAGTTCAAGGATTTGTAAGTAACGTCATTGAAATTGGTGTTGTGAGACATTATTATTATTGTTATGATAATTACTACATTATTTTAATATCAACTAGTTTTATACAATTGCACTGTTATTACACAAATAAACTATTATTAATACGTATTTACGATTTAAGACCGTTATGTTGAACTTAAGTTAACTTCTTTTATGTTATTTTGAATCGTATATTCTAAATGGAAAATAATTTCAGTTCGCTTGTGTACAGAATAGTAATCAAAAACCTTCTTAATAATTTCGTATGTAGCGGAATTCATGCTATTTTTGTTGGCAACAATTTGTTTGAAACAAATCACGTATGAAAACACTGGACATAGCAGAAACATATTTTGTTGATCTATTCTATGATCTATTCGTAAAGCAATTTATATCTCTCTTGCAGTTATTAAAAAGAGAAATAATTAAATAATATTGTAATATCCTTCACTATAGTTTCGTCAAAAACATTTAAACTGCCGGTATCTGGTTTATGGACCAATTTTCTATTGCCAAAATAGTTATTTTGAATAATTGTAAATGATTACTAGGTAGGCTGCACGATAATAGTAGTAGGAAATTGATTTAATTATTTGTACGATAGGGTACAGAACGACGGTGACATCTGGTGATATCCTCATTAATCGTTATAACGGGCTATCGCCTTTTTCTTTACCCTCAACGGGTTCAGCCCATAAAGTGGAATTTTAAATGGACGGAGAGAGTTCTATTAAACAATATTTACGATTCAAAAAAAACAAACAATCGTTGAATTATTGTTAAGCAATTGAGTTGCTGAAAAATGGATGTCACAAGCACCTGAATGCACTCCAACAAGATAATTCACTTCACCAAAGGTAGTAGTGAGTGACACTATATAATTTACCAACAGTCAATATTAATGTCAAACATTACTTCAATATGAAAAATTCAAGAATGGTAATTAATACTATAGTTATTACTATTATAACTATAGTTATTATTATCATTACTATTATTAAGATGTATTGCTATTTATAACCTTATACCCTGTATTATTTTATTGGCCTGTAATAATAAGTTCAAATACCTTACATTACATTGTTAAACATTGTATATAGTGCACAGTTTAAAAATTGTGTAAAACTAAAATTGATTTTCAGAGTGATGAGGATGGCATAACCTATGTCGAAATGCATCCCCAGAAGTAGACAGGCCTACAATGAAGAAAGATCGCCATTTATTTTACGCTGCAAGAGTCTTTTATCAAACGTTTAAGTTTCTTTAACGATTTAACTTAATTTTAGTTTTCTTATATTGACTTTATATCTTTACATTATTTTTTTAACCACTGACTACATACAACGTATAATAATGTAATATAAATGTAATGTAAGGTATTTGAACATCTTATTTATATAAGATAATCTTTGTAGACGATTTAATGTTGTAAATTGCAATAGACCTACATTTTAATATTAACATCCTCTGCGGAAACGAAGTTCATTAATAATTATTATTGTTTATATTGTCGCCACTGCTGTTGTTGTTGCTCTCGTTAATGTTATAATATATGAATAAAAGCTGAAAATAGCAGACAGAGTAGACACCATAATTAACTGCCACCCCTGAAATCATGTCCGTGTTTACTATCACTGAGAAGTGGGGATAAAGTGTTGTTATACTCAGCATGGAGCTACGTGACGTCACGTACGTAATAACACAGCCCGGAATGTCAAATGAAGAGTGAATCCATCATGAGACGTGATTACAGTGACGGCGAATTTACAGAGACTGATGCTGGGTATTAGTAATTAATGGTTTGAAGTAAATGCATATCACATTGTAAATGCAGAGCAGTGATGACAAAATGAATTCTCATGTGATAAATCATGTGTAGTTATTTAACCCTTTGAGAGCACTGGTAATAAGGCAGTCGTCAAGTAAGAAAAATCAGTGGGCTCTAAGTTTGAAATCAAGTGGGAAAATTTGAACGGAATACCTGGTTCTCATGAAATATACAAACATAACATTTGAATGAAATCATAACATTTTACATTAAACATTACTTTTTAATTTTATACCTTTCCTTTTACGCAATTCTTGAAGAGACGCATTTATAGGTCTATGTCTCGAGTAGTAAAAGTTATGCGAATTACAATACACATCAATTTGATTACTACCGTTGCAAATGGATAGTCTAAGACTTCATTTTATTCAGGTATCTTTGTATAATTTTGCGATAAAATAGTTATGTTAAAACTTTCCAGTCATATATCGTGCAGAGTTATTACATCTAGGCCTTGAATTTATTAGCATAGGCCTTATTATTTCATTATCAATCTGCATTCAGCTTTTCAATATATCATTTTCAGTTTTTGTCCGCTTTATTTGATTTCATCAGTGCTAGATGTTTCCCATCGGTATCTTACAGTATGTTTATCGAACTGCTTTAATTAACTTCATATTTCATCGTATTAATAATGTCATAACTGGGACAAGGTTGCAAACGGTTGCTGTAAACAAATCATGGAGTTCCTTAAATCTGACCAAAACTTCATATATTATTTCTTTAGATATATAAATCATTATAAAGGTACGTAGAGGCATTTACAATTTAATATTAACTCAAAATAACATCCAAATATAGACTACTAGGAGTTATGATAATGTTGGACCTTGATCCGTCTTCTTTTCTCCTGGCAAGTAATATGTGTGGGAAAGAATTTTCCAAAAAGGGATTAAATATAGTCTACATATTATTTGCACTCATGGTTCTTCCCAAGATGATATTTCAGTTCTGGGCACACCAGCTGACAAGAACGTCAATAGCACGAATGCACCGGTGTTGCATACATAAGAGTTCTTAAATGCCCCCATAAATAAAAATATACTGGATTCAGTCAGGGGAGTGTGTCAGCAGAGCTGTAGACAAAGGGCTCTAACAAGAAAATAAGGCATTTTCGGACCCATGTGCATATAACATAATTTCATCCTCTATTTCCAAGGAATGTTTCCTCAAGGTTTTGGCCAAAATTTTTGTTACACTCTGTAGTTTTCAGCAGACAAAATCTACACTTTTCTAACAGAAGTAATATCCGCAACTCAATGTATTTTAAACGAAATAGTAAAACAAAAATTTCAAACATTACTCCTGTATTTAAACAAAATTGTTCAACATGTCAGCATGGGCGTGTATATTTTCACGATCGACTTGTTTAGAATAGAGAAATATGTAAGGAGGAAGATATTGCGAACTTCACACACCATTACATGATTTATTTCACCGTAAACTGGAGCAGACGTAAGTACTGTGTAGAATGAAAAAGTAAAGCTCCTCTGCTAACAAAATATACTAAAGTCTTTTAATAAATTCAGTTATCTCTCACGTTGGTTCGAACGTTACTTGTGTACCTCAGCAGAATCAAAGATTCTAGAATAATGAAATGCAGTATTTATTATAGAGGCAGTCGAATTTAATGCATTATCAGAATGCCCTCTAAAAATTCAATTCCTGAACTAATTAAAAAAAGTTGATTGCATAATTTAAAACAATTTAAAATATTTTAAGTTGTAAGTCATTATTCTGAAGAATTTCATCTAATCTTAACAATAATATGTTTTTTTCGTTTGTTTTACATATCGAGATTTTATTATGCCTGATTTAAAATTATGATTTGATAAAATTTACTTCATAGGACTTCAGGGAGCAGCCGACCTGGAAATAGTACGAGGGTAAGATACAAGGGTAAGTTAATAAGTACCCGCATTTTTTGTTTAATCTTTTTTTAGGTTGGCTGTACCGCTTTGTGCTCGCGCACGTCGACATGATGTTCATTTATCCATGCTTGTGGAACGTTTGACCGTTACGACTCCACTGGGTGTTGCGATGTTGCACATTACACATCGCACCACCGCTCAGCGTTTGCACCAAAAAAGAACAGCGCGCAGTGATCCTTTTTTTGTCGTCTGAAGGTGTACCAGAAGCCGAAATCCATCGCAGACTTTCCACACAATATGGGGACAATGTTTTACCACGGCGAAACGGGTACGAATGGCTTGAAAAGTTCAAAAATGGTCGGACAAGTGTGAAGGACGAGGAAAGAACAGGACGCCCATCCATATCCACTAGTGACCCCGAACAAGTGTGCATCATGATTCAGACAAACGAAGAGTGACTGTCGATGAAGTGGCAAACGGTATGAAAATTAGCCATTGTTCTGACATTATTCATAACAGGCTTGGCTTTCATAAAGCCTGTGCAAGGTTGATCCCAAAACAGCTCACTGAACAATCGTGTGTCCATCTGCCAACGCTTTTTTGAAACGAATAGACACTGAAGACGAAACGTGGACCCATCACTTTGAGCCTGAAAGCAAACGCCAAATCATGGAATGGAATTCAAGGGTCAACCTTCAGCAGAAACAATGATGCTCGTACTTTTCTGTGAATCTCTAGGGTCAATATTGCAACATTACTTGGAGAAGGGCTCAACAATAAACAGTGCACGTTACAGTAAGATGTTGAGCAAAGAGCTGAAGCCTGAAATTCGAACCAAACGTCAAGGTCTAGTGTCGAAAGAAGTTATTTTGTTGCATTACAAAGCGTGGCCACATACTGCCGCCCACACTGCTCAAATTATTGCGAAACTGGGTTTTGAGGTGTTAGAGCATCCTGCTCACAGTCCCAATCCCGTCCCGTCAGATTTCCATCTTTACGGACCACTTAAAGATGCCTTAAAGGGGTCATCGATTCACCACAGACCAAGAACTGAAGGAAGCGGTGCATATGTGGCTTGCTACTCAGCCGATTTTTTTTCTGAGGGTATCAGGAAGCTTGTGCAACGATGGATCAAGTGCATTGAGAAGCAAGGGGACTATTGTTGAAAACTAAAATAAATTAAAGTTTTGTATTCTTGCAATAAATTGAAAAAAGAGTGCGGATACTTACTGATCTACCCTTGTAATTATTAAAGGATTCTGAACACGCATTTCTGGATCACTATAGGTACAGTTCTTTATTCGAGATTGCATGTTATTTTGAATCGTAAACATTGTTTAATAGAACTTTCTCCTTCTCTGTAAAGTTTCATTTTACGGGCTAACCCGTTAAGATAAAAAAAAGTGCAAGTACGTTATGGAGATTGTAGAGGATATCCCCAGATGTCATTGTCGTTACATAATTATTAAGTGCCAGAATGGTACCGATACTTTATGAGATTGTCTGGTAGGCAGTACTGTCTGTCTGTCTGTCTGTGTGTGTTTCTGTAAGCGCGATAACTCAAATACACTTTATCGGATTTTCATGAAACTTGGTATACCATTTATAACGTCCATGGGAAGAAGCCTACTGATTTTGGACCAAATCGCTTAACTGATGCCGGGCACGAAACAGAAAATACATTAAAATGTTCTAATTAGGAACAATCTTATCTGTATGAACCAGTTTAATCTTTTGAAAATTATGCTTTTAAATGACAAACGTTACTGTTGAGTCCAAAATGATTTCTGCTTCTACTTTAAAAAAAAAAAGCAATTTTTCTTAAAAAATAATTTGTTTCAGATTAGCTGATAATTGTCACCGTTATATGACAGGACAATGCAGATAAAATAAAAACATAAAACATAACTTAAGCTTTTTATTGACTTATAACCAATTTTATTATAGAGTAAATTTAGAAAGTAAAAAATAAAACCTGGTCGGCCGGGCGCCCTTTTGGTTCCGGGCCCCGGGGCTGCAGCCCCGGCTGCCCCTCCCTCTCGTCGGGCCTGTGAATGCTAATATTCCTACTAGGCCCTACTACTACTATTATAGTGTAGCCTACCTAGTATCACAATATTAAAAATAACGTAAATAACTGTTTCAGCTACAAAAATTTGGTCCAAAACGTAGATATTGGCCGTTATGTTCTGACAAAGCACAAGCGTAAAGCCCCCTGCACACAGGGACAGTACTGGCAGCCAGTAGCACTAGCCAGTACTGGCCGCCAGTAAATATCCCTCTACTGTCCCAGTGTGCAGGGGTACTTCCCTTCAACGTCCAGAAGCTACTGGCGGCCAGTAAACTTAAGGCAGGTTTAGCCCCCTGCACACAGGGACAGTACTGGCAGCCAGTAGAGCTAGCCAGTGCTGGCAGCCAGTAATTATCCCACAACGTGCATCAGACTACTGGCTGCCACTAAACTCAAACCTGCTTGAGTTTGAGTTTACTGGCCGCCAGTAGAGTCATTCCGTGTCAGATCAACACACCCTTTTAACCTCACCGTTCCAGATTTGGATGAAATAGAGAGGTAATTTTCATGTATATTAAGAGAACTGCAAACTTTTATTCAAATGTTTCAATCCGTTTTTTACAGCCAGCCATGTAAAGTACTAAAAAATAACAATAATCACATCAAAAACATATCTTTCAACTAATATAGCAACTCTTCTACTTAACCTATAAAGGTGGGGAAAGTGTTATTTTTTAGCATTTTACGAGCTTTCCAATTACATGTAACACATAATAGTTCTAATGAAATTTGTTTTTTTTTTCAGAATTCAAAGTGAAATTTTTTTATTTTGAATTTTTAAAAAGTACTATTTAAAAATTTTCAAAAAATCCTAGGAAATAGAATATACCAATGTTAAATGATGTACCAAGTTTGAAAATATGATGGGAATGGGTTCATGGTTAAAAAATTAAAAAAGTGTCACTTTACCAAAAAATCAGGTCAAAAATAAAAGCATGTGATGTGATGGAGAAAAATGAATGTGGTGAAATGAATTTAACACTCCTTTCAGCTGGACCATCACCATCATGAAAGCCTGATGTATTATTATTAACTCTCACAGATGTAAATCCTGTGATACCGACCAGAAGGAATTATGTTCTATCTGAACACTTTGCAAACCAATAAGGCATGAGACAAGAATTTCCATTGAACAACAAGATGTCAAGATTGTGTTATTTTCCTTATTTCAATTTATTTGTCGAAATTATTTTATTATGCTTTCCATTGGAGCATATAAGTTATTTTTGAGGTTATTTTTGAAAAGTTATGTTTTAATTTTTTAACCATGAACCCACTTCCATCAGATTTTCAAACTTGGTACATCATTTAACATTGGTATAACATGTTTCCTAGGATTTTTTGAAGATTTTTAAAAATGTACTTTTTAAAAAATTCAATATCAAAATTTTTACTTTGAATTTTGAAAAACAAATTTCATTAAAACTATTATGTGTTACATATCATTGAAAAGCTTGTAAAAATTCTAAAAAACGATACTTTCCCCATATTTGTAGGTTAATTAGAAGAGTTGCTACATTAGTTGAAAGAGATGTTTTTGATGTGACTTTTGTTATTTTTTTAGTACTTTACATGGCTGTATTTTCAAAACGGATGGAAAAATTTAAATAAAAGTTTGTATTTCTCTTAATATGCATGAAAATTACCTCTCTACAAAATTTCATCCAAATCTGGAATGGCGAGGTTAAATTTTAATTAAAAGTGTGTTGATTTGACACGGAATGACCCAGTAACGGGTCACGTGACCTAGTGGCAGCCATTATTGGAAGTGTCTTAAAGGGAACTGGCCGCCAGTAGAGCACTGGAATGAAGTATCTGTTGAGGAATTACTTTTGTGATTTTTTATTTGCGAAATATTTTAAAAACCTAAGGTCAGTAAACCATATAGATTGCGCATTCCGGGATAGACCAATCACAGCACTTGAGTGCGTGACGTTACGCGTTTCCAAGTATGGCTTTTCCCGTCTACAAATACACGGCATGATTAAACTAGAAACCTTTAATTAACCCTTGGTCGGATTCCAGTGAAGTGCAGAAATAATCTACACACAACAGCCCTACTGATGGTTAAAACAGAACCTTAGAAAAGCTGACACAAATGTTTTTATTTCATGTTATACTCATCACCAATTACATAAAACTCATGCAGGGAGAAGTGAATTTGACTATGCGACAATTCTTTTATTTTTGTATCCCGAAAAGTCTTTAAGCGAGAAAGTTTTAGGGAAATATTTGAATTATATTATAAATTAAGCATCGACTTTATATTTTGAATAGTTTACGAGTAATTGAGTGGTAATTATTCCGGGCGCTTGGGATGATCGTGGAATGTCGAGGGTGAAGCAAATTTGACTATGTGACATTTTTATTTTATTTTTGTGTCCAGAAAAGATTCAAGTGTGTTACTTTTAGTGAGATATTTGAATTTTATTATAAATCCTTTATAACTTGAATGGATTACGAGTGGTAATTATGCCAGACACTATCAGAACGTTACGGAGGTATTAGCAAGCCTCTTTTCCATTATATGCCAGCAATAACGTAACAAACTTTAAATATTTTATTCGTGGAGTCAGTAATAAAACTTTATTAACTTACTACATGTACACATAGTGAAAGATTGACCGCTGGGGAAAATGTAAGAATCAAACTTTTCCCTGACTTCGTAAATGTGCACTATTTTTATTTAGATGTTTGTTGGAATATTTATTTTATGTTTTGTTTATTTGTGTAAAAACCTTCCCCATATAACAGGAAAAAAATTAATATTAATATAAGTATATTACTTTTAATACAATATTAATACAAATTATTAGCCTACAATATTCTACACAATGTAATATTAATATTAGTACCACATTAATATTTAAGTATAAAATATCCCTTAGCTATTTTCTACCCTTATTATATGGCGTAATTGCTATAAAAGTATACATTCTTTAACAAATTTTCCTCAAAGTATATTAACGTACACTCTAGAATGAGGAATATTTTCTAGGTAACAAAATATTAGATCAAATCACCCCTAGCTGTTTTTACCTGTTTTAATCTCTACTGAAAACTACATTTTTTGACAAATTTTACGCGATTTTACAGAAAAATCCTCTAAAAGTCAAAATAACTTTTAAGGCAGCTTGAATAACAGAAGAAAATACACATCTTAGCTGTTTTCTACCCATGTGTTATGATTTCTGCAATATTATTCGAAAGATTGTACAACCGATTCTGTTTTCTACCCCTATTACACAATCTATTTACAAGTCTACAATTTTTATAAAAGTTTGCCTACTTTGACAATATTAATAAAGTTCTATAATATTCTATATTCTATAATACAATATAAAGACTGTTTATATTAATCATAATCATACATAATTAAATAATTGATCCTTGTACTGCCTACTGGCTGCCACTAGAACATCCACTGGCTGCCATTAACTGGCGGCCAGTACTGGCTGCCTCTACTGTCCCTGTGTGCAGGGGGCTTAAGCCAACGCAATATTTAGTCTCTCTCAGAACAATGCATAAGAATTTCATTTCTCTTCATTCATTCATTCAAAGTCTGCAACTACTTACCATTGCGAAGGATTTTTAAATGTTAATTTATTTTTTGCCTTTCGTATAACTTCAAGAGAGATATAAATTTCTTTACAAATAAATCATAATTAAATATACGCAGATTTTTCTTGTATGCTCAACCGTTGATCAACAAGACAGCCTGAATTCCGCTACAATACTAAATTACCAAAAGGTTTTTCAATTGCTACTCTAAGCACAAGCGAACTGAAATTATTTTCGTTTTAAAATAATTTACGATTCGAAATAACATAAAAGTCGTACGATATTCGGCCGTTATAGGAACTTTACAGGTTCACATGAATAACAAAACTCACTAGCGCTCGTTTTGTTATTTTCGTCCCTGCCTGTTAAGTTTTATATAACGGTCTTACATCATAAATAACTGTAACGAAATTCACACCAATTCACTTTTATCAATCATTCAACCTTATTATTCAAGAATTTTGTGTATAAAGTGTAAAAAAAGGAGATAAAATGAATGATATTTGTTAATGATTGCTTTAATGAAAAAATGAATTAAAGGAATCAACGAAACAAATGAAACAGAAAGGGGAGAAAATGTGCTTATTGAGAAACCATTATTTACAGATCATCGGTATCCATTGCTGGCATATCGCCAAACAACTTTTCTTTGTATGTCGAATGCTTACTATCGATCCTTACTGGACTATTCTACGAAAATATAGTTTGATTTCCAGGTGCAGGATCTAATTCGTTTTTCCCACAACACCTACATTACTAGATATATTGCAAACCTAGCAGCGCCCACCAGCAAATGCGGCAGTGAACTATAAAAGAGAGAAAGAAAAAGATCTGCTTTAGTCGGGAAAGCATTGCTTCTAGCTAAACGGAATGTAATATATGAGCTAAGCTCAACATTCTTGGAAGTTCAGTCAAATCTAGAGTTAGTTTGAACTCTCTTAGAAGAAGAAGAATAATAATAAATATAATCGGAATAAATCTAATTTTGCCAGCCACTTAGTAAATAATAACCATGGTTTATACCTAGGTATGACATCAATAACACTTTAGAAATCTTGCATTTACACAACAAAAGTCTTAAACTTAATACACTAGAAAATTTATAAATCTATTTAAATAAAGACAACATAATTAACGAAAACACAATAGACACCAACGCCCTCTTTGAAACTTACAAAAGCTATAAAACCCGCAAGAAACATAATAAACAACTAGTGCACAACCAGACCTCACAGGCACCACATCAAATAGCAGGACAACAGCTAGTAAGTACAACCGCATTTCAGAAAACTTAGTTTTCCTTTTGTATTTTCAATGAACGAATTACTAATAGATATTATTAATTTTAGGGACTGAAGATGACATGATTATGTCGAAATGCATATCCGAAATATTAACCACCATTAACGACAAGGGCCGAATATGATAAGAAATTGTGGACACTACAACAAGTAAACGCCATAAAAGTAAACTGCTTATTAATCAAGAGAGAAAAAGTGTAAAATTACAAAAAGACTTTGTGCAAGAAACCCACATTTATAATATTTAGACTGGGTGTTAATAGATTTTAAAATTGGAATGTATACAAATTCTTAAAGACAAGAGCTATAAATGGGCTTAATATATTTATATCAACACATATAGACACGATTATACAGGAGTTGATTGAAACTTGTAACATATCTTAACTTCTTTTATAATTTTAAACTTGTGTGTAAATCATAATTAATTTTATTACAATTGTACTGCAGCTGCTCAGTAAACAAGTGAGAGGACGGTATAAATAGACTTTGTACGAAAAACCACGTTTATTTTATAATTTTAGACTTGGTGTAAATAGATTTTAAAGTGTAATGTGTAACAAAACATTTTTATATGACAAGAGCTATTAGACTGGCTTAATATATTTGTACCAATGCATATAGGCACGAATATACTGGAGAGAATTGTAATTGTACATAATACAGTATATACATTTTAAAAAGTGTTTTAAAATTAAATTAATCTAAATTTAATATTTAACGAGTCTTTGTAAGACAAGAATTTTAGAGTACATAATATACTTTTATCAATATATACAAGCAATTTTATACTAAAGATATTTGTAACTTTGAATCTAACTTAATAAGTGTAAGTGTATATAACAATGTACAAAAAGGTATAATAAAAATTGATAATATATACATCACAAATCTTGCAAATTCGGACTTAAGTTCGTTAATGTGGTAATGATAATACTAGTATATAGGCGGAAAACCTTCTAAGGAATTGAATTTATACTACCTATACTAGTTGAAATTTAGCTAAGCTTCATAATGAAGTTTATTAATAAATAGGCTATCCTTTATTTGGTTTCGGAAAGGTATCTAAGTGGTCTACTGTAATTCACAGTTCTGTAGCGATGATGAGATTCTACTTTACAATGCTACTGGGATGAGTGATTGCTCACAGAGAAAGCAATAAAGACCCACACAGGCATTACTTTAGCATCATTGAGTTTCCCCACTAATCACGGCCATCAGAGTTTCCATGAAATCACAGACCTCGTTATCTATCTATCTCCCGTTGATAGTTAACAGGAAATCAATCTCTTCCACGTAATAGTCTTTTGTCATGGATAGCTGGCAATCAATTGTTTAAATCCACAAACAGCACAGTAAAATAAAATGCTGCATATAAAAAATTGCACAAAACAAAGTTTAAATGTCCAGAATGATGGTCTCTGGGAATTTGCAGTAATAATCTTATTTTTTCACAGTTGTTTCGCCATATTGCTTTGCAATCCTATGTGGTAATGCTGTATCAGTGTGACGTAGCACATTCGCTAAAGGTAAAGTTTGTTAATACGTAGCTTCATGTGGGAAATTTCTTTTACTATCTCACTCCAAGATTCATTAAAATCTGATTCCATTCAGAAACACAAATATACTGAGTCTAGAGATTAATCGACCCGCCGGGCAGGCGGCCTTGGACTGGGCGAGGGTTGACGCGTCTACCGCCGGATTTACATGTAAACAGCCAGCAAGCGGAAGTGAATTCGCGTACTATATAACATACTTTGCTTATCTTCATCACAATAATGTTGAAAATGGTGCACTCGAGTGCGAACACATTCATTATATCTCCGGAAAAGATTTCAGGTCACTCGCGAAGGTTAATGTCGACTGATTGCCTGTATTTCTGTCATGATATTGTTCTTCAATTCTTCTAATGTATGAGTTGATGAACTCATCTTTTTTGTTCAAAAAAGATTATGCACGCCTGACTTTATTCACAAGGTTATGAACAGTTGACCTGCTAGGAATTGTATGAGTTGATGAACATTTGGAAACTTACGATGGAGTTTGGTCAGAAACTTTCTTGCAGAAGAGTACTTCACATACTTATCTTACAGAAACAAAATATGATGTTCTATGGTATACTCAACCATAATAATGAATAACTCATCGTGATCTTAAAGTAAAAATGTTGTATTAGCACCCGACTAAATTTTACAGGTGAGCAGTTCGAAGTTTTGACCCCTCTCCAGCGAAATCTAATCGTCAACCTTGTTTCAACTTGGACAGGTTTCTTGTTACCTATGCACATAACAATAGCTAAGAAGTGGTAGTTAAATTATTGTAAGGTGTTTTTTTTCAGGTAGAACCTTTTACTCTCAAATTCATCTCTCAAGTTACAGTGAAAAGGTTAAAGCGTTTAGAACTGTGAAATCAGGACTATTACTTTATAATAATGATTGGCCAGTCAATTTTTAAATTTTTAAAACGGATTATGTAGTAAGAAGTTATATGATGAATATTTTGCACTTTTTACAGAAATTAAATTCTAATTTTCACTAATGCTCATATTCTTCCTGCCTATAGATACTTCAAAACGATATCAGTAATTGAAGTGTCTTCTAAGAAAATCTTTCAATCTGAGGAACATTGACTTTTGTACCGAGATATGGATTATTTCACATTATAACGAGCTTTATAAATGCCTTACTTTTCATGACTTCTATAATTTTGTAAATAGCTCTAGCTATGTCATTTCTAGAGCAGCCTCTGTTTACTTGTGTCAAAATTGTACAGTGAATACAGATACTGTCTCGTCAGAAATGCCAGTTTTTACGATAAGCTTTATTTTAAATATGTTCTGTAATGAAATTAAACTAATCTTCAAAGAAAAGGACATGGATTTGATAACTTGAGCCACTTACACTGGTCAACATGATTTTTGTCTCATGAGTATCAATAGTTGTACTTAATGCAGTTTTTTTATCATGTTTTCAAATATGTATTCGGAATTTCTCCATCACCCACAGTTTTCTTTTTATTTCAATTTCAATTAATGGATTTAAATATATTTTTTTAATAAACGGCCATTTGTCAATTGTAAACTAAAAACTCCTAGAGCATTGTAAATGTGATGGAACCAAATGAGCTAACTCAAATGATACCGTTGCTACTGTTGTGCAAGTTCAGACTGTACAGACAGGCACAAACATGATCATGCATGCATTCATTACAACGATGTCAGTTGTGAGAGAGCAGTGAACCAGTAAACACGTAATTGTGAGTGCATTGTGTCTGGATTATTGTACGGTATATTGTATATTGTAGGCCTATATTACATATTTACAAATTTATTTCTTTTAATTTGTTATTAGTTACAAAATGCCTAGAGCTTGTTTAAATCATCCTAACAACTTTTGTTATATATGTGGTGAAGTGACGCTCAAGTCCCAAAGGCGAAACCTTACTCCATTTATAAAAAAGTGTTATGAACTTTATTTTGGGTGTAAAGTGGGGGACCAAACAAGGACCTGGGCCCCACATATCTGTTGTTTATCGTGTAGTAGGCTTCTCACTGCATGGAAGAATGGCACACGCCACATGCCATTTGCTATCCCTATGATTTGGAGGGAACTTAAAGATCACTCCTCTGACTGTTATTTCTGCTTAACAAACATTAAAGGGATTATGTCAAAATCAAAACATACAGTGGTGTACCCTGACTTGCAATCTGCAATGAGACCAGTTCCACACAGCGAAGAATTGCCCATACCAAAGCCTCCAGAACATGTGGCATTAGATGAAGAGAGCTCAGATTCCGATGGAAGTAAGGAAGAAGAAGAAACAGATTTTGGTGATACAACTTTTGAACAAAGCTGTTCATCTGAGCCTCATTTATGAAGATCATAACGATCTCATACGAGATTTAAAATTATCCAAAAACCAGTCTGAAATGCTTGGTTTCCAGCTAAAAGGATGGAATCTTCTTGAAAAGAATACAAAGATATGTACTTATCGTAGTCGTCATTCTCAATTTAAAGGCTATTTTTCTGAAGAAAATGGCTTAGTGTTTTGTAATGACATTTCTTCTCTTATGGAGACATTTGGTATTGAACATAACCCAACAGAATGGCGCTTGTTCATTGATTCCTCCAAAGCAAGTTTAAAAGCAATGCTTCTGCATAATGGAATTAAATTCCCATCAATACTTGTGGCTCACTCTGCTAGTATGAAAGAAACATATGAAAACGTTCAATTTATATTGGCAAAGCTTCAATATGCAGTGTATGAATGGAATATTTGTGGTGATTTGAAGGTAATTGCACTTATTCTTGGTCTGCAGCTTGGTTACACAAAGTACTGTTGCTTTTTGTGTCTTTGGGATAGTAGGGACAGAAAAAACCATTACATCAGAAAAGAATGGCCTAAACACGAATCATTCATTCCTGGACAGAAAAATGTGAAACATGACGCATTGTGTAATCCTAAAAATGTGTATCTACCTCCCTTACATATCAAACTAGGATTGATGAAGAATTTCGTGAAAGCCATGGGCAATACTCCTGGTTTCATGTACTTAAAACAGAAGTTTCCTAAAATTAGTGAAGCAAAAATTAAAGAAGGGATATTTGCGGGTCCACAAATACGATCACCAATGCATGATGAGAAGTTTGAGGAACTATTGAATCCACTGGAGAAAGCAGCTTGGCAAGCATTCAAAAAAGTAACTCACCGTTTTTTGGGAAATCGAAAGGTGGAAAATTACTGTGATATTGCCAATGATCTTATAACATCTTATAAAAAATTGGGCTGTAATATGTCCTTAAAAATTAACTTCCTGCACTCGCACCTAGATTTCTTCCTGGAAAATCTTGGCGCAGTGAGCGATGAGCACGGGGAACGCTTTCATCAGGAGATTTCAGCTATAGAAAAGAGATATCAAGGCAAATGGATCCTAATATGCTGGCCGATTACTGTTGGACTATCAAGAGGGATGCTCCACAGGCGAAATATAGCAGAAAATCGTAATTTCTTACTTTCTAGGTGAGTCCGAATGTTCGGATATTGTGTATTTAAGAATGTAGAAAATATTAAAGTGTTTGAAATTATAAATGCCTGTCTCTCGGAAACCTTGCGTGATGGAGAAAAACCGATATCATATTTGAATTCAGGAGAAGAAATGCTATCAGAATCACATATTTTTCTTTCTGAGACAAAAAAAAGTTTCTTTTTTGTTGCCCAGTGTTATCAGCAGCAATGTAAATACCATTGCCCAACAAAATAAAACAAATCTTACGGAACCCAGAACTACTTTATTTGAGACAACCTAATACCTTTAGCTAAAGATACAATATGAGCTCTCACGTTATAAAAATTTTCTTTTCTTTTGTAAAAAAATATTACTGACGTTGACTGTTAGAACAGTAAATACATTTTTATCTCAAAGGACATCACAGTCGTATTATTTCTTCTGCTTAATATTATTCTCTTTTTCCTTTCATCTCCTCAGTGTGTTTAATATATTTTAATTCTAAGTCACCATATGCTCTTATCTATTTATGAATCTTGTATTCATCTCGGATATCACATTGGCCCTATTTTGTTTGTAAAAAACTAAATTGAATTCCTCATTGAATATCTTCCACTACATCGATAATTGTGTCGATAAAGGCGATATCACTTGGCGATGTTTAAATTAGAATCAAGAATCTTTTTATGCAAAGCAATAATAAAATTCAGTTCTAGAGAATCTTTTTGTAAGTACCCTCATTCTATCCTTGATAATGAGGTATTTTATACTGCGTTTTTCTGCCCTGGCAATATAATTTTGGTATTCCAGCCAAATAATATTTATTTTTGTCGGTCTTTTACATCATTTTCTGACTGCTAGTAATTGTAATAATATAGAATATTATACATCTTTAATTTTTTGCTATAAAGAATCTGTATTCAAAAGTTTTTGTTCTTCATGGTTGAATTGGTTTATCTATTGTATTCGTTTCTGTTTAAAATCAATATAATAATTTACTTTTATATTCTACAGATTAAAAATTGGCCTGGGCGGAAATCGAATCTGGGATTTTCAGCTAAGTACGGTGAACCACTCGGCTCCTCGAGGACGTGTCCAGTCGAATTCCAAATATTCCTCTAGACCTCTACTGACCATGGATTCATAATGACCCCTAGGTCTTACATCTCCACTATTGATTTCTGAACTTGAATTCATAGGTTACCCAAATAGTCAGAACCAGAATCCTTCAAAATAGCCTCTTTATCAACACAATCTATGAGATGACTTTAATTCTGAATGATAGTATGCGATAACAGTAATAATCGCAGCTTAGTTATCAGAATGACAACGCTGACTAACAAGCAGGATAGCTAATTCAATGCGAGAATGACAATATGGTAGCAATTCAGATAACTTAACTATACCTACTTAAATATTTCAGCAGGAATTTTTGTCATGCAACACAACATTTTTTTGAGAATTTTTCGATGAGAGCTGGCAATCTTTAATCAAACGAAAAAGAAGTCTAATAACGGCATAACTTTAAGTTGTTGTGTAATTCGCAATCCGTATAAAGCATTAATAAAGTCAGTTTGTTTGTAAAGCATCCGAAAATGACCAAATATTACGTAAGTAAGCAGATAGATCCTTTTTACCCTGACTTAGACAAGTGTTTTGCAGATGGAACCTTTTAAACCTGCATGTACCTTAGAAACTAATCGCCGCTGACTCATAAAACTTAGATAAGAATAAAGACCTCAATTCACTTACTACACAGCATTCAAAAACTCATTTTTGCAAACAAAAAAGTCAAATAGAACCTTTTTGTTTTAAGGTCGCGTTATCTAAAAGATAACAATTTTACTACTAACGCGCCCAACTGCCCTTCACATGCAGCATATGAAACTAAAATGCCGTGAACAGCTGTAAGCGGCAGGCGGAAGACACCGGAATTGTTGCACAGTCCAAGAACGCCTGCCCGGCGGACCGATTGATTTCTAGACACACTGTAATATTAATATTTATATTAAAACTTATATGAATAATTTTTAACGATGCACTGAGGTAAGTAAATTCCTCCTACTAGCTGTAGCTGACACAGGTGAAAGTTAAACATTTCTTCACCTCAATGTTCAATTAACCGAATAACTTTAGTAGTCCAGTCAATAAACGTCGAAAAACACCGAATAGAAGAAAAAATCGTGTAGTTTTGAAATTTGCAGAGATGTCGGAGGAAGTCCCCTGAATAACATACTAAAAGTCCCCAAAGGTGTGGTGTGAGCGGGGGGCAGGGGGGGCCCGCAGATGGTCCCATTTTTAAGTTTTTCGCTTATATCTAAACAATGGTGCATCGTAGAGGAAAAATTGCTATATACAAAGTTAAAGCTGATAATATTTTCTACAAGTTTGATCCAACACATTTCTTCCTATTTCCAATAGTTTTCGAGATATCCGCCAACGAAAATAACAAATTTTCGAAAAAAGCTCTTTCGCCACGCGCTTTTCGACACACTTTGTCTTCTAGCGCTTCATCCCTTAGGTATACAGCAATGTTCTCATGAAAGAAGTTGTAGGAAAATAAATTCACTTTAAAGTGAGTACTCATTTGTTATTTTCTCTTCAAATGTTCAAAAGTTATAACAATTAAATTTCGGTCAAATTTCGAAAGAAAACCGCACATCGCACTTTCTCTATATTTAGGGGTTATATCTTTGTATATAAACTGTATATTGTGTATTTACATCATGAAACAGAGAGGAGAAATATCACACAACCATTAAAGTTGAATTTATTAAAAATCGATCACGGTACAAGCACAGGGCATGTAATGGAAAATACATTATATTCCAAGCAAGAAAGGAAAAATAAGGACAAAAAATCATGTAGTTTTGAAATTTGGCAGATATGGGGGGGAAAGTGTCCTAAACAACATAGTAAAAGTCCCCATTGATAGGGGATGAGCGGGGGGTGGGGGGCACTTTTGAATGTCATTTCTCGCAGTTTTCCCTAAACACACAAAAGCTAAACAGTTTATGCACAAAATTAAACTACATCAGTTAGAAGTTCTTATAAAATTGATCTGAATGATATTTTTGTGGATTAAATAGTTCAGTAAATAGAAGGATATGAAGTATGACATAGTTCTGGAAATTCTGTTTTACATACACCTATATATTATTTTTTTAACGAAAATGAAATCAGATGATAATTAAATTATTATGCTGCCAAGCAAGCAAACTAGTTCTTAGAAAAATATACTTACTAATGGTTAACGTTACACATAAAACTCATTATCGTTATTATTATTATTATTATTATTATTATCATTATTATAATTCTTGTTGTAAATCTTAGCCGTTTTATGTTTTATTGAAAAAATTACCAGTATTTTGAAAGATGGCAAGGAATTAGATATATTTATTAGATATTGTAAGAATAGTAGGCCTACCTATTACTTTAAATAAATGTTTACTTGTCTATGTGGCTTCTGAGAATATTTGCACATTATATTTTGTCACTGTGCAACTCGGTGTGGTGGAAGATATGGAAGCAGAAAAGCTGGTATTAAATCAAATGCTCATCCGTTTGTGGAACCTGTCATGGTACGTGCACGAACAAGTATACCATTCGAAGAAGAAGAAGAAAAGTTTAAAATTGATGACGTCCAAGCAAAATAAGTTGTTCAGTCATTCTTTAATTAATGTTGTATATGTGTATATATACTGAATGTTAGGCAGATAGAACAATATAACCCTAACTTATCATACGATGTACTAGGATTCCAGTATTGGCGAATGAAAAAAAATAGACAACTAAACATTTATTTAAAGTACTATGTAGGCCTACTAGGTCTTATAATTATTAAATATATCTAACTCTTTACAATTTTTCCAAATGATATTTTATAAGAAATATATAACGGATAATAGGTCTGGTTTATATTTCTTATAACACACACCCATACCATGGGATTTTTGTAAGCTTTATAATAATAATTATAATAATAATAATAATAATAATAATAATAATAATAATAATAATAATAATAATAATAATAATGAGTTTTATTTTTGGTGTTTACCTTTAGTACGAATATTATTCTAAGAACTACTTCACTTGCTTGGCATCATGCTAATTTAATTATCATCTGCTTTCATTTTCGTTAAAAATATAATATATAGGTGTATGTAAAACAGAATTTCCAGAACAATGTCATACTTCATATCCTTCTATTTCCTGAACTATTAAATCCGCAAAAATATCATTCAGATCAGTTTTATAAGAACTTTTATGTAGTTTAATTTTGTGCATAAACTGTTTTTGCTAGAACCCATTTTTAGCTTTTGTGAGTTTAGGGAAAACTGCGAGAAATGACATTCAAAAGTGTCCCCCACCCCCCGCTCACCCCCTATCAATGGGTACTTTTACTATGTTGTTTAGGTCACTTTCCCCCACATCTCTGCCATATTTCAAAACTACATGATTTTTTTTGTCCTTATTTTTCCTTTCTTGCCTGGAATATAATGTATTTTCCATTACATGTCCTGTGCTTGTACCGTGATCGATTTTTAATAAATTCAACTTTAATGGTTATGTGATATTTCTCCACTTGTTTCATGACGTAAATACACAATATACAGCTTATATACAAAGATATAACCCCTAAAATAGAGAAAGTGCGATGTACGGTTTTCTTTCGAAATCTCGAAATTTGACCGAAACTTAAATTGTTATAACTTTTGAACATTTGAAGACAAAATAACAAATGACTACTCACTTTAAAGTGAATTTATGAATTTATTTCCCTACAACTTCTTTCATGAGAACATTGCTGTATACCTAAGGGATAAAGCGCTAGAAGACAAAGTGTGTCGAAAAGTGCGAGGCGAAAGAGCTTTTTTCGAAAATTTGTTATTTTCGTTGGCGGATATATCGAAAACTATTGGAAACAGGAAGAAATGTGTTGAATCAAACTTGTAGGAAATTTTATCAGCTTTAATTTTGTATATAGCAATTTTTCCTCTCCGATGCACCATGTTCAGATATAAGCGAAAAACCTAAAAATGGGACCTTCTGCGGGCCACCCTGCCCCCCGCTCACCCCCACCTTCGGGGACTTTTAGTATGTTGTTCAGGACACTCCTTCCGACAACTCTGCAAAATTTCAAAACTACACGATTTTTTCTTCTTCTAATTTTCATTCGTTGCCTGGACTATAGTATAAGAAGGATAAACTAAGGTATAAAGTGTATATTCTCCGAAAGTTTTTGCTGCAGTTCTATGAAATTAAGCTGGGTGGAGGTCGTTTGTCAGTTGATGCTTTCTTTAGTGTGAAGACAAATAACAGAAGCGTTTACTAGGCCTCGGATGTGTAATTTGTGGTAGTGTTCTAGTTTGTTGTCTGCCAGCAGTCATAACTTTAGCAAAAGCACCTGCTCCACAGAAACGGCACTAAACCGGATGTGGTTCGCGACCGTAATGTTTACACAGACTCCAAGTTGCAGTAATTCCAGGGAAAGTGGTTTACTCTGCAGTGTTCAGGAAACATCATTTATATAGTTGTAATATCAACAGTAAATTAGAAGTGGAGGCAACCTAGCACTATAAATTCTGTCACAATGCTCTTGTAACTGTGAACTGGTGACGGTTTCAGCCTTGGGAATATGTCTTTATTGAGGTTAAGCGTAAAACGTAAAATACGGATTGGTTTACGGGTTACAATCCTTCATGGGATATAAAACTGAACACACTTAAGAAGATTGTGAGTCAGCAACCTATCTCGTTCAATGCTACTTTTAGTAAGAAAGAAACATGGCATAAATCAAAGGCAAGTGTTATCAGGGAAAGGAGCTGGTTGTGATAAAACTTTCTAGTCTTAGAATAGGAAGTCAAGAAATTGATGGAGATTGTTGGTACAACGGAGTTCTACATTTAGGAGAAAAGCAAGAACATATTACATATTTCTAGCCAGAAAAAGGACACTATGAAGCTAAGAACGAAGTTGAAGTATTTATTAACGCTGTACTTTATTAGAAAATTCGGAATTAAACAGTAGTAGAATGCCGGTAGAACGGTAATAGTATTCATGTATACAATAAAATATAATAACTATGTTCCCATATAATATAAAGAACTGCACAAAGTGTTCCTTTTGTGTCCTGTGATCTCGTGTGTGAAGGGATTTCAACGAAAATAAAATGTAATTTTCTTCCACCCCCATCCCGATCTATTAACAAATTTCATTTGCATGCTACATGAGCGATAAACAGAGAACGTTTTGGAATATGTAAGACACGGTTGATAAATGTGAAGATAAAAATAAGTTGTGTTGTCGAACATTAATTCGGAGAAGTGAAGGGACTAAATCTTTTTGTATATAATAAATACAGTAATACAAACAGAATAGTCAGACACAGGGTTCTCATGTATATTAGATGAAAATATGTTCTTAATTTCGCATTAAATTGCAGTTAAATGATTTTAGATTATTAAAGCCTATACGGTATACGTACACACACAGCAGGACTGCTGTACGATTATACTGTTTATTCTAGGGACTCCAATACTATCTGTAGTAATACCACGCTTCCTGATAGTTTTACCGGTAATTTCTAGACTACTAAGGCAAAAGAGTATAAGTCAAAACATGTTATTTTTTAGTAGAGACTTTTATTTACACATTATCTCATTAAATTTTGTTTTTACTTATACTCTTTTGCCTTGACAGTCTTCTTCTGAGCTGTTAAGGGAAAAGAGTATAAGTCAAAAATATTTTTTTCAAAAAGAGACTTTTTTTTTGCACAGTGTAATTTACTTATCTCATTTTCACAATTTTTTACTTAAGTTTATACTCTTTTGACTTAACAGTCCAGATTTATTTGAGCTTAGCAAATGTTTCATGTAAAGCAAAATTCAATATAGGTGGCATCCAGCTAGATAACCCACCCGAGAGAAAGAAGTATATTTTGAAGTTATTTCAAAGCAAATAAAATAACACAGTAAAGGTAAGCTGTGAAGTCTACAATATGAAGCAAAATACATTATATCATATTTGGCTCAGAGGTTAATATGACGCAGGCTATTATTAGGACTCAATATAATTATCATGACAAGAAACATCGTTAAGCTCAATTAACGTACCCAAGTAAGTTAAATGGTGGTACTTGGCTAGATAATTCTACGCGAAGAAAAGGATTGCCATTTAAGATTTTCTTTTAAAGGAAAGATACAATACAATACAGAGGATTAGCGAAAACTACTCTTGAACCAATTTGCCTTTTACAAAAAAGAATAATAAAGATCTGTCTAAGAAAACACATTGATTACCCAACTAGTCGAATATTTTCGGAATTTAATGTTTTTAAGTTTGACCACCTCTACAAATTTTCTTTATTAAAATATTTTCACAAACATCGTGCAAAATACACATCCGGTGATCATGCATACAGCACTAGAAGAAATAATAATCTACTTCTATCAGAACCCAAATGTCTCACATCAGCAGGATTAAACCATAGCATTAATTTTGGTCCCCGCTTCTATAACTCTATGATCAGTAGATACCCCGATCTCGCAGTTTACCCCAATTTTAAATTTAATAAGTATGTAAAATATTTTTTGTAATTTTATTAGATTTAAGTCATTTATTTTTATTATTATTTATTGTATGTATTTGTGTTTAATATTTTTTGTCTCCTTTCTATAAATTTGTCTTTTCTTTTTCTAGCTCTGTTTAACATTTTTCACCTTTTTTATAAGTGTGTCATTCTTTCTCACTTTGTTTATTGTTTCTCCTCTTTCTCCACTCTGATGTTCTGAATCTACACCCGAGCACGAGCAGTCTGCTCATTCGAGTGTATTTCTAAATAAATATTTGGTTCTTTTCTTTCTTCAAAAGTATTGTACTTTAATTTTGAAATTTGTAAATGTTTTTTTGTTTATTTGTGTATTTTTGTATTTGTATTTGTACATAAGTTTGTAAATGTAATTTAAATGAATAAAATAAATAAAATAAAGTAAAGGTATAACATACCGGTAAGAAGTCTGGTCTTCAATATGAAGTATTTTGCATTCTCGAAAGCAACGACAAGTTAATATCCGTTTTAAATTATTATTAATTTGTTTCTTTTTAATCGATTGCTACATTTCTTAAAACTAATTATTGTAGGAAGGATTTGCAATTACTGTTCCTTGATCCACATATCGATCGTAATTAATTATTTGAAAGCTTGGCTAATATATTGTAATATACTAGTGCAACTAAAAATGTCGGGGCGTAGAAACAAGAGAAGTACACAGGAACCAATGACTACACTAAACTGAAAAAGATCATAGGTTCATTCACGTAAAGTGTTCGGACGAATTCACCCTAATTTAATCTACTGACATCTTTGGATCTGATGGAAAAGCTCTACCACTGGCATCGTAGAGGTTAAAATATATATTTTTTTAAATAGCCGCGGGAAGCAATAAGATGCGGCGTTATCCCCGTTTATGAACAAAAGAGGGTGATGGCGTGGTGACACGAACTTCGCAGATGAGAAACTCGCATGAGTTTGAGTCTGTTTGATGCAAGACAAACGCCTGAAGGTAATAGAGATGAGGAAAAGACGAGTCTTCATTTACAACCGCAATTGCTTCTACGTGAATTAAGTTTCGTCTGACTATTACTTCTAAGCTACGCAATTCAGGGTTCCTTATGCATGTTCCTGTAATCCATTTTATTCATCTTCTAACATCTCCGCATCAGTAATTTCTTGTAATATTCTTCGCAATTAGATTTATGGTGATAATTGTACCTGGAACAATTCACGCTTCTGTGTGCTTTCGAACTAATCCGAGTAAACCTGTATTTTGAAGTGAAACTTCTTTAGCCGCGGTAGGGGTAAACCGAGAGTTTGTGTATCGCTCAAAATCGTCACGAAATTAGTCAGGTGTGACGGAACGGACTGCACAGAAAACAATCAACTCAATAATTAGGCTTATCCAAAATTTAAAAAAAAAAATTAAAATTAAAAAAATCCAAAAATTTAAAATTTAAAAAATAAAAAAAAATTTAAAGATCCAAAATTTAAAAAAACAAAATTAAAAAAACAAATTTCCAAAATTTAAAAATTCAGAGATCCGAAATTAAAAAGTCCAAAATTTCGAAATCTAAAAAATAAAAAATCCAAATTTAATATAAGTTATTCTTGTATCCAAAATTTAAAAAATTTAAAAATAAAAATTTAAGAAATAAAAATAAAAAATTTTAAAAATCCAAAATCCAAAATTAAAAAATAAAAAATCCAAAATATAAAAAATTCAAAGATCTAAAATTTAAAAAATCCAAAATTAAAAAAATTAAAAGATAAAAATCTAAAATCTAAGAAGTCCAAAAACCCAATATAAAAAAGTCCAACAATCCAAAATTGAAAAAATCCAATAATCCAAAATTGGAAAAATCAAGTTTCACTTCTGTCGCGTGGCGTTCCACGTGCATTTTTATATATATATATATATATATATATATATATATATATATAAATGTCTGTAGGCAGTCTCGATTCACCACAGCACGTGGGGGTTTCAAATTCCCAGATATGGATATTGCGACTGCTGAACACGCCTTCTGTAGTAAACATTGCCTCGTATGTGTACGATATCGTAGCGGGAGAGAATGTTGGTTGCAACTGTCAGGAGGTAATGAGTAGTTTCATTGGTGGCGGACCGTAATGTTAACACGTTCTACTACAGCAGTGAAAGATTGTGGTCTGTGTGGAAATAATCATATTCCGAGTAAACAGATCCTAAGGTAGTTAACTTAAAAACGAAAGCAATTTAATTACTCGGTAGTGAGTCACAGGAGATCATGGGTTCCTTATAATCAAAACACTCAGAAAAGCGTCCTTGAACAACATGTGAAAGTTTGTCGGTGGAGTTCTGATTCACCCTGTCTTGAAGCTATGAGAATTCTAATAAAAGTTTAGAAATCAATTTATTATCATTAACCCATTTATATCAAACAGAAATAATAGTTTCACAACTAAAGCATCCCTAAAATATTTTCTTATCCAAACCTTGCTATTTTTCTCCATTTCATTTCACAGTGGGATATCCCACTCTCTCAGGGTACCACTCTTTTCATTTACTGTAAAATTCGTTATCTTCCCTGCCAGCAATAAACTACAGTATTATTATTGTTGTTGTTATTATTATTATTATTATTATTATTATTATTATTATTATTATTATTATTTATCATTGTCATCATCGTCATCCACACAATTCCGCAACATCTGTTGTTATTGATGTTACTGAAATCTTTTTTGTTCTTGGTTCCCACGTATTTCAGTCGATGGCTGAACTTTGTGTCTGCCTTGTCGATTGAACGCCGGGGGTGTGGTTTCATTATTACGTTTATTCTTGAGTGTTGCTGTCTTGTTTATTTTCCTTTTTGTGAAGCTCCCCTACTGGGAAACTTTCCGCCCTGTTATTCTATATCCGTGACTAGATTTTCCCTCTTTTTCTAACTTTTGTTCCCTTTGTTCTTCTATGACCTGCAAATTCTATGTCGTGTTTAGTGCAACCCATTTCGTATTCTGGACCTGTCTTTCAGTATTATTATATCCCCTTCGAAAGGCCACCCATGACCTTAGGCCGTGACGGCCTCTAACTGTCTTTCTCTCCACCCTCACTCTCTCGCTCTCTCTCTAATATTGATTTTCCATGCACATTAATCTGAATTAAGTCATTGCGGAATGGAAAATAAAACTAATGTTCACTCTCATTCTTATTCAGTTATCTTTTTAATAAGACATTCCTTTCCCTGTATTCCACTTTCTCGCAAATATTGTTAAGGAAGTGCTTCTCTGAAGAACAATGTAGACACCTTTCAATATAGGCTACCGTAAGACTTCTCTTCTCTAGAAATTTGTAGAAGTTTACGATAAAAGACGTTGAATGAAGTCTTAGCAGAGTGAAAATGATACTTACACCCACGTGTTCTGCGAGGGGATATAATTAACTGAAGTGGTAGCATTAGAAACAATACGCCCACCGGTTGAGGAATGAACTCTGATTCAACAATACATCTTCATAAAGACTCGTAAATGTAGAGATTTTTGTCGAAAAAGCTGAAGTTGCTCATTCGGTCCCCAGCAAAAATTCATCTTCAAAATCTGGTTGTATATGCAGTGGGAATGACTTCTGTGATTAGATGTACGAACGCAGTTTAAAAATAAATGAGAAATATTCAAGCTAATAATACATAATGAACTTTTTACGAATCTGTTCTAAGTATAATAATTTTTGTCGCGTGGGGCTAAGCTATTTATGATAAAAATACTAGGTTACAAGGGCTTGGAAAATAATAATATCACCATTAAGTGAATTTTACCCATACAACACTGAGGTTCCGAAACAGAAATGATCGATGCGCCTACATTGCTACAATTTAGCAACACCGCCGCTAGGGTATCTTGTATGCAACCTATACCATGACTGTACAACACTGCATAAAGCATAACAAATAACCTTAACCAAAATTTAAATGATGACCGAACCGTCTGTAACACGTAGATAGCATTTTGAATAGCACAAGACCCGTACAAGACGAATGCTTGGCTGTCTCCATAAGAAGGGTTCTGATTGGCTGTTTGCTTCGACCATCCGACCTAACTTTGTAACGGTGCCTTCTGAATGGTTGAATCAAGGGTGAGCTCTGTCAAACATGGTCCGGATGCCTTTGCAGCTGACAAGAGGCTGTGTACAGACTTAAAAAGAAATTGTAAAAATAATGACAAAACACTAGCAATTCCATTAGTGATGAGCAAATGCAAGACCAAGACCAAGACCAAGGCGGTCTTGGTCTTGGTCTTGGTATTGCACTCTCAGTCTTGGTCTTGGTCTTGCATAGGTAACCCTGGTCTTGGTCTCGGTCTTGCATCAGTGGTATTGGTCTTGGTCTCGGTCTTTGCATACTCGGTATTGGTCTTGTTGCAAGAGTCTTGCAGTTTTCTTTTATGCATCTTACTGTGATCGATGGCTTTTACATGATTTAAAGTTACACCGTTTACATGAGTGTTATTGCTTGCGAAAGTAACGAAACTTATTGCTTTTTTGTTGCTTTGTATATTGCGATACAAGTGCCGTAAGCAGTGCCTACGGATCGAGGAAAGAGTTTTTTCAATATCCGAGATCCGTTATGCGCTTACGGCACGAGTATTGCATGCTACTTTTTGCACGATGCTTATTTATATCAATTTAATTATATTAATTGAGATATTACCTGAAAATATTATATATATACATTATTGAAGATAGATGTTTATTTCAGAAAGTGATTCGCAAGTGTTTGTTGTTATGGGAACCGAAATGTGTCCTGTTAAAGTCGCCTCAAACTGGGGGGCCTTGGTCCATAAAGGCTTGTATTATGATTTTACTTACGGCACAGTGTGCTTTTTGTAATTTTTACCGCACGGAAATTTGTTTTGTTTCCATAGCAACAAGATTGCGTGCGGGAATGTCAAGTTACGATCCACAGCAACAATATTCGTAAGTACCACTAATTAGTTACGTCGTGCAAAAAAGTATATTGCGATACAAGTGCCGTAAGCGGTGCCTACGGATCGAGGAAAGAGTTTTTTCAATTTCCGAGATCCGTTATGCGCTTACGGCACGAGTATTGCATGCTATTTTTTGCCCGATGATTATTTAGATCAATTTAATTATATTAATTAAGATATTAGCTGAAAATATTATGTACTAGCAGGTGCCCGCGGCTTCAACTGCTAGATATTGTGCTTAAATCATTTATTTAACAGAAAAATAAATAAAACATATTTATTAACACTGACATCGTTTTTACATAAATTGGAGGAATTACGTAATTTTACTCTCAATTTTCATTTTTCATATCAGCAATCTTATTTATTTGTATTCTTATTTTTTGTCTAAAACTAAATATGTATGTTTATTATATAATCTCCAAAATATAATTTTAGTATGACTGAACTGACCCCGAATACGAGGTATGCTCTTGCGGGGCAAATAATACTCTTTTGAAATTGTGCTAATTGTGTTTATATAATTTATATTTGTATTTGTAATAATGTTGTATTAATTTGTATTTTCTAATTTGTAATAATAAAAAAAATTATATTGTTTAACGTTAAAAATATAAATAAAAGAACAAAACTAATCTTATGCTACCATATTATACAACAATATAATGTGGAATCATACAAAAATTACTTCTGCCTCAGTCAGCTTCCACTGCAAGTCCAGGAACAGAAGACATATTGTCTGTGTCGCTACACTGCATTTGACGTACACTCTATAACTGTCTTAAACTGGATCTCTGCATGTGTGAATGCATTCTAGGTCTATCATTATTTTTAAAAATCCCATGTATATGCCACCAAAACGAAGTAAAGAATAATTAGAATTTAGAACAGAATGACAGGATAGTGTTTAATCGTGATTATCATGGTCACTTTACAAGGAAACACAAATACACAGACAGAAAAATGTGTTACTAATTAGGGAATGCAAGGTGTTAAATATATTTCATTCAATAGTTGTAATTAATTGCCTCTGGAAACTCAATGGTTAACCATTTTTAAATTACATAAAGACAATATTTATCGCTTGCTCTGGAACAAATATAAGTAGGTCTATATATATATATATATATATATATATATATATATATATATATATATATATATTAATGGTCTCTTTTTTAAGATTTAGAAGTTTATTTTTTTTTTTTTGTATAACGTTAACTAATTAGATCAAATTACTTTGTTAGCAACTTGTATTTCTCAGGCCAAATTGTATTTATATGGACTTTATTAATGAGAATTGGCTCTTTAAATCCTTAATAAATAATACAAAATAAATAAATAGTAACCTAAGTAGGTAAAATATAACACTTGTGCATTGAGAAAGTATTTGATTATTCAATCTACCTTTAATGTGAAGAAAATTATTCACTTAGTTTCGAACTTATGTTTTGTTTGCGTTTTCTCCTGTTGGGCAGCATTTAGATTTCTTTCAACTGATAAACAGGGTTTAGAGACTTCCGAGATTTTCGAGAAACTGGTTTTATAATGCGTGCGAATTTCGTTAGCACTGACAGTAGTGGAGGGATAACATGGAATGGAAAGGAGGTTCAATTGGATTTTGCTTCCTGGACTTTATACATAATTAGTAGGCAACATTTAATATCTTAAAACAAACTGAAAATATTGACTTAATACATTTTTAGCAAAATAATGTATGGTACAGTAATTTATGCATGAAAACAAAGCTTGTTTAGCTTCCTAGGAAAAAGATTCTCTTACATGACATGAACTTAATTTTGCTTCTAGATAATAATTAAGGTAATTAAACAATATTTCTCTTTTAAAATACGAAAAGAGTTAGAAAATAAAATAAAGGCATAACATGCTCTTATTTAAATTAAAATTGCTTATGTTTTCTTAAATATTTTAACACTTTCGAACTTCAAAGAACATTCTCCTTAGGGGGGAAAATCAATGTTCCCCTTTCAGGCGACGATTTGAAGCTTTCTTAACACTGGTTTGTTAATATAATGTTCATGAGGTTTGATTGGATATGTCAGTGCATGTATTAATCCGTATTGCACCAAATTTAAGTCGCACTTATTTACAAAAGTGATGATTTTAATGTTTTAAATTTGGTGTATAGAATTCCATTGATATATTTAAAGATATCTCCGGAGTGGAGGGAGTCGCAGACCGGTCACTTTTTGAAACGACGTCCTCTATAAACATGCTGAATTTCGTCAAACTCCAAAACGAGGAAGTAAGTGAATGACACGTGCATAAGAATCGCTAGACAGAGACATAGTACAATCTATATCAAAATAAGCAAACAAAAATAATTATAATTACTTTCGTAAACGATTATATTGCAGGATGATTTCTGCACTTTCAGAGTGTCCACATTCTGGAAAGTCAGGGAATGTCTGTGAAAGTCAAGGAAATTGAAATCGACCAGAGAAAGTCCGGGAATTTTGTACAGTAAAGGAAAAAGTCAGGGAAATTAATAAAATATATGGAATGGTCAAGGAGTCTAGTGAGCGAAATGTGAGGGGCATGTGTTTTGCTCCAGTCTGCTGTAACCCAGACTGTGTAAGCAATTCTTTATCAGTACTTAAGCTGATCAATTCTTATTTTTGTTATGGGGATGGAGGAGGCTGGATTTAATGTTCATTTTGCTTACAAAGAACAATGGAAATGTGCGAATAATTACAACAATATAATTATATTATATTATATTATATTAGCAATTATGTTTAAATTTTAAATTTTGGAAGTGTTCTACTAATGACAGAAAAGAGTAAATAAAAGTAATCATATAAAATTTCTAATTTAGGCTGAAATTGTTTGTTGTTTAAGCCAGTTAATTCGGGATGAATTGAATAATCTTGGGCCGAAACTTGAACAGTGCTTAACTCCAGCAGTTTTAATTTTTGTTTTGTTCAGTTAATAAATTTTATTGATTCATTCGCGTGTTATATTCATGATCTACTGACATACAATTGCCACGACATTTATGAAAATAACCTAATAGGGCGTACTTGTAAAATTGGTCTATGCTGAATACTTATAATATAATACATTACATAACTTTGTTGATTTAGTCTACGTAAAAGTAAATCAATGAAATCTACAAATGAGGGAAGTAGGCCTACTTATGTACTGCGGGATATAATCTCTTAATCTAGGATATTCATATTCAGAGTTACATGGTGGAGTTTATTACGACTTCACTTTCCTGGCTATATGCATGATACAGCCGAAGTTAGTTATACCCAGCATGGTAGATCTTATTAGTAGAGTTCAGAAGGTTGTTGTTAGGAAAACACACTGAAGCGGCCAATCTAATTAATGTCCCAGAGCATCAAATTGCGTGGAGCCTGTGTGTGCGATGTACATCGCCGCTTAAAGGGAAGCGTATAGGCCTTCATCTGTTATGGGGAAGTCCTATTGCGGGTAAAGTTTACATTTCTTCCTCCCACGGCTCGCTTCACACAAACCGTCCATACAGTGGGTACCCTACTATTTAACTTACATTGCACTGTTTTCACACACGTATGGAACCGGCAAGCTTGGTGTTGTGTTGGATCGTAGACGCTTTATAGCGACGATAATTGATGATACTGTAAGGACCATAAAGGAAATTTAGAAATAGTATTGTATAGATCCACCTTAAAACATTTATTAATATAATATTAATTAAAGTTATTAATATTGTCACAAAGCCCAGGATTCGCCCAGAAAGCGCCAGAATGACAGACTTCTAGAAAGATCGCGCTCTCCTATTGGACGGGCGGGAGGCGAGGTGCTAGTGGGCGTGACAACGGCGCAGCGATTGGGCCACGCTCCGTGGGGGAAGGCCTGTAGGGAGGAGCTGCGTGCTAAGGGGTGGACGCAACACGCATTCTAGACCATGCGCAGAGACTTCCAGACCTCGACTCTAGAACATTCGTCAAGACTATATAAGCTCGTCAGCGGACTGCGAGAGTCAGTCAATGAATGAGAGTAACAGCGACAGTCAGTCAATGAATGAGAGTAACAGCGACAGTCAGTCAAGGAGAGACAGTCAGTCAGTGAGAGGCAGTCCGTGAGTAGCAACGGTCAGTCAGAGGGCGTCAGCCCGCGAAGAGTGATGAGCCAGCCAATGTAGACAGAGAGCCAGTCAATGAGAGAACAGTCAGTCAGTAACAGTCAGTAACGGCGAGAGAGAGTCAGCGTCGGAGTGTGAACTGGACGGAGAGGACTGATCAGCGCGACCTCAAGTAAGTGTGACTTGAGGAGCTGAGGAGCTGGACGGAGTGAACCGATCAGCGCGGCCTCAAGTAACTGTGACTTGGGAAGCTGAGGAGCCAGTGACCGGAGGGACTAGTGACCGGAGGGACCAGCGAACGGAAGACCTAGTCAACGGGAAACTAGTGACCGTAGGGACTGGTGAAGGGAAGAGCTGGCGAGCTGATCTGGACTGGACTGGGACACTGCTGTGACGTGGAAGTGAGCACTGGACAGAAGGGTGAACTGGAGAACCTTCGGTAAATTCTGGCTGTATTGACAACTGTTATAGAAAATAAAGAATCCTCCATCCTTCAATTATTAGAAACTCGGTGTTCTGATTTTGAACCCCTACGAGCCCTTGTTACAATATTTATTTAACATTAACTGGAAAGAGTTTGAGGTATTTTACATACTATTAGCGAATTATGTGAAATGGTGCTCAAAATATTACCATTTTTCGTGGGAAATGTAGTAAATTAGTAAAAATGTCCATATATTATCGCCGCACTCAATTCGTTGACAGTTAACATCAAAGAAGTCGCCGCCGCTTGGAGTAGTTGCCATACTGCACAGTGTTAGTAAACAGAGCGGGAAGATGTAGATGCAGCAAAACACTTACGTGGCAATGACATTGAGCAATGAGAGAATTGGCAATACGGATTGAGTCAGCGGTTTCTTTTGAGAAAACCTTTTACAGTAACAACAAGCATTGTAATATGAGAACAAAGCGAGCCGCCCGTCAACGTTATGAGTGAGGCGATAATACTAGATCTAATTGGCATTTAGGTTTCCTGAAGATAGGTTCCTCAGGCTGCTAGAGATTTAAGCATTCAGTACATAATAAAGTTGTTAGTCTTCGCATCAGCTGCCTTTGCCTCCAGGACTTTTCCTGGTGCTAATTTCTGTTGGGGGGCTTATACCCGAGACTCTTATGTCATACGAGTAATGTGCTAGAGTGAGACAGATGCACTGATTTTTGTTTACTTTAGGTTTCCTTCTTAAAACGGCCAGACTTTAGTGGAGGCATTATGGCCTCCAAAAGGATTTGACGTTTTCTAAACGCCACCTCACTCTTCGGGGATAGAACCTGCAACCGTTCACTTTGTAGAGCACTGTATCACATAACTGGCACATGACCTAGGCTACCAAAAGCAAAATATTGCAAGACAAAATATTATACATTTTTATGTTAATAACTTAAAGCAGGCCTTAACAACTGGCAGCCCGCTTGCTGCATGCGGCTCTTGGAAGTTGTTTATTTTGGTTCGCGGAATAAGAATGAATAAAATTATACAAATATTACAGAATCAAGCTGAAACAAATCAAATTTAGAAACAAATGTTTTTTCACGCTTTCCATCGTGTTGGCAGTTGTCAAATGAAATAAAGATGTATTTTCTTCTTTTCGTGAGGATAATGAAATTATTATTAAATAATTTTCTTCAAGGTTTCCTGATATTTTAAGACATAAAGGAAAAACTGCCTGTTCTTAACGAGCCCTTGAAAGTGATCATCAGGGCAAGGATTCTGATGACCTAAAATTGTTTGAAAAATGACTTATAAAATTACCCTAAATTTTAAAGTAAATAACTTAATAATAATAAAAAATGACGTAAAACTGATATTTTATTTATAAAAAATTACTATTGTACACACAAAGTTATAGACTAATTTGTACATAATGGTAAAATCTGTAAATAACTGTAATGTTGTGAATGTTCTTTTCTCACGGAAATTTATACTGGCACTGAGGCACGTGGAGAGTCAAACTTCGGCATTTCCTTTTGCGGTCTGCCGGATTATATTATTGTTTATTGAGGTACACAGTAGATTGTACTCTCACATCCAAGCAGGTGCCAAGTCATTCTAATAACAATAGTAATATAATACAAAATTTTGGCGTTTCTTTGATTTTCATTTCCGACTGAGACATGACAACACTTCAACACCGAGTGTGTCCTTCTTGCATTAAACAAACAACACTTGCATTAAACAAACAACACTTTCATTAAACAAACAACACTTTCATTAAACAAACAACACTTCAAAGACAGCACCGCTAGTGGCGAAAAAAGTCAATACACTCAATGTAAATGCATGAAAATGATTAAATAAGGAAGCAAATGTCAAGAAAATGACAAAATAATGACGTAAAATTGAAATAAATGCCCTAAAAATATAAAATTGCATAAAATGGCAAAAAATGACCTAGTAAAAATGTATTTCTATAATCTAGAGGTCATGATTAGGATTTATCTACAAATTGGCAATGTCTATGCAGCATCAATAAAAAGATGACATGTCATCAGAATCGGGGCCCTGGTGATAATCGAGCATCAACTATCAAAGTTTAAACTTGAACTATGAGGTTTTCGAGCTGTTTAATTTCTTCAAAACCAGAACAGATAATGAAATAACTTTTCCAGACTTTTAAAATAAACTCCGTGCCGCTACATCCCTGAAGGGAATAGGCCTACCATCCGACCGTTGCGTCATCTACAATAGGCAGATGGCAATAGGCAGGATTGGGGGCCTGTGGTCAGCATGCCGACACTCACGGCCGTAAATGGTGGTTTCCGCTTCTTCTCTATCAAGTAGATCCTAAGTTGGTATCACGTGTACCCTGTACCATACTTCCTTACTTTAAAAAATCTGGGGGGGGGGGTACCTGGGATCGAACCCGGACCTACGGATCCGTAGCCAGCAATGCCACGAGATCACGCAGGCGGTCTTTCCAGACTGCTATGAGATGAAAAGTTCCCAGCTGAGAGATTCTGTTCTTCAAAGTATGACTACTATGTTTTGAAGCACACCTTTGTGAATGTGCATTTTCGAATGAGAAATTTATATATTTAAATATAAAAAAAGTGGACTTTCCTAAGTTACTATTTTCTGTTATACTTATTCAGATAAGGAACTACTAATCTCGCAGATCACCTGACTTTCCTCTCAATAAATTGTTTTATTAGATTCATCGTAAACTAGTGTGACAAAAGCTATATTTTATCAAAACAAAATGTTATCTCTAATTGTCATACTATTATAATTTTTTTAAACATTTACCAATGAAACAGTGATAACTGTAAAAATCTAAATGGGTGTTCTTTCTAAGGGATAAGCCAATTGTTTACTTTAAAATCTAAATAAAATAATTAAAGAAATGAAATAATTGTGTGATGCTGTGGATAAATTTGGCCCTCAGTTCTCCTAAAGTTGGACAGGCCAGACTAAGCTTAGAGACAAGTCTCACTTTTCTCCTAAGCAAGTAAATGAAATATAACGTTTCGCAATCGCTTTATTTCAGCTCTATACACTCATTAACAAGCTAGTTTGGTTACGTTTACATTTCCGTTTGAAATGAAAATTAATTTGCTGCAGGAAATATAGGAATGTCGATAAAGATACCGCAAAATTTCCATATACAATGGTTTCTGCTATATGTCGACACATTTACCAATACCTTGCTCTGTACTGCTCTAAAACCTTAATTAACTGACACTAACTAACGCTTCCTTCGGAAACCAAGCGAGAATGCCACAATAAATGTTTGAGTGCAAATCGGGAGTAAGATGATTATCTTATTTTCATATGCGCTAATAACGAATATTGGTGCTGACATAAAATAAGATTTATCAGGATACTCAGCAAGCTTAATTCTAGGGTGTTCTACGTAGCAAGAAATGCATTTCTCTATTATTCGCACAGTTCACTAATACGTTTTTTTTTTCTTGAGAAGAAACGTGTTAGAATAGCCTACACCGCTGAATGAATAGGCCTATGTATGTTTCTTTTTAAAGTTTAATAATTGTGATGTTATGAATGTGCGACTAGGATTGTTATAAGACCTGTATTGGTTTCTTAGTCGATACTAATGTGAACAATTTTATTTCTAGAACACTTGCAGAGGTTGGCGGGGAAGGGTTCCCCGAGAATTAAGATAATTGTTATTTATTAACAAAGGCCTACCTTAAATTCGTGTAGGCCTTCTTTCTATAATTTCATTGTAGTAACATATTTAACATGCATCAAATAATAAATTTGTTCCTATGATCAATTTAGATTTCTCACAACAATTCTGCAAACTCAAAATAGCATATGGTAGGTTACAGAGACTGGCATTTCCCGCAAGAATCACGCTCGAACCCGGGTCCAACTACAGTTCGAGTAACTGCTTTGGAAGCGAAGGTAGTGGGGATGGAATCTTCAGTACACTGTGCTGATTGTATGCAGCTCATGCACTAAAAAAGCAGAAAAATATATGCACATATGCTCTTAAAAACCTGAAAATAATCTAATACATATGCATAATTAAGTTGGAAGAATTAATGTCACTTAGCAATAGATAAGACGAGTTAGTATTAAATTTACATCTTAAATTATGGTATTCCTTAGAGATTGAAGCAAAAGAGTCCCGTTGCAAATGTTGACCGGCCATAGAGGCATTAAAATATTAAAATATGATGCATTCATCAATGTCACGAAAATTACCAATATGCAGTTTTATGCACCACAAAATCATGTTAAAATCACTGAATATTTCATAATTCGTACATATAATAATTATATAAGCATACAATTTTAACTCCTAAGAAGAAATATAAAAAAATGCATGAATCTACGGGCACTAATCAACTACATGTTTTAACGTATATTTATCAGCATAAACATAGGAAGCTCTTGGGAGATGGCTGCATCACAACTGATATTTTAAAGTTATGTTAACACATATTTTGACGAATTTGTATTTAAGTCGTAGCTACATTTCCATTAAGATGGCGTTATACAGTAGTTGAGCTGCAAGCTCACAAAGAGCTCTTTGCCGCTCAAATGAAAGAGTCGTTAAGAGTCAGTTCTTTTGCGAATGATCGTATTTGATTAGAAATTAAAAAAAAAAAAAAAAAACTTTTGTTGACCACTGCATTAAAGCTTGTGTAGAATCTTTGTGTTTTATTGCAAGCGTTTCGCAAACTTTGTTTGCCTCCACGAGAGATGAACGGTTAAAACAAACAAACTCCCATCACATACTGCGTTTTGTAATTGAACGAAAACAATTAGATTGCCATTGAATGCAAAACATTATTTATATTAAACTAGAATAAATCAAAGTATGAACTTTAAATCTGAAATCGTTAGCACTTTAGTGCTCTTTCAGCAATCATTGTCACTATCAACATCAACGATTTATAAATAATTATTTACATTAATGGCGAGTTCCACCGACCTTCGTTACGGCTAAAACGCGTCGTTTTCTCCTGCTTGTGTCATGTTTACGTTCCACCGATCCTGGTTACTCCCTCACGCACGTTAATACTCGCGTTAACTTAAAGACAGAAATTCCTTGCGTTAAATCTCGCGTTTGTTGAAAACAAGATGGCCGAAGCTGCTTGCATGCTAGAATACACAGTATTATCCACATTAAACAGTAAATCCAGTATATTAATGCATTAATAACGGTTTCTGAAGAATAATATGAATACAAGGGAGTGATTCATTTACTTCCTTTGATACTTAGAGCAGTCAGGTAACAGAATGGGACCCTCCTGCTGTCACTAGCATGAACACAAAAGTAGGACCTGGGTTTTTCTAAAATTCCACAAATCAAACTAGTCCCTCAGAGGAGAGGATCAGTTGACACTGTAACGTTGAAACAGACGAATGATTACAAAATAAAATGTTTTTCGCAGTTGCTCAACATACAACAGTATCCTGAAGTATTTCGCTGATAGGTACGCCTACATGCCATTGAAAGTGCCGCTGTGTATTTGTCAGTTTATGGCTTGTATTATTACTAGTAGGTTGAAGATAGGTGAAATTGACTATAATATCTCTACTGGATTACTTCTCAATAAAATAACTGTGCACAATGTCCCTTGATATTAAAGAAAAATTAGGCCTAAGTCAAATCGTTTCTGAGTGTGTTGTGTGTGTATTATTCCCGTGTTTTTCCAGGAAAAGGTCATTTTGTATCTCCTATGACTATAAAATTAAGGAAGAGCTACGCTGTACATTTATCACATTGTAATAGTTTTCAATAATTTTTTGATATGGTATAATATATTGTAATAATATTACACCAGCAATAGGCTTATAGCCTAGGCCCAATTCACATTTTAGGTTTGATACATTTTTGATACCGATAGCAGTCGAAAAGATTGCAGGTTAGCATATAATAAATTATGATAAAGTTATGAGAGGTTAATAGTGCCAGTGCAACATCATAAATTGTATAATATACTGCATCAATAGCATATATTAGTAATAATTGGGTTCTACTCCTGTTTATTTTCTGCTAGCTGTGAAACATAGCAGCCAACGTTGCCAATGGAAAAATGACTTTGAACGGCGAAGGAATCGGGCATGAAAACAATATAACATAAGATTTTTGCATCTCAGAAAATAAAAAGAAACAATACTCACTTAATTTGTTTATAATTTTGAATTATATAGTATGGAAATTACTAGTCGTGTGCACTGTGTGCTCTCAGGTTTAACGTTGTATGTTGGCAGTAGCGACGGTGAATGTATGAAAAGCTTGTGTGCCAAGATTGCCTGCCTTCTAACGCTCGTTTGAAAACGGGTGTTTATTTCGACTAGAGTGTTGGTGGAACAGTGTCCACTTAACGCAGACGTTATACAGCAATGGCGCATTACTAAAGTCTTCGTTTGGGTATATTTAAAGAATGTCAGTGGAACCGGCCATAAGGCATAGTCACCACATAGCCTTGAGCTATACGAATCGTTCGTAGAGGCGGCAACTAGCCGATACCCTAATAGGATAGGGGAAAACTGTTTCTGCCTTGCTTGTGCGTATTGTCAAGAGATTAACCTATGGTTTGATGTAAATTCTGGTTTTATTAAATATATATTTACGTTGTGAATTATTACAGGCTATCAATCAAGGCTTTTTATACCATAAGCAATGTTGACTCAAGATAACATAAAACTTCGTCCTTTCGGTTCCAATAATGTACGAGTCCAGCATAAACGTGATAGGCCTATAAAAACGAATTTTAAATTGTTTGATATATTTGGTTAATGTAGTTTTCTCCAATAAAATGTGTATACTTTGAACGGACAATGACGATCGTTCAAAACATTTAAATGAAGACCAATGGGCGAGTGCACCATTCTCCTGTTTTCTCAGCCGTTTCGTTACCGCGGTAAACGTAATACTGGGGTATTCTCAAAATTTCTGTGCACTATTGCTAAAATACCGCGGTTTGCTAATGCTTGGAAATATTGCGGTTGCTCTGCTACGAAGCCATTCCCATGGAGAAATTTTGTGTTGGTTTGTCTGGGTTTGTCTTGGTTTCTTCCATGGCCACTAGTTTCTCTCTCTCTCTCTCTCTCTCTCTCTCTCTCTCTCTCTCTCTCTGCACGTCTGCCAGTCACGGTGGCTCACGTAGGCTATTGGTTTTCCAAATTCAATTTATTTGTTGCCTTATTATTCAATAAAAATATGTTCATAAGGATAAAAGGGAATATTATTTTGCGTATATGTGTCGTCTGAATTCAAACTTTGAATTCAAGCACCATAGATACTGTACCAATCGTGAAATGACCTGGTTAAGCCTACTACTAGTTTGGTTGAGGTGAGAAAGGAAGGTCATTTCAATCGATGTTACAGCACAGTATTTGCAAAGATATGTACCATCGTTCATTCTTCAAATAGATCCCAACTGTCTGTACATTTCAATAAAATAACATTGATGTTTTAAAGAATAATTCTCACACGTGTGCAATAAAAGGCAAATCAACACCACGAAATCTCTGCTCCCTTTTTGTATTCCCATATAACTAACTTAGTAGAAATTTTAGGTGCAAAGTCATGTGCATAGCCATGAAAGGGCTGTTATAATTATGTTCGTGTACGTGCTGGTATGATAAATTGATTACATACCCTATATACCGATACACAGGCTATATCGTGATGCATGCAGCCATTCACTTAAATTTGGCATAGGACCACTGATTTCCATATTTCATTTATTTGTTGCCTTATTGTTCAGTAATAAATGTTCATAAGTATAAAATGTAATATTATATTGCATATATATGTCGTCTGAATTCAAACTTTGAATTCAAACACCATAAATACTGTACTAATCGTGGTTGCGCCTAGCCTACTCGATGGACCTGGTTTGGTTGAGGTAAGAAAGGAAGGTAATTTCAATCGATGTCACAGCACAGTATTTGCAAAGGTATGCACCATCGTTCATTCTTCAAATAGATCCCACCTGTCTCTCGTTATTTATTATGTTCAATTAGCTTTTGGCCTAGATATCGTAAATATGATGCATTACGCTGATCTCCATCTTGGAAAGACAACCGCGGTTTTCTCACTTTACAGCTCCTTCACGGCCGGCTTGCATCTTACCGCTGTAAAAGTCGAAACCGAGCACGGTGCAACGAAAGTATGACTTTACCGGGGTAAACTAAGCAACTTTACCGCGGTATTCTGAATACCGAGGTTGGTGCACTCGGCCACAAGAGTCGCTAGAATTTCGAACTTGTAAAATGTGCAAACATGTATTTTTGAGGTGAAATAATTATATAAAAATAGAATTCAACCACGAAATAAGAATTCTGACATTATTAAATAATTAATAAGTTTTTATTTGTATCGACCTTTAATAATAATCGGAGACAATAGCATTTATAAGTATAATTATGTACCGTACATATTAAATATAGTTTCCATAGAACAATTCCAACGCAAGGGCCTATACGTCAGTTCGTGCTTTTACTATGCACAAAACAAAGAAAGAGAAATGTAACACTAATAATACAAGACAGTATAATACGATAACTTATAATATAATAATGCTATACAAAGATGAAGAAAGATAACAATAGTACTAATAATAGAAGAGATATGACAATAATAATACAATATAATACAAACAATACATAGACAAAAATTACTCCCCTAGCCCCTCCCTCCCATCTTTTTCTACCCTGAGCTGTCTGACTTTAGACATGAATTTCCCCATCCCCTCGGAGAATGCATTTGTAAGTAACTTAACTTTTCACACACAATGCCAATATCCCATTCTGTCGTAAAATACAACTCACTTGTTCCTCTTTAAAGAATATGTGTATCTCAATATTCTTAATTTATTCCGTTTGCTGTTTGCTGTTCTCACTGTGGCTCACGTAGAGGCGTGCAGCGAAAGATATTACCCGAGCGAGCTAGCAACAGAAATATCACTGTTTGTATTTCAGCAAAAAGACGGGATTTGAACAGTTGTGCTCACCGGGGAATAGTTTATGTAAGTAGGCGGTTACGTAACACCCTCCCTTTCCCACATAATGACGGCAGAACCATTCCTCTATTCAGTAATTCCCAGCCCATGAATAAAATCATCCTTTTTCATGCTTCGTTCTTTCTCAATAATAACTTTCTTTTATATAGAATATGGGATGGAACGCGATCAGAGTTGTGTTACCTGTGAGTGGATTAACAAAACTCTTACTCCAAGATGAGATAAAATTAAGTATAATTTAATTTACAAAATAGTCGCGTCATTTCAGAGACAAAACATCCAATTTATATCGAGATTTGAAACACATACTTACATTTACAAATCCAGGTGAACAAATTTCTAGCTATAAATTCATGTATCAGGCCTAGGTAAGCAATCATAAGCAAATTAAATTCCTTTACCTTTACGTCCAAATTTAATTTTTTAGGTGAAACGAGATCCAATCATATTGCCAACAGAACCATATAATTATGTACACTTTTGTAGAGAATTTGAAGTAAAGGATTAACGTCCTCGATAAAAATTATTTAAAAATAATTGGCGTCATTTTTATGCGTTTTCTTAGTGCGTTTCAATTATTAATGCTGTTGTACCCCGGATTATCGAATTTCTTAAGCAAATTCGTTAAGGTGTTAAGGTGTTTTTAAAAGTGTGAGGTATCTATCCAGCTCTCTGTGAAAGTGAAATTTGTGCACAGTTATCTGACTTTTTACGGATGTCTAGTCATTCTTCCTTAACAAACCAATCCCATGCATCTAAATATTACATACCAAAACTATACCTAAGCGTACTTTTCATTTTATACCTTCTGGCACCGAGTTATTAAACACTAGACCTACAATCATATTGGTTTTCCACCATGTTCCATTTAAATACCAGGTAATTTACGAAAAAATGAGGTTCACAGATAACACAAATGTATTATAATTCAATAAAATTACTTGCTCATTTAAACAGTCTGTCGTCCTAGACTGTTAAAGGCCTCTGAACTAAATAGGCAACTCGTTGAATTACACACATATATTTTCAGAAAAAGTTAGTAGAATAAAGAAAGTACTCACTCCCAGGTCCAGATACGTGATGTATATGGGATAGGGCAGCACGATGCAAACAGCCAGCAGCCACGTACCCAAAGCGCATACAAACGACGGCATTCTCGGCTTCGTGGGGTCCAGCATTAGACGATACCGATCCACAGCGATGAGCAAGAAGCTCAACATCGACACATGAAGTGGGATATCCTGAAACATTGGAAGAGTAACTCAGTAAATACATTGAAATAAAATAAAGCACTGAGGGCATGGTAATGTACACAGAATACAGCGAGGAAGCCTCAAATAATCCTTATAAAGTGAAAGGTAATATTTACTCAAACTTAGCATTTACGGTAAATAGGTCTCCATAACAGACATCCACATAAGTTACAAGAAATTAGTTGCTCAAATAAAACTAACCGAATTTTTACCTTTTCATTGTTACTGCATAAATTCGTCACAAAATAAAATAAAATAAATAAGATAAATAGAGTAGGGATTTATACAAAATTTGGTGATCTTTATTCACAAGTTAGAATTGTCTTCTACGGAAACCAGTTATTCTACTAAACTTTTCCTCATTGTTTTTAAACTTATAGCCCACTGATAATATTACTTGATGATTGCCTATTGGTACACAAATAGTAGTATTAAATAAACCTTAAAACGAGCACTTAAAAGATGATGCTTAAATATACACTGAACAAATCTGAATTCCAAAAATGAAAAGTATTCAGTTACTGTACTACGTAGGTCCATAAAAAATATCTTTATATAAATCGCAACATTTAAAGTGGGCTTTAGTCACATATTATATTGACTTTCTTTAATTAGCACTCTCTTTGATGATTTAATTTCTTCACTTAGGAAATCTATATCTACTGAATAGTTGGAACAATTATTATTTATTCATTAATATGACAAGCTATAAGGAGAAATCTATTAGGCCTATATGAAAAATTTGGTACGTTATTTAACCTAGAGATTGTACACTAACTTTTTAATTGTCCATGCCGGTGTCTTTCGCTAACCTAAAAACCTCAATAGCCCTAACACAAATCGCGTTGAGATGAGATATGATTGAATGAATAGGCTATAGACGTAAAATGAAGTTGTGTGTTTTAAAATTGACTCATCTGATTTCCTGTGTACTACTTTACGAGCTTTACGTTATTTCTCATGATCTTTACATCAGTAAGTTGAGATTTGCACTTTTCTTTTTTTACATAAATTAAAAACAACCACGGTACATTTTTATGTAAAATGATATTGTTTCATAATTTAATTTTTATATGACATACATCTGTTAAAATATTTCTATTGCTACATGAATATTATAAATTTTAAATCTCCTCTGGAGATGTACTCGTATCGTGGTACAAGCGCACGCGGGAGTAACGCATAGCCCGATTTCGTGGATCTAGTGCGCAGGACAGTTTGGCGATTAAACCAGCGTGAGTTCTGCGCATATATTTTGATTGAGATGTGCATCGAACTGAAAGTAACGGGTAAGGGAAAATTTAAGCAGCTGGATTTCTTTTAAGAAACTGATTACCGGCAGTTCTTTAAAGGTTGTTTAATTAGTATAAACAAAACGTGTCAACCTTCCCAGCACTTTTTTTTCCAGTCTTGGGGCTGGACAACATATAAGTAATACACAACTTCTACCTGTAACAAACAGAGTAATTGTGTGTTAATAAATCGTATATTACACATGCAATACATTACAAAATATTTTTATAAAGTCAATGTTTCGGGGATTTTACTGCAGATGTGCACTAGGTCCACGTCCGCTCTTTATCTGTACGTAACTACCACTGTGCGCTACTCCCAATTATTGTACTTGAATCAAAGTATCCGTAAATATAAAACGTAATATTTTCTTTCAATTTTGCGTGGTAGACGGGAAGTGTCCATCTACTATTATCTTATTACAGTGGTGGAAGATTAATGGTAAAGATGGAGTATCATGATTAAAAAAAAAAAAAAAAAAAAAAAATTAAAGTTTTATTAAAGATTTTAGGACGAGGACGATTTGGTGAAGGATATGAACTGAGACAGTGCCACACTCAAATATCATCTTCATCCCTTCCGCGCCTTGTTCGGAATGAGTGTGTGGGTGACTCGTGTGTATCGTCCTACGCCTTCGTGTTGTATCGGAGGGGGCCTCGGCATGGCGATGATCACATAAATTTTAATGGTATAGATCAGGTCTGGGAAATTCTGCTTTAGTTGCAAGTGGTACCTGAACATGATACAGTTTATCATGCTACAAACAGTGCAGCACAATGTGAGATGGATATCGCTCAATAAAATAGTCATAAGGGGGCCTGGTAAGATAATTCACTAGTTCTTCAATAACACGAGTACATAAATGAATTAGAAACTAGTAGGCCTACCAGTAATTGCTATACCAAAAAGCGGGTGAGCCTAACAAGCTCACAAGTGAGGAAAAAAAACCCACCGAGGAAACTTGACCCGACCAGGAATCGAACACGGTCCCGCTGCATGAGGGGGGAGCGGACTTAGCAATTAATTTACTATCACATGAAATACGATTATTATTATAATTTAGAGTGTGGAGATACTTTCTGGAACAAGTATAAAATTTAAAACTTTCGACTGTCATTATTTTATCCAAGTAGAAACAACGCTCCAGTGCCCTACAGTGACATGATAATATTATAGAGGACCGAGAGGATATTAACAAGCACTGCCTGTTAAACGTACAAGTCTAACGAACAGTTCATCAGTCACAGTCAATCAATCAGATAGACATTTTATGCCAAAACATTCCATCGACTCATCAATTCAGCAGCATGTTGCGGTTATCAAGTAACTCTCATCTGGCTAGTGGATTTGATTTTTCACGTTAAAAATAAACTTAGTCTAGCAAATTAAAATAAAACCTATAATTAAATTATGTAAATCGGCTTACAAAAAACTAGATTTACAACAATATAAATACGTGATATGAAGCAGCTTAGAATGTTATAACAAACTATTACGGTGTTTCCAAATAGGCCTAAATATAACATAGAAGAAAAGAGCATGCTGATAAATCACAACATGCAGATTCCAACTGTCTCTGGAGAGATAAATCTTTAGTCTCCGAATCAAATTTCAGAAAATAATGAAGGTACAGCACAACGCTGGTAGAATAACTAGAAATTCTCTCTCTTTATTACTACTATCCTTCCCCCCCTTAGACATAGAGCATGTGATCTAAATACCCAAATTAGAGTCTTGCACAAACCGGTTGGGAAAGGCTAAATTGCCTGTAACTAATGAACTTCGTACTTTTTAGGCAAAATTTTACATTCTTTTTTCATGGGACTGAATTCCTAGACCAGATGAAAAAATGTGCACCTATCTAGAAAAGGCCTGTCCAGAGGAACTGGGGGCCAAATTTATTTAGACAAGTCATCTTGAGATACACTTCAAAATTACTTAATTTCTATTCTTATTCTATTTCTTATTTCTAACTTAAACACTTGACTTATAGTTTAGTATTATTGTTCAGTTTAGTGAGTATTGTTATAGGCCTAGTTATAACTGGGAAGACAAGAAGTTTGATTTGAAGATGGCAGTAGCTTTGGAATGGCATTCTCGCGCAGGTCATATCTCATCAGTAGGGCAAGGCATTTGATGATTTTGCATATTTTTTTATAAGAAGATTAAAAGATAACTTCAATATATATAAATGTGTATAATGAAATAATTGATTAAATAAGGGCAAAATTTTTTGAAATTTTTGGCTTTATTTTGCATTTTTCATCTTATTCAAGAGATAGGTCATTTTTTGGCAATTTTAGGCCATTTTCTGCATTTTTAGGTTATTTTCGGCATTTTTAGGTCTTTTTCGTCAATTTTTCGTCATGTTTCAGTTGAGAGGAGCTTTTCCATGTACAAATCTTTACTTTCAGACAACAGACAATCGGTTTTATTTGAGAATCTCCGCCAAGTGGTCATAGTGAATTTTAATTCAGGTTTATTGTAAACACCATAGCAGTTTGTCTTGTAGCAATAAATAATTTTTTTCTTTATTTTTAAATGGCACATACTTGCTAGGGACAATATGATGGGCATTCCAGTTCAGAAAAAAATCGCTAAGTGTGTCCAAGTAGTATAGATTTACTTACTTTTTTTAGTAATAAAATAAGTGCGTCTTGTATTGTAAATTAATATATAACGCAGTCATCCGTTAAATTGGTTTTAGCAATTCATTACTTTAAAAAACTAAATATAAGTAACAATGGTAAATTTATTGGTCCTTTTTTAATTTTCTTGTCATTTTTTAACTATTTTTAGGTCATAAATGCATTTCTATTTTGCATTTTTTCACTATTTTATGGTCATTAAATGCCTTGCCCTACTCATCAGTTATATCACTGTTTCATTGTTAGATGTTATAAACAATTTCAAAATTGTATGACAAATAAATAGAAAATGTTTGCTTTCACGAAATATAGTACTTCTCACACCTATTCATCATTTCAATGTAATGCAGATAATGGTACTTCAATTTACTGGCAGAAAAGTCAGCTAATCAGCGAGTTCAGTTCCTAATCTCAATAAGTAGTCATTAAAGAAAGTGCTGTATCTATTTTTGACAAGTTACACATTAAAAAATGCACTTTCACAAAGATAGGCCAATGTGTTTCCAAACATAGAACATATCTGAAGTTCAAAATCTCACATCTGGGGAAATTTATCACCTGAAAGAAGTCTGAAAAAGTTGTGAAGTAATCAACAGCTTGAAAAATCACCTACTTCAAGTTGAAATTTTTATAGCAGAGCCTCGATGATCACTTTCAAGGAATTGTTAAGAAGGGACAGTTTGTCCTTTGTTTTTCAGAATCAGAAAATCTTGAACAAAAGTCTCGAATAGGCCTAATCCTTTCAATATCCATTTCTATGTTAATAATTTTTTTTAAAAGTCGCACATTCTATTTCATTTGAGGATCGTGACAAGATGCAAAAAATGTCAATCCTTTTACTTAATCTTAAGAGTTGTAACTCATGCCTGTGGCTGTGGTAATGTGCGCTGAACCGCCAATTGGATAGGCCAGGTCTAGAACTTTAAATATAGTAGGCCTACATATAAATTGGAAAAAGAAAGTGCTCTGGGTATAAAATGTAAAAATATGTAATACAGAGAATGAGGTCGCACCTTCAGCAAGTTGATCTGTCCGTTCGTTTCCCATTGTTCAATAAAAATTGAATGACTAGATAGTAGACCATGGGCTACCAATAGGAACCCCCCCCCCCGTGGGATTTTCTGACACACATGTTTTTTTGTTGGTATTGTCGTCTAGTTTAAGATTTTAGTTGTTTGCCCCGTATCAATTACAGCATATACCCGGTAAACCCGGAAAACCACGGAAATCCGGAGAAAATGAGTTTGTTTTAATTTTTAATAGTTCTTTGCCCCTAATATTCCCAGGGAATTTCTGACTCACACATTTTTGTTCGTATTGCCATCTAGTTTAAGGTTTCAGTTGTTTGCCCCTTACAATTTACACCATATCCCCGGAAAACCCGGAAAACCACGTATATACGGAGAAAATGACTATGTTTTTTCCCTCTTATCAATTAAAGCATATCCCCGGAAAACTCCGAAAAACACGGAAATCCGGAAATAATTTTGAAAATCTTTGTTCTTTGCTCCTGGTATTCAAAGGGAATGGTGAATCATATGTTTTTGTGTTGGTATTACCATCTAGATTAAGGTTTCAGTTGTTTGCCCCTTACCAATTACAGCATATCCCCGGAAAACCCGGAAAACCACGTATATACGGAGAAAATGACTATGTTTTCTTTTTAAAACTTTGTTCTTTGCTCCTAATATTCGAAGAGTATTTCTGACTCACATGTTTTTTTGTTGACATTACCATCTAGATTAAAGTTTCAGTTGTTTGCCCCTTATGAATTATAGCATATCTCCAGAAAACTCCGAAAACCACGGAAATCCGGAGAAATTGACTTTTAAAAAATTTCTTTAAAATCTTTGTTCTTTGCTCCTAATATTCCCAGAGAATTTCTGACTCATATGTTTGCCATATTGCCATTGGTATTGCCAATTAGTTTAAGGTTTCAGTTGTTTGCCCAATATCAATTACAGGAAATCCACGTAAACCCTGAAAGCCAAGGAAATCCGGAGAAAATTATTTTGTTTTAATTTTTTTTAAATCTTAGTTCTTTGCTCCTAATATTCAAAGGGAATTTGTGACTCATATGCTTTTGTGTTAGTAATACCATCTAGATTAAGGGATCAGTTGTTTTCCCTTATCAATTACAGCATATCTCCGGAAATCTCCGAAAACCACGAAAATCCGGAGAAAATGAGTTTGTTTTAATTTTATAAAAATCTTTGTTCTTTGATACTAATATTCCCAGGGAATTTCTGAATCACATACTTTTTGTTGCTATTGCCACATAGTTTAAAGTTTCAGTTGTTTTCCCCTTACCAATTACAGCATGACAAAGAATACTGGAAAAAATCCTGTTGCTGAAGGGATGAAAGCGATTGAAAACCTGGCAGCACATCCTTCATATTCTAATTTGACATCTGTGAATGATAATTTATCTTGCCAAACCTTCCACAGTCACTATCAAACTTTCTTGACCGAAGTTATAGAAGAGACATTGGGTAAAACAGCACAATTTTGGATTGGTAATATGGACAAAGTGTCTTTGATTTTGAGATTTCAGCGAGCAACTAAAGAAAACAACTTTGACTTACACTTGGCATGTTTAGAAGAAATGATTCCCATTTTATTTGCATGTGCCCATTACAATTATGGCAGATATCTCGTAGTCCACATACTCACCCTTTTGAACCTGCAAAGGACACACCTGAAGCAGAATTACTTCGCAATAACGGTTTCAGTGACTGTAGATCACAAGTTCTAAGTTCTAGAAATTCCGTAGTTTTCTGGGTTTGACGGGGATATGTTGTAATTGATAACGGGCAAACAACTGAAACCTTAATCTAGATGACAATGCCAACAAAAAATATGTAAGGCAGAAATTCCCTGGGAATATTAGGATCAAAGAACAAAGATTTTTAATAAATTAAAACGAACTCATTTTCTGCGGATTTTCGTGGTTTTCGGAGTTTTCCGGGGATATGCTGTAATTGATAAGGGGCAAACAACTGAAACCTTTATCTAGACGGCAATACCAATACAAAAACATATGAGTCACCAATTCCCTTTGAATAGTCTACTAGGAGCAAAGAACTAAGATTAAACAAATTAAAACAAAGTAATTTTCTCCGGATTTCCGTGATTTTCCGAGTTTCCTGGGGATATGCTGTAATTGATATGGGGCAAACAACTGAAACTTTCATTTAGATGGCAATACCAAGACAAAACCATATGAGTCACCAATGCCCTTTGAATACTAGGAGCAAAGAACTAAGATTTAAAAAAATTTAAACAAAGTCATTTTCTCCGGGTTTCCATGGTTTTCGGAGTTTTCCGGAGATATGCTGTAATTGATAATGGGCAAACAACTGAGACCTTAATTTAGATGGCAAAACCATATGAGTCACCAATGCCCTTTGAGTACTAGGAGCAAAGAACTAAGATTAAAAAAAATTTAAACTAAGTCATTTTCTCCGGGTTTCCGTGGTTTTCGGAGTTTTCCGGAGATATGCTGTAATTGATAATGGGCAAACAACTGATACCTTAATCTAAATGGCAATACCAACAAAAAACATATGAGTCAGAAATTCCCTTTGAATATTATAAGCAAATAACAAAGATTAAAAAATAAAACATTGTCATTTTCTCCATATATATGTGGTATTCCGGGTTTTCCGGGGATATGTTGTAATTGGTAAGAGGCAACTGAAACCTTAAATTTGATGGCAATACCAACAAAAATATGTGAGTCAAAAATCCCCTGGGCATATTAGAAGCAAAGAACAAAGACAAATTAAAACAGTCATTTCTTCGGATTTCCGTTGTTTTCCGGGGATATGCTGTAATTGATAAGGTGCAAACAAATAAAAACTTAATCTAGATGGCAATACCAACAAAAAATATGTGATTTAGAAATTCCCTGGGCATATTTGGAGCAAAGAACAAAGAAAAATTAAAGCAAACTACTTTTCTCCAGATTTTCGTAGTTTTCCCGGGGTTTCCGGGTAAATGCTGTAATTGATAAGGGGCAAACAACTAAAAACTGAAACTAGATGGCAATACCAACAAAAAAATATTACTCGGAAAATCCCACGGGAGGGGGGATGGGGGTATACAATAGCCCACGCTCCATAGTAACTAAACAAACAACTAGACACTTCTGACTCAGAAAATAAAATACATGACAGAAACATGCAATTATAAGAAAGTTAATAATGAAATTAAAAAACGATAAACAGTTTAAGCGCACTTAATACATTCTAACACCCTTCTTTAAATGCAAATAGTGGATTAATCTAGTATTTAATTTTTCTTACTATTTTAAATGTATCTGATATCTCATTCGCTACATCCCTTACCTAGGTACATGTGGAGCAATTGTAGAAGATAAGAATAACACTTCGCTGCTTTTATCTTTCCTTTTCGCTCATTAGATGCGAGTAATTATCCATTTATATTAACGAACTCATGCCCCAACTCTTTAAATCCTTCATCACAAGCAATAGTAAAAGGCAGTTGTCTTTGCATGCGGAACCACATATCAATTAATTTGTATAACTGTCTGTTGGATTTCTTGATATTAAATCTACATGGTTACACATTTTAAGTGAGACATAGCAAGCGAATGTCAGTTAAGTTGATTGATGTTCGCAGCAGGGGTATACCACACTCGTTTTAATTATTGCGGACTACAAGAATAAATCTAGTCTATACATTGTTTGAAATCTTCACGGATCTTCTGTGGACTAGTGTCCATACCACTCAAAATTAGATTACCAGGTTAAGCAGTGACTAGGTGAACACTACCTTCACATCTGTCAACTCAAAGGTGAATCATATTAGAGTAAATCGTGGCCACATTAATCTATAAGTCCGATTCTGTAATAACAGGTTCAGTACCCATCAACTCATAATAGCTGGATTTCCTCCATCCCCACATCATCCCCACAATAGCTGGATTTTCTCTATCCCCACACCATTCCCATAATGAACTTGGAAATGTATCATAGTCTAATATGCAAATATGGAATCTACCCAATTTCTCACACAAAGAAGAAACTGAAAGTGCATCGATAAACACAAGGGATGAGCATTGGCAAAGCAGCACGACTGGAGATTTTACGAGACAGCTCTACTTCCCTTCGGTACACCAGGGTACATATCTACACGATTCTTATTCGGACATAGAAGATATGGAAAATATTTTGTTAGGTACCATATCATAATAGAGAACGGTTACAGTTGGTGCCGATACCACACAAGGAGTAGAACACATTCAACTTGGAACAACCCATTAATATCTTGTACCAACACTTCTGCAACTTGCAGTACCGGTACCAGATTCCATTATACAAAGTTTTCTACAAGAAGTGCTGCTTCAAAGCATTCACGTAGTTTACTGCATTTATGTTTCATAGGTTATAAGTTTTCAAATCTATTTAGATGGTAATTATCCACGTATTTTATTTACTGTTACACTGTCCACTTTGTGTTCAAACTACAACCCTAACGTACCTCGGGTGTTACTGGAAACTCAGTGTTCAGTTATGTAAACCCTTGTTTAACATTTGTTTAATATGTATCATAATTCTTTCATATGTGTTATCAAATACCATAACAGAATAACTGTGTTTAAAATCTTCAAATTTTAATTAGCTTTATGTAGATTTTAATTTTTAACTTATATATTCTGACTAGTCTGTCGTATTTTAATATTATACAAATAATTTATCTATCATAATTTGTAAATATTACTTGACCAAGCAGACATTGAGCTCATTGTCACTTGACCATAGTCCAGTTTGGGTATTAAATTGCTATCTATAACTTACAACTCATGACATAAAACTATACACTTAAAATATTAGTTAATAAAAATTATAACACAGTTAACTCTAAGGCGTGTTTTATTCTTATATAATTTTCTATTTGAATTTCCTGATAGTCCTCAGCTGTTGTTTAATAACTTAATAGTGGTATATAGGCGGATATTTCCCAACACATTTATTAATAATTATACCACTGGAAAAATGAAACTGATCAAATATTTTATACAGTTTTTGAAAATTTCGAGTAGGCCTACTCCTAATTCAATTTTAACGTCAACAATTAAAAGAGAACACAGTTATAGTAAACTTATAATCCTGTAATATAGATTAAATATATCGGTACTTACCAATATTACTGATATGATATGGAACTGTCCTATAAAAACAACTATTAAAAACACATTAATATATCTTGCTTGTTTTTAAGTCCATATTAAATTGAAGCAAGTCATTCTTCGGACTTTAAAGTATATTTATAGAATAGGAGTAGAAACAAAACATGAAAATCTGTAAAAATTGCTTATTTCAGTACCCTAATTTTATTTCGCGAAGCCAAAGAATGATGTTGAAACTGGAGTGAAAATTACATAGCTGCAATTACCCTTCTGGATATTAGAGCGATACATGAAGGTCAACTATCGTATTCGAATTAGTGATTCATATTAAGACAATTCTCTGGAATTATTATCCATATGTAACTACTTTTACGCTTTCAAGCTAAAACATTCTGTGGTATTAACACTAAAAATCAAGTTTAATCATTAATAGAGTTAGAAGAATCAGCAAGATATCAACAATGTACGACACAGTGTTCAAAGAAGGGAAGGTAAACCTGGTAAATTATTGTATTTGGCATGAAAGCTTTTACAGCTAAGCTCAAATGTATCACCTATTGTTCCCGCTTCCTGCAACATTTTGTCATCACTGGGACTTATTGAAGTTTCCTGGAAATAAAAAGGTTTTTATTGAAGGAGAGATTTACAATAGAGGTAGCGCAGTTTCGATGGATTAAAGTGATGGTGGTTGAATTTAAAACCAGCATTGTCTCGCTTTTTCATTTGCACTATGTTGTGTAGTTAGGAGCGGGGTTTTTTTGGTTTCCCTATAATGTACTAAATGGATCCCGCGCAACAACAGACAGATCAATCAAATTAACTGAATAAAATAGCAAAGCAAATTCACCGAACTTTTTCCCTGTGTTCTATGACCAAAAGAAAATGACGTGACGCCTATATCAAATGCGAAATAGGTTGCTCTATCGGAGATGAAGCCTATGGCTCAGGTAATAAGGGGATTTAAGGCGGCGCCAAGAATTGCGGTAGATACAATATTTGATATTTAATAATATAGGCATATTAGTCTTCCTTAACAGGTTATAATATATACGTGCACTTTCATTCATTGACATCTTTACCCTTGTCGTAGATATCAATATGTAGAAGGCGAAATGAATTTGATCTTTTATTGAGGTCGACTTTCAACAGCAAATTCATGCTTATGATATTCCCTGGTAAAAAAAATCTGTGAGTTTGTTGATGTTTGCATGTGTAAACAGTTTAGCTCGAACACGGAAAACCTTATAGGAAATAGGCATATAATTTATGCTCATTTATATTGACAGATTTTGAATTCAATTTAATTGAATTAATTACATTTAGTTAGAAGCATGGATTACGTGTACTTTAGTTCTCTAAAATCTTACTATAAGATCATTTCTACGCATTGGTAGCATGTTCTTCTCTGTTCATGTTTCCATCAAACAGAGGTGGTCTTGTGGAGAGAAGTTCAACCTTTTCAGCAGCACCATATACCGAAGAATTCAGCCTCATGTGGTGCAGTAGTTGCATGTTCTTTTGTGTTCATAACAATTTCACAAAGCAGAGGTGGTCTACACGACAAAATGTGTGTACTATGAGGAGTACAATCAACGTTATTATAGAACCATTTGCATTCATTTCATGATAATGCTCGTACACCCATGTTCTTCTTCTTCCACGATCTTCTTGATATTTCTAAATTTTTCAATTCTTCTTTCCCCCAAATTCTACCTAATTATTATCTTTAGTTCCTTGCACAACTTGCTCAGATGGTAAGTGAGATGGGTTTTATGGCCATCTGCGAACAAAATAACCGGATGTGGATTGCTATTTTCTAAGAGAAATGGGTAAAACACATTTCCAAATAACTAAAGAAAATATTAGACTTCATCCAGCCATTGTCACAGCGACCAATGCCCCATTTTCAGGAACTCTACAGATAATGTCATGTGGAATTCTTCGAAATTGATACATGATCATAGGAGGACATGTCTTGCCAGATGCCGAGAAAGTGCACATCACCGTAAGAATTTATGTTTTCTGACAGTGGTCCACTTCATACACATTATTAGATCCCGTGGGCGCCAGAATAAGGTTCTTCTTTGGGCACAACATAAAATTAGTTTCGTCACCATTAGAAACCCTCTGAGGATCTGGCAGGACATCAAAGACAATCTCTTCTTTCAGAATGTCTTCAACTGACTTGAATCACCCTCGGATGTTGTCTTCACTTACGCAGGTACTGGCAGCAGTAACTCCTTCTGGTGTCCTGCAAGCGATTTCAGGATGCCTGCGTAGGAACCCATGGTATAATTTATAGAGTGATAGGGAAAAAGCGAATAAGTCAAAATTCCAAAGTTTTAGGAGAGACAGATAACGATTTATTTTCACAGCATTTTTACAATATTTAGATCCGTCCACCCAGATATTTTGACATAGTATAAGATACTGTGTAAAAATATATGGGTAGACTGATCTAAATATTGTTAAAATGCTGTGGAAATAAATTGTTTTTGTCATTCCTGAAACTTTGGAATTTTGACTTATTCGTTTTTTATATCACTCTAGATTTATTTCCAGGCATATTATCTTTAAATGGATTACAACGGTTATTTTGTTCTACAAATTCCTTAATACTCATCTGAGTATCTTCCTTTCTTCGTGGAAACCCTATACAATCGAATATCCACCTGCAAAATTTATAATTAAGTTATATAATTACTTAAGTTATATAAATTTAAATTTAACGAAAGAAATGCCTTTTAAAAAAATTAAATATTACTCTGAATAAGAATATAATTTTTTAACAGGTTAAAATTTGAGTTTTCAAATATCTCAAAAATATCATTAAAATCAGAACATGTCCATAAAATTGATAATAGGTTTACGGTACGCACCGAACCAAGGTGTTTTCTTCTTCCTCGGTGGGTATAGGTGGTGATCAATGCGTGGATTTAGAAAACCTTTCACTACAACTGAATTGTAAAGTAGACCTTGGGACACCATACAATTTTGCTGCTTTCTTAAATGGCATGCCTTCTCTTACTGCATTAAGAGCTGTGTTAAGACCTGGCGTTGTATATTTCTGAGAACCACGAGGGCCCATGTTGATAAAGCAGATGTATAAGTAAAAATTTGAAAAGCGAATCAGGAATGTCCAATAATTGGCATTTTTTCCAGTAACTGGCTACAATCATTTAAAAGAAGCCATGTTTAAAATGGTAGGTTATAAGTAGGGCCCGGTTTTTTAGGCTTTTATAAAAGGTATTTTAGCCTTTAATTTTTGTAGGATAGTCCTTTTTAGGCTTTAAACAAACGATTTTAGCTGTCTTAATAAAACATTAGGGGGTACGCCGTAGCGTAGTGGTTGAGGCGCTGCGCTACAAACCGGAAGGTCGCGGGTTCGATTCCCGATGAGGTCGTTGAGATTTTTCAATTGGCCTAATCCTTCTGGTGGCACTATGGCCCTGGGGTCGACTCAGCCTCTAACAGAAATGAGTACCAGGAGCAATCCTGGGGGTAAAGGCGGCCGGTGCGTAAGGCTGACAACCTTACCACCTTCATGTGCCGAATGTCCAAAATCTGGGAGCCTCAACCTCCTGGAACCCTCTGGGCGTCCATGGCCTGTATAGGGATCACTTTACCTTTTTTAATAAAACATTAAATGAACATTCATATTATAATTATATTATAATTTTGACACAGTTATTCTACTTTTTTACAAAATAAACAAGTTACTATTCCTTATATTGGCACTCGAAAAATAGCATAAACAATTGAGATAATGATACAATTATTCAATATACCACTCAATTCATTTCCGATCTACAAAAATAGGTAGATTCCAGTGTGACGAATTTGTTTCTTTAATACACTTCTCTGTCATTGGTCGCAACTTATTTTAAAGCTGAAATGACAATGGATAGATGTAGATTTCAAAGTGTTGCAGACAGCTCAAGTTTCATTTCCTGCGACGGCGAGGCGGAACTTTTTCGAGTTACAAAGACAAGCGACAAAGCGACATATACATTTTTAATTTCAGTATGTTGTATAAATTTATTTTTATTATGTATTTTCTTAAAATTCACAAATTTATTTTCCTTTGTGCTAATTGGAAAATCTATTTAAAATAATTTTTTCTGCAAAAGTCCTCTTTAGCTTCTAGTTTTTCAGCAAAATTCCTCCTTTGCCCCTTTTAGGCCCTTCAGTATGATTTAGCCCTTTTTAGGTTCTATAAGATTCATATACATGTATTTGGAAGCAAGGGGCATGAAACGGAAAAGTATGTTAATTGTTCTAATTAGGAAGCTGGGGAAATCTGGGCCCTTAGTTGCATCTTAGCATCTTAGCATCCTAGTTCTGCTGTAGTGCTGCTTTGCATTGAAGTTTCTGTTTAAATGAATTTAACAGTTGTTGGCACCCCCTGCCAATAACTGGAAAACATGCATTATTTAATGCCAGTAATTGGCACGTCTCGAACGACGCGTTGAATGAAATTAGGAATCTTGGATTTCCACTAAACGATTCCGAAAAGGTTACTGATAACTTTTATTTATAAATCGTTGCTTTAGGTAACACATATATTTTAAAAAGAATAATATGGTAAAGCACTGTCCTTATTACCTCCAAGAAATAGCGCAAAAATTTACCCAGACGAACACAACTTCACAGATGGAGCGATAGCGACAAACTAAATGTTGACTGTTGTCGGAAACTAATCAGCAGCCGCAAAGAGAGAAATGGTGGCACGAAATGTGCTTTTAATAGTTTTTCCAACTTCCTATAACGCTTAATATCCATGCTTAAATAAAAGAGTGCCCATAACCGGAGGGGGTTCCAATAATAGGGCGCTTTACCCTACTTAGGGTGGCGTGCACCAAACTCATGCCATTTACTCTTTTAGTAAAGCTTACTTCTTTAGTTCTAACTACATTAGTAAGCTACTATTTTAGTAACGTACTCTTTTAGTAAGGGTGGCGTGCACCAACCAGGAGTAAACTAAACTCGGCGGCTTTCAACATAGAGGAATGTACTAAAGAAGTAAAAATTTTATTTACTCCCAGAGTAAATGAACTTACTCCACAAGTGGTGGAGAGCACCAACACGGAGTACCTAACTAACGTAGTAAGTTGTGGAGTAAATAAGGCCAATATTTACTCCTACTCAGGGGGTGGAGTAAAGTTGTGTAGTAAGTGTGTTCTGTGGCATTTGCGTGAGTTATGAGTTACATATCACATTAAATGGATTACATAGTTCAAACTGAGGATAAGTTATTGAGATGAAGAAGGTGGTATACCAAAAATGAGAGTTGTGGCAGGTTATTTAATAAATATTAAGCGAACCACACCTAATAGGGCATTTAATACCGTAAATAATTAAGCTCATAAATCCTTACATGAAATTTTGGCGTTGGAAGAAACGATGTCAGATTCTCACTACATCCATGTGATTTCAGCCAGTCAAATGTGGAAATATCATTGCGGAGAGCGATCCAACTAGGAAGACGTCCACCAAAGGTGAGGGGGAGAGTGAGTGGAAGGGACGTTTGCATTGCACGGTACAAGGAGCGCATGTGCTCTCAAATATCTTCCTAGTTGGATCGGCCTTTAGATGCTGCAGTTCTCCCTAACTTTGGGTTAGAAAACGACGATGTATTTCAAGCTAATTCTATGGATGTAGATATTGGCGAGGTATAGTATATTCCATTATATGAAAGCCTCCGTTCTTGGAGTTACCCAGAAAACACTTCCCCCTGCTACTTAACCATACAGATTACTGAACAATAGGTGATTCTCATTGTTAAACGATTTAATGTAATTATTGTAAATTAATTTTATTACATTACACTTCTGTAGCTTAACTTGAAGCATAACATTGCGAATGCCAGAATTATAATAATAATTATAAGAGCTAAAAGTTCAATAGTTGCACCCGCAGTGTTAATGAATAATATGTCCTTTTTTCTGACCCAGGTGTAAAAATGTCCAAACAGGCCACATCGGAAGAAAATTTGACTGACTCTGGGATTAGCGTACATTGAGAAGGGGACACATTGTAAAACCATTCCTTAAAGACTCCCCAAGTCTCGAATGGTGGAGTGAGACGAGACTTTCATGTTTGGGAATAAACTATAGCAGATGCTGCAGGTCTATAATATGCTGCTAACTATTTTAATTAACCCTGTGGACAGGAAAGTGAGAAGCATTATAAACTATATAGAAAAAAAAAATGTCAACATGAGTGCCGAAAGAAAATTTTAAGGAGAGGCACTGGAGGTTGAAGCTGCACAGGATCTAGAGAAGTAGTCACTGAAATTATTTTTAAACACACAACCATCTACATAATTATTATTGGAGTTCATAGCTTCCGAAATATTGTACCGCCATTTTTTGTTTAAATATTACATTTCTCAGTTGTAATATTATTATTTTTATAAGGTAATATTTTTTAAGTAAATGTTCTGTGCATTTGAAAAAGGACAGAAACATAATGCCCCTTATTAGTTTTGTTATCCTTTTTATCCCCCTCTTTTTCATGATTTTGTATAATACTTCTTATTCATATTGTTAAACAGTGAATAAGTATTAATAATTCATTATAGTGAGATTTATGATAAACAACTGTAGAATAATTGATTTATCGTTTTTGGGGAAGAATTTGTAACTTTAGGAAGTATAAATGTTTAATATATTTTAGAACTTTGTTATTATTATGAGAGAAATATTTATAATATTGATAGTGAATCAATTATGAAAGTCAACTGGAAATTCCAATTGTTTGCATTATAATACAGAAATAGTTTGCACAAAAATTGTAATCACAGTACCCTAACGTAGGCTAGTAAACTGAAAATATTCAATTGAAGGAATTAAAATTAGTAATGAATAAAACATTACTATTAGACCTATTTTAAAACATGAAGATTGTCATTAGTAATATTTGGAACAACCCAAATTCATATTCATTGTTTCAGCGAACCTTTCCTTTTCATTATCTGGCACTTGAATAATACTGGCAATTGAAATGCACGTGTTCTGCTGCGCTGCACTAACGTTTCTGCTCTGTTCTGCGCAGAATTCGACTACTTCTTTAGTAAAAATCGTTTACTACTTTAGTTACAACTAAAGAAGTAACTATCAATTGAGCTCTCCAACACCAACTAAAAGAGTAAGTTACTAAAAGAGAAGCACTAAAGTAGTAAATCTAAGACGGGAACCTGACGCAACAAAAACCGGTTTGTCTGTCTCACTCTAGCACATTACTCGTATGACTTAAAGAGTGAGACAGATGTACTGGTTCTTGTATACTTCAGGTCTCCGTCTTAAATTTACTACTTTAGTTTGGTTTACTCCTGGATGGTGCACGCCACCGTAAGAGTTCTTTATTCATTATGTCACATACGATAATGTCGTATAATTAAATGTAAACAGAAAGAAATGGAAATTGATTTTATTGAAAGTGCATACAAAACATATATTTTATAAATAATTTCTCAAAACTTTACTTGTTTACTCATTTCCTTTCACAAATATGCAACTCATCTCCATTACTCAGAGAGAAATCTGCAGCGTGATCTCGATAATTGTAATATAATATCACACCTAATGAATAATCTGTTACAGAGCAGCGTTATATCGATACGAAACAAACAACTGTGCTACACCAGATATGGCACAGGAATTAATTGTGACATGTGTGATTGATTACAAACGAATTTAATTCTGAGTTAAAGCTCTCTTGAATAATGAATTACGTCTGCCTGCTCCGATGATTAAATCTCTGTAGAAAAAAAAATATATTACTGTAGAAGGATAAGTGGATTTAAGCTGGATTGTTTGAATGGAATCATTGTACATTCTCAAAGAACCCAACTTAAATCTAATTGGAAGTATAAAACATTTATACATTTATATTGGCTTTACTGTAGGTTTCAATGGTTGATAATGTACTGTAAGAGTCTTAGTTTTTCTACTTATATGAACGGAAAGCATTTTATATTCATTAGAAGAATACTTGGTTCCCTGTAAATTATTGTTTATGAACAAGGCAGTCCCTGTAACTAACGCGAACATACCGTAATATTTGTTATATTCTGTTAAACTAATTAAATTGAGGTATTCATATCTACGTATTTCATTTTTTCTCATGAGGGATTAATTTATAAATAATAATAATAATAATAATAATAATAATAATAATATGTAATATACAATCTTATTCCATCAATCGTACATAAAAATAAGACTATCCTTAAGCTTAACATTTTTGTACAGAGATTAAGGGCCCATCTTGTTATAATTATAATGGCTATTATAATTATCGTCAAAAATTAAAACTATTTATTTTATTCTATTTGCTTTCTTGATTACAAGATTGCCTAAATGACAAAGCTTACTGTGCTTCTATTAACAATGAAGTATAACACACCCTACAGTTTGAGAAAAATTCAACTTAAAGTTAGTAGTTACCAGATATGTGCTAAAATATATATAAAGTTTTCAATTTGTCAATAAAGTCTACTATGCATAACAACATAAATGTCAATGTATCAAACAAATAATGTAAAAATTTAAAATATTTACAAACTACTGAAAGCTCTACGTATATCCGAACATGTACTTCTGCACTGGTTTTAATTTTTGACGATAGTCATGACGAAACATTGCCAACAGTTCTGGATCAGCTCACATCTTTACGATTATTGTACAAAACTGTTTCCCTGTCCCAAGTTAGCTAACTAGAAAATATTACACAAAAGCACAGACTTTGTATTATTTGAAAATTAAATTAAATTAAATTAAATTACTTTGAATAGAACTGACAAATTTTACTGTTGTTGCACCGAAAGAGGCAGGTGCATGTTTTTCGAGGTTTGCTATAATTCTGAGAGGTCTTTATGCATAAGTGTAAAGTTAAAGATTTTATGAGCGAATTCAGAGTTAATTGAAATACTGTATTACGACATGAAGTCACGGTTTTTTTAAAATTTATGTAAAATTCAGTAAGAGCCCTGCGTGTACAGGTGAACACTGCAATGCATTGAGGAACGCCAGGAGTTTACGCCTGTGCAAAACCACGCCGGCAACTTCTCTGGCAAGCGTGTGTTGTGTGTAGTCTAGTCAAACATTCGCAGGCGATGGAATCTAATAATCTAATGAAAACACCCCAGGATTTTGTGTTCTTTAAACGTCCTAAAAGAATAAGGTCAAAGAGAGAAAACAGAGTTAGGATAACTGCCATAAATTAAGGGTGCCAATAGGATACAGCCAAATCAAGACAATTCTAAGAACAATATTTATTTTTTTAAGATGAGATTTTTCCTTAATTTTCAATATTTAGGGCATATTAAATATATTTAGGGCAATATTTAGGGCATATTAAATTTTAAAGCAGCTATCGATAAAGTCCTTCCTTTCTACTCGTATTTATTCAAAATGTCTTAATACAAATGGTTATGGACAATATGGAGCGAGTCTTGAAGAATGTTTAAGGCCAATTCCTGCAATGTGGCTGAAGGCAGTATACCAAAACTTTGGAAAAAATTGACACAAAATTTCGAAATTGTCCCTCTCTCCCCAAATAGCAATCCAACACTTCCCAATCTCTTATCACATACTTCTTCAAGTATTGACAGCATGGATGATAATGAAGTTAATCTTTTTGTTTATATATACAGTACTTTTTAGTGCTACACAATATTTTGCACACTTAAAAATTGAAATGTATCCCTTTAAAATCTGAGAAAGCAACTCAACAAATTGACAAGAACCGTATCCACCATGCACAAGGAACTCCCCAGGCAAGTACAAAGGAAGCTAGGGCGAAGAGAAGGTTATGTGGGAGTCAGAGAATGAAGATAATAATGATTTTGATCAACAGATTACCAAAACACAAAGCATACTACAGTGAACGCCGCTTAATGTAATCGCGGATAATTTTTCAGTCGGGTAATGTTATCATTTTTATGAAGTCCCGTACGGATTAATATTGATACACTGAAAAAATGCTGTTTATTGTGATCAAAGATTTGGTTTATGTTATCACATTTTACTATTTGCCGGCTTTACTTCCAACTATTGTACAGTACGTCATTCAAAATTTTGTTTTTAAGGGTTTCGTTTCTAACTCAATTGAGTCGTGTTTTATTTTTATAATAACGGTAGGCCTACTGTTACCAGCTCACAGGATGACCAGTTCGAAGGATTGGCATCAGTGGCGGACGCAGAATTTTCTTTCGGGGAGGGATTTGAGGAGATAGAAAGAAAACTAAATAGAAATGATATTATATATTTATAAGAGTTTACAAAACTGTAAGGACAAGGTTTGTATGAAAGAATTTTTTGGGGAAAAGTCGGAAATGTGAAATGAGGCATAGTTAGAGAGTTCTGCTGTCAATTGTTTACATAACAAAAAAAAAAAAAAAGATTAAAAAAATTGAAGTGTGCCATATTCACAGTTTGAGAGTTCCACTTTCACATGTTTTCATAACAAACAAACAAAAAAATGTGAGTCAACCAAGCCAGATCAAAAGTGTGTATGTATGTATGTGGGTATGTATGTTCCCTATACAAATCTACATTTCTTGACCAAATTGCACGAAATTTTGCACACATACCCAGTTAAGCCTGAGAAGTAACGAGGTGAACACTAAAATGCAAACAAACCACTCCTTCCCTTGAAAATTTATATAATTTCTGAAAATATTATACTGAAAAATGAAATGCAATTCAGTTATCATGACAAAAATGTATTGTTTACAGTGTTCACATAGGGCTTTGGGAACTACATAATACTGGGCTTTAATAAATTCTGAAGCTATCGATGTAATTAATAAATTTGTGAAAATAATTCTTGAAGAATAAAATCCAAGAATAATAAAGCACATTGTGAAACAGTCACATAACTTTCTCTACCCTCGACATGGAAAATATCATTTTCTCACTTCACATTTTGATGTAGAATAAGCGGTCGTATTGCAGAGACAGCTTAAGTGTGTGCCAGTGAGTATGCTATATCAGAAGTCGGTAAAAAATCCTATCCACTGATACGTCACTCATAGCTGTAGGTTGTTTATCACAGGCCCTAAACATCTACAAGAAGACAAAATAGGTTGGAACATTTTCAGTCCTATGCCCGCAGTATATTATGTCCCAGGTTTTGGGGGAGGAAAGTATGAAAGTGATAATTATTTTTTAAATTGCAGCTCCGAAACGGTTGAATGGTAACATGAGAGTAAGAAATAAAAATTGCCATGAAGACAATACAATCTTATGTAAACGGAATATATGTTTCTTCTTATTTCAACCCCTCCCAGGCATGGTGTGTAAGAGCAACGGAATGCAGCATTCGACATTCTCTGTGGGCCATAAAAAGCTATAACTAGCGTTTTCTGAGGGAAAGGTTTGAGTTCATTTCAAGTTCTACGTACATATTATGCAAGGCTCTAGAGTTTGAAAATCGAAGTCCTTCATAAGTTAATTTCAAATTACAAAATAAAAATCCGGGTGACGCCGGACCTTTTAAGCTAGTATATAATACAATATTTGTGTTTCCGTGCACATCCAATGGCTTCTATTAACAAAACAGAATTCAATTGTGAAATTAAATCAAGGTGGCCTTGCTCGGTAGCTATCTTAATTCATTTGTTTACGATTCGTAGATATCTTAATTTTTTTAATAGGTGGACAGAAGGGGATCATGAATGCATGCCTAAATAGGAAAACATTGAATGATTTGAAGGGAACTCACTATGCGCAATTTTTTTGGGCTACGGATCTCGAATCTGAGGTCGTTTTTCCTCGGGCGGCGCACTTTAATCGTGAAATGCACCTCAAAACCGGGTTCGACATCCCTTATGTTGTGCCATTGCGTATCATGGCCCCACATAATTTCAATTATAGGGTACCGCATTAAAAAAACTCAATGCAGTCTTCCAGGGACGATAAAGAAGACCCAAAACAAACATGTTTTGTCAAAAAATATATCGCGCGGAAACTCATATTGGGGCGGTCTCTAATACGTCGCTATCGTCTCTCCAATGAGCTTCATGGTGGTCACTTTGAACATTTATTGTAATTGAACACTGATTATTACAATAAAGTAACGCAAAAGTGTCACATCCTTTAATTCTTAGTCACAGCCGATAACTTCCTCTCATCTCGCACATGTTCAGTATTCAATTAATACGAGTTTCCGATTAATCCTTCTTTAACAGAACACTTTTTTTATCTCCTCTATTATTCCTCGTAGTTTGGGCATTGACCTTTGTAATATTCTGTATAACAGATTGTAGGAAGGTTGTTTTCAGACAGTTTATAACAAATAGTTAGGGACAAATTAGTTTTCCCGTTGGCATAATCCCAATGGCGCGGATCCGTTCACGCGATATTCACATTTCCACGGACTGTGTGATGGTTTTTGTTTATGAGCGATGCAGTGTGACCAACTGTTCTTGTATATAGTGACAGCAGACGATTTTATGCCGCGCACCAGCCAAGCTCCGCTGTTTTGTTAAGTTAGGAACGTTTATGTTAGTTAAGGAGCAATATACTGAATAGCACAAGGTTTCTATCACAACCACCATTTCTTACGAGCAGCTAGTAGCTTGTACTTTTTAGGTTTGTCAGACTGTTCATCCACAATCATATCTCGTTTAGCGATATGACGTCACACCTCCGAGTCCAATCACGAGGACGAGGACGAGGACGAGGACAGAAAAATGGCGGAGAACAAGGAAGTTTTCGCTAGATCGTAATATAAAAGAAAGTGAATCATTTAGGGCGGGTGGGTCGGACCAAATCATTCGCCAAGACAACATCTCCTCTCCCCACATCTATCTATAACAAAATTCATGTGATATAAGTGTTCTAAAAAACCAGTCCGCGCCTATGGGATTTTACCTTCCCGTTGTCAGAAGTGACACAAAACAAAATCTAAGAATGAAGTGACAGAAAAAGGCAATTCAGTAGTAGTACGATAAAAATAGTAATAGTTGTATTGTATATAAGCAGGTAAACAAAAGTTATGAAAGCAGAACCTGTAATGAAAAATGAATAAGGATGAGGGTTACGGGAAGGGAGGGTGTTACATTGTCGAAAGATGAATGAATAGAATAAAGAGAACATACAGCAGTCCTTCCTGCGTCACCAAAGCAATAAGCATGCAAAATAGAAAAATAAGGAAGAGAGCTGTACGGTTTATCTGCAATTTATTATATTAATATGTTTTACCACAAGTGAAAGAAAGTTGCATTTTTTTTTATTGTGACAATTAGGTAGTTTTTCTCAGAAGTTTCATGTTGATCATTGCTCATAGAACAGGTCAAGATTTATATTATTGTTTCACAAAGTGAACTGAACTCCATCACAGTACTGAAAAGAACTTCTAGAAAGGTACGACAGAACTTTGAAGTTTCTTAAGTGGTTCCACAAACTCAGTCGACTTTGTAACGATAATATAACTCTACCTTCTATTATTGCAGCTACAGAAAACTTTTATTCTCAAGTTGTGTCCCTTCCTATTTACCCCTTTCAACAAAACTTCTTGAATACATTATCTACAGAAAGTTACACCTATTCCCTCATATCTACATAGTATTTTTGGTTTGTTCTTCATAGTACATTTACTTATAAACTATTTACAATAAGGCAGTGTGTTTTGTGATGCAGTAAGCTTAACATTATTGTTATTAGGATAAAAACGTAAGGTGTTGTGTTTATTTATAAAAAATATAGTCTTTATTCAGTTCGTCCTAATATTATTTGGCCATCTTCATGTCTTTATAATTTGTTAGAGTTACGATGTATGAGGGCGAGAAGCAGTGTTGTGTGTCCTTTTACACCACGACCAAAATGCGCTGTGCTTCTAAACAACACTCTAATATTTTTATTGAAACTAATTATAATATCATCTTTTTAAAGTAGGTTTTAAGTGCGCCTTCTGGTAATAAACCACCAAAGTAACTGCTAAGGGAATATTATGAAGAAAAACAGGACAATTCCGTTCAGACGCACGTAAAATGAAATTTCAAGATCTTGATCCCATTCTCAAACAAGCTAAACAATCCCAATGTAAAGAATCTCAATATTCAAGACCGTAGCAACAAACATCTTCTCTTCCTGCCCTAAATTGATTTGCCCAATTGAAGAATTAAAAGAAAGAGAGAGAGAGAGAGAGAGAGAGAGAGAGAGGAAGATAGGGCAAAATGGGGCTTGCTTTTAATTTTGAACTAAAAAGTGAAAGGACAAGTGTACGATCAAATACAACTCTTAATTCTAATTTCGATATGAAAATAAAGTTACCAAAACTGCTTCCTAAAAATGTTAAAATGCACGAATTAAAATACGAGTTCAAGTTTACCATTAACTAAGAAGATAAATTTAAAAAATCTGTGCTTTACAAATTAATGAAAAATACTACCCAGTTGCCAGTCTTTATATCGCAAGTTAGAACAAGTAACTTCCTAGTCTACAATAATATGGCCACTTGCAACGTATTAATTTAACACAGTTTAAAATCAGTCAGTATTCTCGGCATACATAATAAATCTATCTTATAAGTCTAATGCGATTAACTCAACTGAGTGATTATAGAAGCCAATAATTTTTGTTTGTTTTCTGGGAATAGCAGAGAAAATCTTTGTTCCAGTTGATTCTGCAGCTACTCAAATATTGGGCTAGTAAAGTAATAGCCTAATTTAAAATGATACATTTAGAGAGCATGCATAACAAGGGACTGAAATATGCAGAAACATGTAAAATATACAATATTAGTAAATGTAAGTAACACTGTAAAATAAGGTATGCAGTATTAAGTGTTTATAGATAATGCACCGCCATATCCCAGGCACTAGAAAATGTGACATTTGACCGAGTTTTTGCCCCTTTGTTACTAGTTTAATACAGCTTATGTACAAAGGTGTTCTGGAACGTTTGGAAATGAGTTATGACTACCTATTGCTGCAATCAGTTTCTTGGGCTTGTCCTCCTCATGTCCATCTTCTCCTTCCTTCTTTTCTTTCTCTTCTTCCTCCTCCTCATCTTCGCTCAGTTCCTTCACCACCTCTTTGATCTTCCTCTCTTCCTGGAACTCTTGTCTGGTCCTCCTTGATGTCCAGGACAATCTTAGTGCCTCGGCCAAGGGGCTCTCCAGATGTAGCCGCTAAGGAAACTTGCAAACATCCCACATGCCCGACCTCAAGATCTCTCATATGGACTTCCTCAAATTCGTCAAAGGCAAAATACTTCAGAAATGGAAAACGCAATGGAGCTCTACCTCTAATGGTACGTTCACACTGAGGAATTTGTTGCAGACACAAATACTCCAAACAAATTCCAGATCCATTTCCGTGATTCTTGTCTCTGGATACTTATCCCAAGTACATGTTCTTTGCACAAATATCCCATGTGAGCGTTCACACTGAGGAATTTGTTGTCAGGCACAAGTATTGCTTTAGATGCATAAACGTTTGCTTTTTTCTGATTTAAATTAATTGATGATTCACCCAGAACAAGTTTGTAACCCACAAACACTCAATTTGCGGAAGAAAATGACAATATTATACTGTACTAATGCTGATTAAATCTTCCGAGCTATAGGATCACGTTAGTCGGCAGTAAAAAGCGGGGATTTATATTTATCTGGGCAGTCAGTATTTTTAATTCTGAATTTTACGGTAAGAATGGTTTATTAGCCATTAATATTTTAACTTTAAAGATGTGTTCGGTCGCATAAATTTTTGTAAATTCAAGCTTGCTTAACTTTCTTTAGCAGAGCGTGTTTTATGAGCCCGCAGTTTCGCAGTCAAGCCGATCGGCAGGTGTTGAAACGATAGCCGATAACTTCGACCCATTGTAGTCGATAGAGAAAGGGTTTGTTTAACCTCGCAAAATAACTGTATAATCCATACTAAAATTGTATATTATTGTGCTTAAACTGTTTATAAGAGGTGCTAGAAGTGCCTACCCTTCATTTACCACATATTAGGCTATATGTGACAGCTTCGTTGAAAATATGCTTCAAGATCTACCCAGACACATCATCTGCCACGAATCCCGCCTAGGCCTAATTCGATTCTGATACTGTTCTAATATCTTTTCTATTTCATCAATTTTTTCAGTAAGCACATGTAGATGTTCTCTTGATTATTTCATATTAAACACAGAATCTCTTCAAGGAAAAAGTGTGCCTATAACTTAGGCCTAAATTCAAATTTTCTGCAAAGGGATTATGAATGTGAGGGAGAATACTTCTACATCGACTTATGTTCTATTTAGAGCACTCCATAGCAAAATATCGGCGATTTCTTAAAATAAACAGCGTGAACGTAGCAATATATCTCATGGGATTGATCATAACCACAAACAGAGTCAACTGTCACAAGAAACATGATATAGCACATTCGCAAATAGTATTTTCGCTGGGATCTGTTCAATGTTTTCGCTTTCGGAGCGTAAACAAGAACTTGTGCCGAAACCTTGTTTCTGGTACATTTTATTCACTGTTTGTGTCCGGGAACTAGGAATATGTTCAATAGGTTTACGACTTGTGGCAAATAGGTTGCTATACATGTACCCGGACACATATTCTTGCAACAAATTCCTCAGTGTGAACATAGCTTTAGAGCAAGTGGCACGGCGTCTGCACAGTTCCCACTTTTACGCAACCCATTGTAACCCTTAGTTACAGACTGCGAATTGGACACACAGCTCTTAGAGTAGGATTACTTCCACAAAGTCTCTAGCCTTGAAGACTAACCCAGCCAGCGAGCTTCTCGTTACGTCTCGTTAACAGCGTGCGCGGATTCGCTGCGCGTAAGATCAGTGAGCTACTGTTGAGCACAGAGTGAACATCATGAAGCACGTTGGCAGTCGTAGAAAATACTATAATAGTTGAGTGGAGGGATAATGCCGCGTCGGGACAGAGACAGACAACACGTGGAGTGGGATAGAAGAGTTGAGCCAATCAGGGTGCAGCTACCTCCCCTAGGCAGGAATTCTGCGAACGGTGAGACTCGCTCCTAAGGTATATACGTAAAAACCCAGAGACTTTGTGGAAGTAATCCTACTTCTACTCATTCATACATCCTTTCGAGGGATCTCCCTCCTTGGTGCTATTCCCAAGTTTGAAGGACTCCCCGAAAGCAAAAAGTATGAAAAACGCAATTTACTGGGTAGCTTAGGCCTTTAATTAATCATGAATCAAAATTTTATTCCACTAATGGTTAGGGAAAGTTACGTGAGTATATCACATCTGATTTAAAAAAAATATTTAACCCCATGAAATCTCTGTGTCACTAATTGCATTTTATTAATTTATGATAATCCATAACACAATACAGTTCAAGCCCTAACAATTAAAACCGCTCATTGGGGTGGATAGATCCTGCAGGCAACTGCCTCGCCATAAAATTTAATTCGTAGACTAAACCTATATAGTAGATCACAGCTCACTTGTTGATTCAATCTATATATATAAAAATGAATGTATGTGTGTGTGTGTGTATGTGTGTGTGTGTGTGTCCTTTATGCATTACTACACCATTCATCCGATCGCCATGAAACTTTGGGAAGTTGTTGAGTACATTCCCGGGAAGGTTTTCGGCATATTACATTTTTAGTTTTTGCTTTCGTTATTGAGTTATGAATGAAACACGGGCAGAAAACGTGTATTTTTTGCATTTTCGAAGCATCATTTCTCAGTAATACATTTCAATGCCAGTAGGCTGTCAAATCAATTGCAGAAGGCTTTGTCTACTGTTGTCATACCTTTGAAAAAAAAAGCATCGCGTTCGCTATGGAAGGCAATTATTGTAAACGCCAGAGAAGTTTATGATAATGTAATATTAAATATTTATTTATGGATAACTCAAGTTATTGTAAACGCCAGATAAGTTTATGATAAGGTAATATTAAATATTTATATGCTTCTTATGAAAGAATGAGCAATGTTCAATAAGCCTCCGAGAAGTCATTGTAAACCACTTTTCATTGCAGCAAGAATTATGTCATTACCGTATATTACAATGTTTACTATTTATTAAAAACACGAGAACAGCTTACAATGTTTACTATTTATTAAAAACACGAGAACAGCTTTCAATCTTACTCTGATGTTCACAATCACAACACTAGGCATAAAAGTGATATAAACAAACCTTATTGTCAATATTCAAAAACCTTAAAAAGTTTCCGATGTGTTTCTATAAAATTATTTAATAAACTCCCCATTTCAGTTAGATCTTTAAGTACATCCAGATTCAAAACTACATTAAAGAATCTCTTAACTATGTTCTGTTTTTACACCATAGAGGAATTTTTAAATTATGAATTTCAATAATATTTTCCATATTGGTATTATGCAAAATTAATTATCTAACTCTATATATTAACAATGTTTGTTTATGTGTACTTATACTTTCTCTTCTGTCATTTGACGACGCCTATACAATCATTACTTCTGTTATGTATTGTTTAATGGGAACAAAGAGATTTGATTTGATGGTTTACAGAAAAATTGGGACTCTGAGTTGAAAAAAACAAAGTTTTTTATATGGAAGGCTATTGATAAATCTCATGGTGTTGTAAAAGCTAGAGAGGTTGATAAGGTAATATTAAACATTTATTTAACATGGAATATGCTCCTTTTGAAAGATGGTTTACAGAACATTCCGGGGAGGTTGCTTAGTTCGGGGTCCTGGCTACAACATTTCTATATGTAATCATAATTAAAATCGCTTATGTAGGGTCGTTAAATCTGCCTGAAATATAACGGAATTATAAGTCTGGACAAATGAATATAGAAACTATGGCCTCAGTAGGCTTATTCCATTCTTCATCTATATAAATAAAAACGAATAGGGGAATACAGGCCTAAATGTTCAAACATTGTTCGATTTGGACGAAACTCACTATGCAGGGTTTTTTGGGCCAGGGAACTCAAATCTGAGGTTATTTTTCCCATGCTGCGCTTTCTAATCGTGGAATTGAATTCAAAGCCGGATTTATAGCTGATTCATTAATTAGGCCTATCAATCGTTTAGTTTAGACCTATGAATGCTTCGTGTGCAAGGAGTTAATAAATATAATATTTTAATTATTTTGCTCTTAATTTTTTAATTTCCGATTAATTAACGTGGGCGAAGCCGCGGGGATCTGCTATAAGCTATAAAAAGCTATATATAGTGTTTTCTGAGGGAATAGTTTGTGTGTTCTTCCTCATTTCAAATTCTAAATACCTATATAAAGATATAGTTTGAAAATCGAAAGTCCTTCATAAGTTATTTTCCCATTTACAAAATACAAAACCCGAGCGACGCCGGGCTTTTTAAGCTAGTTACTGCATAAAAAACTATACGATTTATTAAAAAGAGAAGCTGCTAAAGTGATGACCAGTAACTTTAATAGAATTTAATCACATTGCCACAATACCACAATGAAATATCACAGCATCACAATGAAATAAATGTAATAAAGTTATTTCTAATGAAAATTAAACTTCATGACGGAAGCATTTTATAGCGAACGCTTCATTTTATTACATTCTAATCCGTCGAAATGTGATTTTTTTTATTAATTCTAGCAGTCAATCGGAAATTTCAATGAAAAGTATGCATCTTTGTACTGACCACACAAAAAATGCAATACCTTGCTCAGTGTTCCCTGGAAAAATTTATAGGCTTAACAAAAATACCAATTGAAACGAAACAGTACAATAACACTGGAAATAGGCTACTACTAGCAAATGTTCATCAATATACCCTGGCACGTGGTAATACACATTTTGGTAAAACTGCAAATATTTTGCATAAGGAAGTCTGGGATTCTGTGAATCTGAAATTTCAAATACTCGTTTGGCTACCGAAAGAGTATTTGCTGTGAAAAGTGTAATTTCACAAGACTGGTCATGCCAAGACAATAACATTTAACTTTAACTGGCCGGTATCTTGTTTGGTATCTTATTGTCATTGAAAATGGTGGATGTGAAAGTAATATCTCATTTATATTGCAAGAAGAGCCAGTTGATTGAACCTAGATGCGAATAGGATTTATTTTGACAAAACCTGGAAGGAAATATCTTTTGATTTGAAAGTCGAAGTTATTGTTTTCATTATAATTAATTTTCATTGCTTCTACTGTAATTAAACAACATGTTATAAGTCAACAGCAGCATAAGAACATTTCAGAACAAATTATACAAGGAATTTTTGTATTTAATCACCTTATTAACCCTTACAATATTATTAAACACAATCATTTCACGATTTAACGCAGACAAAACATTGGAGCACAATTTTTTATAGTTTTATAATGTATTTACATATGTGACATAACCTTAAACAGGGCTATAAACAACAAGAGATTGTATACATTTTTTACCTCTCATAAAAGCTTTAATCTATTACTACAATAGATAACAGATTTGTAAAAACATATGACATTAAAGAGTTTCCTACCACACGAGACAACTCTAAGATACACCAACCTAGGAATATATAAAAACCTATAAATATTAACCTGTACTGTTGCATTACAGAAATTTATGCTGAATTCATTTAAATTTTTATTCAAAATTCTGTTTGTGATTTTATAAGGAATTGTAAATATTTTAAACCTGCTTGTTTATTGTAAGGTTATGCCACATAAGTAAATTATACAACAATAAAAAATTGTGCTATAATTTTTTGTCTGCGTTAAATCGTGAAATGATTTTGTTTTAATAATGTTGTAACGGTTAATAAGGTGGATTAAATACAAAAATTCCTTGTATAATTTATATCTAACCATTGTGGAAATGAAATTCGTCAACTCTATTTCAGAAAATGCAAGCGCTTGTACACAAGCTTTGTATGGTAAGCCTATCTGATCCCATCCATAGCGAAGAGACTTTGAAACCACTCACGAAAGCACATACGCATAGGCTATGGAACATGCTTTTTCTTAAGTGGAAAACATATTTTTATTTCACTTCTACTGAAAAGCGCTTGACTTTCTATGAAACATAAAGTGTTTCAAGACAGAAATCAACACAGTAGCATAGCCTAAGCTTTATTTCATTATCAGCAAAAAGGAAAAATACGAATCACTTATCAAGATACAAGAAGGTTAAAGCACTGTGGTTAAAGTGAGAAGAGCATTTTAAGATTATATTTAAAAATCTAATTTAGCGTAGGGTAGGCTATAATAATGATATATATATATATATATATATACATAAAGATAAGATTATATTATATATATATATATATATATATATATATATATATATATATATATATATAAGGTTTAAACAATAATGTTCACACTTTTCATACGAACCTGGGTTTTACCGCGAACTCATACATAATTTTCTTAATTGTTTAAAATTAGTTAATTAATTGATTGACTTTTATTACTTTTACACTATGTAACACATGTTAATGTGCCTATACGTTCAATTTATTTCAGATGGATAAAAAAAAGTCAGGCACAGAGTACAGAGCTGGTCAGAAGATTACAGTGTACCCAAGTGGCCTTATCATGACAACATGCTCCCCATAAGGCCACTGTCACTTGATTTCATTTTATATTTTTTGCTATCAATGTCATTAAGTAATATCATTGTTTCTTGCCCAAAACAACTTATTATAGTCATCTGTTGTTAGTGTGAAAATTATAAATTTGAAAATTTTAAATACTATTTTTTAATTTTGAAGTTTAACGTGGCCTCAACTGGACCACCTACCTTATATAAGATATATATTATATATAATAATATATATAAATATATATTATTATAATAAAGATATATAATAAGATATAAATGATACATAAAAATGAAACAAGCTGACAAGATTATATGGAACCTTGTCTTCATTAAAATAGGTCACATCATACTCAAAGCCAAATATGCATTTATGAAAGCTGACACTGGATACATTTGCATATACGGCATTAAACAGAGATGTGCACAAAAAACTAATAGTACTAACCCTTTAGAGCTGAATTTATATATTGATATTAGCAATCAAATTAATTCATCAGTGAGTTTCAAGTTCAAAATCACATAATACATAATTATGATGTTAAACTTATATCTCTGTTTTTACACAATTTCTTGAAGTGACGCTTTAATATAATAGCAGTGATAAGATGAAGAGCCCGCTCATCGACGAAAGCTGTTCGGGTGTCAGAGTTAAACAGGCAATCGAGGGGGATAACCTGATTCAAATCCCGCGTTTGTTTTTCTACAGCAAGGAATTATCAAAGGATGGGGCTGTATTTTTTGGTAACAACGATAAGCGCGAAATTTTATAAAACAACCTCCCTTAGCTATATTTAGCTTTTATATGCTTAAAATACCCATATGAACCAAATTTAATCCACGAAATATCGCGAAATTTACTCGAATCCGCGAAATGTTTCTATAAGCGCGAAATATGCCCCTTCTGTCCTTAAAGTGAGAAATGAGCACGAAAATTTACCTTAAAATCACAATATTGTGTTTTGGTGTACTGTATTATATTTTGTCTGCTCTTTCTGTGGCTGTCGAAGATTTACCGATACATCAATATTTGTGATCGATTACAAAGATTGCAAAATTTACGCAAAGATTATCTGTGACCTGGTTTGTACTGTTGAGTACTCTCCTTTCCTGCTATCTCTTTGCCAAGTTAGCGATGCCTATGATCGATTACATCAGAAGAGTGTAAAATGTTTGTTACTTGCATTCAACAGATTTCGTCTTGTGTTGCTGTGTTGTATAAAGTAATGTATTGTTATTTTGTTTGCTGGCAGCATAGGACATATTAATCACTGCACATTGATACCTACATTTCCAGTAAGAGCTGTCGTTTTATTGGTTAAAATAGCATCCTTGTGTTCCTATCAAGCATATCATAAGAAAAGATCGTGATATCCGAGAAATTGCTAAACGTTGTTGTTAATATTATTATTAACTTATTATTATTATTATTATTATTATTATTATTATTATTATTATTCTTGGTCAATAGCCTATTAAACATGCATTGTATGAATGGAATAATCGTAAGAACTGCTTTAATAAAACAGAAATTCGGTTTGAGATAAGAGCTAGAAATACCGACCAGCTGTGAGTAAAAAGAAAGAGTAAAGGTTTGTAAAAGTTGGAAGGATATACTTGAATCAGGGAATAAAAAGGACATACATGTTTCAACAGCAGAAGGCAGAGATGAAAAAGAAAACACGAATTACCTTGTGCTGATCACTGATCTGTAGACCTACCAATAGGATTACTTCATAATAATGACGACAAGCTGGGTGGACTCACCTGAAACAGAGCAATTATTTCATTTAATTAAAAAGTTTTTAAAAATTACAAACAGGTCAGTGTTATATACAATAAAATATTTGTTCCAAAATCTGATTGGAATATCTAATTTTTATATTGCCAGAATCGATTGGATGCAAGCGAAAATCATAGACATGCGGCCATGCTTAGGAACTCGCCTATGTACTCTGTATAATGAAAATGAATTTACTCAATTGATATCAAATGCAGTATGCATTACCCGTTCAACAATATTAGCCTATCACGTTTGCATTTCAAACAAATGCTTGTGTACATTTTGAAACTGACGTGGATAACAAGCCCATTATATCATTTTATTATTCGCTCTATTTTTTCTGCAATTAATGTAGCCTACTTTGCTGTTAACGTTGTCAGAGTTAAATATAATAATATTGGCTACCTTGCTACACATCCTGCCGTTTGCTGGTGAATCAGCTACTACGCTATAGTTTTCTTCAGTACAGTACATATCTTTCATAATCGTTCATAACCGACCAAATTATTGTAGTCTTCTTGCGAAAACAAAACATACTCTAGTTAATCAGTGTAGTACTATAGCGGTCGGTTTAATGCACGCACGTACGATATATGCACTTAAACGTTTAATATCGTAATAATTTCCACTGATTAAATCATTCAGTTTATTATAATTCATACCATACAGATTAATAGCAGAATTGGATGTATTCTGTTTATTGTATTTTTATTCTTGCATTGTTATTATTATGTGCTACTTAATTTGAATAATTCAACTAGAACAAACTATACCCCTTACATACCGAAAGGTGTAAGGGATTTTTTCCATAAACAGGAGAATTAATGTAATATTAATAATAATAATAATAATAAATTATAACGGAGCAGTTTTGGAAAGGAATAACAATTTTAGTCCTTAAGTCCAGAATGTTGTAAAAAAATTCTAACAGGTAATATAAAACAGAAAAAAAAGTCATTTTTCGATGTTCTAAGAAGTGATTTTATTATGCTCACACTTTATCTTGAGCCGAAAAAATGCGGGGGTGAGGGGAGCTGATATTGCATGCAGTATAAAAGACTGACTATTGCAGAAGGCGATGAGTTGAAATTGACGTCATTTCTGAAGGGTTGACAACTACTAGAAAATATAACGTTAGTTTTATGCTGGTACACAATGGAACTCATTGAAATTCGTAGCAATTTCAACTCTCGCTCCAAACTAAAGAGTTTTTATTGATGCAGATATTATACTCGTAGTAAAATCTATCGCTGGAGAAAGGAATTAAGTAATACATTTCTTTACACAATCTTTCTCCCATTCTTCAGAATATAGAAAATCGGTATAATAGTCGTAGCATTGTAGATGTAGGCCTATTTGAATACGCATTTTCACATGCCTGAATGAATAAATATAACTAAATATCTTTCACGAGAGTTTATAGGTAATTAATACCACTTTCTAGCAAAATAATCAAGACTGACTTGTTCTATTCTCCAACGACAGATTTAGCTTAAAACACATTAAATTGCTTTTCCTTCCAATTCATTTATTTGGCTTATTGTTTATTCGCTGATGTCCGACACTTCTTGGTTTAAAGAATCTTGATTTTTAACTTCGTTGTCACTTATATCGACCATTTCCACAGCACCTTTATTCTAATGTCCCGGGATTTAATGATGTAATTTGCAGAATAATGTGTCGTAAACAAATAAAGAAATTGACGGTAGTTCAAGAATGCCACTACGGGACATTTTTTGGGTAGCCTATGGCAACACTGAGAACGGGCCGCGATCTTCATTTTTTCGAGCTAGGCCTTCTTGATATGGACTGTTTTCATCATTATGGACTGTTTAGCTCAAGATAAAGTGTGCGAATTATTATAATAGGGCCTAATTTCGAAGTACCCCTAATTTCGCGAATTCTTTTTTTTTATTTATTGCGATATCGGAAACAGTAATAGAAGTAAAACTTTATTTTATTTTTTAATTTTTTCGATTTCTGATTATTGGATTTTTTCAATTTTCATCATTGGACTTTTTGATATTGGGTTTTTGGACTTTTTAAATTTTGGATTTTGGACTTTTTAATTTTGGATCTTTGAATTTTTAATTTTGGATTTTTAAAATTTTCGATCTTTGAATTGTTTATTTTTTATTTTTTATACTTTAAATTTTTTCATTTTTAAATTTTTTATTTTATTATTTATTAAATTTTGGATTTTTTGATGTTATAATTTTTAATTTTGTTTTTTTTTTTTTATAATTTTGGAAATTCTATATTTTTTTAATTTTGGATTTGCGCGGTAATGAACCTCCGGGTTCTATAAAATAGATAATATACCTTTAGATTGCTTAGGAATTGTCTATTGCCATTGAGGAAGTAAGGTCTGAAAAATTTCCTTTGATTACTCCTAATCATTGAGTTGATTGTTTTCTGTGCACTCCGCACCGAAACAAGTAAGAGTGTGACTGATTTCGTGACTGATGGTGACTGATTTCGTGACGGTTTTAGTGTGAGTGATTTTCCAGATTTACCCTCTACCGCCCTAAAGAAGTTTTACTTCAAAAAAAGGAAAAAAATCTGACATAAGAGCAGCTGCCTGTTCAGTTATGTTTTATACCTTGAGCCTTGGTGGAGTTTTCATAATTATGGCTCTCTTGACTAATCATCTTAATATTAAATCTTGTCTTTTAGCGGTTTTGGTAATATTTTATTCAATGCTAATTTGGGCACTGCCTCCTAGTAATTATATATTTTTATTGTCAAAAACAATTGATCTTTAGTTTCTTCTCTCTAAAGAACTCAAATTAACGTTTATTTCAAGTTTATATATTTTATTATTTTAAGTAAACAGTAATTATAAATATATTTTATTCATTCTTTATTATTATTATGATTGCTTCACAATCTACGTCTTTCATTAAAAATATAATTGCTCAATCGTTCGTAATTTACGCCCAATGAGAGTGATTTTACTAGTATTGTTATAAAGCATTTTGGGTTTAGTTTCCCACTCTACTGGATTTCGGCACGCGATGTTCGGCGTTGGTATGCGGTCTCTGGCTTGCAGACCAACACTCCCATTGGCTCCCAACGACCTTGCATGTCATTGGTCAGTTCCATACGGTCCTGCAACCTCTACATAAAGCTAAATAATGCAAAACACTAACCACATTAGTTAAGTGCGCGAGCGGAGGCGGCAGCCGAAGCGAAGCGCCCTTGCATTTTAGAATAATGTACGATACACTGTTTGTCGGTTTCGAAAATGTGGCATATTATATCTTCCGGAGGGTTGTCTGACCATTATCACGTTGGCAGCTGTTTCCAGCACCACGTGACCCATCGGCTTCTTCCCAGCATGCACCTGCGCTGTTTCTAGCAGCTGATTCTGTATTATTGTGATTCCAATCTGAGCGCCATTTTAGGTTAGTTTTTTGTGAACTTCTTACCGATTATACCCATATTTAAAATATTCTTAGAAACAAAATGTGCCCTTACATGGATTCTAAAACTTCTGGAGAAAATATTACATGAAATTTTGCCGTTTTACGTGAGTAAAAAACAAAGTTAACGAATCCAGTAGAATGGGAAACTAACCCCAGCATTTTTATTCAAACATTCATTCCTTCTTCATCCTTCTATTACGTCGCCATTACAATCCTCTGATAGGATTTTTTAGTCCTTTCTGGACTTCGCCAGCAGTGGTTATCATCGTTAAAGTAATTACCTTGTATTTCGTTCTTACGATTAAAGGATTCTTCATAATGAATTTTAATTGCACAGAAGCAATTTTCTACGTCTTATTCGCCGCAGAATGGTTGAATTGTTTAATGCCGCTAACAGACATCAGGATTAACTTCTTGAGGTGATATTAATTACGAAAGGAATCTTAACACCAAGAGAGTGTTTCAAGGTTTAATATTTCATACAGCTTGTAATATTGCCTTGACTTTAACATATCATAGCTGTATCTACATTGATACGCAATTTAATTCAATGACATTACTATTGCGTTGTAATTTGTGAATCCAAGTATCACAAGATTAACTGTGAACATTATAATTACAGCACACAGTTGCTGCATGTGTATATATTATTATAATTCATATCAATTCTTGGTGTTGTATCGCCAAGTGGTCCTCCGGAATTGTCAATAAATATATCTTTAAACCAGCAAGGTTTTCATTCATTGGCGGAATTGTTCATCGCTCAGCTTACAAGAAGATCTCAAGACATCAATGCAACTTCTAGCGAGTGATAGTGATATATGAAGATCTCAGTGTCAGTGTTATTGACTATGGTTTCTTTATATTTGATACCTTTGGACGTCTGTTGATATTGGATCAAATCGGTTGGCCGGTACCGGAATAATGCCCAATTTAGTGCATTTTTATGGTATTATATAACAAAAGGCCCCATAACTCAAATATGCTTTATCGGATTTTCATGAAACTTGGTATACGCTTTTATAACGTCCATGGCAAGAGGCCTATTAATTTTGGACCTAATCGGTTGACCAGAGTAACGACTAATTAAAGGTCACATGTTTATTAATTTTTCTCTACCGGTATAATTTGACAGTTAACACTATTCCTTCACTTATGCTTATTAAACGACACAGTCAAACTGACTGAGTTGGCCAAATTATAACGCCTTGGACTCGTATTCTGGAGGTCCCCGGATCAAATCCTTGGCCGGCCGATTTGACATGGGTTTTTTAATTTTATTTTTATGTGAGTGCGCGATTGTCAGGGTATCACAAATCTGTAGTTCTGCTGACGCTGATCGATTTTAATCTGATTAGAAAAAACTTATTTTCTGCATATCATAATTGCAATTATAATTGATTCGACAAAAACATACTGGCACTTTGTTATATCAGTTTACCTGATTTTATTTATTTACATTCATAAACATCACTAGTTACCATTTATGTGAAGAATATAAATCGGAGATAATTTTTTTTACGTTGCCTTCGTTATAAAGCAATATTGAACGTGTTAACTTGTTATTATGAACCGCATTTATTGGTTCTTATAGCTTAGAGTGCAACAAACTTTCATTGTATGATTACATTCTTCTTTTGTCTTGGTTAGTGTCCAAGATTCAATTCAAGGGGTAGTTCTTTGTGCTTCTCTTGTCCTTCTACTGAATAAGGTGTGACTTATTTGTTGGCAGAGAGAATCCTATAGAGACCTAAATAATCCTGCACTTACTTGTGATCTCTGCCAGATCATACCTGAGCGCAATCTTGTTGTCATCGTGTGATACACTCCCTCACATCTCCCTTTAGAACATGCTTAGTGAACCTAACCGTTCCTTGTATGAACATTCGAAGCTTAATAATTACAATTGGACGTCCTGGGGAAGAGTAGTCTGTGTATATGTTATTTAAATTTTAGTTTTACACCTGCCTATATTTAAATACTGATATACCGACTTGCAATTGTACAGTAAAAAACGAAAGAAACAACAGAACATGTGCGCAGGTACCGTCCTTTTCAGATGTCTTGAGAAATGAAGTAAAAAGTGGTTGTAACGGGAGAAAAGCACGGTTCATCAGCTAGCAAAACTCACGTTGAATTTTATAGAAATAACCAAATAAGTATCACTTAAGTGTTGAATTAATTATGGTAGTACTGAAAGTATTATGCACACCATACGAACACCATACGTTCGCCTGTCTTTGAACACAAATCATGAAACGAAAGAATGTGAATTGGGCTTAGGTCTACAGGGGGTGTGTCTGAACGAGATTGGCCGCTGCCCAATAGGGTGTTGCAATTCAAACTAAGTTCGCCTACTTATGTTATCGATCCGCATCTTTATTTCTCAGGATATCTAGAACGGACAGTAGATATAAAAATTATTTCATGCCACTCATTTTACAATATTGAAACACATATTTTAGCACTATGAAAAATATATAAAAATAACGAAGCACTGTGCAAGTATACAGCAGATAACACATAACATTATGATATTTTTATAACAATTTATTATTGGTATTTTTTTGGGCAAACAAACAGTGCTTAGTCACTTCCAGCTGATGCCGCGGGGAAACTACACAACCAGAAAACGGAGTTAAATTGCAGCTGGCACTCTGTTTTTTCCTTCTTAATTTCATTACACTTATATAGGCCGTAGGAGACGATTGAGAATTTCCTATGTTTTATTAAGTGACATGTTTTTAGTTTCCAACATGTTCCATAAAATTTTATTTTTGTCATTGTTGTAGTAAAAATATAACTGAAAATCACGCTTAGGGAGTTTACAATTCTTAGTAGTGGAATGGCATTATATTTTATATATTTTTATTTAACAATAATAAGCCTATATTCCTTTTATTAAGGATTGCCCATGGGACGAAACATACGAACACAATATGAAAATGTCGAATTCTTTCAATTTAGCTTGTCAGTGGATTTGTTATATACCTTAAATAATGTGAACCTGAAATGATTTCTCTGCAACGATAATGAGTTTTTAACTGCTAGAAGGGTTACGTGTTTTGCAAATGAGGATTTGCTGCATGTAACTAATTTGCATAGAAAATGAAACATCTATTACGAAAACATTGCGAACTTATTTTCTATTCACATTTTCCTCTTAAAGGGACACTCTGGTATCAAAACACGACATTACGAGTACTGTCGTGAAAGTCTTCTGGCATCTGAATCGCAAACATATAATAAAGTGTAATAGCCTATGGGCTAATAATATTTTCTGGGGATACAGTTGTAATGTGTCCAAGATTTTAACTGTACGAAAAAAAACCATTAGATCATTCACAAATTCACTTCCCAGTGCAGTTTAGTGGTGAAGTTGAAAATTACAGGGATAATTCTAAATTTAATTTTGTTTTATTTACTATAAACTATTAAAAGAAGCCAAAAAGCGCTCTTATAGTTTTTTGGTCTATTTTTTTAATGTGTTTATTGCTATTATTAAAGTTAAACTAAAAAAAAACTTATCTAAATAGGTAAAAACAAAGGGTTTATAAAAACCTAAAAATCCAGACCCTAGTAATAGTTAATGCCGCTCTATTTTGGAAAAGTTCCATAGTAGAAGTCCCTTATCACAATATCACACTTTTAAAATATTTATTAACCCTTTATGTTCCTTTATTGACCCAATGAACCATTTATGTTCCTATTTTTTGTCTCTGGCTGAATGTAAGAGAAATATGTAAGGCCTTAACTCTGCCAAATTAAATAAAGGATTATTATTATTATTATTATTATTATTATTATTATTATTATTAAATAGGTCTCTTGGTCTTCTGCGCGGTTGGTAAGCGATAATGTGCGAATATAACTTTTGAATGTGACTTCAAATTTAATTTATAGGGTTCGCTATAGGCTGGTACGTAAAAACGTTCTTTATATTAATTACAATAAAATTGTTCTAATATAAGCTTACCTACAAGTATTTCGTAAGCAAGATGGAATGCCATACCAAAATGGACAGAGCCTACAAATTTGTCCGCGTTCAGTCTTTACGAAATGGCAGAGCAGGCATAGGAGCACGTGTGGGGGGAGGGGGTGGAAGAGATAACTGATTCAATGCTCACTGTAACTCCTTTGAAATGGAATTCTCATGTAACAGACGTGGAAATCTCTCCTGAGTGTAGTTTTGAAATCTTGTATGTGAAAGTCTTCGCTTTCTTACGAGTCGACGTAACCTGTCAGAAGTTACCTAACACGTCACCGATTAGAGCCATAATGTATCCTGTCATGTTTTATTTCCATCAAAATGTATAAGTAGACAGAATGAGATCGTAACATATGTACGATGAACACTACAATGGAAATAGATTGCAAAACAGGAAAATGATAATATACTTAAACTTGAATGAACTTCTAAGTAGAGCCTACCTTACGAAACACTCTTGCATAAAAAATATCTGTACTCTATCTTCTGTCTGTACGCTTCATTGTATTTACATCCTATTGAATAAAACAAAACCATGGGGCTGTATCCCTGAAGGTAGTATTCTTACCACCCGAGGGCTGCGTCATCTACCATAGGTAACGATGGATTCCGTGATTGGAGCCGTTACTTCTCTAACAAATATCTCCTCAGTTTGGTTCACGAGGCTGAGTGCACCCCGTTCCATACCTCCCTACCTCAGATAAGTCCGAAAAGGTGCCGGGATCAAAGCTGGGCCTGCGGATCCGTAGCCAGCGACGCTAACCATGCAGGCTGTCATATTTATTATGTACAGGATAATATTCTGGAAAAGGGGAAGTTGCTATTTGAATTTAATTAATATAAAGGGCAAAAAACAATCCTACCGTATTTCTGTTAGCTAATTCAATTTATTTCTATTATATTTCTATTAGCAAATTAACTCTTCCTACCGATATTTAATATTTACTCAATTAAAATGAATTTATTCTGCAAACAAAAGCATGTTTACAAGCATACTTTGTTCATATAATTTACTATTCACCCTTCTATTTCCTGAATACTCTTTTTTTAAATTTCTTTCTTAAAGGCATCTACTCTAATAAATTTAACCCGGTCTCTAGGAATTCTGCCCCAAATTACTTCAAAACTTATTGCCCTAATGACAGATTGACCATCTCTGAAAATCCCTGTTTTGAGATTATAATTTTGATACGATTAAGTTTCTATACGAATTGAATGGCTATAGAAAGTTTTTTTTTAAATCTAAAGTCTTTTCAGCAAAGACTTCATTCTTGGTGATACTATTGTAAATAATTTGTTTAATAGTTGAAAGTAGCTAAATGTTTTAACAGACTTCATTTATGCAGCAAATATATTAATTTTGTTATGCATGGGAAACATGATACATTTGAATGTTTTCTCACAACCATTTTCTCATAACTTATTCACCTTATTTGAGATTTTGTATATCTAACTTACATTATCTTGGGTTCAAGATACAGCATTAAAATCCGTAATCGTAATCACGTTCAGTAAATAGGCATTGAACAAGGCGGTGCAAAAGTTTTGTCTTAAATGGTTTAAATGATAGGTACTGGTGCCATAGTTTTCATAATTATATTTTAGTCAGCCTGGGTAGTGGGTAGCGCATTGAGTATGACGTTGGTTTTCTGTTTCTCAAGGTTCAATCCCTGCTCAGGTCGATGGCATATATGAGTGCATAAATGTGGTTGGTTCATGTTTGTAGACTTACAGGCACGTAAAATGTCTCCTGCAGGACAAAATCCCGGCTCACCGGAGACAGTCGCAGCCCTAACCTACAGTATATCCCCGTCGTTAGGTAACCAATGCAACAAACCAATACTAATGTATATTATACGTAGGCTTATTTTTTCACTGCATTCCTCAAGTAAGTAAAGTAAAGCAAGGACATAAATATATGGCCAAAAATTATTTTCTATATCACTATACGATACATTTTTCCTTCGAGCTATGTTTATGGATGCCAAGATTTTATAATATTACAAAAAAAAAATGAATTAAACTTATTGCATTATAGTATTTCAAACTTAACATCTTGTGAATAAAACAAAATTTATAAAGTGGTTACTAGCCTAAGTAAAATAGTTATGAATGTTACATTTTTGACATATAGTTTAGGACCACTCTGTATAGATATCTCGCATAGAGTCACAATCCTCAACCTTGGAGCCTATCACTATTGTAATGTTGATAGTAATAGTGATAGTGATAGGCTCCAAGGTTGAGGATTGTAACTCTATGCGAGATATCTATACAGAGTGGTCCTAAACTATATGTCAAAAATGTAAAGGTAGGTAGAGGGGACCTAAATGAGCATATTTCATACAGGAATGTGTGTGCGGTAATGACACATTAAAACGCTAGCTTGTAAAACAGTATGAATCACAGGAAACTGAAAAGACAAGTAAAGACAAGTAAAGACAAAAGAAAACACAAATTTATTCAAAGCCTTTCGAGCACCTCTTGTAAACTGTTAATAAACTTTTGTTATAATTATGTAATTATGTAATAATTATGTAATTTTGCTATAATTATGTAATGGAAAATGAAATTATGACGAGAGTAGAATCGTGCAATTATTTAGGAATAACTCTTAATAAGGAATTGAACTGGAATACACATATAGGAAATTCAATTAGCAAGGCATATAAAACATTGCACTTCGTATTTAGAGCAATAAGGGGAAGCAACTTAAAAACCAAAGAGTTAGCTTATAAATCATTAGTGAGACCAAATTTGGAATATGCTGTAAGTGTATGGGATCCGTATCAGGCTGGTCTAATAACACAGTTAGAAATGATGCAGAGAAAAGCTGCAAGATTTGTTATGAATAAGCAACAACAAACTGACAGCGTTACGGCTATGTTAAAAACACCAGGGTGGAAATCTTTAGAATCCAGAAGGAAAATAAATAGATTAAAATGTATGTATTGTGTATACACGAAATAACCGGCATGGGAAGAGATCATAGCAAAATTAAAGAACCAGATTACAAAAGTAGGAAGGATCACATATACAAAATAAGGGGTAGATCTCAGAGAACAAATATTGCTACATTTTCTTTTTTAAATAGAGGGATTCAGGATTGGAATGATTTACCTGCAGAAATCTTCGAAACGTTTCCTGCTAACGCCAATTTTTTTAAAAAAATATATTGAAAAGGGTATATGATAATGTTTTTTTCTTTTTCTAAAATATTCTTAGTATGCAATTTTTATATGTTATAGTTTTAAATGGATATATATATATATATTTTAATTATCAGGTATGTGGATAGCTGTTGCGATATTTAATGTGTAAGTGTATGTATAGTGTGTCATTTTTGTATATATGTATGGCTGGTATTTATTAAGTGCCAGTATATGGTACTTTATGAGATTGTGTGGGGGACGAAAAAATGACTGTCCGTCTGTCCGTCCGTACGTCTATACGCACCATAACTCAAATACGCTTTTTCGGATTTTCATGAAACTTGGAAAACACATTTATAATTTCCATGGGAAGAACCCTATTGATATTGAACCAAATCGGTTCACCGGTACCGGAGTAATGCCAATTTAGTGCCTATTTTAATAGATTATGGCGCCTTTCTAATAGAAAGGCTCCATAACTCAAATACGCTGTATCGGATGTCCATGAACCTTGGTATACGCATTTATGATGTCCATGAGAAGTATCCTGTTGAATTTGAACCTAATCTGTTGACCGGTACCGGAGTAAAACCCAATTTAGTGTCTATTTTAAAGGCGCAATAACTCAAATACGCTTTATCGGATATTTATGAAACTTCGTATACGCATTTATATTGTCAATGGGAAGACGTCTATTGATATTCAACCAAATCGGTTGGCCAGTACCGGAATAATGCCCAATTTAGTGCCTTTTATGTTAATATATGAGAAGTCGCGATAACTCAAATATGCTTTATTGGATTTTCCTGAAACTTTGTATACCCATTTATAATGTACATGGGAAGATGTCTACTGATATTGGACCAAATCGGTAGACCGGTTCCGGAGCAAAACCCAATTTAGTGTCTATTTTAAAGCCGCGGTAACTCAAATACGCTTTACCGGATTTTTATGAAACTTGGTATACGCATTTATAATGTTCATGGAAAGACGTCTATTGAAATTGGATAAAATCGGTTGACCTGTTTTGGAGTAATGCTCAATTTAGTGCCTATTGTATGATAATATACGTATTCGAAAGAATTTATATAAAAAAAGCAAATCAGTTATCTTGACAACATAGTCAATTGTTTTACTGTGATCTTATAAGGCTTTGGAAATTAAAATACAGTTAGCTATGACCAAAGCACTATCTCCTCTTATACAATTCAACTGCCCTAAATAGCGTGCTCACTCTCTCGCCCGCTTCGTGTCCAAAAAAACCACTACTTCCCTTGAAAAATTATATAATTTCTGAAAATTACACTGAATTTATCAAACAAAATTCACATCATATTCATCTGTCAACAAACAGTTGAGAAACAATACGTATTATGTGTTCACAGGTTCCTTTGGAACTGCATAATCGAATCTGAGATCCGTTTTCCCAGGAGGCGCTTTCTAATCGTGGAATGTACGAGGCGTGTTTTTTAAGTAAGTACCGTTTTGGAATTAAAAAAAGACGTGCAAAGATATCGCAATAATTTTATTTTTATGGTTACCTACATCTCTTGTCTACGCACTGACGCCATTACAGTCTGATTCTTCATTGTATACGTTGTTTACTGAGTGTTTAAGATGCCTCCGACAATCGTGAGTCCCGCCGATTGTGAAGTACAGGCTGTTATACGATTTCTTAGTGCTAAAGGCGTAAAACCGATCGATATTCATCGTGAGATCTGTTAAGTTTACGGACAAAACATTATGAGTGATGGAATGGTAAGGAAATGGGTGAGAGCATTTAAAGATGGCCGCACAAATGTGCATGATGAAGAACGGAGTGGGCGTCCTTCGGTCTTTAATGAAGATTTGGTGCAGAAAGTGGAAGAAAAGGTGAGAGAAAACAGACGCTTTACAATTTCATCAATGTGCGACTGGTTTCCTCAATATTCTCGTAGTGTTTTGTATCGCATTGTGACCGAGAACTTGAATTACCGGAAATTGTCAGGCGGCAGAATTTTATGAGGAGGGTATTCAAAAACTGGTGCCACGTTATGACAAGTGCCTCAATATTCACGGAAATTATGTAGAAAAGTAGATTAAGGTACAGGCTTTCATGTAAAAATAAAATTATTGCGATATCTTTGCACGTCTTTTTTTAATTCCAAAACGGCACTTACTTAAAAAACACGCCTCGTACTCTGAAGCCGGAATTTTAGCTGTTTCATTAATTATTAATGGTTTAGTTTATTAATGATTGGCGTGCAAGTGTTAATAAATATAATGCTTTAATAATTATTTTACTCCTAATTTTTAATTTTTAATCTACTTAACGTAGGCGAAGCCGCGGGCACCTGCTAGTTGTTTTACATGCGCTTATCCAACTAGACCGTTAAACTGATCCAGATGGCCGAGATGGTAACGTCTTGGCCTCACATTCTAGAGTTCCGTGGTTCAAATCCTGAAACCGGCCAATTTCACTTTTTTTTTTGTATTTTGATGTGAGTGTGCGATTGTCAAGATATCACAAATCTGTACAGTTCAGCTGATGCTGGAAGATTTTAATCTGATTAAAAAAAACTAGACCTTTGTTCTTCCGTAAGCCCTGCTTAATGAATAAATCTGGAGCTTAACATGGAAATCAATTAAAAAACATATATTCTGCATATCATTGCATTGCAGTCATAACTGATTAAACAAAAACATACTGGCACTTTTTTACATCAGTTTACCTGATTTTTTAATGTGTAATGTATATGTATTTAATGTGATATTTAATGTGTAGTGTCAATTTTGTATATATGTATGGCTGGTATTTATTGCACCACTGCAACCGCGGTGCACCGGGTTGTTGACCCACTTGCAGTGTAAGAAAATAAATACAAATACTGCTTTACAAGCTAGCGCTTTAATGTGTCATTACCGCACAAACATTTCTATACGAAACATGCTTATTTAGATCCCCTCTTCCTACCTTTACATTTTTGACATAGTCTATAGTTTAGGACCACCCGGTATAATGTGTTCACAGAAATAAATTGAAAATTACGTTTAAAAAATAAAAACATTTTAAGACATTCATTGAGTTTCAATAGTTTGTACTCCATCAGTTTACTTGAGTATTAAAGTAAAATCAAGTAGGCCTACTTCTACATTAATTTTGTTTTCGAACGGCACAGCGGATTCTGCATCAGAGATTCACGGTAGCTGTACTGATATAGTCCTTAGTTGGACTATTATAAACTGGCATTTATTTCTCATTTCTTCTGTTTATTTACCTTAATTGGAACAAGATGTAAAATGGTAAGAGCTAAAAGGAAATATTAAAAATAAAACGTATGTAATATACGTCGGAGTTAATAGACTCTTCCTCTGAGGTTATGCCATGTCATTGGGTAATTATGGAGAATATCAGTTGATGTAAGCTATTATGCCTGTACGTTAGCGATAAATTAGCTATACCCATGCATCTTAATGGCACAGCAGTGTGTTGTGTTTGATCCGAAGCTCAAGTCGTTCATCCACGATAGAGTTCAATGCTTGCATTGTGGATCACCTATTCTATTACACAATGGATTACAAGCTCCTAGCTATGATGCAAAAGCACCGAATTTGCATATTGTAGCTCTGAGTTCTAAAATAATATAGAGCAGAAAACGCAAATTACACACAAAGGTTACTATCTGGACCACATATTCCGCGAAATAAGGCAATCTAGAAAGAAACCAAAAACCCAGCAACAGTTGAACATATACCTTAACAATGGCAAAATAGAACAAACAAATAGTATAAAATATCTAGGAATAATAATAGACAGCAGATTCAGATTCAGTCGGCACATCGAACACATAGCAGAAAAGTCAAAGAAATTAATACATGCACTTTCAAAATCGGCGAGAATCAACTGGGGATTGCGTTCTGAAGTAATACGCACAATATACGAAGGAGCAATTCTACCGCTAATCTCTTATGGCGTATTCGCTTGGATAGATGCCTTAAAAACAGTGCACAATGCTAAAAAAATAAAACAGGTACAAAGACTAGTAAACATAAAAATGACCAAAGCGTTCAGAACAACATCTCATGAAGCACTATGTACCCTGGCTGGAGCAACTCCGATTATCATCAAACTTACTGAGATCGCCAAATACCACAATATTATAAGGGGAAGATCTGGACATGCAAGAGTAGCAGCAGAACTTGACACCCCAATAAATTACAGAAACTGGTCTCATCCTGCAGACAACGTAATCATTGAAGAAAAGAACGAAACAGATACATATGCAGTCCAAATATACACCGACGGCAGCAAAACGCAAACGGGAGTAGGGTCCGGAGTTGCTATCATCTACCAGGACAAATCTATACAGAAGCATCAATATAAGCTTCACAATAGATGCTCAAATAACCAAGCTGAGCAAATTGCTATGCTAAAGGCCCTTGAAATCCTAAACATCACAGAAACAATAGATAAAACCGCAGCACTGCACACTGACAGCAAAATAACACTAGACCTTCTTCGGAACAACAGAAAACATTACCCGCTGATAGAAGGAATAAAATCAAACATAAGAAACCTAAAATCAAAAGATTGGAAGATACATTTTACATGGGTCAAAGCCCACATAGGAATCCAAGGAAATGAGCTTGCTGATGCACTAGCTAAAGAAGCTGCAAACAACCCAACAACAGAACTTGTGTATGAACAAATGCCTACCAGCAGAATAAAAAGGGAGCTGAGGGAAGAAAGCCTGAGACTTTGGGAAAACGAATGGGAAGCAACACGGAATGGTGCAACAACGAAGACCTATTTTCCAAGTATTAAAAAAAGACTTCACATGAAATTAACTCTAACGCACAATCTAACAGCAATAACTACAGGCCACGGAAAGTTTGGTGAATACTTCCACAGATTCAAGTTGACTGATGACCCTACATGCGTGTGTAGGAAAAAAACTCAAACAGTAGACCATATTCTATGGGAGTGTGAAATATTAAACAGTGAAAGAAACAATTTCAAGAAAGCTGTGCTACAGAAAGGCGGGAAGTGGCCCATTAACAAACAGGAACTCATGGAAAAGCACCTAAAACTATTTCAAAACTATATAAATAATATAGACTTTGAACTCTTGCAAATAATTGGCAGAACGTAATTAATAAGATCCAATAATCATTGTACAGGAATTTTATATTTATAATTAGTAGTACATAAGCATGTATTATTACGAAATGTAATGGAGCATGCTGTAATAAAATGTTACTTTAAAAAAAAAAAAAAAAAAAAAAAAAAAAAAAAAAAAAAAAAAAAAAAAAAAAGGCAATGTCGAGACAAGATAATGTTTATCCCATAGTTTTTTATTTTATACGCTAGACATTGTCATTACCACGATCTGGCAGTGCGCTGTTAGCATTATAATTATTTAATTGTCCAAATACGCCGTCACAAAACGTAAAATATGTTTTAAATTTATTTTTATGTTACCTACTGCCCCCCCCAGAATCTGCATTGTTATATTACTTTCATCCTGTATACAAAGTTCAGTCATGTTTAGCATAACTCGTATTAGCTTTATGCGGTCCCAAAAATCGCTTTAAGACTAAAAATCACACAAACAGACTGAATTCGCTTCCCTTTTTCAGTTAACATGAAACTATACCTTTTCATTAAACTGTCAAATCAAATTAAATGCATATAAGGGTACTAAACATGCCACTTTTGTTCCATTAGCTTTTAGTCATTAAAGTAATAAGGAAAATACATGGGAGGGAGGAAATGTAACAAATGTAGGCGATGTGATTTTGGCATAAATAAGTCTCTGCGAAAGCTTCGTTTGAAATAGGATAGCAGAATTTCAGACACAAAATGCTGGACTTAATCGTTAAAGTGGCTGTGCTGTGATACACACGAGACTATGCGACCTTTTTTTCCTTCTAAGCAATGAGGTAGGTCAATAAGAAGGTCTTTTGGCAGCCGCTTTAATACTAAAAAACTCTCTTTACTGAATACAGCTGAGAAATATGATCTGCATTAATAATAATTATAGAAGGACATTGCATATAATACTAATTCATATTAATATTAATTTGTATTAACCTATTTATAGCTAGTATTAATGAGAGATTATTGCCATTATGAACATTTGTTTTCAGTTCGGTAAAAATGTTGCTTAATAATCTCTCTAGGGCCACGTATTATTTCTTAACGAAATTGAATATTACTTTGTATTGACATACAACATTCTGTAGAAGTCTTTCAACAAATCGAGTAAATTTTCTCCCAATAAGAATGAACAGGGAATTGAGAATTCAATGTTAGGTTATTTAAATCACAACGACGCAACTTGTTCTACTGTCAAGAGATATTAGTCTTAATTATGCAGATAAAATACGCATTTATATCTGATAAAGACTACAATCGAATGTTTCAAAAATACATAAATATTCTCCAGCTTGATTAATGTCTTCTTGGGATCAAAGTTTGGCTTTAAAGTTTTCTACAAGAATACTTAGATACCATCTGTATTCAAAACAGTAGATTTCCTATGTCTTCTTCTTCTTTAGAGATAACCCAATAACACACTTACACTGCATGCTGTTATGCTATTCTTTGTCAATTGGTAGCCTCTGGTGTAGAGGAAGATTGTTAAAATAAAAATAAAAGAAAATGAATTACCTTAGATACAACTCATTAGCACAACATGAAGAGCGAAAAAATTATACTTTACGAAAGAAGTGTTTCATAGATCATTCATAACCGGAAAATACTTAATTAAATAATCACTTCCCAATATTAAAAATTAAAACATTAACAGACATTTAAAAGTGCTGAAATAAGTTTCTCAAGACTCTGACTCTTGCATAATTCACAGTTCAACTTTCTTAAGGATTGCAATCGGGATGGCCAATTTCTTACAAATGAAGGGTCCAATATACCTATATGTTTTCAAGGGGGTAATTTTCTTCATAATAAGGGATTGTTAATCCTTGCTTGCTTGCAGATCTTTTCCTTCGAAGTTACAAATTCATCTGATGGAAATCATAATTCAGGCATTAAAAAGTATAACGGTAAAACAAGAATTAATGTAGGAAGATCATCTTTACAGGTTTCGTTAAAAGAAAAATTGTAATCATTAGTGGAATTTTTATTTAGATCCCGTTAGGACCGGATTATGTAATTGGAATTTGTTACTAAAATCTTCTCAGCCAATCCGTCAAATCTGAAGTAAATTCTCAAGGCACTGGGCTTTGGATAACACTCGCCATTATCTCTGCGAATAAATATACCACTCAATTACAATTAGGCAAATGGGATTGGTTCAATAGATAATTTGTTGATATCTTTGCAATAACATCGAATACAGGAAGAAATCACTTACTAAGAAGGAAAATAGATAAGAAAAAGGAGAAGGAGGCGGGGAAGGAGGAGAAGAAGAGGAATAAGAAAGAAGAAATATAGAGAGTCAGTTTGTGAAGGATGAGGGAAGTATAAGGAAGGAGAATGAAAGGTGGTAAGGTGCTTAAATCTTCTAGGCTTTTATTGGCAAGTGTTATATTGCCAAAATTTAATCCTAAAATAAAATCAGGTAAACTGATATAACAAAGTGCCAGTATGCTTTTTTAATCAGTAATAATTGCAGTTATGATATACAGAAAATAAGTTTTTTTTAAATAGATCTCAGAGTTAAACTCCAGATCGATTCATTAAGCAGGGCTTACGGAAGAACAAAGGTCTAAAGTTTGATTCTTAACCTTAATTCATATTGGTATACACTGATATACTAATTCTTAAAATATGTAAACATTTTACAAAATGCATTGACAATGAAATAGTACAGTAAGCCAATAAGAAGAGGATAGTTCCACCTAGCGGTATGCAGTTTTGTTCTGAGTATAGGCTTATGCAATTTTAACGCAACGCAATAACTTTAAAGCTAGTTTCTGTTCGTGAAATAACATTTATAGGCTTATGTTATTCTTTAGGAATGATGTTCTAGGTCAATGAAAGACAATGAATTCCCAGTTTTTTTTAAAGAAAAATGTAATACTTATTTAAGCACATTGACAAAATAGGACACAAGAATGGAATAGGCTCAATTTAACACAATTGATAATAATAATAATAAAAAAAATTGCTTTAGGGTGGACTCGAACGTGATATTTCTTGATTACTAGACAAGCATCTTACCCCAAGACCAAACCACACTGCGACTTCTGAGTGTCCAATACCAAAGAATACTATCTCGTCGTAGCTCACAGAAAAGGAAAATCACCGTATTTCGAAATTAGGCTATATTTCGAGCCTTCTAGTTTTCTTATGTTACAATATAGTATTATTTCATTCATTGGTAACATAATATTCGCGATATTCGAGTCATAAATGCGGATTTGGCCCTCACTAAAGCAGCGTACCAACTTATGCAAATTCTCAGAAGTTAATGTTTTTATTTATTAAGAGGTCAGGGATTATAAATCTGACATAGGCTGAAGTAAAATTCAATGCTTTAATCTAATTGTAATAAATTTTAGCAAAATAATTAGTCATTATACAACAGCATTTCATCTATAATCGTACATATGGGAATATTTGTTTTTCATGTAGATATCAACTGTCCATGGCAACTGAAGGAAGCTTTATAAGCTGTCATTAATTGATGACGCTATAAGAAAAAACCGAGAATTTGATTTTGCATTTGAAGAAGGTGCCTTCTTTTTACCCTCCTTTACTAAAGAAGGTTTCGACAGGAATTGAAGGCTTGTTCCAGAATTCCCCGTTATTTACCTTAGTTACGGGACTCGCCCGCTGATTGGTTGGCCGCGAGCCAATCAAAATGCTTCGAATTGAACCAAAATATTATAATAAATTTGACTGATAATTACTCTTTATTTCGGTACTGGACAACCGATTAGGTCCAAATTCAATAGGCTTATTTCCATGATTGTTATAAATAAGTATACGAAGTTTCATGAAAATCCGATAAAGCGTATTTGAGTTGCCGCGCCTTTTCTTATATGATACCATAAAAGGGCACTAAATTGGGTATTATTCCGGTACCGGCCAACCGATTTGGTCCAATATCAACAGACATCTTGCCATGGACATTATAAATAGGTATTCCAAGTTTCATGAAAATCCGATAAATCGTATGTGAGTTATGGCGCCTTTAAAATATACACTAAATTGAGTTTTACTCCGGTACCGGTGAACCGATTTGGTTCAATTTCAATAGGGTTCTTCCCACGGACATTATAAACGCGTATACCAAGTTTCATTAAAATTCGATAAAGCGTATTTGAGTTAGAGCGCGTACAGACACACGGACGGACGGACGGACGGACAGACGGACAGACATTTTTCGTCCCCCACACAATCTCATTAAGTACCATACTGGCACTTAATAACACGTTGGTTTTATGAAACTTTTTTTGTTCAGCCATTGTGACAGAGGTTTTAAAGCTATCATTTTTCAGCCCCATTTTTAAATACATGAAACTAAATTGTCAACACCGTCATATTTCATTTTGTTACGAATGATTTGATTTGTTTATCTACTCCATGGGTACATATAAGTGCGTCTTTCATAAAATATGAGTTGACTATCAGTACAGTTATGGATTCAAATTTCCGTAAAAATACTATTGTTCACAAATGCTTTCATCGCTAGAGTGAAGGTATTCTACAAGAGATTAATGGATGGCGATATTTGGCGGTATTATGCTACAGTTTAAACAAAACAAAGCTAGGGTTAGATTCACACAAAAATTAAAACTCCGCCTACATATCAATCTGGAAAGCTATTGTTTACCTGCGTATGACAAGTAGGGTTGACTGTCTGATGCAGAAGCCAATACAAAATTGTAACAGAAAAATAAGTAGACGAAGAACTCCAGTCAAATTGGCCGGTTACGTCTTCGTAGTACTTTGTAGTATATAGTAGTATTTTTGCTTTTCTTTATGTTGTGTCCGAATAGATTTGTTTCTCGTGACTGTTGTTGAATTCCCTTACGTTCCCTGAAAATTTCAGGTTTAAAATAATTTCTGTTACGGGTGGACGGACCATATTACTTGAGTCGAAAACTGGATATTGGGATAGTAAAACCGGAGGGGTTATGCGAAATTCAATATTCAGCATTGCATCAACATATTAAACTCACCATTATGGTTTTGTGAAGAAAAAGAAACAGGTAGACGTACATGATAACTATAGACCAAACATGGACAGGTCTATTTGTCTGATGAAGTAATGTTACGTAGCAAATCCTTAAAAAAATTAAAACAGAATTTAAAATTTGAATATTACACCATGCAATGTATTATTTTCTCGGAATAAATCGCTAAAGATATAGATAATCTACCCTTATACAATTTAACGGCCCTAAATAGCGTTCCTGCTCGCTCGCCCGCTTCGTGAGACATCGGGTATACTCGGCGATGTTCGTATCTCGCAGTGTAAACTTTCACGACGAGAACAAAATTAGGAAAACCATTTCTTTATTTTATAAGGCCTAAGTGAAATGAACACAATGAACAAATATTCTAATTTTATTTTTACTTACAATTTTCATAGCTCTGAACCACAAACATTTTTAATACGCTGTCAGTATAAATTTCTTAAAAATCCTGGAGTCAATTAATAATGGCGGGCGAAACCGCGGGCACATACTGTAAAATATTGATGGTTTAACGCTTGAAATATCGCTGATAATAAAAATAAAAAAACAAACCATTCCTTCCCTTGAAACATTACATAATTTCTTAAAATTGCACAGAATTGATCAAATAAAATTATCATCATATTCATCTGTCAACAAACAGTTCAGAAACAATAGGTTACGTATTATCAGTGTTTAGGTGGCTTTGGGACTGCATAAAACTTACGATATAATTAATTTCTGTAATCTACATACCGATAGGAACGTATTTTGAAGGAAAAAGCGTAAGATATCCAGATAAGGAAGCATTAAAACATGGTTGACCATAATGCCTGCGTTCCTTCCAAGAGGCCAAGATTAAATATTGGGGAATCGATTATAGAACAGAATGAAAAAGAGGAACAGAAAAGAGCTTCAGATACTGGCCTGCCATTTAAACTTACAAGAAGGCAGTTTCCTGTAAGGGTAGCCTTAGCAATGACAATTAATAAGTCCCAAGGACAGACTTTAGATAAGGTCGGGATTTATTTGCCTGAACCAGTGTTTATGCACGGACAACTATATGTAGCATTTTCGAGAGTGAGGCGTTCAGATGATGTAAAGCGGCCCTTACACGATCAATAATATTGACAATACAGTATGATATTGACAATAATATTGATCATGCAAGGTGAAAAAAAGAGTATTGACGGTCGATATTGAAGCGATATTGATGAAATCCAGATTTTCTGATCTCGGCGCGTCAATATTTCAAAGTGGAGGAGATATTGTCAATACTATGGAGCGTCTTGGGGTGGACGTCAATAATATTGTCAATACTATGGAGCGTCTTGGGGTGGACGTCAATAATATTGTCAATACTCAGTTGTTGCCGAGCTTTCGTAGGGAACGGAAGTGATCTTTGTGCAGAGTATTATGGATTATACAAGTGACCTTGAGAAAATATCTGAAGATCTTGAAATAAAATAAAAAAGCTAGAGCGCAAGGTCCGATTGCTAAACAAAATGAGCTTCTACAAAAGCTCATATTTAGAAAACTCGACGAACCCTGGCAGCATCATACCGACTATCTCAAAAGCTTGTGGAGAAAAACTGCTCACTTTGGATGCCAAGCAGAGACAGTTTGCTAAGAAAGCAATAAATGACATGCTTTTTGAAGCAAGCTTGGGCACTCTCCATTGCAACTCCGTAAAAATAAATGAATATGTCAATGTCCAAGCCCTCTAAGAACCACACAACCGGGAACAAGTCGTGGCAGCACTTCATCCTTTTCCACATTTAATTGCTCTTCTACTACTCACAGTGATAATCCACCACAACTAATCAAAAGCCAACATCAGGATTTATTAGCGGCGAGTTTTTTCAACATCTTCTCAGATTGAGGATTTTGAATTTTGATTGCCTTATTTCTTGTTGTATTTTTCTTTGCTGTTTAATCAATGCATAATTACTATAATCTTTTGCTGTAAATTATTCAATATGCGTTTCCCTACTCCTACTGTCATGCCAACTACTTTCATATAGGTAGTGAAGAGGTTCTGTGCAATGACAAACTGATATACTTAGGTAAGTAGGAAGGTATCTGGAAAATATATTTAAAACACTTACTTTCATGTAGTCTAGGACATGAACAAGAGTTTCACACGTTTCAAACGACATGATGACATGATGACATGACATGTCAAAACGACTTCCTGTAGCTAAGTACCTCAGGGTTAAGGCTAATCTCTCATTACAGGGATGCATTCCCTCTTGTTTGTGTTCTGCCTTATGAAGAGTGGTTCCACCATCTGTAATAATTTTATGAACATCCTTTCTTTCATTCTGAAATAATCTTCCGCATCTGTCAATCTGATTTCCCTCAGCAGCCTCATATGAGATTATTCTTCACGTTTTTTCAACCACTCTCCCATCCATCGATTTCGCTGAACTCGACGAATACTTCCGATAGCCATAATTATGGCTACACAACCTTTCTTTCGATTGTCCATGGTTTCAAAACACAAAACGCCATGAAAATCCACTTGGAAAGACATAATTTCACTTGTCCGAATGGCGGAAACAAACGTACTGAGCACATTTATTGATAAAATTATTGACAATAATATTGACCGTGTAGGATATGACGATATTGACGGTGGTACTCTCAAGACGTTAACGACTGTATTGACAATACTGATATTGTCAATAATATTGATCGTGTAAGGGCCCCTTTAGAGTTAAGGTGGAAAACACATCAGAACAGGGGAAGTTACTCGACTATTCTGATGCAGTTTTCACAAAAAAATGTAGTATACGATGATATATTTTAAATAAAAATTGATGAAGCCAGCGCTGACTTTTGTAAATGTATTGTCAATGCCTTCAGGATTGTAGACCTGTAAGTTTCGTATTTAAGCATCATTTTAACCGTGGCAAAGCCACGGGCTATTTCCTAGTGTTGAACAATTCAACTCCGTGGTTAATCAATTTACTTGTAATCATGGCAATGATATACAATTAAAGGCTACGAATTATAAGTTACATTTAACCAATATTAAATTAACATACATTTTTATTAAAACGACAGGACGCAAATAACGGTACTTCCCCGTTCAAAACACATGTGTGGTCAATCTAGTTACGGGGGTACTCATCATAAGACGATCATTTGGAGCAGTCTACTCCAACTACAAAATATTGCAGATTTATGATTTTTATACCGACTAACAACAATATACGAAATGAAATTTCACCATATGAAATGTTATTGAAAATTGGTAGCTAGTCTGACAATACAGAACACCACCAGCAATCCCTGTAAATATTCCGGCTGCGGTCTTCAGGAAAACGGGTACGGAAAACTTGATAGACTGGAGATGCTACAGCTAAAATGCGACATCACATGTCTGTGGAAAGCCCATGCTCTGGAAGAAACGCAAGCTAGCCTATATGTTCGTGATGACAATGACATTAAGAAAGCAGTAAACATGTGGTTATTGTCAAATATTTAATTTGAAAATGAGAATAATAAAACACTCATTAAGAAATAATATTGTTATGAACAGAAGTCTCACCAGACGTTTCGCTCCCGTGTGAGAACTTCTTCAGTGGCTGCTACCTGACGCTGACTGAACTGCTTCTTCAGTGGCTGCTACCTGACGCGTCAGGTAGCAGCCACTGAAGAAGTTCCCCAAAGCGGGAGCGAAACGTCTGGTGAGACTTTTTTAGACTTTTTTGCCTTTGGACCACGGCCCAAATCCCAGAAGATGCTTCAACATCAAGAATCCGGCCGTGAAAGACTCAGATTAACCATAGAGAGCAGTTTCTGAAAACTGTTCGACTTAATACGCTAGTTTTATTATGGCGATGGAAAAATAAAACAAAAGAGCCACATATTTTAGTCAGTGGAATGTGAAAAAGAAAGTACTTTTAACGGTAGACAATACTAATTAAAAGGAGAAAATTATGTCCCTCCAGGGTGACCAACTTTGATTGCTTGGCATAGAAAATAGTCTTTTATTTAAGAATAATTGCATATGATTATTAAATACCTGTAGACTCAGTCTGATATAAATTGAAAATGTTAAAATTTATTATGCCTTTTTAAATGCTAAATTTGTCACGGTGGTTGCAAATAGGTCATACTTGTTGGTTGAAAAATATTGCCCATTCCATCTCTTACATTGGCAGCCATGTACGAGAAATCGCCTCTGTCTAGGTGGCAGGAGAGTTCATGAACAGCTGTAAAGCTCCCAAAATGGCTGCAGCGTACGTATCAACAATTATTACTTCACAAATATTAACGCCTGTCTAAAAAAAATAGTGTATGATACACGTGGTAAAAAGATTTAATTTGCTCGCAGGATTGCTTCACTTGCCCTTACGGGCTCGTTTCGCAAACATACCTAATCGCAAAATAAAATCCTCTTTTAGCCCTTGTAATTGTATTGTGTATCTTGAACGTACAGTGTCATATTAAGTTTTGAAATTACCTCTCAAGTCTTCAATTACAATCATTAAGTCTGTAATAAAGAAATTGTTTAAAATGGTAGGCCTATGCTTTTACTACGAGAAAAATGGCTAAACATTATTGCCATTAGTTCAAACGTCCAGGTCTTCCCAGTATTAATAGTCACGAATTTATGTTATAAAAAGACCAAAAGTAGTTTTCAAACATTATGAGAATTTTCATGTTGAGGAAAGAGTTTACTGAACTTCAAAAATACTCCCAAAATTTCTAATAATTTTATACTGTTTGAAAAGTTAGACGATCCATTGGGGAGAAAAGTGACATGAGAAATTAGAAGGTCTCTTAACAGAGACATAAACAATTCGAAAGTAAACCCTGTAACTCTTCTCTATTAGCATAATATAGCCTACTAGGATATTAAATTCTATTCTGCATTGCTATGCGCAAAAAAAGAGAAAGAGTAGAATTTAGAAAACCTTGTCTCTAGGAATATTCCAGTTTTAAATAGCGTATTTATATTGAATTCAGTACCGAAGCACTCAGGTCGACATAATTCGGTACAATAATTGATTTCAGTTCAATCTCAAATGTCATTTCCGCTTGAGAGTTGGTTGAAATTGTTTTCAGGTCATATTTAATACCATATAAGCGCGTATCGTATTGAGAACGCATTGAAATCATTCTACAGCACTCTCGGCGATATCAATAGTAACCTGTTATTATCATAATTTCAAATAGAACGGGGATTAGGTGAAACGAAATTTCTAGTAATATTATTATTATTCAGCACAATTTCACAACTGTTGATGTACTGATTGTACTGAGAATAAATTCATCTTATTCATCAGCTCAGAAATTGTCTCACAATGTGGCATGTTTGGAGTAATGTTGCTCTTGCATATTGCTGATTACCTTCACTGGAATTGCAATGTCAATATTCCTTGATAAGAATATTGAGGCCACACCTTCCGCTTATATAACTATCGGTACAATTTTTACAGTATGTAGTTTCCAGATGGTTTTGGTCTCTAATGCCAGGTATATACAGACTTGAATCATGTATTTCCCATTCAATTTCATGTAAGTAATTTTGTTAATATTTGCTTGTATTATAATCTAAACTTCTTTTTCATAGCTATTTGAGCTATTACATTACTTTATTCAATTCCAAGGTTATTATATATATATCATCTTCATTCATTAATGGCAATTCAGCACAATTTTCCATGTCTGTTTTTATTACTTTCTCTCCTTTCACATCCATATGTGCACATTTATCTAATCCAAAATACATAAATATGTCACCAGAAAATGTCTTTGTATTGCTATGACATGTTTCAATTTAGTAATGCCTTCTTGACCCTCCATATAGTTTAATAGCATCCATTAAAACTAAATGTAACAATCGACTTTCTTTTTCTTTGACATTTAATTTAAAGTCAAAATTATTTCCATTAAGCAGTCTAGTAAGGGGGATAATGCCAGTATAAGCCATCAAAGAATGAATGAGTTTCCTTTGAAAATATCCTTTTTTATTTCTAGTTCTTCTAATTGTTTTCCTTTGATTGTTATTATTAATATTATTATTGTTATTATTAATATTATTATTATTATTATTAAATTCATAGTAGTTTTTTCTAGTAGTTGGACAAATGTTTTCTTTCTCTTTTAGTAAGTGTACACAGCAAGACGCTGATAACGACTGATGAACCTTCCACGGCCAATGCTGAAGATAGTATTCTTACGGGTCACTGAAAATAGATGTGACCATACGTGCGTGTTACCATTGTGAGTCTCCAGAGAAGGAAGGAAACAAGTTGCTGTTCCTGTGCAAAGAAAAAAGAAGCTTTTCCCAATGTAACAGAAGACTGGCTGTACTTGAGTGTGTTACAAAGGAAATCAGTCTCAAAGGTCTTCAGAGTCCAAGCACTTCATCATTTGTTCAAACAGTTCTTGCTCTACTGCCCGCATCGCAATGACACACTGTACCTGAACGCTGGCATTATAGAGAATTTCTTTAAAGAGTTTCAGCAGGCATACCTAGGCCTATTACATCAGGTTTTTAACAAATTATGTGTCAGGTAACAACGAATTCAGCTTCAGTTCAGAGCTAGCCAACACACCGCACACCATGGTGGTTTGATGTGGCTATGAATTTAACTTTTTAAATTTTATTACTGAGAATGACCACAAGTGGATCGAAATATATTTGGTTTTTAATATTTCAAACTTTTATATTGAAAAGGCGGAGTTACCGCATTTTAGATTAACAACGAATTCGTTTTGTGAATTTAAAATTCCATGGATATTTGAATTTGTAACCATCAGAGCAGCATTTTCAATTCAGCAAACATGTACTTACTCGTATGCTTTCAACATTAGCCTATGAACTAAGATGGATTGATTCAAATAGCCACAATTAGACGAAATGCAAAATACACTTAACCTTTACAAGTACATCCTGAATCAATCTAACCAATATTCTATGGCTTATGCCTTACGTATTCCGAAGGTTCAATGCCGCAGCTCTCTATTTATTCCTATTCTTAGACAACTGGATCTGGTTTATCCTTTCGACAACCATTTCTTGAAGAACCAGCTTAATATTATTCTTCCATCTTCGCCTAGAATGCCTAGATATTCGTACTGCTTCCCCCCCCCTACGGTTCCTTACTAAGATTTTGAAATGGTTTCTACAGTTTTCCATTATGATTTCTGGCACAGTGACCTGCCCATCGTAATTCCTAGTTATAAAGTTAAATACTCGGGCTGTGTGGAGCTATGAGTATGGTGCTTTCATAAGCAACTACAAATACAACCACAAAAACAAACACCTTATAATCTAAAAGAAACAAATTCTTGTTTCAGGTTGATACATAAAATAAAATTTGTCATATGTGTAATGAAAAGTTATTAAAAATTTAATTATCTAATCACGTAACTTTCTTTAATTTTTGTTACCAATTTGTTCTTAACAAAAATAAAAATTGTGTATTTTTTAAACTAAACTCTTGTTTGTTCTCTTACATAATTTTTTGTAAGCTACAATTGCTTTCATCATTAAGTATTTCCTTACGATAGGTTACAGATTATCCGATAAAGAAATAACAGGAACTAGCGAACGTTTTTAATTTGGTATAGTATGTCATTCCACTGCTCTTAACTAATTTAATCTTTTAAAGCCCCTGCTTCTGTTCTTTGTCTGAAACTTGCCGCTTATAATAATGCATAACAGTGATCCACATCAAAGCAAAATATAACAAAGTATTCTGGTTTGCTTGTATGTTCATTTCTGCATGTCCAGCTACTCTCCTTCGGCTGGAAAGTACATACTTTAACTTTATATTGCACGTCAACATATTTCATATGAAATGCTTTTCCACTAGGTCACATATAGGCATGGACTCGTGAACAAACGGAGATACGAAGTAAATGCTTTACATCATTCTGGTTTTTAAAGGCTGCGCCGTGGAATTTTAAAACGGTTTCTTTATAATCCACATTATTTAATAAGCAGATTATGATCGGCTTCCGAATATCATAAACTTACAACTTTAATAGCATTTGAACTGTAAATATTATTAGACAATGTTGTACAATCCTGACTTTTATGGCACCATGATCTTGTCTGGTCAAAAGAGTACGTCAGTGATCGAAAGGTAAATTCCCTTCTCGACAGGTCGCAGTCCGGTAAAGCCCGGGTGGCGTAGACCGCAAAAAAGTCCCTACAACGAGAAAGGTAAAACTAGGATAAAGCAGAAGAAGAAATAAAAAGCATACGAATGACTCCTTGAAAACTAATAAAATAAGACTTGATATTTACTTATTTAATATGCTCACACTTTATCTTGAGCTAAACACTCCATAATGCTAAAAACAGTTCATATCAGGAAGGCCTCGCTCGAAAAAATGAAGATCGCGGCCCGTTCCTAGTGTTGCCATACCCAAAAAATGTCCCGTAACGGCATTCTTGAACTACCGTCTATTTTGTATTTGTTTACGACATATTATTCTGCAAATTACATAATTAAATCCCGGGACATTAGAATAAAGGTGTTGTGGAAATGGTCGATATAAGTGACAACGCAGTTAAAAATCAAGATTCTTTAAACCAAGAAGTATCGGACATCAGCGAATCTATATTAATAAAAGAAGTGTCTGTCTTCCTCCGTCTGTCCGCGATGCCCAGCGAAATCTACTGAACGCAGAAAACTGAAATTTCAAACGTAGGTGGACTGAAGGGTCGGGAAATGCACCTCGAAGCCGGAATTTTAATTTTCGCTTTCGTTCGTGAGTTATGAGTGAAAAACGGACAGAAAACGGGTATTTTTTGCGTTTTCGAAGCATCAGTTCTCAGATAGCCTACATTTCAATGTCAAATCAATTACAGTTGGCTTTGGCTATTTTTGTCGTACCTTGGACATAAAACCATCGCGATCGCTTGAATGTTGTAGCTCACGCTGGTCGATTCATTTGTTTATAATGTCAAGGCACGCAGACATATGAAATTTTCAACCTACACCGAAGAGGATTATTATTATTATTATTATTATTATTATAAGAGGGATAATCAATATTGGCCTAAATGTGGTCAAACGTTCGATTTGGACGAAACTCACTATACAGGGGTTTTCAGGGCCAATGAACTCGAATCTGAGGTCGCCTTTACCAGGCGACGCAATCTAAACGTGGTATGTAATTCACGTGTTAATAAATATAATGATTTAACTATTATGCTCTTAATTTTTAATTTTTGAAATAATTATCGCGAGCCATCGCTTGATTATGTAAGTCCATCCTGGACGATTCATTTGTTTAGAATATCAAGGCCCGCAGACATATGAAATTTTCAACCAACACGGAAGAGGAATAATCAATATAGGCCTAAATATGGTCAAACATTGTTCGATTTGGACGAAACTCACTATACAGGGGTATTCTGGGCCAAGGAACTGGAATCTGAGGTCGCTTTTATCAGGCTATTTTATTATGTTATTGATTTTTAATTTTTGAAATAATTATCGCGGGCGAAGCCGCGGGCACATGCTAGTAAACAATAAACCAAATAAATGAATTGGAAGGAAAAGCAATTTAATGTGTTTGAAGCTGAATCTGTCGTTGGAGAATAGAACAAGTCAGTTTTCATTATTTTGCTAGAAAGTTGTATTAATTACCTATAAACTCTCGTGAAAGATATTTAGTTATATTTATTCATTCAGGCATGTGAAAATGCGTATTCAAATAGGCCTACATGTATAAGGCTACGACTTTTAAACCGAATTTCTATATTGTGAAGACTGGGAGAAAGATTGTACAAAGAAATGTATTACTTAATTCCTTTCTCCAGCGATAGATTATACTATAATATCTGCATCAATAAAAACTCTTTAGTTTGGAGCGAGAGTTGAAATTGCTACGAATTACAATGAGTTCCATTGTGTACCAGCATAAAACTACACACGTTATATTTTCTAGTAGTTGGCAACCCTTCACAAATGACGTCAATTTCAACTCACCGCCTTCTGAAATATCAGCTTGTCGGCCGCGGTGGACTAGAGGTAGCGTGCCCGCCTCTAGATCCGCAGGGCGCGGGATCAAACCCGGCCGCGGTCGATGGATTTTTCAGGACGTAAAAATCCTGGGCACGGAGTCCTCCGGGAGGGACTTTAAGCTGGGGGTCCCGTGTCGTAGATTTACGGCACGTAAAACTCCAAGCCTAAATTAGAGCCTCTGGACAAAATTCCTCGGCCCTTTCACGTCCAAGAAATACTTGGTTTCTAGAGGGGGGTTGCCACCTGTTACTCTACCCTCTCTCGGAAAATAAGCATCTCAAAATTAGTATAGGTAATGAAACCTCCACTTGGTGGCCCTTCGCCCCACCTGGGTATCATAGGGTACCAGATACAGATAGAATATCAGCTTCCCTCACCCCCGCATGTTTTCGGCTCAAGATAAAGTGTGAGCATAATACCTATCTACTATGAATCCTGTGAAGTGACGAATATGTTCAAACAGAGGTATGACCCGAGAGACCGTAGGACACAATAGTAGGCCTATATTGCGATACAAGTGCCGTAAGGCACGTTTACGGGTCGAGGAAACAGATTGAAAACCCGAGGCGCAGCCGAGGGTTTTAAAGTTTTCGAGACCCGTAAATGCCTTTACGGCCCGTGTGTTGCATGCTATTTTTTGCACGATGATTATTTATATCAATTTAATTATATTAATTGTGATATTACCTGAAAATATTATGTAAATACATTCTTGAAAATAGATGTTTATTTCAGAAAGTGATTCGCATGTGTTTGTTGTTATGGGAACCGAATATTTGTCCTGGGGGCCGTGTCCATAAGGCTTGTATTATGAAGTGTATCGTAATGAATTATGACGTGGCGCTTGGACCGTAAGTAATTTAACCTCATCGCAACGCCCTTAGCAACACGATTGTGTGGGAATGTCAACTTACGATCCATGTAAACAACTTACTCTTACTAGCTAAGGAGTGCAAAAAATATAAAATAACATTTTCCCTGCTGTTGACGTCTAAATTCGTCACCTCAAAACATTATGTAAAAGCAAAGAAATAAGATTAATGGAGTAATGCTTTCAGTTAAAATATGAGAATTTTTTATAGTCTTGTTTGGCAGTTATTTGTAAATACCAGCTATTCTACATAAATTTTCCTTCTAGATTCAAGAGTTAGGGCCCACTGATGATTTTACTTGATGATTGCTTATCTGTCTATCTGGCATCATTTGCCTCTTAAGATATATGCAAATACGTTACATGAATGGCTCTTCAGGAATCCTTTTTATAAGATAGACGAATATTTTACAAGAAATATTGTACAATAGGATTAATTTTTTATGTTTTTATGTTTTAATGTTTTATATAGTAGTTCACTGTTTAATGTTTAGGACGATGTCTATTGCTGGTTTGTAACTGACTGAACGAAAAATAATAATTTATTATTATTATTATCATCTATTTAAACAAGAGTTGTGTGTATGTTCATCTTTTATACGAATATACAGTTTTATTTAGATCTCGATGAAATTTTGCACATATATCCTTCAAAACACGAGGAAAAGCAATGTCGACATTTCAATAAAAAAACAATTAATATGCCCTTATTCTAGGTCCCAGGGTGTCCGGGAAAGACCTGACGAAAAATAAATAATTATATATCTGAAACTATTGCATTTATTGACGTGATGTTTTCACGGTTACAAAGAGAAACACGATGAGCTTTAATAAGCCTCTATGTGAGCACCATTTGTGACCCGATACTCAATTTCGTGCCACACACGCGAAAGCATCTCCGGTGTGACTAGCGCTATTGCATCGTAGATTCGGCCACGCAAATCTGCATTATCGGTCACAGTCGTGCGATAAACTTTGTCTTTCACAAAACCCCAGAGAAAGAAATCCAGTGGGGTCATGTCAGGTGACCTTGGTGGCCATGGTGTAGGTCCTTCTCTCCCATGGACTGTGGATTTTGGCATTTGCAGTTGTCTTGCTCCCTCACGAATGGATTTCCTCGGGCTTCTTACAAAACCAGCCCGTACCCTTTCAATGTCATTGTCGTTTATGCGCGATTTCTTTGCCTTTCCTGCTATGACTCAACATTACCTATCTCCAGAAATTGCTTGTGCCAATGAAGGATGCTGTTTCGGGCGGGAGGATTTCGACCTTTGTCTGTTTGGAAACGACGTTCTAGCCTACGCACAACTTGCATTCCCAGTTCTCAGAATAAGACCTCATACACACGCTGCGCAGAACAAGCTTTTTCTCGTTTCTCCTCGTGCAACAACAATGAGTTTGTCTTTCTAACTGTGAAAGTACTGAGGTAGTAACTGTAATAGTTTCTGATATATAATTATTTCTTTTTCGTCGGGTCTTTCCCGGACACGGTGTATTACTTAACATAATGTGTAGACCAAAGCCCTATGTGTGGACAAGTGTCTGTGCATAAACCATCGCCATTGTTCAAGATAAATATTAAGAGTTGGCTATGTTTGATTGCTTATTAAATAAAAAAACAGCTGAAATTAGCTTCCCTTTTTCTCTTAACTTCAAGAATTGTTTATGCTACAATTTTATTCCAATCCTGATTTCTTTACGACTTACACCAGATAATTGTGAATGTCAGGTGTGCAATTTAAGCCTTAAGGTAAACTAACGTCTATATCTGAATATATCGCTGGCTTAGTACACGCATGTGTTAAGTGCACATTTGGAAGCTCCTGGGCCATGTCTTCACTTTTATACAAATGTGACAAGTGAACCAGCAGAAACTTAATATACTTTCTGTTGGTTCAAAATGTGGTGAGTATCTTTCCTAGGTACACATTCGTGATAATTGGATTTACAAAAACTGTAGAATTGTACTTAACAAATGTGTGCACTAAGCCATCGATATTAGAATTATTGGTAAAATCGCATTTTAGGAGGGGCCCACTTTTAATGTCACACGTATTTCGTTACAGATAGCTCTGGAGAGCAGATATTGTCTCGACGAATGATTTCACCCAACCCGCCCGCAAACGTTACACTTTCTTTTATAACACGATCTAGCAAAAAGTAGCGTCAGTTTCGTCACATTTTTATCTCCGTATAATGAAGAAACTCGTGATTGGACGTTGGAGGTGTGACGTCATACCACTAGAGCAGCTATAATTGTGGGTAAACAGGTTGACACGCCTCGCGGGAGGTATAATATGGCACATTTTGGAAACCTACAATCAGGGTATCGTATATTATTCTACAAATGCATTTGCGCTTCGCTACGGCTGCCGCCTCCGCTTCGCGCGCTTAACTATGTGGTCAGTACTATGCATTATTTAGACTATCTTTAGACAACTTACCTTAATTCAGAAGTAGGTACAAGGCACCACAGTTGGTCATCCTGCATCGCTTAGAAACAAAAAATCACCCGTCCGTGGAAGCCTGCTCATATAGCGAGAAGGACCCCCCCTACATTAAGACTTTACCGAATTTTTCAATTAGCTTAATCCTTCTGATGACACCATGGCCATGGGTCAACTCAGTTTACATGTAAAGAAACAAATAAGTTACCCTGTGGGTAAAGGCGGTGGTGCGTTAAGGCTGACGACCTTAAACCCGAGATTACTTCAAGGTAGGCAAATAGGGAACATAATAAGAGATCCCTACTCGTGGAAGTTGTTGGATGATGCAAACCAAAAGAAGTTATAAATAACAGACACGAACAAAGGCAATAAGACGTATGATAACTTCTTCTACGATAACAGATATGATAACTTCTAACACACAAGGACACATGATATAAGACAAATTACAAATAAAGGATAACAAACACCCGGATATGACTTCGTGGTGCCAGGATGATCTACTGGTCGACGCCGATGCCTAAAATCTGGCTTCCATATTAAGGATTCTGGTGACGACTAGTACACTACTCACCTGGTCGATGATGAGATGGTAGTGAGGTCGCGGGAGTGTACTACATCTGTGGAAGGTGTGGTACGCTTAGGCGCCACCTTCTATTTATCATCACAAATCCACAAAGTCCCGGATTCGACAATTACTCTAGTTAGTGTAGTTAGTTTATAATTACGTTATCAATATCTTTGTTTTTCTTCTTAAAATGTTTTTCTGTCTCTTTCTTTATACGAGGGGGAGTCCGAAAATAAGTTTCCCCTTTCTTTTTCCCCAGGAAATCGAACAGCAATTGGGGAATCAAGACATCGGTTGAACGCGAAAAACACTCATACACCATCGTGATGCCAATGACTTTCTGTTTCGGATTTTGACGGGGGATGAAACGTGAGTCCACCATTTCGCGCCCGAATCGAAAGCCGCATCTATGGAGTGGAAACATCCGTTATCACCTGTCAGAAAGAAAGTTCGAAACAACACCCTCTGCAGGTAAAGTGATCCTCACAGTGTTCTGAGACGCCCAAAGGGTTTTGTTGCTGGACTTTTTGGAAGATGAAACCATCACTGCTACGCGGTTCTGTCACACCCTGTCGAAATTGGAGGAGGCGATTCGGAAAAAGCGGCCTGGGCTTCTCCAATCTGGCGTTCTGTTGTTGGATGACAATGCGAGACCACACTCGGCGACGGCAACGCAAAACCATATTGCAGAGCCCTGATTTTTTTCTGGAGGGCATTTTGAAGATCATAAAGCTGTATGACAAATGTCTCAATGTACGTGGTAATTACGTGGAAAAATAAAGGTGCGTCTTATCTTTAATGTCTCATATTTTTTGTCTTTAATCCACACCTTTGTACACATTCACCAGGGGAAACTTAATTTCGGACTTATCCTCGTATATGTAGGCCTGTATAGGCCTAACCTATGTAGGCCTAATTATAAATTAATAAGTTGCAAATTGTAAAGTTCATATAGAGGCCTCTGATAGGAATCCAGGACAGGTGCCAATAAGCATTAAAGTAGTAAATAATTAAATAAATAAATAACCTTACACCCTTCACGTGCCAGATGTCACAAAATCTGGGATCCTCGACCTCCCGCAACCATAAGGGCTTTCTTGGCCCATATGAGGATCACTTCACCTTTTTACAGTTTTATTCCGCTCTTGATTAAATTGTGCACACTTAGCCTACGATCACTTTCCCTCTTTATCGCCTTTCACAAAGCTTCTTCTTATTACCGAATTATTGAAATTCCACCCAAGAAAAGAGTGTTGGTCATATAAACCCTATAGCCATAAGACGGAAGGCTATATAAGGCCTAGAGTTTGAAAATCAGAAGTACCGATACTCTGAAAGTTTACTTTGAAGAGCAAACAAAATACAAGCCCGGGCGATGGCGGGTCATTTAAGCTAGTATTAATATAAAAATTCAGCTCAAAAGTACTGTTCCATCTTGTTGTATAGACCTCTAATATCATCAATAGCTTGCATTTTCACTCACGTGGCAATAATGAAAAGAATTTTCATGCATCTTGATTACAGCCGCTCCAATATAATCATAAGAAAGATCCAATTTATTTAATGCATCTTACGAAATGTAGAATAACATTACTTTTAAAACTAAAAGATATGAAACTATGCAGATTTATTACTCGTATAATTTTTAAAACCAAGAGATACGACATTATGCAGATTCTAACGAAAGAGAAGAACTGAAAGGGACCTTAAGTAAGATTATTTGTAATTTATATAACATCGCTGAAATTCGATGAAGCGTGTGATATCCTGAATCCAAAATTACATTTTTCAGAAAAACATCTGCGTGTGTGTCGTCTGTGGCACCTGTCTGAATGTGTGTGTCTATAAACGTATCTTGAGAGTAATGTACGTGTTTTTACGAACAGCATACATAGCCCGAGAGCGAAAAATCGTATAAAACAACAAAGTGGACTGTATTTAGGTTAGATAATTCACTTTCGGTGATGTACCATGAAGATTGACGACGAGTTGCTCTTACTTTTTAATGCCACTTTACATTAATACAATTTAATTTTTCGCGATTTTCTCGAAAACGGCTCTATCGATGTTAAAACATTGTACACACACGAGGTAGTCCAGCTAAAAGTTTAATTTGAAACATCTTATCACAAAAGAATATATGAAGGTTAGTTATAAAACTAAACCAGCCATCGTTTAGGCCTTGAAATCTTGCGAGGCGAGCAATCACCATTGCGTGGGGCTAAAACTACTAGAATACGCGCCTCTACATTACGGACTTTTATGCCATATGAGAATTTGAAGAGAGAAAGTTGTATTATCCATACCTAGGTATTACATAACATTTAATGTAGATTTTGTTTCCATCATGAAGGCACACGAAACATAGCAACTACCTTCTCTTACATTTTAATGCTACTTTACACAAAGACAATTTCATTTTTCGCGATTTTCCAGAAAACGGCTCTAACGACATTGTTTAAATTTTATACACGAATTACATATGGGTCATTCTTCAAATACGGGAAAATTTAGAGAGTCTGAAATCCAAATTTTTTAGTTTGTTTTAAAAATCTCAAAAAAATTACTAACATATTTCAGGGGTTACTTGATTATAATAAGACACCAGCAAAGCTTAAATGTTTATATTTTTATTTATTTTTATTTTTTTAAAGCCATGTGAATGACATCCGTGTACATGTGGGTGGCAGAAGGACATATTAATGACTAACTTTGGCAACAATCTGCTTTTCTTTATGTGATTTCATATTTTTCTCAGCATACTTCAGTTGATTTTGCACCAAATTTGCGAATTTGTGTCCATACTCGGGAATCAATGTAATTTTAACTAGACTGTGTTTTTATGGTTAATCTGAGGGTTTCACGGCCGAAATCTTGGTGTTGAAGCATCTTCCGGACTGTGGGCCGTGGGCCGTGTTATTTTGTGTTTTTATGGTTTGGGGGGGGGAACCAAGCAGAAATTCATTTAATCAGTTTTAAGATTGTAAGTACAGGTCACAGACACCACAAACACAATAGAACCCTACATTTATCATCTACATGACTGGAGGGCCATCCACATACCCCTTTATGAGACATGTGGATGTCACAAAAATTAGGCATGTTGATGACAAAAAAGGAGTTTTAGTGGTCTCAGCAAGCCATTCCTAAACATCTGTAGGCTCTACTTCAGTCAGGTATAATGCATAATCAAAATGCATAATCAAAATTAATTAATATTCACTTTCTGCCTACTTTCTAGAAGTCATGTTAATGACGGGGAATAAAAACGCTTTCCTTCAAAATGGTGCAAAGTCCTTTGCTAATCCCAAACTGTTTGTAAACAAGCAAAATTCAACCTTACAATCCAACCACAAGCTGCCCTGTTGGCTTTCTAACACTGTTGCCAGTTATACAAATTTCTCATTCCTGCAGAAAAAAATTCCATTCTTTTCAGCCATGTGGATGACCAAAAACCACTGGGACATACTTTATGTTCATTAGGTGGGGTGACAATTTTATTTCATTTTATTTTTAGTGGTTAATATTCTTCACATATAAATACTGATTGGCAGGAAAAAAGTTGAAAAGGAAATAACATTTTGTTTTGTGGATAAATGCATTAGAATATATTTAAAACCGGGGTATGGGACAGGGCATGTGGATGACATTTAATTGAATTAAATTTAGTTTTGGAATATCAGAATTTAAAGTTAGTGACATTTCATAGTGATAGTTGTGATATGGAAGTAGTAGGAAAAAAACTTATATCCTAATTTTTTAAAGTTGAATTTGAAAGGAAATATCACTCCGGAACACAGATTTTCCCAAGCCAATCACCTGATCCACAAACTCGGGTTTCAAATCTTTCCTTGCGAATAATGTGCCTTTTATTAGACAACTACGGCATTAATACAAGCCCTTTTTTCTAGGTTGGATTAAATTGTATAATTCTATGTTGGAATAGAGGAAGTTATGTGCGTGAATAACATCATTCTCTTTTATAAATGTGTACGTGACATTTTTATTTTGAAATATGAAGAATGCGGCCGATAATATCTATAATATTTCGTTGTCCCTTTACTTCCGGTCTTGGCGTTTGGAAGATGGAGGGCGCTCAGGAGACGAACTTTGAAAGAGCCATTAGAAAGTAAGTTAAAAACTATTAACAATTATGCCAATTGTGAAGAAATATTCAACTACAATGCAAACATAAGAATTTCTGCGAAAGAGTGTAATTCCAATACTAACACCTCGAACTAACCAGTATTTACCAGTATTTACCTAAGATACAGGGGTTTCATCGGTACGACTAAGTAGCAAACAAAAATAATACATAGAGGCGTTGCCCTGATGGATGCTCTTGTGATATTGGCATCACAGGATAAAGATAAATGCCGTTCAGGGGATTATAATAAGTTAAGCTTTAGAGTCTTTTCAGATATCAGCATATTCATTATCTGCCTGTTCTCTTCCTTATTACCGACGAAAACTTTAAACTGGAAAGGCATAATACGAGTTTGGAAATTAAGATCGTAAGAGGTTCTTAGTAATCCCTCCTTTAAGGTACATTTGATCTTAGTTTGCGAAACTGCAACTTGTCGCCCCGATGGGGAGATATATGTCATTTTGATGAAGTCGCTAAAGACGCCTTATATGTATGCCGCCGGAGTTGCCTAGGATTTTGATAAGCATCCGATTGACATCCTCGTCACGTCGTTCGCGAAGATGTTTCTAAGCAGCGTAACAAGTATATCTTCACAGGGTGATTAAAATTATTTTTTTTGCAATTCATTTCATCGTTATAAAAATACATAGGCCTATTACTTCTCTCAAATAGATATTACTTGTCGTACCATGTCTTTTTATCTAGAGTGCTATATTTATGTACTTCCTAATTTTCAAATATAAAACCTTTACGATATATTGTCAAATAACATAATATAACATTTTCTAAAGATAATAATGCATGTATATACTCTCGTAACACTCTAAAATAATTTAACAGAAAACTTTTACAGATGAGTCGTGCTAAGGTTAAAATCTTATAAGACTATGACAGGTCCTCTTCTTTTCAGGGAACAAAATGTAGGCTTAAGTATTAATATTTTGAAACCCTGGCACTACATACACAAGTATTATTTTAAATTATTTGATAGTGTGATATCCTAGAGATTGTTTGCAATATGTAAGATTCTTATCTATTCCACGAATATATACGTGTACCGTTGTCTTCTGGAAATAAGTTAATTTATAATATTTGTCAAGTTATCAATGTATTTACTGAAAAAGTAGTATAACATGCATAAACAATGGAGTGAAAAAAGATGTTCTATGTATCCATACGAAAATGTATAGGAGGGTATAAGAGGGCAACCAATAATTGACCATAACATAAACCTCAATTAAAGGAAATATATAAAGTATCCCCCTCTTACAGAATCACACATTATTTTACATAATTAATCTAACAAAAGGGAACCCAGTAGACAAAGAAAACCCCTATATCTACAGTGTTAGACTGGTCCTATTTATAAGTAACATTTTCTCAGAAACTAGGTCTATGTATCCAATGGAGATGTGATTTTTACAGTTATTTCATAGAAATATGTAAAACATACCGAAAGAATGGTATTTTTTATAGTTTTTAATGAGGATATGTATGTTTATATTTAATGTCTTTTTTTTGCAAAATAAAATAAAAATAAAATAAAAATCCTAACAAGTTGATATATTACAAAATGCTCCAATCAGAACGTGTATGTTGATGCAGGCATAAAAATCTGAAAACTGAACATTGTAACTACAATAGTTAGTAGTAAATGTTCCTTATAATTACATAAGACAAATTAACATTGTAGAGATAGGGTTTTCTCATGCCTACTGGGTTCTCTAACTATTGCACTTATTTTTCGTTTGACTTATCAGAGAAAATAATTTTCCTTAACCAATTAATATGATGACTCTTTAAGTTTTATTTAATTCTGGAACAGAAACTCCAAATTCCAATGTCCTAATGTGTCCTCTATCACCATCTACCTACATTATTGACTATTAAGGCATATGTATTCGATTAATACTGAACTGAACTCAAATACGAGCAAAGCTTATTTGGGTGTTAAACTTAAATTCTGTATTAAGTTATGTATATTGTATTTCTCTTTTGAAACTTTTTAATAAATGTAAAAATGAATAAGATATGAACAAATAATTCCATGAAATTACAGTAGGGTCCCACTAATCCGGACTAGATGGGATCGGACCGCGTCCGTACCACCCTCAAGTTCGGATTAAACGGAATTTGCCTTAAAATGTTCGTACTGTAAGGCAATAAACGTTTTTAGATGGGTAAAACTTTAGAAATCCATGTTCTTTTCATAAATATAATTTTTCTACAACTTAACTTCAGTTTGAATACTAATGTATACATAGACTGCGTTTTTAATCTACAAACTGATGTAGGATTAACAAACCAAAACATCTTTGTGATAATTTTTTTAAAACTCCTATCCAGATTAACCAGATAGCCGGACGAGCGGGATCCGGAATAGCGAAACTCTACTATATTCTTAAAGTCAAAAGGTTTGTGTGATGAGTCAGATTCATTATAGGGTTGAATGTGCCATGATTTTACGCTATGATTAAAAAAAGTTAGAGGAATTTATGAAAATTTATTGTAATTAAACTACTGAACTTACGTAATGAAACCAGTTGAGAATGAACGAGGAACACAAACAGTTTGTGTACGTATGTTTGGTACAGTTCACAGTGCTTTGTTCAGAAATCGTCCTGTTTTGGAATTTCACACTACTATATCATTCCTGTCCAACATGCATTTCGCAGAAAGCACAAAAATCCACCAACTGAAAATTCAATTCGCAAGTGGTACAACCAGTTGCTTGTGTAAAGGAAAATCACGAAGACAACGCGGGAGCGAATCATCGCAGCGCTACACTCTATCGTTGGGCAAGAACTGGACTATCATGAGGATGAATGCCGTTGAATATTTGTAGCTGTTAGGAAACAGAGTTCCTCGTTCATTCTCAACTTGCTTCATGAATGTATGTCGATAATACAAAATGGAATTCTTGGTTGGTAGCTTATCTAAGACAATTTGTTTAAATCTAATTTTACTTCAATACAAATTAATAAAAATTTATTTAAAGAAGTCTATCAACTACCTTACAAACCTATTATACTCTGAATTCAAGCTTATGAAAATCGAACAACTTTGTAAGTTTGTATTATTGTCTTATCATAAAAACCGATCGAAATTTATTTCCTTCAAGCATTTCAAAATACAAGATGAAACATCAGGCAACCATCGTTTTCCGGAAACAAAATGCAGGGCTACTAGGCCTACTGGGAAATTACATGGCCTAAACTGTGGTTTGAAACTTTATAATACTCTCATTGCCGAGCGTCCTGATTTCATAAAATATAGTGCCAACCAATTTTAAGATAAAAATTTAAAAATAACTATTTAATATTAATAATCAAATCTTGTAATTTTCTTTTCTTTCATTTACTTCACCTTAATTTCTTCCATTGTCTTCTAATTATAAATATAAACATATTTGTAAAACTGATTTCTACTTTTGTAATTTGATTTTCCTATTTTAATTATCTTTTAAACATTTTAAATTAATTTTAGTTTAAGTATTTAATTTGTTGTATGTTTCTAAATCTCCTTGCATCCCTCTTATTTAATATATAGGCTATGGTAAATGCAGCCCCTAAACACGAGCTTTGCTCACCTGGGGCTTGTGATTTTGTAATGCACGAAATGTTTACGTAATGTAGCCAATATTTAAAAATTTTACTTCAATAAAATTTAAAATAAAAAAATATATATATATATATATATATATTTACAACAAATTTCTGTAACCCCTCGAAACTTTTTGAGAGACAGTGTTGGTAAGGAAATGGTTGTTCAAAACAGTTTGCAGTTACAGAAGTAATATCACAGAGAAATAAGGAACTTCATAATGTAGCAGCTTCGAAGGTTACTCATGTATTTCCACATGCATGTTGCTTGTTAACGATCCGTTGTCGTTACTTCACGGAAAATGCCCTCGAGGTGCGAACGCTGTTCCATTATAAATCCCACTCTCGTTATTGAGACGGTAACGAAGTTTGCGACCTGGAATCATGTTTGCTTACCAAGGAAGGAATTGATTTTCAACTACTCCAATTAATTCCACCTCACACGAGAGATGTTGCATTAAACCCTCCTTTATTACTAGGCTGTAGGGCGCCTTCATTTTTGAAACCTAATGCAGGAGGGATTTAGAAGTGCTGTCTGTAATTAACGAAAGATGGAAGCTTGGGAGTTGTGTGCGCAATTAAAGAAGAAACTAAGATGTTTCGATATCTGAACCGGTTCCCACAGAAATAATGCCAGTTTAGTTATTTACACTCTGTGGTGATGAGAAACCAATATTTGGAGAGTTGTTATATTTTAGGATTGCCAGTAAATCTGAAAACGCAATTTTTAATAACAAAAAATTATACATGTAAACTTATTTACAAATGAATATGTGATTAATAATAAAAAAATAATCTAAAACAATTAGGAAATAGGACGGCCGCCCGTTCAAAAATTCATTTTTATTTTCTTTGAATATTATGAATGAATGAATGAATGAATGGGTGAAATGTTCAGTGAGGCACGAATAATTTGTAGCCAAATACCTCCCAAAATGTAAAATCTCAATACAAAGCATCGGAACACATTAACAGTAAATTTTGTGATTACTCGACGAACACTATTTAATGAAAGAATACGAATTTTATTTATCACAATCCAAATTCAGACTGTAAATTCTTAACTGTAAAGTTACGTAAGAAACGTTAAACTCAATTAACTTGAATCTATTTCATAAAGAAAAGTATATTCCTAAATATCGCAATTTCCATTTACGTTAAAAGCGCAACACATGTCTATTAATGTATGCACATAAATATCAATTAGTCTTTAAAAATTGTAACATTATGAAAATCCAATTCGAAATGAGTCTTTTAAACTAAAAAGTTCAAAACATGGTATTTACTTAAATCGGCATGTGATTATCTGAACTAGAAGTATTCAAAATTACATATTCTAGAAAGTATAAAAATATTTTTTTGCACTCCTTAGCTAGTAAGTGTTACTTATGAAAGTTGTTTACATGGATCGTAAGTTGACATTCCCACACAATCGTGTTGCTAAGGGCGTTGCGATGAGGTTAAATTACTTACGGTCCAAGCGCCACGTCATAATTCATTACGATACACTCCATAATACAAGCCTTTATGGACACGGCCCCCAGGACAAATATTCGGTTCCCATAACAACAAACACATGCGAATCACTTTCTGAAATAAACATCTATTTTCAAGAATGTATTTACATAATATTTTCAGGTAATATAGCAATTAATATAGTTAAATTGATATAAGTAACCGTAGTAAAGGCATTTACGGGTCTCGAAAACTTAAAAACCCTCGGCTGCGCCTCGGGTTTTCAATCTGTTTCCTCGACCCGTAAACGTGCCTTACGGCACTTGTATCGCAATGTACTATTACATATACGTGCGTGTGTTGCGTTATTAAAGAGTGTATCCTGTATAGGCCTACATGTGTAAACCTATGCGATCATTTGAACTAGATACATAGATACAAATATTTTATATGTTTTTTTTTTTTTTTTTTTTTTTTTTTTTTTTTTTTTTTTTTAATATCGATAACTTTACTATACAAAAGTATATTACAATTGAGGCAGCAACAGACATAAAATGCACATGTAATTTGTATTGAGGTTGCTATCCATTGATAGTCCTCAGCAGCATTATGAGTGGGCTAATTAAATTATATGTGAACACCACTAGTTTTGATTTGTTTGGATTCATTTTAACTCTCCAATTATTGTTCCATACTTCGACTTTATTTGCGTACTGTTGCAGTTTATTTGCAGAAGAATCGCATGTTCCTTTACTGAGAATTGCAACATCATCAGCGAATTGAGCTATTGCTTAATGTATCATCTCTTGGAAAATCTGAGGTGTACATGAGGTACAAGAAAGGTCCGAGTACACTTCCTTGAGGAACTCCTGATTTTATTTCGATAGACTGAGATTGTGAATTTTCACACTTTACAGAAAATGTTCTACTAGTCAGGTAAGACTGCAGAATCCTATAGTAGGTGTCTGGTAACTGGTCTTTGATTTTGTATAGTAGGCCTTCATGCCAGACCTTGTCAAATGCTTTTTCTGTGTCTAAAAATAAGCCATGACAGACAAACTTTTCTTCAAAGGTATCTAGAATGACATCCACCACCCGATGAAGTTGTTGAGGACAGGAATGAAGCGATCTAAATCCAAACTGAGTTTCAGGTATAGTTTTTTCTAGATGAATAAGAAGTTGAGGTAAGAGAAGACGTTCAAAGATCTTAGAGAAGATTGGTAGAAGGCTGATAGGACGATAGTTGTTTGGATCTTTTTTAATTTTGTCTGGCTTTGGAATCATTACTATTATAGAATGTTTCCACTTTTGAGGGAAGTAAGCAAGACGTAGCATTGCATTATAGATGTAAGTTAATAATAGAAGAGTTTTCCTGGGGAATGCTTTCAGTAATGGTTGAACAATCAAGTCATAGCCAGGAGACTTATTTGCAGCTCTGTCTATGGCATTTCTGACTTGTGCTGGCTTAAAATGATACGTAAATGGTGACAACTGCAGTGGCATAGAGATTGCTTGTGTAACCTTTTCTGTAAATTCTGGATCAAAGCTTGGATTTGGTTTAAACTGCTGTTGTAAAATGTTAGAGAATAAGTTAACTTTTTCTTGTGGTGTTGTGTACCATGTGTTACCAACACTTAGGGGTGGTATTCGTTCTACTTGTTTCGTCAGAAATTTAGTTTTTCGCCATAGAGAACCGTCTGAAGTTTTAAATTTAAGTAACTGGCTATTTAGAGCAGCCTCTCTTTCTTCCTTTAAAGCTTTTGTCAATTCTCTAGATGCTCTGTTAAAAGCTGACTTATGGGGAGGATATTTAGTGCGTTCCCATAAACTACGACAAGCCCTCTTTTCATAAAGAAGTTGACGAACATGAGGTGATATTAGTGCATTTTTGTTACTCATATTAAAGGTTTGAGTACTTGTTTGGTTCCGGTTACTGGCTTTACCGGCTGCAAGCTGTACATTTCTAGTTATAGTACTGATGGCATTGTCAATATCATTGCAAGTTTTTAGTGGCATGTTTAAATTTGTAATTTCTTGAAGTGTATTTGTATAGCATTCCCAGTTGAAAGGATATTTTATTAAAGTAGGGCGTTCTTGTTGGCTGCAATTTAATGATAAGTTAAGAATTACTGGTAGATGGTCCGAACTAAGATCATGAATTACTGATGGTACAGAACAATAGATTGTGACATTCTTAGATATGAAGAAATCCAATAAATCTGGAACATGGCCTGTGTCTGGATAATAGGTAGGTTCTACTGGGTAAATAAAATCTAAGGATAGCTGATATGCAACGTCATGAAGCAGGCGTCCTCTTGGATTGGCAAGATTTGAGCCCCATCTAGGATGTTTACTGTTGAAATCACCTCCTAATAAGAAATGCACTCCCATCAGATGAGTAACACCCCAGAAATCAGTCGCTGTTAGTCTATTGTTTGGTGCAGAGTAGAAAGATCCGATTTGGACAAGTATATTATTTAAGTGCATTTGTATTCGTGATATCTGAAATTCGTTTTCAGTAGCTGGAGGTAGTTCATCATATTTAAGTGACCTCCTAACAAGTATTGCAGAACCTCCTTTCCGTGAACCACTAGGGTGGTCAGCTCTATGAATCTGATATCCAGGTATAAAGAATTGAATATTTGGAGCTAGTTTAGTTTCAGTAATGAGTAATATGTCAATATTATGAGTGTTAAGAAAGAGCTGTAACTCAAAGTACTTATTGTTAACACCTCTTGCGTTCCATGTGCAAATTTTTACAGGTTTTTCTGTAAAGTGTAAAGTCATTTTTTGTTGATTAACGTTGGAAGAACTTGAAGCAGTGTGTTAATGAGAGGATGCAAAAGAGACAGTAGGGAATCTATTTTATCGACTAACTTGATTATTAGATTACTGTCATTAAATGCTGAATTTGCATTATCTTTAGGATTGACTGCATCTGCGCAAGTTCGCTCGCTGTTGTGATGACAGAATGTGTATGTGTTAATTCAGTATTTTACCACAGGAGTTCTAAATAGTATATTGCGATACAAGTGCCGTAAGCTGTGCATACGGATCGAGGAAAGAGTTTGAAAAAACGAGGCGCATGCTATTTTCTGCACGATGATTATTTATACCAATTTAATTATATTAATTGAGATATTACCTGAACATATTATGTATATACATTCTTGAACATAGATGTTTATTTCAGAACGTGAATCGCATTTGTTGTTGCACGACTTAACTAATTAGTGGTACTTACGAATATTATTGCCGTGGATCGTAAGTTGACATTCCCACACGCAATCTTGTTGCTATGTGCGGTAAGAGTTTCCGTGCTGTTATGAATATTACGCCACACCTCATAATATAAGCCTTTATGGACAAGGCCCCCCAGCACAAATATTCGGTTCCCATAAACAACAACAAATGTGAATCACTTTCTGAAATAAACATCTATCTTCAAGAATGTATGTACATAATATTTTCAGGTAATATCACAATTAATATAATTAAATTGATATAAATAATCATCGTGCAAAAAACAGCACGTAATACTCTTGCCGTAAGTGCATAACGGATCTCGGAAAATTGAAAAAACTCGGCGCCAGCGCCTCGTTTTTTCAAACTATTTCCTCGATCCGTATGCATGCCTTACGGTACTTGTATCTTAATATAGGTCTACTATTACGAAATTATTACATTAACCTCATTGCTACACCATTAAAACATTAGAAGTATGAAATAATTAATTTGTTACTGCTATTATTAGGTCTATAAAACATTTCTGAAAATAGTAACATAGGCCTATATACCAGCTCATAGACATCTTATTTTCAGTACATTCTTTATTTCTGGTCTAGCAGAGAAAATGTATGCAATATAAGAGAGATACGCTTATTTTAAAATAATCCTTTAATCTTTTGAAGCACAATTGAACCAACTGCTTAGAAATATGAAACGAAGATGCTGTTAACGCAGATGACAATGCCGTCTTATTGATTAAAACCAAGCAGGTGACATTATAATATTAGCAACGAGAAGCACTTGAGTTAAGAGCAAAAGAGGAACCTCAAGTTCTTTCATTTCGCTGCCTCTCTACATAGCGCCTGCATAGCTTATTCCGTTAGATGGATTCTGATGTTAAGGTGACCTGAATTTCTCTGCGAGAATTCCGGCCGGACGTGTTTCCAGTACTGTGTCAACATCAGAATCAAGAATAATTTTACTCGAGACGAGAGAAGGTGAAAAGTGCTGGTGGTCTGTGACATCAAGGGGAAAATATTAGTTAATCCAATTTCGCGTCTTCCCTCTTTACATCAAATGCTGTAGAGGAACGCTTGCTACGAAGTCTCCAAAACGCATTCGATTTTAATAATTCTTCGTTTTACCGTAGGAGTTAAAAAAAGTAATATTTTATAACAATGTACAGGATGATAACTAGTGTTCATTAGCAACTTCCCGCCAGCTCTGCCCCTAACACATGGAGTTTATTCTGTAAAAGGCTTAATGTTCCTAAAAACTTTATAACATCAATGTCTAAAGAATTGGTTCGTCCAACAACAGAGATTTCTAATAAAAGTAATGTCGTGCAAAAACAAAACGTCTAAGGCAGAAATGTCGAATAAAAATTAAATAAAAAAGGGATATTTTTCAAAAATAATAAAATCAGGGAAACTGATGTAACAAAGTGACAGTATGTTTTTGTTTAATCAGTAATGATTGCAGTTATGATATGCAGAATACAAAAAAAAAGTCAAATTGGCCGGTTTCGGGATTTCAACCATGGAACTCCAGAATGTGAGGCCAAGACGTTACCATCTCGGCCACCTGGGTCAGTTTAACGTTCTAGTTGGATAAGTGCATGTAAAGCAATAGTGTTATTTGTCATAGCTAACTATATTTTAATTGCCAAAGCCTTATAAGTAGGGCTGTACCGATTAATCGATTAATCGAGCCGATTAATCGATTAAATATTTAATCGTCGATCAATTACATTTTCCGATTAATCGGTTTAGTCGAATTCTGAAAAACGTTTTTCGAGGAATGGGTCAAATGACCAAACTCCTTTCTCAGTGCCGAGTGAGAGAGTTTTTAGTGCTGCCGGTATTATTGTAAACAAGCTACGATCGTCTCTTGAACATTCAAATGTCAACAAACTCGTATGTCTCAAGTCATGACTGAAAAAGTAACCGAAAATGTAAGTTTTGTAAATATTCTTTCACTAGTTAACTAATAATGGTATTCATTAATTCAGGATTTCTTCTGATTATCTGTAGTGTAGTAGTTATTAAACGTGTAAAACAATATTAAATGTAAACTTTGGTTTCGTCTAAAATACCGACCTGTTTGTCGATTAATCAGTCGATTAATCGATTAAAGTCAAGCGTTAACTCGATTAGAAATGTAATCGATTTTCAGCTCTATTTATAAGATCACAGTAAAACAATAAAATCAGGTAAACTGATGTAAAAAAGTGCCAGTATGTTTTTGTTTAATCAGTTATGACTGCAATTATGATATGCAGAATATGTTTTTTTTTTTAAATTGATTTCCAAGTTAAGCTCCAGATTTATTCATTAAGCAGGGCTTACGGAAGAAGAAAGGTCTACCATCTCGGCCACCTGGGTCATTTTAACGGTCTAGTTGGATAAGTGCATGTAAAGAAATAGTGTTTTTTTTTTGTCATAGCTACCTGTATTTTAATTTCTAAGGCCTTATAAGATCACAGTAAAACAAAAGGCTATGTTGTCAAGATAACTGATTTTCATTTTTTTTATAAATTCTTTCGAATACGTATATTGCCATAAAATAGGCACTAAATTGAGCATTACTCCGAAACAGATCAACCGATTTTATCCATTATGAATAGACGTCTTCCCACGGACATTGTAAATGTGTATACCAAGTTTCATAAAAATCCGGTAAAGCGTATTTGAGTTACCGCGTCTTTAAAATATACACTAAATTGGGTTTTACTCCGGTACCGGTCAACAGATTAGGTTCAAATTCAATAGGGCACTTCTCATGGACTTCATAAATGGGTATACCAAGTTTCATGGAAATCCGTTACAGCGTATTTCAGTGATGGCGCCTTTCTATTAGAAAGGCGCCATAATCTATTAAAATAGGCACTAAATTGGGCATTACTCCGGTACCGGTGAACCGATTTGGTTCAGTGTCAATAGGGTTCTTTCCATCGACATTATGAATGTTTATACCAAGTTTCATGAAAATCCGAAAAAGCGTACTTGAGTTATGGTGCGTACAGACACACGGACAGACGGACAGACAGACGGACAGACATTTTTTCGTCCCCCACACAATCTCATAAAGTACCATACTGGCACTTAATAGGCTATGTTGTCATGATAACTGATGTGCATTTCATAAATTCTTTCGAATACGTATATTACCATAAAATAGGCACTAAATTGAGTATTACTCCGTAACAGGTCAACAGATTTTATCCAATATCAATAGGCGTCTTCCCATGGACATTATAAATGAGTATACCAAGTTTCATAATAATCCGGTAAAGCGTATTTGAGTTACCGCGTCTTTAAAATAGACACTAAATTGGGTATTACTCCGGTACCGGTCTACCGATTTGGTCCAATATCAGTAGACGTCTTCCCATGTACATTATAAATGGGTACACAAAGTTTCAGGAAAATCCAATAAAGCATATTTGAGTTATCGCGACTTCTTATATATTAACATAAAAGGCACTAAATTGGGCATTATTCCGGTACTGGCCAACCGATTTGGTCGAATATCAACAGACGTCTTCCCATAGACATTATAAATGCGTATACGAAGTTTCATAAAAATCCGATAAAGCGTATTTGAGTTATTGCGCCTTTAAAATAAACACTAAATTGGGTTTTACTCCGGTACCGGTCAACAGATTAGGTTAAAATTTAATAGGGTACTTTTCATGGGCGTCATAAATGCGTATACCAAGTTTCATGGAAATCAGATACAGCGTATTTGAGCTATGGCGGCTTTCTAATATAATCTATTAAAATAGGCACTAAATTGGGCATTACTCCGGTACCGGTGAACTGATTTGGTTCAATATCAATAGGATTCTTCCCATGGACATTATAAATGTGTTTTCCAAGTTTCATGAAAATCCGAAAAAGCGTATTTGAGTTATGGTGCGTACAGACACACGGACAGACGGACAGACAGACTGACAGACGGACTGACAGACGGACGGACAGACAGACAGACAGACATACATACATCCAGGCCATTGTCAATTTTCCAGAGCCCTCGACCCTAGGCCCTACTCTGGGTTCGTTCTGTTTTTGTGTTTCCGTGCTATTTTGCTTTAAGCCTTCTATTTACTTCGTTCTGGCAAGTGATTTGTATTCTAGTTAAGTCTTCAGAGACTTTTGTGCTATTCGAGTTCATTCTGAACTTTGTGCTGATTATTTCCCTTCTGGAAATTTTTTCGTGCTAATTGTTCCATTCTGGAATTACTTGGTCTGTGTTAGTCATCTGGGCATTCTTTCGAGCTTTGCTTTTATTTCAGTCTCTTTTGCTGGGCATTTCCTTTTTCTGCTATTTGTTGTTTTTAGCTTCGATGAATTAAAACAGAACCATGACTCTCAAGATCTTATACAATTGTTCCATATGTTCCATTCCCTCTGTTCCCCAATTCATTTTCACAATTGCTCACTATTTTCACCGTTCTCGATCAACATCTCGCTCTTTCGTATGCTTTCGCTATATGCCATCACCGATACTCGTCTCGTCTGAACCATCTGATCGAAGAGACCTTTCACTTTTGACTTCCCTGCCTGAATTTATACTGCCCCGGGACGAAAAACAGTTCAGGCCTACTTCCTCCAGATCCTTACCCGACGACAGAAACCTTACGCCAGGGTCACCACTCCTAGCCGCAGGCATTGCCGTCTTTGTCCCTCCGAAACATCCGGCCCTGTCGGTCGGTCTTCCCTTTGGAGCAGGCCCCTACACATGGCCGTGCGGTAGCCCTCGAAGTCGATCCGTTAGAACGTGGACCATCACGTTCCCGTAAGTCCCGTCACGTATCGGTTGGCTTATAACTCTCTCTATGCACACCTTTCATCTAGGTGGTTTTCAATCAGCGCCTTTTTTCTCTATACTGCGCTTACCGTTCGGTGTATCTAGCAACACCAGGGCCTCCCCGCCCTCTGGGTCGGGAGCATCGTCGCAGCAACACCACCGGCTTCCAGTCAATGCCGGGATCGTTGGGTTTCAAACCTCCCCCAGCTATGGTACCGGTCATGCGCAGACGACGACCCCCCTCCTCATTCCCTGTGTGATGGAACCACTGCCACGTCGAAGCCAACACCAAGCACGGTAAGACCTGGGTCCCGGTCTGGCGCCTCCGAGGAGGACGACCCCTAGGGGAGCCCAGACCGGCTCGATACCGTCCCGACTTCCGCATTCAGCATCGGTGGACTAGGCCAGAGCTCCGTCTGTGAAATGACAGGAGAACACCGCGTGTAGGTGGAGATGACCATTTGATGTCCAGAGGCTAAGTGGCGACGCAACCCGCTCGCCATAACATCGCTTGGAGCGCCCATACAGGACTCCCTGGACGGACTTTTTTTTTTTTTTTTTTTTTCTTTCTTTTTTTCACCACCACCCACGGAGATGCACGGCCATAGGCCATACTCCGCTCCCAACAACTGTTCGGCGCATGCGTTCTATTGCTCGGACAGACAGACAGTCGGACTGACAGACAGACGGACAGACATTTTTTCGTCCCCCACACGATCTCATGAAGTACCATACTGGCACTTAAAGGGGGAACTGAACTAAAAAATTACATATACATTTTATTTACAAATGAGTAAGAACTCTGATTGTGTATTACTATGGCGAAAATAAAAACTCGATCCAACTTACCGTTTCCGAGTTGTAGCGCTCTATAGCAGCGCTCGTGACGTCACCTGGCTAGCTCGGGTCGGACAGGGAGCATTATACACGGAACAGCCCCAACACAACATAATATTAGTTTTATTGTTACACTCTTTATTGTTGAGTATCCATTGTTGTAATTACACTTCTCTCCTACCGTAACTCGCCTCATCTCATCATATTAATTTCTTTGTTTGCATTCTTCATTCACAAAGTTAATCCAATCCGAGAAAAGTATCTCTCATTTCCCCTTTTGAAGGTTTGGTTTTGTGGAGTGAACCCATATTGCATGGTATGTCATTCCGATCAGTAACATTTGGTATTACATACGGACACTTCAGAGATGTGTGTTCAACATCATTGACAGTTTTCTTTAAAATATTTTGCCTCCACTCATCTTGTCGTACTTCCTCTTATAGCTAAATCCAATCTCACATGATCATGAAAAATGATTATAAATTTATTGATTCCATTCATGAATGACGGAGGATTTCGGAAAATTGTTAATATATTTCATTAGAGATTTAGCAAGGCGCCAAACATCAAATTCATGGTGTATGTGTGAAAATTTGTTTTTCATTAAACTCTAATGCCTGTGTGTCTGTCCGTTAGGAACAATTTAATAGGGAGTTTCTCATTCATTGTGCTTATTATTTTTTCACAAGCAGCTCTTTCACTGTCACCAGCTACAGTTCCTCTTTCTACAATTACAAAAACTAATATTTTATTCGTTGTTAAATTCATAATGGAATACGTCACATACTTGGCAGAGAAACCAGGTGAGTCATATTGTCCATCTCCACATAAACGTAAATTTAAATCACTCATACTGTTGAGACTTTTTCTCTAAGTTGGCTACCCTGCGCGGTAGTGTGTTTCGTGTTGCATGTTGGTACTAGGAACTCTCTTGTTAGGAGAAGACAATATGGCGCATGTCTAGCTACAAGGACAGAATAGTGTTCTTGCTTGGATTGAAGTTTAACTAGTTTAGCAGTAATTCACAATCATCTCTTTATGTTCATTAATAGCGCAATATAATATACAAGGTTTTTATAAATAAACCTACTAGAGGACTTGTTTGCTTGTCTAGTTATGTTGTGTTTAATTGTGTGAAGAAAGCCACCTTGCAAACCTTGGGCCGACATTCACAAAAACCATTTTACAGTCCACTACAAATTGAAAACTTGTCTTTGAATACAACATAATTCTTGGTCCACCGGCCGTGATAATTCTTGATAATAACAGCCGTGTTTGGAAATTTGTGCAACTTGGAACATTAATGTGATTGTGAAATTTGCATATTGCGAAGTTAAATTGTACTGGAACATTACGGCATTGTCTTGCATTGCCGCCATAAGCCAGCGTCGACCTTGTTTGAGACGCGGGAAATATTTGCAAGCAGTAATTGTAATTGAACATTGACATCGTGTGTAATTGAACATTGACATCTTGTGTAATAAATAATAAGAAGATATTGCACTTGAAAATTATTGTATTATTTGTGCAAAAAATAGACAATTACGAACAGTATTACTAATACATGGAACCACGTGGTGAAGTGTTGCATCATCTTGCATTGTTAAAAACGTGTCGCAGCACAGAAGGGTTAGCAAACTGTGGAACTGTACCCGTTGAATAATAACTTTAAACTTTGTGAGCTGAAACATCAGTGATTGTAATTGAATTATTGGTACTTTGAAAGTTAATTTGAAAAGACATTCAGCAACACTACATCGCAGATGACGTCACGCTCTGGGAATCTTGCCAGACATCTTGGACAAAGTCTACGACTTCATGGAGCTGTCTGATGTTGCCATTAGTGATACAATAATTCAACCAACTGTAAGTTTGTTCCAGTTTTGTCTTGCTTGTCCTAACTTGACTAGGGTAGACATCCTGTGTAAAATCCTAAAACCTACTTCTAATACTGAAACAAAGAAGTACTGACTTGCTTGTTAATCTTGTTTGACGGACTTGAATTAATTAAATATTCAATTGTTCGCTATTGCGCTGTTGTACATTTAATAGAAATTTGTTTTTCATTAATAATAATCAATTGTCATATTATTCATCATGTCGTTTGAATCAGAAGCAAAGGCTATTCAAAAACGTGGCTTACTAAAAAGATCACTAACTCATCTTGAAAAGTTCTTGAACCGTGAGGAGCTGTCTAGAAATGAATTGATAGCCAGGCAAAATGAATTACCGGAAATTTGGAAAGAGTTTAATGATGTTAGGGAATATTTAGAATGTCAGTTAGATTCAAAGTCTAGTGAAGATCATTTTGAAGAACATGAAGTGTTTAAAAACAGGTATTATGCAATATTCGGCAGGATTCAAGATCTGATTGATGCTGGGGAAAGACCCACAAGTCCTAGTAATGCATCTGTCATTTCGAATAACTCCACTCGAAGCAGTAGTAATTTGAAACTCCCACCCATAGAATTACCTTGTTTCAAGGGAGATTTGACAAAATACTTGACATATAAGAACACATTTGAAAGCTTAGTTATCAACAATACTTGCATCGATAATGTGCAAAGGTTACATTATTTGCTGTCTTCACTTCAAGGTGAACCCAAAGAGTTATTAGGTAACTTGACCATTTGTGATGGTAACTTTGCGGTTGCTTGGAATTTGATTGATGAAAGATACAATAATAAACGGTTGATTGTTTCGCAGCATGTGAAACAGTTGCTTAATCTTCATAGTTGTAGTAGTGGTACTTCAAGTGACTACCGCAAATTGATAAATGAGGTAAAATCTAATCTTAGTGCCATTGAGAATTTGGAAGCGGAGACTCCACTTCATGAAATCTTGTTGCAGGAATTAATTCTGAATAAAGTCAAAATTAATCATAGAAGTGAATGGGAAAATAAATTTGCCTCCTCTGATATTCCGCCATTAGACAATTTAATTGAATTCTTGGAAAGGAAATGTCAGACATTAGAATTAACAGAAGCTAACAAAACTGTTGTTGAGCACAAACGTGAGTTCAAACCTAAACTAAAGGCACTTCATATTGCTAACAATAGTACCTCCTTGAATTGTAAATTTTGCAAACTTGACAACCATAATATTCTTGATTGTAGGAAGTTTAAACAAGCAAATATTGATCATCGTCGTGAATTTGTCAAAGAAAATAAACTTTGTTACTTGTGCTTTTCAACTTCTCATATTTCCAAACAATGTAAACAACCCAGATGCACGAAATGTAACGGAAATCACAACTTGTTGGTTCATAAAGAACAAATAACTCATAATAATAATAATAATTCAAATGTTGATCGTTCTGCAATCATCTCGCCTGCAGCAATGAAAGTGATTTCAGGATTAGGCTCAAATGTTTTGCTGAGTACGGTTAGTGTTGGAGTGAAAACTAAAACTGGAGAAGTTTTAGTGGTTAAAGCCTTTGGACTCAGCGAGTCAATTATCATTTGTAACCTCCAATCTTGTCAAATGTCTTGGTATTGGTACAAAATCTTGTCGTTTACCAATTGTTGGCATAAGTAATTCAAACGTTTCTCCTGTAAGCTCCACTTGCAATCTTGTTTTATGCTCGCAGATATCAGACTATACTTTGAATTTGAATTGTGCAGTAGTAGACACCATCACAAGTCCGCTACCTGCTCAGAAAATTGATTGTTCGACTTGGAACATTCTCACTGATATTGTTCTAAGTGATACTAGTTTCAATCGACCTTCACCGATAGACATTTTGTTGGGAGCTGATGTTTATCATGAAATTGTGTCTGGTGATACATTGCGTAGGGAAAATTATCCCACATTGCTAAACACTAGATTTGGTTGGGTACTGTCTGGTACTTTTCCTGAGTCATGCGTTAAACCTAATGTCAAGGCTCGTTGTACTAACTTTGTGAAACTTGACCCTCTTGACTCAAAGTTGCAAAAGTTCTGGGAACTTGACGAACTGCAGCAGCCAGTTCTTACTCCTGAAGAAAAAGCTTGCGAAGAACATTTTGTAAATAACGTTCAAAGAGATGAACTCGGAAGATTTGTTGTCAAACTTCCAATTCGTTCAGAAGTATCTCCTGTGGCTGAGTCTAAATGTAATGCCATTAAAAGACTTAAGCAAATTGAAAAAAGATTCTTGAAATCTCCAGAGTTAAAGGAGAAGTATGTTGATTTCATGCATGAATACATTGACTTAGGTCATATGGAAAGTGCACCCATTGAAAGTTCTGATTCGTTGGATTTTTACTTGCCCCATCATTGCGTATTGAAGGATTCTAGTACTACAACAAAACTGAGAGTTGTATTTGATGGAAGTTGTGAATCTTCAAACGGAATATCTTTGAATTCCATGTTAATGGTCGGACCTACCGTCCAGCCTGACTTGTTGTCCATTATCCTCAAATTCAGAACTTATATTGTTGCCCTATCAGCTGACATTGCAAAAATGTATCGATGTGTATTGGTCCATCCTGAACATCGAAATCTTCAGAAAATTGTTTGGCGTGAATCTGCTGATGAGGAAATAAAGGATTATCGTCTAACAACTGTTACATACGGTACCAGTTCTGCTCCTTTTCTTGCTACAAGGTGCTTAGTTCAACTTGCTGAAGAGTGCAAGGACTCTCACCCCATTGCTTCAGAAACCATTCGATCTTGTTTCTATGTTGACGATCTATTGACTGGTGCAGATTTAGTTGAAGAAGCTAAACAACTTCAATGTGATATCACTTCTATATTGGACAGTGCTCAGTTCCATCTTAGAAAATGGACGTCAAATTGTCCAGAAGCTCTTGCAAATGTACCCTTGGAAGACAGAGAACTCTCGTCGCCTTGTAATCTTACAAATGATGAAGCTGTTAAGACTCTAGGTATTGTTTGGCACCCTAAGTCTGATGAATTTCAGTTTCAAATAAATTTGAAGGAAGCTCCTAATCTTGTCACTAAGAGAAGCATTCTTGCCATCATCGCATCCATATTTGATCCTCTTGGATTGTTAGGTTGTGCAGTAGTCAAATGCAAACTTATTCTGCAAGTTCTATGGCAATTAAAAACCGATTGGGATGAACCGTTAGACTCACACCCTAACATTCTTGAAACTTGGAATGCTATCTACAGTGAACTTCCACTTCTTAATACACTTCGAGTTCAAAGAAAGGTAATGCCTTTTGTTAAGAACAAAGTTATTGAAATCCATGGCTTCTCGGATGCTTCAGAAGTCGCATATGGTGCTTGTGTATATGTCAGAAAAGTGTCTGACAGTGATGAAGTTTCAGTGGTATTGTTGACTTCCAAGTCAAGAGTTGCTCCGTTGAAACAACAGTCTATTGCACGACTAGAGTTGTGTGCTGCTCTCTTGTTGTCTCGTCTTATGGCTAAAGTCATAAAATCGTTAAACTTGTCTGTTCCATTCTCCACATATTGTTGGACGGATAGCACTATAGTTCTGTGTTGGTTACAGAAACCTCCTAATTGTTGGAAAACGTTTGTGGGTAACCGAATGTCGGAAATTCAATCTCTCACCTCAGTCTCAGAGTGGAGACATGTATCTACCCATAGTAATCCAGCTGACTACTTGTCACGAGGAATTGTTCCTTCACAACTGTTTTCGCTTGATATTTGGTGGCATGGACCTACTTGGTTGCGAGAATTGTCTCCAACATATGAAACCTTTGTTGCTACTAACATACCATCATCAGTTGAGGCAGAAACTAAAACGTCTTTGAATGTGTTATTAGTTAATGTGCATTCACCTGACTTGGAACGTTTCTCATCCTATTGTAAATTGATGCGAGTCTACAGCTATGTTATGAGATTCATTGCTAATGTTCGTTCTGCAAAGGACTCTCGTCATATTGGCCCACTCACTCCTGAAGAGTTGAACGGTGCTGAATTGAAAATACTAGGCTTGATGCAAGCTAGTGAATACATGAAGGAAATTCATGACTTGAAGACTAACAATGTAGTTGCTTCGACAAGCAAACTAAGGTCTTTAAACCCCTTCCTTGATGATAACAGTTTATTGAGAGTTGGTGGTAGACTTGGGAATTCACAATTGGAATACAACAACAAACATCCTATTATTATTCCACCAAAACATTGTGTTACTAAGCTGATTATCAAACATGAACATGAAAGGCTTTTGCATTCTGGCCCTCAAGCTGTATTGTTTTCCTTGCGGAATAAGGTTTGGATTCCACGCGGAAAAACTATTGTGCGTAGTGTGATTCATTCATGTTACAATTGCTTTCGTAACAAACCTCCAGTTACTACTCACATAATGGGTGACTTACCCTCATATAGAGTTCAAACTTCATTGCCTTTTGTTAAAGTTGGTGTTGATTATGGTGGTCCAATCATCATAAAGGGTGACAATCCCAGGAGTAAAGTAAAATTAAAATCATATATTGCTCTCTTTGTTTGTCTCACATCTTGAATTAGTAAAGAGTCTAACGACTCAAGATTTTCTTGCTGCATTCAGAAGATTTGCTGCACGTAGAGGTTTTCCTAATCTAATTCTGAGCGACAACGGCACAAATTTTGTTGGAGCCAACAATGAGTTGTTGAGATTTTTTAGGGATAACAATTCTGAAATAGAAGAACGTACAGCTAATGAGAATGTAAAGTGGAAATTTATTCCACCCTCTAGTCCTCATTTCGGTGGGCTCTGGGAGGCTGGAATAAAGTCAACTAAATCATTGTTGAAGCGAACAATTGGAAATTCCATTCTTAACTTTGAGGAATTATCCACGCTCTTGTATAGATTGAGTCTGTGTTAAACTCGAGACCTCTTTGTCCTATGAGTGATGATCCAGATGACCAGTGTTATTTGACTCCTGGACATTTCTTAGTAGGAAGACAATTGACTGGTGTTTCTTCACCTGACATATCCAACAGTCCCTTGTCCTGTCTGACAAAGTGGAATCTAGTTCAAAAATTGTATCAGGACTTCTGGAAGAAGTGGTCAAAAGACTATATGCAATCGCTCCAACAGCGACGTAAATGGTCGTCTACTGGATCTTGGAAGCCTGCAGTAGGAGATCTAGTCCTCCTACGCGAAGACAACCTGCCTCCACTTGTTTGGAAGACTGGTATTGTGAAAGAACTGCATCCTGGTAGTGATAATGTCACACGTGTGGTTACGGTGAAAACAAAAACTGGTTTGTTCCGTCGTGCCATAGTGAAACTTTGCCATTGCCTAAAGATGTTGACTAACTATTTGTAAATTCAATCTTTAATAATCTAAGTTCATTTTATTTGTTTGTATTGTTTGTATTTGTTGAGTGTTGAAGCCCTCAAAGGGGGGAATATGTTGAGACTTTTTTCTCTAAGTTGGCTACCCTGCGCGGTAGTGTGTTTCGTGTTGCATGTTGGTACTAGGAACTCTCTTGTTAGGAGAAGACAATATGGCGCATGTCTAGCTACAAGGACAGACTAGTGTTCTTGCTTGGATTGAAGTTTAACTAGTTTCGCAGTAATTCACAATCATCTCTTTATGTTCATTAATAGTGCAATATAATATACAAGGTTTTTATAAATAAACCTACTAGAGGACTTGTTTGCTTGTCTAGTTATGTTGTGTTTAATTGTGTGAAGAAAGCCACCTTGCAAACCTTGGGCCGACATTCACAAAAACCATTTTACAGTCCACTACAAATTGAAAACTTGTCTTTGAATACAACACATACCATCTACATAGTTAGCTTCTTTTTCATTTAAACACGTTTTGTGTAGGCTTACGGAAGGAAATATAAATTTCTTTACAAGCCTACAGAAGTATGATTCAGAAAAAAAATAATAGCTTAATAGAATTTGAAAATAAGCTAATAAATAATAAAATATTAATCCACATAGGCACATTCCTGAGGCTATGAACACATTACTTTTTAAACTTCCACCTATGCTTCCAGAAGACCACTCATATGTATACCCATTCACACAATGAATTTTTATTCGTAACATTACTCCTCTCGTTTCAACTTAACGTTCATTAACTGGAGCGCCACATGTATGGCATATACTGAACAGTGTAAGAAGGGCACTTACATAGACAAACACAAAAGAATATTTTTCCGACAAGTTGATATTTTCTATGCCAGCTTCTTCTCCTTCACTAGTGATTTCCTCGGGGACGTAGGCCTAATCTTCATCCTTTTCATATGAGGTGTCAAGTTCATCAATGTAGTTCATATAGACAGAATTTGCAGCTCTATAAATTTCTGTGCCTACCTCACACTGTATTTCTGCGTCAGTCTTCAACTCTACATGCATAACTCTACACGCATACATTCATAAACTTGTGTAGCTTCTCTTTCTTCTTTAGAATCAGTTATTGAATTAACTTATCAATTAATTCCAACATTTCCCTCTTATTAAAGTAATTAGACTTCCTTTTCTTAGGAGAAGGAATTTCTTTACTTCCTACTAAAAACTTTGAAGGTACCGCATTGTCTTTTAGTCTAGCACCTGAATTCTTCATCCTTCAATATTCTGATTTTTAGAAATATCCGATTCATTAAAATCATCTTCTTGAAAATGCTTTCCACATAGCCCTACTGTAGATTTTTTTTGTTGGAACAAAATTTTTACGCTTCATGCAAGAAACCCATTTGTTGTACAAATGTCTGTTCTTGTAACATTTTATCAGGGAATGCATAGTAACCATAATTTCTATTGACACCAGAATTATTTGAACAACCGTAAGCACTGCACGCAGGCATCTTCCCTTACACTACACAATAAACAATAATATGGAATACAAGCCCGGCACCTTTCAGACAATACTGGAGCAAGCCAAACTCAAACTGCTGACGGCGCGGCGCGTTAGCCGCGTGACGTCACAGCCTTGCAGCAGTATAATTTAAATTGCTCACAGAATGAGAATGAGTGGACATAAAAAGAAACTTTTTTCGACTCTTCACTTAGCGAGAATCATATTTTATTTCAAGATAAAGTAAAAAATTTCGTTCAGTACCCCTTTAATAAAGTAGAGCACATTGGTAACAATGGTATTAGTTTAATAAACAATGGTACTTGCGATAAGGTCATTACTTTCCTAGGTAGCCTAAGATACTAACTTTCACTTCTGATATAACAGTTTTTGTGAAAGTTCATAAGTTCCACGCACTAAGGTCCAATAAAGGCCATTTTTTAAAAAGCAGTGAACTCTTGTGAGCGCATCATACAATTCGATATACCGGTAATAAAAATTCAGAAATTTACACCAGATTTAAGTAATGATTTCCAACTATCATAAACAAAAAGAACGGGTAGAAATAAGCAAAATAATTATTTAATAGTTATAATTTGTACGTTCATGACGAGATGACAGCATGAAAGCGTGATGATACTTATTATTCTGCGAGAAATATCATTACAGCTTTTAAGCGGACTGACGATTCTACGTAAAATATGTTAGCTGCCAGAAAATTTAAGGAAAATAATTAGAATAGGATCATTAGTTTTATAAATGCGCTGCTTAACTTATTTTATTTTTCTGAAATAGGCCTACATATAATAATAGAACTTATTAATAGAATACATTTAAAAATAATACAGTATGTTATTTGTACAAATTAAATAGATTGTATCTTGTTCGTTAAGGTGTTTACAGTCGCTTTAACTCAACCTGTAAAGTATTTAGCTTTAAGGATATTTAAAACTCTCATATGATAAATGAGCAACATAATCTCGGAATGTGTATCTAGTTCAAATGATCGCATAGGTTTACACATATACTGTATACAGAGTCCACTCTTTAATAACGCAACACACACGTACACGTACATGTAAACATATTTTAATACTTTTTAACTTTCTAGAATATGTATTTTTGAATAGTTATAGATCAGATAATCACATGCCGATGTAAGTAAATGCCATGTTTTGAACTTTTTAGTTTAAAAGACTCATTTCAAATTGAAATTTCATAATGTAAACATTTTTAAAGACTAAATTGGTATTTATGTGCCTACATTAGTAGACATCGGTTTGATTTAGAAAAATGTTCAGCAGTTTTAACGTAAACGGAAATTGCGGTATTTAGGAATATACTTTTATTTATGAAATAGATTCAAGTTAATTGAGCTTAACGTTTCTTACTTAACTTCAGTAATATGAAAAATAGGCCTCATATTAATTGTTTATGGCTTCACAATTAACATCAGAAAGAGTGGAAAATTCTCTATAAGACCACGCAACCACAATATTACATTTACAACTGAATTTTCGAAAAATTTGCAACATTGGCGGGATAGAAAAGGACGAAGTTAATTGCAGAACGTACGAGTGAAAGTGAGATGCATATACTACATATGATTACATACTATCTTTTGAGGATGAGAAAATCTATAGATTTTAGCCTTATCATCGACAAACTTCAGACGTTCAAAATACTTTGACGTAAGCTCCTCCCAGTGACAGGGAACGTATTCGCGAGACACGTTCATCTGTATCATCGTGTCACGAAGAAATTTAAACTAGTGGAGTGACGATGGAATTTTTCACTTGGAGGAATTTTTTATGCAACTTCCACATTTCAAAAGGTTTATCTAGGACCCCTCCGAAATTTATGTAATTTGTTTGGTTGAATTCTAAAGCATTCTGCATGTCACAAAGTCAAGTAGGAAATTGCAAAGTTAGATAAACTTATAAGTGTTTTACGTAACACTTTTACTAACGGAATAATTCATATCGAAATACTCTGGAATTCTATTTCTACAAAGGTCGCTACAAATGTTAAGTTCTCATTAAATTTTGAAAGCTATAAAGGGAGATGTTTGCCCATACCATCAATCGTATGGCAGCTTTATACAATTTTACCATGAACATTAACATCAAATTAATAGCGCAATTTAGTTCATGAGCCTGCATGTCCAGTTCACACTGACTGCACCTGAATGATGTGCGTGCAGGATTTGTGTTAATTGAATTGTACAAACAGCCATGCTCTAAAGCGGAAGGAGTTGCAAAATGTTGAGGGACTAAACGCTTAAACTCTACTCGACTACACAGTAAACCACAATCCGCATCCCCGACTCCATTAATTTAACTGAGTGACTCAAATAGCCCATTTTTATCTCTATCTTTACCCAAGTCGTTATCACTCATTATTTTATCCATTTCTTCTCATCACCTTCCGCTCTTTTTATCTGCCTCCTATGAATGCACGACCATTACTGAAACTTTATATTTTTTCATAATTTATTTTCTTCGTTTTTTTGTTTAATCATTCATGTTTTCCATTATCTTCTTTCTTCGTTCGTGATTTATTCGTTTATGTTTTTCATCATTTCCATGTTCCTTTACTTTACTATTTATTTTCGATTTCATTAGACTTAAAGGTCAACGCCATTTGATGATCGGTCAAATTTAAGGATCATATACATACAAATAGATTGAAGTTCTCCATGATGTAATCAGCACAGCCTACTCCCAGACATCTTAAACTTACAGAACACAGACAAAGGAATTCGGGCAGAACACTTTCGCCTCCGGATTTGAGCCCGCGACCATACAAACACGAGATTTGGACGTTTACGCCTGAGCCAATCCACTCCGGCAGTTAGAGAATATAAATCATTCTGGTAACATCTGATCTAATTGTTACACCACTTTCCACCTGATCAGTAAATACCGTATTAACCACTTAATCTCGGAACATAGCTCAGGCATTCCAGCATAAAATGGACATTGTATCAGATTTTTTTAAATCTGAAATACTTGAAAATTCTGAAAATATAGACTATTCCTTAAGTATAGAAGTTTTAAAATGTAATTACTTTTGGAATATATGTATTTAGGGCTATTTACTCAATTTTTAGCAAACTTGCTTAATTCAATTAAAAGAGCTGATACATAAAGTTGACTGCATTACATCATACACTTATTCTACTGCATATTTCTGTACAAGATGAAGTTAGAGAAGATTGTGAAGAACATCTTTATGTTAAAGTGAAAGCAAAGAATTAATGCTTTTAAAGATAATTAGCCGTTTCAAAAGTGAGAGGTACTGTAACATCCATTACCAAAAAAAATAAGGGTGGACCGCTCGAATGTCCCTAATTTCAATTGTATGTGACGGGTGAACGATTGAAGATAGAAACTTACAACAACGTTTATATGAAAGAAAAACTCAACAAGTTTTGATATCCACGTCACCACATCTCTATGTGAGCTCCAGCAGACACTGTGACGATATCAAGCCGATGAACAATTTCTTGCAAAGTACGTTTGAGTATGTCTTCTGAAATGCTCTCAATAGCCTCTAAGATGCGCTCCAGAAGATCACGAAGGTCATTGACTGGGGTGGCGTAAACTTTATCTTTGACGTAGCCCCAGAGAAAGAAATCAAGCGGTGTTAGATCAGGAGATCTCGGGGGCCATGCGATCGGTCCTCCCCTACCAATCCAACGGCCAGGAAAAATGTTGTCCAAAGTCATACGAACTTCATTGAACCAGTGAGGAGGAGCGCCATCTTGTTGGAAAAGGATGTTAGGTTGCAGTTGTTCAATTTGTGGAAAGAAGAACTGCTCCAGCATGTCAAGATATGTGGTACCACGGACAGTTTTCTCGGCGAAGAAAAATGGTCCAATGACTTTATTCTGCGACAAACTGCACCAAACATTCAACTTGGGACTGTCACGAACGTGCTCTTGTGTGGCGTGAGGATTCTGCGATCCCCAGATCCGCACATTATGCCGGTTTACCTTGCCTGATACATGGAAAGTGGCTTCATCCGAGAAGAAAATCTTGGACTTGAAATCAGGATCAACGCCGAGACGGTTTAGCACCGTATTGGCGAATTCCACTCGTTTGGGCTTGTCATTCGGCTCAAGACGTTGCATTACCTGCACTTTGTATGCTTACAGTTTGAGACGTTTGTGGACAATTCGTTGCAATGTGGATTTTGGTACCTGAAGTTCCCGCGAAGCTCTTCTTAATGACTTCCGTGGGCTTCGCTCATATGCGGCTTGAACATTTGCAACCATTTCGTCGGATGCTCTGCGACCACCACCATGCTTCTTAATGACTTCCGTGGGCTTCGCTCATATGCGGCTTGAACATTTGCAACCATTTCGTCGGATGCTCTGCGACCACCACCATGCTTCTTTAACACAGTTCCAGTAGTTAAAAATGTATCGTACCACTTCTTTATGCTTTTAGCAGTTGGAGCATCATGGTTAAAGACTCGCCGAAACTCCCTCTAAACTCACACTGAGGCGATAAGCGATAAGCGATATATCGCAAGGACGATGTTGCGGTGATATAAGCCTACTGCGAGCGATAAATCGGCGTGACCTGGGCAATAAAAATATGGTGGAACACAATCCTCACTACTTCAGTTACAATTATGAGCTCAAGTGGGGAAGACGTTATAGTGGCTTATTGGTTCAGGCGTAGAATGAGAAGAAAAAGAAAATATTGGGTACATCCCTACAATCTTACCAACGTGCACCATAGCTCGGCTGTTGTTTCTCGACAGCTGTCTCAACATGAATCAAAATGAAGGGAGTTTTATCGAATAAACCCTGAAAACTTATTTCGAAAATTTATCAAGTGCCAGTATGGTACTTTATGAGATTGTGTGGGGGACGAAAAATGTCTGTCCGTCTGTCTGTCCGTCCGTCCGTGTGTCTGTACGCGCTCTAACTCAAATACGCTTTTTCGGATTTTCATGAAACTTGGAAAACACATTTATAATGTCAATGGGAAGAACCCTATTGATATTGAACCAAATCGGTTCACCGGTACCGGAGTAATGCCCAATTTAGTGCCTATTTTAATAGATTATGGCGCCTTTCTAATAGAAAGGCGCCATAATTCAAATACGCTGTATCGGATTTCCATTAAACTTGGTATACGCATTTATGACGTCCATGAAAAGTACTCTGTTAAATTTGAACCTAATCTGTTGACCGGTACCGGAGTAAAACCCAATTTAGTGTATATTTTAAAGGGGCAATAGCTCAAATACGCCTTATCGGATATTTATGAAACTTCGTATACGCATTTATACTATCCATGGAAAGACGTCTGTTGATGTTCAACCAAATCGGTTGGCCAGTACCGGAATAATGCCCAATTTATTGCCTTTTATGTTAATATATGAGAAGTCGCGATAACTCAAATATGCTTTATTGGATTTTCCTGAAACTTTGTATACCCATTTATAATGTACATGGGAATATGTCTACCGATATTGGACCAAATCGGTTGACCGGTACCGGAGTAAAACCCAATTTAGTGTCTATTTTAAAAACGCGGTAACTCAAATACGCTTTACCGGATTTTTATGGAATTTGGTATACACATTTATAGTGTTCATGGGAAGACGTCTACTGATACTGGATGAAACCGGTTCACCTGTTTCGGAGTAATGCTCAATTTGGTGCCTATTTTATGATAATATACGTATTCGAAAGAATTTGTATAAAAAAAAAAGCAAATCATTTATCATGACAACATAGTCAATTGTTTAACTGTTATATTATACGGCTTTGGAAATTAAAATAGAGATAGCTATGACCAAAAACACTATTGTTTTACATGCGCTTATCCAACTAGACCGTTAAACTGACCCAGGTGACCGAGATGGTAACTTTTGGCCTCACGTTATGGAGTTCCATGGTTCAAATCCCGAAAGCAGCCAATTTCACTTTCTTTTTCGTATTTTTATGTGAGTGTGCGATTGTCAAGATATCAAAAATCTGTACAGTTCAGCTGATGCTGGAAGATTTTAATCTGATTAAAAAGAAAACTAGACCTTTGTTCTTCCCTAAGCCCTGCTTAATGAATAAATCTGGAGCTTAACTTGTAAATCAATTAAAAAAACATATTCTGCATATCATAATTGCAGTCATAACTGATTAAAAAAAACACACTGGCACTTTTTTACATCAGTTTACCTGATTTTATTTGTTTGTAGAAACTCTGTTTTGGCTGTTGAACAAATAAAGTGTGCGTGGAACGCCACGCAACAGAAGTGAAACTTGTTTTAATTTTTTATTGTTTCAATGTTTGATTATTGGATTTTTCAATTTCGCCTTATTGAACTTTTTAAAATTGGGGTTTTGGACTTTTTAATTTTTAATTTTGGATTTTTTAATTTTAAATCTTTGAATTTTTTAATGTTGAATTGTTAATATTTTCGATCTTTGAAGTTTTTATTTTTTGATCTTTAAATTTTGGAGATGTGTCGGTTTACAATACCCAGCCATTTAGTACAACAAATACTTTATATACCTGTAGCCTATATGCTTGGGGAAAAAAAGAATACCAAAGTTTAAAAGTTTAATAAGTGTAAGTAATAATGGAAAATTCATTGGTCTTTAAAAAAAATTCCTTGTCATTGTTTCACTATTTTAGGTAATAAATGCATTTTTCTATTTTGCATTTTTTCATTATTTTATGGTCATTAAATGCCTTTCCCTACTCATTAGTAAGTAACTGGATACATTTGGCAGGAGTCATTGGTTTTAAGTGGGAAAGATTCTCCCTTGACAAGCACCGCTTGCAGTTTCCCGCGAAGTAGGTGTTAGCTAAGCAGGTGTTAAGTTTCGTGTCAATTGTTGAAAGATTATAAATAGTAAATAGAGCTAGCGATTCTTGAATGATAAACAATCCTGAGAAGAGCATGACAATATAATTATGACATCCCCGGGATTCTGAAAATTTCATTTCCTCAGGCACATATGGCTATGCAAAATATACTCCCCATGTTAATTCTGTCAATTTGTATTATAATGAGGGCCCGGATTCTGATGACCTAAAATTGTTTGAAAAATGACCCTAAATTTAAAGAAAATGACTTAATAATTATAACAAAATTACCTAAAAACTGACATTTTATTTATAACAAATTATTATTGTACACACAAAGTTATAGACTAGTTTGTACATAACTATAAAAACTGTAAATAACTGTAATGTTGTGAATGTTCTTTTCTCACGGAAATTTATACTGGCACTGAGGCACTGGCGAGTCAAAATTCGCCATTTCCTTTTATGGTCTGCTGGATTATGTTATTTAATTGAGGGTAAACAGTAGTTTGCACTCTCAAATCCAAGCAGGTGACAGACTCTGGTGCCAAGTCAATCTAAAACAATAGTAATATAATACAAAATTTTGGAGTTTCTTTGATTCTCATTTCCGACTGAGACATGACAACACTTAACGCCGAATGTTTCCTTCTTGCATTAAACAAACAACACTTCAAAGGCAGCACTGCTAGCGACGAAAAAAAGTTAATACACTCAATGTAAATACAGTACATGAAAATGACTAAATAAGGAAGCAAATGACACGAAAATGACAAAATAATGACCTAAAATTGAAATAAATGCCCTAAAAATATAAGATTGCATAAAATGACATAAAATGACCTAATAAAAATGCATTCCTATAATCTAGAGGTCATGATTAGGATTTATCCACAAGTTGGCAATGCCTATGTAGCAACAATAAAAAGGTGACATGTCATTAGAATCCGGGCCATGATGATCCCTGAATTATAATTAAATTACTTATTTATTGTGTCAGAGTTTCGAAATATTTACATTATGAGTAAATAATATAACAATTTGATTACTTACTTGTCTTACACAATAAATAATTAAATAATGTATTTACCTGTGTCTTTTACTTCTGCTGCAATTTGCTACATGCGGCACTCGTCACATCTGTCTTACATTTGTTTTTATTTTTTATTTTTATATCCTTACAACTAGTGTTGTGGCATCGAATCTTATGATCTCTACCACACATGAAACTGTTTACACATCTAGGATATTATTACACATAATTAATTAATCCACCACTCACAAATTCTTACTATATGCGGCAATGGAATAGTTCCAGATGCACTCATGAGCTTTCACTAAATGAATTCAAAGAATAAATTACAGAATTGTCTTCTCTTCTTCCCGACACGTTCACTGCTCGAAATATCGTAAGCTACAAATCGCTCAGGCGACCAGCATGCTGCACTTCGAGAGATATATCGCTTTTGCGATATATCGCTATCGCGTGAGTGTGAACCTTTTTTATCGCCTCCCTTTAGATTTCAAGTATCTGTCCGTGCGTGTCGCGTATCGTATATCGCTCACGATATATCGCTTATCGCTTATCGCCTGAGTGTGAACCCTGCCTGAACCTTTTTTTATCGCCTCCCTGTAGATTTCAAGTATATGTCAGTGCGTGTCGCGTATCGTATATCGCTTATCGCCTCAGTGTGAACGCTGCCTTACAATTGATTTAAACTCCGCATACCACAAAACAGTTTGAGCTTTCATCTGCGGTGTCGCCATTTTGATAAACGATAAAATCTAAGAATGAAAACCGTATCATTGCACCATCTACCGACAGAATTCGAAACTTGTTGAGTTTTTCTTTCATATAAACGTTGTTGTAAGTTTCAATTTTCAATCGTTCACCCGTCACATACAATTGAAATTAGGGACATTCGAGCGGTCCACCCTGTACAAATGTTTGATAGTACTTCATTTGAAGAAGCATAAAATTCAATTTTAAGGAAAGTTAGGTTAAAGATGTGATAATCAAGGAAATGCCCCAAAATTATATAAAAAATTAACAATCACGAGATAATTTCATGTAACTGGTGTTAGATATTTCCAACATATTTTACATATTTTAACATTTATTTTAACCTACTTTGCATTATTTTCAGGAAATGGCTTCCATAAAATCTAAGAGTGGCAATTATAAAAGCTAAGTTTTTCATGCCCAACGTCCAAATGGAAGGTGGAGTTTTTTAATTCAGCAAAACTTTACGTCTCACAAAAATAGGTTATAGAAATAATGAAAACAATAGTTTATTTCTATAACAATTTTGAATTAATTTCGTGTGAAAGAATGCCCCAATCTACATTTTTAGATACAACTTCAACGTTATACTGACCATAATTCTTACAAACACATGTTTCACTTTGTAAATACACATTATACAGCTTATATACAAAGACATAACCTCTCTAAATATAGAGAAAGTGAGATGTCTGTCATAACTCTTGAACATTTTAATACAAAATAACAAATGACTACTCACTTTAAAGGGAATTTATTGCCCTACAACTTCTTTTATGAGGGCATTGCTGTTTGCCTAAAGGCTGAAGCGCTAGAAGGCAAAGTGTGTCGAAAAGCATGAGGCGAAAGAGCGTTTTTTTCGAAAAGTTGCTATTTTTGCTGGCGGATATCTCGAAAGCTATTGGGAATAGAAAAAATGTGTAAAATCAAATTTGTAGGAACTTTTATCAGCTTGAATTTTGTATATAGTAACTTTTCCTCTACGATGCACCATTGTTGAGATAAAATCGAAAACCCAATAAAAGGGACCTTCTACGGGCCCCCCGCTCACCCCCCACCCTCGGGGGACTTTAGTATGTTGTTCAGGACAGTCCTTCTGACAACTCTGCCAAATTTCAAAACTACACGATTTTTTTTTCTATTCAGTGTTTTTTTGACGTTTATTGACTAGACAATATTGAATCTCTTCTGCGATGGGAGATTTTATCACTGCGCCAATCGTTCCTCTTTTGTTTTCCGCGGCTCAGAAGGATACGGTCGCTAGTGGCAAAGCATACTTTGCTGTTAGCTGTCTATGCTATTCTGAAGGAGTTTCCCATTTTCTAATGTAAAGCTGCTTTAATTTTTTATGTTATTTTTAATCGTAAACATTGTTTTCGTCTTTGTAAAATTTCATTTTACAGGCTGAGCCCGTTATGGTAATAAAGTGCTAGTACGTTATAGAGATTATAGAGGATATCACCAGATGTAACTTTCTTTCTCTTCTCAATTAATAATTATCCATTTATTCCTGCTATTATTCCTAATAAAACTTTTTATCGTGTATCTATTGATCATTCACAATTATTCAAAATAACATAACTATTTCGGCAATGAAAATTTGGTCCATAAATATTTTCGCTCATAACATACTTAGGACGTTCATTTCTCCCCCATTCATTTGTAATTATTGTAATTGAGTGTGTGCTGTTTAATAGATTTGTTTTAGTGTTCTTTTGTTATTATTCTTAATGTAGTTTATTTTGTCAAAGAGTCTCCTATACATTTTTTATTTTAGTATACTTAAAATAAAATAAAATAAAAAATAAATAAATTGCATGAAGGTATGGTGTAAACCTTAATAGTATTCATATAAGTTATACATAGGTATAGACACATTGCAGACTATCAAATACATCATCAAATGGAAGTATCCTACAGAGGAGTTAACACAAACCTGGTTAGGCTGATGAATTATTCAGAGTTACTCGGCTCGGAAAAGGAAGAAGCAGTATACGGCAACGCGATGCACGTTAGGATCATCCCATGTTACTCTGACCTCATGCCGAAGTTTGAAGTAATACACAGTCAGTACGTATTTCATCTTTCTAGTGTCCATCTTCTAAATCTTCATGGCGTAAAAACATACACTTTATAAATAAAATACTCGCCTTTCACTATGTACGTAACAATCACGAACGTCAAACCCGCACATTATGATTCACGACAATAACCGGCCGCCGCGGCTGCGCATATCTCTGAATCTGTTGCTAAAGCGGCTGGCGCCACCGTCGAGCATAGCTACCAACCGACAAAAGTTAACGTGTATGAAAAGTTTGTTTCTGTAGCGATTTTCAAAGAGTTCGTGACATTTAGCAAACTGATTGTACTAATCATGCTCCCGTATCCGTGTGGACAGTGAAAAACTACAATTTTTTCTCCTCAGAAAACGTTCTAGACATTCCTTTTCAAGGTCCAATTCATAATTTCTTGAAGTACTAGAGTTCCCTTCCCGAGACTCTAGAAATACCCTTGCTATGGAGTTTGTAAACAACTGATAGGCTACAATAATACCGTACGAACTAAAATAGTAAAAAATTTGTAAATGAACTGCCAGCCCCATATATTGAAGTTATCTGGTTAAGTATTAATTATATACTAGCTTAAAAGGCTCTGCATCGCCCGGGTTTTGTATTTTGTAATATGAAATAAACTTATGGAAGACTTTCGGTGTTGAAACTCTAGGTCCTTATATAATACGTAGAATTAAAAATGAGTAAGAACGACATATTAAACTCAGACTATTCCCTCAGAAAACGCTAGATATAGCATTTTATGGCTCATAGAGGATCAGGGTGGCCAGACGTCCGGATTTTGGCCGGACTGTAAGGCTTTTTGCTAAGCAGTCCTCCATCCGGCGCGACTTTATGCCGGACGTTGATTTGTCCCCCTTTTCGAGACTCCGATGGATCGGTAAAGCGTATTAATAAAATTTGTTCTCGGAAGAGTGTAATTCCATGTATAAGGAATTCCTGACCAACAAAAACCTCCTGCGGAGGGCAAACAAAGGGCAAAAATATAAATAGAGATGAAAATCCCTTTTTTGCAGTGTATAATCATTTATTTTATATAAATGCAGTTATTAAGTCTGAAATTAGTCAGGATTATACCATGTAATATCTGCTGTCCAGCCGTCCATGCCCGAAGTTTTATACTATGCTAGATTACCGAAGAAGTGTGTCCTCCTTTCTTACATTTTAGAAATGGCCACCCTATAGAGGATGTCGAATGTTGCATTCCATTGCTTCTACACACCATGCCTGGGAGGAGTGCAAATAAGAAGAAATAGAAATTCCGGTTACATAAGATTGTATTGTCTTGACAGAAAATTGTATTTCTCACTCTATTACCATACAACCGTTTCGGGGCTGAAGTAAAAAAAGAAATGCAATATCACTTTCATACTTTCCTTCCCAAAAACCTGGGACATAATATACAGCGCGCATAGGACTGAAAATGTTCCATCACATTTTGTCTTCTTTTAGATGCTTAGGGCCTCTGATAAACATCCCTAGGCCTATTCTCAACTAATACAAAGCCTGCAGCTATGAGTGACGTATCAGTGGATAGGATTTGTTACCAACATCCGATATAGCATACTCACTGACACACACTTAAGTTGTCCCTGCAATACGACCGCTTATTCTACATCAAAGTGTGAAGTGAGAAAATGACATTTTCCACGTCGAGGGTAGAGAAAGTTATGTGACTGCTTTATTTTCGTGGATTTTATTCTTAAAGAATTATTTTCACAAATGTTTTAATTACATCGATAGTATCAGAATTTGTTAAAGCCCAGTATTATAGTTTCCAAAGCCCTATGTAAACAATACTTTCGTTATGTAAAAAATTGACAGCAGAACTCTCTAACTGTGCCTCATTTCACATTTCCGACTTTTCCCGTGGATTTTCCAAAAATTTTCTTTCATACAAACCTTGTCCTGACAATAAAAAACACAACAAAAAAAGAATCAGCCAAATCGGTCCATCCGTTCTCAAGTGATACGGCAACATACATTTTGGAAATTCATTTTTATTAATATAGATTTAATTTTTTCAAGCATATTGTAATTTATTTTACATTTAGCACATCATTATTGTCTGTTCCATCCCTTAATTTGTGCAGACTCCATTTTTGGTTGCTGTAAAATAGAAATTTGGGCACAAATATTTTACACTAACATTTTACTGATGTCATAGGAAATGTTAAAAGAATTCAATTAAACTCCGCCTAGAGGAAAATTTTGAAGAATCAGATTTAAAATATTCAAAATGAAATCCTTAAATCATCCAATTATACTTGAGGTTTGAAATTTAATCAACGCAAAAAAATGCTGAAATATTTCAATCCTTTAGGCCAGCCACTGACTGCTTCCTAATTCCTATTCAAAGTCTCTTAAGCTCACTGTTGAAGACAGATTATTTTGAACACCTATCCAGCGACATGTATAACGTGAATTCAATTTGAATTAAATGTGTTTTGAAAAATATCTCTAATGTGTATTTAATTTCAGTTATCAATTATTAAGCCAGCTCAGTTTTTGTGTCCGTTCTCATTAAACAGTCGAGAAGAAGGGCTAATCAAGCAAGATGATTCCATCTATATGTATTATGAACACTGCCCTGAGCTATTCAGTATATATCGAAGGAAAGTATTTTGTAAATTATGTTATGTGAAAATAAAAGGGGAGATAATTTTTGTCTTTCTTTTTAGGCCTGTCCGCCAGAGTTCAGTAAACACAAACTCAGTACGACTAACGATTCTGTATATCTCTTTTTCTAAACGCGTAACTTATGTAGTCCTAGTAATACCTAACTCATTCTTTTATTCTTTATTTCAATTTAATCTATGAACATTACAGGCATTTAATCCAATTAGGCTACACAATGCTCTTTTGTAGAAATGACAACAAATCATAATAGGCCCTATACAAGTTGAAATACAAAAGACTTATAACTCTAAAAACAAAACTGGATAAATCCAAGTTAAAAAAAAACAGTATAACAGGCTGAATGGATCTAAATTATCTAATTACTTATATATATATATATATATTTGAGTGATATTCACTTTAGAGTTTGTAATAACTTGTAACATGCTACTCTAAATAGGGATTTAAGTAAGTTACCAAAATGCCAAATATAAAGGATGCAATTTATTGTATAAATTCAATGCTTTATAATAAATACAGTTTTCTTGCCTATTAAGTAGGCCTACTATAGAACCCACGTGGCATTTTACAATTTAAAAAGATTTACAGTAGCTTATTTAAAGTATTATCGTTCCTTAAATTACTTTAAATCTTGCGTTTGTAATAATACAAATATTAAGGCCTTTCGGTTATTCAGGCATCTTCAGTCCCTGCTCTCTCTCCCTTCCTTCCCTCTCTATCCCACCCTCTCCCTGTCTCTCTCTCTCTCTCTATCCCTCTCATGTCGAATATCGTCATCTGTCGTTGAAATAAAATATATAAAGGCTAATAATTTAATTATTGATGTTCGGGTCGCGAGCTACCTCTGGTGATCCTATAAGGGTTTAAGCTTAAGGGACTATACGGAGAATTTGTTTATGGGGTGCCTATGAATGGAAGCCGGTTTCCTTAGCCGCGTGCTGCCTTGGAGCTGTGATAAAAAAAAAAAAAAAAAAGGAAAACAAGACCAATAATTCAGGAAAATTGGCCTATGGCCGGCTAGATAAAAAAATAAAAAAATTGTAACCTTGGAGTTGTTTGTGTTATGGTTACTTTATGATGAGGATGTAGCCTACTGCAAATTAGGCCGTTATCATCTCATGAATCTTGTTCCGCAGGAGTTCTTTTACATGTCTGCAAGTCTACTGACATGGGCCTGTCACATTTACGCACAACCTTTGCACAGGGATACGAAATTCTCTTTCCTCATTCTCTATAGTCCATACGTACTACACACTTAACTGACTAGATCCAACAGAACCGGATATCGAACCAGAAACTCCTCACCCAGGGGTAGCAACAGAAACGACTTAGCCAAGAGGTCGGATATCTTATAATAAGAGGAAGTGTTTGTCTGTCTGTCTGTCTGTCTGTCTGTGCGCGATGCCCAGCGAAATCTACTGCACGCAGAGATCTGAAGTTTTAAACATAGATGGTCTGAAGGGTGACCGAATGCACTTCGAAGCCAGATTTTAAATCTTCACTTTCGTTCACGAGTTATGAGTAAAAAAAAAAAAAAAAAAACTGGCGGAAAACGTGATTTTTGTGCTATCGAAGAATCTGTTTTCGGCAATATTGGTGTTCTGTGGTTTTCGGTAATGCATTTAAATTGTCAAACCAATTGCAGGTGGCTTTACCTTTTTTTGTCATAACTTGGAAATAACAGCATCGAGATTTTTTCAATATAGGCTATCGCATGGAATTATAGATTGTTTCGATTCTGTGATCTCACCCTGGTCGATTCGTTTGTTTATAGTGAGAAATACAATATAATTTAAACAGAGGCGAAATGCACTCCAGAGCCGGATTTTTAACTGTTTCATTATAATTATTAATAGTTTAGTTTATGAATGATTCGCGTGAAAATGATAATACATATGTTTTAATTATTTTGCTCAATTTTTAATCTTCGAACTCATTATCGTCAGCGAAGCCGCGAGCACCTGCTAGTAATTTAATAACTCTGAAATTTGCTCACCAATCTCATTGAGTACTGAGGATCCGTTTCGAGCCCACAGAAGAAACTTGCTACTCCACTCACCTGAAATATGAAGAAAAAATAGTAAAATAGTTGGAAAAAAGCATCTATAAGAAATAGAGGCTACTAATGAGTGTCTAAATTTTATTTCTCATACATTCGCACAAACTAAAGAAGAAAACACTAAGCATCTAGAAGTTCTTTTAGTAGCGCATACGCTAACAGTTTATGTACGCATACAACTGATCGCCACACCATCTTCTCAAAAATACTTTCCATAAAAAGTAGCAGATTGGTATGAAAACTGAGATGGACTTATTCTCGGTAGTGTTCCATAGCATTCCTTATTAATTAATTTGTATGAAGTATGTATTTAAATTACAACTAAGCTCTGAATATGAACTCTTCTTGGTGGATTGGTTTTACGGTATTTATCGATAGGGCGAAAATGTACACTAAGTCAGGCGTCAGGCTGATGCCGAAGTGCCAAAGTTCTGTTATATGCCTTTAATTCTATAGATATGGGACTGTCACGTTTATGCATAGGCCTAATACATAAGTTCCGTCAATTTGGGCAGAGTGACCTTGAGAACAGAAAGCCAGCTGCCATACCGATTGTGCCACCCAACCGATAAATATATTTTTGACATAGGAACTTCAATCCTAATTGATCTTTTTTCCCCTCCAATCCTTCCTCCAATTCATCTTCGTTTCTTCCCTTTAATTTATTATTTAGTCCATTCTTTGTAGAATGCACTTTAATTTATTTATTTCTTTTTCATTCAGTTGTGTTCTCTCGCTATGTATTTCATTCTTTAGGCCAATTCTTTTTACCTTCTTCCTTACTTATTATTTACATATATTTATTATCCCTTATTTTTATACCCCCTTAAATATTAAAGAAGGCAAAATATATCCAGCAGATTAAACTTATGCCAATGATATCTACATAATATTACAGTTCCATAAAAGCAGTCCTGTAGCGAGAGGGGGCCAGGCTCTGCCCAGCCTAATCTAACCCGTTCACCCTCTAACTTTCTTTTCGATAGTAATTAAAGCTATTTTTTCAAAGCTAAGTGTTAAAAGTCATGTTGGTTGTACCGTTGAGCTAGATCATTAAATTAATTACTTAATAGGAGTACCTTACTCGCAACCTTTTTTTATTTATTTAGCCTAGGCCTCATACAACCATCTTCAGGACATGTTAATTTGTAGAGTTACAGCTATTAATTTTTAGATTTTGTGCTGTTTATTCATTCTTTTACTAGCGTAATAAGCGTAGAAGAAATTAAAGTTGCAGCAATTTTATTCTGCGAGCAGAATAAAATTGCTTTAATATGCGTGTCATACGCTATTTTTTGACAGTCGTCAATATTTGTGAAATAATAACTATAGTCTTAATGAATTACGCACCGTAGAGCCAGCATTTTGCAGCGCATAGACAGCTGACAGCTGTTATTGACTTTCTCTTATACGGCTGCCAACATGGAAATGCTTTTCACCCATCAAATATAACGACTTTTACGTTCACATTTAAAAAGGAGAGGTGAAATTCTTATCAAACTGATTCTATCTAATAATTCATGTTCAATTTTTTTTAAACTAAACGAGTGTTTTCTATGTGACGGATACTAAAGTTGGTACCAATGGAGTGGCATAAAGATTTTATAGCACTAGTGCGATAATGTGCAAATTTTACTTTGTGTGTCTTGTGCTAGAAGTTCTAGTTTTAATTCAAGTTGTCTAAAAAATCCCTTTGCTTCGAAGAGACATAGGCTAAGTAACAAGAACAGAAACGCCTTCGAGGAATGTTATAGTAGGCCTATGTTAGGAGCAGTAAGAATGGCAAAACACAGGTTGTAAACATCTATAGTAAATAAAAAAAAAAAAAAGAACATTTGCATGTTATAGGCTACAGCAGTCTGTGAATAGAGTTTCTCAATAGGTCTACTAACAAGAATTGACATGTTTTAGTCCTTACGGAAAACACGTAACTATGAGTACAGTGGAAACCCGATAATCCGAAAAGATTGAGACCAGACCCATTTCGGATTAATGCATTTTTCATATTAAGCAATAATAACGAGTGATTACATAAATATGTATTATTGCGTGTGATTAAGCAGTTTATTTTATAAGGTCTGTCTAAGCATAACCAAATCTCGTGTCGAAATGGGTGTTAAGAGATAGTTTTCACGTAATGTTCAGAAATATCCTTTACATTATATAGTATTATTTAGTCTTTTTCTTTTTTTTTACTTTTTTACTTCGGTTTAAGCGGACTTTCGGATTATCGGGATTCCACTGCATTAGTTATATTAACTAATTGGATTACCCTATTGTACTTGAGGTATAATGTGATTAAATGAAAGCTGCAGTGACGCTATTAACTTAAAAGTTGAACTTGCTGGATTCATAAACTCGAGTCTGATGAAGCAAAGCGCTGCTGCATAATGGGTTGGGGTGAGACTGCCGACGCCAACGATTAATTTTCGCTTCGCAGGTCACTTAAACTAGTAGTTTCTTTCAATATTCAGCATGTAGAATGTCGTGCTAGGAAACTTTAGGTAAGAATTGCCGATATTTATGCTGGCATTTTATTAATTTTCATATTGGAAGAGAGGAGAGGAAGTAAAGCAAGAGTGAGTGAAATCAAGGTTACACAAATGAATGCTGCATGGATTTAACGGACTTATAGGTGTTTAGAGACAGATATGGACAGACGAACAAATAGGTGAATGGATAAGGGGACTTATAGATGGTCAGACATACGGATAGACAGGTCAATTGATAATTGCAAAGGTTCATCTGTAATTATAATCACTGAAAGATGGATGGATGGCAGGATGGATAGATGCTTGAATGATAGGTAAGTAGACGGATGGTGAATGGATAAGTCGACGGATTGATAGATAGATGATGGCATTGAAGTTCGAAAACCATATCAGTTCGCTTGAAGCACTAAAAAATAAAGGTTGCTGATGGAGATGAAAGGGGGGTTTCGGCATAAGACAATAAGGGCAATAATTAGAGGAACACAATTAGTATAACACACAATAATAGTAGAATATTAGAAAAACAGATAATTTTAAGTTGTCAGTATGCACAGAAGATTTTTAAGTAAACAAATAATGTCATTGATACAAGGTATGAGGAATGTTGAAAAGTTTAGTGTTTCTATTTGTTTAATGAATAAATAACATATATTATTTATTCGTTTCTAAAATAGCAAGGCATTCAGAAAAAAAAACATAATACAATATATACAGCAGTGCATAACAATGTAATGACACGAACTTATAAAGTTATGGACTTTATATACGAACTGTTGGGACGAATACAATAATAAAAGACAATGTTATGTCATACCATAATGAGAAATGCAACATCCAATACTACACTTAACAAACTGGGTTAAGTATCTCGCTTCATAGAATGTAATATGTCATATCTCATATGTTCAAAAGCCATATTATATTCACATATAATCATAAAAGTAAATTGGTTCACAGAAGTAATTGAGTTCAATCTGATCTTACATATTGCAAATAGATCACGCGTTCTAAAGTATTACGAGTATGCCTTAGTAGTTCATCTACATACATTTTATGAAATAAGATAATTCTAGTCTGATATATTATGAATTTTCAATTTCATTATGTTTCTCAGTACATTTAGAGCATTTTTAAAGTGTCTATTTACCACAAAACATCCATACATGATTTTATGCAATTAACAAAACAAGCTCTCAGTCCCTCGGTGATTAACGACCGGAACGTGTGTATATAGGCCTATATTCTGTTCACCCGTAATGTGTTACCTCCCAGTTGAATTACATTATACTGTTTTGACCTATGCTGTCTGATTTGATCCAGGATATGTTCCTGCCTGGTGTATACACACGTTTAACTTTATAGTGTTGTCTCTGTAGGATCAAATCCATTCACTAATCGAAATTTCATTATAATCTTTCTCCACTTACGTAGACAGAACCATATTGCCTCAAGCAACGACATACAAAAGCCATTTGATAAAATACTAAATCTCAGAATCGGGAAGACCGTTATTTACATTATTTTACTAGAGAATCAATAGTCTTTCAAGGATTGCAAACACGAACCCTTCTAATTTAGAGGACACGAGGGAAATAACTCTTTCACCAAAATCAAGCGCTTATAGGCCCTACTAGACCTCAGCAATTCTCAAGTGAGGGTGCCGGCAAGCGCTTCCCAGTGAGAGTAGAAGTTCATATTATTGGAAAGCTATGGTTTGTCTACGGCGTTCATCGCCCCGCCGGCGATCATCGCTGCCCGTTGCTCTCAATGAAAATCAATTCAGCTGGTTTGTCCACGGCGATGAGAGCCGGAGTCAACGGTGATCGCCGGCAGTTGCTTTTGAGGCAAATTCAGGGTGATGATCGCCGCAGATTATCATGTATATAGTAGGTCAAGAAGAGCATATGACAGCCATTTTGCACTTAATCATGGCCAAAGTACTTAAATTTTTCCAAGTTGCAGATGAAATATTAATCAATTTCGTGTCTGAACACATTGCCCTGTATAACATGAGCTTAAAGAACCATAAAGATAGCGACACAAAAGAAAATATGTGGCAAACGGTAGATGAATTGTTAGAAAATACTGTTATCTGTAATTACAATTTACGAAACATACAGTAAAATCACCCGTTTATTTATTAGTAAAAATATTTTCGGTATATTAATATAGGTTTTATTATTTTATTTTTCATTGAACCAGTTAACATTTAGTTCACCAAAAGTGACTCTCCTTTGTAAGTTCCTGTCAGTGTTTTCTTTTGAGTGACTATAATATTAGAGGCTATGTTGAGGTTATGAAAGCTAATAAATTTCCAATTCCATGTCCCGACCCCCAACCGAGCTGTTTGACATGGCTAACTACAATTGTGGATAGCAACAGTGTCATGAACGATGATCGCCCGTAAAAGAAACCACCTCTATGACGATGATCGCTGACGCCAGCGGTAATCGCCGGCGATGAACGCCGTAGACAAACCATAGCTTAACTGTCCGTTCACTGACAAGGCAAGTCTGGACATCCAAGCGCTCGTTGCAAGTGCCGATCAGCAAACAAGATTGATCGAAACATTTCCAGCGCTTAATAGGCTTATGGAAACCACTGCGTACATTTGTTCGGTGTTTTATCATTGAAAATGGTAGATGGTGATAAATTAATATCTCATATACTGCAAAAATTGCAAAAAAGGGAAATTTGGGATAAACGACTGAAACTACTTGCTAACAGATAAACGGTGGACAAATAGCAAATGTTGGAAGGAAATATATTGTGGAAATAAGAGGTGGTACTCGTCAAACTCTCGTCTTTTCCTATATAGTTTCAACTCTACCTTTTCAGCAAAAATAGCTTATTTTCACTAGAATCCTCTAGATTCAAAACCCCCTAAACGCCAATAAAAAATAGAGGTGTTTTTTAAGTTTAAAACAGTTGGATAGAGGGGTTGAACTTAACTCTGATTTTCAACATGGCATTAAGGTATATAATACATTAGGGGGTTCTGAACCTCACATATAGATAAACCAATTTACGCCATCCATACAAATCTGGTGATATATAAAATTAAGAAAATATAATTTGGCGTTTAGGGGATTTTGAATCTAGAGAATTCACTACTGATCAGGAGCTCAACAGGCATTTGTTTCCAGTTTTGTACATGAACCTCTCAGAACATGCAAGCACTTATACACAAGCCACGGGCAACACGTCATTTGCTGCAGCTTAATACGCGATCGTACCCTAAATTAAGCTTTCATAAATTTTTTTACTCTGTAGACAAAGTTTTATCATGTAGTTTTTTCTACGTTATTGTTGACGAATATTGGTTTGCGTTAGGAACAGAAATTTTCTATCAATATGAGAAATGTACAGTCGGTCAAATAAAAAACGTCGGGACTCGTATGCTGTTAAAATTAAAGTTTTGACGCATTAGTTCACAAGTTTCCTATAAAAAACACAAAATACAGGCCATTTTCGGAACATATGAGGCCATGCGGCAGGAGGGAAAATATGAACAAGGAGGGAAAAAATGAACATCGCGGAAAGCGCAACACACGATATTCAACTTAATGCATTGTCATAATTCATTTTGCTTTGTGTCATTGCCACATAAAAATGCTAACGTGAGAGAAAGTGTAGTTAGGGCTGTAATTGACCTGCATTTTTCGGCCTCTGAAGCAACGAGAAGGTTCCATATTTATGAAAGAGCAGCTCAGTGGTGGAAACTTTACTATAATGCGACCGGAAGTTTTCATAGCAAACGTTGATCTGGCCGGACGCGTTTTTCGATGCTAAGATTGGTTGCAGATGCTGAGCGTAAGTTATTGATTTTGCACTAGAAGTACCGGTATTATAAAATAAAATCTTAAAAAAATGCTCCTTGAATAAACATATTCCTCGCGAATCTATTAATTATTAATATTATAAAAATTTGCAACCAAGAATATGGCGGATTTGAGGCATATAGCCACAGCCTTCTATACATGTTTGTTTTGGAACAAAACTGACTAAATAATCAAGAAAATACATGGATAGACAAGAGGCGTGTGTGAACCTAACCTTAAGTCTTCCTGTACATGCGCATATACTCGTTCGTGATACTTAATCAAATACCGCCCGACGTTTTTTATTTGACCGACTGTACTTCTAGATTATAATCCGAGTTATGTTATCAAAACTTCACTGGTCTCAGGCGGTAACCCTTGAAACCAAAATTATTACAGACATTAAGATAAACAACAGATTTATAATTCCGATGACAATTAATATTCAACATAAACGTTTTCCAAAGAATCTAAATTCATTTCTTATAATATCTCAATCTGTACCGTTCACTTATTCTTCTTTATTGTGTCAATATTTTCCCACGTAGGTCATAGGCGAATAAATGAATACTGGATTTTACAGGTAGGGGGAAAAAAAAGCGGACTGAATAAAATATCAAAGTTGCCGATATGAGCCACTGCGCATACCTAGCGGCATTCACAGGATAGCAGGGAATGTACTGAAATTTGTTCTAGTGTCGACTGTTGACATTTCGAAATTGCATTGCTTGTGAAAACAAACGTTTCCGTTACATTTATTTACTTATCACAAGGCTCTGAAATCAGTTACAAGAGTCGGTCCGCTTTTTTTCCCTACCTGTACATACAATCGTACGCTATTCCTATTTTTAAAATAAAAAACTAAAGTGTTGACGATATGAGTCCGGAGTCATGACTGAGAAATAAAATCTTTCCATGATCTGCACTTAATAATGTGGGATAAAAACTGTTTATCGAGATTATTTTGGCATACCTGACATCATTCATACCGAATAATATTCAGCTATTTATATATTTTTTCTAAATATTAACTTATTATCTTGATCACCCGCAGCGCTCATTACGATTAAACAGGTGGTATGGAAATGCGTAAGTTACCCTTTTTTAATTAGGGCATCTTTAAAATGACATTGCAATGTGAACACACAATAACACATTAAATTATCTTGAGTCTTATAAATATACCCTTGTGTTTATTTTGTTCATAATCAACTTAAAATCGTAGACAAGGAGTAGTTCATCATATTCTGCTTTGACCATAAATGTGTAATATTAATTTAATATTTTAGTATTTTTCATAAAATATGATGGAAAATCCACATAGAAAAATCCCACAGAAATAATTCATTTTACTTATGTAATCCAAAAGCATATCACTGTAAGATTAAATACTTACACAGCGGTAATATAACTATCATAATCATAGAATAGTAATTATTCCTGTCTTCTGGTTTCATAACAATTCTCATGCTTTGTCATTGGATATGTGAGCTGCAGACGGCTATAGCTAGCTTATTTCTGCAAGAATAAATCTATTTCTTTTATCGACATTGAAGTTATAATTATTTAAATTCCCACAACGCATCCAGTAGCAAAGGTCTTGCTTTAGTTTTACCAGGAAGGAATACAAGGTACGCGAGTTTCGTCCAAAAAACTAGAAACTAATTGTCCAGCAAAGAAACTAATTGTTCGAACACTGAGAACGCTATGGTTATTACTAGACCTGGGATTTTAAGGCAAATGCCTATTTTGTTCCTTATGAGATAACATGAAAATTTTTAAATATGTGGACTTTCATGATAAATCACTTACATTTATAGAGTTTTATAGGCCTAGTGCCCTAAAATGCCTATTTGGACCTTTAGAGCCTATTTTACTACTTTAGTGCCTAAAATGCCTATTTTGTACATTAAAATAAAATTAAACTTCTCTAATGTTTACAATTATATAATGGGCATCCCTCAATGAAAAGCAGAACAGCAGAGGTGGTTTTTTTTCACAGAAACTTGATTATTCCAAACAACTGTCGCTAAAAGAATGCTGACTGACGGGGAGTGGCAGGATAAAGGGGGAAGGACTACTGTGTCAAGTCACCAGTGAAAGAACATCTGTTTAAGTGAATATAGTTCGTGATGCCTAATTTTGCAGTTAATTCTGTTAAGAATAGGTATACCACGTTTCTTGCAGTAAAAAAATACTATGTTATTTTTTAAGTGTATATTATAATATTTTAAAGTCTATTTTCTATCTATTTACACAATTTTTAAAGCATATTTTAAGTGCCTATTTTCTCTTTTAAAAGCCTATTTTAGGTGCCTAAAACTAATTTTTTGGGAGCCTAAAATCCCAGCTCCAGTTATCACTCAAAAGTAACACGAAGAAATAAAATGTGAACGTCGGAAGTCTACACCTGCCAATTTCTTTGAAAGGAGACAGTGAACCCAGGAAGTTGAAGTAAACTTAGTTAGGTCCTAAAGCTGTAGAGTCGTCAGGATGACGTATGGACGCCGGAAATTGTGCGGTGGCGTCGCTAGTCTCGCCCTCTGCAATTCTGTAGCTGTGCTTTGCTTCATCAGACTCGCAATACGAGAACAACCCATTTAACTTTTAACTTAATAGCATCGTTGCAGCACTCATATTTCTGTTTTAATTTCGAAGTGCAAAGAGTTAATTTAGTTAACAAGTATGCATGATTGATATTAGTGCACTCTGTGAAAGCACTGAGAATCAAAACTCGTGGATAAATTATGTTGTATAACTGTGTTAGAGTAATTACAGAAATATATTGCCTTTGTACAGATTTACTTCACTTCATCGTTCCACTTCTAAGATTTTATTAAAATATTAAATAAAATTATTAAATTTCCTCAGTTATGCAACTATGAAATTCCAGCTGTTAATTCTTCATGTGGTCCACCGCTGTGGCTCAGGGGATGCGTCCAATCCTCTCACGCAGCGGGCCCGGGTTCGATTCCTGGTCGGGACAAGTTACCTAGGTGAGGTTTTTTCCGGGGTTTTCCCTCACCTATGAGACAAATGTCAGGTAACTTAGGCCCTTGTGGTCCCCGGATATCATCTGGCCGTCATTATCATCTTCATCCTCATCCTCGCCTTGTTCTGAGTGAGTGTGTGTGTGAATGGTGTGCATCGTCCTATGTGTTCGTGTTGTCTCGGAGGTGGCCCCGGCATTGGGCTGATCACTCATCCGGGGAGGCCCTCCATGTCCTTGTCTGGTCAAAAAAGTATGTATGTGATCCAAAGGTAATCCCTCTCCCGACAGGTCGCGGCCCTGTAAGGCCCGGGCGGCTTGGGTTGCTTAAATCCTAAAAGGGAGAGGTAAAACTACGAAAAAGAAAGAAAGAATTCTTCATGTTTTTATCAATTTGCAAATTAGAGTGTTAGCTTTCATTACCGGTGCAATAAATAGGAATATCTTATAAATCGGAACATGATCGTATTGTTCATTCTCTGATGTTAACATCTTACTTCACGTTAAAGTACTATGTAAATATACTCATTTATACTGAACTGACATGAGTTTATTGTTAAGAAAGAAAATTACAATATCGAATGTTTAGTATAATATAACATTTAAGAATTTATGCTAATTAGTAATATATGTATATATAGGCTATATATATATATTTAATTTTCATTATATTTTGTAATAAGTAAGAATGTATTTGTTTAGTCTTTCATCTTTTTTTTCATTTCTTTATTTTAGTCATTTGTATTAGATAGATAGATAGATAGATAGATATCTTTTTATTGCAGAGACACTTGAGTACATCAAGCGTATTACAATCGTCAAAATCAAATAAAAACACAGATAATCTCCTGTTAAGTGTACAGTACATACATAATTAATTAGCTCACTGATCTTAATAATTCAAAAAATTCATTAAAACTATATATACAATTACTAGTAAGCAAATTATTTATTAGTTATGCATTACTCAAGTACTTATGTTCGAATTTTTTCTTTGTATTTAATGTACGTTTCTTGTATTCAGGTATATCATTTCTTGTTTAATTTATTATTATTATTATTATTATTATTATTATTATTATTATTATTATTATTATGTATTTTAGGTTTTTGCCCTGGCTGAGTGGTAGAGAAGGCCTTATGGCCTTAACTCCGCCAGGTTAAATAAATAAATAAATAAATTTATTATATTATATTTGTTTGAACTTTTTTATATTTCTTACCTTCAAAATGTAAGTTATATAATAACCGGCAGATAATAAGTGAAGTAAAGCATAAACAACAATCACAGCTTAGTATCATTCCGAATTCATAATGAGTCTGTAATATCTTTGGGACTCAGTCTATATTTTAAAAATACTTTCTTCCATCTTATTTACCTGAATATTGTGTTGGTTCAGTTAATGCAGATAGCCTTCGAGGCGTGTTTTTAAAGTAAGTACAGTTCAATATTTTGCCACTGCATCGTTGCAGTCGCGATTTTGAGCATGCATGATCTCTTCCTCCATTCATTAGGAAGCGAGACGCAACTGTAAGCGATCGTCACTTTGTGTTTTTCTATTGTTAGAGCGTTTCGAAATGCTCAAAACAATCGAATTATGCCCCGACTGTGAAGTCAGATCAGTGATTCGTTCTATTTTTTATGCGAGAAAGGTCACGCCAGCAAACATTCATCACCAATTGTGTGAGGTTTACGGGGTAACAATAATGAGTGATGGAATTGTGAGGAAATGGGTTAGACAGTTTAACGAAGTCCGTGAAAATGTGCTTGATGAGGCGCAGAGCGGCCGACCGTATGTGATCACTAAGGCCCGGGGGTTTAGCCACAAAAACATTACATCAGGTTAGTGGTGACTGGGTTATAGCTCTCTTGTAAACATGAGGAAGGGGTGACTCGTTTTCAGTGGCGCACTTTAATACGAATATTCAAGTTCAAGGGCAGTGTAGCTAGTCTAGTGAAATGATAGGCACAGCGTCATAGAATAGTTTGCACATTTAATCGTAAATCACAGAAACAAAATAGGCTATATTTCCTAGTAAAACGAACATAAATATACACAACGTATGCTTTAATATTTGTTAATAATACTCACAGTGAAAATGAAAAGGCAAATTATACAATATGACTGTGCATACGCTTTGTTGCAGTGAATGACAATATACATCTTGAAGTTTTAAAAAGAAAAATATATATTTTCCTCCAAAGAAGATCTATATTGGTAAAACATTCTCTCTACGTCTCATGACGTGACGGGGGGATGAGATATTAGTGTTTCCTTGTGTGGGTTCACATCATGGTCTCCTGTAGAACCTTCCAGTGCACCTCGAAAGGTAAAAACACTAGAAAAATCCGGCATTTTTCTGGAGATTTTCTTTTTGCTGCACCTGTAGAAGTATTCCATCTTCAAGTTGACTCATACCTATGAATAATTCCTCCACGAGTCTGATCGCTTGTGTCATTTACATATTTTGTCTCTCTAGAAGAATGATACATCTAGACAGTTCCCGAAATTATTTGTAATGAACTTGATATTACTTAGTAACTTTTCTGATGCAAAGTCTTTTGCCTGTTTTATTGACGCATTTTGTTCGTTGTCAACTATGGCTGCTCGTGTATAGGCGCTGTGGAACTGCAGCTCCCCTATTTCCACTTGATACTGTCGATAACATTTAATATAAAGAGTCCTTTTTTTCGTTAATTTTTTCTTTATACTTGTATAATATATACTCCTTAAGCTTAATGCCAGTAGCCATCCCCCAGTTTATTAAAAAGATAAAAGAAAATCCACAGTGCCGACCTTGGCTGGTGAAAGTTTTTTACTCCGTGCATGTTGTGCTTGAATGTGATAAAGTGTAGAATTAGATTATTATCTTGTTTCCAGCTATTCTATTTGATTCGTTTCCTTTCGGTTCTTTTATTTAATAGAAAACTTTAACCATGGCAGATTAAGGAGAAGATTGTTGATCTTTTCCCGGAAATTAAAACAAGAAATATGAATAGGGTTTTATCAAGTTTCTGAATAAATTTTCTTTTTATATTATGTATGTTTCCTTTTACACAATTATAAAACAAAGGCTAAACATTTTCTGGAGCAGCACCCCCACTAATTTTAGCTAGATCCGCCACTGGTTGCCAAGAACGCACAACACACAACGACGTCAACAGAACACTAAACTGCCACATGCAGTGCAAGTTGTTTACTAACACAGAAAGCTTTCTATGCCTTGTGCACCACTAACTTGACGAATTATTGGCTAAACCCCCGGGCCCTAGTGATCACGGATGATTTGGCGCAAGCTGCAAAAGAAAACATCTGTTCTTCATCTGAAGAAATTCCTTGGTGGAAAACATTTCAACTACGATGATGTTGTGAAATAAGAAGTGCAGACTTGGCTTTCATCACAGGCGGCATCATTCTTTGACGAAGACATACAGAAACTGATTGCCCGTTACAATATGTGCCTGAATAATGGCGGTGACGATGTGGAGAAGTAGTGTATGGTGTAATGTAATGAATGATAAAGTATTTGGAAAATGATGTTCTGTTATTTTGTTCTAAATTATCGATACTTACTTTAAAAACACGCCTAGTATAACAGATCTACCTATCCAACAAGAGGTCTGGTTAAGTAAAATTCAGAAACCGCTATTTCACGCCGGACGTATATGCATAGGCCTAACTAAAGTCGTCGATTACTGATGTTCCAGCAGCTAAAGTCCATGATTCTGTCTGCTGTAATTGCGATTTCCCGGCAGTTGTGTATAGAGGTGTACATATTCTGATTTTAGCTTGCTTGCTCCTTTGAAATTCTTCAACCAGCCACAGCTTTTAACTTGCTTGACTAGAAAGCAAGCAAGATTACAACGTTGATAAGAAATACTGTCGCTATGAGTCACAAGCTCTTCATAACTTGGTGGGTTTCACAAGACCTAAGGAAACTGCAAGGCCTGGCGGCAAGAATATGAAACTGGGTATATCAGTGCACTGGTAAGTCGTGCAGTTACGTAGTTGAGGAACTTCAGACGTGTTTAGAGAATTTTACCCTGAACGAAGCCGAGGAGAAACTAAAATGTTGAGAGTTTGAATTATCAATGAACAAAGGTACTAGTCCAGCATGGGAAAAATTTTCAAACATTTTTCGAGAAAACATCATAAAATCATTAATAACAATAACAAAAATCCCTTTAGGCAAGCCTACAGGCTGAGGTAGATTTCGAAGTGCTTTTGTTTTAATTTACTGTCGCTGCGTAGCACACTTCTTCTTTAGCCTTGGCATGACAAACCCGCAATAATAACTGCAAAAAAAAAGAGGAAAGAGAACTTTTTCAAACATTCAAATCTCGCCTTATATGAGAACTATCAAGAAACTAGTTATTGATTTGTAGAGTACTCATCAAGAGCTTTTCAACGATACCCCACAAGACGTAGTTTTGAAAATTTCGAATTTCCATCCCCATACCCCCACCCCCACTCGTACTCCCAAAACCCCCGACTCGTTGGTGTCACTGTGAACTCCATAAGGAGTACTATAATTTATTCAATCAAAGTCTCCCTCTATACTTCACAGGGGCAGAGATATAAATGTTTTAAAATTTCAACCCCCTCCCCCGACCACCCTCTTGCGCCAATTTTGCTCATTAACGAACTTGTCTGAACTATTGGGCCTAGAAATAACATAATAAAATTTGATTCAAATATCTTCAAAATTACGCCGCTAGCGTGTAAAGATATATGTAAATATATTTACATATACTGTATATAAATATAAATGTCACAATTTTTTTAACAGGCGGTGGTTTCGTACTTAGGAAGGCATGAAACGTAAAAATATGAACGAATTTTTTGAATGTCATTAGGTAGATTTTTCTTAGAAATCTACCTAATAATAAAAATAATATTTGTGTTAAGACGCTAAAACGATTTTTAATACTTTATCCACCTTTTATTTATCTGCATGATGAATTTCTTCTACCAGCATGTAGAAAAGCAAGAAAGTATTAACTACACTTAGCAACTACAGTTGTTTAGCTGATAGGAATGTCGCAAGCTTATTCTGGCTTGCCGAGGTTGGGTTTGACCTGACCCAGCAAGCTTAAAGAAACCTGCCTGCTTGCTAGCTATGACTCTGGGAACTTGCTTACCTGGCGTTCAAGCGAGTATGGGCAAGCTAAAATCGAGATTCGTACACCTCTAGTTGTGTATTGCCTGAAAAGTCATCGGGCATTTTATCACTTCTGTTTTGTTCCAAAAACAAAAGAGAGTATTATTTCTATTATATTTCCTAAAGATTTTCACTCTAAAAACATTATTCATTTGTCTATCTTATCCTGGTTGTTTGATTTATGTGCAAATAGGTAACCTATCTTTCAGTCACTTTAGACACATCCTTAGAGAAACTCCAAGGTCGCGCAATCATTAAACCTTGGTAGTTGCGTTACATACGGAAGATAACACGGCAATATAGGAGTACATATTAAGAATATGTAGACTCATGCTAATACGTCTAATTTACTATTGGTTCGATGCTAAGTTCCCACTCATATGACAGCGATAGGTGGCAATAATAGTTACTATAAGAACTCATTGTAGTTTACGAACATTCTTCTGTAAGATGTAATGATCATGTTTCAATGCTAAAAAAGGTGGAGTATACTTTCCATTTCAACATCATAATTTTTAATAAGTAATGCAGCACATTTATTTACATACTGAAGCAGATTGTAAACTGGTATGAAGCAAAATTAATCCGATAGCCCAACAAACAAACAGCGTCGTAAATTTGTTTTTGGCAAACAGTAGTTGAAGTATAGTTCTCCAATACCTTTGTCAACAACACGTCATGTTGACGCTAGTATGGGCCAGGTGCATCGACATCGGTTACGAGCTAACGACCGTAAAATTCTGACTTAATGCCCGTTAAATTAGTTTTGATGTGCACCAACAGTAAGTTAACCGTCATTAAGAGATTGTTAACACACGTAAACTTTAAAGAGAGAAATTGTGCAGGTTAATATCTTTACGGTAGGTAAGAACTTAAAAAGATAAACAAAAATGGCGGAGTAATTTGCGAGAAATGATTTTTTCAATATGTGCTTTTCTACATGGATTATTTGAATCAGCGATAAGAAGAGCGATGACTAGGTGTTATTTGAAAGAGGGGATCTATTCAAGGATTCTCTCGTGTAAACCGACCATGCTGCATCTTTTTTTACTAATTTAATCTGTTTTTTACTTCCTCCACCCGCACCATAGGTAGGCTACTATAGGTAGAGGAAGTATTAACTCCCAAATTTGAAGTTGAATTTTTAACATTTATACACGTTTTCAGGTCGCCTGAATCCAAAAATACTGTTTTCAGAAAAATGTCTGTGTGTGTGTGTGTGAACAGCTTAGCTCCGGAAAGGAAAACCGTATGAAAACAATATTTTGTATTTGGATTAGGTATACCTTCTGAGGATGAGACACGAAGATTGGCGACGCCCTTCTCTTATTTTTAAGGGGACTTGACATGAAGAAAATTTCTTTAAATATTGTACAAGGGGTGCTCATGAGGCTACCAAGAGCTAAAACTTTTATTTTAAAAAATTCTTCGAAAAAATCTCTGAAGGGGAGTTATAAGCCGGGTAGTGTTTGTAGAAACTCAGTTTTGCCTGGTGAACAATAAAGCTTCATGTTCAAACAACTGAATACGCGCTCTTTGCAATATGGCATATTATTCTGAATCAGAATGTTAAAAGAGAAAGCTGTATTGGTCATGCTTAGAGTAAAGAAAGTTACGTGAGTGCATCTCCATACAACAATACCAGACAAATTATTTAAACTAAACTAAACTCCGTGTCGCTACATCCCTGAAGGGACTAGGCCTAGCACCCGACCCCTGCATCGTCTACCATAGGCGGATGGCAGGAATGGGGGGCATGTGGTCAGCATACTGGCACCCATGGCCGTTACTGGTAGTTTTCATGACCGAAGTCGCTACTTCTCTATCAAGTAGTTTCTCAATTTGAATCAGGAGGCTGAGTGCACCGTGTTCCAATCTCCATACCTCAAAAATCCGAGGAGGTACCGGAGATCGAACCCGTGCCGACGGATCTGTAGTCAGCGACGCTAACCACAAGACCACGCCGGCGGTCGACAAATTATTTACGAAAGTTAAATATCAATGCTGCCATAGCACGCTTTGCAAAGCAAGAAACAAATGCGAAGCGAAAACACGGCGGCCATCACGGGTTCTTTAATTTATGTAGGTTAATATGTAATAAGAAATGAGCAAAAGGTCTGAACTTGGTGCTTTCATTTCCAGCTCCGTTCAGTCCAACGTTGGATTTTCATCAAAGTCAGCAATTGCCAGCAAAACAGGGTTAGTTATCGTTCGTAAAGTTCCATGCACCGGTAAACATAGACTTTACAGTCGTTTACTGACGGCATTATTAAACGGCGTTGATGCACTAATGTTGACATGTGGCCAAACAACAAATTGACTAAACAGGCTTGCATATAAACTGCGAACGACATTTCAATCCCACCTTTCATATCGGAAGGGGGCGCATCAATATTATTTAAATTGGATGTAACTTATTTTGTACCTCTTCCACAATGATCATATTTGAATTCAGAAGAAAAATTCCAGAACTTCATTAGCTTTTCTTGGCCCACCATCCCCGGAGTACCCCAGCCATTGGCTATCTCTCCGGTTCCAGCAACTTTTCGGCGAGTTTTTTCCATCGGTCCTGTCTGATTCTACTGTTTCCTAAGTACGGGTTAGTTGGTAGGTATATGGTTATTTAACGACGGGGATGTACTGCAACTTACGCCTGTGACCGTCGCCGGTGTGCCGGAATTTTGGCCCGCTTGAGTTCTTTTACATGCCAGTAAATCTACTGATATGGGCCTCACACATAAATGCCATCGACCTGGGCCGGGATCGAACACGCAAACTTGGGCACAGAAAGCCAGCGCGATACTAACTGCGCCACCCAGGCCGATCTCTCAGTACGGGAATATGACGGAAGAGGGTTTGTGAACGAAGGCCTAAATTTAAAAACAAAATTGGATGATTTTGGTGAAACTCACTACGGGGTTTTTTTGTTTGGGGGGGGGGGAGGGGGCTAGAAAGCTCGAATCTGAGATCGTTTTTTCCCGGGTGGTGCACTTTAATCGTGGAATGCATCTCAAATCTGGGTTTCAAGGTTTTTATATTTTATCAATCGTTTTAATTATGTATGCATGATTTGCGTGTAAGTTCAAAGTTCATGAAATCTGTGGTTCGTTTAATTGTTTCATTTGGAATCTGTATGCCCATATGATGGCACAAGATTATTTTTGATTATTTATATTTACTACGTCAAACAATGTAATTAAAGATAAAATTATGTGATTCTTTCAATTTATTTAAAAACTATGTTATTTTTAACTAATATAATATTCTAATTATTTTTCTGTTAAATTATTTGAATAAAACATCTAGCAGTTCAGTAAATAATCACGGGTGAATTCGCAGACACCTGCTAATAAATGATAAATTAAGTGTTAAGAATTAGTTTTTTACATACTGGAGTATGAACTTGACCTACGATTTTAGTTATTATCACCAAAAAGAATACAGTGTGGTAAACGGAACCTGAGTTCTCTGGTGACTAATTTCCTAACCTGATTGAAGTAAAATAAAATCAGGTAAACTGATATAGCAATGCTTTTGTTTAATCAGTGATAATTGCCATTATGGTATGCAGAAAATAAGTTATTTTTGTAATCTACGAGTATCTCCGAGTTAAGCTCCAGATCGATTCATTAAGCAGGGCTTACGGAAGAACAAAGGTATAAAGTTTGATAATATTGTATGTGAAGGAATATGTGGGTAGTGTTATTTGCCAAAGTTAACTGTATTGCAACTTCCAAAGCCGTGTAGGCCTATGAACACTGTAAAACAATATGTTGTCATGAGAACTGATTTGCATTTGGTAAATTCTATATAATATATTACCATAAAATTGGCACTAAATTGGGCACTACTCCGGTACCGGTCAACCTATTTCGTAAAAAATCAATAGGCTTCGTCCCATGCATGCAAGTTATAAATGCGTAGATATACCAAGTTTCATAAAAATCCGATAAAGCGTATTCGAGTTATCGCGCGTACGGACACACGGAGAGACAGACAGACGGACAGACTATTTCCCGTCCCCCACACAATCTCATAAAGTACCATTCTGGCACTCACTAATTTTTTTAATCACTGATGTTCATTATAATCAGAGCAAATAAATTAATTTTAAATGTAGGCCTATGACTTGAATTGCAAACATGAACACACAAGGTATTATTTCCATAGAATTATACTATATCTATGTTGATTTATGGGGCATTGAAACATTAAAATAAACATAAATACAATCAGATAATAACAATAACAACAGTGATATAATTGGAAAATAACACTGAATATAATACCTCTAGTCAACGAGAAGTTAATTTGGTGAACAGAATGGAAATTGGATTAGAGTGGAACAATGCTTGAATACATTTCATTGTATCCAGACTAATTTACACTAAAACAATTCACAGTGGTCCGTGACCTGTATCAGGATCATAGAACCTAGTCTTGACTTCACATATGACCAAAGGGGTGCATTTTCTGTCTAGGGTAAAGCAATTGCACATTATAATACATGTACAAACTGCTGACGGAGCTATGAAGCGGATAATTCCGTAATCTCCGTGTCTGAAAGAAGGTTTTGAAAGAAGGAAAAAAAAAACTTTGAATACAGGCTATGCTGAACATTGGCTGTAGAATATCGTAATGAACTGCGTTGTTCATGTACAGATAGGAAAAGAAAAGCGGACAGACTAAAAATCTAAGTTGCCGATATGAGCCACTGCGCATGCCTAGCGGCATTCACAGGTAGCAGGGAATGTATTAAAATTTATTCTAGTTTTGACTGTTGACTTAGCCCATTTCGAAACCCAGAATATGGTTTCTAATCGTATTGTTTTATAACTGAATATATTAATAATATTAACACAAATTATATTATATTCAACTAAAAGAGTCGGTCCGCTTTTTCCCCCTACCATACCAACATCCAAATCGTTGTTTGAAGAAGGATCATGTTACTATTTTCGAAGCTGTATTCTGATTGTTGTATTCTTACTGCCACCGCGCGCGTGTGTGGACTCCTTTAATGTTCTACTACCATAATTATATTTTTATAGCTATTTAATTACGGTTTGTACTGCTATTTAGACCTGTAACCGCCACAAGTAAGCCAGAATTTTGTGTTGCCGAAGTTCTTTTACTTGCCTATGTATCTACAAATATGGAACTCTCGTAGCCTACTTATACACACATAAATGTATCGACGTGGACCAGGAACAGTACTTACTGACTGCTGTACCCAGGCCGACAGCTACCATAACGAGCAGGGCTTTGATTCAGATGTAATAACTAATAATCCATGAGGCGCGTCCATAAAGTAAGTTTCCCTGGGGCAGTTTAAAGAAACAAAACACAATTTCGTGGACATATATATTCCAACAGATATAGCAAGTATTCAGCTGTTATTCAACATATTCGCCACCGGAATTGAAACATTTGTCATACCGTGGAACCAACTTTTGAATACCTGTTTCGTAGAAGTCTGCCGCCAGGGATTTGAACCACTGTGTGAGAAACATCTCCTCCTCTCTGCCATTCTCTGTCATTTCTTGAGGTGTAGGAAAAATGGGAAATCAATGGGAGCGAGGTCCGAGCTGTAGGGTGGATGTTTAAACACCTCCTAGCAAGTCTCCTGCAGAAGTTTGGGAGGTGTTTAAACATCTACCCTACAGCCCGGACGTCTATCCCATTGATTTCCCATCTATTCTTACATCTCAAGAAATGACAGAGAATGACAGAGAGGAGGAGATGTTTGTCACACAGTGGTTCAAATCCCTGGTGGCAGACTTCTACGCACATGTATTCAAAAGGTGGTTCCACGGTATGACAAATGTTTCAATTCCGGTGGCAAATATGTTGAATAATAGCTCAATATTTGCTGTATCTGTTGGAATATATACGTCCAATAAATTGTGTTTTGTTTCTGTAAACGGCCCCAGGGAAACTTACTCTATGGAGGCGCCTCGTATTTAAACAATTCATTTTTTTGTACACAGTGATAGTTTGGTCTCCTGAAGTGTATGCTCAGTTACTGAAAGCCCAGTGTCCCGACTTCTAATCTTAATTAACAAATGACATACCAAGTAAAGCATAATAGTTTCAAGCCGAGAGTAATGTGTCTCAAGGCACTTGTCCTAGGAAGAAGAAATGGAATAATATCTGACATAAGGGTTAAAAAAATCATAGTCGATATAGATCATTACATCATACCTCATCAACGAGATACTGTAATGTCCCATATATGTCCGTTGGGTTTCAGTTAGAGGAGAAACATTAGAACAGTTGGAGAAATAATAACAGTAATAAACTGTTGTATGATTTTTTATCGACATTATACTATTATATTATTATGGTATCTTTATTCTTATATACATATTAAATACATTATCCATAGAATAAATCCAACGCACGGGCCTAGACGGCCGTTCGTGCTTTTACTTTATTATACTATATACTATTATACTATTATTTTTAGATTATGCAAAAAATTAAAATATGGTCTTTAAACCTGATATAAGAAAAAGATGTTTGGTAGGAACATTCACTTGTAATATATAAAATGGAATGCTGCAGCAAAGCAGGGTAATGCCCGCTATTGTTTCGTGAATGTGCTATTGAAGTTAACTGAGGATATAGAAATGTTATCGCGTGCAAGGGATTAGAGTGAATAAATATTGTTATGTGCTAGTTACTATCATTTGTCCAGTATTTAATTCCTTTATAAATATTAACATGTACGTTAATGGAATGTATACAGGAAGTTCAGCGATCTCTGGCTCTCCGCAGTACCTATGGCTGTTTTCATACAGTACAGTTTATACTCTGTAAGTGTTATCACTTATCAGAACCAACTTTATTCGAACATCGATTAAGCAATATTAACATCAAATATAGTCTAAGTCTAAGAAAGGGCGGACCATCTCTTTTAAAGCACGACTTAAAAAACGCATATATGCCTTAATGCAATACCAAAGATTAAAACTAAACTCCGTGGCGCTACATCCCTGGAGGGACTTGGCCTACCACCCGACCGCTGCGTCATCTCCCGTAGGCAGATGGCAGGATTGGGGGGCATGTGGTCAGCATGCCGACACCCACGGCCGTTAATGGTGGTTTTCTTGACCGGAGTCGCTACTTCTCTATCAAGTAGCTCCTCAATTTGGAATCACGAGGCTGAGTGCACCCCTACCAGACCTCCCTACCTCAGAAAAATCCGAGGAGGTACCGGGAATCGAACCCGGACCGACGGATCTGTAGTCAGCGATGCTAACCACAAGACCACGCCGGCGGACGACCAAAGATTAAAGATGAATAATAAAATACAGATGACATTCAATTAAACTTCCATTAAACAGACAAATGTATAATTACACAAGACTCATGTAACAAGAGTAGAAAACAAACAATAAAAATATAGAATACGATCCATTAAACTTCAAGTCTTTGTGATGCACCAATGTAATTGAGGACATTAATGTGAGGATTGGCTCAAGAGACAAGAAACATGCAATATAACAAAATGATTTTAGAATGTTTCGATGGCAGCTGTCAATCTTTAATCATGGGAAAAAATATGTTGAATAACGGCCTACTTTTAGGTTATGTTCCTCGCAACCTGAAGAAGGCATAAATGAAGTCAGTTTGTTTGTAAAGTGTACGAAAATCAGCAAATGTTACTTAAAACATGACATTTTACCCTGACTTAGACAAGAATTTTGCAGACAGAACTTATTTACCCTGTCTGTAAGGCCCGTGTTACACGGACCGAAAAAACGCGGCCGATTGTCAGCGACCGAAAAGCGTATCCATTGGGTCAATGGGTAGGTAATGTTATAAATTATACGGACCGAATGAACCGCCCCTTCAGACGCGTAAAACCTAGAGTACGAGCCGAATTTCGGTCGCCGAATTTCAGCGACCGAAACGCGTGATGCATGTTGCACGGGCAGAATGTTGACCGTAAAAACACAAGCTAGAAATCTTTCGAGGTCAATAGCCATTACAAAATGGATGAAGTAGAAGCAGGCTGTCCTGTTGCAGTGCATTTATTTAATTGCCTTGAAGTGATATATCCTGAAAGGTAGACCAAACTTCGGGGATCCATCAATTGACTGTTTTAATCATTAACTACAACTACAGTATACCTCTCTCTGCACCTCTATTATTGCTCTTTGCACTTTCCTTGTTAGGCTACAAAAATGTACGAGAGCTGGAAGTTTAATAAAATCAGGTAAACTGATGTAACAAAGTGCCTGAATGCTTTTGTTTAATCAGTTATAATTGCAATTATGATATGCAGAAAATAAGTTTGTTTTAATTGATTTCCAAGTTAAGCTCCAGATTAATTAATTAAGCAGGGCTTACGGAAGAACAAAGGTCTAGTTAAAAAAAAATTAAAATCATCCAGCATCAGCAGAACTGGAGTTTGCAGATTTGTGATATCTTGACAATCGCACACTAACATAAAAATGCAATAATAAAAGATGTCAAATTGGCCGACTTCGGGATTTGAAACAGGGACCTCCAGGATGCGAGTCCAAGACGTTACCATTTCGGGCACCTCGCTCAGTTGAACGGTATAGTTTGATTAAGCGTATGTAAAGGAATATTTTTACAGTATTTGTCATGCATTCGGTCGACATTCTGCAATTTTGCTCGTCACTTGGCACCTACGTTAGTTTTTACAGTCTGAAGGCAAGGTTCGTTACTTACTCGTTGGATATGCTTTTCGGTCGCTGACAATCGGCCGCGTTTTTTTTTTTTTTTTTTTTTTTTGGGGGGGGGGGTACGTTTAACATGTCGACCGAATTCACGCGCGCGGAGAATTTTATAGATGTGGTGCCGTTATTAAATTTCCAACCCTCGTACAATTTGCCCTCGAAAAAACTCCAGCTTGCGTTTTTTCGGTCAACATTCTGTCTGTGTAACAAGCATCACGCGTTTCGGTAGCTGAAGTTCGGTGACCGAAATTCGGTTCGTATAACATGCTCAAAATCAGCCTGTCTATGCCCGAATATTCAGCCGCGCTTTTTAAGTTCGTGTAACATGGGCCTAACTCGGAAACTAATCGGTGTAGTGTCGTGAAAATTAGATAGGAATAAAGATCTCAACTGATTTTTTTACAGAGCATTAAAAAATTCATTTTTGCAAAAAATATTAGATAGTACCTTTTTACTTTAAAGTCGCGAGTAGATTGATCCTGCCAATTTTCAAGTCACTTATAAATACAAAAGCACTGTAAATTTAATAAGTATGGAATAATCTGAAACCTCATTATTTACTGATCCCATTAGTATACTCTTTTTTTTAACTTCTGTATAGTTTAGAGCTCAACAGCTGGAATGCAAATTGGCCCATCGTAAACGCAAAGCATTAAGAAGACGAATAGTATTTAGATTCCCACGGCACAAGCATGAGTAATAGAGTGGCCCATTTTTCAATCGCCCAAATATACTACTGGAAATACGTAATTTTAATTGGCTTAACTCATATGACTTATAAAACCGCACGTACTATAGTAGGCATTTACACCTACCGAAGACAAGAACCATCTTTCACTTTAATTATATCCTGTTTTGTATCTTGGAAAACACGATTAGAGCAAATCCGGCTACAATTCATTTTCAGTAAGTTTGACGACAAAAATAAGTTTCTGTAAATGAAATAAGTTAATACTAATTATCAAGTACATTGCTATTAACATTTTCAGTGACCAAAATCAATAATAATAATATAATGCTTCCAAGGGGAGGGACTAACTACTTAAAACACACTGTATATGCATATGAGCTTTTGCCTGGTAAATCCCCTGGGCGCTGTACTTAATTCTCATGAAATAAAAACTAATAAACTCTTTTGACAGTAAACGTTAACTGATTTGATAAATTCTAGGTAAATGCTGTTAAAGAAGTAACGCCCCAAGAAAATAAGTATATAACCGGGACTTCCACGACTCCTTTTGGTAATGAGAACAGTAACTTATTATTTTCTAATTAGTGATGTCAGTTATTAAGTTGGGTGGTTCTTCTAACTTTGTCTTAGGAAAGAAATGGATCATGTCAGTTTCAGGTTGCCTAGTCTTTCTCTACACAACCTCTCCTCATTCTCTCCTTTACAGAATCCACCTTTATAATATTCCAAGTTAAATCCTTGTGCAGAAAACCTGATAGTAGACTAAAGTGAAATTAAACATTTCCAAGATGTAGCTCAGGGGTTTCTTTATGAAACGTCATGCGGTTCGTTAGTAGCGTGAGTACATCCCTTGGAATATAATGAATGCCTCTTTCAAAGCTAATGTATACTCTGATTAAATTAAGCATTTAACGAAGAGACATGTTTTTTTTTTTTCATTTTGTGCTTTATTATTAATTTAAGTTTTATTTTACTAAATAAGAACAAGCACTTAATGTAAGTTATATGACAAAAGTGCTAGAATATTTTGCGAAGAACCTTTCTCCATGTGAACTAGAACTTAAAGGAAGATAACAAAAACTACTTTCTCCATGTTTTATGTCACATCCCCAGAAGATATAAACAAAACAAACAAAAAATTTGGATGTGGTATTAGTTTCAAGCTAGTATTTTTCAGAAAAAATCGTCCCTAAAGTTAAACTGTGCTTCACTTGAAAAATATTATCCCATGCTGTTCCAATTGTTTCACATCAGACAAGAAAAGGACAAGGAATAAATTTTCTGTTTTCAATCAAATTGGCAGTTTTCGTGTAAACTAAGTAGAAAAATTAATTTTGCTGCATACTCCACTGCCAGATCTTTCGTGTGGGATGTTCAAATCGTATTGTTCTAATATTTCCCACGTCTATGCCTATCTTTGTTTTATTATAACACACTATGTCCCATAGGACAAATTTTGTATTGTGGTATACACTGTATGAGTTGCAATCTACACCCTGTCACATATGATATTTACGTACACCCACTTCCACAATTTATTATAATCATTGGTAACAGAACTAGAGATCCTGAAATTGTCCTGAGAGATTCCGAACCTTTAGTTGTATTTATTGTGACTATTTATCAATTAATCACAGAATTAAGCACGCAATGAATATGAAACCACGAAAACGAATAAAACACATCGCTATTTGAGTCGTCGTAAGAGCGACAATCTATGGTGAGGCAATCGATATGTTGCAATATAATATTATGTCATATCTCCTTTTACTCACATGCAGCTTTCATACATCCAGTCCCTATGTTAAATTATTAATTATTTTTACAAAATAAACTACAGGTATTAAGAGGTTTTGTTGTTCAGTCCTGTGAATTTACATAAAAAACAAGTGCACGTAGGTGCGACAAAATAAAGTAATAAAATTATAACCATAAAACTATGACGAAACACTTGCGATTGGTTGAAAATCCATGTATTCTTATATTGAACCGGTTTGTGATTAATAAACTAAATAAACAGAGAAAAATTAATTCCTTATAGTAGACTATCTCTGTTTGATAAACATCTTGGTTAGACACCGCTCGCTCACAGGTTTCACATTTTCCCTTTGAATTCATTTTTTTAAATTTGAACAATAACACTTCAAGGTAGAAGAAAGCATTGCTTTTCTTTTAAAATGAGAAAGGTTTGTTGAAAAGTGGATTGCGTTTATTGTGGAGGAATGGATCTGCGTTGATTATTCCGAATGTTAAAACCTGTTGTGGCCACCATTCTTCATAGAATTTTTACTAGAATTGTTTCAGATAAAGATTTTAATGTAAGCACTTCATGTACAACATTTAGGCCTAAGCAAAACCTTTGAGGAGATTTCGAGGAAACCGTAAAAAGTCCAATTTGTAAAATGGTACATCAAGGTATTTGGTAACAGTAAGAGAATATCGTCGCCATTCTTCGTGTCACATCCCCTAACACAAATATATAATTTTGTTGTTCTACGATGATTCATTCTCGAGCTATGCTGTTCACAAACAGACACACACACAGACTGACATGTTTCTGAAAACTTTATTTTTGGATCCGGTGACTTCAAAAGCATATAATAAATGCTATATGGAATTTCTGAAGGGGGAGAATATTGGATAATTCTTGATGTGATATGAAGGGACTCCCTGGTGAGTGATCAACACGACGGAGGGCCTAATCCTAGAACAGCATGAACATACAGGAGAACGGACAGGTACAATACACAACATGCAATCCTTAACCTAGGAAGAGGATTTCTCACTACTGAAAAATCTCCAATCCCGTAAGGAATCGATCGCGGGCCACCTGAGTGGAAGGAAGGCTAACGACTCACAATAGCGGCGAACTAATCAATAAGACAAAAGAAAAATAACTTTCAATTTATAATACATAACTATTTTATCTTACAGTCCCAAGTTGATAACATATTACATGTTGTTGAACAAAATCCTTCTAAAACGGAAAACGTTTCAGTCAATCAGTAGGTTGAATAAGAATTTACTGTCACGTTACGCTTGAAGTTGCGTGTAATAATGTAAGCAGGCACATGTAATAATGTTTTAGCCAGAGGATGTTTCGCTGTTGATAAAATGAGAGCATCGCATGGAGCGATGTAATGTATTTTGTAGGAACGGTCTCATTCTGACTGGGAGATTCAGAAACGCAAATCTATGAGACAGCACTTAAAAAGTTTTCTTCCCTTCAAAGTAATGAATGGGAATTATACCCCTATTCAAAGATAGAATATACTAACTAGCGGAAAATGACAACTTTTCGTTTATACCTATGTATAAGACTATAATCTGAATGTATCACACATCCACATTAGATCTTATTAGGAAGCTTGAAACGATGTAGGCCTACAGGAAATTTTGAATGACGATTACGGAAAGTCGTCTATGATGTACGATTAAGTTGAACACATACTACTCTCATATTTCGTTCTTAGTTGGTGTGGGATTTCTGGAGACAGTAAAGACATCGGTAATTGAATTTCATGTGTACCTTCCATACAGTGCGATAATTAGTAACACGCACAATGGTTGTGGTGATTATTTCATTCATACGCCGCGTATTTGATATTGGCCAATCATTTAGCAATTCCTAGGATATAACCAATCACGATTCTATATATTATAAAAAAACTAGCTATTAATACGAGGATGCGATTTTATCTGATAAAACGTCAGCTCGTTACTGGAAATGTAGGTATCAACGTTCAGTGACTAAAACGTCACATGCTGCCAGTGAACACAATAAAACAGATTATTTTATACAACATAACGTTTTTGGAAATTTAAATAACATACTGTACATTGATTAAACCCACAATTTCAATTCGGCGCAAGCCAGTTTGTGCGCAGTCGCGAATCTATCGATAAACTTGTAAATTCTCGTGGGGTTACCTATAACAAGTTTATGGTATCTATTTATCAATGTGTGCTGGCTCGTTTTCTATAGTTCATTTTGGTCGATTTCTTTCATTGGGGCAATTTCACACCAGTTAAAATTCTTAAAATATTGTATTTAGCGGTCGTATGTCACAGTTTCAACTTGTACATTAGTCCACGGAATTCTATTAGGGAGTAATAAGGTATTGTATTCTGCGACTAAATTATGATTTAAAACATTTGAAATAGCTAGAATTTTTCAAATATAATTTAATAATTGCCACTGTATAACATACGGTAATAGTCGAACTTTTGAACAAATAGCTATAGATAATTAATACAAAAGTGCAATGACTAAAAATGTAATGATAAGTAGTTCGGTTATAGAGGCAACTTCATCTTGGAGAATGAGAGCGTTTAGAAACAAGTTGATTCCAATGTTACCTAAACCAAAACTTAAAAGTGTATCAAGAAAGAAAAAAGAATTGAAAATGCCTATATTTAAATACTTCTTCCTAAATATATAATTCTTAAATAAAAACGTAATATTTATTTAGTTCCAAAATTAGGTGTCTTACATTGGATCATTGTAGTGTTGTTCAACATGAATACTTGAGTCATAACTGTAGGCCTACCAATAATTCGACTGAGCGCTCGCTATGCTCGGTTATGGAAGAAATAAGACGTATCTTAGATACGTATCTCAGAAATAGTTAACCGACTGTCGAACAGTACTCCAAAGGTGTGAAGTCATTCCTCTACTTCCCCTCCCTTCGTGACCTCCAAAGCGTAGCGATTGGCTCAGTTGCGCAACTGTAATGAGGGTAGGTTTCGACATGAAAACCCGTACGGTTCCCTTGTCAGTCTGGCATAAATTGAAAATGTTAAAATTCATTATACCTTTTTAAATGTTAAATTTCTCACAGTGATCGCGAAAATGTCACACTTGCTTGCAGAAAAGCGTTGTTCATTATATCCCTTACATTGGCAGCCATGTAGGAAAAAATTAATAACCTCCGTCTGAGCTTATCCATACCAGGTGGTAGCTCAGAAATAGCTGTAACGCCTGTCAAAAAATAGTGTATGATACACTTTATTTTACTCGCAAAAATAATCCCCCTTTTACCACTTATTTCATAAATAACTACTGCACACAGTTATTGTGGTTTCATTAGTTCGGTGGATGTAGGATGTATGTTATCAGCTTGGGACCGTAAAATGAAATAACTATATAGGTCCATAATAAATTGAAAGTTATTTTCAAATTATTATATTGAATAGTCCCGCTTTGGGTGTTTCGTTAGCGTACCTGCCTTCCACCCAAGTGAGCGGGTTCCATTCCTAACCATATTCGAGATATTTCAGTTGAGAAATCCCCTTCCAGGTTCAAGACTGGGTGTTATGTATTGTATCCTGTTCGTTGTTCTATGTGTTCATGCTGTCCTAGGAGAAAGCTCTGCGTCGAGTTGGTCCCTCACCAGGATGTCCCTTCATATCACACCTATTGACGCATCTTTTCTCTCTCTTATAGAGGTTGGAAAATTCTTCGAAAGGGGAGGATAAACAGGATGAACACGAATTAAGAAAAATGGAGAAATATTAACTTAAAAGCCTGTATTCGCTATAAGGAAAACTACAGCCATCTTTTTAACTACGAATCGTATTTACTCGAATCTAATGCGCCTTGTCTTATTCCCCTATTGAGATTTATATTAAATTCAGAAACTAACTAATTGGACAGCCTGGTTTGATTCTCTCCCAGGACATTTTTCTACAGAGTTTAAATTAATAATCATATAAAAACTGGATTTCCATGCACTATCAAATCTTAAAGTATTCATTCATCAACTATGAAATGACCAAATATCCTCAATGAAGGGAAAAAACACTACAAGTATGCATTGCCAAAATAAAACTTGATTTTTTTTTCGAGCGCCACAATGTATTACTGACAGCCTATATAAATGGGGAGCATTGCACTTTGTTTACATTTCGCAGTTCACCGTAGAACACGCCAATACACAAAGGAACTGTGTAGAGTAGGATTACTTCCACAAAGTCTCTGGGTTTTTAAGTATATACCTTAGGAGCGAGTCTCACCGTTCGTAGAGTTCCTGCCTAGGGGAGGTAGCTGCACCCTGATTGGCTCAACTCTTCTATCCCACTCCACGTGTTGTCTGTCTCTGTCTCGACGTGGCATTATCCCTCCACTCAACTATTATAGTATTTTCTACGACTGCCAACGTGCTGCATTATGTTCGCTCTGTGCTCAACAGTAGCTCACTGATCTTACGCGCACGCTGGTAACGAGAAGCTCGCTGGCTGGGTTAGTCTTCAAGGCCAGAGACTTTGTGGAAGTAAACCTACTCTACTGTACATGTACTACAGGCCTCAATTGTACTGAAGTTAGCTGCTTTTCTGCATTCTTTTAGTAATAATAAATTTTAGTCTCTGGACATAATCTGTGGGGAGGAATTTGAAAAGGCCATGTGACATTGCATTGAAATGTGGTGTTTATTGTTCTCCTAAGAAACTTAGCCTCAGGCCTGTATATAAAAGTTGGTGGTTTGGAATTCCAGTGTGGCAGTGCAAGGAAATCTCAAGTAGAAAGGGAGCAAACCATTTAGATCTTTTCTGGGCACACTCGGGGTATGGTATGATTAGGAAAATCAAAGATTTAAGAGGTAACATTTATAAAAGGCATTATTATGTGATTTATTACAACATATTCACTCAAACTAGCAAACTGGATGTAATATGCTAGAAAACTTCGACATGTGCTTTATTAAACCCCCAAAAGCATGCTTTAAGCATAAAATTATCCATAAAAAGAAAAATATGCACAGAAAAGTATACTTTATTGGAATCAGTAAGCCATGAAAGGAATAATGAGCTAGTTTTAGAACTGTAACAAGTTTAAATAAAACCATGCACTGCAAAGAAATCCTGTCTTTAGTCATAATCAGAACTCTGTTTTTTTTATATATATTTTTTTATTTTATTTATTTACTATAGATGTTTACAACCTGTGTTTTGCCAAAGGCATATCACAGGGTATTTACATATTTACAGATATAAAAGGAAACCTTTAATGTCTATTCTTGAAGGGTGCGGAAGATATTGCTGATGTAGTTTGTGACTTGAACCGTGTTGATGTGAGTCTTCAGTACCTGGGGTAGATTTTGCCTTGTCAGAACTGCTGGCCGATCTTGTGATCACAATGTACACTCTGTCAATAGATGTATAGCTGTTTGTGGCGATTTTTCTGGGCAGTTACATAAAGGGGAGGGTACTTTGTTAATTCTATGCAGATATGTAAGGAAACGTCCATGGTTGGTGAGGAATTGTGTGAGTATGTAGTTTGGCCATAAGGGTAGAGAAAGTCTATGGTGAATGGAGGGGATGAACTGTTAGTTTGGGAAGGGTCAAAAGTTACGAAACTAACGTTTGGAAAGCTTGGAGTAGGCCTATTGATGACGTGGGATGGGGGATACTCCGAGCATGAAGACGGTTTCATAACAAAGCTCATTACTTTTTTATCGTAGCTCTAGTGCTTACGTCTAAAAACGGGAACATTTATTTCGTGAATGTTTACAAGTTGAGGCAACCAACCAACACAAAGTAATGGGCCGTGTATTCTTAACTTTCTTCACTTGTGTACTCTAGACCGAGCCCTGGGACCTGTTTCATAGAACTACTACACTCATATTATTAACAAATACATAATAATATTAGTTAATATTATTAGTCTTCTGTTTCATAAGAATATTATCTAATAATATTAGTTATGAGTTCATGGCACTAAATTATTAGTAAATATTACTAATATTATTAGTAAACTGTTTCATACACTGCAAAAATAATCAAATTAGCTCATAATACACTATTAGGTGTTTTTCTATAAGTGTATTTGGGCTAATAAGTTATTTTCAAACCCATGTGATTCAGATTTCGTGATCTTAAAATTGTGAAAAATGACTGCCTCCGATTTAATTATCAATTAATAAAAAGCTTACATTTCAAAGGAATTTTTGTCTTAACAAGTTTTTGGGAATGGGGTTAGATTTTAGTACATAAAGCCTATTGCTAGAGTAGGATTATCTCCACAAAGTCTCTGGGTTTTTACGTATATACCTTAGGAGCGAGTCTCACCGCTCTTAGAGTACCTGGCTAGGGAGGTAGCTGCACCCTGATTGGCTCAGGTCACCTATCCCACTCCACGTGTTGTCTGTCTCTGTCCCTCCGGCATTATCCCTCCACTCAACTATTACAGTATTTTCTACCCCTGCCAACGTGGAGCATGATCTTTACTCTCTGCCAAGCGGTAGTTTACTGATTTACGCGCAGCGAATTCGCGCATCTTGGTAACGAGACGTGACGAGAAGCTCGCTGGCTGGGTTGGTCTTCAAGTAATCCTACTCTACCTTGAATAAGTGCCTGGAAAGTTTATTGTTTTCATTGAGCTAGTTATAATTTGTTACGTTACATTTATGAAGATATATGTAGCCCGTGCTGCTTGGAAATAGTACTAATAAAAAGAATAAGAAGGAAGAAAACAGAAAGAACAATCCAGACATAACTTATTAGTGAAGAGATTTTATTAGTAGTATAGCCTACATATCTCTGTGAAACAAGATTTTGATAAGTAATAAATCATATTATGAGTTTTAATATTATTAACTAATAGCATTAGCAAGTTCTATGAAACAGGGCCCTATGAAACTCTAGGTCACGTTCTTAAAACATTTTTTCTATATCATACATGCAATACGTATTGATGAAATTCATCCTCAATGTATCTGCCCGTATTATTTAACTTCAAAGTAGGGCTACGTTTACAGCAATCGAACAGTAGAATTTTTCTTCGATGGAAATTGTATTGACCAGCCGGAGTGAAGTTATTAGTGCGCGGTTCCGGAGGTAATATATGCGCAAGCTATTCCTAGTACATGTCAAATGAATGAAAATCCCCTGCTGGGGCTTCAAATCAATGCTGACTGCTGGGACCTCTGAAAGCGTGATCCTGCTGAGGGAATTTACAATCCACAAGCATCATCGTTCAAATGAATACAAAACGTATAGCAAGCTTCCAACTTAATTTTTACTTACAAGGGACGGTTCGTAATATCATAACAGGAAGAAGGCGTGTTTTAAAGTAAGTACTGTTTAAATATTTTACCGCTGCAGCGTTGGAGTCGCAATTTTGAGCATGCGAGATCACTTCCTCCATTCAATAGGAAACCAGACGCAGCTGTCAACGATCCGTCACTTTGTGTTTTCCTACTGTTAGAGAGTTTCAAAATGTTCAAAACAATCGAACGACCCGCCGACTATGAAGTCAGATCAGTGATTTTTTTTTTTTTTTTTTTTTTAATGCGAGAAATGTTACGTCTGCAAACATTCATCGCCAATTGTGTGAGGTTTATGGGTAAAATAATAATGAGTGATGGAATGGTGAGAAGTTGTTTAGGCAGTTTAACAAAGGTCGTAAAAATGTGCATGATGAGCCGCGGAGCGGCTGACAGTTTGTGATCACGGATGAGTTGGTGCAAACTGTGGGAGAAAACATCTGTTTCTTCATCTGAAGAAATTTCTTGGTGGAAAAAATTTCAACGATGAAGATGTTGTAAATCAAGAAGTGCAGACTTGGCTTTCATCACAGGCGGCATCATTCTTTGACGAAGGCATAAAAAACTGGATTCCCGTTACGATAAATGCCTGAATAACGGCAATGACTATGTGGAGAAGTAGTGTAAGGTGCAAGGTAATGAATGGTAATAAAGTATTTGGAAAATAATGTTCTTTTATTTTTAAAAATATATCGGTACTTTAAAAACACGCCTCTAATATTATTTCATACAATATCCTGCGGAAAACATCGAGTATATGATAGCTAAGGCTAGAATTTTGACATTAATTTACCAAAAATATCCCTATAGTCAAGGCATTCATGACCTAAAAGAACCTTAAAATCGACCTAAAATTAGCTTCAATGATTTAAATGATGTTTTACTCGATAATTTCTTAGTGGAAAAAGAGAGTTTGCACTTTATTACCTATTCAGAATAACTATTCCATTCATACGTCGGGTGTTTGATATTGACCAATAACGTTTAGCAATTCCCCGGATATAGACCAATCACGATCGTTTATTTTATAAAATGCTTGCTATTATATAAGGGTGCTATTTTATCTGATAAAACGTCAACGTTACTGAAAATACCAACGTGCAAGGTGAAATGACTAACACGTCACATGCTGCTAGCAAACACAATAAAAACACATTATTTTATGGAACATAACTTGTTTGAAAATTTAAATAATATGAATGTACATTGATTAAAATCAATTTCGACTCGGTGTAAGCCATATCGTATGCTTCTATTCTGTTCTGCTATTAGCTTACCTGGATTAGGTTAACTGTGTCTTATATGCCCCATTGGTAACATTGGTCATAATATGGTAACTCGAATCGATTCAAGGATGGTTGATTCATCATATTCCGTGACCTCTCAGCTGTTAGTTTTGTTTTTATATAACAAAGTACGAAAGTACGAGTAATTGTTATTTGACGGCTTCGAGTCACGAAACTATCGATATACTCCTAAATTCTCGTGGGATTACCTATGATAATTTTAATTAATAATTGCATTATTCTATTCAAGTACCGAACCTATGTTGAAGACTGTGCACATATGTACTACAGTATTCATTACTTTATTTTGAATTTTTTCCCCTGAATTTTATACATAAGTTATTTCACCTTGAAATCTATTTCTTAATTATCTCTAGTAGTTTTTGTCATTGGCTTCCAGTTTGACTTTCGATTGCAGGAGTCAATCAACACTTGACGAAAGTTTTAGCCGGATGAAACTGTAGTGAAGAGGTGGCTGGACTGGTCCATTATATAGGGATGATACTTATAATGAAAATGTTAGTGTAGAAAATAGCGATTGAAATGTTTACAAGAATAGATTTAATTGCATAAATGAATGGAGAAAAACTGAAAACACACAAAATTATATCATTATTACAGGTTTCTGCAGAAAATTGAATTACAAATGACAAAATGAATAAAAAAAAAAATCCCTTTAGGCAGGCCTACAGGCGGAGGTAGATTTCGAAGTGCTTTTGGTTTAATTTATTGTCGCTGCACTCTTCTTCTTTAGCCTTGGCATGGTAAACCTGCAGTAATAAGAACTGAATTCGGTAAAGAGGAAGAGCCTACAATCATTTGTTTTGACAACAAGAATAGGATATAATATTCTGGGAGGCCGTGCGCAAGATCAGCAATGAATAAAATTAGCAAAGCCGCTAAACAAGACAAAATTATGATATTATAATAATTCTTTTAAGTGTTATTATTTTCAAACATTAAAATCTCGCGTAATATGAGAGCTATCAAGAAACTATTTATTGATTTGTAGAGTACTCATCAAGAGCTTTTCAACGATACCCCACAAGACGTGGTTTCAAAAGTTTCGAATTTTCATCCCCCACCCCCACCTCCACCCCCACCCTCACTCGAACCCCCGAATCGTTGGTGTCACTGTAAACTCCATAGGGAGTACTCTAATTTATTCAAACAAAGTTTCCCTCTATACTTCATAGGGGCCGAGATATACATTTTTAAAAATTTCAACCCCCTCCCCCGACCACCCCCTTGGGCCAATTTTGCCCATTAACGAACTTGTCCGAACTATTGGGCCTAGAAATAACATAATAAAATTTGGTTCAAATATCTTCAAAATTACGGCCGCTATCGTGTAAAGATATAAATATATATATATATATATATATATATATATATATATATATTTATATATATATAAATATAAATATATATATATATATATATATATATATATATATATATAAATATCACAAAATTTTTTTTTGAACGGGCGGTGGTTTCGTACTTAGGGGAGCATGAAACGTAAAGATATGAAAGAATTTTTCGAAAATCATAAAGTGGTATCCATTGCAATAGGTAGATTTTTCTTCGAAAATCTACCTAAAAAGCTCTTAAGAGACAAAAGCTGCCCTGGCAAATATGTATAAATAGACTGCATTTAACATAAAACATGCAGATATGTTTCAGTGCTATTACAAAAAAAAATGCAATTTCATCAAAATCTTAGCCCTAGTAATAACAGCAGACTGGATATGATAGCACCTTCTTAAGGCGGTTTTTGCTGTATTTTTTATGCTGCTATTCTTACATTGGAGACGCAGAACCGATTACTTCATTTGCTACGATTGGCTATGCTGTTTTATTTTCTCTATCTTAGCTAATTTTATGTAATTTATATTTAATTATAGCAGAATTATAACTTATATCCATTTTCTCAGATATTTCCAGTATGTTTGTCCACTTGTCTTAAGGAATAAAGCGCAGTTTATCATTTTCAAACATTGCTTTTGTTTATCAAGTTTTAAAAGAAGCAACAAGTTAAGGTCATTTTGATGCAACAACTATTTAAATATCTTCATTGCTTTTAAAATTATTAACTCAAATGCTTGACGACGGACTTTGCTGTAAATAACACTGTTAGTTATTTTTATGTTATATTATGATTAACGGTCCTTTCCCGTAAAATTAATTTTCCTGAACAATTTCCTGAGAATTCTGATTTTACCAAATAGGTTTCTATGATTTTATATGCATATTAGGCTACCAAATACTCTAGAAACAATTACCAGAACCATTGCCAGTATTTTAAGTATTTAGCTAGAAAAAACTTAAGGGTAAAAATACCCTGAAAATCCGTTACATAAATTCTAAACATATATAACTAAAATCTTGAAGGTACTAATGTTTAAGTATCTATCTTCATGCTTCAAAATGGAAAATATTGAATATGGTAAATTGTACAGTGCTTAATCCTTTCAAATCTGAATTAGTTTTTATAAGCAATCATCAGAGTACATGGTCATGAAACGTGAAAGTAATGCTTCACGAAGTATTAGAATATCCAGTACATCGAACAACAGCCATTTCATGAAATATGGGAATTTTTCCCTCAAAGAGAGAAGTTATAAAATGATTGTAATTGGGTGGTCAGAAATAAGATTAAAACCTCAAATTCTCTGAATTTTAAGGACTTAGGTGTATCTGAAGTGGTTTCATGTGTAGAGACCACTAGGGAGACCTAGACGAAGGTGGGAGGACAATATTAGGATAGATTTAAGGGAAGTAGAACTTGCGAGGGATGGTTGGAGTTATCGCTGAATAGGATAGAATGGCGGGCTCAGGTAAGCGCGGCTATGAGCCTTCGGGTTCCATAGAACAGATAATGTTCTTTTAGCTTGCATGAGAATTGTCTATTACTATTAAGTAAATAATAAGCAATCATCAAGCGAAACCATCAGTGGGCTATAAGTTTGAAATTAGTGAGGAAAATTTCAATGAATAGTTGGTTCATATGAATGATCATTCTTACACGTGTATAAAAATCGTTACATTTAACACAAAACATTACTGTAATCTTATACCTTGGCTTCAAACAATGTTTTGATGTGATGCATTTACACGAAAGTAGCAGTGAAAAGATCAAGCTCTCCTATCCCTTAAAAAAGTCCTCTACCAACCAATACAGTTTATATGGAATATAATGCTTCTCTAAAAACCAAAACAATTAGGCATATCATGGGCGAAGCCGCGGGCACTGCTAGTTATTAATATTATGAAAAATACCTTCTTAGTGAGGCTATACGATATTATAAAATAAAACTACCGGTACGACAAATTCGCAATGTAGGTGGACCTTCTCGCGATGTGCACAGGTTTCCACGGACGGGTAATGGTTTTTGTTTTTCAGCGAAGCAGGTTGGCCAACATGATGCTTCTTGTACATTGCTTATCAGAAATCAGTACAATGAGTATTATTAATTTAATAGGGCATTCTGAATTCTCCCCTTTTGTGTTTGTGAACCTGTTTCCCTGAATTCTACATGTTCTGATGGTGTGACGTCACACCTCTAACGTCCAATCACAAGTTTCTTAATCATACGGAGATAAAAAATACGGCGGAATTGACGTTACTTTTCGCTAGATTACAAGCACATAACTTTCTCTGCATTAAAGCATGAATACTATGATTTGATACAGAATTTATGCCGTGTTGCAAGGAATGCATATTCTCAGAGTGATGCAAAGGTGTATTGAGTAAGGTAGCGTCCCGGGTTCAAACCCATGACCAGACAATTTAACCCTTTTTTTACGGTTTCCACAGTCGTAAAGGCAAATTCCGAATTGGATATTTACTTACCATGACTAATCAGTCATCACCGCTATTTCATACTGTATCATATTCATTAACATTGAATATCAGTTGAAATTAACACACGCCAAAACACACGAACAATAGAAAAAGGTCTACAGTTACATGGCCTACCGTATTGGTAAACACTCAAAACCTGAGTCGTGATGTGACTTCGATGTCCAAGCTAGAACAAATAAAGCTTAATTTTAAAGTAAATTGTTAGCCATTCCATTTTTAAAGTATTAACATACAAACGATGACTGGCTTATAACTACCCTTTCAAAGAAGTTTTATTAAGAAAAGTTTCAAATAAAATTTGTAGCCCTTACTATAAATGTGTTAAATTCTGGTGCCATTATTCTCTTGTAGTGTAAAAGAAAGTAGAAGAATACAAACATGATATCCATATAACGACCTCGTGTACAAATATTAAAGAATATCTTTGGAGTCGTTTTCGAGAAAAATGAAATTTTCTTAACGTACGGTGGTAGGAAAAGTAAGATAAAGTCGGCGCCAATCTTCGTTTCATATCCACAGTAGATATCTAACACAATATAAAATTACGTTGAGATTTTTTGTTTTCATGCTATGCTGACCACACACACCGAAATGTTTCTGAAAATAGTATCTTTTTATTCAGGATACCTAAAAATTCATACTTATGTTGAAATCTCGATTTCGAATTGCGGCGTTGAATATGATAACCTACTTCCTCTATATATTATACTTCCTATGATGATATATTTCCTATGATGATATTATTATTATTATTATTATTATTATTATTATTATTATTATTATTATTATTATTATTAAGTGCCAGAATGGTACTTTATGAGACTGTATGATAGACTGGAAATATCTGTCGGTCCGTCCTTCCGTCTCTACGTGTCTCCTTGTCTCCGTGTCTCTACGTGATAGGATAAATCATGTAATATTATTACCACCACTATTATATTTAACAGAATTAAACTGTTCCCCAAAATAACAAAAATTGTTGTGCACCCTTCACCAAAATGTATGATATTAGAAAAGTAAGCTAAATAAAGCTAATGGGTTCATACCCCATTTATAGAGGAAGATCCTCTCTTCTCTAATGCCCAATAATTCCCAAAAAATCCTCTTTTCGTCAGTACTCTTGCTAGGAGTACTTATTACAATTTCCTCAGATTCCTGATTAGGAGCTTGAATAGGTCTTGAAATTTATTATCATTTATCCCTATTACATCAAACAGAAATAAGCATCAACAACTGAAGCATCCCTAAAATATTTCCTTATTCAACGGATTTCCATGAAACTTGGTATACCAAATTATAAAGTCCATGGAAAAAAAAGCCTACTGATTTTGGACCAAATCGGTTGACCGGTACTGGAATAATGACTAATTATTTCTGTAAAGAGGTTTATACTCTTTTCTACTCATAAGACTGTTTAATGTCATTTTATTGACTAGAGCCCGTTTATATCTTTTACCTATTTCTTCTTGAAGCCGGCAATCTTTTACTTACCATTTATTTCCCAACCCTTACTTTCCCGTTCTTTGTTTCTACTTGAAAAATACTGTGATTTACGGAGAAGTTTAGCTATGAACCTGACACAAATTAAAATTTAGATTTCCTTTCCTGACTATCTGCATACAAGATCTTACAACGGGCATAAACGAGGGATAGAGCATAGGCTACGTTATAGAAACTGTTTTTTCTCAAAGTAAGGCGATAGGACCATGAGATGTTGAATGTCACGGAAGAGTATGGCAGTTTTGGTATATGGACTCATCATTTCGCAGTATTGTGATGCACGGTTATACGAATAAAGGCAATGGTAATTTAGCTGAGTCAGCCGCCGTACAGAATGGATATGACAATATGTGAACAGAATTCTTACGTCAAAATAGTCACTATCCGAGAGAGAAATGCCAGAGAACATCACAAGGAACCGATGGAAGCTTTAGGGAATAATGCCCATTCCTACCGAACTTTAAGGGTTCATCAAGTGGGTATGTGTGCTTTCATGCTTCCAACTGCCGCAATACATTAGAGTGTCACGATGGAGTCGCGTATGGATGCTTATGTGCATCTGTTTCCTTCACTATCCTTTCTAGTATCCATAATCGGCATTATAGCCTACATACATTCCATACCCTGCCCTTTCATTTGTATATTTCAAAATTTTAAAATCGTCCCAAAATTTCAAAAGAGAAAAATATTTTCCATAACTTGGGCCCCATCCCACACCACGAAGCTTAATGTAGCGTATTACACCATCCGATTAGAGCTGTCATCGCCGAAGCCCTTCGACAGACACAGGATTCAATATCAACCAGAAAGTCCTTTCATTACAACAATCGTAAACATAAAAATATTTAGACATCAAAATCAATGTTTTGAAATTAGTTGTTTAATTGCTAATATTTCTTAACTTTTGTAGGTGAACCCAGATGTGTCGATAATTTATGAGATGCATTTCAATAGAAACCTCTGTATTTTATACTAAAAATAACTAATGATGTTTATTGCAAACTGTGCACGCTCAATGATAGAATTAACTTGACTGATTGATTCGCAGTCAAAGTCTGCAATGTTCAGCCGTAAACACACGCGATTACATAAGAAAGACAGACAAGTTTTCATTTTATCTCTCGGAAATTCTAAACAAATTCACTCAATAAATACAGCTCCCATGTGCGTATATACCTAAATTGCTCTTTCTCTAGATTATAATATACTATCATGTGCCCGTGGCTTCGCCCGCAATGATTATTTAAAAAATTAAAATTAAAAATTAAGTTCATAATGGTTAAATCATTAGGCCTATATTTATTAACACCTAAATCACGTGGACTACATACCACGATTAGATAGCGTCGCTTAGCGACCTCAGATTCGAGTTCCTTAGCCCAGAAAACCCCTGTATAGTGAGTTTCGTCCAAATCGAACAATGTTTGACCATATTTAGGCCTATATTGATTATCCCTCTTCCGTGAAGATTGAAAATTTCAGATATCTGCGTTCCTTGACATTATAAACAAATGAATCGACCAGCGTGGGCTTTTATTTCCCAGGTATGACAAAAATAGTCAATCTGTATCTATGTCTGGTACCCTATGATCCCCAGGTGGGGCGAAGGGGCCTCCAAGTGGAGGTTTCATTACCTACACTAATTTTGATATGCTTATTTTCCGAGAGAGAGTAGAGGGACAGGTGGTAAGCCCATCGCCTCGCAACCCCCCTCTGGAAACTAAGTATTTCTTGGACGTGAAAGGGCCGAGAAATTTTGTCCAGAGGCTCTAATTTAGGCTTGGAGTTCTTTTACGTGCCGTAAATCTACGACACGGGACCCCCAGCTTAAAGTCCCTCCCGGAGGACTCGGTGCCCAGGATTTTTACGTCCTGAAAAATCCATCGACCGCGGCCGGGTTTGATCCCGCGCCCTGCGGATCTAGAGGCGGGCACGCTACCTGTAGACCACCGCGGCCGACAAAAATAGCCAAAGCCAATAATTGTAATTGATTTGACATTGAAATGTATTACTGAAAACTGATGCTTCGAAAACGCAAAAAATGCACGTTTTTCACTCATAACTCACAAACGAAAGCTAAAATTAAAATTCCGGCTTCGAGGTGCATTTTTCGACCCTTCAGTCCACCTATGTTTAAAATTTCAGATCTCTGCGTTCAGTAGACTTCGCTGGGCATCGCAGACAGACAGACAGACAAACATTTCCTTTTTCTAATATATAGATGTTTCATTATTACGGTTCTTGTTTCTTATAAACCGTGGCATTTGAATTATTATTTTATGAAAAATTCATCCTTTCTATGTCTATTGAGAAAATTTTATCATAGGTAATCCCATGAGTGATTACACGTTTGTCGATAGATTTGCGACAGCGAAGTTCAAGCAAATTTAATCTGATGAAACTCGTAATCTCGTGTGCGATTTATTAAGACTATTCCACGAATAAAATGTAACTGTTAGGCCTATATACATAATAATTGCTTTCTTACTTGTGTTGTTTAACATGAAATCAACATTATCTCAGCTTTGAGATCACGACTTCCTGAACGAATGAACAATTGTTGGACCGAATGCATTACCAGATTCTAATCAATGCTATCAATAATGTGTATGGGAAATAGTTAAGCCAACTGAGATAAACTAACATCAGAACAAATTAAAAAAGCACACGAACTGTCTTGCACCGAATCGAAATTGTGTTTTTAATCAATACACATTTACAATATTTCATTTTCCGAATATGTTATGTTGTATAAAATAATGTGGTTTTATTCTTTTCACTGGCAGCATGTGACATATTAATCACTGCATACTGATACCTTACGTTTCCAGCAACGAGCTAACGTTGTTATAACGAGAGGTTTCGTTGCTCGTGAATTTATCTTGGGAGAATCCGGATATCGAGTTATATTTAGCTTGACTATTTAGCAAATATTTATATAATGTAGGCTACTAAATAATTCCAAACCACAAAAAATAAATACACATATAAGCGTGATGGATGATGAAGATCCAATCGATATATCGCGTTGGTGGCTCTGTGCGAAGTTATAACCTGTACTAAAATTTTCCATTAAGATTCACTGCTATTTTTCTCAGATTAAACTCTGGCGTCAGTGGTGCCTCTAATAATATCTAGTGCTACGAACTATGTTGTATTTATTATTATACGATTATATTATTTATTGTTATAAGATTTATGATGTTTCATCACACAAAATTGTACATTTTCTTAATATAAGTTATCCTATTGCTCATTTTCATTTTAAAAATAACCAATCGCTGGGTACAATAATTAATTGTTTTTGATCAACGAAGCTACAGGTATGATATTTCTGTTTCAGTCCTTGTGAATTTAAGTAAAAAAGAATTGCACGTAGGTGCGATAAAACGAAAGTGATAAAACTAAAACGGTCAAGTTATGACGATAAACACATCTAAAGGTTGAAATTCCACATTTTCTTATATTGTATTGTCACTTATTCTTGAGCTAAATAGATAAAATCGCATCATCGTGGACCTAGCAAGCCTATTATAACATAAACGACGGGAATGGCCAACATCCGAGGCATTGCTAACGTTATTGATGAATATAGCCTTCAAGATGCATCGTATGAATGCAATAGATTCGGAGTTTATCGATAAAAATCCGGCCCTCAATTATATTAATTTTGTTGTGACTATTTAGCGATACTCACAGAATTACTAGTTTAAACAATAATAAAAATAATTTACGAAAATGAATAAAAATACGATATTTCAGTCATTCTGAGCGAGACAGCCTTTGGCGAAACAATATATTTATTGTAATATATCGATAGTCGCTCCATCGTCGACAGTCACGTTTCGTGCGATTCTCATCAGCTTTAAGCTAGGTTGTATTTTTCAGATTAACCTCATTGCTAAAATAATATCGTATAATTAATACTGTACTTTTATTATACGAAAATTAAACTGCTACACCACACGTATAAATAATTATACATCATTTTTATATCTCCTTTTGTTCATAAGCAATCGTGTTCAATGATTGTTTTCGTTCAAAGAAACTACATCTCTGAAAATGTTCCAGTGTTCAGTCCTTATGCATTTACATACAAAAACAAGCGAAGGCAGATGCGATAAAATGAAAGTGATAAAAATAGAACGATACATTATAACAATAGACACTTGTTGTTGGCTGTATTTCGACATATTGGATTGGTCACGATCCATGAGCTAAGTTGTCACAGTAATGTTACATCAAATTGAGAAAAAACATTTCCTTCTAATAAGTAAGAGAGTCTAAATATAGTCACATGAAAGCAAATAATGAGAGGAGAATGAAAGGTCTGGTAAATCGGATAAGATGTAAGGGCTGTAGAAATCTGTTGAATGGTGGGTGGTTCCATGTAACTTGTGTGAGTACACGTTAGCGGGCACAAAGAAGCCAGATGAGATGAATGTGACAAGCTCAGCAACCTCTGATAGGTCACGTAGAGCAGCAGAAGTAATTGACATTAGAGACCCATTTGAGCTTGAAACTTCTATTTGCATCACCATTATTTATATGTAGTAAAAACTTGTTTGTGTTGGTATAATCCTAATTCGTACCCAATCGTTTCATTCGTTTCTGAATTGAGCGTCCATTAGATCTTTCCTGTAATACCAAAAGCCGCATATTAAACAAATTTCAAAATGAATTATTAACATTTCAAAGTTGAAGTCTCCTCAAAGCGTCCATAAATTCACAGACATGCAACAGCGAGGAACTTTAAGGAAACGCAAATTATACGAACTTAAGTAGGCCTACTATGTATAACTTAATAGGAAAAGACTTGATCCAATAATAAGTACAGTGTGTCCCGTATAAAACTGAGCCCTTTAAAGACTTGTAACTATTAAACTAACAATAGCAGACACGTGCAATTGTGCTGAATTACAGAGTACCCTTGGGAGACTCATCTGTATATTATATCTATTATATTATATATTACATTACATCATAATATTAGCCTATATATTGAGGAATCCCCCAAAGGTACTCTGTAATTCAGCACAGTTGCACATATCTGCTATTAATTATTAGTTTAGAAGTTATAAGTCTTTAAAAGTGTTCAGTTTTATATGAACCACATTATGTAAGCCTACATTGTAAACTTCATAAAGAATTAATACAACGATTAGAACACGTTTCATCAACAGATGTATGTAATTTCTCGCAGGTAAAGAAAAAAAATTATATATTTCTCAACAACTTTATGTTTACGATTGTTGTAATGAAAGGACTTTCTGGTTGATATTGAATCCTGTGTCTGTCGAAGGGCTTCGGCGATGACAGCTCTAATCGGATGGTGTAATACGCTACATTAAGCTTCGTGGTGTGGGATGGGGCCCAAGTTATGGAAAATATTTTTCTCTTTTGAAATTGTGGGACGAGTCAGTCAGCACAAACAACCTTTCAGAGCTGAATTTATATTTTAATATAAGCATTCATCAAGTAAGATCGCTAATGGGTTATAAGTTTGATATTAACTAGAAAAATTTTAGCGAAATAGCTGGTTTGCATAAATGACAATTTTAATACGCGGATAAATATCTTCACATTGTAAGTAAAAGCATTACTGTATTACGCTTAGACTATAGGCTATATCAGCTTGTGCGCAATTTTTGCGGCGACGCATGTGTACGTCAATAGCAGTATTTGAATAACTGTTTTTGAACAAAATAGATAAATAGGCTAAGAAGAAGTAAGGCACACAGATGGTTTTTAAGATGCTAACAGAATACTTAAATGTTTCTAATGCTGAGTCGATTTTAAACATTTTGTCGAAACCAAATCTCTTCCAAAAACGGACAAGAAATTAGCGATGGTACCCCTAGCACCTATCATGAGCATTATCACTTCAATGTCTGTCAGTAATGTTTGACTGAAAAAAACCGTACACAAAAGTTGAATTAAGAAGTGAATAATTTTTAGTTTCCCATAGATGAATAGCTACATATCTCTTAATACCAGTGTTCAAAAGTTTTCCAAAATAGTAGGTATCTTTTCTGTAGCAATTACGACGGTATAACCAGTTGAATTAAGAAGTGAATAATTTTTAGTTTCCCATAGATGAATAGCTACATATCTCTTAATACCAGTGTTCAAAAGTTTTCCAAAATAGTAGGTATCTTTTCTGTAGCAATTACGACGGTATAACCAGCCTTTAATAAATAACACATTTTATTAATAAAACTGAAAACCTACACGAAGGATGAACACATTCAGAATACAAAAATATATATGGCTGGATTACAAAGAAAACAAAGACGAAGGAAAATTAGCATAAATCAAATCTAGACATGAGAGAAGATTACCGTACTAATATTACAACAAATTAAATTGAAGAGCTTTTAGCAAAAACAACCTTAGTCCAAAAATTTGAAAATTGAGTTTTCTGTGTCATTGGGTGCTACAACCTATTGGTCATTGGTTAAACTAGGCTACATGATATGGCAAAATCTGCCATAATCCTTCAAATATAGGATTACAAAGTTTACCAAGTTTAGCAAAAACAACCATTGTCCATTCAGATTTTTGCAAATACCACCATTGTCCATTTAGTTTTTTGCAAATACCTAGTGAATTTGCTGATAGAACTTGGCTATCATGCAGAAATCAGTTTGTTAGAATCAGCTGTTCCATTGTTGTGTAAAGCATTGTCTCCTCTGATAACAGCAGTGGAATAGAGGATCCATAAACATCGTAGCTCATACAATAGCTAATATTGATATCTTTCAATAACAATAATAGTGTGACGTGTAATTAAGAATTTGAATAACATTTTTCTTGTTTATTATTTGATTTTATATTTTTTCTTTGCACTCTTAAAACTTTCTTAGATAGTGGATTAAAATTTGTTGGCAAAAACAGCCATAGTCCATGTCTCTTCAGCTTTCAGATCTGGTTTCAGGGCACTGAAGTTACACATAAAGGAACATTATTATATCAAAATATTTCCATATATGTTTACTTAAATATACAATAAATTTTAAATTCATGAAGTAATAACTGCCAAATGGAGAAAGTTTATGCATCTACTGAAAAATTTTGTTTTTGGACTATGTTTGTTTTTGCTAAAAGCTCTTCAATTGCATCAAGGCTATTCAAGATAAATGTGCCAAAAGCAAAGTGCAAGGTTTTAATAACATTATGATTTCGTTGATGTGATCACACACCCATCCAGTGTGTTCGCAATGTCATCAAAGAATCTCTCTCAAACTTTTCGGATAGTTCTCACAGCGGATGGTTCTCTTATTTTTTCCTATTATCTCTGATCAAATTCATATTAAGCACAAATCGATGATGGTGAGATGGAATCCTGGCATCAAGACTAAATAGCTAATTCCATAGAGGAATGACAGCAATTTTTTCCCATGACTAAATTCCTATTCATGTTTAAATGTGACTTATTTAGAGTTATAAATCCAAATAAAGCAGACGAAGATATATTGCAAGTTATCCCTGTAGATAAGGACATTTCTTACAATGCAATGAAATTCATTTAAGGCCAAAAAACTTCTCCTTCATCTTAATTATGAGGCTAGAGCCTAACTATAAGCCCTGGGGTAATGGCTAGCCCAGCCCCTAGGGAATACAATTTTTACAATATCCGAGATCTACAGCTTAAGGTAGAATCCGAAACACAGTGTGCCTCCCATATGCTTCAATTAGCATGTATTGTCAGAGATAAAGGAAGAGTTAGCCCATCATCCAAATCCTTACCAGAGCAAAAACCGCTTAACCCAGTGATCAGCTTCGAAGTAGGCCTAGTAGGGCAACTAGTCCAAAGAAGCACCGGTATTTATTTATTAAGGCTAAAATATTATATTTTTATATAATTTTAGGAAAGTAAAACTCTCTCGCTCATTATTGAATTAATAAAGTATGTCAACTTACTTATTAAAATTACTATAAGCCTAATCTGTGTGTGTGTGTATATATATATATTAATGAGAGCGTAAGGCTAATACCAATACTCTCATTCAACTTCCCCTCATTTACATGATGAAGTTTATTAATTAATTATATATATTATTAATTAATTATATATATAAGAATATCGGGATAAGAATAAACCACGAAGTTCCTAGCTCTAGTACCAAACCTTGGAGTCACAGGTGACCAGACACCATTAAAAAATATTCTCTGCGTGTCCTTCATAAACAGCTGAACTTCACGTTGCATCCATGTTTAATTCTGAGGGAATTCTTGAAACTGGAGTTCGTGTGTGTGTGTGTGTTTTTTTAACAACGAAATATCGGAGTTACGCATGCATAAATGCTATCATCTTGGTAGAGGTTCGAACCAGCGTACTAGAGAACAGAAAGTTGGTGCCTCACTGACTGCTTCATCAGTCAGCCCCTATAAATTTCCTGCTTATACTCTTTCTGAACTAACAAGCATTACTTCTAATTAGAATGTATACAGCAACTTTCCCTGCAATCATCGTTTGTATGAATTGTGATCTAATGAATAGTTAAAACACTCAAATGAGCAGATGAATAAAATTATGCAAATTGGATGTTTATATGTTCACATAAGCACTTAGACCTTATTAGTTGAATATAATTGAACAAGGCAAAGTTAGTAATTCAAACGGTTAGTTGCTGTGCTAAATTACATCCATTCAGAACAGAACTCGGAATGTATTCAGACATCGCAGCCTCTCGCTACATCAACTTGAAAGCAGAACAATTTCACTTTCCGGCTTTTGCGTTTAGGGAGAAAAGTAAACTTCCCCTTCCCATTCAAATCATCATTACTTTTCCACTTCAAACCTTTTAACTGTTCGAATCCTACCAGTTTAATTTTGGATCCTGTAAAGTGTAAAGTATGTGCTTCGAAAATAAATATATCGAAGCGAAACCGAAAAAAATTACTATTGATGCAGGCCTAACTTATTCACAAAGGGTAAACTTCACAGAAGTGGCTAGATAATTGTAGAGATGATCCTATTGTAGTAGGATAAAGACTATTAAACAATATATTATTATACCAATCAGGACCATTAGTTTAAGGGGGGTTAACATAAGAATGGCTTGAAAAATATAGGTATTGTTTTAAGACACTTTTAATAAGAAAATAAGTACGCCTAACCTTCAGAAAAATGTTGTTTCATGTTAATATAATGATCGATTATTGCCGGAGTTATGGGCATTTAAAATAATTGGTTATGAAGTAGGAGCGATATTGTTCTTTATAGGAATTCAATTGCAATTGAGGAAACTGACATCGGAATTCACCGGTTTATCTGCCAGAAGTAGGCCTATTTGGAAGGTGCGCAGTGAGTACAGAGAATCTAGTGCAGTGACAACTCCGTTTTTTAGATAACATTGATTGATGATTTTGTAAAATGTGCTATTTGAGCTAAGGTTCATCAATAGGGCGAAAGGAAAATAAGCATACAGTGACAGACAAAAATAAGATGTGGGATTTTAATTGCGCATGTGACACTGTAGTGAACAGATTAAAAACCAATTTATGTGAAAGTTTTGATGCTGGTTACGATATGGAATTCAAGCCAGTCTCAGATGATTTGGATTTGGAAGATATATCACTGGCAGAGAACTCCGCTTATGTACAGTTTGTCCCACGCAAGAGTTGGCCAATGACGCGGGTTTCTGTGTCGCGGCGGGCACAGCTCCAACTCCCGAGCGATCGGGTCAAATATCTACGCTAATAAAGCCGCGATCGGTCTAATGATTCAGGTTCTCACATTTACAGGTAAAATTACAATGAAAATAACGATACCTCAGTACAAAAGTGTTACAACTCAAAAAACTTCGATTTTGAGTTATGACCACTACTAAATGAGGAACTATTTGTTCTATGCACTGTTAGAGTGTTACACCTTAAAATTGAACCCTTAATTTTTTAATTGGGATGATTCAGTTTGACACTGACAATATCTTGAGTAGATGCTCCATGCAACACTGTATCATTTTAAGTTGTAACACTTTACGCTCTGTATGATGTTAAATGGAACTGTTATATTTTGAGTTGCAACAGTTTTGCAAAATTATTCAATGAGAATCTCGGTTGTGAGGTGTTAGTAAGACTGTAGGCCTAATATTTTATTTCAATATGCCTTTTTTCTGCATTGTCAGAGTTCTTGTATATACAGTATTATGTGAGTGTTATGGCGATTGTATAAGCAATCTATTGTGAATCATAATACAGTAATGTCCAAAAGGTCTAAACGTATTGTAGAGTTATGTCTTATGAAAGAAGAAGAAGACACACCCTTAATCTCAGCTGAAAGTAGATTGGTAAGTACATTGTTTTGTATTTTATACTTGCAATATTTAATTTAATAATATTTTGCTGATACTTTGATAAAACTGTAAGGTGTTCTCTTTGCGTTGTAGTCTGCTTCAAGTATCTCTAAAGCAAATGAAAATATACTGGAAAATTCTGATGCCTCAGTCAAAAATCCCAATTGGGATTATTCTTCCACGTCTGATGATAATGATGATGATAATGGACATGGACAACACAAGCAATACACAACCCTGCTACCTATAATTCCATTTGATGAGGAAAAGGAAGTACCCGTTTAAGTAATTTAATCTATTATTTCTATTTTAATGAAGTAATGGTACGAGTTTACAAAACAATGGTCTTAGCAACACCGAGTGTTAGTAGTCGATATGTGGGCACAACATGGGACAAAATTACTAATGAAGGGACAATAGTTAAAGACAGACGAGGGAAACACAAGAAGAACCATAAAATACCTCAGCATAATATGACAGATGACATTATAGCTCTCATAGATTCTTTCCCCAGGGTAGAATCACATTACTGTAGATCTAGGTTTAAGGAAGAGTGCTTAGAAGGTGATCTAAATATAACTAAACTGTACCAAATGTGCAAAGAGAAATGCATAGCTGAAGGAAAGTCTGCTGCAAAGCTTCACTTCTTCTTTCTCGGCTCTACAGCCCTTGATGTGCTTTGGCCTCCTTCACAGTCTTCTTCCATGCATCTCTTTCCTGAGCCTGTATTTTCCAATTCTCTATACCCATCTTTTTATTCACATATTTTCAATTTTAATTTTAATTTTTTCTTTCCAAAAAAGATCAATGCAATTTTTGTTCAAATTACAAACAAAGAACTTCTGAAGAAAGAAGCGAGATTCAAAATAAGTACAAAAGACACATATTAGAAAAAGAAAAATGTATAGAAGAGAAAACTTCAGATATTGAGGCATGTAAAAGAAGTGATGGAAAAAGTGGTGTTTTTGCATTTGACTTACAAGCAGTTCTTCCAACACCATGCAGTAAAGTGTCTGCTTTGTATTATAAACGGAAGCTCTCCTGTTATAATTTCACAGTCTTCGACTTAGTGAGCACTGAAGTCACATCTTTCTTCTGGCACGAAGGGATAGCTAAACGGGGAGCCAATGAAATTGCCTGTTTCCTTCTAAAATTTTTAGAAGAAGTGAGAGATGCTGGAGTTGCCAATAATTGTATCAGTCAGAATAAAAACAGACATTTAACATCCCTCTTTTCTATATGCAGTCAGATTGATAGAAGGGATCAACACTATCACTGTGAAATATTTTGTCATTGGGCATTCACACAACGAAAATGACTCCGTGCATGCTACAATTTCCATAGAAAAAGAGAGTATTGAAAGCAAACAGAAAAACAGATACACCAATTGCACATCCTCACCATTGGATTACGCTTATCAGAATGGCAAAGAAAAATGGAAAGTCATATTCTGTCATTGAGATGGACACCAAAGACATACACAACTTCAAAGCACTGTCAGAATGTATGGGGCGAAACTACAAAAAATATGAGGAAGGGCAGACTGTAGTTTGGATGAACTTAAAAGTTCTCCATTTTCTAAGAATCAACCATTCACATTTTTGTAAAAAAAAATTATACTGCATAGGAAGAATTCAAGGCACTTCATATAAGAATTAGATAGCCGATTCTCTCTCTTGTACCAGCATATTTTGAATTTCCACAAATCGACGCCAACAAGAAAGTAGATTTATTGTGCCTTTGCCATGACTACGTCATTCCTAGTGTATACTGGGACTTCTACAATAATATGAAGTGTTCGTCTGAAGCAAGACAGCACGACAGTTGTTCCTCTGGCGATGAATGATGTCTGAATGATATTAAGTCAAGAAAGTATCTATTGAAGTTAAAATTTAGCAAATGCAATGTCGTTTAAGACATTTTATTATTTATATAAATTTAACTTATTTAAGAATATATTATTAATAACTTACAAGCATTGTAGAATACTCGAGCAACAAGTAAAACAGAGAACTTCACACGTTATACATTCTTATTTATTTCTTACAATTCCTATCACTTCCCATAGAATAAATGGAGAAAGACTAAATATATGATTAGTTAAATAGTTATAAGTCAGAATAGGAAAGCTTCTACTTGACATTAAAGTGTTACAACTCTGAAAAAACCGTCACAACTAGAAGTTTTTTGCCTTGACTGTTACAACTCAGAAATTTGTTATTTTTTTCTAACCAATCAAGTTCTGGATTTTATGTCTTAGCGTTATTGAAAGAGGCCTATGAGATGCAACAAATCCCAAAATAACAGGTTCATGCAGCTCCTTGTGACCAAGGAGAAGATGTTAAAGAAATAAGGATTTTGTTTTTTCTCTCTCCTGAAAATTTACTGATTTTGAGTTGTAACAGTCTAATTCTGAGGTATCGATAACCACGTACCTCATCATAAGAGATGTTGAAATGTTCTCTTCTTGCATCCACACAATACTGGCACCTTTTTAGGAAATTTTCTTTCACGCGCATAAGTTCAGCTTCCGAGATAAAGTTAATTTCTCTTGTGATATTGTCTTTAAGTTTTTCTAATGTATGGGAAATTCACCTATACACTTTATTTTTCGAGTTCTTCCATTAAATAATAGTCACATAGGCTACTGTTAGAAGAACTTAAAGACAGTATCACAAGAGAAATTAACTCTATCTCGGAAGCTGAACTTACGCGCGTGAAAGAAAATTTTCTAAAAAGGTGCCAGTCTTGTTAGGAGGACAATTTCGAACCCTAGTCACTTATATTGAGGACTTTTTAGGCTATCAGGCCTCTCCATCATCTCTGATAGTTTCGGGTGGTAGGCCCTATAGGTCTTTTCTGTGTTGCGAAATACACGCTAAAGTGTAATCATAATTCCAATACTGGAAAGCATTACTATAATATTAAGATCATTTAAGTTTTGTAACAAGGAATTAATTTCTGTTTATTTTCTTTGTTAAGGCCGTAACTAAGGACTTAAGACAAGTGTACAGTGACCGAAACCAGGGTGTATCATACTTTTTAAGTTGACAAAGACCAAAACAATACAGAACAAACCCAAGAACTCAAATATTCTTTATGAGGCATTGCTCCACCACGTAAGACATGTGGAGCTTTCCCTTTTTGAGAAGGCCATATCCCTTAACGGGATATCTAAGGCTAATAATTTAATTTAATCGTTTCATTTCATTTGAACAAGGGAAGGGCCATAAAGCTCGAATAAGATAGAAAATTAATACCAATCTAAAGTTGAGTCTTCATTAAACATTGATATAGTAATTCGTTAAGCTTTTGTTATTGTTTATGATACAATAATTATAGGTTCATGAATGTGGCACAGTAGTAGCCCTCAAACTTTTAAGAACGGAGCACAACACAGAGTGGCTGGAATTAGAATGCAAGCGAAATGCGCTGAGATGAAAACACAGACTGTGATCTCTTGTAACTAGTACTTCTTCTAGTCACGGTCGAATAGAGCAGCAATTCCCCCTACAGATTCACAACTTCTGCTATGGTCATTATTGCCAGAATGATTAGAACATACAGAACTACAGCTACCACGCTAAAATGGAATCGCGTATCCTGCACGTAGACCTAATGTTTTAAAAACGATGCTGTTTTTTTCTTTAAACGATCACTTTATGCCATTTAGACTGTTATGGAGAACCATATGAATTTTAATGTTACCGATAGTGAATCTATTCCCACTGGAAGCCCTCTCCCGAACTGCTGCCAGGATTTGTTTTTGAAATAACTAATGCACGCCAGAGACTTTTACATAATGGAACAGCAGGCGCGCTATAACCTCTTGCTTCAGTAAAACAGAGAACGATGTATTAATTTGCTATAAGAGAAGTAATCAATTCTCATTTTATATTTTATTGTAATAAGATCTGTACAAGAGTAATTTCACATCAAGGTATCCTGAGTGCTATTTTGTAAAATTGATATATATAAATTTTTAACGCACTAGGTAAGATATAAATTAATTGAGGTTTTTTATTCTTCATGAGCAGATTTTGTGTTACTTGCAGCTAAATTAAGTGAAGGGTACAGGGGATAAATGTCAGCATCTAATATTTCTAACATAATGCGAGCAAAGGAACTATATTTTCTGATGGTCTGTGATGAACTGGAATGTAAAATGGTTATACCCAACTTTGTTTTGACTCAGTTTTCAACTAGACATGGCGATTTTAGAGAATATGTAGACAGATTCTATTTTAGACCTAGCACTGAATTCATCTGCGGAGAGAAGACTCAAAATGTCACACCTGCTTGATTGTCCGATATTTTACCGTAAGAGGCACGGACTTGAATTACTTTTAGAATTTGTAGATTGTATATAACATAAATCACTTACAAATGTTTCTATAACCCCTAACTCTTGTAAATCTACCTATCTATGTGTATAGTATATCCTATTATATTACAATATTTTCAAAGGTAAAATCCTAGTCAGTTTCTGTTTAAACCTTGAATTCTTATTAGCCATCCTTTCATTTGAGTTCCTAGTGCTATTTACTCCGGTTATGGTTTCAAACATGAATATAATATAATATAATATATAATATAATAATATAATATAATATAATATAATAGTACCTAGGTAGTATACTGTGCGTAAATATGTAACAGGAATTATTACTTATAAAGGGTAGCAACTGTAATTAGTTCTTGCATTACCTAATCCCAAGATGAGTTAATATTTCCCAGTTACTTAAAGAAAAAAATACCATATCTCACGAATTGAACTTGTGACAATTCATACCAATCGGCCTTAACATCTGATAGAGTGTGACGATGATACATCTAGCCTTCTGACTTCTATAAAAAAATCTTATGTAAAATTCATATAACAACCTCTGCCCAAATAAAAATTTGCCTCTTAGTCTTCTTGTAAATTGGTTGTAAAAATGAAGAGAATGTCGTTACTACATCGTATCGCATCCCCGAAGGATACATAACCCAAATACAATCTGATTAATCCACTCACGTAATTTTCTTTACCCTAAGCATGGCCCAAACGTCTTTATCACTTCAAATTCTGACATAGATTAAGAGGCCGCATTGCAAAGAGCACATATTCAGTTGACTGAACCTGATGCAAAGCTTTATTGTTCACCAGGCAAGACTGAGTTTCCACAAACAGTGTGTGGCTTTTAATTACCCTTTAGAGAATAAAATTAAATATAAATAAAAGTTTTAAGCTCATAAGCTTAGTACAAGCACTCCATGTATAAAATTTACATAAAATCGTTAGAGTCATTTTCGAGAAAATCACCAAAAGCTAAATATTCTTCATGTACTACTACTACTAAAAAATAACAGAAAGTCGTCGCCAATCTTCGTGTCACATACTCAGAAGGTACCTAACCCAAACACAAAATTTTGATTTCATACGGTTTTCTGTTCTGAATCTAGACTATTCACAGACACATAGGCTACACAGAAAGACATGTTTCCGAAAATACTAAGACGAAGAAAAACGTCATGAGTAGACCTATTACGTACATTCTATAGTCGCTCAACAATAGGAGTAAATTCTATTAAATATGAAGTCTACGGTAGAAGAAAATTCATAAAAAAATTGACTATGACTAAAAAAAAGTCTGATGTGAAACTCACATAACTTAACCTGCCCAAATAAAAGTAAACCTGATATTATAATACATTATAGACAACACTCTCTTGTTTGATTTTAACAATGAAGAGAATGTCGTTACCACATCACGTCGCATCCCCGAAGGATACATAACACAAATAAAATATGATTAATGCACTCTCGTAACTTTCTTTGCTTTAAGCATGGCCAATACATTTTTCTCATTTCAAATTCTGATATAGAACAAGAGGGCATATTGCAAGAAGCGCGTATTCCGAGCTACCATTTAGGGATTGTTTTCTTCGAAAAAGTGTTTCAAATAAAAGTTTTAGCTGTTTGGATAAACATCCCATGTTTAAACAAAACCGTTAGAGCTGCTTTCGAGAAAATAGCGACTAAAGAAATTTTCTTCATGTAAAGTCCCTTTAAAAATAGAGAAAGTCGTCGCCAATCTTCGTGTCACATCCCCAGAAGGTACCTAACCCAAATACAAAAATGTTGTTTTCATAACATTCTGGACCTAGGCTTTCCACAGCCACGTTCACAGACACACAGAGACATGTTTCTGAAAATAGTATTTTTGGATTCAAGAGACCTTAAAAAGTGTATTTATGTTAAAAACTCAGCTTCGAATTTGGGGATCGAAAACAATATTTTCTCCACCTATAGTACCTATGGTGCGGGCAGAGGAAGTAAAAAGATAAATCGGTTTCGCTAGAAAGCGTGCCTCTAGCAATCGTATCATGCTGACATTTTTGCTATAGACCTGATACCCATACAGTGGGGAGGTGATCACCGCACTACTGCAACCATGGAAAACGTGCTTGCGGAAATGTTCGGAATAGTGAAATGTTTTCATGCCTAGGTTGGAAATTTAACGGGGAACAGATAATATAACTTATAATGTACGAGGTCAATTTTGGACCCTTGACAGCTACATCACACGTTGTTTACTACACTGTCACAAAATAAGATAATATGAAGTTTAAAAAAAAAAGATTACTATATGGAAATACAGAGCTAGAAGGCCAAGACAGTATAATCGCGGACTCGCATTCCAGAGTTTCCTGGTTCTAACCTCAAACTCTGTTGTCTGGCAATTTGTCTTGGGTTTCTTCATGTTTTCCCTTGTCAGAATGCCAGAGGCCCCACTGTATATTAATTTACCAAAATTAATTTCACCCTATATCATAAACACAACAAAATTAATATTTACAATTAACAGAAGCAATATCATAACAATAGAAAAAGATGTACCCGTACATCAAAAGTTCCATAACCTGTATATCCACAGTTCCAAACACGTGATAGACCTTGCGGTTGAAACGTATATAAAGCAAAATATTTAAAAAATGTGACAGTAAAAAGTCTGCCTTAGAAAATAACTCTGAAAAAAAGAGCAGCACGAAGAAGCTCGTGAACATAACTTGAAAATGTATCCATGTAAAATAAATTAATGAGCAATATTATTTCTTAAAATTCCATTAATACAAAAGGCTTCCAACTCTTTTCCTCCCAAATGTTCATAACTTCTGTAGAATCAGTAAATTATGAAAAGTGCTGATGAAGCTGTAGCATCAAGGGTGTAAATTTAAAAATCATATCAAAGTCTTAAAATTCGGAAGTTTTATATTTTCATACAATTTTCATCTCTTACACAAGGGCATTAAGCCAGGAAAGCTAAGAAGCTTCAATGTAAAATATGTACCATTTCTTTACGAATTATTTAGCTAATGAAGTCAAAATGGATAGCGAAGTTAATGAGAAGAGAGAATAATGGCTCACTCAGGAAGAACGAGGGAGAGCATTTTAACTCATTAAAATGTTATCAGTTTTATATTAACTTTTAATTTCGTTGAGAAGCCTATAATAATTAATAATACACTAGACTGGATTAAGAACATAAATAAATTATAACGAATACTTCATACCTAGGATTCAATAATTTATGTTTTATGTCTATGCCCTTCGATATATTCTTTTATCATCTTCAGGACATCTTCTTATGCTAGCGTAGATGTATTGATAATTAAAAATTAAAACGGTACTGTCTTTTTAATTCCTTTCAATGTGTTAAAATAACCAATAGGTTTAAACAGTTTTATAGCACTTCCTTATCTCTCAGCTTCCTTCTTCTTGCGACAACGGTGAAGTCGCAAAAAATAGGAGGTAGAATGTCAATGTTAGCGTTTTAATATGTTGTTACTTATTTTGTTACGTGCACATCCGACTTAACGCGTGAGTTACTTATTTCTGTATTACATACAAATATAGAGCATGAAAACAGTTATATATTATACAAGGCGGAAGAAAAAATATATTTATCATTGAGTCGCTAGTTTAACGTCAAAAAGAAGTCGAGACGTTAAACTGTCGAAAACTGGATAAAAATTAATTATCGTCTTGTAGAGTATAACATTTTAGTTCACTTGTGTGTTTCCTTCGAAAATATAAGAATTTTAATTAGTACCGGTACTTCTAAATATCAAAATTCAAATGTTTATGAATTACTTAAGGGGCCCGTTTATGAAATCTAGTAAAAAACTGTCAAAGAGTGTAAATTTGTATAACGATTACATAAAATGGGTAGAAAGAAGTTAAAGAGGTTTTTATCGGTTATTTTGTTTCCTAGAAATATCTCCTGATTTTACAGGATCTGTGTGTAAGGTCTCGTAATAATCGGTCAAAGAATCTAGATTTGTATACAGATAATAATAATGATACAAACACTTAAGGGGTGGTTTCTTCCAATAATAGTAGGCTAATGATTAAAATTTTCTCCTGGTTCTATTGACTCTGTGTGAAGAGACTGATAATTTAATTGTTCACAGAATAGAGTTATAAATAAAGGTAATAATAGAGGTTGAAGCATGTAAGGGGTGACTTTTTACGAAATTAATTTCGCCTAAAATTTTTTCCTGGTTCTAATGGGATTGTGTGTAAGATTTGGTAATAATTGGTAAAAATGGAGGTATAAATAAAGGAAATATAATAGGGGTGAAATATTTATGGGGTGGTTTGAACCAAAATTAGCTTGCCTAAAGTTTTTCCTGGTTCCATTAGGGTCTGTGTGTAACGTCAGGTAAAATCGATAAAAAATGTAGATATAAATAAAGGTCATGTAGTAGGGTTGGAAACATTAGAGTGATAGTTTGTCCCAAAATTAATTTTTTGCAAAAATGTTCTCCTGCTACCATAAGATCTCTGTGTTAATTCTGTTAAAACTTGGTAAAAAATTTATATTGAAAAAACGGTAAAACAATGAGGTTAAAAATGTAAGGGGTGTTCCTTCCACAATTAATTTCTCCTTAAATTTTCTCTTGTTTCTATTGGGATTTAGTGTAAAGCTTGGTAAAAATTGGTAAAGAATATAGGCTAGATTTGTATAAAGGTCACATAATAGGGGTTAAACGTTTATGGGTAGTTTCTGCAAAAACTAGTTCCTTTATAAAGTTTTCTTCTTGTTCTACATGTTATGGGTGTAAAGTCTGATAAAAATTGGTCAAGAATGTAGATTTAAATAGAGGTCATATAACAGGACCTGAAAAATGTAAGGGATGGTTTGTTCCAAAATTAGTTTGCCAAAAGTTTCTTCTCATTCTGTAGGTTCTGTGTGTGACAAAAATTGGTCAAAGAATACAGATTTAAATAGAGGTCAAACGATGGGGAGTTGAAACATTTATGTGGTGGTTTCAACCAAATTTAGCTTGCCTACAATTTTCTCCTGGTTCCACAGGGTGTGTGTGTAAAGTTCGGTGAAATTTATAAAAAAAATATTAGATTTAAACAAGGGTCATATAAGAGGAGTTGAAAAATTTAAGGGGTTATTTCTCCCAAAAGTAATTTTTCCTTAAATTTTCTTTTGATTCTATGGGCACTCCATGTAATTTTTTGTAAAAATTGGTCAAAGAATGTAGATTTGTACAGAGATCACATAATAGGGGGTTGAAACTTAATAAAGGGTGATTTTTTAGTATTATTATTAATTTTCGCCCGATTCTACAGGGCACATGAGTAAAATTATGTAGTCGATGAAAGAATGTAGATTTTTACAGAAAAATGTTATGGAGTTGAAACGACCCACCCCTACGCAGAAGGGGTTATAAGTGATTAGGATCGACAACAAAAGTAGTGAACTGGTACTAAGTTCATTGCCATGAGAACCGTTAAAAAACAAATTTGTCCAATAAGGAAATTTACATTTTCGGTTAAGTTTTCTCAAATGTCCGGTTCAGAAGATGTCGCTTAAGAAGCTTTATCTGTTAAGGATAATTTATTGCCTGAAAAATCGAAGATGTTATATGAAAGAATATACAGAGTGTTTTCTGAGTACAGGAACAGTAGAAAATTTTAAAGGTTTTTCATAAGAAATCTTACTGTCATATTTTTCAGAGAAAGCAAAGAAATGTAAGCTTTCAACTCTCCGGAGTAGTGACTCAAGTTACTCAAAGTTGAAAACCACTTTATCTCTTAAAGAAGATGCAGATATTTTGAAGTTTCTCTACCAGAAGACTTTCCTAAAGTGAAAGTATGCCCTTAACAGTCACAATGAAATAGTATGAGTTTAGATGGTTAAAAAAATGGCTTTAAAACTACAATTCAATTAGAACTAGGCTATAATTATAATAGCAATTTTCACGTACGGTACGGTAAATCCGGGTGAGATAGCCACGCTTTTTTAAATGCTCGATAACTTCAAGGATTTTCGAGATAATTCGTGAAGTTCAATTGGGTCCTTGGAAATACACATTCTCAAAACATTACGTTTTATGGAGAAAAAATCATTTAGGGCTAGAAAACCCAACATTTAAAAAATGGTAGGTTGACTATCTCACCCGAGGTGTCAGGGGGAGATTGCCATAGGACATAGGGACAGTTAGCCACACCATTTTCGAAGCTAGAAAGTACAGATAAAGTAGAAAGACTAGGTTGCTGTACTTCTATAAATATATGCAAACAAAATAAACTTAAGTGCTAAAATAAGTCACCACAACGTAAAAATAAACGTATTCTCCAATTAAGAAACAATTCTAACTGAAAAATGCTGATACAATTCTGAGAAGACAGCCATCTCTACTTCATGACACTACATCAGATGAAAAAAGGTACTGGGGGTGGAAATCAGGCCACCAGAACCATAATCAGCAATGCATATTGGAAAAGGTCTCAAAAACACCAACATTGTTAATGTTTCTTATATCAGTCATCCATTTTCCACAGATCATAAAAACGTGAATATGAAAATAATACAAGATTATGAAGCCATCTTTGGCATAGCAACACGAGTCCAATCCACTTTCTAAGCACATGAATAATTTCGAAAATAAATTGAATTACTTTTTTAAATTAGGGATACAGTGTAACAGTCGTTATATTTACATACATATTTCTGGATTGGATTTTTTAAAATTGTTTTATTAAGGTATGTTCGTTTATTTCATTTCCCGAGCAATAAAAATAAATAAGTAATCGAGAATCGAAGCCCATGGGTTCCCGGTTTGATGGAAATTAGTCTCAAATGAAAATTTTTACAATTCGTGTTTGGAAAAATGAGATGATCTTGAAAATATGGCTCTTAAGTTGTTGAACAACTCTCCCTGAAAAAGTGGGCCATCTCTCCCATTGGTAAAGGTACCGGTAAGTCACTAATTAAAAATGGAGAGATTTAGAACAAAACACGCAATACAAGTGAAATATATAGGCTAAACAAGAAGTATTGTTTAACTGGTTAGAGATAATGTCGGACTTCTGCTTATTTGTTCAACATACACAAAATAAATGACCAGTTAGAAAACATTAATGTTAAATTAATCGCCGATTTGTAAATATAAAACGCGCAAGCGTTCAACAATTGACTTTTAGTACCAAAAGCTAGCCGCCTGCCAAGTTACATTCAAATATGTTTATCTGCCTTGAAATCAGAGCGACTGGTCAACTCCCCCGCGTGGCCGTCTCTCCCGGAATTACCCTTCGTGACTTCATCTGGTTAATTCAACATTTATTTTTCAAACACATGACAACAGCCTACCAATCATAAAGCAATATCGAGGGGAGAGAGAGTGAGAGTGAGAGAAGGGGAGAGAGGAAGGGGAGAGAGAAAGGGAGAGAGGAAGGGGAGAGAGAAAGGGAGAGAGAAGGGGAGAGTGGTAATGAAGAGGAAAATATGGAGTGAGGTAGACAAGAGGTTCTAATCAAAGCGGATAGAAGTCGACAGTATCATTCAGATCTGGAGTTCCATAAAGCTAATATTTATACGTATCTATTAAAGCTTGCCGGCTGTGACCGTCGTAGCAACAATCGCTCCAGATATCCAGCAAAATTACACTGCTCAGCTCATCTTTCATTTTTACGGTATAAGTGTGATTAAAATCAACAGTAAGTGTTAAGTTTCAAACCATAGTTAAGTGTTAAGTTTCAAACCATAGTTAAGTGTTAAGTTTCAAACCATAGTTAAGTGTTAAGTTTAAAATCATAGTTCAGTGTTAAGTTTAAAATCATAGTTCAGTGTTAAGTTTAAAATCATAGTTCAGTGTTAAGTTTAAAATCATAGTTCAGTGTTAAGTTTAAAATCATAGTTCAGTGTTAAGTTTAAAATCATAGTTCAGTGTTAAGTTTAAAATCATAGTTTAGTGTTAAGTTTAAAATCATAGTTTAGTGTTAAGTTTAAAATCATAGTTCAGTGTTAAGTTTAAAATCATAGTTCAGTGTTAAGTTTAAAATCATAATTCAGTGTTAAGTTTCAAATCATAAGTAAGTGTTAAGTTTCAAATCACAGGTCAGTGTTAAGTTTCGAATCATAGTTCAATGTTAAGTTTCAAATCATAGTTCAGTGTCAAGTTTAAAACCATTATTCAGTGTTAAGTTTAAAATCATTATTCAGTGTTAAGTTTAAAACCATTATTCAGTGTTAAGTTTAAAATCATTATTCAGTGTTAAGTTTAAAACCATTATTCAGTGTTAAGTTTAAAACCATTATTCAGTGTTAAGTTTAAAACCATTATTCAGTGTTAAGTTTAAAACCATTATTAAGTGTTAAGTTTAAAACCATTATTCAGTGTTAAGTTTAAAACCATTATTCAGTGTTAAGTTTATAACCATTATTCAGTGTTAAGTTTAAAACCATTATTCAGTGTTAAGCATAAAATCATAGGTCAGTGTTAAGTTTCTAATCATAGTTCAATGTTAAGTTTCAAATCATAGGTCAGTGTTAAGATTCAAATCATAGGTCAGAGTTAAGTTTCAAATCATATCATAGTTCAGTGTTAAGTTTAAGGTCAAAATTTCAGTTTAGCATCGAGCATAACACTATGACTTTATTGATCAGGTAAATTTATGTCACACTGAATCCACATTAATCCAGATTAAATCCACATGCATCTACATGAATTTACATTGAATCCACATGAATCCACTAGATGTACTACATCGGCAAGACGTACCATTGCTAATTTTTTAGTATAATGTATTATATGACCTGCATTAGTCGTTGGGAACAAAGACTACTTTTCAGGTTGACATTTGGAATTTTTACATGCCTTGTACTCAAAATTGGATGTTACACAGGTGAATAACACCATCGATACATTGTATGACTCAGACACACCGCATTACCTAACCAGCTTTGTCATCTCTTCCTCGGCTCACCCCATTCATCTTCATTACGAGCCACACAGCGACATCAACTTTCAAAGTACATCTTTCTGACTATACATTATACTAATGAATGATTTTCGTTATGGCTGTATAACTACCACTGGAATATAAATAATTCCTTATCCAGTCTCTCAACACTGTATGTCATTAACGCTTCTAACAAATTAAATTCAAAATGGCTAGCTTTATGGAAACGACGGCATATAGGTAGACTACTATTCTTGGTCTTCTTTTAGATATTAATCCTTCAACATCTCTTATGGAATATGTCACTAGTTTTCTGTGCCTATGGCTGCGGGTTCGATCCCTCAGGTAAACTGTTATAACAAAGTGACAGATGGAATTAATAGGCTATGTTACAGAAACCATTGAGTTTTATACCACGGTTTCTTGAGAAAGTTTGATAAGTGTAAGTGAAGGAATAAGTGGGATAACTAGAATATTAACATAATGAATTTACAACAAATTACTCATGTCAAAAATAGGCCTATTCTTTTATTTTTGGGAAAACAGCTGAAGCCGTACAAATATGCAGTCAAAAATTTAAAAAAAGGAATTGTTTGGAATTTTCCTATCGGTTATAGACTCAGAGCTATAACTTTGCCAAATTTAAAGTTTCTAGCTCATCTGGAAGTGAGTAAACATCAATGTAAATAAGTGAATAATTGTTGATTAGACTGTCGTAGATGTGAATGACATCCCGGCTATCCAGTCAGTTTACTTATGGGGCAGCAAGAAACACAACATTTTGCATTCTTATGGCTGTTGCATGTGCCAATATTCCTACTTAATTTTACGATACTATCTGTCCTATAAATGTGTCAAAAATTGCATAAAGTGAGGAAAATACACAAAATTTACTTATAATTTAAAAAATCTAACTCAATCTAACATAATTATGACCGATGGAGATACGACAAAAAGTCATAGGACCCAACTTGTAGAGCTCTCAAAACCTGTTGCTGCTGTAGCATTTGTTTGTTTGTTTGTTTGTTTTTTTTGGGGGGGGGTCACGACTTAGCTACTATAAGCCTCCAAGGAGGTCGACACAGACCTTAAAGTTGCGTCCGCCATTTTGGTTGTTTTCCGGGATAAAAAATACACAATCGGATAGTTTGGGAATATTTCCGTTGGTTACGAGCTATAAGCTATGAACATGCCAAATTTCAAGTATCCGGCTCATTTGGAAATTGACCAACAATAATGTCAATGAGTGAGTTAGCCACGTGGTTTTATAGAATGCTGTTGATTTGCTACTTTTAAACTGTTAATTGGGCGGTACTCCAGTACCTTTCCATCGATTTGGTCCAAAATCAATAGGTTTTGTCCTATGGACATTATAAGTGCATTAACTAAGTTTCATAAAAAATTGATAAAGCGTAATCGACTTTTTATCGTCCATGGAAAGAAGTTTATTGATTTTGAACCAAATCGGTTGACCGGTACCGGAGTAATGCCCAATTTAGCGGCTATTTTGTGAAATAGTATATTAGACTGAATGTATCAAATGAAAGTCAGTTCTCAAGACAACATTTTTTTATAGTGTTCAAATATAGCTTTGGAAATTGCAATACAGTTAGTTTTGACAAGTAACACTACCCACATATTCCTTCACATATGCTCATCAAACTTAAGACCTTTATTCTTCCGTAAGCCCTCCTTAATGAACCGATCTGGAGCTTCTATTAAAAAAAAAAAACTTATTTTCTGCATATCATAATTGCAATTATTACTGATTAAACAAAAGCATTTCGGAACTTTGTTATATCAGTTTACCTGATTTTATTAATCTTCTGAAGGGTATTTACTTTTCAATACGACATGATCAAAGTCATTTGTACCTGCTGATTTATGAAGAACGGGAATGAATTTGTCACGTTGTGCTGAGTAAAAACTGTTCTTATGAACATGGATCCGTTTTTTTTATATTAAAGAAGTTAAAAGTTGATATTGATTTGGAAGAAATTAAAGGGTCACTGAAAGTCTACTAAATTGTTTACTTACTGATTTAAATAGCATTTTTAACACCCTAAAATGCGTATCACAGCAGATTTTCAAAGATGATGCCATTGGCAGAGCAGTCGCGCAGTTGTGAACTGCTCGTGTAGATTACCAATTTTCTCTCGTTTTTGGCGGATTTGCTCGGCGGCGGCATGAATGCGTTGTATCGATTTCACTCTTGTGTCCACAAGATGGCACGCCATCAATTACCAATCACATCCTACGAAACTATCGAAAATCGGACATATGTTGATATTAACTTTTTTTATCAGCATAACGTGAAAAATGAATTCCCTGAATACGGTCTTCGTGAATCATTCTGCATAATTTGTACAAAATCGTTGTGTAGCACGAAGTCTAGGGCTAAGAGGCCATTGTCTTTGGAGGAGAGAATCGGATTCCCTAATTGTATAGGCCTACCTATAGACCCAAACAAGAAGGAAAGGCGAATAAAAACATCGCTATCAATACTGCACTCAAGATCTATATTTCTCGGTGCCTGGGTGAAGGGTTTCGTCCATTTTTTGCATTAACTTGGCGTTAACGATTCCATATGAATCCTCCGCAGTCATAAACTGAAATCTTCAAATCCAGTGTTCAACGTCTATGTTTTATGTATGACTTCTTGCAGCGAATAGTCGCTAAAAAGCGTCGCTGTTAATGATATCTGGACCGAAATGGAGCAGCTGGAAGCACGCACTACAGATAAAACGTATTCACATCCCGCAAGTTTCTCTCCCATTATCTTAATGTAAACTACTGTTCAGTACACGTAAACGATTCAAAGTTTGTTAGTTTAAGAACAGGCTTATGTTTAAGGTAAGTGATATACAAGTAAGCACTGCTAATCAATTATCACCAGATAAATCTGTGGTTTGTCGCACGTATCGCAATAACTGGAATAACTTTATCAGATTTTCATGAAACTATACGCACTTATAACGTCCATGGGACGAAGCCAATTGGTTTTGTACCAAATAGGTTGACCTGTACCGGAGTAACGTCAAAGTAGGGGCCTAATTTCCGAAAATATTATTCATAAAATGCAACTCAGTTCTCACGACAACAATATTGTTTGCAGTGTTCGCATTGGGCTTTGGAAGTTGAATACACTGGGCTTTTACAAATAATTAGATATATTAGCGATAGGAATTATCCCACTTATTCCTTCTCATATGTTTATCAAACTTTCTCAAGAAACCGTGGTCTACAACTCAAAAGTATCTTAAATATGGCCTAATAACTTCATCTGGCACTTTGTTACATCAGCTTACTTAATTTTTTTATTAATAACATGATACTTACGTAATGCAAATCAATTATATTACAATATATGTAGGGATTACTTACATGAGTGTGTTTAACATTTTGTCGTCGACTTTACCATATTAATAACAGAAAGCACAGTAACATTCTTGAATTTAAAGTGAGACCTGAAACAGTTTCTTTATCACTAAATTGTCAGTATTGGCATTGTAGTCAAAATTAATATTCGTTTGCGGGCCACGGGTTGAAGACCACTGCTTTATACAAATGTGACAAGTAAAAAACAGAAGCTTAATATACTTTCTCCAGGGGAACAATGTGATGAATACTTTTTCTAGGTGCACATTCGTAATAATTACATTTACTAAAAGCTATAGAATTGTACTTAACACTTGTGTTCACTAAGCCATCAAAATTATAATTTTTCATTTAACCTAATCCTTCTGACGACACCACGGAAATGGGTCAACTCAGCCTATAACAGAAACGAGTACCTGAAACTATCCTGTGGTGGCCGGTGCGTTAAGGCTGTGTCGTATATCTCAAAATCTGGGATCCTGAACGCCCCGGAACCATAAGGGCTTCCTTGCCCCGTATGAGAATCAATTCACCTTTTTAAAGTTTTATATCTATCTCGATGAAATTTTTCACACGTCTTAGCCTACAGGCCCTTTCCCTCTTTAAAGCCGTTCACGAAGCTTTTTTTTCTTCTTCCTTCATTATTGAAATGTCTCCGAAGAAAGGAAAGAGTGTTGGTCACATAGACCCTGCAGCTAAAAGACGAAAGGCTGTATAAAGGTCTAGACTTCGGAAATCGAAAAACTTCGCAAGTTTACTTTGAAGTACACGCAAAATGCAAACCCCAGGCGATGCTGGGTATTTTAAGCTTGCTTGTAATAAATATATCCTAGAAGAAATTTATTTTCCCCTTAAAAACGTAAATATTCATCATCATATTGATAACTACCCTTTGATGATGTAGTATAATAGGCTTAATATACCTAGACAAAAATGTCAAATAAACCTCTAAGCCTATATAAAAAAAGTTTAAAAAATATGACAAAGTATACTGCTCTATTTTCCTTTCTTGGCTCCTTTCAATTTTACTGAAGGTGTACTGTATTACTTTCGACACAATCATTCCCTAGAGAACTTCTACCAGAAATGCATGTTTTAAAGTCCTCTGAGACAGAGGTAGCCTACTTAAAGAAATACAAGCCTGTCTGCCAGTTTTACAAACAGTAAAGCTGGGAAACGAAAACCCGTGTCGAAACCACATTTTTATTTCCAATTAGGTTTATTGCATTCTATTACTCTGAGTAGGTAACCACTTTACTATTTTCTTGAAAATATTCCAAGAAATTACTCAAAGTAAACCATTGTGATAAGCAATCTTGATAATGTAGTCAGTTTAGTTTATCTTCCTGTAAAAAAAGTTTCTTTCTGAATGCAGGATTCCATAAGGATATAGTTTCAGTTACTTCCATTTTCCAACAGATTAAATATTTTAAAATTTATATCAGTTATTGCTTGCTTTGAAATGCACAAAGTTAAATGTTAAACTTCTCTCCGAACATAGGGCCTAAATTTGTTATTTATTTATTTAATATTTGACCAAAGAACAAAATTTGTTACAGATCACGTCTTAGTATAAAAACTAGAAAATAATAGCAGAGTGTTCTGATTCATAAAATTCAGTTAAGTTATAGAATGGGTTATGCAATAACCAGTTGTGAACAATTTTTTTGAAAGTCTTCAAGTTTACGTCAATAGCACTGCGAGGCAACATATTAAACATGCGTGCAGAAACAGATTTAAAGGATGACATGGTACAACTGAGTCTATTCTGTTCTGGATACAATTGATGTCTCCATCTTGTATTATAACTATGAACTTGGTCACCTGTTTTTAGGCTGCTATGCCTCTGTTTGACATAAACTAAACATACATAAATATACTGGTTTACAATAGTCAAAATTCTGTTTTCTATAAACAGAGGCTTGCAATGATCATTATAACAACTAAAGTTCATAATTCTTATAGCCTTCTTTTGTAATAGAAGTATTGAGTTTATGCTTGAGGAATTACCCCAGAACAACAAACCATAGCACAGAACACTATGAAACAATGCAAAGTATACAGTTCTGAGGTAGTGGTTAGGAATAACATCTCTCAGGTATCTTAATTGGTATAAGACTCTCGATAGTTTTTTGGAGACATGATCAACATGATCAGTCCAAGTCATTTTAGTATCTAAAACCATTCCTAATAACTTAACACTATCTTCCTCAGAATAATGCTCTTTTTTTAGTGAAAAGTTTATACACTTGTTTTTTTTAACATTCAGAAGTAATTGATTAGTATCATACCAAGAGGCTGCCTCCGCAATTGCCTTACTCATTATAAGGTTTAGATTATTCAGCGAAACATCAGACGCAAAAAACGTTACATCATCAGCAAACATGACTGAGTTGACTGAGACGTTAACACCCAAATCATTTATAAAAACAAGAAATAAAAAAAGGCCCAGTACAGATCCTTGAGGGACACCATATACAATGTTGGTTTCATCAGATGGAGTGTCATTGACAAAAACCATCTGTTTTCGATTACTCAGATAAGACTTTAAAAACTTGAGTTCAGAGTTTATAATACCATAGTATTTCAACTTATCCAATAGAAGGCCATGGTCGACGCAATCAAACGCCTTACTGAGGTCACACATGATAGCAGATGTAACTAAACCATTATCAAAGTTAGATAATATAGCAGATATTATGTCCTCAATAGCATCACAAGTCGATAATTTAGGTCTGAAACCATACTGTTTGGAAAAGAAAAGAGAGGAAGTTTCAAAATAGTTATAAATCTGAGCTTTAAAACATTTCTCAAAAATCTTTGAGAAGACAGGTACTAAAGAAATAGGTCTGTAATTCCCAACATTCTTGCGACTACCATTCTTAAATAACGGTATTACTTTGGCTACCTTGAGTTTGCAAGGAAAGTTTCCTTCATGTAAACAAGCATTAATGCACATTGTCAAAGGTAGAGCGATAGATGTGATTATCTGCTTAACAAAAAAAAATTAAATTCCATATAAATCTTCAGATTTAGAAGATTTAAGCGTAGAAACAGCTTGGATTACATCAGTACATGTAATGTTGCACCATCTGAATGGTGTTACAAATGTCTTGTTCTTGTTTAGAAACGCCGAACTGGTAAGATTCGAAGGAGATATATTTTGCCTTATGGTGTCAACAATACTAGAAAAGTATACATTAAAATCATCTGCCCTAGGCATATGAGCAGGAGCATTGTCTCTAGATTCACTTCTTATAACACGCCAGGCAGTAGAATTAACATTATTAGAATTCCCAATGTAATATCCAGTAGCTGATTTCTTTGCTTCAGAAAGCGCACTTCTATACTGTCTTCTTGGTTTTAAGTAGGCAGGTTTATAAATATCATATCTGTTTGCAAGGGTATACAACGCCATAATATTATTTCTCATTTTGGCAATCTCAGGGGTAAACCATTCGATAGATAACTGATTTTGCTTCATTGGGAAAAACAAGTCCCTCCAATAAACAAAGATATCATGGAAAGTGTCGTACATAGCCTCAGATTTTTTTCCCCGAAGAATAGAGTACCAATCTATATTATTTAAACATTGTAAGAAATCATATATGCTCATTTGGTTAAAAAATCTGCATTTACGAAGATTGCTCCCATCAATTTTTTTAGTTGAAGATTTACGAATCTCTTGGATAGAAATATCAACACGAAGAAGTCTATGATCTGAGAATGGTATATCCAACACTTGAACATCAAGGTCATCAGGTTCAAGATTTGTTATGACATTGTCAAGGCACGCAAAGCCACGGGTAGGATTAGAGTTTGCACATCGGAACCCCAGGGATAAAAGTAAATTGTTCAATTGTCTTGTAGTTAGATTATTACACCTGACATCAATGTTTATATCACCACAGGCCACAGTTTTAAAATTTCGACGACAAACTAATGACAGAACTTGCTCAAAATTGTCATAAAATATTTTGAGTTCACCATCAGGTGGCCTATTAAAGGATAGTACAGTCAATTTTATGGCAGGGAGTTGATCACAGCAAATCTCTAAATGTTTTTCAACACAAACCTATTATTCATATCTAATGGAAAACTCTTTTATTATGGTCTTGTAGAAACAAATTCCGGGGTGCGCGGGCAAAGAGAGTTAAGTCCACCATCCTAAAAAATTGATATATGTCCATAGAGTTATAGATAAAAAATGTTCTCTACATTTGTGTTAAGTCCAGTAAGTCATATTCAAAATTGTACGGTAGTTATGGACGTGTGCCTCATAGGTTTATCCATCTCTAAAGCTATGTTGGGCTGGTATAGTGTGTTAAGTCACTTTAATTCTCAGTAACAAGAAAGTGGACTTAACTCTCTTTGCCCGCGCACTCCGGAATTGTCTTCGGTAAGTTGCAGTTGAGTGGTATAGTTTAAATTAATGGAATTGGCTTTCACTCTCACCGAAATCCAGAGGTATTTGAACTGTAAGTAATCGATTGTAGGTCGCTTTGTTTGTTGTGGTTCTGTGAACTGCGGATGGCTTCTGCTACATAATGTAGTGTATGAATTAGATGTTTGCTACGATACAGACATGGTACAGTCACAGAGTAAGATACCGCTGTCATGAGTCAGGATCCATCACTTGGAAAAAGAAAGCCAGCTCCAACAGTAGTATAGGTATTCAGAGAGAAAGAGAGAGACTTTTACTTAACAGTAACAGTTATTATTTAGAAGGTACCATGTTGAGGTTGAAATTCGACAGCAAAATTTCACTACAAATATAGCCTATGTTTTCCAATTGCTGAATCCAAAATTGTCCTAAATAATATTGACATTATCCACCTATACAATGTATAGCTACAGACGTAATAAAATATTATTATTATCATTATTATTATTATTGTTACCGGTAATTAACTAAATTCAGCTAAAACAATATTCATTAAATAAATTTATTAAACATAGTTCTTTAGGGTAATTAAGTGCCAGTATGGTAGTTTATGAGATTGTGTGTGGGGGACGAAACATGTCTGTCCGTCTGTCCGTGTGTCTGTACGCGCCACAAAACAAATACGCTTTATCGGATTTTCATGAAACTTGGTATATGCATTTATAATGTCCATGGGAAGAATCCTATTGTTATTTAACCAAATCGGTTCACCGGTACCGGCGTCAAACCCAATTTAGTGTTTTTATTTAAAAGCGCCATAACTCAAATACGCTTTATCGGATTTTCATGAAACTTGGTATACACATTTATAACGATCATGGGAAGACGTCTGTTGATATTGGACAAATCGGTTTTCCGGTACCGGAATAATGCCCAATTTAGTGCATTTTTATGGTATTATATAACAAAAGGCCCCATAACTCAAATATGCATTATCGGATTTTCATGAAACTTGGTATACGCATTTATAACGTCCATGGCAAGAAGCCTATTAATTTTGGACCTAATCGGTTGACTGGTACCAGAGTAACGACTAATTAAAAGTCACATGTTTTTTAATTTTTGTCTACCGGTATAATTTGACAGTTAACACTATTCCTTCATTATGCTTATCAAACGACACCGTCAAACTGACTCAGTTGGCAAAATGGTAACGCCTTGGACTCGTATTCTGGAGGTCCCCGGATCAAATCCCGGAGCCGGCCGATGACATGGTTTTTTTAATTATATTTTTTTATTTTTATGTGAGTGCGCGATTGTCAAGGTATCACAAATCTGTAGTTCTGCTGACGCTGGTCGATTTTAATCTGATTTGAAAAACGTATTTTCTGCATATCATAATTGCAATTATAATTGATTCAACAAAAACATACTGGCACTTTGTTATATCAGTTTACCTGATTTTATTAAATGTCATTTTACTATGGAATGATGTAAGCCTTACATAATAAATTAGGCAGAATTATTTTTTATTAATCAGTATAGTGGTAGCAAAGATGCACTACACTAAAATTTCATTGTGACAAGTGCGAAATCATGGTTTTATCATAGGTAATCCCACGAGAGTTGACAAGTTAATCGATAGATTCGCGACTGCGCAGCAGGAGCGAATTTATCTGATGTAACTCGTCAACCCAAGTTGGATTTATTAAGACTATTCCATGAATAAAAATGTAACGGATTATACAAATAATAATTATTTTCGTGCTTTGTTATATAAAAACAAAATTAACAGCTGCGAGTCCACGGCATACTATGAATCAACCATTCATGAATCAATTCGACTTGCCGTGTCCTTGTTGTGACCAGTGGTAGGCCTACGATTCGAGTCACCATGTCCATGTTTTGACCAGTGCTACCAATTGTGCATATAAGACATAGTTAACTTCATTCAGGTAAGTTAACAGCAGAAGAGAATAAAAGCACACGAACTGGCTTGCACCGAATCGAAATTGTGTTTTTAATCAATGTATATTTCTATTACTTCAATTTCTAAACAAGTTATGTTGTAAAAATTAACCTGTTTTCGTGCTGTTAATGGCAACATGTAACGTATTAATCACTGAATACTGATGCTTTCATGTCCAGGAACGAGCAGACCATTTTACCCGATAAAATACCATCCTCGCGATTCCTACAAGAATATTGTAAGATAAACGGCCGTGATTGGTCTTTATCTGAGGAATTGCTAAACGTTATTGGTCAATATCAAACACGGGGCGGATGAGTGGAACAGTCAGTTTAATCAACGAACACATTGAATATAAAACAACTACCGGTACTGAACTCGCTAATTCCTGACCACCGTGTCAGCGGAGCCGTATAGATTGGTACCAAGTATGCAACATTGTCAATATCACAAACATGATTATGTGCATGATAAATACAACGGACTTTTTCACTGAGTACAGGGATGACGAGTTAAATCAGTGTTAGTAGGAGTCACCGTAGGAAATTATTATAATTAAAGGCATCGGATTACTTAGTGGATATCGAGGTTTTGCAATAAGGTGCGAAAGTGAGGCAAAGCTGCTGCATTTAGCTAAGCAGTGGACATAGATTCTAGGTCCATGTTAAGAACTGCCGGATATAGGTTACATTAGGATAAGAACAGTCATATTATTTTAATTGCGGCTTAGTAAATGCATGCGTTTCGTTATGTGCCATATTGCATCTCTTCTTGCACTGGGAAATTTCCTTACTGTCGTAATCATTTCTTTTTTGTTTTCTGCGGTTCGGTGACTAGTGTTCATTGACATGGGTACTCTCGAGTTGTTCCACTGAATATCCATGAATTCGAATAGGAAACACGTGAACCTTTATATCAGGGATAGCCAACTAACGGCCCGCGGACTGAATATGGCCCTGGACCTCATTCTGTGCGGCCCACTAAAAAACTAATTATAAAAATTTAGCATTTTATAAGTTTATATTATGGATAGCTTTGGCCGCTGAAATCCTGATGCTTCTATATTCCTAACTGCATTATTTGGACGAAGAATAACAGCCAAAATATAAAATCCAAACTACCTCAACTAAAGTTAATAAAAATCCATTGCAGTGTGACTTTTCAGAGCAGCAAGATAATTTCCAATTGGAGCTATATGATATGCAAAACGATCCATTTCTCCTCAGTAGGCAGGAGACGGGCATTGACTTCTGGAAACTTGTACCAAATTAAAAATAGCCTGAATTGAGTTCGTTTAGCAGAAGAATTTGCTTACATATTTGAAAGCACATACTGGTGAATCCACAGTTTCTATTATGAAGGCACTTTAAATCTTCACAAAGAGAACAGACTTACCGATGACCATCTTCAGGTCTTGTAAAAAATATCAACAAATTTGGGAAGTGAGTTTTGTGAACTTGTTACTTCCCATGAGCGTCCACAGTGCTCTCATTAATGCCTAGGCCTACTGCATTTTAATAAAATAATGATTTTAGTTTTTAATGCTAAATTTACTTTATCCAAAAAAGTGCTCTCATTAATATGTTCCGAGTTTTAATAAATAATAATTTTACATTATCCAATAAAATGCTTTCATTAATATGTACTGCATCTTATAAATAATAATCTTAATTTTTAATAATAATTTTTCAACACACATATTGGCCCTCGTAAGCAAAGAAATTTCCCACCCCTGTTTTATGTGTAAGCCTAATGTGACTATGACTCATCAGTTTTCATTGGCTGAAGAGAATCTCCGATAAATCTGTGGCTTGGTTCTAAAAGGGTCAATGTCAATTTCTTAAAAATGAGATTTATCCCTCGTATACTAAAAGTGCCAATGTCTGTTGCTATTAATAGACAATACAGAAACCTTAGAGGCCAATGTCGGAAGTTCTCAGCAAAAATGCTACTTCTATAAAGGCTTCAAAGTCAATTATCTCAAAGCACGTTTTATGACATTGGCCCTTTTAGAACCAAGCCAGTTTATTGTCCTGTTTCATGTAATTGCTTTTGCCATGACTCAGCCAATGGGAATGTAAGAGGGAGATTTACGATTCAAGCGATTCTTTAAGCAAAAAAGGTTAAAATAGAAGATATGCTACTTTAACAGAAGTAAAAACAGTTAAGACTTAATTTGAAGATATAAAAATAGTCAAAATCCTAAAGATCTCACTTTTCTAACAACTTAGTATGTGAGCGGCGACTCATCATGTCAGTTACGGTAGATAAGGGCCAACGGTCAAGGAAAAAATTACTTTCTTATGAGAAATTCTGCAATCGTAAAACATAAAACGATTTTAGGTTACGGATGTATCTTGGGTACAGTTCCTCTTATTTGCATGAAAAAATCAGTCATTTTGCGAAATAAAAATCTGTAGGCTACATTTCCTAACATTTGCCGTTTTAGCATTGCATGAACAGGGTGGATGAAAAGAGTTTGCATTTCATGGAGTTGTCAGTTGTCGGTGCCTAGTAATATGATTCAACGTAATGCTGAAATCGATTCATTGCTTTAGCGAGGCAATGTCATATGCACTCATTAAAATATCAGAGGCATTTTTTATTTCACAGTATGCCTAAAAAAGATAATCGTCAATATTCTGACGTATACTTCCAATATGTAATTCTTCAAAACAAATTGTGACCCTGTCAGGAAAATATCGGAAAATAAATTTTCCGATTTCAATGGATTCAATTTCAGCATAGATTCTGAGCTTTCTAAGAAAATTAGGCCTACACCTCTACCTAAAGAATTCTTGTTTTTATAAACTTTGAAACTTTATTCAAAAAGTATAATTTATGGTCATTGATCTCCAAAGATAAGCGACTTGTCTATGTTTTTAAACATCTGTTTCACAACATTGTAATACCATGCTCAAAGTCTGTCGTCACACACTGAACAGAATGTCCAACTACATTACTACACCATAACAAGTGTTGCCTTATTTAAGGTTTATTTTTTCACGAAAAGTAACAATGAAAACACTAGGGACCATGCTAAATTTACATTGCGACCCGTAGATCGTTCCTAAAAGAGCAGACCTCTTTTAAAACTGAAAATGCTATGGTTGGCAATGCGGTCTTTATGGTTGTTGTGAACAGAGAATGTAGTATAAGAAGGAAACCAATATCTGGCGTTTAAATATAAAAATCGACCTTTTATACCCTGAAAGCTGTTTTCTACCGTTATGCGGAAACGTGTTTACCTAATTTATTATTGTCGGATTTCCCTGACATGGTCACAAAGCCAAAGCTAATTGCATAAAAATACTGTTGCTTTAAGCTTTCCATTACGGAAGTTAGTCCTTGCAAAATATTATTTTCATAACATTTTAAAGAATTTCCAAAATTCTATCTCACAAAGTGTTATAATTTTCTCGGCAACCTCTCCTTCGAGCATTGAACATAAAATATAAAATTATTTAATGAAAAACGGAATAAAAACAGAGTTCCTGAGTTAATACAGTCGATTAAGAAGCTACAATGCCAGAAAATACAAATATGAAGTAAGATATTTGAGCTCGGTAAGAACACCCATGACCAAGAAGAAGAAGTTCATGAAGAAAAGAAAATCATATAACCACTTACAGTTCCTTATTATATTCAGAAATATAAATGAAACCAAACAACAGTCCATGGATTCATGTTTGGCGCACGGGGTTATATTTCCCAGTTTTCGGCCTCATTCTGCAAACACCTGGGACTCAGTAAGGATGAAATAACGGAGTAATCTATCAACATCATTAAAGGCCAATAAAAATCTTCAAACTTCACCTCTATGGACCGTAAATCTACTGACCTAATTTATTTCCTTGTCTTTTTCCTTGTTTGTGAAGCTTTGTCGCTGGCAACCTCTGACTGGAGAAAGCAATTAACAATGAATGAAAATGGTTAAAAATACAGCTCTTTAAATACCAGAAGAGTTGTAATACAAAGCTTATTTTTAGAAATAATGCTAATTGAGAGCGATAAGAATAAATGAACAACTTATCTGAATAATCAGACATGTTAAACAAGTAATAAAATTCATCAAAACTATCAATATTAATGGTGTAATTAATATGTGTAACTTCACTAGTAATAAAATAAACACAGTCAATGTTGAAATGCAGTCAATGTTGAAATATCCTTCTCCATATGTTTGCTACATTTAAAGTAAAAGTATTGAAGTGATACTTTGGCTATTAATTTCAAGTTATTAAATTGTTCCTTTATTTTCAAGTTCTTAAGGAATATTACGGCGATCACTTTAATGGGTTGTCCTGCCAGTCACAGAGTTGACAAACTTAATTATAAAACTTCAAAACATAGGACATTATAACGAAATATGTAATTATTTCATAAAACAAGACATGATTGGATTTAGCTTAGACCAATTTTGCTATGCGTATTGATTTAGTTAATAAGACTGTCAAGATAAAAGAATTGCATCCAGCAACTGCATGCTCAAATTAATTGCTTTTAAATTAATTTCTTGTTCCGTTCAGTGCAAAGGAAATTAGTTCTCTTGTTATATGTAGGTGTTTCCTGTCAACGCTGTCAGCATATAACTGAACAAGAATTGACAGTAGTTTTACAATGAATGCTGATTTGCATCGAAATAGATTTATCCAGAAAAGCAAAATTCTTTCGCCCGGCATTTTTTGGGATTCATTAGATGAAAATGTCTACAATAAAGAAAATGGATTAGGCTACAGAAGTCAGAAACATGGACAACTAAAATGGTCAAACACTACAAAAAAATTATTCTAACTTAGGAAACATGCCCTCATATTGAATTTTTCCAACAAAAATCTACAATTTTACCTACGTTATAAGTATTTTGCTAACATATTTAAACAAAACAAATTCCCAATAAACTATTACTTACAGACTCCTATATAGTTATTCCAAAATGTCACATCAACGTGTAATTTACCATATCATATCACAAGATGAATTCAATAAGCATTGTTGCTGCCGTCGTCAATAACAGCATTTATTCCATAAATTTGCATATAAACATTGTTAAGTCTAGCATTATTGGGATACACTTATACATATGCGTGATTTTAAATACCAATTTTGCGACATGCACAGCGCACTTAATATACTACCGCCTCAATCACCCCGCTCAAAATGTTGACATTTCTTGTCTAGATCAAATTCTTTAGGTCTTACAAAAACATGTTGCATACTGTGTCCATTATAGGCCATTGTAAATAAATTTACTAGATCTATTGATAACAGCCCTAATTCCAAACCTTTAAACAGGTTCACAAGACCAAGGAGGCGGATATTATTTATCATTATAATATTATTCTCTCTCATGGCTATAATTTATTTTATTTATATTTGCCATCCACTAACCCCTAACCAGAGGTGGATACATTCAAACTTCATCATCATCATCATTAACTACAAGGTTTGGGCCAAATGGCCCGTTCCGACTCCAAACTACATAAATATACACATTTTCCCCCTTTATATTATTAATTAAATTGTTCTCCAGCGTTTTTATGTGCGTTTCCTTTTCCGGCGTCCACCTCTTGGTCTATACTGTAACAGGATTCGTTGAGTGTGATCTTCATCCATTCTTAAAACATGATTAAAATAGTCTTCCTGTTTTGTTTTGATTTTGCCATTTAAATTAAAAAAATTAAGTTCAGATGTAATTTCTTCATTTGGGATCTTATCTATAAGCCTTTTTCCTGTTACTGCACGTAGGAATTTCATTTCTGCCGATTCAATTCTTTTCTGCTGTTGCTTTGTTAAAACCCCACATTCAGATCCATAGAGCAACATTGGAACCGCCATTACTTTATAAAACTTAATCATAGTTTCTGGCCTTGTTCTATGTAAGAGGGTGTGCCTTATAGTGCCACATATCCCTTGAAATAGGGCTACTTTATCATCTAAATATCTATTTTTGTGAATACTCAAATTAAAACCTAAGTTTTTAAAATTTAAGACTTGTTCCAAGGAAGAGCCATTCAGTATTACTTTCGTTCTTATTGGCTCCTTGCCGTAAAATGCCATAACTTTTGTTTTCTTCTCTGAGATCTGGAGGATGTATTATTTTGTTCATTATTTTAGCAAGACTGTATATAGCTATCTGAAGATCGTCTTCTTTGTAGGCTATAATAGCCTGGTCGTCAGCAAACAGTAAATTTATTACGCGTTTCTCCAAGTCAGGATGTAAACTGACCTGCCATTCTCTAATAGCATGGTCCAAGTATAAAATAATAAAACGGGAGACAATGGGTAGCCTTGCCTTACCCCCTGATCCACAGTAATTTTATTCTCATTTTTATTTCCTTCAGTTGTAACAGCTATTTTTGTTTCTTTATATAAACTCTGGATGGCTCTTATTAGACATTGTGGCAATCCTCTAGTATGTAAAATCTGCCATAAAAAGGATCTTTTAACCATGTCAAATGCTTTAACGTAGGCCTAATCAACAAAACAGATGTACACTGGGAGGTTTGATTCTTTCCTCTTCTCTATTAGCTGTTGTACAGAGAATACACATCGCAATTCATTTAATGAACAGAGATTTATTAATGTTCTGCCATTTCTACTAATTACACTTTCTCCGAAAGTACCTACCACACAATTAACTGGGTTATTGCCAACTCTGGCATTGTAAATCGCCTGCTATCACAATGTAGTCTGTCTTATTTACCTTGTCTAGATGTTGTTGCAGACATTCATAAAACTCATCAGTTAGCTCTGTTTTGCCTTCTTCTGGAGAGTATATGCCTATAAGTGTTAAATATCCTCTTGCAATATTTAACCTTACACTTATTACCCTTTCATTAACCCATGTATAGCTATGAATTCTATTTTTCCATTTCCTTTTTACTTACAAAGCAACGCCTGCTGAGGCTCTTTCCTCTCTGTTTACTCCGCTATATATCATATTGTAATCACTTAAATCCATGGTGTCTTTTTCCTTTTTCTTTGTCTCAGATATCACTGCAACATCTATATTCATTTCCTTTAATTCTTTTTCTAGTTCTTCCTCCTTGTGGCAAAGCCTTTTCAAATTCCATGCACAGACTCTTAATGTTTCCGCTGTTTTCGAGTAATGTACTTTTTCTCTGTATGGGATACCGCCCCATAGCAAAAACCCTTACCAGGAGGACCGAGATTTACCTATAGATGGGATGCTTTCTCTACAGCTCAGGGAGCCCCATCTACCCTCCTTTGGACTGCTGCTTCGTCTGGTCCCTGCCCTTTGACCTCTCTGGCTCGGGTAGCCCTACCGGGAACACATGCTCCTGCCAGCATAGCTCTCAGGGTCGTAGCAGGACACTTGACCAGATAATCTAATTAAGAATAAATAAGCGAGACGCAACTCCCTTCTCTCTCCACCGACTGTGTGAGACTACTCAATATTTCGAATTTACAAATTCACAATAAATTTTCAGGCACTTTCATTTTATTTGAGCAGTAAACGTTTTTGCTTGTATCTATCTGAAATGAAGGTCTATGGATATGTTAAATTTGAAAGTAGGTTAGACATGACAACCTGTTCAATTCCCTTGAAAATGTTTTGCAGCACTCAAGTCAAGTACAGACAGTGCTAAGTTTATAGAATGCGAAGGAAATTATTGTTATTGTATGGACGGGATTAGACCCGTTTAATATATCGGCCTAAAAGTGAACCATGACCCAAGGAATTCCCGTATGGAACTCCACTAAAAAAATTGATGGAACACGGATGGCTCCCATACAGGACTGGCAATGTAAAAAGGATGATATCGGTATTAACTTCTTCCTTTTTTGGTGGACATTTCGCGAAGTAGGCCTAAGCTATTTTATAGAACTACATTAAAAAATGTACCTTTTATTTAAATTAATATTCAAATGTAGCGGTGAAAGATACAAAAACAATTATTTTGGCTATGAGAATACGGTTTAGCTTTGATGTTGAACATAATTAAATACAGTATTTCGTGAGTATGGATTAAAAAAAATTATTATAGGAATATCTGTGCTATTTCAATTTAATTTAAGTTGTATTGTTTATATTAGTTGGTCCATGTAACAGAATCTACTAATATGGAAAATTTAAAAAAAAACTGTCATTTGCAAATAGAAATATGGAATCTGTTGAATCATTGGTGTAATCTGTCATAGTATCATAGTATCTATAACTTCTCAACAGTCATAGAAACAGCATGTAATGCTAGTATGAGAATGAAAAAGAATTTAGAAAGACTAACAATTACGATTTCAATTAATATTTTCGTATACGTTTCTCAATATTAGTCCTGGAGGGGGGTATTTCGCGTTTAATTACACAATTCGTGAAATCCAATAGACTTCGCGATATTTCGTGGATATAATTTGCTTAATACTGGTAGTGATATTTTAAGCATCTGTTAAACTAAATAAAGCTAAGGAAAGCTGTTTTTTTAAATTTCGCGCTTATCCCTGTTACTAAAAAATACGGTCCCTACTAATAGATAAATTTTAGTGTAATATTTCATACACTACAATACACTATACTCGATTTTACGCGCTGTGTAATAAAACCCTTAGAACAATCATTTCGGCATTTATATAGTGTGAAAAGAGAAAGGTCTTCAGAGGAGCACATTTTAATTGAATTACAGTAGAGAACGTGTACCAGAACCGGCAGCTGGGGCTCAGCTAATGAGATTTCAGCCTTTGTGTCAGAATAGACAGCCAAAAAGCAATCCAGATCACTGACCAGTTTCTTTTTAACTTACACGCAGCCACGAACACACGTATCACCTGTGATTTCATTTTCCTCAACAGCAACCATCGGATCGCCTATTTTGAAGAAAGAAATAATCTCTTTTGTAGCTAAAAGACTCTGAAAAAGTAATCCCATTACTTGAATCCTTCTAACAGCCAAACTCAGAAAAGAAAAGGTTATTGAGCTATTAAATGTATTGCTCCATTTTTAGAAATAACTCAGAATTCAGAGGCTAATCTTGAGCATAATGCTCAGCACTTACAAGCTTTTTATATAAAACATTAATAAATTAAAAGCCTTCTTTATAGACAGAAAATTAAACATTCGGAAGCTAACTAAACAGTAAATAAGCATTGGTATGCCTACCTGAAACTTAATTTTCTTTTTCCGAAATTAACTAACTTGACTACCGGATCTTATGTTAGTATTTCCGGAACTGATTTTTTTTATTCTGAAATTCTGTACTCGCTTCATATTTATCTGTGCCATCAATCTCGACCCAGGTTGCTGACATTTTTGTTTGCATACATATGACAAGCGCATACTTGTAGATTTACAGACATGTAAAAAGAACTCCTGAGGGACAAAATCACAGCACACCGGTGAGAGTCACAGGCCTAAGTTGCAGTACACCGCAGCGTTAAAAAAACCACATACCTAACCATTCAATTAATCAACTTCCCACTATTAAAAAATAAAACGAAATTGATAAAAACGTAATTTTAGTGGTTACTTACGTAACAATACTAAACTATCTATTATTCATTTTTATTAATTTATTCGGGTAGCGTGGAGTGGTGGGTAGAGACAAAGGACTAAAAACCGGAAAGTCGCGAATTCGATACCTGATGAGGTCGCTGTGATTTTTCCATTGGGCTAACCCTTCTGGTGGCAATATGAGCCTGGGACCCACTCATCCTCCAGCAGAAATGAGTACCAGGAGCAATTCTGGGGTAAAGGCGGCTGATGCGTAAGGCTGACAACCTTACCACCTGTATGTGACGAATGTCTACAAGTCTGGCAGCCTCAAACTTTCGGAACCCTAAAGGCCTCCACGGTTTGTACAGGGATCGCTTTACTTTTAATTTATGTATTTACTAATTTATTTACAGTTCCATTAATTTCTAAATCTAAACTTTTTTGTTTAGACGATTTTAATTATAGTCTTTCATCCGCACACACCTGAATTGGACATTATAACACTTAACCCTATCTAACCCACTGATTGCAATGCGATTTAATCAAACCATACTGAGCCGACAGAATCATCACTCGATGTCTAGCCCATCAAGACTCACATAAAGCAATATACCCCCAGGTTCTTTTTTCGTTAGGTTTTTTGTTTGTGATGTAAAGCAGGAACTTACTAAATAGAGCTTCGCTATATAGAGAGAGGTGAGTAAATATTTTATGGCAAAACACTCATTAAAAATTATTGCGAGCTGTACCAACACCGTAACGCTCATGGAGAAATTTTAACTATCAGTCGGACTGGCAGAATAAAGATTCCCAGCGACGAGCCCACATTATACGATCCCATAACATGTTTCTATCTCTCTTATTTCATGCCGATACAGAGAATGTTCTACCAACAGAATACAGTCATAATGAAAAAAGCAGTAGTATGTAACGACTCCTGGGCCGTTAATGCGTAAATTTATAACCAAAATAATACAGTGTTTAGTTTATACGATTCTGTGCTTTAGATTGTAATTAATCTTTCGCATTGCAATAATACGTTTCCTCTGTGTAATAAATTATTATTATTATTATTATTATTATTACTATTATTATTATTATTATTATTATTATTATTATTATTATTATTATTAGAGCTATTTAATCTCCAAGAATGGAAATTCTATTTCACCACAAAGACATGTTTACAAACTAATCAATCATTCTGTAATTTCACACTTCATTAAATTCAATTATAGTTCTTCTTGTATGCAATATGTTATGATTATGATAAATTCTGTGTCAGTCTCCTAAGTGATGGATCAAGAAGATGATTAACAGGAATTTGTTGAATCAGAGGATTTACATGTCGGATGAATGTCCATAGCTAACTCGGAAATATTTAGTCACTTCTGGAAGTCCTTTGTCGTCATACAGTGTTGCATTGCCTAATGTACCACTGTAATCCTATTATTATTAGTCGCAAATATCTATTTTGGATGGTTTGGATTTTTTGATTTGACTGTAGGAGGCAGAGCTCCGAACGAAACAGCAATATTGCCATATTAGTGAAATTAGTTAATTATATAATGCGTTTGTATTTTAGTGTCACCCTCTGCGATTTTGATGTATTCTGTACCTGCATTTGTTAACTATGCCTGAAATATGATTAGTCCATGTGAGTGAAGAATCCAAGGTTAGGCCTAGATATTTTACTGATGTACAATCAGGAATAATGGTTCCATAGTGTGAAAATTTTCGGCTACGACCCATAGTGTTCTTATTCCTGCTACTTGACTTTTTTGTTTGTTTACACTTAACTATCCTCAAATATTGGTCATATTTAATTCGCGTTCATTTATAATAGTCGTTAGTAGTGTACATCTCACCCTAGGTGTCGGTATTTTACATGGAGGAACTGAATTCGTCAATGCCGAAAATGAAAAGCAGTAAATCTACTGCACACAAACAGAGGGCTCAAGAGTTATATTCTGCTAGTCCTGCAGTAGTGAGTTAGTCTATATACCAATATTTCCCAAGCTTATAAGAAGCTTCTAAGCAACAGGCAAGAATCTTAAGATTAATATTCTCGGTTGTTTACCGGAATTGAGACAAACCGATAGTGAGACTTATCCTAGGAGAATAAAGGCTCCGTTTTAACCGAGGACAGAATGGGAAATTACCCAAGTATCGGTCCGCTACGGGTGAACCCCCTTAGTAGCCGAGCCGAGTGAGGTTTACTCGAGGTTTTTCTCGTCCTATCAGGTGAATACCGGATCGGAGACACGATCCCCGCAAGACAGATGACTGAACATAACGAAAATACATAGTTCTATTAGTGCTAAAGTAAACATGCAACTCAACACACATTTTCCCGTAAATTTAGGACTAACAAGAAGGAGAAATAGAATAAATGCGCCGACAAGTTGTTGGGACCGGAGTATGGTCTACGGTCGAGTGCTCAGGGGATGGTTTAGGAGCAAAAAAAAAAAAAAAAAAATTAAAATAAAAGAAAAACAACGGATTACGAAGATCTAACAACCATTCAGGATTTTCCAGTAATATTGATAAAGCTCTTTTTCATCCATATTAATTTTATATCACCCTAATACCGGAAGAACCAAACGAAAACTCCGAATGACATCATCAGGAATCGAGAATGTGACTTTCTGGTTTTTGTATACGTAAATCAACCAAACGTGCCATAGCTGACTTAATAAAGCAACAAAAGAACACTTTTCATTTAAATAATAATAGTAATGGTGAGAAGTATAATAAAACAAGACAGGGAAATAACTATGCACTCTATTCTATTTTCAAACGCTAAGATAACCACAGATTGAACAATAAACTTCGCCAAAACAATAGCTGCTGGTAGCAGAAACTGCTATAAACTGAAGCTGGCAGTAAACAGTGGAAACGAGCAGCTAAATTAAGACGTGCTTTAATACAAGAAGGTTATGTCATAAACAGCTGGGAATTTGCTTAAAGTAACTATTCATAGGAAGTGATCGCTTACTTAATAGACCTAATGGAGACAAGAGCTTGATTTATTTCCTTCATCACCAAAGAGAAATTCACCTTCTGCAGACTTCTTATCAAACAAATGAAATTTCAAATTAGAATCAACAATCTTTCCGAATCATATAACATAAAAGCATTACCCACGGACCACGTCGCCAGGCCCTTCAGCAGAGTTCAAGTTGCAATTGCAGTATTTCACATAGTGGAGTTATTGCTGTTTAGCTTAGATAACACAAAAAAACTGGAGTTAGAACATTAATTAAACTAAAAGTTATATTAAATGCCTGCAGAGGTTTGTATGAAGTCCTCAGTTGAATTGAAGGCTTGATATGACTGCTGGGTAACATATGTGTGCAGGTATTCGTATTTCCTGGGAGGAATATATCAATATTGTCACATGATATATTGGTATTATCTGTCGCGGATACTCATTGTGCACTGTATCTGATTACGCTCGCTACTCAGTGAAATGATAATGCTATATAGGATGCAAATAATATTACTACATACAAGAATGTAATTGGTACGAACTTGAAAGAATAATACTTGTTCTGAATCTCATTAAAAATACATTTTAATGCTTCAGAGTAAAACAAATCCTTCCACAAAAAAAAACACACACACACACACAAAAAGTAAAACAAAACATTTAATACCAGAGATGGAACATAAATCATGACAACTTTTTCCCGTCAAAGTAAGGCGATGATATGGAGATGTTGTACTCGTACGTACGGGAGAGTTTGATATCCAGGGTACGGATTCTGATGACCTAAAATTGTTTGAAAAATGACCTATAAAATGACTCAAATTTAAAGAAAATTACTTACTTATAAAGAATGATCTAAAAACTTATATTTTATGTATAAAAATATTATTGTACACACAAAATTATAGACTAATTTGTACATAGTTGTAAAAGCTGTAAATGTCTCCGACTGAGACATGACAACACTTCAACACCAAGTGTGTCCTTGTATTAAACAAACAACACTTCAAAGACCGCTGGGGACGATGCTAGCTAGACAAAAAAAAATAAAGTTAATATACTTAATGTAAATGCATGAAAATGACTAAATAAGGAAGCAAATGACTCGAAAATGACAAAATAATGACATAAAATTGAAATAAATGCCCTAAGAATATAAAATTCCACAAAATGACAAAAAATGACCTAATAAAAATGCATTTCTGTAATCTAGAGGCCATGATTAGGATTTATCTACAAGTTGGCAATGTCTATGCAGCATCAATAAAAAGATGACATGTCATTAGAATCCGGGCCCTGGTGATATCTCTATTATATAGACACGTAATTTTGTAGCAACGTGATGCTCGGTTATACGATTAGAGGCGTTGGTAATTTAGCTGTGAGTTCTTCAACGTGCAAAATGAATATGCCAAGATGTGAACAGTATTCTTACGTCAAAGCAGCCACTATCCGATTGAGAAATGCCTGATGACAACAGACGGAGCTGATGGAAACTTGGGGAAATAATGCCCACCTGCAGGCTTACCGAACTTTAAGGGATTATGAAGTGGATATGTGTGCTTTCATGCTTCCAACTACCACAATACTACAGTGACACGATGCAGTCTCTAATGGATGTTTATGGGTGTCTGTTTCCTTCACTATCCTGCATAATATAGTACCTATAACCTGCATTAAACGTGCATTCCAAACTGCCCTTCATTTTTATATTTCAAAATTTTAAAATGGTTTAACATTTACAAAAGGAAAAATAGTTGCCGTGTTTTATGCCCTATTCATCGCATATTTAAGATTTATGAGTACTGTTTATAATCCAATTATTTTAACGACTACTTTATACACAAGAAAAGTATTTATTTTTCGATTTTCTTGTAAATTACTGACGGATTAGTTTATATAAGGGTTGATTATTTAATAGTGGCCTTTTTCGGCTGATATTGGTTTGGATATCCAGGATATCTCAAGGCAAAATAGATTTTCTCTAGCATCATATATGCCTCCACAATAATACCCACCGGTCTAAACTGGTGTTTTAAAATTTCAAAGAGGGATGAATTATAAAAATTAAAATTGCTAAGGAGGGCAGTTCATCTAAAAAGGCTTATAAGAAATCTGCATTACCGTGAACAGATACATAACAAGTAGTAAAATTCTCTCAGCTAAGAATCGTCTTGTCACATTTGGACATAAACATAACATTCTCTTATGATTTCATTATTCCTACTTTATGCAGATTCCTCAGAAGTCTATGTCGCCTTAGACTATTTGAATTTTATCCAAAATATTCATATTTTATCAAAAAATTAAAACACCATCTTAGACCGGTAGCTAGAGAATGCTCACTTAATTGTTATTAATGTTGAGGTTGTGGTGACAGAGAAAATAGTTTTGCTCTCGATATGCTGGATATCCAACAAACATCAGGTAAAAACTTACAAAATCGTCCAGTTTCATTGAGATTCTATAGATGTGTTACCTCTATTAAAAAGTCAATCCTTGTACCTTAAATACTTATATTCAACAGTGATTGTGGACATGAGATAACAGGCACAGGAAGAAATCACAGAAAAATAAAACAAGATTTCACGAAATAAGTATATAAAGGCGAAATCCGAGGGATATTGATAAAATGTACGAAAAATATTATTTCAAATCGTAATAAACTGTTAGTCTAGTACAGTGGTCTTCAACCTTTTTTTAACTAAAGGCTATTTTCTTTTCGTAGCGGGCCGTATTGATTTATCGACTTATTAGCATGTTACTTATTAACACATATAACATTATCTTAGTTAGCCAATATTACAATAAATGTATGGATTACTTAACACCCTTCTAACACCAACCATAACCTACTGAAGAGTGGGTTTAGAATAGTCAAAAATAGTATTTTTACTTTTAGTTAAAACTAGTGTATGAATGCCATCAGCAACGGCCGCCGGGTCACTGGATGAAGACCACTGTCTAGTATTTGCGATTTCTTTTTCATTCTCTTAGTAGCATACTCTCCTTTTATGACTCTATGACTGCCGAGAAATAGAACTATTACAAAAATAACTGGTAGGCCTATAGGGCAGCGGTTCCCAACCGGTGGGTCGCGACCCACTAGTGGGTTACAGGTGGGTCACGACTCGATCCTAAAACTATCAGAAACCATCGAATGAACCACCAGAAAAGATAAGAAAAATCGAAACAAATCAAATTGTGTTTTGATTGTTTTCTTGGTTCTTGATTTTTGGCATCTGGGGCAGACAACAGAACTACTACATCTCGCAGGTGGTGCACACTCTCAATCGAAACAGTCCAAAAAATCTCATTAATACAGTATTCTTACTTAAAAACAGCAATTTGGCCTGAAAAATTAAAATGGTCTTTGTATACTTTTATAATTGTAGTTTTTATCTTCACCTAGGAACACTTGTTAGTGAGTATGAAACCATTTGTTGCATATATTGCAAATATATACCTGTTGTTAAATAAATGTTTTGCTACGAAGTGCTTATATTATGTCAACCATTTTCAAATCAGAACACAAATTGTTTATCAATAATCAATCTGTATCTTGAAAAAAGCATATATAAGCTTATATATGGGTCATTCTTCAAATACGGGAAAATTTGGAGTGTGTAAAATCCAAATTTTTTACTTTGTTTTTAAAATCTCAAAAAAATCACTAATATACTTCAGGGGTTACTTGATTTTATAATACACCGGCAGAGCTTAAATGTTTATATTTTTATTTATTTTAATTTTTTTTATTTTTTAAAGACATGTGAATGACATCCGTGTACATGTGTATGGCAGAAGGTCAAATTAATGGCTAACTTTGGCAACATTCTTCTTTTCTTTATGTGATTTCATATTTTTCTCAGTGTGTTTCAGTTGATTTTGCACCAAATTTGCAAATTTGTGTGCATACCCAGGAATAAATGTAATTTTAACTAGACTGTGTTTTTTTTTTGTTTGGGGGGGAGGTAATCGAAGAGAAATTCATTTAATCAGTTTTAAGATTTTAAGTACAGGTCACAGACACCGCAAACACGATAGTACCCTACATTTATCATCTACATGATTTCAGAGTCATCCACATACCCCTTCATGAGGCATGTGGATGACACAAAAATCAGGCATGTGGATGTCAAAAAAGGAGATTAAGTGGTCTCAGCAAGCCATTCCTAAACCTCTGTAGGCTGAACTTTAATCAGGTATTTTGAATTGGTAAGTTTATCATAGAGCATACTCAAAATTAATTAATATTCACTTTCTGCCTACTTTCTAGAAGTCATGTTAGTGGGGTTGCACACCAAAGCCGGGACGGGCCGAGCCGAGCCGGGCGAAAATCGCTTGACCACTATTTATGCAGTATTTCAATGGGAGCTTTCAAATAAGACGCCGGGCCGGGCGAAGCGAAGCAGAGCGATTTTGAGCAGTCCTGCTTCCCGCTACTTCAAGCGGTTTCTGCCTGCGTTTTTGTTCAGTTTAGCTCGGTGTCCCGGCCTGGACAAATGGATTCCAGAATATAATCGAATGTATGAGTACTCATTCTAAAATATCCCCAAAAACGTTCTTCAGCTTCTCGGAGTTTTTCGTATAGAGTTGCGAACTGTCCGTTTTTCTCGTGATCTTTATTGAGACTGTGAGTCCAGTAACGCCTTCTTTGTCTCACCACATATTCATCATCAAGTGAGGAACTATCCAATAACATCATCATCAAGTTTGATGACATTATTATTGCACTACTGCTAGGAAGGATAAAGGCACCTCTCACTACAAGGCTCGAAAACCTACCGAGCGAATCAGCGTCAGTGTGAACGCATCGCAGATTTGCTCGGCTTGGCTTGGCATCGCATCGCCCGGCCCGGCTCAGCTCGGCTTTGGTGTGTGAGAGGCTTTAATGATGGGGAATAAAGACGCTTTCCTTGAAAATGATGCAAAGTCCATTGTTAACCCCAAACCGTTTGTACGCAAGCAAAATTCAACCTTACAATTCAACCACAAGCTGCCCTGTTGGCTTTCTAACACTGTTGCCAGTTATACAAATTTCTCATTTCTGCAGAAAAAATTCCAATCTTTACAGCCATGTGGATGACCAAAAACCCTTGGGACATTCTTTATGTTCATTAGGTGGGGTGACAATTTTATTTCATTTTATTTTTTAGGGGTTAATATTCTTCACACATTCATACTCATTGGCAGGAAAAAAGTTGAAAAGGAAACAACATTTTGTTTTGTGGAAAAATGCATTAGAATAGACTATACAAAACCGGGGTATGGGACAGGGCATGTGGATGACATTTCATTGAATTAAATTTTTATTTTGGAATATCAGAATTTAAAGTTAGTGACATTTCAAAGTGATAGTTGTAGTATGGAAGTAGTAGAAACAAACTTTTATTTTAATTTTTTTTAAGTTGAATTTGAAGGGAAATATCACTCCGGAACACAAATTTTCCCGTATTTGAAGAATCACCCATATACTGTATTTGCAAAATTTGATGGTAAATTATATATACATAAGGAAGGGATACGATACAATTAATAAGGTTTTTACTCCACTATGGACCGATGGACCGTGGAGGTATTCCGATAAGGAAAGGTGGGTCGCCAGCTGAAATAGTTTTGAAACCATTGGTATAGGGCAGGGGTCGGCAACCTGCGGCTCGCGAGCCACATGCGGCTCTTTGGATGTGAAGCTGCGGCTCTTTAGTTCCATATGCAGATATTATTTATTTTATATATAAAAAAATTAAAATAAAAATAGTTCTGAATCGATTAACGAGGATTAGACACCGATTCTATCTCTCAGTTACTTGTACTCGCTTTTCACCGCACCCCTCCCCCGTGACACGCGTCATCACTGTCGTCAGTCCGTCGGAAGCTCTCGAATGACGCCGTCGTCGGATGTTTCTATGCAGGTTTTAATTCGCTTTCGACGCAAGACAATTTGGCGTCTTCACCAGTGCTTTGGCTGTGACGTATAGTTTGTTGTTTCAAGTAAAAGAGTTAAAAGCTAATTATCTTCTCAAAGTTATGTATGTACATGTATATATATATATATAATTAATAATAATAATTTTTAAAAACCGAAGTAAAGGTAGGTAACATAATAAGTAGCCTATTATATTTTTAAAATACATATTATACATATTTCTTCCCAAATAAGATACTTAACTACTTTTTTGAAGTCAATAAGAATTGTCAAAAAAAGAAACAAAGTACTACTGTTGGATATTACCGCGAAAGTGTTTTTATTAAAATATATATTTAATAAATTACCTATTTTATAGCTTTTATTATTTAGAATTAGCGTTAAAATAATAACTATAAGTGTAAGTACCTATAAATTGTTATTTACTTTCTTCTTTAATAAAAATATTTTCGAACTCTGAGGATCAAAGTAGGTAGGTATTTGCAGTTTTAGATTGTTTATATGTTTGGCAATTTTCATTGATTTCGGCATTGCTGGGCATAACACCTTTACTCGTCAACTAAGTATCTAATATTTGCCAAAGGTAAGGTGTTGAAACGTTTTGCTTTGTGCTTGAATGAAATAAATACATTCCTAAATGAAAAAGGCATTAATCACTCTGAATTAGAGAACGACAAATGGTTGCAAAAATTTTACTCTATGGTGGATGTCACAGCGAAATTAAATGAGCTGAATCTAAAACTGCAAGGAAAGGGAAACTCAGCTTATGTTTTGGTAGAAGAATTGGTTTGTTTTGAAGAAAAATTAATTCTTTTTGCAGAAGATATTCAGAGCTCGGTAAATTACTTCATTTTCAATTTCTAAAGTAATATCGCGATAAAACCAGTGCAACTGTTGACACGAATTACTTCAGCACAGTTATAAAACAAATTAAAGATGAATTTGCTGACAGATTTGAGCAATTCAAAACAACAACACCACTCTAGCATTCATAGTAAATCCTCTCAACACAAATAGTAACGAAATCCACATTGAGCCATTTGGAATTGATACTGGATCTCTAGAAATGCAATTGATCGATTTAAAAAGTAAAGCTTTGTGGAGTGGAAAATTTACAGAGTTTTAAAGCAAGTTGGAAGAGTTGGAGGTCCAGAAATGTATGTACGTAACGCAACAAAAGTGGACAGCTTTAAAAGAAATGCACTTATATTCGACGCATGAAATAGTCTTCCAGATTGCTACAGTGAGGTGAAGAAGTTGGCATCTGGAGTGCTGACTATCTTCGGATCGACATATTCGTGCGAGCAAGCGTTCTCTTGCATGAATATAATTAAAAGTAAAGTAAGAAGCCAACTAACAAATGAAAATTTAGAGTCTTATTTGAAACTTAAAACAACAAGTTATGAGCCAAATTTATGCAAACTTTCTAAAACCATGCAAAGCCAACGCTCCCATTGAATTTATTTGCTCAATTGTATGTTATTGAAGTAAAAGTTAGTGTTGTAAGTAAATGTTTAATTGTTTTAATTTTTTACTTAAATAATAAGTAATTATCTAATAATGCCATATATATATATTATCTAATTTGTTGTGAAAAACACTACTTATATATGAATAAATAGATATTTTTTCTTATGAATAAATATATATTTTTCTTAAGAATAAATAGATTAGTTTTTTTATCAAAAAACTTTATTTATGCGAGTACTATTTATTGTTGGCAAGAACAAAATTTGTGGCTCTTTAAAAACTTTGAAATTTTGTAAATTGTAATTTTTGGCTCTTCCGACTCAAAAGGTTGCCGACCCCTGGTATAGGGCATTCGAAGATTATTCGTTTCATGCAATGTGGTTCACATTTCTATTTGCAAGTGGCTATTTTTTAAATTAAGAAAGCTTCCCATATTAGAGGGCTGCTATAAGGATAAAGTGATGCAAACAATAAAACTAAGGTGCAATTAAAACTGAAATGTCGCTAGATAAGTTACAAAGATCCAACATATTTTTAAAAATCCGTACACGAGGCATACTGTAATGAATTATGTTCTAACTTTCAACACTTAAACTAAACTTTATTTTCATTGTGAAATATAATTTTCGTTGTATTTCTCACAGCTATATTCGAGTATTAATGTAGGTCTAAATAAAGGAGTAAAATTTTTTAACGACAAAATATACTAGTCTACAAAATAGCTTATTTCGCGAAATATCCACCGGATTTTGCAATGGAAATAGACAACTATTTTCTTTGACAAGTTATTGGTCTCATTGGGGCACATCGATTCTGTAACCAAAATTTAAAAGTAGATTGTCACTTTTCTCGCAGGTTTTATAGCCTCACGACAGCATTTAAGATGGACAGAACATAAAGCATGTTAGATATCTGGAGGGAACATAACACTTTATCACCACTTCAAAGCTTCATGAGTTTATTATTTATTGCCACTTATACAGTCTGTAGGATCGCACGAAGCACCTAGTTTATGTGCAGATAACAGAGTTCATAGATAAAACAGCGTTATGTATTCCGAACATTAAAGCAATATTATCTTATGATGGTTCTACATTACAGCGAGAAAATTAATATCCTCTCTCAAACTGATGAATTAATGTACAACCTGCATAATACGATGACAAATTTTACTAGATAGTTGCTGATATTCGGTCGGTATTACTAAACTTTGAGGCAAAGATGAAAAGAAATAACATACAACAAACAGCAAACCTAAGACACTTTCAGTATTAATAATCAAATCAGGTAAACTGATATAACAAAGTGCCACAATGCTTTTTTTAATCAGTGATAATTGCATTTATGACAGGACCATGCAGAAAATAAGTTATTTTTGTAATAGATCTCCGAGCTGAACTCCAAAATCAAAATGCGCTGGCAATAATATTAACGATGCAATAGGCCTGCGATTCGCTGACATGTTTGTTTGAAGTTTAAAGCAGCCTTATAGGTAATGAATGAATAAAAAGTCAATCTGAAATCTATCTGTCAGGAATTATATTAGGTATATTGCTGCACAGGAACGAATAAGAAAAATACTCACATTAATTTATAATGTAGATATCGGTAACATACTTATCAATAGAATGAACAATATTATAACAGTATTAAACGGCTAGTTGTGTTTTAAATCTTTTATTTACATTTCCACTGACATCGTTTTGAAGAAAGGAATCAATGAAAGCGAGCTAACAATATCAAATCACGATTCTCAATTCGTTACGTTATGTTTAATATTTTATTGTGGGCCATGTAATAAATAATACCGTGGGGTTTTATATTCTTTACAAAATTAATATTAATACACTTATTTCGGTACCGGACAACCAATTTGGTCCAAATTCAGTAGGTTTGTACCCATGGATGTCACGAATGCATATACCAAGTTACATGAAAATCCGATAAAGCGTATTTGAGTTATCGCGCTTTTCTAATATATTACCATAAAAATAGGCACTAAATTGGGCATTACTCCGGTACCGGTAAACCGATTAGGTCCAATATCAATAGGCTTCTTCCCATGGACGTTATAAATTCCTATACCAAGTTTTATGAAAATCCAATAAAACGTATTTGAGTTATCGCGCGTACAGATAGACGGACAGACATTTTCCCGTCCCCACACACAATCTCAAAATACCATAATGTCACTTAATAACTAAGTATAATAATAGGCCTAACAATATAATAAGACCGCCATATAAGCCCGCAAGACCTACTGGAATAAAAGCATGCAGTCGAAGGGAAGGTATTATTCATTAACATGCTTTAAAACTTAGTGCCCGAACCCACAGAGGGAGATGATTCCGGTTAACAACAACCTGAGTATAAGGGGTGGGGGTGATTGCGTAGGCTGATAAGACAGTCATTGATAGTAGTACTGAGAAGTGAATGCGCTCGAAGTACGGTGTCTCTCAAATTGGTCAACAGTGTACCTTGTCATTGTGCGTGTTTATAAATTTATATTACGTGTTCGGAATGCCGAAAGTAAAGTGTTCCAAAACGCAAACATATATTGAAACATTTGGGAGGGACTATTTTACACAAAACGCACTTAACGCATTGTAACGCCCTTAATACAAACACGGAAGGAGACATTGAGCAAACAACATAACCGTAAGTTGTACTAAGATATTGATTTACTGTAGCAGTGGTGATATTCAGCCGGTCCGCACCGGTTCGCGAGAACCGGTTGTTAAATATCTTGTAGGTTCTCCGAACCGGTAGTTTCACAATGAGTGATTGCCTTTTTCCAAGATCAGATTCATGCCAATCCACAACAGTGATAATACATATATGAATTTGCTAGAACCAAAACACGCCATTTATGTTCGCTAGCGGGGGACTACCACCATAGGTAGCGGGCGTGCGGTTAAGTTGGAAAATTTTAACCACTGGCCGACAAGGTGGAAGGCAACCGTGCTACCAACACCTCCCGGGTGGGACTCTAATTTAATTCTTCAAAGTTTATAATTATGGAGACCTTTGGAGGAAAGATATTAGATTAGGTAACAACTAAAATAAAATAAAATAAAGTAAAACATGCAATAACTATTGAGTAGCATTACATTTTTTTTGGCCTACATGTACAGTACTTCTCCCTATAAATTCTTCAACAAGCAAAATCGAAAACCAACTTTTCCCCGTTATCCGTATGTAGGGTTACACTTAGAACAGCAATGTGTGAAATTAACTCTTCTCTATAATATTGTTGAACGTAATAATGTCTTCAGTCTTTTCAAAGCGGAAAAAAAATTATTTCGGAAAATGCTGGGAAAACGGGCATTAACAGAGTAAATTTGTCGTAGGCTATACATTTGAAAGATTCAGAAACAATTGCAAACGATCGCGATCGTACCGTAGGCTAAGTTAATTGAAACCAGGGAAATCATGTTACTTGTGTCAACGCTTGTATAAACCTATAGGCTAGCCTGATTTTGGTTTTGCACCTACTAAACATGATTTTTTTTTGTAATAATAGGCCTAATAATTATTATAATAAATATTTAAGATAATTCACAGCAAATTATTGGGTGCGCTTGAGCCCCACGGGCCCATATAAGTTGGCGCCACTGGACAAAATAGCATATTGCGCTATTTTGAATCAACATCAAATACCCTGATAGTGATGAGAACTGGTTGTTTAGTTTGAGTATGAAAAGACAAAATAGCATATTAGGCTAGTTTGAATCAACATCAAATACCCTGATGACAACCGGTTGTTAAACTGTTTGAATATCACCACTATACTGTAGTCTGTATAATAAAATAATATTATTATGTGTATAAGGGAAAACTAAAGCGAGTCTTATTTTGTGGTTGTAGGTACAGTATCGTCTTGCATGCTTGTAATGTGAGTTTAGAGAATGAGAAGTTATTTTGTGGTCTTTCTATACCTGTATTCCGGTCTGTTTACTATCACGTGAACTAGCATAATTATGGTAGCTAGAGCATACGCCGAGCAAAGTCTGTACAGTACGGTTGCTGTTAACATATTCGATCGGGCACTAAGTTTTAAAGCCTGTTCATTAATGTAATATTACTCCCTCCTAAGCAGTTAAGGACAGGAAGAGATGACACAACTCTAGACTTGGACACACACAACCTATGGACAGTGAACCTTGCCTTCGAACGCTGCGTGAGCCGCCGAAGGTGGGGGAGGTATGTTAGATATCCGACGTTATCTCTCTTCTCCTTACGTCAGCAGAAGCAATATAATTACTGGTACACTACCTCGCCATGTTGGATGATGCTAATGTAAGCCAAGGAACAGTCAGGTATCCCACATCCTTTCTCAACACACCAGAGCCAATCTCAGTCCATATCAGCATGTCGAACTCCTCAAGAGGTTGGTTTCACTTACGAACTTCATCATTAACATGCATTTTCTGTTAAACACTATATAAAGAACACCTTTTTAAACTTCGGACACTAGTACGAGTCCACAGCAACGCGCGCGGTGAAGGAGAAACCAGCCACTAAGTTCAGTAAGCGCACTGCTGCCAAGAACCGTCATAATTTCACACAGCTGAACAAACTTCCCTCGCTGAGTATTTCTCCATGCAATATTATGTTTAGACAGATATTTACACTTATAATTAAAATTAAAATTAAGTGCTTTGTTAATAGTAATAAAATCAGGTAAACTGATATAACAAAGTGCCAGAATGCTTTTATTTAATCATGATAAGTTAATTGCAATAATGTAATGAACAAAATAAGTTATTTTTGCAATCTGTCTCCGAGATAAGCTACAGATAGATTCATTAACCAGGGCTTGTGGAAGAACATACTTGACCTTAATTCAAACTTGTATACACCGATATAAGAAATTCTTAAAATAGGTCGACATTTCACATAATACACTGGCGAAGAACTCCACTTAATGTACATGGGCCTAATTATTTCATAATAATATACCTTCTGTACATAAACCGTATTCAACTTGACCAACGACATAAACATCTGACTAGTCTGATAATCAAATACAAAGGAATATGTCATGCCTAACTGTATTGCATATTCCAAAGCCGTATATGATCAATGTAAAACAATATGTTGTCAGAATAACCGATTTGCATTTGTTAAATTCTTTCTACGTAACATATTATTATAAAATAGGCACTGAATTGGGCAATACTCCGATACCGGTCAACCGATTTGGTCAAATATCAATAGGTTTCTTTCCACGGAGATTATAAACGCGTATACCAAGTTTCATTAAAATCCGATAAAGCGCATTTGAGTTATCGCTCCTTTAAAATAGACACTAAATTGGGTGTTACTCCGGTACCGGTCAACCGATTTGGTCCAATATCAATAGGGTTTTTCCCATGGACGTTATAAATGCGTATACCAAGTTTCATGAAAATCCGATAAAGCGTATTTGAGTTATTGCGCGTACAGACACACGTGTTGAAAAATATTGGCATATTTTCGAAACTATGCATTTCATTGCATTTGGGTGAGGTGACTCAAATGTATGCCTTGAAAACCCCACAAAATGATTGTGCAAGAATAATGCTTTGTTAATTAGACATTTAGAAGTCAGTTAGCTTGAATAATAATTACGAGGGCTATTTTTTTTCAACTTCCGATGGGGTATAAAATGAAAACCACGGTGAAAGTCAAGACTGTTTTAATTGGAACATTCAGGTACACCTTCTAGCTACTTCTCTATATAGTCGCGCTCCGATTGAGACATTTGTCGAAGCGTGGTGACCCTCTTCATGGAAGCTTGCCGCCAGCGTACTGAGAAGGGTCTTCACGATATTTTGAAGTGTTTTGAAATTCTTAGTTGGTGTGGAAGCTCTGTTCTCACAGATCTTTCTTCAGCTGCCGAAAAAGATTAAAGTCACTCGGCATGGGAACGAGTTTTTGAAATCCATCGTGGCAGGGAATGAAACGTGGATTCGTTACGACAATCTAGAATCAAAAGAACAATCCAAACAATGAATGTACACAAATTTCTCAAACAAACCCAAGATCTGGCTTCCACACCAACGAAGAATTTCAAAACACTTCAAAATGCCGTGAACACCCTTCTCAATACGCTGGCGGCATGCTTCTGTGAAGAGGGTATTTGAAAGTTGGTAGCCTACCACGCTGCGACAAATGTCTCAATCGGACCGCAACTATGTATAGAAGTAGCTAGAAGGTGTACCTAAATGTTCCAAATAAAACAGTTAAGATTTTCACTGTGGTGTTCATTTTATGCCCCATCGGAGGTTGAAAAAAAATAGCCCTCGTAACATTAATATTTTGTAAGTCTTTTAGGTGTTAAATGTCCCTTAACTTCGATTGGTCACTCAGACCTCAAGTCCATGTTAATGTCACAGATTAATCACATCTATGGCTAAGAGTTACGTACCTGCTGCTGTTAAAACGTAATTAATTGTTACTGATTAAAGCTAAGCATTCTAATAAAAGTGTCATGTAATAAATTATCTTAAAATACATATGAACTATTCATGTATTACATAATATGATGTTACTCTAAAGAACTAAGGGCATATTCTGAAATAAATTTATTTCGTTAATTTTTTACAGAGTAACTGAAAGAAAAATAAGGATTTTTCCAGGGAGTCCCTCTTAAAATATCTGGTTCGTTTGTGAAATGCCTAATTTTTTCCAGCATTATCACTCCTAGTATATGCACATTTTCATTAACAAGTATATTATTCCTCGTTTATTGCTTTCAGAATAAAATAAAGTGTCAAATATAAAACACAGGAAGAGTGATTTTTACTTTTGTGTCAACGCCGCTAGTGGACTGCAACGGAGTACTTATTGTCTGTATATAATGACCTCTTGAACTCAATTATTTCTGAATTAGCAATGTCTCTTTATTTGCTGTAAATATGAAAATCGGTATTGTACTGACACGTATTAATCTCTGTGCAGGAAATTACATGCCAAATAGAGCATGAAATCGTACAGGTCACAGGCTAGTACGCTTGGGACACAATAGCAATCCCCTTGAACCCCCAGACCATTCATTTATAATCTTATAGCCTACTACATTGGAAGTGTAGTTTTTAATAGATTATCCCACTCATACGCCGCGTGTTTGATACTGACCAATAACGTTTAGAGATTCCTCGGATATGGACCAATCACGATCGTTTATTTTATAAAATGCTTGCTATTAATATGATGATACGATTTTATCTGAAAAAATCGTCAGCTCGTTACTAGACACGTAAAGCACAACGCACGGTGATTATTACGTCACATGCTGCCATTAACCAGCATGAAAACATATTATTTTATGTAACATAACGTATTTGGAAATTGAAATAATATAAATGCCCACTGATTAAAAACACAATTTCGATTCGGGGCAAGCCAGTTCGTGTGTTTTTATAGCGTTTCGATGTAAGCAACTGCCGCGACGCCCTCCGTCTTGTGATGCGCACTATTGGTAGCATTGCGAATTCTGATCGATTATCGAATCGATTCGTGGACTGTTCATGTATCTATTATACCGTGATCTTACGGCTGACAGAATACTGTACTCACAACAAAGTAAGAAAATAATATTCACAAAATCCGTTACAGCTTATTCGTGGAATAGTCTTAATAAATCCTACACGAGATTACAAGTTTTACCGGATAAATATATCGATATATCGATCAACTCGTAATCTCTCGTAATGATTATATATATATATTTTTATTTATGATATAATATATATTATATATATATATATATATGTCGTTCACATGTGGTTTTTATAAGAGTGTACTAAAAAAGAAGAATAGGCCTATTTTGGAAAGACCGAACAAGCTAAATGGAAGTAAAGACAAAATAGGGGCTGAAATGGAATTAATCCGCGCTGAAGAACTTCGAATCTCCTGCAAATACTTGTTGAGATGGAGAAAAAATATATAAATATAAAAGTATACCTTCTGCTCTATCCTGGTAGTCCCTTTGGACAGGCTTAGGCCTATTCATTGAAGTACTGGGAGAATTTTTTTTTTTATCTGTCATTAAACTTATACAAAGTAATAGACATCATCAGTGTAAAAATTCTAAAACTATTAAAACACCAGATCATCCAGATTTGTCTCATCGAACTCCTGTATAGTGTAAAATGCCTTGCTTTTTAGCCATTGCTTAATTACTATTTTAAATCTTTTAGAATTAACATTTCTAGCATTTAGTGGGAGTTTATTAAAAAGTTTAATTCCAACATGCTTAAAACTATTCTGACTTTTATTCAATCTTGTAAAATTAGGGACTAAATTATTTTTATTTCTTGTTTCGTATTTATGTTTATCCGAACTAATATTAAAATCATCATAATTATCTATGACAAGCTGTAGCACATGTAATATGTAAAGACTAGTCAAGGTCATAATGTTCATTTCAATAAATTAGGGTTTGCAAGATTCAGTATTTTTGATGCCATTTATTACTCTTATGATCTTTTTTGCCAGAGAAAAACTTTTCTGGCACCAGCAGAATTTCCCCATAGCAGTATATCATATTGCAAGTGAGTATGAAAGAAGGCATAGTATGCCTTAATGACCAGGTCAATATTGGTGTATAATTTTAATTTCCTTATTAAATAGGTAACCCTCGATAATTTTACACAGACAGCTTCTGTATGAGTGTCCCAATTTAACCTTTTATCCAAATTAATTCCCAACAGATTTACATACTTGTCATTATTGCCATCATTATTATTCAAACTAAAAACAATTTCCTCAGTTTTATCTTTGTTAATAGTTAATTTGTTAACTTCAAACCATAGTTCAGATCTTCTTAAAACATCCTTATTCAACTGCTCAATCGTGCCAGAGTTACTATTTGTTGTTAAAATAGTCGTGTCGTCCGCATATAAAATACATTTGTAAGGCATAAAGCTAGGCAAGTCATTAACATAAATTATAAATAAAAAAGGACCCAAAACTCATCCTTGTGGTACACCACTAAGGACTTCTTCAAGTTTGGACATTTCTGATTTTAATTTAACACATTGCAGCATATTGGTGAGGTAAGATTTCATAAGCCAAAGTTCCTTATCACAAATACCATAATGCTTAAGTTTTTCAATAAGTATTTCATGCGACACGGTGTCAAAGGCTTTGGTCAAGTCTAATAATAATGCACCAGTACAGATTCTATTTTCGTAACCATCAATTATACAAGAAACTATTTCTTGAACAGCCTTGACTGTACTTTGTCCTTTTCTGAATCCATACTGTGATTCTGTTAGCATATTATTATGCTCAAAGTAAGCTTACATTTGTTGCATAATAATATTTTCTATTATTTTTGATATAACAGGCACCAATGAGATGGGTCTGTAATTACATAGATTAGAGTTATCGCCCTTTATATAAATTTCATTCTATGGTTTATATAAAACCTAAATACCAATCCTTATGATAAGAATTTAAGTTTAGACTTAAAGCATAGAATAAGAAAGGTACAATCTAATCGTAGTTCCGGTATTTTGATAACTAACAAATGATACATAGCAGGGGTGGCCAGATACCATGGGTTGGGAGCCACATTTTGAGGGAAGAGTTTGGAAAGAGCTGCACATATTGTTTAAATTTAAATGTGAATTTTTTAAAGGTCAAATATAGAGATACCTTAAAAACTTTATTATCCACAAACTTACATATCATCACTATCAATATACTACACTAATGAACATTTGTATAACTTCCAAAAATTACAAGCATATTTGTTATCAAGAACTTTTCCTGCTGTCCACTTTGCTCGATTTGCTCGAAATCTGGTAGGTGGCCTGTTAAGGCGGTTCTCACAAGTTCAGTTAAATTGAACGTATCAACTGCTCGATGCTTCTATTTAACGAACTTCATCGTTTAATACAATACAATGACTCGCAAGAATAGGTTGTCCCAAAAATGGAAATCACTCTTTTTGCATATTGTTTTATATCTGGATAATTTTGTTCTGAGGATTGCTCAGGTCTCTCCTTTATTTTTGCTGATATCTAGCGAAGAGTAGAGAAACTGTTTAGAGAAATCTGATAAGTCGCGCGGAAATTTTTGTTTCTTTCAAAGCTGTTTTTGAGAAAAAGAATCTAATCGCCAGGCCAGAAAAATTAAACAATTTCAGTTTAGCCTCATATTATTTTAAGAGCCACACGAGAATGTTAGAAGAGCCGCATGCGGCTCGCGAGCCAAGGTTTGGTCACTGTGGATATATAGGAAAGGATGTGCCGAATTACGTAAGAGCTTTCAAATCGATCCGATAAAGAATATTATTTAAAATATAAATTTGACACTGCTTATTTAACATTAGTATTATATATTTTTTCTACCTTTAAATTGTTAATGTGATTATCTGTGAGGTGTGAGATCAACCCAACGGAAGGCCTCCTCCTCTGATGTCACAAAGATACTACAGAAAAGGAATGTTCGGGGTGGGTGATATGTAAATTTGAATCTTACATTCGCTTCTGGAAACGGGGAAACCCCCGAAAAATCCCAGTATTACTTTTGCCAGTCCAGACCACAAAATGTGTTACCATCTTGGCCAACCCTTTCGGGTTGAAAGGAAAATATAGTTCGAATTATAAAATATTAGGAATAATCACTCATGTGGCACAACTTAAAGTAGAAGCCTGACTAGAGAATTGTGGACTTCACATCTTCAGAGAAGACGCGATCGATTTTCGATAACCAAACCGTACGTGTTCTGAGGTTACATTATATATATATAGCCTATAATCTATAAGTTATATATAAAGTAGAGTTGTGTGTGTTTGTCTTTTACACACATCTGCAGTTTTACTCCTATCTCGATGAAATTTTGCACAGTTAGGCTAGGTTCTAACTGGAGAGGCATCGCTCGAGCGAGCGACGGCGATGATCGCTGACTCGGACGACGAAAAATTCAAACGTAGAGTTGGATTACTCCCACAAAGTAAGCCTTGAAGACTAACCCAGCCAGCGAGCTTCTCGTTACGTCTCGTTACCAAGATGCGCGTAAGATCAGTAAGCTACCGCTGGGCAGAGAGCGAACATCATGCAGCATGTCGCCAGTCGTAGAAAATACTATAATAGTTGAGTGGAGGGATAATGCCGCAGCGAGAGAGACAGACAACACGTGGAGTGGGATAGGAGAGCTGTGCCAATCAGGGTGCAGCTACCTCCCCTAGCCAGGAACTCTACGAGCGGTGAGACTCGCTCCTAAGGTATATACGTAAAAACCCAGAGACTTTGTGGAGGTAATCCTACTCTAAATAATGTAGCTGGTTGTCCTGTTTAACTTCAAATGTGCTCGCGCGGTAAAAGAGGACGCTCGCAATGGTTTATCACGCCGCGTACTTCGCCCCATTGCTTAAGGGGAGATGATAGTTACCGCTAGCAAAATGATAGAAAATATAGCGTTTGTTCAAGAAGCCATAACTCAGGTGTTAACAGTCAGATTTAGTAGAATTTTTTTATGCATTGCAAGTGCACTCTGCAGTTTTAAATAAGCAGAGAATGGTTGTTCTAGAACTCGCTGTTTGGTAGGAAAGAATTTGTTAACACGTATGTGATAATTTTCTTTTACAGTTCCTTCCCTTGACTTAGGTACGCTTTATTCAATTTCTGTAGCTTAGATTTTTGTGCAACTTTGGGAACTTACTAACAATAGGTACTACATTTACCCTAGCACAATCAGTTTAATATGTACAATATTACTGCATGAAAACTTCACGACTTAAAAAAATTACTTTTTTTCAATTAAAAATAGTTGAAAATTCTGTATAGTCAAGACTTTTCCAATAATTCTGCTAAGGGAGATTTGTCATCCATCTATAATGAATTCCTGAAAGTGTCATTATTTTAGCATGAATAGCTTTTCAGAAAATGGTACCTGAAGTACAAAAAATGTAATTTTACAGGAGAGCGAAAAGAAAATGACGTGCCTTGTGGTATTTTATCCATTTCAGAAAGCTCCAGGTCGCTCTGCTTGGCTTAATAATAACACAACATAAAAGACCTATGTATCAAAATGTTCACAAAACTATACTCTTATTACATGAGCCCAAGAAAAAAACTCGATTTTTTTGACACTGATAACTACCATCTCCCCTTAAGTAAACAAACATATCTAGAAGGGATGTGACCTAATCGGTTACAGACTTCGATGACTCAACGCAAAAAAAAAAAAAAAATCGTGCTATCCAACGTTCCTGAAGATGAATTTTGGGAAAAACATTATTAATGGCGTGCGTATGAACCCAATTTTATGGGATAAAGGGGGTGAGAATTATAAAAATTGATTAAAAACGGATAATTTGTGGGAGAGCATGGCAAAGAAGTTGAATAAATCAAGTAGTAACTACAATAATTGATCAAGTATTCATTTATTTGTCGCTAACAAACTCTTTTTTTTTTTCCTTTAACCGTGCATAGGTAACGAGGAATTAAAATACGTGCAACTTTAAAAATATTTTAACCGGTGTTTAAGTTCTAATAATTACTAAATATAAATAATTAGTTAATTAGCAAACATAATTGACAACTGCTGCAAGTTTCTTTACCACTTCTTTCCACAAAAACTATATAGAAAACTAGTAAGATGAAAATCGGCAAGAGTCCTCAAAGAGCAACTTTGAACGGCAATATATTGCGTTTAGATAGGATCGGCTCTGATATACTTCATTGATTTGCTTTCTTTTATGCTGAGGAGATTATTTTGCAAGAAGTGACGAAAAGTATACATTTCCTTGTAAAAATGCAGCGTCGTCGTTTCTAGAAGTTATTTCAGCTTGGAAAATGGAACTTGGGCAACATTAACTGTGCACTGAGGTGGTCGTTCGATAGTGTTTTTTACTTTCTCCCATATACGTAGTATAGAGAAAGTATTGTGATCGTGACAAAAAATCGAAGTCGAGATAACACCGGGAAAGCATGTGTCATGAAGCCTAGAAACCGAAAAAAGTATTTTTGGAATGACGTCTGTCCATCTGTCCGTCTGTCCGTGGACAAGCACAGCGGGTACAGGGTTCATTGTATTTACTTCATTTTTTGAACTAAGCACTTTTTCGAAATTTTGTCGAACCGCCCAGAAATTTAGTTTTATAACTGAAATTTTAAGGGGACTTTTCATGAAAACTTTAAAAAAAAATTGATTTTTGAAAAATGGCTCTAACGATTTTAATAAAAATTGAAAATTGGAAACTCTTATCTATGACTAATAAAATGGCTATATCCGTATTTCTGCAAAAATGACTTAAGGTGTACTTTACTCGTATCCATTTTCAATTTTTGTAGATTATATCCATTACTGTAGGCGATACATGAAAACCTACCACAGTAAAGTTGTAGAGAAATTTAAAATGAACATTTTTTGTTTAACACATTTCTTTATACATTTAATAGATATCAAGATAAAAACGAAATAAGGACGGCATAAATGCGAATTTCTGAACATACATGTCAATTGAAATATGAATGACATTTTGTTGCCCCTAGCAACAAGAAAACTATAGGCCTAATGTACTTATTGTTGTAAATGCAGTCAGTTTAGCTCAGTCGTAATGAACACGCCAAAACCAATTACAGCGAGGTGGTATAGGCTAACAGGGAAGAGGTCCTGAGTTCAAATCAAACCTCGTGGCTGCCCAAATTGACTTGGGTTTTTCATGGTTTCCTCGTTCGCAAAGGCAAACGCCGGGTTTGTAGGACTTGCTTATTTTCCATAACTCATCGCCGCTATGTCAGTGGATATTATAATCGTTTAAACTGAATATTACATAAGAAGACATCACTAAACAATAAATACAGATGACGCGAATGAGCTGTTACTATAGACTAATGGTTCACGCAAACATACTAAACACGTTATATGACCTACATACAGTTAAAGCGTGCAATATAGGTCTAACCTTAGTAGTAGCAGTAGTGGCGAAATTAAAATATAAGTCGCTCCTTAAGCTCCGCCCATTCGATATTCACATTTGCATGGACTGTGTGATGTATTTTGTTTCTGAGCGAAGCAGAGTGACCAACTGTCCTTGTATATTGTCGCAAGTGCCTTGTATCCCCCTCTACATATAACTAAATAATGCATAACACTAACCATATAGTTAAAGTGCGCGAAGCGGAGGCGGCAGCCGTAGCGAAGCGCCCTTGCATTTACGAATAATGTACGATACACTGTTTGTAGGTTTCGAAAATGTGGCATATTATATCTCCCGCGAGGTTTGTCAGCCTGTCACCTCTCGTCTAGCGGTATGACGTCACACCTCCAACGTCCGATCACGAGTTTCTTCATAATACGAGGACAGAAGAATTTGCTAGATCGTGGTAGAAAAGAAACTGCATCGGTGAGGGTGGGACCGATTCATCCCAAGGTGCGATTTATATTTGAATTTTCCCGTAGTATTAGTACTAATAATATGCAATTTTACTGCCATTGATGATTATTATTATTATTATTATTATTATTATTATTATTATTATTATTATTATTATTATTATTATTTCACAGTAAAAGCATAGAACATAAAGATCGACCCTGATGCTTTCCGTTCTAGATATTTGTTAGTTTTTATGAAAATTTAATAAGTAAAATTTAATTATCTCTTTAATTTACTTTTCTCTGTGCTAGCCTTTAACACGTATATGGGAGAAAGTTTGTGCAATATATTTTTGCACCATTTATTTTATCCTCTATTTGCTACATGCTCCATTGCGATAGTGTGTTGATCAAACTGACAACGTCTGATCGCGCGAATAGGCGATGGGTTGGACACGCATTTTCATCGAGCGATCAACACGCGATGGACTCGATCATCGCCGTCGCCCGCACGCGCGATGCTTCTCCAGTTAGGACATAGCCTTAGGCCGGGCGCAAGTTGAGACGCAGTTTGGTGAGGTGAGGTGAGGTGAGGTGAGGTGAGGTGACTCACCGTGAATTTTCTGAAACACAGAAATAAATACAACAGCGAATGTTCGCACGCAGGGTGAGGTGACGCAGTTTCAGCACGTCCGTGAGCTGCGAAGGTCTGTGACCATGCTAAATTTTTCAATAGTGACTACGACCTGCCCGGGCTGAGCACAAGTTGAGACGCAGTTTGGTGAGGTGAGGTGAGGTGAGGTGAGGTGACTCGCCGTGAATTTTTGTGAAACACAGAAATAAATACAACAGCAAATGTTCGCACGCAGGGTGAGGTGACGCAATTGCATCGCGTCTGTGAGCTGCGAAGGTTTGTGATCGTACCACAGTTTTTCACTAGTGACTACGACCTGCGCGTGAAAAGTTGTGTTTGTCCGCCATGGAGGAGAAATTAATCGAAGCAGTGCGAGCAAGAAAGATTTTATACGACACGTCCCATGCTGATTACTTGAAAGCAAAATTAAAATTGCAGGTTTAGGACGAAATTTCTAAGGAAATTGGATTGAAATGTGATAAGTTTTTATAATTTTGTTTACGTAAACAAGAATAATTAATTATGAGGGTACAAGGGAAATCGGTAGTAGTCCGTGTTATTTGACTTTGAGGTAGTAATGCCTTCTAGTAAATTTGTAATGTTGGAATTAGTTTAGGGATAAAGCGGCAATATTATAGGTAAAATAAATTATATAAAGGATCGTATTCCATGCAGGTGAAATATTGATGTCCGCTCTTCTCTTCAACTCATCATATTTATTGTTTATCAGTTTGTTTTTATGGTCTTTTCAATCAAAAGCGTTTCTTGCACTAATTTCTATACAATGTGTTCAATTTGTTCTTCTATAAATGCCTCTTTTTTACCACTGCCGTTTTTCGCTGTACCTTTTATCTGTTTTAGAAAACATTTTATATACAGTAGACTTCCTGCGAAGATATATATAGATATATTCTAAACAGATATATGTCATAACTAGTATGAACTGTAATAATGCATGACAAGAATTAATTAGTTGGGAAGTTTCAGATTTGTAAGTAAAAATAAAATGAAGACATATTCTTGAAATGTATTTTCAACGTTTATAAATGTTTTATAATTATGTACAGTAAAATAAATACATTTCTCCATGTTAAGGAACAGACGATTTGAAATGATACATTATATCAGAATGATTTTATTTACTCTGAACTACCAATTAGTTCTATCACTTTATCATGATTAACTTTTTCACGATTTTCCGTTCAGAGTTGGGGTTTAAACCTTTCCTTAAAGAAACTTAGTATTTAACCGGAATTTGAAAAGTAACTTTAATTGAAATTTCAATGCTTGAGAAAAGAAATGATGTTACAGTGACGTTACAAAATAAGAAACATTAGACAACGTAAGTTATTACATTTATTAAAAAGTATATATGTATTATGTTTTAAAGATGAATTTTTATATCGTCATTATTATGAGACATAGGATCCGAGGCACCTTATGATTGGAACTAATTTAGGTTGATGTGGCATGGAGTTGCGATGAGTCATCGTACTGGATACAGTCAAATACAATCTAGAGTCTAGATTCTAGACCAATACAGGACACTTTGCGATATATCGGGAGACAATATTTTGAGCACCATCTAGCGGCCCAACCTGCTACTACTGAATACAATTGCAGTATCTAGATACATATATGTTAAACAGTTTTTAATAGAAGAGCCGAAATAGCCAGACTCGGCATGTTATGTATAAGGGGTATCTACCTAATGGCTCAGAATAGCATATTACAGTTTATATATGTTTTGAATATATTAATTTTGCCCCACGTTTCTAGGTTGTGCCACCAGGAGTGCTGCAAAATCTGTCCCCCATTTCTCTACCAGTAAGTGTCCGGTATTGTCTCTATAGTATTTGATACAGTCTCGTTGAAGACACAAAGAAAAACTTATTACCGAGGCTTCTTGTATTACGGTAGCTCAATCCCTGATTTCGAAAGTTATTTGAAACTTTAAAGTTTATAAAGGACAATTTTGGGTGTGTAAACAGAAGTTATGCAGTGTTTTGATACAAAATAGTGGGCTAAAAGCGATGCGTTACATAGTAAATAAATTTAAAAACATACAACAAATATCGTACTAGCAGTCGAAATATTTATATGCACCATTAACATCCTTGCGATGTCGAATTCGTCCTTAAGGATGAATTCTCCGTGTGTCTTTCTTTTCTTTAAATAATTATTTTTTGGAAGCTTTTCGTGTAATGTTGAAATTACTTGTTCTTCGAGTTCATCTGACTCTGATTCTGAACTTAGTAATGATTCTATGTACATGGCAGCCATCGCGCACATTGCTCACTGTGTTGTAAACACGCAGTTGTGATAGAACTGCTTCCCAACTTTCGCTCTCCCTGCGCGCAGTTGATTGAATCCTGCTTCCCGGCGTCACTCTGCGTCAAGATCAGTAAACTATACAGGTTGCGTATTCCGGGATAGACCAATCGCAGCACTTGAGTGCGTGACGTCACCAGATTCCAAATCTCGCAATTCCCAGTTTTTACTCAGTCTAGAAAATCTTACACCGCGTGATTAAACTCGTAACCTTTAATTAATCCTTTGTCGGATTCCTGTGAAATTTGTACAGAAATAATCTACACACATCAGCCCTACTGTTGGTTAAAACAGAGCCTTAAAAAAGCGGACACAAATGTTTTTATTTCATTTTATAAGCATCACCCGTTACACAAAATTCATGGAGGGAGAAGCAAATTTCACTATGCGACAATTTTTTGTATTTTTGTGTCCCGAAAAAACTTCAAGCGAGAAAGTTTTAGTGAAATAATTGAATTTTAATACAAATGAAGTTCCAGCCCTATACCTCGAATGGTTTACGAGTAATTGAGTGGTAATTATTCCGGGCGCTTCACTTGTCGGAATGATTTGTGACGACCGTGAAATGTTCAGGAAGAAGTATATTTGACTATCCGACAATTTTGTTTATTTCTGTGACCAGAAAATGATTCGAGCATGTAAGCTTTAGGGAAATATTTGAATTTTATTATACATCAAGTACCACGTTTATATCTTGAATGGTTTACGAGTAATAGAGTGGTAATTACTTCAGGCACTAAAGCTATGGGAACGGTACAGAGGTCTTTTTGTTCAATTAAATAGACCTACTAGCAATTACGTAAAAATCCTTAAATATTTTAGTCGTGGACTCAATAATAAAGGATATTAACTGGCTACTTGTACCCATACTGAAAGATTGACCCTTTGAAACTAAATTATTTTGGAAGACTTCAATAGACGCCGGCCGTGAAAGCCTAAATACTTATAATTAATTATTTTTAATAAATCATTAAATTATAAAAGGAGTTCCGACATGAATACCTATAACAATATAAGTGAATAATAGTCGCAAAAAATTTAATAAAATATAATTTAGCCTGGTTAAATCCATGGATCTTTACTCCGTGATCTACCGAGAGCTGTGAATACTAATCTTCAATCATTTCGTTCAGAAGAAACGCCAAATATTGCCTTGCTGCAGACTAATTTCCATTCCTCAATAAAAATACGCTTTCCAGTGCAATTAAAGAATTAATGTTCAATAATGATATTCTTCGGAGGTACCTTTTTACTTAGTCATCCCGACATAGCTGCGCATATAAAGCCAAACAAACAATGTTCTGTAGTCCTAAAACCCCATGTAAATATGATTAATAACAATTACAATTACAATAATAATACTAATAAGAATAGTATAATATTTTATTTACCTTTTTCTCTTAGTTTTTTTTTTTTCCTTGGTAAATTCAGCAGTTCAGCTTTGAAATCCCTTTCGTAATCCTGCTCCGTGAAGTGCAAGGAACAAACTCTACTTGTATCAGGATTCCAAGAATCATTTCTTCGGAAGCAACAATCCATCGCTTGCGAACATCTTTGATTTTTGGAAAGACGTGGAACGAAATGTTACAGTCAAGCTTCTTGCAATCTGAGAAATTACTGTTACACACTGCCGCAGCACATCTCTGGCCCGGCATAATGGTTCAGTTATCTGCACATTCTAAAGCACTTTCTAATTGTACTATTAAAAACAATATGTATTGGTAATCTCTATCCTAAAAGACTACGGGCAAGCGGCCGAGATCAGTAGGTACAAAAGCCTTGTCAGCTCTCTACTGTCCTGCTCGAAGCGCCAAATCATTCAGACAGCTGGAAGCGCCCGGAATAATTACCACTCAATTACTCGTAAACCATTCGAGATATGGGGCTGGAACTTCATTTGTATTAAAATTCAATTATTTCACTAAAACTTTCTCGCTTGAAGTTTTTTCGGGACATGAATTTTGTGTAACGGGTGATGTTTATAAAATGAAATAAAAACATTTGTGTCCGCTTCTTTAAGACTCTGTTTTAACCATCAGTAGGGCTGATGTGTGTAGATTATTTCTGTATAAATTTCACAGGAATCCAACAAAGGGTTTATTAAAGGTTACGAGTTTAATCACGCGGTGTAAGATTTTCTAAACTGAGTAAAAACTGGGAATTGCGAGATTTGGAATCTGGTGACGTCACACACTCGCCTGCTCGCCGCAACCCCCTGTCCTATAAACTCGCCGGAATACGCTACCTCTGTAGTTACAAGCCTTGACTCTGAGTCACCTCACCTCACCAAACTGCGTCTCAACTTGCGCCCGGCCTTAGCCTTCGAAACACGAGGAAAAGCACTGTCTGCATTTCATTTTGAGAAAAACAACAACTGCGCCCTTATTCAAGGCCCTCCCCACAATATCCTTTTATTCTAAATCAAGTGTGATATGAGAAAATGATATTCTCAATGCCCAGGATGGAGAAAGTTATTGCATCACACCTGATATTTTACTCCATTATTGATTTACAAAAACTAATTATATCGATAAACTAATTATAGTTGTCAAAGCGCAGTAAAATGAAACTACGAAAGCCCTATATGAACATTGCAAACATTGTTGTCATGAGAACTGAATTGCATTTGATGAATTCATGTATTATTTAAATAAAACATTTAGGCTCCTAACTTTATATTAATCACAAGGAGGATTTCACTAGCTTTAAACCTTATCTGGACAACACGGAGCATTTTGCAAAAAACTGCACATAAATTGGTCCAGTAGTTTTTTAGTCTATAAAGGACACATTACCTTTTATATATAGATTAAAATATAAATACTTCTATATCTGAAAATATAGATGGCTTAGGGCACGCATGTGTTAAGTACAGATTTGCGGGTTAGTGTGTTACATGCAAATTTGGAAGCTCCTGAGGCATATCTTCACTCTATACAAATGTGGATGGTGTAAAACAGAAGCTTAATAATATCCTTTCTATAGGTAATAAATGTTCTGGATACTTTTCCTGGGTGCAAATTCGTGATAATTAGATTTACTAGAAACTATAGAATTGTACTTAACACATTCAATTACCGGTAGCCTAATCCTTCTGTGGCAGTACGGCCCTGGGTCAACACAGTCTATAACACAAATGAGTACGTGGAACAATCCTTTAGATAAAGACGGTCGGTGCGTTAAGGCCGACAACCTTATGCTCTTCAAGTGTCGTATGTCTCAAAATCTGGAATCCTGAACTTTCCGGAACCAAAGGGCTCCTTTGTCCGTATTAGGATCACTTCACCTTTTAAAAGTGTTATTCCTATCTTCATGAAATTTTGCACAAGTCTTAGCCTACGGGCCATTTCCCTCTTTATCGCTGTTCGCGAAGCTTTTTACCCCTGAATTATTTAAATGTCGCAGAAGAAAAGAAAGGGTATCAGTCATATAAACCCTGCAGCCAAAATATGATAGGCTGTATAAGGACCTAGACTTTCAAAATCGGAAGGACTCCTCAAGTTTACTTCGAAGTACAAGCAAAATACAAAATCCGGGCTATGCCAGGTCTTTTAAGTAAGTATATATATACGCACACACACATATATACGAGGGTCATTCAATAATTAAAGAGACAAATTGGTCTGGGGAAAAGACAGTTGGTATTAAAAGTTTGATACATTTAGGATTTTAAGTTGACATCACCGGGATGAGTTCTAATCAGCTGATCGATCAACATTGCTCTGTTTATAACCTCAAAATCAAGTTTAACGATGTCGGGTCTTCTTGAAAATTCCACATTGGTTCAACAACGTTCTGTGGTTCGTTTTTTGATTGCTGAAGGTGAAAAACCAGCTAATATATACTCTAGAATGACTAAAGTGTATGGTGAAAGTTGTATGAACCGCGGAAATTTTTACAAGTGGGTAGATCAATTCAAAAGTGGTCGAGAATCAGTGACTGACGAACACCGTTCTGGCTGGCCGGTTGAAGTTTCCTCACTTGATACTCGAATTGTTTGGTCCACTGAAGTAGGCATTACGTGGGAAGAAGTTCCAGGATAACGAGGATGTGAAGAAATTTGTGGGAAATTGGCTCCGACACCAAGAAAGAGAGTTCTTTGCAGCCGGTATGAAAAAGTTAGTAACCCGTTGGGACAAGTGCATAAATGTTGATGGGGATTATGTTGAAAAATTGGAAAAGTCTTGTTTTGTAGAAATAAACTTTGTTTTCTCCAGATCAGTTGGTCTATTTAATTATTGAATGGCCCTCGTATATATATATGTGTGTATAATTTATATATCCGATATATATTATATATATATAGTATATATATCCGATATATTACTCTCACTTTTTGTTTTGCTCTTATTCTACCAATCTTCTTCGTATCTTTTGCCTTATAAGTAATGTGCAAACAAGGCCTCCTCGTGGTCAAGCAGTTAAACCGCGTCGAGCTGCTTAAAAATACATATTGGGGTAAAGTCGTAATGCATAAGGACTCAATTTTAAAAGACATTTTCATAAAACACCTAATATTACACGTATTTTATTATAAATCGTTCTGTGGAAAGGAGAAATTGTCTTGGCGAATGATTTGGTCCAACTCACCCGCCATAAATAATACACATTCATTTACACTACGATCTGGCGAAAAGTAACAAAATTCCCTCCATATTTACATCGCCGAATCGTGAAGAAACTCGTGATTGGACGTTAGAGGTGTGACGTCATACTGCCTGGACAACTAGGATTCTGGGTAAACAGGTTGACTAACAAACGTGGCGGTAGATATGACAAATTTACGAAACGGGAGAATTCAGTACGCCTAAACCAATATCACTGTTCATAACGTGACAAAACTTGTTACTAAACACCACAAAGCACGAAGCAGACATAATACGGTACATTTACAAAATGGGAGAATTCAGTATGCCCTACTAAACTAACATCACTGTTCATAACCTAACAGAACCTGTCACTAAGACTAATATCGCCGTTCGTAACCTAACTGCCAGCAATGTACAAGAAGCATGTTTGGTCATCCTGCTTCGGTGAAAAACAAGGAAACATCACATAGTGCGTGCAAACCTGCATATCGCGAGATGGGTCTCCATACGTTGCCGTAAAACCATCTTCATGTATGATGAATCATCGAGTTGTATGGAATTTTGACCAAAACGTTAAAATTGTAAAAACTTAAAGCATATATACTTTTTAATTCCACACATAATAAACTCTATAAATCTGAATTTTTTTTAAAAGATTATATAACGATGTATAGAATTATTTTGATATTTTAAAATACCATTCACACACTTCATTTAGTCTCATAGTCTACTACTAGGGCCTAGATTCTTAGGATTTAAACTATCTTGTTCCTTGCTCGTTAACCGTGACGTTATAACATAATTATGCTTTTCACTGCCAAAGGCAGTCACATAGTCCAATCTTATAAAACCTAAAAATGTCTAAATAAAACGTTAAAAACAAAAAATGGCTAAAACTGCTTTTCAAGTGAAATACGATAAAATAACAATTAGGCCTATAATAATTAATACAATAATTATTCTACTAAAAATAACTTTTCAAATATCTGCCTACATTTTGCTCATTGTTGCCAGTATATTATTTTGTAAAAAAAAAATATAGCATTGAATTTTGTAATTTTGTCATTGTCCATCCTAATGTCTCGGTGAAGGAAATCGTTAGTGAACCAATATCATTCTTGTTGAGTTTATGTGGTGTTGAAAATGACAGGGGCAATTATAAAGTGACTGTTTCATAAATGATAAACTGTTGAGAACAAGCAAAAAGTGTTTCTATAGTTTTGTGGTTCAGAGCCATGGAAATTGTAAGTAAAAATAAAATGAATTAATATATTTGTTTCAGTATGCTTATTGTACTTGTTAAATTGTCTGAAAATGGTAAAAAAACTAAAAACTACCGTATTTTAAGGACTATAAGACACTCCGGACCATAAGGCGCACCCTAATTTTAGGTTGGAAATTTAAAGGAAAGGAAATTTAATGCGATTCTAAACGACAAATTTTAATGGAAATAATATACTTCATTGCATTAACAAATTATAACCTTGTACAATGGAATCAGTGTAAGTCACTAACTTTAAACCTGCGTTGTACGAAAATCTCTTTTGTATAGGTGGCATCGTGTAAATTTTAATTAACAAACTGGTATCTCATGAAAGACTGAAAATACTTTTACACCCTCTAACCCTTAATTCACCATACGGTAAGTGTAACGGGACAAGGCTGTTTAGAGGTCATTGATTTCATTTAAACCACCTGACGGAGGATCTTTTCATATAAAAGTACTCAACATTCCTTTCCTTTCTGTAACTATTTTATCGTTTATCACACCTTGTTTATAACTATAATATTCTGGCAATATTTACCATATTTTAAATTTTATTGTGTACTTCGGACCATTAGACGCACCCAACTTTCAAGGCTCGTTTTCAAGGTAAAAAAGTGCGTCTTATGGTCCGTAAAATACGGTATTTTAATAAGTTTAAAGAACTAAAACAGGGTTTATAATTACCTAAAAATCCGGGTCCTAGTTATTACTAGTAGCTTCGGCTGTAAGTCCATTCCTGGGTTAATACTCGTTGGGGGCTCAGTCCCCATACCTCGGTGAAGTTGTCGGAAAAAGCTTTGTTATGGAAGGATCTTGTATCCGAGATGAGTCCGTTTAGACTACTGTAGGCTTACCGTTTAAGCCTTAATAAATATCCATAAAATGGTCTACACGGACTTGGAAAGTTTTTACCGAAGTAAAATATTAAACTATCTGACGTATCCCGGTGGTTATGTGCTAAAAGCTATAAATTCACCAAATGTCATGTTTCTTGCTCATCTGAAAGCGGGCATACATAGATATGAGTGAGTCTTTGGAATTTTCCGGTTGTTAAAGGCTAAAAGCTATAGGCCTAGGTTTGACAAATTCCAGGTTTATCTGGAAGTGTGTAAACTGTAATGTCAGTTATATTCTAAAAGCAACGTTGAAGTTACAAAGTGGTTCACTCGTTTTCTAAAATATTTGTTTCCTCAATAGGCTAGTTTTCAGATGTTGACTGATAACAGTAATAGCTAGGCCTATATTGACAAATTTCATTTTCCAGTGAGGGTCAAATCAATTTATATAAGTTTGTAAAAGGTCCACCTTATACCCTCAAGTAGAGAAATAGACACCTAGAGTTTTGTCATAAATGGATATTATTTAATATATGTTAAAACGTTATGAATAGATGGCTTATTAAGCTTAGTCACTTCAGATTCTTATGACTAGGGCAGTGGTGATATTCAAACAGTTTAACAACCGGTTCTCATCAGGGTATTTGATGTTGATTCAAACTAGCCTAATATGCTATTTTGTCTTTTCATACTCATACTAAACAACCAGTTCTCATCACTATCAGGGTATTTGATGTTGATTCAAAATAGCGCAATATGCTATTTTGTCCAGTGGCGCCAACTTACATGGGCCCGTGGGGCTCAAGCGCAACCCAATAATTTGCTGTGAATTATCTTAAATATTTATTATAATAATTATTAGGCCTATTATTACTAAAAAAAATCATGTTTAGTCGGTGCAAAACCAAAATCAGGCTCGCCTATAGGTTTATACAAGCGTTGACACAAGTAACATGATCTCCCTTGTTTCAATTAACTTAGCCTACGGTACGATCGCGATCGTTTGCAATTGTTTCTGAATCTTTCAAATGTATAGCCTACGACAAATTTACTCTGTTAATGCCAGTTTTCCCAGCATTTTCCGAAATAATTTTTTTCCGCTTTGAAAAGACTGACGACAATATTACGTTCGACAATATTATAGAGAAGAGTTAATTTCACACATTGCTGTTCTAAGTGTAACCCTACATACGGATAACGGGGAAAAGTTGGTTTTCGATTTTGCTTGTTGAAGAATTTATAGGGAGAAGTACTGTACATGTAGGCCAAAAAAAATGCAATGCTTCTCAATAGTTATTGCATGTTTTACTTTATTTTATTTTATTTTAGTTGTTACCTAATCTAATATCTTTCCTCCAAAGGTCTCCATAATTATAAACTTTGAAGAATTAAATTAGAGTCCCACCCGGGAGGTGTTGGTAGCACGGTTGCCTTCCACCTTGTCGGCCAGTGGTTAAAATTTTCCAACTTAACCGCACGCCCGCTGCCTATGGTGGTAGTCCACCGCTAGCGAACATAAATGGCGTGTTTTGGTTCTAGCAAATTCATATATGTATTATCACTGTTGTGGATTGGCGTGAATCTGATCTTGGAAAAAGGCAATCACTCATTGTGAAACTACCGGTTCGGAGAACCTACAAGATATTTAACATCCGGTTCTCGCGAACCGGTGCGAACCGGCTGAATATCACCACTGGACTAGGGCCCGGGGGTTTAGCCAATAATTCGTCAAGTTAGTGGTGCACAAGGCATAGAAAGCTTTCTGAGTTAGTAAACAACTTGCACTGCATGTGGCAGTTTAGTGTTCTGTTGACGTCGTTGTGTGTTGTGCGTTCTTGACAACCAGTGGCGGATCATAGCTAAAATGAGTGGGGATGCTGCTCCAGAAAATGTTTAGCCTTTGTTTTAAAATTGTGTAAAAGGAAACATAGCCTACATAATATAAAAAGAAAATTTATTCAGAAACTTGATAAAACCCTAAAATAGCAAACTATTTTTTTACTTACATTAATCTAAATTGTTACAGTTCAAGCCTGATCTATTCGTTTAAAAATGAAACCCATATTTCTTGTTTTAATTTCCGCGAAAAGATAAATAATTTTCTCCTTGATCTGCCATGATTAAAGTTTTCTATTAAATAAAAGAACCGAAAGAAACCGAATCAAATAGAATAGCTGGAAACAAGATAATAATCTAATTCTACACTTTATCACATTCAAGAATATGGTAAGCACAACATGCACGGAGTAAAAAAACTTTCACCAGCCAAGGTCGGCACTGTGGATTTTCTTTTATCTTTTTAATAAACTGGGGATGGCTACTGGCATCAAGCTTAAGGATTATATATTATACAAGTATAAAGAAAAAATTGAAGAAAAAAGGACTCATTATATTAAATGTCATCGACAGTATCAAGTGGAAATAGGGGAGCTGCAGTTCCACAGTGCCTGTTCACGAGCAGCCATAGTTGACAACGAACAAAATGCGTCAATAAAACAGGCATAAGACCTTGCATCAGAAAAGCTACTAAGTAATATCAAGTTCATTGCAAATAATTTCGGGAACTGTCTAGAATCTAGATCATAGCTGAGCAACTGAGGGGAAACGTTTTAGTACCCCACCCATGCTGTGACGTATGAAACCTGCTCTTCATGTTCAGTGTCACGTCGAAACTGCTTTATTCTGATGTCAAGGGGGACTGTAGTGGGAGACATTTCCCCACTGCACAGTGGCACAATGTGAATCAGTTGCGTACCCATAATCTAGATGTATCACTCCTCTAGAGAGACAAAATATGTAGATGACACAAGCGATCAGACTCGTGGAGGAATTATTCATAGGTAAGAGTCAACCTGAAAATGGAATACTTCTACAGGTGCAGCAGAAATAAATAAAAAATATCCAGAAAAATGCCAGATTTTTCTACTGTTTTTACCTTTCGAGGTGCACTGGAAGGTTCTACAGGAGACCATGATGTGAACCCACACAAGGGAAACACTAATATCTCATCCCCCCGTCACGTCATGAGACGTAGAAAGAGGTTTTTTTTACCAATATAGACCTTCTTTGGAGGAAAATAGAATATCTTTTTCTTTTGAAAACTTAAAGATGTATATTGTCATTCACTGCAACAAAGCGTATGCACAGTCATATTGTATAATTTGCCTTTTCATTTTCATTATTAACAAATATTAAAGCATACGTTGTGTATATTTATGTTCGTTTTACTAGGAAATATATTTTGTTTATGTGATTTACGATTAAATGTGCAAACTATCCTATGACGCTGTGTCCATCATTTCACTAGACTAGCTACACTGCCCTTGAACTTGAATGTTCGTATTAAAGTGCGCCACTGAAAACTAGTCACCCCTTCCTCATGTTTACAAGAGAGCTATAACCCAGTCACCACTAACCTGATGTAATGTTTTTGTGGCTAAACCCCCGGGCCCTACTTATGACGTTCCTGCTTGAACTACTGGAAAGATTCGATTTCCATTTATATTCAGGATAATTTACCTAGTACCCTAGCATTAGCATTACACAGTAATAATAGAAGCTTCAATTTTGATTTACGATTTGTCTACTAAAGCATTAAACTAAAATACAGTGAATCGAATATATTTTTAAGAAATTCTGTTAATATATAAGGCAGTGGATCGAGACTATACATCCAGACTTTCTTCTACCACAAAAATAATTGCTGAATTTTGTAGGATTTTTAAGTTATACTTTTTGTGTTCTCAAATTTTAAACCAGTGTTCTCATCCTATGGAATTTATATATTACCTTTTCTTAAAATAATTGTGTTACCGGTCTTTTTACTCCGTAGAGAATATAAAACACATCAACTACTTAACAAGTTATAAATTATAATAGATACACAGCTTACCTGTAGCATCGGTAGGAAGAAACACAGAAAGCTTCCGAAGATCCAATTCTGAACCAGGAGGATGGTTAGCGATATGGGCAGCACAACAGTGCATTTCACGATGTCAGCTATGGCCAGGTTGATGATGTACCCATATGTAGGATCGCGGAACAGTCTATGTCTGATAATTGTGCAAATCACCGCTATGTTGGAAATCGTCCCCACTCCTATCACAACAGCATACAGAAACAGGAATAGAGGGTACACACGCACTACTGATGGCCGGAGATGTGGCTTACTGAAATCCGTATCTGTGTCGTTATTTCTTAACCCCATTAAAAACTGCGCCACAATAATCAACCATTTGTCCGGAATTTTATTTACATTTTTATTGAAGTCCTCCATTATGCTATGTAGTCTATGCTAAATATATAAACACGGAAGTATTAGAAGTAAGAACACGAACAGTTCACTATGGTTAAGCAAAAGTTAAGTTACGTACATAATACTGTGTTCCAATGAAACCACCGTACCATCACAAACGTACACACACTACTGCAAGCTGTAGAATGTATTGGAAAACATTAATTTTATATAATTTACTTTAAATGTAAATGACGAATATACTGTATGTAATGTACGACAGCATGAAACACAGCAGACACCAACGTAACACGAAAACTTCGCTGCTATCTCGAAGAGCATGCACCCTGCATCGTTCACCACCGGCTTCTGCTTCCTCCCTCTGTCGTAGTGTCGTTGGATCAAAACATTGGCAAGATGCGCACGCAATCGCTATTCCGACCAATCACTCAGTGCAGAGTGCACAGTACTTTATGCAACTTGGAATTTGCGGCTGGTATTATCATAATGTAACCCCGAATCTATGAAAATTAGCACACACAACAAGATTTGGAATTTTATAATTTATAATTTAGCCACTCTTTTTTATACGTCATAGCCTATTCACGAAACTCTTCTGATAAAAACTTTTCACATCGAAATCGAAGTGTGTTTTTCACATTTCCAGATAATATTAGATATATTAATAGATATGCTGGAAAAAGGAGTATAGACCGTGAGTTAAATTAGCCATCAGTTCAATTGTCCTTATACTGTTTTACACTAGAGTTTGTTGCAGTCTTGCATTTGTTTCAAAATCATATAGCCTTTTCTTCTCGATTTATTGGTACGGTAGGTTGAAAATCAGGTTTTTGTAGTATTTTTTTTATTTATTTTTGCTCTTTTTTAAAATTTATTTACTTATATAGTGTACAAATAACGTATCACATTACCTAACGCTTATTGAGCAATACACTAAGTTTTAACAGTTAAGTCAGAATGTTCCATATGGCATGCCCCAGCTCAACGATTACTTCGGTGTTACGTGACGGGGGAGAAAATCTGAAATTAGGATATTGTAGGTAGTGGAACCCGAAGTATTTGTCCTCTATATTTAGAGAGCGGAGGATCTTTTCGTTAGTGGTTTTCCAAATAGGGGATAGCGAACATTTTTCGAATCGATGGAGTAGAGTGTCAGTCACACCACACGCGGCGCAAAGCGGCTTGGGACAGCTATCCCTTGTGGATTTTCTCTCTATTAAGGAGTAACCAACTTTCAAAACATAAATCCTAGCCCTGACAATGATATTATACTAAATGATATAGTTTAATATTATCACCCCGCAATTCAACCTGTCTGTACCAAGATTTTATGGATAATCTGTAACCAAGAGGCAGGGGATACTATCTTTCAGAAACATTAATAAATAAAACATGTTTTTCATTTGTTAATACTGATTTATTGTACAAAATATAATAGTGATGACAAGTTATGGTTTGATCAGTGTTATCGATCTGCCAATGTTCGAACACCTAGCAAACACAATGATACAAGTTTTTATATTAAAAACATTTCACCAAAATATATAATTTTTGTACACAAGTAGGCTGTCATGGAGAGGCATCTTGACTTTTCAGATTTGTTTGTAATCCATTCTTGCATTTAATTTTAATTTGTATTTTGATGTTAAGTTGATTAGCATTGACATGTAGCCTACGATGATATACATTTATGCAATATAATTAACATTGTGCGCTTTTATAGTTTCTATATGTCTACATTATTGTAGTCCGCTTTGCACCTTTATTTTTATAAAAAAACTGCAATAAGGTTGCCCAGAAAATATGGCCACGTGGAAGCTATATTAATGTTAAATCTACACTTTTTGGGAAGAATTGTTAATATGTACTTCAAACTATACCCTATGCAAATAAATTTAAATATTTTATTTATATAGCATACTTAATGTTCTCTCACACACCCTTACCTTACATTATTATTGAAACAAAAAGATTTAGAAAATTATTACTGAAAAAAGGAGAGAGATCAACTCCTTAATTCACAAAAATCAATAGGTGCTTATTTTATACCCAGTTGGAAATACGCTGTTCCATAAGTGCATAACTTAATACAATTTTATAAAGCACTCAAACTATAGGACCATCATAATAATTGCCATGTCATGTCTGTGCATCGGTTAACTCAATCGTTCGTTGTTGGCACTGGATCCATAAAGGAACTGAACTCCCTGAATTATTTCAAACAATTATAACTTGTGTATGTTCACCTTAGCTCCGGTTCACTTTAACCCTAGCAATATCAAATTTTTTTTAAAAACGTTGGCTATCAACGGGGGGGGGGGGGTAAAAATTGCCCAACAAATTTAATTTGAATAGGCTACTTTATAAGTGTAACAAGTTTTGTGACATTGTAAGAATGTATATATATTTTTTTTTTGTATAATCATAACATTCCCTCAAATTTCATAACCAAATTAGGTTATACAGTGCAAACCAAAGATTATGGCACCGGACTTTTACCATGCACAGCGTGCGGGCACAGGGCGTGAAATCGCGTTACTATTTGCAGTTCCCGCAGATACTTTGACCTCTCGCCGAAGTTTTAAATAAGAGAATTTTCAAATTTTAAACATTTTATTCACAATTTCTGAAAGTAATGTTCAAAATGCTACCCCCTCTGATCTATAATCTACGGTTTTTTTATGAACGGAACTTCAAACTTCGATGCCTCTCCCCTTAACACTGTTGTTTACAAAATCTCGACTTTCTCTGCTGTCGTCGACTTGTCTTTCTGTGACTCTGATACATTGAATTCTCGCACACATGATTTTTTTTTTCATTCAGAGTCCTTTTAGGACACTATCCTCTTATTTAAAACTGCTTCAGTAGTGTCTTAAAGATCGCAGTTCTTGTGTGTGCAATCATAGAATTTTCCACTGAACAGCGCATTTTCGTTGTTTACAGTCTCAAATTTCAAATATGTTTTCCCGAAACAGAAGTGCCTTCAAATCGTGTGGTATATGATTGTTTATAAAGTGGCGACATTTCTATTATCTATTTTAAGATTAGGGAGTGAAATGTCGAATCTCTATTTTAATTTGGATATTCTCTCACATGAATCTTCGGAAACAGTTAGAGATAGCGGCAAGAGAGCTCGATCGCCCTATGTCCGGTAACGGTCGCAAGCTTTGCACGGTGGAAGTCCGGTGGCTTCATCTCTGGTTCGCACTAAATATTATTATTAAAAAAAAAATTAAAAAAAAATAATAAAAAATTTCACTGCAGTGATGCATCAGCAGCAACTGGCATTGTCTTGAGTAACTTTAGAAACAATTTTCATCTTGGGAGCCTTTCTACCACGCACGTGCTATCTTCATAGGTAGAAGATTATCCACGATGCTCACGTTTCGATACTATTTTTGACGCTGCCAACCATTTAAGTGCTCCATTGCTGTTACTTTTAATAATAAATTGACTCATGTTGAATATTATTCGGTGTCACTGAACACAACTAAGTTTAATTAAACACCACTCTAATGAAAAAATTACTGCAAGGAACTAGTGAAGTAAAGAATTTAAAACTGTCCACTGACTAGAAAAAGTGCAAACAAAAAGTTTTGAAAAATGAACACAAATCTTGTTAATCCGAACGCCTGTAAACCGGACTTTGCTTAATCCAAACAGACAGGAGGAAATTTCAAACCAAATTCCGCAGCAAGTAACGCAGAGCCAGGTCATCATCATATGGGTATAGGCTAGCATATGTATCGCATTTTGTGTACAGTATTGCTTTACATTTTACTGTACTATAGAACGTATTTAAGTCTATGATCTTTAAACATGTCACAATGAGGGTATTTTCTTGCTATAAACTGAGTTCTAATGCATTTTCTACTGTTCTGCAAGAATATTTTAGTTAAACCAAACTTTGTTAAACCGGTTAACTTATCTCCTTCAATAAGTCCGGATTAACGAGGTTTTACTGTAATTATACATTGAAAACTGGCAGTCTAAACATATTGAAAGAATATTCAGGAATAAAGCAACTCGAGAACATTTTTAAATTTAGCTCACATGGTTTGCCAAAGGTGGATAGTAGTAAACAAAGTTTTATTTTTTTTTATCTTATATAAATAATTACTTCGCACATTTCTCTCACAGTTTGCTCTACATTTGAAGAATGTTTATAGCCAATTCTTTTAATATGGTTCATGATAGTATATCGAAAAGCTGAAAAAAATTGACACAAAATTTTGAAATAACTATTTCTCTTTCTTCAAATAACAAGCCACTACCTCCCACGTGATTATCTTATATTTTTGCTTTAAGTGCTGGCAGTAGGGCTGCTATTGATGTTTCTTTCCTGTCAACCTCCTTTACAGAGTCCCTCTGTTGATTACAACAACATCTATACGTTCCATGGAACTTTCTGTCGCCTGGCATACCACCTCTTCGAACACTTCCTAATCTCCTCTCTTCCTAAAAGAACTCTGCAATACTACATCTCACTTTATGGAGAGTATAGTTTCTGAGCAGTTCTCCCTTACGACAGTGGCTATTAATACGAGGTAACCAGATGAAGTTTAATAAAACTATTTAATTTACATACACAATACAACCGCCAAAGGCAAGGACGATTTCTAGAAAACTTCAGGGTTTTAAAAACACAGTCCCAGTGTTCCTTAAAAAGTTTGTACAGGTCGCGCGTTTGTTCTTGACGAATGGTCTTCAGCGAAGGAGCAGTGGGCTAGCCTACCCTCAATAACGCGTCATCAAAATTGCTCATGTAACGATAATAAACATCTCTGATTCCCTCTGTTTCGTTTCGAGAGGACAGTTAACTGCAAAGTTTTGTTCAGCACGGGTGCATGCAAGTGTTTTAACGAGTGCAACTTAGTTACGAGGTGATGGGCTTACCACCTGTCCCTCTGCCCTCTCTCGGAAAATAAGCGTACCAAAATCCATATAGGTAACAGAAACCTCCACTTGGAGGCCTCTTCGCCCCAATATAGGGACTATAGAGTTCCAGACAGACAGACAGACAGATAGACAGACTTAGGTACGAGTGTCATTTAGTTAGTAACGAGACAATGCCTCCTAGAGTGTCAAAACCAAAAGGAAGGTACTCTACCTAGTCAAAGACGCGAGATTATACATGTGAAAGTATTTCAGTATTGACATTACTGTAAGTGTGACGATATTTGCGTTGTAGTTACTACACTATAACAGCACCAGAAACATCTAACATACACAACATCTGACTGCAGTACCTGCCTTTCTGTGCCAGTGCTCTCGCAAAAGATAAGTAACTCGCATCTAACCTCTCATATAAAATTTTCATTCGTCAACAACAAACGCGTGACCTGTACTAAAATAGCAAAATTATTTTACTGGATATGGTATAACTTACCTCATTTTGAAGTATGGTTAAACCATTCTCATATCTAAGCCTCAAACATCAGTTTATCCCTAAACAATGATACCAACGAGTATATGTCGGGTTATCTTCTGTGGAGATAATAACAACTTATTATATTCAATGATACCTCTTCAGCCTATGGATTATTATATTCAGTGATAACTCTTCAGCCAATGGAAGGTGAAAATGAGGTCATATGAGTGCCTCCACCTTCAATCGGCGACAAGGTGAATGTTAATGTACAACATCGTTGATGTGGCATCAGGAGGAGGTTAGATCCTGCTGGTAGTGCTGCTTCAGATTGTGACTCACATCTGCTATACACATCCCACTTGCACCTCCACCATGCTCTGAGTATGTGGGATGCTGACCCTCCAGGGCTTCTTCACACCCACGACGCAGCTTCCTATTGCTGAAGCGGAAGTAACCTTTCAGCCTGTCCTTCTCAAGCCTGCAACATAAAAATGACAGTGGTTTCTAAAAACAAAGACACTTTTTAGATCAACTTGATAAGGTCAGATGAAGAGCCGCAAGCTTTAATTTAGGAAGGTACAAGGTACGTAGGAGAATCCAGAAGTCGTGACAAAGGAGCAATCTCTTACTACGGGAAAATAAATAGTTTGTAAGTACCCGCACTCTTTTTGAAGTAAAACTTCTTTTCTCGCGGTTGGGGTAAATCGGAAAATCAGTCACACTAAAACCGTAATGAAATCAGTCACGAAATCAGTCACAAAATCAGTCACACTCAAAACTACGTGTTTCGGAGCGGACTGCACAGAAAACAATCAACTCAATGATTAGGAGTAATCAAAGGAAATGTTTCAGACATTACTTCCTCAATGGCAATAGACAATTCCTAAGCAATCTAAATGTATATTATCTATTTTATGGAACCCGGAGGTTGATTACCGCACAAATCCAAAATTAAAAATCCAAAATTAAAAAATACAAATTTCCAAAACTAAAAAAAAATTAAAACATCCAAAAATTAAAACAATAAACTCAATGATTCAACTCAATGATTAAGCTTATCCGAAATTTAAAAAAATATCCGACATTGGTAAAGTGTGTTAAAACCACCGCCTTCTCGAGAATTACACTGAATCTTTCTTTTCGTTTGACTGTGTACATTTTGAAAAAAGTTAAACAGCACTAGCCACCGCCTTCTCGAGAATTACACTGCATCTTTCTTTTCGTTTGACTGTGTACATTTTGAAAAAAGTTGAACAGCACTATAATCAACAAAGTCGTAGCAGAAAACGCATACGATTTTAACTGAAGTACATGATAGAACTGATACGTATGAACCTATATTAAAATCTATTTTGCCTTATGCAAACTATAAATCTCATAAAAAGGCAAACACAGACTTTAAAAAACCGAAATCAATTGCAGAAAGAGCAAGAGGATACTGTGAGAGGATGAAAGTGACAAAGAAAAGGAAAATTGAAGAAAATACATGAAGTGTAACGGCCAAAACTGCAGCAGAACGCAAGAGAGAAAGCCGATCACGAAGAATAGCATTAGAAAATGCTCGTGAAGCATCAGTAAGTGAAGTGCATGATAGAACTGATACGTGTGAACCTATGGTAAAATCTATTTTGCCTTATAACTATAATCCTCATAAAAAGGCACACACAGACTTTAAAAAACCGAAATCAATTGCAGAAAGAGCAAGAGGATACCGTGAGAGGATGAAAGTGACAAAGAAAAGGAAAACTGAAGAAAATACATAAATAAATAAAGTTTTACTTCTGTCGCGTGGCGTTCCAAGCACTCTTTTTTTTTTACAAGAAAAGAAGGCTTGTTTTGCAGAACTAAGCTAAGAAGATAAAATAGTTACAAGAAATAGTAATAAAAATAAAGACAGACCTAGTCTATCTTGAATTAAATAAAGCATAAATTGAAGAAATATTCCGGACCAATCAGGAATATAAAGTAATCCACTAGGAAGTGATGCTAATAGCTGAAAGGAAAATTACTTATATTAAAATATTTCGATTTATTTTGTTAAAAAGGAGTTTCAAAACTATAATTATATGTTAAGGGTATAGGTGGAATAGTGTATTAAATATTTAAATATTTTATAATTATATAGTTATATAAGCATTCATGAACCACTGATTATTGCCTCTGTTGGACATTACTTGAGAATATTATAGGAGAAAAATTCGTCCGACACTGGGACTTGAACCCAGGACCTTTGCCCATTCGCGCCAATGCTCTACCAACTGAGCTAAGCCGGAGTTCAATTCACAGCGCCAGATGGAACCTCTCTCCCATTACTGATTGCCCTAATGGCAATGCATATGACATAACTTGTCTGTCTGTGAGGTAGGCCATTAGGGCAATCAGTCATAGGAGAGAGGTTCCATCTGGCGCTGTGAATTGAACTCCGGCTTAGCTCAGTTGGTAGAGCATTGGCGCGAATAGCCAAAGGTCCTGGGTTCAAGTCCCAGTGTCTGAGGAATTTTTCTCCTATAATATTCTCATATAATTAGATGCATCTTACAATTTACACTGGGTAATTCCATAGTTTTGAAATGTGTGATTTGGTTTAAAGCATAAGTGTAACAACTTGGGGCACAGGGTCATAATGTAAGTAAATCTTAAACGTCTTATTCTTTCCTAAATAGCATATATGAGCAGATGCCAGAACATTTAAACATGGGTCCCTCGATATAAGTGGTCCATATGTGTACCTCAGGTTCCAGCTCACACAATTATTAACTCAAAGCATGGAATAAATGGAGAGAGAGAGAGAGAGAGAGAGAGAGAGAGAGAGAGAGAGAGAGAGAGAGAGAGAGAGAGAGAGAGAGATAGAGATAGAGATAGAGATAGAGATAGAGATAGAGATAGAGATAGAGATAGAGATAGAGATAGAGTTAGAGATAGAGATAGAGATAGAGATAGAGATATAGAGATTGAGATAGAGATAGAGATATAGAGATATAGAGATAGAGATATGGAGAGATATAGAGATAGAGAGATAGAGAGATAGAGAGATATAGAGATAGAGAGAGATAGAGAGAGATAGAGAGAGATAGAGAGATAGAGAGATAGAGAGATAGAGATATAGAGAGATAAAGATATAGAGAGATAGAGAGATAGAGATATAGAGAGATAAAGATATAGAGAGATAGAGATAGAGATATAGAGATAGAGAGATAGAGAGATAGAGATATAGAGAGATAGATATATAGATAGATAGAGGTATAGAGAGATAGAGATATAGAGAGATAGAGAGATATAGAGATAGAGAGAGATAGAGAGAGATAGAGAGATATAGAGAGATAGAGAGATAGAGATATAGAGAGATAAAGATATAGAGAGATAGAGATATAGAGAGATAAAGATATAGAGAGATAGAGATAGAGAGAGATATAGATAGATAGAGAGAGATAGAGAGAGAAAGAGAGAGAGACAGACAGACATACAGACAGACAGACAGACATGTTTCCTTCACCGAATCAATAATTGGCCTGTTTTTCTATAATTTTTTACTGCTCATCATGAGTTCCTAAATTCTCAGAAAAATGTAAATTATTTCTTAACTTCAATTATATCGATCCTTCGGCATATACAGTGGTATTCATCAGACGTGGCAGTCCAAGCATGGATGCTCAGTAGATGCAGACGAGTCCAACAAACATTCGTACTGCGTGGAGGGGTGTATGGGCTAGTTGTGTCGTTGCTTTCAGAGCGGTAACATCGTATAATGCAGTGAAGAAACAAGAGACCTTGTTACAATCGCTTCTCCTCTCCCGGAAGTGCAGCTCAACTTCTTACCCCTCCCCATGATTCCTCCTACATGCGTCACCCCTCTCACGCGCATCTGACTGCCACCTCTGATGAATACCACTGTACACTAGTGTTAGAAATCAGAAGGGACGAAGCAGTTGGCTCCAATCAGGCTGGGCTTGTGCAACTTCAGTATTCCCCATGACATGTCTGTGATGTGCAATGTACCTTGCCCATAGTAAATCACGTATAATACAAAGCTATGACGGTCTTCTTAGCAACGGTAATTAAGGATTGTTGCCTTGGAGCCTGGTGAAGAAGGCACCGCCTCGGACATGGGTGTTAGTATTAGTATAGTAGGGGAAAAACACAAAATAAGGTAAAGAAGATAAACAGAATAACAGGAGAAAACACATTCGGACGATTGGACACAAGCCGGCTAAAATGATGAAAAAGTTGCCAAGAGTGGAAACTGCAATCGATCATGGAGATAACATGCTTACACACGTGTGGTCGAGACCACGCCCTCCGGAAACAGAGTATCACTTCCTGGAGGAATCAGGTCAGCTTACACACGATGACTTCAATTCTGGCAAATCTTTAATCCTGGCAGCTTATCAAACCGAGATCAGAAATCTCTGCCCTGGAATTCATTATTTTCCGATCCGATAAGCGACGAAATCCTTATGTGATAAAACGAACTAAAATCTGAGCTATCATTCTATTCTACTTACAATATGGTAGCTCACCTTTGAAGTGGGTATTATGAAGTACTTCGTTCATTATTTATTGTTTAACGCTATTTTTAGGTTTACATTGCAACTTCAGGCCTTAACGTCGCCAGTATGTTGGTATTTCCATAAAGTAATCGTCTATACTACTTTCCCTGGAGTTTTAGAAACGCATAATATTTATTCAGTTTTGGTGAAAACGCAATTATAGTCCACAGAAGCCCGTATTGTCAACCGCTGTGGCGTAGGGGATGCGCCCCTCTCACGCAGCGGGCCCGGGTTCGATTCCTGGTCGGGACAAGTTACCTAGGTGGGGTTTTTCTGGGGTTTTTCCTCACCTGTGAGACAAATGTCGGGAAACTTTAGGCCCTTTGTGGTCGCAGATATCATCTAGCCGTCATTATCATAATCATCCTCGCCTTGTTTGGAGTGAGTGAGTGTGTGTGTGAATAGTGTGTCTCGTCCTATGTACTCGTGTTGTCTCGGAATTGGGCTGATCACTGGGCTGATCACTCATCCGGGGAGGCTCTCCATGTCCTTGTCTGGTCAAAAAATATGTATGTGATCCAAAGATAATCCCTCTTCCGACAGGTCGCGGCCCTGTAAGGCCCAGGCGGTTGGGTCGCTTAAATCCTAAAAGGGAGAGGTAAAACTAAGATAAAGAAAGAAAGAATGAAGCCCGTATTTTTTGACAGACTACCTCTGTAGAAAATTTGCAGCTTAAAATGATATTTCAGCAACTATGTAACTTTTTTCTAAAATAGTGTTTGCTCATAAATTTCCTGTTCATGGTATAGTAGTGGCAAGTCAAATTTCTAATACCAGTGCCAGCAACCTAATTTACCGCACACATTAGTCCATTACTTACCGCATACGTGCGTCATTACAACAAATCGGATGATCAGTGGCGAAGAACTCAGAAACATCCAACTAGTCGCGCCTGCAACTAACACACACAATGAACATTAATAACTTGTGAGAACCGCGAGATGAGAGTAATCGATCGCTACCGAGCACCCCGACAACGATGACGGCGACGACGGCGACGACGACGACGACGAGGAAGGTCCGGCAGCCCGCAAGCACTCCAAGGTTTTCGTAGCCTGATACACTATGTATTAATTATTTGAAATTATTTCTACGTTCGTCATAACACCTGCAATTATCTTAGTTATTTATAATTATGCTCTAAATAATGATTTTTTAAAAATAAATTCTATACTTCTATTATTCTATTACTTTAATACGTGATTACTAATTATTGATTTCAAACTACCTGGTCTATGTTTATTGAGGTTCAAGATTATGGGTTAACAGGAATTCACAGTAGGGTGATGATCAGGCACGAAAATATGTAAATAACTGCAAATCACAACAATAGGCTCTTGGTCAGCTGACCCCCCCCCCTCCCCGGTGACATCACATCGTGTGTACAACGAAAGGGCTTTTGGTGTGAGACGGTTTCTTAAAATGCATTTCTTACATTAAAATGAGGCATCTTCACGTTTGGGGGAGGGGGGGGGAGGGGGAGGGGTGGGAAGAGGGGATGGAGGAAAGGGTCACAGGTATTCCAAGATGTTGATATTAATGAGTGATTAACATAATTAACATGGAAATGATGGTAATAAATAGTTAGGGCCAAAACCTTCGTTTTTCGGACAATTTTTTACATTTCGAGAAACTTTGTCTAAGTTTCATCGCCCGTATCTCGGTTAATATTGGGTCTACAAATTCGTTTTATCAACCAAATTTTAGCAAATTTAATGCTCTACAACTTTGTATTGCAATATGGTACACAAAATATGCTTAGTTTACGAGATATAAGCGGAAAACCTAAAAAAAAGTCCAAAAATTGTGAGGTTTTTACCCTCCCCCAAGTTAGCACAGGGTCCTCGAGGTCGAAAACTTAGGACAGACATCCTAGAGTACCCCCAAATAATCTGTAAAAAATTCATTAACTTCGGAATATTTTCCAGGTAAAAAGTGGATATCGACTGGACTATACAAGCTGGACTGGACATTATTTGGTAGTAATGTGATGTACGTTTATACGAAAGGCAGCGATGTTAATTTAGTTGTGAGCCATCCTCCGTGCAGAATGGATATGACAAGACTTGAACAGAATTCTTACGTCAAAGTAGTCAATATCCGAGGGAGGAACGCCAGAGTATACCACAAGGAACTGAGGGAAGCTTTGAGGAATAATGCTCATACGTACCAAACGTAAAGAGATCATGGAGTGGGTATATGTGTTTTCATACTTACAACTGTAGCAGTAAATTAGAGTGGCACGATGCAGTTGCGTATGAATGATTATAAGTGTCCGTTTCCTTTATTACTCGTAATCTGAATTATACATACTTCCAGACCCTACCCTTTCATCTGTGTATTTCAAAATTTGAAAATGGTCTCACATTTTCGAAATACAAAATAGTTACCATGACATGCCCCAACCCTCGTGTTTATAATCGATATTCAAAATAAAATGCGGAAATATTTCGGTTGAAATTAGCATAAATGGCATCCCGCATAACTTAATGTATTTCCGACAAATTTTACAGGCAAAATTTCGACAGAACACATCATTAAATATAGTCTAAGCTCTCATCATCATCATCACACAAACACACACACACACACAAACACACATATATATATATAATCGATAACAAAGCATTGAGAAATACTTTTTCGGAACAAATCGGAATTTCATTCGTTGAGGGAAACTTCATATCGATGAAATTCTATCTTTATATTGCTCACTGCATATAGAACACAAAATCCACGCATTCAATATTATATAATACATTATATGGAGTGAATACCTTGTAATTTAATTCTTTAACAAGCCATTTTATTTTTCCACAAACAGGGCGATCTTTAAGACAACTACGACAGACCAAGAGAATCCAGGATACAAAACACATAATTATTATACTACATAAAACCCAGACAGAAATGTAACATAATAGAAAACATAAAGAACTATAATTAACCGAATTCACTTAATTATACAGGACCAATTAATGAATACGTAGCATCGCCAGTCAGCCTCTCAAGAGTCAACCTCATTAGGGAAAGGTCATATCCTCATTTGAGTAGTTCACTTTGAGGAGGAAATATTTATGTACCGGTACTGTACTTCATGATACAATTTATAGTCTATGGATTTATGTGAAAGTAGCAGTGATTTTTCATCGCTTTAATAGCCTATAGACTATTCTCTACTTGGTAACTTAATGTTTTTTCTTACCCATTTATATGTTATTATTTTTTTATTTGTGTAATTATATCTATATGTTTTGTTGTTAGCATAGTTATGAATACTATGGTTGGGAATATAACTGGTCCACCGCTGTGGCTCAGGGGATGCGTTCAATCCTCTCACGCAGCTGGCCCGGGTTCGATTCCTGGTCGGGAGAGGTTACCTAGGTGAGGTTTTTTCCGGGGTTTTCCCTCACCTTTGAGATAAATGTCGGGTAACTTTAGGCCCTTGTGGTCCCCGGATATCATCTGGCCGTCATTATCATCTTCATCCCCATCCTCGCCTTATTCTGAGTGAGTGTGTGAATGGTGTGTATCGTCCTATGTGTTCGTGTTGTCTCGGAAGTGGCCCCGGCATTGGGCTGATCACTCATCCGGGGAGGCCCTCCATGTCCTTGTCTGGTCAAAAAAGTATGAATGTGATCCAAATATATTCCCTCTCCCAACAGGTAGCGGCCCTGTAAGGCCCGGGCGGCTTGGGTCGCTTAAATTCTAAAAGGGAGAGGTAAAACTACGAGAAAGAAAGGGAATATAACTACAGTGGTCACTTTTCACTAAATAAATAAATAAATAAACAAACAAAATGTAATTAATAATTACTTATGAAATCATGCAAATTAAAATGAGAATGGCCTGTTGTTCTAATGGGAGATGCAGAATACTCTTTAAAATATCATGGAGAATTAAAGTAGGACAAGCCCTAGGCGAGTAGACGTAGATGGGAAGACTATGTTAAAAGCAAATCTTCGGAAAGGGATAAGCAGTTTGGAAAAGAAACAGGAACACGTCATGGAGAACGTCGCTGCGGTGTAGAACTCCGGAAATCTTGACTGTTTGGAAGTTAGCTTTGAGCTCGTAATCTTCTTTTAAGCATGGTACTATTTAGTAGAAATATAATTTAGGAATTCCGTGATACTCTTGATATTTTAGTTAGGGAAGGTAAATATATGAAATATTGTGGAGAACGACAAGGATATTATTGGAGGAGGTTGAATATAAAATGAATACATCACACTAATTTGTGAAATAAAAATCCCTTTAGGCAAGCCTACAGGCTGAGGTAGATTTGTAAGTGCTTTTGGTTTAATTTACTGTCGCTAAGTAGCACTCTTCTTCTTTAGCCTTGGCATGACAAACCCGAAATAATAATAACAGCAAAAAAGGAAAGATCACTTTTTCAAACGTTCAAATCTCGCCTTATATGAGAACTATTAAGAAACTAGTTATTGATTTGTAGAGTACTTATCAAGAGCTTTTCAACGATACCCCACAAGACGTAGTTTTGAAAATTTCGAATTTCCATCCCCTTACCCCCACCCCCAATCGTACCCCCCAAAACCCCTGAATTGTTGGTGTCACTGTGAACTCCATAGGGAGTACTCTAATTTATTCAAACAAAGTTTCCCTCTATACTTCATAGGGGCCGAGATATAAATGTTTTAAAATTTCAACCCCCTCCCCCGACCACCCCTTGGGCCAATTTTGCTCATTAACGAACTTGTCCGAACTATTGGGCCTAGAAATAACATAATAAAATTTGGTTCAAATATCTTCAAAATTACGGCCGCTTGCGTGTAAAGATATATATAAATATCACAATTTTTTTTTTTTTAACGGGCGGTGGTTTCGTACTTAGGGAAGCATGAAACATCAAGATATGAAAGAATTTTTCGAAAATAATATGGTATCGATCGCAATAGGTAGAGTTTTCTTCGAAATCTACCTAATAACTGGAGCCTTGTGTATAAGACTGTAAATAAGATAGGAATAAATATGGTAAAGAGTAGGTAGTTTACTAAACCCATTATGTGCAAAATAATAATAAAAACAATCGCAATTATATAACAAGACAAGAGCTAATTAGCTTAAATGTCACTAGAGGAGAATAGAAAAATAGAATTATTCTCGTGGTGATTAGAAGCATACTCACTATACAGCAACAATGCAGAACGATAAGGAATAGCTTGGTGAAGATTTGGTTTTGGATACTTAGTATTTCGAAACCGGACAACAGAAGAAGTCAGTAAGGAAATGTGCCTACTATTATAGGTTAGTAAAGAAATGTTTTGCATTCTAGAACATACGAAAAGCAGAAGCTTATTCGACAGGAAAGTATTAACAGTTGTTAAGTTAATAACACATAAGAGCAAATTTGTACTTAGCTTATTTTCAGTTCAATATATAATAATATATAATATTTTAAATGTTATGAAAATTTTTGTTCAAAGGATTGAAAAATGGGAAACAAAAATAGAGGTTTAGAAGTCGTACAAAGGTATGTGCTCGGCCCATAAATATTGTAATGTGGTTGCTAAATAACGCTCGCTCTTCGACAATTCTCTAATTCTCAGCAATAGTATATAAAAAAAACTTATACACACAAAGAAAAACAACAAACAGAAACATTTGTGATATTTCCGTTCTTTTTATAAATTCTGCTTTTCAATGCATAACGTTTATTTTGTAATTAATTTGTTTATGTAAATATCCCTCTGAAAAATGCGGAGATTGAATAATGATGATAAACGGCTGGATAGTATTCCAATTGGCAGTCAATAACAAATAAATATAATGGATTTACATACCTACTCATCCTCCAGGACGCAAATAGAAATGGAGTTGTGCATGTTGGCAGGAATGCAATCCACACGAACAAAGTGAAAGTGATGTCAAAATGTCCACTGTTCTCGTATGTCTCTGCAAGCGCTAACTTGGCAACCCTGAAAAAAAACAGTGTTTTGTAAGAAGAAAATACAGTACACCTTATCTTGATCAACTTCCGATTAACAAGGGAAATAACATTTTCTCTTCAGAATGCACATCTGATCGTGAGTGAGTGTTATTTGGTCAGAACAGAAAGTACGTGTAGTGATGAATTTTGGTATATTATAACAAAATTTAAAAATCTATATTAATAAAAGGAAGTGTCTGTCCTTCGTCTGTCTGTCTGTCTGTCCGCGATGCCCAGCGAAATCTACTCAACGCAGAGATCTGAAATTTTATACATAGGCGGACTAAAGGGTCGGAATGTGCACCTCGAAACCGGAATTTTAATTTTAGCTTTCGTTCGTGAGTTATGAGTGAAAAATGAGCAAAAAACGTGAATTTTTTGCGTTTTTGAAGTATCAGTTTCAGTAATAAATTTCAATATCAAATCACTTACAGTTGGCTTTGGCTATTTTTGTCATCATATCTTGGAAATAAAAGCAACGCGATCGCTTGATTTTGTTAGTCCATCCTAGACGATTCATTTGTTTAGAGTGTCAAGGCCCACAGACATATGACATTTTCAACCAACACGGGAGAAGGATAATCAACCCTAAATATGGTCAAACATTGTTCGATTTGAACGAAACTCACTATTACAGGGGTTTTCTGGGCCAAGGAACTCGAATCTGAGGTAGCTTTTACCAGGGGATGCTACCTAATCGTGGAATGCACTCCACATGATTTAGGTGTTAATAAATATAATGATTTAACTATTATGCTCTTAATTTTTAGTTTTTAATTTTTGAAATAATTATCGCGGGGGAAGCCGCGGGCACAGGCTGTTTGTCTGTCTGTCCACGATGCCCACCGGAATCTACTGAACGCAGAGATCTGAAATTTTAAAGATAGATGGACTGAAAGGTGGGCGAATGCACCTCGAAGCCGAATTTTTAATTTTAGCTTTCGTTCGCGAGTTATGAGTGAAAAACTGGCAGAAAACGTGATTTTAGCGCTGTCGAAGCATCAGATTTCAGTAATACATTTCAATGTCAAATCAATTGCAGTTGGCTTTGGCTATTTTTGTCATACCGTGGAAATAAAAGCATCGCGATCGCTTGAATGTTGTAAGCCCACGCTGGTCGATTCATTTGTTTAGAATGTCAAGGCCCATAGACATATGAAATTTTCAACCTACACGAAAGAGGGATAATCAACATAGACCTAAATATGGTTTAACATCGTTTGATTTGGACGAAACTCACTATACAGGGATTTTCTGGGCCAAGGAACTCGAATCTGAGATCGCTTTTACCAGGCAACGCTATCTAATCGTGGTATGTAATTCACGTGATTTAGGTGTTAATAAATATAATGATTTAACTATTATGCTGTTAATTTTTAATTCTTGAAATAATTATCGCGGGCGATCGCTTGATTTTGTAAGTCCATCCTGGACGATTCATTTGTTTAGAATATCAAGGCCCGAAGACATATGAAATTTTCAACCTACACGGAAGAGAGATAATCAATATAGGCCTAAATATGGTCAAACATTGTTCGATTTGGACGAAACTCACTGTACAGGGGTATTCTGGGCCAAGAACTCGAATCTGAGGTCGCTTTTACCAGGCGACGCTATCTAATCGTGGTATGTAGTCCACGTGATTTAGGTGTTAATAAATATAATGACTTAACTATTATGTTCTTAATTTTTAATTTTTTAAATAATTATCGCGGGCGAAGCCGCGGGCACATGCTAGTTAAAAATAATATCGAAAGCAATAAAAGAAAAGAACAGCGATTGTATACATGCTACTGTGTAAAATACACTGTCTGTAAAAATTATTTTTACGATTTTAAATCTAACTTCTTAATGGTGTTACGGGAATCTGAAATTGCCAGCAGGGGGATATACACTGTATATCGTATGCGTAGGCCTATAACATAAATAAAGGATGGTAATTTTAATTGTTTTAAAAATTGCTATCTTTCCCTGAGCTATTAGGCCTACTTCTGTATAGATACCAAAATGCAGATGTGAGGGTAATTTCTTTGCATTAAAAAGAAAATGGGGTCCACAACTCTGAATTAACTGGAACTACCTATGAAGAAAATCTAAAATAGAGTAAAGTATCCTCTAAGTCATTTCTATAAAAATACTAATATACCGTAATCATTTCGTTCGTGCAGGGTACAAGTTCCGAAAGTTACATTTCTATTAGGCCTAAATTCGTTAGAGCCATTTTATTCGAAAATCAAACTTAGAAAAAAAAACACAGATAAGATATCATACAGACATAATTTGTAAAACACTTTATTTTGGCTCAGCTTCCTTTTGGCAAATTTATTACCCTTTTCACTGCGGCTGACGACTTACAACTACTTCAGGATTTTTCGCATGCACTAGGAATTGTCATTCATGGAAACGATCTGCTTCACTGAAATTTTTCTCACCGATTTCAAACTTAGAGGCCACTAATGATTTCGGTTGACTGTAAGTTATATCCTTACGAGCATTAGGCTATAAGCTATAAAAGAAAATTGAAATTTTTTACTTCTTTCGGGAAGATCTAATAATACAGTACACTAAAAATGCCAGAGAATGTAATATAAAAGTTCTATTTTTACTACGGAGTCTACCTTTATTCCAAAATGTATCGTTTGTCTACGATTTTTAGTATTTTTTTGCAGTACCGTATATAACAATACTTCAAATAATCAAAAATTCAAAATACTAATACCGTAGCTTGAAAAGAACTAACATATATTACAATAAAGCCCAAGTAATAACTTTTGATAAAGATAACGCATGACTGTAACAAATTCAGAATTCATAACGTTTGCAGAATAGTGGAAGAGGGGCAGACAATTCCACTCACGAGTGCTCTCAGTTGACTTCTAGTCAACTCTTTCTTGTTTATGCCGTCTTCCTCCTTTTTATTAACGGTTATCCACCAGCAGGCTGTAAAATAGAAGTTATCTTTTCCTTGTCTTATTCATAACTTTTAGTACCCTCTTCTTCGTAGGGCTGAATTCTTCACCTGAATTCTATAACAAAGGTGGAGTCTAATCTTCATAAGTATTCTCTGGAAATGAATGGACACACGATGGTCCGGTTTAGTAATCCAGAAATAGTCACAACGTTGGTTATTATGATAATTATTTTAACACTAACATAATAGAAGGCAGTGGCGTAGCCAGAAAATAACTTCGGGGAGGGTCGAAAGTGCCGAGGGGTTTAGGGAGTATTCCATATCCCCCAAGAAAGGGGGTACGGGGGGACCACCCCGGAAAACTGTTAAATATTTAACAAATGAAAATCACATTTTATGCTATCTTAGTACTGAAGAACTAGTTAGCAAATTTGTTTACTATACTCCAAGTCATCGTTACCTAAGTTATAACACTTATTACTATTTATAAGAAAAGTTAAATAATACATGGAACAATGGAAACAATAGGCCTACATTAACAAGTTCAGGATTTTATTATTAAATAAAATAATTAAATATTTGACAAAATGGAACTTAAATAACTTAAATAGAATTTTAGGTCTTGATTTCGGGACGGGTTCTGACCCCCTGGACCCCCCCCCCTTGTCTACGCCACTGATAGAAGGGTAAGAACGAGTTACATAATCACCTGGTGGTGGCGTTAAAATAGTAAAAAAAATGTTTATTAAAAAATTTCCCTTCGGTCTATCATAAAACGATGATGCCTTTCATCTTCTGTCGCTATGTATTTCTATTGGGATGAGCGGAATTTCCATATTTTCGTGACCTATTATACTATTATACTATTTCTAGCTCCGTCTGTTTAAACTGTAAATAAACAAAGATGGGAATGTGGATACTGATGTACAAATACGGATGTTAAAACAGAATTTCCTTCCTGTATTTACTTCCAATTTTTCTCTGAACTCAGATATATATATCCCAGAGTCGAAAGCAGGCAATGAGCGTTTGGATGGGTTGTTTTATCTTCTTTTTTGTCATGTATAATAACTGAGGTTCGGATGTTTATGACCTATAAAATTGGAAAATATTACTGCAAATATGACCTTAAATATGATGAAATATGACCCAAAAAGTCCTAAATGTGACCTCATAGAAGAACGTATTTTCTAAAAATAAATATTCCAATTTAAAACGTTTAATGACACTCAATTATTACATCACATGAATACAATCAGATAACCACTTTTTAACAATTTAACAGGTGATATACAGTTTTACTTGTAAATAATTTCTAATCTGTTAATGTTTCCAGATACCACTGCAAATGTGAACTGAAAATCTTTTAAAAACATGTCTATTGGAAATTGTTAACAACAAGAAGTTAATAACAAGAAGGAAGAGGTAATTGTGCTATTACTTGTTATTCTCCCTTCACACTTCAGTTACAGTAAAAACAAAATATTCGTGATTATTTTTTTGAAAAAATTTAATTCGACAATTATGCGCATACTGCATAATTGTGCTCTTTTACCGAATTTATAAATGAAATATGACGTTAAATTACAAATATGACCGAAATATGACCAATACCATGAAAATGACCAAAATATGACCTTATATGCAAAATAAAAACGATGCATTTAGGATAACAAATGTGCAATTCATGTTTAATTTGTGTTTGCGGCGAGAATAGAGGTCAAGATAAAAATATGACACGTTAGTAGGGGACCTTATGTAAGAAAATCACATCCCGTGGGCTCCTTCGTGAAGAAAGCAACACACCTATATTTTCAGTTTCTATGAAGTCTAAGGATACCCGAAACACTTGATGCTACTCTGGGGGTCGCGTCTGAGTCGCGTGATGACGTCATCAAAATGGCGGACGTCGCGTTTCACAGAAATGGCCATAAAGTGAAAACTATTTAAGATAGAGACTTGCGAAAAACTGTTTTTAAATCGCAATAAAATGCTCTACATTATTGTTTCTTACACGTATGGAGCTAAGACGGCATATTCTACCGAAAAATTACACTTTTTGTTGAAAAATTGAAAAAAACGGTGCTGTAGAATGTGTTCTCTTGAAATTTCAATAGAAGATGATGCCATGCCATAAATTACATGCAAACAAATTTGTTGAAGAGTTTAATAATGATTCTATTCCCGTTTACCAGAAGTTTCCAACGTCAATAGTTTTAATTCTGTGATAGTTTTTGTAAAACAAACAGCAATCTCCAAATTTCAATATGCTCTTTCCTGAAGAAGGCAGCACACCTAGATTTTCAGTTTCTATTAAGTCTAATTATACCCGAATCACTTGATGCTACTCTGGGGTCTCGTCCGAGTCACGTGATGAAGTCATCAAAATGGCGAACTTCAATAACGTGTTGTTTCACAGAAACGAATATAAACCGAAAACTATTTGTGATGGTTAGCCAGTTCAGGCTCATTTTAGACCATTTTAGGTTCAGAATATGCTCAATTTTGTTCAGAAAGGAATTTGATATGAGATCTGGGCTTCATATTATTGCGTAATCGTGTCAATTCTTCTCTGTGATTGACTATTTATTAATGTATTAGGGAAGGGTTTGATAAAAAGATAACAAAACACTGTCAAAATTGTTACTAAGAAGGGTGTAGAATTAACTTGTCGTCAAGCTTCGAAGAGGGTACGAATTCCTGTGAGAGTTGCCATTATGGAACTGAAGGAGGACAGAAATATTTTCTCAATAATGTTGATTGTTGCAAAATCAAGATCGGAGTTTGATCTGCGAAACGCAGTGAGCAATTACTAGCTGTCAGTTCTTCCTCGGTCATTGTTTTCCCCAGATGGGTCTATCTTGTACAGCAACGACAAGAGCAAACTATTAGGATACTTGAGGCTTTACCATCAACGTTTCCAATTTACACACTACCCACAAGTACAATGCAGCCTCTAACCGGGCGTTGCAGTGTTACCGGCGAACTACAAGACCCGGAGAGCACAGTGTCAAGTTTATTAGTGGAGCCAACAACCGGATTTCGTTAGTGTTGCAGTTGTTGATGGAATGGCAGAGCTACATGCACTCGATAAACCACCAACAATCAAGAACCCTTCAGAACTTGCCGATAATTTCATAAGTAGTTTAAACCAAAAATACGGATTTTACGATGAACTTCATTTGGTATTTGACACATACATAAAGGGCTCTCTAAAAAGTACCACAAGAGAACTTCGTCAGGGTCATACCGTGCCAATCCATTATCACATTGAAGCAAAAGCTGGAATACTAACTATGGCAACGAAGAAGCTTCTCTCACACGAGAAAACGAAAGGTGAACTTTCAATATTCCTTTGAGAGTGTATTCTAGAAAATGCTGCAGCCACCAACCGCAATGTAGTGGTTGCATGGCAACAAGTTGCACGAGGGACACACATGGATGCCGGTTTCCTTAGCAGTAGGCTACTCCCGAAGAAGCTGACTGAAAAATAATATTGAATGCTATCCATGCGGCAAATGCTGGTGCTACAGAGCTGAAAATCTACTCTCCTGATACTGATGTCTTTATTTTACCACTAAATAAATAACCAATACTACCAAAAGACACACGTGTCGTAACTGGCCACGCTAGTAAAAGGAGAAGTGTTTCCCTGTCACCAATCTACGAGGAACTAGGATGACTGCGGTCCGACTCACTTCTAGGTTTCCATCAGGAGCAGATATTACTGGTTCCTTCTCTAGAAAAGTGAAAATATCCTTCTGGTACGCCTTCCTAGCTGCTGGCGATGTTCTCATTGATCTGGCAAATCTGGGAAAGACGGAAACTGTGGATAAGGAAACGTCGGCGGCTGTTGAAAGGTTCATATATCAAGTGTATGTTCCCAAAACAGAGATAAAGGAAGTTGGTGAACTGAGGTGGTGGTTTTTTACCCGGAAGCATCTGGGACCGAGTTCATTCCTCCCACACAAACATCACTTGAACCAGCTATACTTCGGGCACATCTGCAAGCAATGGAATGGAATAGATGTAATTTGCCCCACCAGCAGATTTTGGTTGGACTAAAGAGAACAATCGATGGGTCCCAATCATGTGCACCAACCCACCTGGTCCTTCTGATGTGCTCGAACTAATCAAAAGTGCATGTGTTAAGTCGAGATGTAATAGCTGCAAATGAGTTTGGATAAAATTGCCCTGTTCTGAAATGTCTGCATGTGAGGGCGATCCAGAGAAGTGTGAAAAATGTTCGGACAAGTATGAAGAGGCGAAGATCGATGATGATGATGATGATGATGATAGTGACTCTGATGAGGATGAACCCCTTTTTTAATAGGGGCAATGAGCAGAAAGTTATTCTGTTGAATACTGCAAGGCACTCACCTATTTGATTTCTTCCAAGTTTGTGGAAATTTACGTTTATTAAGAAAATCACAGAAAACATAAATACACTCCGAGCAGTCTACGGATAGGCTAAGTGTTACCAGTTTAATTGTATTCTTTCCGTTTCATGTGTGTAATCATAATTCAAGATTTTAATGTGTAGCATGCAGAAACACAACAACAGCAAAATTTATTAAGTTATTATTACATTAGCAGTTTATTCCCATTAAAAATAAAAATTCCTCAAGTCCATCACAAATACTTTTCGGTTTATATTCATTTCTGTAAAACGTTATTGAAGTCCGCCATTTTGATGACGTCATCACATGACTCGGACGCGACCCCCAGAGTAGCATCAAGTGATTCGGGTATCCTTAGACTTAATAGAAACTGAAAATCTAGGTGTGTTGCCTTCTTCAGGAAAGAGCATATTGAAACTTGGAGATTGCTGTTTGTTTTACAAAAACTATCACAGAATTAAAACTATTGACATTGGAAACTTCTGGTAAACGGTAATAGAATCATTATTAAACTCTTCAAAAAATTTGTCTGCATGTAATTTATGGCACGGCATCATCTTCTATTGAAATTTCAAGAGAACACATTCTACAGGACCATTTTTTCAATTTTTCAACAAAAAGTGTAATTTTTCGGTAGAATATGCCGTCTTAGCTCTATACGTGTAAGAAACAATAAAGTAGAGCATTTTATTGTGATTTCAAAACCGTTTTTTGAAAGTCTCTATCTTAAATACTTTTCACTTTATGGTCATTTCTGTGAAACGCTACGTCCGCCATTTTGATGACGTCATCACGCGACTCAGACGCGACCCCCAGAGTAGCATCAAGTGGTTCGGGCATCCTTAGACTTCATAGAAACTGAAAATATAGGTGTGTTGCTTTCTTCACGAAGGAGCCCACGGGATGACATAAGGTACCCTACTACGTCTTAAACATCCGAACCCTAATAATAACATTAGCTGTGATTGCTACTTAGATCCATATCTGTCACCAGTGTATGGGATTTTCCCTCAGGGATTCTTTTAGATGCACGTTAATTTTCCGATATGAAAATGTATTTTCGCACTCATACAGTTACTAGAAGACAAAGTCTCATTCTTAGTACTATACAAATTTTGTAGTATTAAAATGAAAGAAAATTAACAACTTATAAGCAGAAACCGTGTTGAACATATGAACTCAAAATATGACTCTTCCTTTATTTATATTATATTACATTCCTTATTTATTTTGTAGTGTTACAGTTATTCAGTCTAATCGATTCTTTATTTCTTAATTTTAATCGGCCATAGACCATTTTTCTTGAAACATTTTTCTTACATTTTCAGCTTTACACTTTTTTATTATTATTACTACTATTAACGCACACAAATACCCATGCACGAAGTAGGACTAGAGCTCGTAGCCTTTTCACCACGACTCCGAGGTTTCTTAGCTCCCACGGCTAAGGTGACCGGCAATGATTCGGTCTTCTTGAAATGGGCTTGGTAATATCAGCTCAATGTACTGAACATACTTTTGACCTGAAAGGGGATTGAGCTCATGAATTTGGAAAGAGAAACACAGTAACTTGCTCAACAGACTATATCTCTGTGAGCAAACGAATACAGTATTTTATGAATTGTCATCATCACCTATTGAATGATGATCGAGTATGATATAAAATTTTCACGTAAAGAAAGTTTGATGTAATGGTGGGCTTGCAATTCTGTCTTGTATGATGTGGAACATAATATAATATACGTCCTTCAGAGATATTAGGGATAGACCTTTAAAGAAGCAATTCATTTTTGAGGCAGTATATGTTACTTCGTTCATTAAATTAGTAATTTTTTACAAACAAAATAATTAGCCTTTTAGGAAATCATGAAATCTTGTAAGACTAATGTACGTTTCTTCTCCAGATCCAATAATCATTTTCTGTTGAAGAATATTATAGAAACAATTTTCTGCTCATCATCTTGCCAAGGCTCTGGGTTTCATGAACTACAAGAGGGGAAATTACAGTATAATGGGCATGCCGATAGACTTGCTGCTCACAAAGCCTCTTCACAGTGCTCACTAATTACTTCAAACAATGAAGCTATTAAACTTCCACAATGTCAGCCCCCTTCCATTACACAGAAATATCAACATTCATTTTCTGCAGTCAGAAGCTGTTATATTTTAATAACGAATCAGATCCTTTAACAATATACAATAACTGCAATTCATTCAATATATTTTTGCTGTTTTTATGCTATGTTACTATTACAACATGCTGCCACACGAAGTAAAACTTTATGTTTTAGAATTTTCTTTACAGATAATATTGGTAAAATCAAATTTTAGGCTATAACAAGCATATTGGGAATACAAAATAGGCTGACTCCACTTACTAATTATTGTGTGACAGAAGTACAAAAATCATTATTCCTAAACTTTAGAACAAACTTATTTGCGACTTTAAAGTAATCAACTGACAAATTCTTATATAACAATACTACAAATAATTCAAAATTAAAAATACTAATAACGCAGCTTGGAAAACTAATATGTATTACAGTAAAGAAAAGTAATGACTGAATGAGCCAGTGTGTGTTCATTGAATTTTGGTCTTAGAGGAGGATATGATATTGTCGATTATCTTGAAATGGTGCAGATAGGATTTTGTCATTCCAAGTCCTGTGATTGCTGAAAATTCTGCTGTTACCGGGATTTTTAATTTAAGTATTTTTTCAACTGTCGGAAAGAACAATCGGCACTGTGCCCCCTTTTTAGCATTTTCCCACATTCCCTGCCACTGTTGCAATCTTTTCTTTCTCTCTCTCTCTCTCTCTCTCTCTCTCTCTCTCTAATTCAGTGGATAGTGTGGTGAGGGTTTTCTACTAAGTACTTTGACCAGATTTTCATCTAACACCGCCAACTCGGAAAGTTTATCTGCAAGTTCTTTACTTCTAATACTTAGGCCTCTACGTGCCTGTCCCAAGCGAAGTGAATTGTCCATTTTTGCGAAGCTAATGCCGGATTTCGCTTATTACATTTGCGTAACAATATCTTAATGACATACTTTAAGTACTGTTTATAAATTGGTTGTTTTGGCTATCCGAATTGTGCCGCGTCGTATTGTTAATAAATGTTTCGGACATCTCAAGCTACCTTGGGACATCCTATCGTGTGCTTCCTCGGAGAGTGACTCAAATTGAACTGGAACTGCACAGTCAACAATCTGTATTAAAAAATAAAAGCAATTCAGTCCATGATAATTTAAATGGTGTAATAAACTGAGTTCATTCCATGTCTTTTAATGTGCGTTGCTTTGGGGTTGAAATGTCCAAGCGAAGCACTGCTCTCTGCATGCCTTGTTGCCTGCCATCTATCGTAATGGATGAGAACAACTAACAGCTAGTCACCGAGATAGAGCCGTTAGTTATAAAAATTACAAGTTATTGTAATAACTCAACACTTAGATATTTAATTATGGTCGAACAAACACCTTCCTATGCATCTTGCATATAATGGTAATTATAAATAACAAATAGGCCTAGATAAGTTTATTTCATCTTTCAATACATACGTACAGGGAGCTCGATGTTACAATAATGGCAATTTAGACAACGTATGAACATTTTGAAACTCGCTATAGATATTTGCCGAATGTTCTCTAATATGTTTGTTTCTCAATTGAGACTGAAACAGATTTGTGTGTATTACTATGTTTTGTTAGAAGTACGAGGGTGGATCGAAAAGTAACGCACAATATTTTTTTGTACAAAAAGTTTAATAGGTACAATTACAAAAAAATGCACACATGAAGGGACATCTTTTGTCTATTTTTCTATATAGTCGCCAAGTTTCCCAACACATTTCTCCCATCGTGATACCAGTTTCAAAATACCCTGTTCATAAAAGTCCGTTCAGTTGGAGTTGCGGACTGCTGATTTCATTTCTGCACCTGACGCAAAGCGTTTACCGGCCAGAAATTTCTTCATGGGACCAAAAAAAATGAAAGTCCGACGGTGCCAGGTCTGGACTGTATGGAGGATGCTGAAGCACCTCCCAACCAAATTTGTTGGTTGTCTCACGAACAGCTTCAGCCACCTGGAGACATTGCTACGGTCCATACAGTGTTCCCATACACGTCACGCATGTCCCTATGAATTTCACTCGGGTTATGCCCTTTAGCCCATAAAAATCTAACTACACCTCGCTGCTCTTCACAAGTGGGCGATAGTAACATGCGCGCCATCTGTGTTGTATAGTTCACGCTTCTCTCGCTAGAGTTACACATGAGAAAAAAATAGCGTCCGTAGCGGAAGCTTCAAATTCCATCTTGGTGAATGTTCAACATCCTAGCCGCAATACCAACGCAGAAAAAAATTATTTTGCGTTACTTTTCGATGCAGCCTCGTATTAATAAATGTATTTATTTAAGTCACGTACTTTCCATAAAATACTTGGAAGAGTTACCTGTTCAATTGGACCAGAGCCGCACCTGCTAATTTAAAATGTCTCTTGAAGTATTACATCAAAGGAGGAATAAAGCGATTGGTAACTTTAAAAGTTACAGTTAGGTCGATAAATTATAAAATGACCAGAGATGCAATTATTTGAATAGATTTTACATTTTCAGATGCTTCCGAATCTCTTTTCATGACTTCCATGCTGCAGTTGCTCACACAAGATTAATGGAAGTTGGGTTAACGTGAACGCTGTTAATTTCATCGTTCACTAGATTCTGGTGGTACTGTGTCAATGCTTTTTTGTTAGCGTACAGCGCGATATCTGTAGCTAAAATAGAAGTGACCGGAATAACGGTGGTATAATGTATGGCTCAGCCAGCAGATACTGCGGAGAGTTAGCACAAAGCACTTTTTTACCTATTGCTTTTGAATGTTGGCAACTTCTACAGCAGTATTATGCTCTCGTAATTCTTGCTTTATTTAACTTCATAATTACATGAACTAAACCATGAAACCCCGAGATCAATTAGTTTTAACGTTACACCAAAATAAAACAGTACTTCTTAAATGAATGACTTTTCTTGTGTGTTTTAGTATAAGAACTTTCTTTTTTTACTTCCCCTGTCCGTATCACAGGTAGGCCTACTATAGGTAGAGGAGGTATTGTGTTCGACCCCCAAATTCGAAGTTTGGTTTTTAATATAAATACACGTTTTGAGGTATCCTGAATACAAAAATATTATTTTCAGAAACATATCTGTGTGTGTGTATGTCTGCATGTATGTGAGTCTGTGAAGAGCCTAGTTTCTGATCGGAAAGTCGTATGAAAACGAACTTTTGTACTTGGGTTGGGTGTCTTCTGAGGATGTGACACGAAGGTTGGCGACTACTTTCTCTTATTTTTAAGGGGAATTTACGTCAACAAAAATTTCATTTTCCGTGATTTTCTCGAAAACACCTAAGACTTTGTTTAAATTTTGCACATGAGGTGCATACACTAAGAGCTAAAACTTTCATTTGAAATATTTTCGAAACACTTCTCTGAAGGATAGTTATAAGCACATCCATTGTTTGTAGAAACTCGGTCTTGCATCGTGAACAATAAAGCTTTACATCAGGTTCAAACAACCGAAAACGCGCTCTTGGCAATACAATGTCTTCTAATTCTATAGGCCTATCAGAATGTGAGATGAGAAAAATATATTGACCACGTTTAGAGTAAAGAAAGTTATGTGAGTGCACTAATCAGATTTTGTTTGGGATGTATCATTCGGGGATGCGATTCGGATAATGACATTCTCTTCACTTTTATAACTTATTTACATGAAGAGAATGCCATACATAACAGGATTTTTTGGGGGGAAGAGGAAATTATGAGAGTTTGAAATCAGATTTTAGATCAATGTAGACATTTACATTGCATTCTGCAGAGACCCCATAGATCCAAGGAGCTTCTTTCTTTTGCCCATAACTGCGGTCGAAGAAAATAACGTTAACATCATTAAGAACTTCAAAATATTATTACCAGAGATTATTTAATATCAACAAAAACATAAAAATATTATTATGTTACAGATATAAGTACATATTTGCTTCAAAATTATCTCTGTTAAGTTAAACTTCATTATTAATATCACTTCATATCAAGAATTTATGCTCTAACATGCCCGTCATGGATACTCTACAAATAATCGAGAATAAATTACATTCACACAACGAAAACCAACTCATAATAGAACAAATACTAAATCTAACTGCAACAGTTCTTCAGCAAAATAACTTTTTATTCAACAACAATATTTATGTAGGCCTTTCAGAAAGAATGTGAAGCAATGGGGTCACCCTTTTCAGGAACCATTTCGGAAATATTTCTACAAGAATTAGAAGAAAGTCGAGTTGATAAATTTATCAAAAAACACAGCATAAAATTATATCAACGATACGTAGATGAAATTATAACGATCTGTAAATATATGCTAATTAATGAAATATTCTCAGATATCAATAACATGAACGCAAACATAAAATTCACATATGAAGTAGAAAATCACAATATTCTAAACTATCAATGCCATTTCTTGAGGGGTAAGAAACGATGCAAATCTCTGGGTGCACGGTAGGGTGGAGACTTCAGCACCTCCCTGCAAGTCTCCTGCAAAATTTCGGCTAGGAGATGTTTCAACATCCACCCTACAGCCCAGACTTCGCTACCAGTGATTTCCATCTTTTCCTTCACCTCAATAAATGATAGAGAATGACAGAGAAGCGGAGATGGTTGTCACACAGTGGTTCATACCCCAGGCGGCAGACTTCTACGACACAAGTGTTCAAATGTTGGTCCCATGGTATGACAAATGTCTCAATTCCTGTGACGGATATGTTGAAAAATAGCTGAACATTTGCTATATCTGTTGCAGTAAGTATTTCCATGAAATTTTGTTTTGATTGTGTAAACGGCCCTAGGGAAACTTACTTTATGGACGCGCCTAGTATAAACACTCTTCTTAACCTAACAATCTAATCCTTTTATCTCGTAACTTAGGGAGATGTATTTGTGCAATTATGTAATAAATTGTTCTATAACGGAGTTAGGAAAATTTCCTTTTTGCATATTGGAAAGGAAGGTATTCCCGGCATGAAATAATTTTTTGTTTTTGTGGCTGATATTGTAAATTTTTACATCGGGTTTAATGTTTAAGATACATGCTTTAAGAAACAAGTTTTCTGCCTCCTATCATACATTGTTTATGAAATTAGCATATTTAGTCAAATATTTAATTTTAATTATCTTGTATATTCATTCATATGTAAAACTTCTAGAGAGAATAATAATATTTCACCTTCATATATACTGTTGACACATGCTAAAATATTAGAAAATACCAAATCTCTACTGTATTTCTCATTTGATATCAATATGAATATACTGTATTAAAATTCCTGCTTAGGCTTATATCTATCACTCATTAGGCTAATTTGGTTTGATACTGATATTTCAATGAAGTCAAAATGCATAATCTGATAGAAATATCGTTAATTTTAATACTGAATTCGGTTTATAATATATTACAAATCAACTATTATATAAAATGCAAGAACGTTATATTTGATACCTTTAAATAAACAGCTAACGTGTCCTCTCTGTTCATAAAGTGTAAACTAATATGTAACATTTTCAGTTTATATAATCAAATGCTGTATATGACACTTGTAAACAACTGAAGAACTCCAATACAAATAATACATATTCATAAGGGACATCCTTTCCCATCAATGCTATTTTATTGTAAATATTTTTAAAATGCAGTAGAATCTCTATTGTCCGGGTTACTATGAAACAGGGCTACCTCGTATAACATGAACGATAAAATAAATTATTACTAAAAACGGATCTTAAGAAATATCCAGGTACTCGCTATAGAAAACAAAGAACAATCGATTTATCAACAGTTTGGCAATAATAACGATAAGGAAGGAACATTTATTATGTTTTTCACCAGAAACCAATATCACGGTTTTCTCTCGATAATCGAAAAAGTTATCGAAAACAACAGACCCTTTTAATTTTATGAATTTTAATATTAAATTCTGCAATTTGCTGCGAATTCGATTTGCCTAACAGCTTGGCCTCAGTAAAGTTGAAGATCAGCAAGTTGTTAACGAAAGTCATTAAAACTTCATCTCGAAATTGTGAAACGTTTCGAGAAACGGCTGTAGGCATATATTCTTTCCATGAATAGAAATTATCTTCGTGCAAAATTTCAGCTCTCTCTGTAAGTGAGTAGTTTTGGCGCAAAAGAATAATGGACAGACTATCAGAAATCACTAGATTTTTTAAATTATTAGTTTTTATTTTGTATTCTTGTTCAATTGTATTCTCTATTATAATTAAGTTGTAAAATTCTTGTATTTCATGCGGTTTCATTGTATTTCATGTAATTATTGTATTTCATGTATTTCATTTCATGCATTCCCTCTGGCTGAGTCACCTTAACACCACAGGTTAAATTAATAAATAAATAAATAAATATGGACTAAGTAAAAATGTATTAGTCAACTTCTTTCGTAAGCGTCAATCGTTAAATGTGATGCATTTTCTCTTCTACTTGCTTCAAAATGTAATCTTCTTTTATTCAAAAGTAAAAGGTAATTTAAATAAGATTCACAAAACTAATATAAAAATCAGCTCACTCACCGGAGTACCATTAGAGGGCAGAGGCAGATGGCGAAGATGGTTACCATGGAGATGAGGTATTTTTGGTTCCTCTTTTCTTTGCTCACATCTAGCTCAGCCTCGTACAGATCATAGTTTGCTGATCTGTCTCCATGCGTACGGAAGGAGAACTGACTGCTACCACAATCCTGCTGACTTCCTCTGTAAAAGCATTACAAATTATTTTTTCAGTTATGGGCTTTATTATGTTTGCCTTAAACCGGATAATTTATTTTATGAATGTTAAATATAGATCCAACTCTTATTGGTGAGGTCCGTGAAATTCGGGAGACGCGATTTGTTCTCAGTTCCAACAAATATTTGCCGAATTTCCTTTTACTGATCGTGTAACACAAAAAACAACACTTCTACATCGCCAAATAACGCGAATTCACATATTAACGCAAAAATTAACAACTATCTCGATTTTTAGACAATTTACGCAAAAATATTTCATTTGGATGGAACTATATAACTTACTTGATCCAATTAATTAGTTTCATTTCTCCTGTCGTATAGTTGAATATATGGTAGTTTTGTAAAATCCGCCTATATACCACTGAATTCAGTGGTATATAGGCGGATTTGACAAAACTACCATATATTTACTTGATCCAATTTTTAACAATCCAATTTTCCTTTTCTAATATGATACAAGAATATTTCCCATGACAATGTAAAGCAGCAATTTTTACCTCCAAGACGAACAATTCGCTGAGAAAGTCAAAGAAAAAGATATCTAGGATCACCCTAAGATGCAAAGCACATCAAGTGCACTCTGGCACTATCATAGTCTACTCCATAAATTCTAAGCTCTTTGCAAATGCTAAATATAATACTTTTGCACCTTATACCACAATATTAAAAATACAGAAAGTTCAATTTGGTACAAAGTTCACTACAATGTTACAGGCATACACTTAAGTGTATTTCATATAAGTTATATCTTAATTGATATTGTTATTTGCATTAATACACGTATGAGGAAAACTAGTGTAATCTTAGGGCAAGAACTGCTATAGGTAAAAATATTATTTAAAACATTAGGATTTATACATATTACATTACATATTACATTATATTACATTATCCATAATATATTTTATATATGTTCATACCTATACCTAATTATACTTATCTCACTGTATCACATAAAACTCGTTTACACATTGAAATATTATGTAATACACCAGACGTCACTAATATAGTATATAATTTTAGCTAGGCCCTATGGTAAATAGTTATATGTAAGCGCTATTAGATTGGTAAAGTTATTACATTTTTCTTGTTATAATAGCAAATTGTTTTTAATGTTTGTTGTGGCATAAGGTGGACCTTTCATTATAATTTTGCATCAGAATACTGCAAATGAAATGAAGTTCATCAACTTTAACCAAAAGATATATCAATTTCCTCCAAGGATACTTTGATATTGTTGGCATTAATATAACAATTTGTTTATCTTAGTCCGACTTTATCTTGAACATTATTCTGAGTACTGTTACATAAAATTACTTTCATCGTGGATAAAATATCAAATTTAATTATAATGAAGGGGAAAATTTTATTTTTAAAGTTTTAATAATTTTGAAGATATTATATTTACCTGTGTCGGTCCTTAAAAAATGTTGTTTTTAGAAAAATGTTTTGAAGTGCTACATTACAATATATTTTACCTTGTTGGTATCATTACTCCCCATTCGTATAATAGGGAAGAGAATTTTCCAGTGTCATAAATCGGCTAAATTGTACACATTACTAAGTAATATTATAGAAAATATTGTAGAATATTATGTATTATAGAATATAGAAAATTACAGAAAAAACTAAAACATCATAATACATTCTACTTTTTTATATAAAATATGTACACTTTCGGCTAAATGTTAAAATTTGTTACTCTAAATTTCATTTCGACATAATTTATGACATGCCAAGGAAAATCTGGGAGTTATTTCTTAAGATTTCATTCCGACATTGGTTATAGTTGAGTCAAGAATGTATACTAACCGTAAATCACGTTTTGTTTGATTGTCATATATTTAAAAGGTAAAGACTTCAGCTAAAATTACTTTCTGCAGATTGCAGATACATCTATATGCCAAAAAATATCCAAGAACCAGGGTTATTATAAACAATTTATGCTATTTGTAACACACATTCATAATCATGTCATTTTAACTTTGTAATTTAATAACTGCAAGTGTTGCTGTGTAAGTTATAACCCTAACATGTCTTTTCTGACAAAATAGTAGTTATCTGAGATTTGGAGATTCAATAAATAAAATAAATCCCTTATACTGTATGAAGAGTCACCTTACTACTAAAATAATGTGAGATATTTTTTGTCGCACAAGTTTACAACTTCATCTGACACAGTTGAACTGTTTTCTTTTTCTGTTATATGATCATTTCCAGTTTCCATAGAATTTTTCGTTTCATCTTTCAAAGTAAAAATAATACTTTTCTGAAGTAAATCCTCTTATAAACTGGTAAGTACGTCTGGAATTTAACAATAGAAAGTGCTCATTAGAAATAGTGGAAACTTAGTCTCGACAGAATGTAAAAAAAGTCTGGATCAGAAAAATGAAGCGTGATACTCTTATATTTCCTTCATTTCAAATTACCTTGTCTAGGCTACAAAAGCCCATTGAGTACGATTAGCGTCCCTTTAAGTGTTCAAACTTTAGAAGAGAGTTACAAATTAAAGTTTCCTGCTTTCGAAATCAGCTTATATATTACGTTAAAATATTTTCATATATCGCTTACAGTGTAATTATTTACGACAGCTATAAATATAACTACTAATAACTTAATATTGTCCACTTTCTAGTTACAGTTAGAGAAACAGAAAGTATTTTAAACCTATGAAACAAAATTGTAATAAATAATTTTCAAGCAAGAATAAAACTCTCCTTTATTACCCATAATATCAATTATGGTACAATCATTTCAATGATTAGGACAATAATACAGATCAATTCCCTTTTATCAAAATTAAACCCTTCCCCATCTTTAAAATCCCTAATTCCTTTCTATTTTAACGTGTTTTAGATTGAAATTTTCTTAAATTATTGCATACTTATCTTGGAATTGTGTTACTTTTATCTCACATTGTTAACTTCAGGGCTTTTAGGAATACTTTGTTTATTCTAAAACCTGAACTGAATTCAAAATTAATAAAAGTGTAAGTTTAATAAAAGCAATACTTAAAGAGGTAGAAAACTTAAAAACGTAAAAGAGAAGCATAAATTCACCATTGCTAGAGCTCAATCTCTTTTTGCAATTCGATATTTTACTGACAGATTAAATGGAGGGAAAAATTAATGATGTGTAGTATTCCAGTTCTAATGCCCTTTGTCTTATATTCTTTAGTCCATATGATTTTTATGACAATCCGAAAGATATATTAATGCAAGAATCTATAACATATTTTGCGATGTTCGTAGCCCCGAAGCATTTTGATTAGCTTTCAAGAATATCCAATCTGCATCCAAGCTGCCACAAATCCGGTACCGGTACTTTAAAAAAATCGAGCTTAGACTTCATTAGCCTGCATCCATCGTCCGTTTCGTAAATGTTTATGTCTTTTTATAAGCTTTCGTGAAGATCTGTACTTATTATTTGCAACTTAAGTAATTTTTCTCTACTGATATTTGATTCAATTAGAAGTGTAAGATTTATGTACCGTACAGAACATTGTCCCCTTTCGATATGCCAAAACCCTCTATAAATTATAGGAAACAAGCCTCCATTCTGATATAGGCCGGATTCATATCAAGTGAAGGCAAAATGATTCAGAATTGTGCATTCTATCGAAATGTACGACTACCGATTACTTTATCTACATTACTTAGGCCTACTTACTTTCACAATGGCAATAGACAAAGCCCAAGCAAATTAAATGAATATTATCTATTTTATGGGATCGGAGATTCGTTGCGCGCCTATCTCTCCCGCCATTTAAGCCTATTCTGTGCTAACTCCATCCAACCACCCCTCGCAAATCCTACTTCCCTTAAATCTATCCTACTTAGGTCTAGGTCTTCCAAGTAGTCTTTACCCTTCGGGTCCTCCATTCAATATTTTTTTAGATTCGTCTTTCCTCCCCATGCGCGCAACATGTCCAGCCCATTTCATCTTCCGTGATTTAATTACCCTTACTATATCCGGTGACGAGGACAGGTTATGAAGCTCGTAGTTATGCAGTTTTCTCCAGTCCCCATTTTCATCTCTCTTAGACCAAAATATTTTCCTAAGCACCCTGTTTTCGAACACTCTCAGATTATGTTCTTCCCGAAGAGTACACGACCATGTCTCACATCCTTATAATGAAACCGGCAGGATAATTGTCTTATAAATCTTTATTTTTAAATTTCTGGACTGAAGACGAGAAGATAAGAGTTTCTGAACTGCATAAAAGCAAGCATTTCCCGATCTGAGTCTACACTTAACTTCTGCCTTAATATTATTTGTATCTGTAATTATTGCTCCCAGATATTTGAACTCTCCACTTGTTCGGACGATTTACCGGCTATGCTAATATTTTGTAGATAATTATTTTGACGTTTCATGACCATATATTTAGTTCTTTCTGTATTAATTTCCAATCCAACATTCCTTCAGGCATCGAAAATCCGTTCTGCATTTCTCTCCATTGCGTCATCCCCCAACAGACAAACGCCACCTGCATAAGTTAAAATCGGGTGATTGCCATTTAATCCTAGACCTACCTTGTTTTCCTGAATTTTTCTAATGGTATATTCCAGAACGAAATTAAAAAGCAAAGCCGCATTTATTGGCAAACCTATGTGATATAAATTTCCCTACCCCGACTCTGCTATGGGTTTCATTTAGACACATTTTGACCAGCCTAACTAATTTCTTTGGTATCCCAAATACCTTATCTATATTTTTTATGTATTTTTCACTTTAAGCGTTCCTTACTTATGTTCAAGTAATTAAGGCCTAATGTAATTCATGACGAATTATAATGATTGAATATGGTTTCGCTGTAATCCATTCTTAACCTATACGGCTGCTCTGAAGCTATAACCTACATGTCAATGAATCATACAATTAAACCATTAATATCATTGCCAGTGCGTTATGTGAATCTTCACACATTTTAAGCATTCCTTATGTCAGAGAATATGAGTTTATATAAATGACTTTAATTACTTAAAGATCGTCCAAGGTTAAGAAAAATCTTAGCACTTTATGGAAGCAATATTAACTATATAGGCTGAACTGCAGTGAACTGATAAATACCAATTTGAGTCTAAAATACAAGTAACATATTTGTATTAAGTCCTCTATGTTTGCCCCTGTAGTTAGCAACGTTTTCATCACATTTGTCTTCTTCCTTTATAGTAATTTTTTTCTCTTGTAACTCAGTTTTTTATCTTGTTAGTGTTAGTAAGCTTTGTATTATGCAATCCCTAAACTGAGAAAACAGTAGTATATGCTATGAAATATTATTATAATAACTATTACAAATATATTTTAACACGAATCGAGCGCAATTTAAGCTAGCACGAATTGCTAGTACTGTATGTCATATTTGGAAGACTTGAAACGTACTCGCTTGGGACAACATTTTTATTTCTTCTGAGAAACTTTGGACAATTATGAAACTGGAATTGTATGTTTATTTTTACCTAAGGAATGAGCTTTTAAAATCTGCAGTAATATATCTTCCACTTTATATAATCAGTTGGATAGACAGAGATTGGCGGACAAACAAACGATCTAACAAGTAGACGGACGTATAGAAAAAATACTTATGAGCGGAGAAGTAGATAGACACATACAGTGTGATTCCCGTACGAGTTTTCCAATCATGCAGGTTTCTGCTTCGCGGCGGCCACAGCTCTAACTCTCGAACGATCGGGTGATCGCAATAAAGCCACTAACGGTGTAATGGTTCAGGTTCTCACAATTACAGTTAAAATTACAATGAAAATAACCACGTACATTATCACAAGAGATGTTGGAAATATCCTCCTTTTGCATCCACACAACAATGGCACTTTTTAGGACATTTTCTTTCACGCGCATAAGTTCAGCTTCCGAGATAGAGTTTGTGATATTGTCTTTAAGTTCTTATAATGTATTGGGGTTTGACCTATACACATTTTTTAATGTTCAAGTTCGGGTGAAAAATCTACGTAACTGAAAGAGAAATTAACTATTATCTCGGAAGCTTATGCGCGTGAAAGAAAATTTCCTAAAAATGTGCCAGTGTTGTGTGGATGAAAGAGGGCATTTCCAACATATCTCGTGATGAGGTACAATATTTGGTTATTTTCATTGTAACTGTAATCGTCAGAACCTGAATTTTTACACCGTTTATTTGCGTAGATATTTCACCTAATCGCTCGTGAGATAGAGCTGTGGCCACGCGACGCAAAAACCCGCATGATTGGCCAACTCGTACGTGAAACACACTATAGAAAAATAGTCGCATAAATGGGCGGACACGTGGACGTAAAATCAGGCAAAGGCAAACATACGTACAGATAAAAAGTAAATGTTGATTCATTTTACTATATCTTAATCAAAGTATTCTCTGAATCAGTAAAAAAATAAAGGAGAGAAGTTACTCTATCTATCATATAAGTGAATTTTTGTTTTGGTTCTAAGTACTGTATTGGCTATTCCTGTGTAGTCTATTTAATGGCAGCGTTCACTTTAAATTGGTGACTGGAAATGAGCCCTTCCGTCACAGAGAAAAATCCAATTACAAGGAGGGATTGACGGCAGTATAAACAAAGAGAAAAACGAGATTCTGATCCGTTAGCTGAAAGAAAACAACCTAGTTTACAGCAAGGATATAAAAACATATTGCCTCTAACTTACTGCAGAAATAAACAGCATTACAATACAAAGACAACAGCAGAAAGGAAGAGATTTAAATAAACTATGGAGAAACATTTCACTGTTCTTTGAACCTGGAATTTAACTTAAAGTGGAAGACTCACACAGACTACATTTGAAGAAAGATAACAGTTGGAATTTTTATATTCAGAAAATTAAAATATCAGGTGAATCTCTATGTTCTCGAAATAGTCTATTTTTCTTACATTCGTTCACACACATCCTACAGTATATTAGTCTGGGGAAACGATCCACATGTCATAGGAATTTTAAAGTTACAAAAGAAAGCTGTAAGATTAATCAATGGCAGTGATGGCAGAGCTCATTGTAAACCATTATTCAGACAACTCGGTATATTAACGGTGGTATCTGTATACATCAGTAAACATTTATGTTTTGTAAAGGATAATATTGAATTATTTGCACTTCTCAGTGCAACTCATTTATATAGTAGACTACAAGGTATAACAACAATTTAAGAAGTAATTTATGAAGAACTACAACAACAAAAAATAACTTCTATGAAGTTGGTATAAAGCTATATATAGGCCTATGCATTACCTCAACGTATGAAAGATCTGGATACTAACAAATTTTAAATTTCTGTTTAAAAATGTTATTGGGCTTATGTGTGTACAAACTAAATTAATTTTTGGGCTTATGTGTGTACAAACTAAATTAATTTTTTGAGACAGTTAGTAATTAGAATTTTAAATGTATATTTGTATATATATATATATATATACTAGCTTAAATGGCCCGGCGTCGCCCGGGCTTTGTATTTTGTAATATGAAATTAACTTATGGAGGACTTTCGATGTTGAAACTCTAGGTCCTTATATAATATGTATGTAGAATTCGAAATGAGGAAGAACGACATATGGCACTCAGACTATTCCTTCAGAAAACGCTAGATATAGCTTTTTGTGGCTCATAGAGGATGTCGAATGTTGCATTCCATTGCTTCTACAGACCATGCCTGTGAGGAGTGCGAATAAGAAGAAAAAAATTTGGTTATATAAGATTGTATTGTCTTGACAGAAAATTGTATTTCTCACTCTCATATTACCATACAACCGTTTCGGGACTGAAGTGAAAAAGAAATTCAATATCACTTTCATACTTTCCTTCCCAAAAACCTGGGACATAATATACTGCGCACGTAGGACTGAAAATGTTCCATCCCGTTTTGTCTTCTTTTAGATGCATAGGGCCTCTGATAAACATCCCTAGGCCTATTTCTCAACTAATACAAAGCCTACAGCTATGAGTGACGTATCAGTGGATAGGTTTTGTTACCAACTTCCGATATAGCATACTCACTGGCAACACTCTTAAGTTGTCCCTGCAACGCGACCACTTATTCTACATCAAAATGTGAAGTGAGAAAATGACATTTTCCATGTCGAGGGTAGAGAAAGTTATGTGACTGGTTTAGTTTCGTGGATTTTATTAAAGAATTATTCACAAATGTATTAATTACATCGATAGTATCAGAATTTGTTAAAGTCCAGTATTATAATATGGTTTCCAAAGCCCTATGTGAACACCGTAAACAATACTTTCGTTATGTAAACAATTGACAGCAGAACTCTCTAACTGTGCCTCATTTCACATTTCCAACTTTTCCCGTAGAAGTTCCAAAAATTTTCTTTCATACAAACCTTGTCCTGACAGTTACGAACACAACAAAACAAAAATCAGCCAAATCGGTCGAGCCGTTCTGAAGGGATGCGGCAACAACCATTTTGGTAATTCATTTTTATTAATATAGATTTCTTTCCTTTTTATTATGTAAAACTTTGTCATGCAAAAACGTTTGGCACGACAATAAAATGCATTATTATTATTTACTTCACCGTGACATACTGTATTTTTATCATAATTAATGCCACGAGTGACTTGGAAATTGCCGATAAATTCACAGGCAACGAGGCGAGAAGAAATTTATCCAGGGGAGTTCCAAGAAACGGGTTGTATTTAATACTAGGGGGTGCCCGCGGCTTCGCCCACGACAATTCATTTAAAAAATAAAAATTAATAGTATAATAATTATTAAAGCATTATATTTATTAACACTTGCACGCGAATCATTCTTGAACTAAACCATTAATAATTAATGAAACAGCTAAAATTCCGGCTTCAAGAGTACATTCCACGACATGAAAGCACCGACTGTGAAAATGATCTCAGATTCGTTTATGCAGTTCCAAAGATAACTGTGAACCACTGCCTTCTAAACTGTATAATTCTCGTGCGTAATTCTCGAGACGGCGGTGGATAATACGTATCGTTTCTCAACTGTTTGTTGACAGATGAATATGATGTGAATTTTATTTGATAAATTCAGTGTAATTTTCAGAAATTATATAATTGGGAAAAAATAAATTTAAGTCGCAATGGATGCATGTTCCCACCCACCACTCCCTCGCGATGCACTTTCTTTTATACCTCTTCTTCTGTCCACATATTACGTAGAAACTCGCGATTGGACGTTGGTAGTGTGACGTCATACCGGTAAACAAAAGTTGACAGGCTTACTAACCTCTGGAAGATATAATATGCCACATTTTCGAAACCTGCAAACAGTGTATCGTACATTATTCGAAAATGCAAGTGCGCTTCGCTTCGGCTGCCGCCTCCGCTAGCGCACTTATCTATGTAGATAGTGTTATGCATTATTTAGACTATGTGAAGAGGTGATTGTGGTCTGATCGGGAGTGCCGAGTGAGCTAGAGGGTTGTCATTTTGGTGCAAGGGTTGGTAGCTGGTATTTGGTACGATCGGGAGTTTGGAGAGAAGGAACGATCGGGAGTGCCGTGATAACAAGCGTGTGGTCGCCAATAGCAACGCATTGTTGGGAGCGTAAGGGGCGACTTAATCTTAATCTTCAAGGGAAGGAGTGATTGATTTGGATTTTTTCTGTCCGCAATACTTCGAGGATTGAATTATCAATATATTAAAGCTGATGCCCGCGGCTTCACCCGCCATTATTAATTGACTCCAGGATTTTAAAGAAATTTACACTGCCAGTGTAAATTTCTTTAAAATCCTGGGGTTAAAAAATTGGGGTTAGTTTCCCATTCTACTGGATTAGTTAATTTTGTTTTTTACACACGAAAAACGGCAAAATTTAATGTAATATTATTCTCCAGGAGTTTTAGAATCCATATATAGGCACATTTTGTTTCTAAGAATATTTTAAATATGGGTAAAATCGGTAAGAAGTTCACAAAAAACTAACCTAAAATGGCATTCAGAAAGGAATCACAATAATACAGAATCAGCTGCTAGAAAAAGTGCAGGTGCATGCTGGGAAGAAGCAGATGGATCACGTGGTGCTGGAGTCAGCTGCCAACATGATAATGGTCAGACAACACTCCGGAAGATATAATATGCCACATTTTCGAAACCGACAAACAGTGTATCGTACATTATTCGAAAATGCAAGGGCGCTTCGCTTCGGCTGCCGCCTCCGCTCGCGCACTTATCTAATGTGGTTAGTGTTATGCATTATTTAGCTATATGTAGAGGTTGCAGGACCGTATGGAACAGACCAATGACATGCAAGGTCGTTGTCAGCCAATGGGAGTGTTGGTCTGCAAGCCAGAGACCGCATACCAACGCCGAACACCGCGTGTGGAAATCCAGTAGAGTGGGAAACTAAACCCTAAATTTAGAATATTTGTTCATTGTGTTCATTTCACTTAGGCCTTATATAATAAAGAAACTGTTTTCCTAATTTTTTAGTCGTCATTAAAGTTTACACTGCGAGAGACGAACATCGCCGAGTATACCCGATGTCTCACGAAGCGGGCGAGAGAGCAAGCACGCTATTTAGGGCCGTTGAATTGTATAAGAGTAGATAGATAGTAAATACGAAGTAGTATTTATGAAAAGTTTGTGAAAATATGAATTATAATCCCGAGGAAATTTCACTCCAAGTCAAAAACATTGAATTGGAGCTGGTGCCAGCAACATCACGGCAGAAGGAATAGGGAATATATTGCAATTAAATGCTGGTGCATCCATGTAAGCTATGAGAACGAAGATGTGAAAAGTTGTTGGCTTATATTTGTTGTCAGGTGATGAAGTGGGCTACCGTGTTTTGCGAAAAATCCTGGTAAAGTTTCTGATTATCATAAAGAAACGTGTTGGCTTAAATTTGTTGTTTTATGACCAATTATATGCGTAAATCCATGTTAAAGTTGGTGTGTCTGGTCAATGCCATCTGGGTTTTGTTTATAGATTGTCATGACGACTTTAAAGGACAAGGCCGCTAAAAGTGCATTTTGAATGCATTTTGGATGCACTTTTATGCAATTTTAGCGTCCTTGGTCGCTAAAATGAAATTTTTCGGCGTGCTACCAGTCCGATAAGCAGCTGTTTTTAGAGAGCGTGTGTTAAAAGATGTATTTTTAATTCTTTCATTAAATTCTATTTATGGATTTATGTTACCGATACCTATATTTTAATCTATACACCGGAAAACTTTTAGCGGACCCCCATCAACTTACATATAGCCTATATTAAATACAGGCTACAACTATGAAGTTTCCATTAGATCCGATTAATTCCCAAGTAGCTGGTTCCTTTAAAATTATCACTTTCTATAAGCGACATGGCCCACATAAATGTCGGTGAAAATGTGTCCTGATATTAACGGGTTTCAAAGAAAGTGCAAAAAATGTACATGAATTCACTCCAATTAATATATTTTAACAGCAAGCGATAAAAAGATGTCCATATTATTATCGAATAAATGTGCAAAGTAATATTTAATGATTGTAACTTGTAGGTGAAGTACCACGTTGTTTTCTTATAACAGCACGAGTCGTTCAATCAACCGTTCTCAGACATCTTCTCAATTGAGGAAGTATTATTTTTGTAATCGATCTCAGAGTTATACTCCAGATCGTTTCTTTAAGGGGAGGCTCCACCGATGAAAATCCACGAACATATTATATCTTGACTAACTTAAATGGCCCGGCGTCGCCCGGGTTTTGTATTTTGTAATATGAAATTAACTTATGGAGGACTTTCGATGTTGAAACTCTAGGTCCTTATCTCTAAGATATATAAAAGGCTTTGTCTTGGCTGACAGGAATCAACGGACAGCCTAAACTATAACAGGTAGAGACTTGGAATGTTGATAGTACCTTCGTTTCATAATGTAGGTGCTCACTAAGAAAGGATTTTGAAAAATTCTGATTTTAAATGGCAAAAATCAAATGTTTTTGAGAATACTTAATCCCTTCTTACACAGAATTATCGAATCCGAATCACATTTGACATTAAAACATATTGTTGCCAGTATTAAATGGAAGTTTGACAATTACAGTTGGCTTTGTCTATTTTTGTCATACCTTGGAAATAAAACTTTCGCGATCGCTTGAATGTTGTAAGCCTTAAATATGGTCAAACATTGTATTATTTGGACGAAACTCACTATACAGGGGTTTTCTGGGCCAAGGACCTCGAATCTGAGGTCGCTTTTACCAGGCGACTCTATCTAATCGTGGTATGTAGTCCACGTGATTTAGGTGTTAATAAATATAATGATTTAACTATTATGCTCTTAATTTTTAATTTTTGAAATAATTATCGCGGGCGAAGCCGCGGGCACATGCTAGTATTATATAAAAGGCTTTGTCCTGACTGGCCGACTGACAGAAATCAACGTAGAGCCTAAACTATAATAGGTAGAGACTTGGAATTTTGACAGTACCTTCGATTCATAATGTAGGTGCTCACTAAGAAAGGATTTTGAAAATTTGATTTTAAATGAAAAAAACTCAAATGTTTTTGAGGATACTCGAATCCGAATCACATTTGACATTAAAACATATTGTTGCCAGTGGGTTTCAGATGGGTTTGGAATTGAAATTAACTGGAAGTTTGACAGTTACAGTTGGCTTTATCTATTTTTGTCATACCTTGAAATAAAACTTTCGCGATCGCTTGAATGTTGTAAGCCCTAATATGGTCAAACGTTTTATTTGGACGAAACTCACTATACAGGGGTTTTCTGGACCAAGGAACTCGAATCTGAGGTCGCTTTTACCAGGCGACGCTATCTAATCGTGGTATGTAGTCCATGTGATTTCTGTATCTATCTATCTGGTACCCTATGATCCCCAGGTGGGGCGAAGGGGCCTCCAATGGAGGTTTCATTACCTATACTAATTTTGATATGCTTATTTTCCGAGAGAGGGTAAAGGGACAGGTGGTAAGCCCATCGCCTCGCAACCCCCCTCAGGAAACTAAGTATTTCTTGGACGTGAAAGGGCCGAGAAATTTTGTCCAGAGGCTCTAATTTAGGCTTGGAGTTCTTTTACGTGCCGTAAATCTACGACACGGGACCCCCAGCTTAAAGTCCCTCCCGGAGGACTCCGTGCCCAGGATTTTTACGTCCTGAAAAATCCATCGACCGCGGCCGGGTTTGATCCCGCGCCCTGCGGATCTAGAGGCGGGCACGCTACCTCTAGGCCACCGCGGCCGACCCATGTGATTTAGGTGTTAATAAATATAATGATTTAACTATTATATTTTAATTTTTGAAATAATTATCGCGGGCGAAGCCGCGGGCACATGCTAGTATAATATGTACGTATAATTCGAAATGAGAAAGAACGACATATGGCACTCAGACTATTCCCTCAGAAAACGCTAGATATAGCTTTTTTATGGCTCATATAGGATGTCGAATGTTGCATTCCATTGCTTCTACCCACCATGCCTGGGAGGAGTGCAATTAAGAAGAAAAAGAAATTCCGGTTACATAAGATTGTATTGTCTTGACAGAAAATTGTATTTCTCACTCTCATATTACCATACAACCGTTTCGGGGCTGCAGTAAAAAAGAAATTCAATATCACTTTCATGCTTTCCTCACAAAAACCTGGGACATAATGTACTGCACGCGTAGGACTGAAAATTTTCCATCCCATTTTGTCTTCTTTTAGATGCTTAGGGCCTCTGATAAAGATACCTAGGAATATTTCTCAACTAATACAAAGCCTTCAGCCAGGGCCGTAGCAAGGTCCTTCTGCGCCCTTGGCGAGTTTGACAAATCTGCGCCCTCCAAATGAACAATTTTTTTAAATTTCTGTAAAACTGATTTTCTTAAATTCGCTTGCAGAAGGTTTTTTTTGGTCCCATTTCTTTAAAAAAACCACTGCCTAATAGATCAAAACTAATAATGTAGACTAAGCTATGATGGTCATGGTAGTTTTAGTTGGCACATTTTTTTACTGAAATCATTCTTACCTATACAACAGAAGCAACGCCAACATCAGCAAGAGACGAAACAACACAAACATTAATATTGTTTCACTGTTTAATTTAAAAATCGCTTAGTTAAGAAATACAATAATAATCAGAGCCCGGATTCCAGGGGCGTATTCAGGGGGGGGGGGGCTGAGGGGGCTGCAGCCCCCCCCCCCCGAAACGTTAAATCATGCTAATATGTTGCACATAAGAGCACTTCGATTTCTCAGAAAGTAGACAGTTCAATTGCACATTTTGACTTATAAAAGATGAAATGCGTTATTCTAACGTGTTCAATATAATTGTGTGTGATAATTAGGGCTCAGAGGTTGATGATATATCATCTCTTTTCTGAGACATCACAGACAATGCAGGATGTAGTATAAGTTCGTCTTCCGTCAAAACGAACAATAATTCCTTACTCATATTTTGCATTTTATTTTCTACCAGTCATTTTTAGGAAATTTTTATTAGTTCGTTACATTTTTTCCTATTTTGTCTTCAGAATGAACTTTTCCACCATTGTACACAAATCAGTCTCGTAATTCATTAATATAGTAAACATAATATTAAAGTAGTCAAATAACATACTTAAAATATTGTCCTTTGTTTATTATTATATTAGTATGCTACTGTATATTCCCTTTTTTAGACATATATTTAGAAATATTGTCATATTTTAAATTTTTAATGTCATATTTTCATAAATTTAAGGTAAATTATAGGCCATTTTAGGCGTTTTTAGATCATCAACTTCTGAACCCTAGTGACAGTAAAGTTAGGATTATCACAGCCCCTCCCGAAAATAAATCTTGGATACGCCCCTGCCGGATTCTAATGACATGTCATCTTTTTTATTGATGCTGCATAGACATTGCCAATTTGTAGATAAATCATAATCATGGCCTCTAGATTATAGAAATGCATTTTTATTAGGTCATTTTTTGACATTGTATGCAATTTTATATTTTTAGGGCATTTATTTCGTCCCCAGCGGTGCTGTCTTTGAAGTGTTTGTTTAATGCAAGAAGGACACACTCTATGTTGAAGTGTTGTCATGTCTCAGTCGGAAACGAGAATCAAAGGAACGCCAAATTGTTGTATTACATTACTGTTGTTATTAGATTGACTTGGCACCAGAGTCTGCCACCTGCTTGTATTTGAGAGTGCAAACTACTGTTTACCCTCAATAAACAATATAATCCGGCAGACCGCAAAAGGAAATGCCGAAGTTTGATTCGCCAGTGCCTCAGTGCCAGTATAAATTTTCGTAAGGAAAGCATATTCACAGCAAAAATCAAAGTTTTTTAGACCTACAGCATCCTCTCTGAATTTAAGGTTTTAACAATTATGTACCAATTATTCTATAATTTTGTATGTACAATAATAATTTTTTATAAGTAAAATATCAGTTTTTAGGTCATTCTTTATAATTATTAAGTCATTTTCTTTAAATTTTGGGGTCATTTTATAGGTCATTTTTCAAACAATTTTAGGTCATCAGAATCCGGGCCCTAATAATAATACAGTATAATATAATTAAAAATAATAGCAGCGACTATAATATCAGCGCCGGCCTTAGAAGGGAACTTGATCAAAACAAACAGCATGTGTACTGCCAGCTGGCAGAGCGTGCATCGGCCGCGGATCACAACACATATTATTCAATGTAAAGTTACAGAAATTAATTTTAATGTAGCCTACATTAATACATTGTGTGATTAAAAAAACTAAACATTTTTAAAATAAGACATTTTAGTTCACACTTAATTTATAATAAAATAGTAATAACAAAAGGAATTGAGATCTGCGCATTCGGCTTTTTCTGTTGTAATAATAGAGTTGGTCAGTCATTTTTGCATGTAGCATGTAGGCCTAACAGTATGAGCGATGCCATTGTTGATCGCGTTGTAATCAATCCTGCCGACAGTAGTAGCACTGAGGACGACAATCTTCTGGAAAGGGATTGAGTTGAACCACTTTCATCACAATAATAACGTACATATTAATTTTCATTGTCGTTATATCTTTCCATACTATTCATGATTTATGTTTTACTTTGTCAATATGAATCTTGTTAAATAAAGGACGTTGCATGACTGCTTTTTGCTTGTAGACAATCGGCATAATAGATAGTTTACGTGCATTAATTTGTAATAACCTGAAAGATTTCTTCCACTAGCGTGGAATTTATATTGTTTGATAAATTGCACCAGCCTAAAAAAGGCGGGATTTTTCATGGTTAATTTTGCGCCCTCTTCGTACCTGCGCCCTTGGCGGTCGCCCACCTAGCCACCGCCTAGCTACGGCCCTGCCTTCAGCTATGAGTGACATATCAGTGGACAGGATTTGTTACCGACTTCCGATATAGCAGTGACCGGCATGATCCGTGCTCCGTGACGTCATACTACAGAGCAGCGACGCTCTTTGCTCGGCAATATCTCCGTACTGAGCACAGCGTGGAGAAATGGTTCTCCTGGCCAGTGGCGGTACGACGTCTATGCACTGACAGAGTGCGCTCCGTTTTCGTAGAAAGTATGGGAATAGCACAATTACAATACATTTGTACGAAAACAAAAGAGTACAACTGTGATAAATAAATGTAACAGAACAGTTTTGTTTGTAATGAAATTTAATATAGGCCCTACTTACAATAATCTGAAATGCATAATACATTCAGGTGCGGTAGCGTCCGCATATTTAAATGAGGCTCCGAAACTGCTAAAAACTACAAATACATAAAACATGAGAATACTTTAAGCAGTACTGCAAAACTTTGTCTACTCGGAAACTAAAAAATGTTAAAGTATACAAAATATACAAAATACACAAAATATACAAACTACACAAAATATACAAATTAAACTATACACCTTTGTGAGAAAAGTAGCCTATAGGCCTATTCAGATTTGTGATACACACCCTTACTTTGTGTCACTATCGTGCCCAAGCTGAAGGCATTGTCGAGATTTTTTCCCCTCTTTTCTCGTCCACTGATTTTGCAATATTTGGCGTCATAGTCTGGCTAACACACAAACGAAGAACATTTTTTAAGTTCTGATCAGATAGGTGATTTCTATGTTGTGGTTTGTAGACCTTCATACACGAAAAGAACACATACATAGGCCTACGTCGATCCAAATATACTCAACATTCTATTATTGATCCCATTCTAGTTTGATCCTAGTCAAAACAAAGGGGAGGAGAACTCACAGAGAGTTCGCGGAAAATTCGCATCATGTGACAAAACGTGATTGGTTAATATCATTAGAATGCGCCATTACCAGAGCGTGGCTAACGTGTGTTCGTAAGTTCATGCAATAATAATATCAACATTTACACGTGAAATAACAAACTCTCACTGGCATCGTCATCATTATAGTATATCAATTAGCAAACAAAACATAAAGGATTCATTGTTCACGACGACCCTGCGGATGAGTTGTACTGAGAATAAACAAACTAGCATTAAACATGGTGAACACGTGCGTTCTCACCTGCGAGCTATGACAGCCACGCCTCTTTGTTTTGAACAGGATCGTTCTTAAATGGGACAGAGAATAGCAGCAAATATATGTAATCGATGGAATCTTGCCTGGGGAAATCTTCTATATATAAAAATGAATGTATGTGTGTGTGTCTGTCCTTTATGCAATACTACACCATTCATCCGATCGCCATGAAACTTTGGGAAATTGTTAAGCACATTCCCGGGAAGGTTTCTGGCATATTGCATTTTTAATTTTTGCTTTCGTTCGTGAGTTATGAGTGAAAAACGGGCCGAAAACGTGTATTTTTTTCGTTTTCGAAGCATCAGTTTTCAGTAATACATTTCAATGTCAAATCAATTACAGTAGGCTTTGGCTATTTTTGTCATACCTTGGACATAAAACCATCGCGATCGCTTGAATGTTGTAGCTCACGCTGGTCGATTCATTTGTTTTTAATATCAAGGCACGCAGACATATGAAATTTTCAACCTAATCCCGAAGAGGATTATTATTATTATTATTATTATTATTATTATTATTATTATTATTATTATTATTATTATTATTATTATTATTATAAGTGGGATAATCAATATAGGCCTAAATATGGTCAAACGTTGTTCGATTTGGACGAAACTCACTATACAGGGGTTTTCTGGGCCAAGGACCTCGAATCTGAGGTCGCTTTAGCAGGCGACGCTATCTAATCGTGGTATGTAGTCCACGTGATTTAGGTGTTAATAAATATAATGATTTAACTATTATGCTCTTAATTTTTAATTTTTGAAATAATTATCGCGGGCGATCGCTTGATTTTGTAAGTCCATCCTTGACGATTCATTTGTTTAGAATATCAAGGCCCGCAGACGTATGAAATTTTCAACCTACACGGAAGAGGGATATTCAATATAGGCCTAAATATGGTCAAACATTGTTCGATTTGGACGAAACTAGTGAGGGGGTTTCTGGGCTAAGGAACTCGAATCTGCGGTCGCTTTTATCAGGCGACGCTATCTAATCGTGGTATGTAGCCTACTCCACGTGATTTAGCTGTTAATAAATATGATTTAAGTATTATGATCTTAATTTTTAATTTTTGAAAAATAATTAACGCGGTCGAAGCCACGGGCACATGCTAGTCTTCTATAAAATATAGATAAATCCTTTTTGTTTTGAAATCGGTCTTTCATTTTAATGTCACTTTGCAAATCAATGACTTCTAGTTGCAATGACGTTGAAACACTGTCAATATCCACAGAAAATGGTGTCGCAAATATGCAAATATCGGATTGGAGGTTTGCAAAATCTTGAAATCGGCAATCAAATTCCTGATCCAGTTCTTCTAATATTTGCACATAATTATTTATGTCTGTAATTCGATGACATACTGTAGACAACTTTGGAAAATGTGACGTGTCTCCGAGGGTGAGGTGACGTTTTCATAAGTCTAGTTTTACTTTCAATGCACTAAATTTACCATACATTTCTACTGCTGCACTGAACGCCACTGCGCTGATGCGTATTAACAGCAATACAACTCAACTGCTCTCTCTCCGAAGCTCTTGCGAGATGACTGGCTCTTACGTCACAACTGCAGCATCTGCCGGACACTGCGATATAGCATACTCACTGGTACACACTTAAGTTGTCCCTGCAATACGACCGCTTATTCTACATCAAAATGTGAAGTGAGAAAATTATATTTTCCATGTCGAGGGTAGAGAAAGTTATGTGACTGCTTTATTTTCGTGGATTTTATTCTTCAAGAATTATTTTCACAAATGTATTAATTACATCGATATTATCAGAATTTGTCAAAGCCCAGTATTATAATACAGTTTCCAAAGCCCTATGTGAACACCGTAAACAATACTTTCGTTATGTAAACAACTGACATCATAACTTTCTAACTTTGCTTCATTTCACATTTCCGACTTTTCCCGTGGATTTTCCAAAAAAATTTATTTCATACAAACCTTGTCCTGACAATTACTAACACAACAAAAAAAAGAATCAGCCAAATCGGTCGAGCCGTTCTCAAGTGATGCGGCAACAACCATTTTGGAAATTCATTTTTATTAAGCACGATAATGTCTGTTTAGCTAATAATATGTACTAATTAATAAAATATACTGAAATTGAATTATTTAAATATCATTTTAGATCAAGACAATACTACTAAAAGGAATTCGTGCATACGTATAATCAATGTGGCTGTCTTTTTCTTAACGAAGCACGATCTTACACCAGGTGAAAAGCCAATAGTTACAAATATCCATTTATTCAAGTCTTTTTTATTGTTATATTGAAATATTTCGCGTAAAACATAATTTTTATATTATTGCTAACGTTTCTAAATGCATACTGGTAAGCAAGTCTCAGTTTCTTGAAAAACATCACGTACGTATGAATATAATAAATGCATATTTTCATTCATGCTCTTGAGGTTATGTCTTTACAATTTTTACAGGAGATGAATACAATTAAATGTCAACGTTTCTGAACTATGGAATATATTTTCCGTAAATTATTATAATGCTAATTCCTGAACAGATGTAACCATAATTCATTTTATCTCCAGAATAAGCCATACCATACTGCAACAATGGTGACGTATGCATAAGCCACTGCCTATATAGATCTTATTAGGATATAGCCTAAAGAGAAGAGGACGTGTCTTTGTCACTTTTGTAGGAGGTCATTAAGCAAATTTCGATACTGATTGAATCAGATCTGTGATTGGTTGATTTCAGACTCATTCTCATTAATATGTTATTGATCCAAATATAAAGAAAGAATATGAGCTAAATAGTAATTACAAGACAAGGACTTATAAATTGTTATTATTACTGTGATGTATAGTTCTCCATTTAATTTCATTCCTTCATCCCTTCATGTCAAAGGCTTAGATATTCGTCCACACGCCTTTTTTTTGTCTATATGTAAGCACACGCAGACACACAACCACATCCACATATAGCTCACACTACAGGTGTCAGCCTTCGTAACTTATAGATACTCATGAAGGAAAGAAATACTCATCAGACGTCAAGTAATAATAATTACCAAATGAGGATTTGTATGTATTCTTTCAAGCGGAATATTTTAGAAGATATAATCCTCAGAACCTGAGGTGCAAACATTAACTTTTGGGCGTTACCTTAATGGATTATTGTTGAGTTGTTTGTGTCGTGTTTTAATTTTAAATTGCACTCTTCTAAACTGTTCACTCTATAATCTTATAATTACATGCAAGACATGACTTCGGGACCCATCCATCCATTACTGAAATTTAAAGTCCATCAGTCTGGTGAGAAACATGGTTTCCTGAATAACTTATCAACCTATAGGGCATTTCTGAATGGGCTTACCTGCCACGAAGAAAAATTGAAATACGGAAAGTTTCGTATTCACAGTCAATTATAATTATTGGAAAAGCTTACTGAGTATGTAAATCCAAACGGGTAAAAACGGAGATTTATCTTATTTCTCGACATTGCTTTTATGTTGTTTAATTCAGAACTTTTTGACAGCATTTCCGAGTTTGGCGCGTCTCTTTTGCGACATTTTCGCTTCCATCTGGGTGTTATGTCGTTTGTGTCGCAACGTTTCCACATTTTCTTTCCTTGCGTATCTAATAAAAATATATTACAGGAAATTCAGAGCCATGGGCCATATTGTCAAATCAGTTATCAGCGGGAGGGGTTTAGCGAGCAGAGGAGATTTTGAACTCTGTGAACCTGAGTTCTATTCGTAGTGGACTAGTCGGGATTTTTGGGAGTTCTGTTAGCGTTTTTCAGATTACTCCAGTTTCTCTAATTTCTTTTCATTTTTCCGACTTCTTTACCCCATATCCTTTCCGTTATCTTCATTTCTTTAATCATGAACTCAAAACATAAAAAGAATACTGCCAGCAAACACAGAGTTACAATAATAACTTTCCTCTTGAGGGTCCTGAGTTTCTCGACAGAAATTCAACCTCTCTCTCTCTCACACACAAAAACTTACTTTTGTTAAAAAAATTTAGTTTATGAACCAGATTCTCAATACTGTAATACAGTAGTTATTTATGCTATTTTTAATTGTAAATTATTAACAGATACATGATAATAGTGGTAGTAGGCCTATTAGCAATAATAGCATTTGTAGTGGTTGAAACGAAGGAAATGGATAATTATCATTTGTACGAAAGGGAAAAGTACAAGGAAATCTGGAAATATCCTCAATAAAAACTATAACGGGCTTGCACCTTTCTCTGTACCATTAACGGTCTAGCACCTACTTTTACAGCCCAACCCGTAAAATGCAAGTTTACATAGACGGAGAGAGTTATGTTTAATTTTTACCTTTTCTTTATTTATTTTCTTGACCTAGGAAACCTAAACGAATAGTAGGAAAAAAAAAGGTGAAGTGATCCCTGTATGGGCCATGGAGACCCGTGGGGTTTTCCGGGAGGTGAGGCTCCAAAATTGAGATATCGGCACAGGAAAATTATCAGCCATTCTCACCGGCCGCTTTTCACCCCCACAGGCCATAGTGCTACTCGAAGGATTAGAACAATGGAAAAAGCCAGACCACATCGGGAATCGAACCCGCGACCTTCCGGTTTGAACCGTTGTGCCACGGCGTACCCCAAACGGGTAGTAGGAGCAATATTTATTCAGTTAATGCGTATGATGTTGGAAGGAGAATATTATATGAAAAATTCCATAAGATCCCTAACCTTCTTTAACCAGTAGGTTGAATGCTAATTTTTGAATGGTACATAATGGTTTCTTTCGTAAACCTAAGAATTTTATGTGATAAAGTTTGTGAGACACTTTTGCACTATTTATTTTTATATCTAGGCAATGAGGCATCGTAAAACACGTGATATCTCGATTTCGATTTTCTGTCACGGTCACAATACTTTCTCCATACTATGCATATGCTAGAAAGTAAAATATGTGGGCGAAGTTCATCGTTGCAATCGTAGCAGGTCTCCATAACAACATAGACTAATGATGTTTCCACTACAGATGCCTTGTAGCTCGACGGGATTATGCTGAATAAAATTTTCCGCTTTTGAGAAAGAAAAAAAACTAGATTCAATAGAAAGAAGGAAACACTCCAATGAACTCAAATTAAATAAGTCTGAAAAGGGTTCTGTATTGAAGTCAATGAGGTTTATTTTCTCTAAAGTTCCTTCTCATTTAAGAGTTTAAACTACAAACTTTTGAATGAACCTTATTTGAAATCCTCCAGCTGGGCAAAGCTGTTAAGAACTATTAAGAACTGTAATAGGCATATCGTTACTAAGAGAGAGAGAGAGAGAAGAAAAATATACAACTATGTACAAAAAATTTACATATGAAATTATATTGGTATAAACAACTTTTCACAAAAGAAATTGTATATAGTTCAAGAGCACAGGAATCAGAAATGTATTTTACAAATAGGTCTATGTTAATTTTAGAGAAAAACAATGCCAATTGCGATTACTACTCTGCTTTTGTTTCTAGAAAATGACACATGGAGCTTCCTGAATTTTGACAATTATTATGTTTACATGCGGGATTGAAATCTATCTGAATCCGATCCTAATTCAATACGTTCCCTGTTTACATGGAAAGTTCTAGGAGTGGATTGAGATTTGTTGTACTATTGGTTAACTTAGTTATGTGTGAATATTTTTGTGGCTAACCTGTTTAAACAATTGCCATGTTTATTCCTTGATTAAAAATGTTAAAAAGTGTGTGTTCTATCAACAATTGCTAGTCACCATAAACAAATTATGACATAAATGAGTAACAACAATATTAATTTTAGTGTGAGTGAGTGTGTGTGTGTGTGTTTTTTTTTTTTTTTTTTTTTTTTTTTAATTGACGATCAGCTGACAGAACAAATGACGAACTTCGTGCGTGTGTATGCGCGCACACCAGGATTGAGTTCGCTAGCGTTTAAATGGAATTGAATACGATTTGAATCCGATCCGTTCCTCCATTTGCAGATCGAAAATTCATTCCGGACGGAGTCCGCGTTTACATGACGATTTCAACACGGGGATCGGACTCAGATCGATCTGAATCCTGCATGTAAACGTACTAAATGACCAAAGGAATTAGATTACCCGTTTTTATGATAAAGATAATGGTGCAACCCTATAAAGCTGTTGGATTGAGTTCACAGTCGTATTCTCCACCAGAGCCGAAAGGGTCAGTGACGGAAATCTATTTATGAATTAAATACAGCCCTACTGATATACTTTAATTTTAAGAACGACAATGTTTGAATTTAATTTCTATGGCTACATTTTTTAAATTCGTTAAAATATCAAAATATAGACACAGAATCAAAATTTGTGGGGGAATAATTGTCATTTTTCTATTTTTGGGTGTAAGCAATCAATAAATAACTTATTACCCAAGGACAGAAAAAGTGTTACACAAGTATTCCAGCTTTCAAAGACTGGTAACGAAAATACACATCTTGAGAAAAGTACTAATTCCATAAGAACGAGCAGGAAAATACAAGTTTTGAACTGAAGAACGCCAAGCTGAAAAGCTTAAGCCAAAGAAAGGATTGCATTTTTCTTCTTCCTACAGAACTCCTGTGGGATTATTTCCTATACATTGGAGGTCATGTCATCTAGTAGAGATTCTGATATTCAACTCCGTATGTAACTTTTATATTTCCTTCCAAAATAAAAAGAAAGTTCTGGAGAATTGATTATTAAAAGGAAAGAGAAACACATAAACGCAACCCTCCGCAATTGATTTTCAGATGAGTTCCATTCAAAGGCAACAGACTCTCATCTCGGTTGATCCTTTGTGACTGCACCGCTACATTTCATCCTCCATCACAATATACCTGGCTTTTTCCAGGAGACGAGGCAAATTATTTTCAAATCCTCTTTAAATGCGGGATGGGTTTAAATGGAAGGAAATGTTACTTCTCAGGTCTATTGTCATATTTGGATTTCTTGTGCTATTAGAGTAATGTTTCAAGTAACTGAGTTTGAATGTTAATGTGATAATAGAAATTTCTTATGCGACAATATTAATAAAATCTTACTACAATATAAAAGTTCCAAAAAATATGTAAAGAAAATGCCGTAAATTAAATTCATTACCTTACGTAATATCGCAATTTCTGAACCTTAAACATCAAACAAACTTATTATAACAAGAAATCTTATGTGAAACTCATAACTTCTTGTACCCTTAATATATTCCAGTATACAGTACACGGCTGCATTGCACTAGTGCGCATTCAGTTGTCTCAGACTTATTCAGTCACATTAATCTCGAGGCAAAGCTTTAAACCTAAGTTGCTTATTAAATGAGTATCTTATGAAATTCTCTTCACGTAAAGTGGTTGCAAAAATTAAAAGGATGTCGTTGCTATGCTTCGTGTTGCATCCCCGAAGGATACATAGGCCTAACCGAAATAAAACTGATGTAACATAAATTTCTTTACTCTATGCATGGTCAATACATATTTCTTAAATCACTTCTGATATAGAATGGGAGGCCGTGTTGCATAGAGTAGAGTAGGATTACTTCCACAAAGTCTCTGGCCTTGAAGACTAACCCAGCCAGCGAGCTTCTCGTTACGTCTTGCGCGGATTCGCTGCGCGTAAGATCAGTGAGCTACTGTTGAGCACAGAGTGAAGATCATGCTTGCAGCACGTTGCCAGTCGTAGAAAATACTATAATAGTTGAGTGGAGGGATAATGCCGCAGCGAGAGAGACAGACAACACGTGGAGTGGGATAGGAGAGCTGAGTCAATCAGGGTGCAGCTACCTCCCCTAGGCAGGAGCTCCAGGAACGGTGAGACTCGCTCCTAAGGTATATACGTAAAAACCCAGAGACTTTGTGGAAGTAATCCTACTCTACATATTCAGTTGTTTCAGCTTGATACAAATATTTATCGTTCCATAGTAAACACTGAGTTTCTATGAACGGTGTCTTGCTTGTAATGAATGATCTTTCATAGAATTTTTGCGAAATACAACGTTTTCGTCATGCAAAATAGCATTACAAGTAAGAGAAAGTCGTCGCCAATCTTCATGTCACATCCCGAGAAGGTACCTAACCCAAATATAAAATTCTGTTTTATACAATTTTCCGTTCTCGAGCTTTGCTGTTCACAATCACTCAGGCATAGACAAACAGACATATTTCTAAAAATAAATATTTTGGGTATTTTCTTCCCACGAACCTAACCCAAATGAAAGGATGATTCTTTCAAATCACTAGCTCGTTAAATTTGAGCTAGCATCACTTAGTAACAGAACAGCAACATTTTATTATTTAAAAGAAACCTAGCTTCTGTTTGAAACAGAATCGCGTTATTCTAATGGGATATTAAAAAAAAAACACAAAACAGCTCGTCGTTTATCTAACTTATTAACCTTTTTGCACTCCTTAGCTAGTAAGTGTTATTTACGAAAGTTGTTTACATGGATCGTAACTTGACATTACCACACGCAATCTTGTTGCTAGAGGCGACGGGCGGAAAGTGAATTGTTGCTAGGGGCGACGGGCGGAAAGTTAATTGTTGCTAGGGGCGACGGGTGGAAAGTTACTTTACCGCCCGCAAATGCTTATTTGCGAGCAGAAATGACCAAGGCCTCCCCGCTTTATAAATATTCGGTTGCCATAAACAATAACAAATGCGAATCCCTTTCTGAAATAAGCACCATTCTTCAAGTCTGTATTTACATAATATTTTCAGGTAATATCACAATTAATATAATTAAATTGATATAAGTAACCGTCGTGCAAAAAATAGCATGCAACACACGGACCGTAAAGGCATTTACGGGTCTCGAAAACTTAAAAACCCTCGGCTGCGCCTCGGGTTTTCAATCTGTTTCCTCGACCCGTAAACGTGCCTTTCCGCCCTTGTGTCGCAATATACTATTTCATTGGCACTGACGTATAAATGCGTCGCCTCAAAAATTGTATTAAAGCAGAGATATAAGATTAAAAGTGTAATTATTTCTGTTAAGATTTCCAGATTTTTATTAACTTGTTACGTGTTATCATTCATGGAAACCAGCTAATACAATTTAATTTTCTTGATTTATTTTAAACTTAGAGCACACTAATGATTTCACTTGATGACTGTCATATAACTAGACTTCAAGTTTTTAGCTTATTTGGTCTGGTCTGGTCTAGGTTGCTACAATGCCATTTTAGTCCCTAATGGATTGGTGATACGCTCAATTATAAAATAGCTAATTCCATTTAAGTTGCCAATTTTCTTAAATATATCCCTTATAAAACAAAATATATTTATTAAAATGCGCACTCATCAGTGATCATAATGAAACAACACGGACATACACAGGCCTATTACTTGAGCCTATATTATCAGGAATATGTAGTATCATATACTATTTTACATTAGAAGTTCATATCCAGCAGTATATACATTTTATAAGACCAAGTTCATGTAGTAGCCTAATATGTCTGAAAACTACATTAAATAATTTCTTCCAATTCTTGCCAACAGTTGTATTCATAATAAATTACTCTTTATTTTCGGGATTTCACATTATACACGTCAGCCAACATAGCCAAAGAACAACAACATTGATGAATGTCATACCCGTTTTTGGTAAATATTTAAAATTATACTTAAAACATATCATCATCAGGGGCGTATTAAAGATTTCTTTTCGGGAGGGGCTGTGATAAGCCGAACACTATTATCACTAGGACTCAGAAGTTGATGATCTAAAAATGCCTGAAAATGACCTTGAATTTATTAAATATGACATTAAAAATTGAAAATATGACTTAAAATTTATAAATACATATTTTAAAAAAAGGAATATACAGTAGTATAATAATTAATAACAAATAAAAAGTATTTAAGTAATTTATTTTACTACTTTAATGTTATGTTTTCTATAATGTTATGTTGACTATATTCATGAATGTCTCATAGCTATGGAATTACGAGATCGCTTTGTCTGTAATGTTGGAAAAGTTCGTTCTGAAGACAAAATAGGGAAAATGTAACGGAAAAATGAAAATTTCTTAAAAATGACTAGCAATGAATAAAATGCCGAACCTTTTAAGAGTCAAGATGTGCAATTATACTGTCTACTATCTGTGAAATTAAAGTGCCCTTATATGCAACATATTAGCATTAGTTGACGTTTCGGGGGGGGGGGGCTGCAGCCCCCTCAGCCCCCCTCTGAATATGCCCCTGATCATCATCATATACCACAAACTATTGGTACAGTGAGTTTATATTCTGATACAAGGTTGCTATCTATTGTTTTTAACTGTCGTATTAAAACTCATGCTTAATATTCAAGTAGTTGGTATCAAGTGCATTTTATAATTTATTTAATATTCATGGCCATACTCGTATATAACCTAGATATGTATCAATTTGACACTACTTATAAAATTAAATTCTTAACTGTCAATGCTTAGAAGTAATATATAGAAATTGTTAGAACCCTTAAAAACAATTAAGAAGTTTAACACAATATATACAGTGTGTCCCAAGCAAGAGTTGGCCAACGATTCGGGTTCCTGCGGCGCGGCGGGCACAGCTCCAACTCCCGAGAGATCGGGTGAAATATCTACGCTAATGAAGCCGCGATCGGTGTTATGATTCAGGTTCTCACATTTACAGTTAAAATTACAATGAAAATAAACACGTTCTCCTCTCGCATCCACACAACACTAACACCATTTTAGGAAATTTTCTTTCACGCGCATAAGTTCAGCTTCCGAGGCAGAGTTCATTTCTCTTGTGATAGGCCTATGTGATATTGTCTTTAAGTTCTTCTAACAGTATGTTAATATTATTTATGGAGAAACTTGAAAAATTAAGTGTATAGGTCAACTTCCCGTACATTACAAAGGAAACGGGTGAAATATCTACGCTAATAAAGCCCGCTGTTGGTATAATGGTTCAGGTTCTCACAAAGAAAAACATATGTGATTTATCTGGCACGTGTGTCGTTGAACTGCCACGACCTTGACTGTGTCGACAAAGCAGGTCAGTATTCCTTCTGCTAGTGTCATGTGTTGTTGCCACGACGTAGGCCTACGTGTACAAAAGAACAAAGGATATTTATGTACGATTCGTATGTGATTGCATCATCTTGCAAGGACGCAAGACGTCGGTTTTTAGCAAAATTCCCAGGTGTACGTCCTCCAAGCAGAGAAGCCGGGCGAAAACGTGTAAGCAAACTTCGGGAAACGGGTTCGATTCTCGATAGTAAACGAGGGACCAAGCGGCGCGTACTTACAGAACAGAAATTAGATCAAACCCACATACATTAGAGGAACATAAAGACAATATCAGAAGAGAAATTAATTTTATCTCGGAAGCTGAACTTATGCGCGTGAAAGAAAATTTCTTAAAAAGGTTCCAGTATTGTGTGGATGCAAGAGGAGGACATTTCCAACATCTCTTATGATCAGGTACGTGGTTATTTTCATTGTAATTCCAACTGTAAATGTGAGAACCTGAATCATAACACCGATCGCGGCTTCATTAGCGTAGATATTTCACCCGATCGCTCGGGAGTTGGAGCTGTGCCCGCCGCGCCGCAGGAACCCGCGCCATTGGCCAACTCTTGCGTGGGACACACTGTATAAAGCATAAAGCACACAAACACATATATGATAACATATAGTAGATCTGGTATAACACTAAAGAATGTCAATCTAATTATTCCGAGTGTTAGATTCAACTGTATTAAAATTAAAATAAAAATAATAAAGTGTTTGTTCTGTTTTATAAAAGCACTGGGTGTTTCAAAACATTGGCAGCCCTATTGATGGTGGATTTTGTTATTTCTTAGCACGTGTGCATTAGTCAAAGAATCTGGATCAAGTTGTCGAGAAGGACATGAGGATTTCGACACATAACTACGTCATCTTCAGTCAGACTATATTCGGTATTATTATAATAAAGCATATAACCCTATCCTTACAGATACGTATATTTCACTTACTAACCTGGGCAATATGGATAGATGTGCTTAAACATCCAGCTACGTCGAGTGCTAACTATTAGGTTTGAAGATGGCATAGTAATGTGCCGAAATGCACATATCCTTTTCGACAACTTTATCCAGATTGTTTGACTGATACGCGGGCGCTAAGACTGCCAACTTTAAGAAATATCCAGTGCATTTATAAAACAGAATATACATTTTATTCTTTTAATTTTAACTTTAATATAGTTGAATCTAACACAAAAATTAATAATACTGACATTCTTTCGTGTTAGGCTATAATCAGAACTACAAGTGAAATATTGTGTATTCGCTACCGTGCATTTAATGGTGTACTAATATGTTATTATATATATGTTGTGTTAAACATTTTAATTGTATTTTAAATGTTTTAACAATTTCTATATATTGTTTGTAAACTTTGACAGTTAAGAATTTAATTTTATAACTAGTATCAAACTGACACATACGAGTATCTATGTTATATATGAACGTGAAGGTTAAATAGATTATATTAATTCACTTGATACAAACTACTTGAATATTCATCATACGTCTTAATATAACAATTAAAAAACAATAGATAGCAACCTTCTATCAGTATATAAACTCTGTGCATTGGTAGTTTGTGGTATAAGGTGGCAAGTTCTAAGTACAGTATAATTTTACGGAACAACAAATCTGAGCTGAGCTCTGGTAAATAGCGGAAGGAAATTACAAAAGACAACAAGTTTGTAAATCGTTTGACGTACTTTATCTTTCACCTCTACATCATATGAGAAACATTAAATATGAGATATATATCATTTATCTGTTTGTTTTTGTGCGATGCCCAGCCAAATCTCCGATACGCAGAGATCTGAATTTTTTACCTGGACTGAATGGTCCGAATGCACTTGAAACAGCATTTTTAAATTTTCGCTTTCGTTCAAGGTTGAGGCTCTTGGAACTTTACCACTATCTCAAACAGCTGTTTGTATTTATTTTTCATATAAGCATTTTTACGTATGTTTCCCTATCGCAGAAAAAATAGTATGCAATAGACTACATGTGTGTTAGGTGTATAACAGAATCTCGGACATATAAAAAATCGTTTCATTTACTTTCCACACTTTTCCTCGATTGTATTAAAACACTTAAAAAACACTTCGCAACTTATTTCAAAATATAATACTGATTGGTCTTCAACGCATAATGTTAAAATGTTGGCCTATATCTATCCTCTAAAAGGCCATCTACCCTTCACACCATTATTTTTGTTAATTTACTGAATTTATATGTAAATGAAAATTTAAAGAAGTAGAAAAGGAAGAGAAATATGAAGACGTATTTTAACTCATTTACCATTAGAGAATTACTCCGCTCATGGCGATATTCTCGTCTGTATTCCTCGACTAAAAAAGAGATTCTGAGTTATCAATTTGTTATAAAAATGTCCACTACTGATAAACTAACCTGAAATCCTGGCAGGAGGAATCGGTCCTGGAGCGATCTTCTCGAGATCTGGCTTCATACATCATGACAGCGAGTGGGCCCTCTTGTACCTTCAATTCTCGAGACACTCGTACGTACAGGTAGGAGATCACAGTGAGGGGTAGAACATACCTGTAACATCAGAATAAATAATTTCATTGTTAGAGGGTTTATCACATATGCAGACATGTCTGTTTGTTAACTATTTTATTTTTAACTATGACTCCGGCATCTTTTGAGTACAAAGTTACTACGGTAAGTCAATTAGTATCCGCATTTCTTCTTTAATATTTTGTACGTTGGCTGTACCGCTTTGTGTTCGCGCACGTCTACATGCTGTTCGTCTCCATTTGCGGAATGTTAACCATTACGACTCCACTAAGTGTTGCGCTCTTCCACATTAAAATTGGCTGTACCGCTCAGCGTTTGCACCAAAGAAGAACAGCGTGCAATGATCCGTTTTTTTGTCGTCTGAAGGTGTAGCCTACCAGGAGCTGAAATCCATCGAAGACTTTCCGCATAATATGGGGACAATATTTTACCACGGAGAAGCGTGGATTGAAAAGTTCAAAAATAGTCGGACAAGTGTGAAGGACGAGGAACATCCACTAGTGACGCCAACATAGAGCAAGTGCGTATCAGATAAACGGAAGAGTTACTGTCGATGAAGTGGCAAACCATTTATGCGAATTATCCTTGGTTCTGCATATGGAATTATTCATAGCAGGTTTGGCTTTCTTAAGTTTGTGCCAGATGGCATAGGCGTAACCAGGCCGGCCATATGGCGGGAGTTATAACATCCGCGGGGTCTGGGGGGTATGGAATACCGCCCAGGGAGAGGGGGGTCCGGGGGTCCTCCCCCGGAAAATTTTAAAAATTAAGACGCACAATAACGAGTTTTAAGCTTCCCACGCTTTGTACTTGTATTAAGTAATTTATGGGCAGACTCAAAAAAATTATACAATTTTCCTTTTTTTAACCAATGGGGGGGGGGGGTTTCAAACCCCCACAACCCCCCCCCTCGTTACGCCTATGGCAGGTGGGTCCCAAACAGCTCATTGCACAGCACAAGCATAATCGTGTGTCCAGCTGTCAACGCTTTCTGGGCCGCCATGCCCACGAAGGTGAAGCTTTTTTTAAAGAAATAGTCACTGGTGTTATGTAGCGGTAGAAACTCTTCTCCTTTCGGACAGTTTGTCTCTACTTTTACATACCAATATGTGAGAACTTCTCTTATCTACTTAGCTCTTAGTAGATGTTTTTGTAGTTCATATGAGGTGACAATCTCTTGAAGATGTAGATTAGTTGCCTCACACATTTTAATACGTGAATTTATTTCCTTGGAAATAATTGAAAGACGTAGGGTAAAGATGAGAGAAGACTTTTATTCGAAAATACACTACACTACGGTTACATTTTTCTTTTAAATGAAAGTTCACAAAGTAGATGAAATGTATAACAGATCAGTTTTTACTGGAGCAGGAAGTCTGGAATACAGGATAGTTTTACTTGTTCTTGGGTGATTTTCATTGTCGGTTAGATTAATTTACAGGATATTTTTACTTGTTGTTGGTTGATTTTCACTGTCGGATAGATTAATTTACAGATCTCATTATATTACTGACCTTGAGCCAAATCAAAAAGAGAGTAATTTGTCTCTGCTAAAAGAGAAACAAATCAAACTAATTCAAACGAAAATACTACCCAAATTAATGAAAGATTACTCCCTTAAATTATTTTTTTCTTTTAAACAATAGTTCATCTTTTTGTAGGCCTGTAACATTATGCATTTATTTATTTTGATATTTAGTTAATTCAGTTAAACTAAACAATATCATTGTGTAACAGGACCTCGACGATAAAGTTTGACAAATGGTAGCTCCCACTGAGAATAACGTTTCTAAGGGACTTAGGTAGGGGGACAGAATTTTTATCGAGCTACGTGTCCGTAAACTCAGGCTCTTTGGGATGGAATTTAATTTTTCATGCATGGAATCTTTCCGATGTAATGCGCAGTGGTATATATGTTTTTTTTTTATTTTTTTTTAATTTTTTTATTGTCAGCATGCTCCATTACGGAGTAATATTACATGCTTTATTTACAATTATTATGATTTCTATTTTAATGTATACATTGCTTGTTACTGATACTTTAGTACTATACCGTTGTGGCACAAGTTACTGATAACTTAAAATACTATTCAATACTGATACGAGTTACAGATGCTTAAATACTATAATTAATGACACTAGTTACTGTACTTGATACTTTAACTATTGTATAAGTACTGACACAAGTTACTTTAAGTTCTATACAATTAATAACACATGCTACAGATACTTAATACTGTACAATTACTGGCACACGTTACTGATATTTTAAATTTTCTACATTTGCAGACACAAGTCACTGATGCTTTAAATACTATACACTTAATGTTGCATGTTTCTGATACTTAATACTATAGGCTGCGAATACTGGCACAATTTACTGATACTTTAATACTATACAACAATTAGTGTCAGAAGTTACTGTTACTTAAAATACTATGCATTTGGTTTAGAGGTTACTATTTAAACATCTAAACATCTATCGATTCTGATTTTCTTAAATAATCTATTTACAATTTACAATTCAATGGTAGATGCAAATTTGTAAAATGCTCTAAGGTGGTTGTTCATCAGTTGGCTATTAGTGGCTGGCCATCTTCCTCCACGATCCTTTATTTCCTTCATTAGTATTGATCTCTCACGTCTTTTGTCCCGGCATTCATAAATTAGATGGTCTACTGTTTGAGGCCCTCTGTTGCATGAACAAGTGGGATTGGTATATATGTTGGTAAGGGAATACATAACCGGCTCTGCCAGACCTACTCCCCACTCTGCTTCTATCCTTTTTTTTTCACATTAGTGGCTACGCAGTATAGACTACTCCTCTACTTAATGTTTGTCTTATTCCTCGTTCTCCTTCGCTCATGAACCTAAAACCGACCCATGTTCATAGGTTAATGTTTGAATGTCAGGCTTTTGACATGAAACCATTACGAGTTAGACACATTCCAGGGCTGGTGTGGAACACAGCTGAAAAGAAGATTCAACGCAGACTTTAAATAAAGAAAAACACTAGAAGACCCCACAAGCATCGGAAAGTTTCCGTGCACTTGACTGTAGATATGTATTCATGGAACCACAGAATATTCTTTCTGTTAAACATTGTCTGAATTTTCCAAGCATATATTGACGATCTGCAGGCACCATGAATTAGAATTGAATTTTACAATTTAATTTTTATTCTCCTTGAAAATTTTGTAATGTGATACCTATTTTTCACAATTGAAAGTTTAAGTCTGATCTTTGTTTATCAGCTTGTTGTGACGATTTACAGTACCGGTAGCTGTTCAAACCAAACACTCCGTACATCGTGACATTAATTACACCTTCGCAGGATTGATTGTCCAACTCTGTTGAGCATGGAAGGGTTCAGTGGGATTTTTTCAGTAGCAGGCTATTTATTCAGTCGATCAGTTCCGCACTGCTGTTAACCAAAGTCCAATTATATAACTTAAATTTTACAAACAGAGAGTTTGTGTAAAGTTGTTGATAAAGGTAACAAAAATAAAATTTATTTTCTGATGTAAACTGAAGGTAGCCTATACTTATTTTGTTCCGATCTCGTTACCTATTAAGTTAATAAAGAAATGTGTAAGCCAAAAAATGTTCATTTTAATTTTCTCAACAACTTTATTGTGCTAGGGTTTCATTATCTTTACTGTATTGAAGATAGCTTTGAAAAATCAGAAATTGACACGTATAAACCTCAGTTATATTACAGGAAAATGAGTATAGCCATATTATTAATCATAGACAGAACTTTCTCATGTAAATTTTTATTAAAATCTTCGGATTTTTTTTAAATAAAATTTTTAAATTGTTACATGAAAAGTCCCCTTAATATTTCAGAAAGAAACCAAATTCTAGGCAGGGGCGTAGAGAAAGGGGGTACAGGGGGTACGGGCCTCCCCCGAAATGAAAACCTAAAATTATATTTAAGTTATTTGAGCTTTATTTTGTCAAATATTTAATTATTTTATTGAATAGTAAAATACTGAAATTGTAAATGTGTGCCCATTACCTCCATTGTTCCATATGTTATTTAACATTTCTTACAAATAGTGATAAGTGTTATAACTTAGGTAACGATTTGTTGTTTATGTTGGCATGTCATAGGGTATAGTAAATAAATTTGCTAACTAATTTTTCAGTGCTAAAATAGCGTAAAATGTTATTTTCGTTAGTTCAATATTTAAACATTTTCCGGAGGTGAACCCCCAAACCCCCCGGCACTTTTGACTCTCCCCGAAATTATTTTCTGGCTAGGCGTCGTGAAACATTCATTCCGATATTATCTGAATTTCGATTTGTTGTCATTATCACAATACTTTCTCTTTCTCAATACTTATACTTTCGCATATGTGCGAAAGTAATGGAAACAGAGACGTCTTATTTTCCGAATGCATTCATCCTTAAGAACGCATTAACCAACATAATTACGTTCCTTAACAAAAATCATCCTCTCTTTGTAATTTATCTTTTTTTAATGTTTTCGGAAAGGCAAAACACTCTGTATAATGTAATAATAATAAATATAATAATAATAATGATAATAATAATAATAATAATAATAATAATAATAATAATAATAATAATAATAATAATAATAATGTGTTACTATTTAATAAAACAATGACGTTTCTTTGTCTTGCACAAGTATGCAGTTGCATTACCATGATATTCTCACTTGAGTTGTAAAATAACAGATTTTTTAAGACTGGTATAAACATAGAAGGTTAACTGAGGTGCACAAGGTGTATCGTAAGCTACTTTGTGTATTTATAAATGAATGAGTAGATGCAATATATAGGATAATGGTTTCGATAGTACGGACCTGAAGACGGACATGTGCCAACGACTTTATAAAATTCTCCGATTCATCACTGATGGAACCAACGGTAAGTTCTATTTAAAAAAAAAATGTGTTTGTATGTGTTTTATTTTATGAAAGCTGAAGTTTTGATATGGATCCAGATAAGTTTTAAGCTAGTTAAGGGTATAAGGTTGAATTTTTATCAAGTTTTTAACATTTTAACCCTTATCTGAGAAATTAAGTCGTTAACACTGGTACGTTCTACGTACTTTTATATCAATTAATGTTGCCATTTGTACTCGAGGATAAGTCATCATCATAATAAAGTGATTAAGCCATATCCTGGAAGTCTTTGAAGTCATGACCTTACAACACGGCATTATATTAATTCTTATTTTATTGTTGTTACAAGGAGATTGCACTGAGCATATTGCATGCCAAAAATGTTTATTATTTTTTTGTACAACTGCCGAGATTAATTCTTACTTGACACATTTGTAGCTCATTACTTTTACCGATATTATAGTCCAGTCAACGAAGGGGTTCTAGAGGACATGGAGAGGGGGAGAATTTTTTTCTTCAGGAATGTGTTGGGGGTGGTTAGGAGGTAAACACACTAAAAGTCCCCGCCCCTACCCCTTACACTTCATGGGGGAGTGGGGTGGAAAGGGCCCATTTTTTTGGATTTTTGCTTATAACTTGAAAACGGTCCCTCGTAGGGAAACCCTTTTTATGTACCAAATTAAAGTTGACATAATTCTCTACAAGTTGGTTCATATACACTTTTGTCGTATCTATAATAGTTTTCGAGATATAAGCTGCTGGATATCACTAATTTTCCAAAAACTAATTTTTACCCCACGCTTTTCGCTACATTTGTCTTTTTAACTTCTCAGCCTTTCGTTATACAGCAAAGTCGTCAGAAAAATAGTTGAAGAAAATTAAATATCCTTTAAATATAAGTATAGATATTTAATTTATCTTCGACAAAACAAAAATTACAATAATTTGAAATTTTCGGGTAAATTTAGTGATTTCTCAAGAAAATAGTATATTTGTTATTTCCTAATTCAAGAGCAATAACGATACATGTATGTACACATATATACTATATATACACAATACGAGTATACACACATTTATACATATATTTACATATATATATATAGGTATATTAGGAATCCACATTTAAGAACCCCATCATCTTCCATCACCTTTTTATATCGGATTCAGCGTCTACAGGGGATATTTTGAGGGGCTCCATTTCTTCCTCATCGTCGTCTTCATTCATTGCAGGTATCTTGGTCAAACAGTTCCCCTGGCAGTTTTGGCACAAAGGGGAACAGTTCAACGAAACGTTCTTTCAGTCACATATAAGACTGCTGCAATTGTTTGTGCGCTTACAAAAAATCTTGTTTAAAATTCCTTGTGATGCTGCTGGGTCTTTGGTCAGCACTGGAGCAAGACGATTTTACTTACGTTCCCAGCCCATTAACTCTAGGGGTAATTTATTGGTTTCCTAACCAGAGATGTACCTGGTGGTGTGTCCGAAAGGCATGTTCTTTTGTTGCTCCCTTGCTTGGTGGAACTGACGAGAGATCAGGATTTACATTGGTCATATATTTTAGAAATGAATGGATACGTGACGAATACGTGAAATTTGTCAAGACCCACTACCCAGGGAGGAGATGATGGAAATAAACTCACCAAACAGCACTAAGGTGGCCGAAAAGGGAAGACGTTACCGAAGGAGAAAGTCCATAGATATCTATTTCAAACTGGACACCGAAATAACATTGAATAAAGAACTATTCCTCTCCAATCCGGACAGTCAAGACAGACTGATCAACCTACTGAGGTCTAAACTCGAGGAAAACGGCATCAAGCATCAGACGATGCCGACCTGGTGATTGTCAGTACACCTAGTGAACAATCAACGAGAGAAACATCTGATGTGGCTGTCATTGGGGAAGATGTCGATCGGAAATACTTCACCTGACCATATTATTTTACTCATCAAACCAGGGAGTGGAAAAGTTCTAACCAATGTTTACTCCACCCACCAAATGCAGCAGTGGGAGTGAAACAAATTCTGTTTCTGCATGCTTTTCCAGGCTGCGACATTCCGAAAGAGTAAACTTGGTTTTGTCAAACTTTACCAAAAATACCCAGATATTCACAGAACAGCCGAAGTATTTTACAACCCCTCCTCTTCACAAGTTGATGTTGAGGAAGCTGGATGTACTTGCATGTTAAGACGGTACGGCGCCCCAGCAAAGGAGAGCTCCCTTAACACCTACCGTTACCATTCATTTCTAAAATCTATGACTAATGTAAAACCTCGTCACTTCCACCTAGCAATAAAAGAACATGCCTTTCGGACATACCACCAGGTGCAGCTCTGGTTAGGAAACTAATTATCCCAAGAGTTGTGGGGTTGGGAACGCAAGGAAAATCATCTTGCTCCAGAGCTGACCAAATACCCAGCACCACCACAAGAAACTTTAAGCAAGAATTTTTTTGTAAGTGCACAAAGGATTGCAGTAGATTTAAATGTGGCTGTAAGGAAGTTTCATTGAACTGTTCTCCTTATATACCAAAACTGCCAGGGGAACTGTTTGAACAAGATACCTGTAATGAACGAAGACGACGATGAGGAAGAAATGGAGCTCCTCCACACATCCCCTGCATCAAAAAGGTTATGGAAGATGACGGGGATTTTCAGCTCCTGCTACCTTGAGTTGTGGAGATGCATCCAGAATCTGATCCTTCTCGTCCCAAGAGAGCCAGGACTACATCGATTTTTAAAATTTATTTCTTTAAAAATTTTTCAAAATGCACATTGATTTATTTGCTTAATAAATACAATGTTTACAAATGTTTGTTACTATACAATCTCCTTCATAGATTTTCAGATTCTATATTTTTAAAACCAGGAATTTCTTCCCAGGTTTTCTTTTTTCGAAATTAAACAACTATATTAACATTTTTATAACTGTATAGTTTGCCCATTACTAATCATCAGTAGGAACTTTTTGTAGAATTTAGACACTATCTTTACAGGGATGAGGTAAGCGGTTTCTTGGATCCAGCGTGTTAATATATAATTATAGATATATATGTATAGTATGTACGAGAATATATATATGTAGCATGTATGTATGCATGTAAATGTATATATATGTATATGTATGTATATATCATTATAGCTCAGCCTCTAACCGAAATGAGCACCAGGAACAATCCTGGGGGTAAAGGCTGACAACCTTACCACCTTCACGTGCCGAATGTCCAAAATCTGGGAGCCTCAACCTCCTGGAACCCTCTGGGCCTCCATGGCTTGTATAGGGATCACTTTACTTTACTTTTATATATCATTATAACCCTTGAATTAGAAAATAACAAATGTACAATTTTCTTGAGAAATCGCTAAATTTACCCGACAAATTCAAATTGTTGTAACTTGAGTTTTGTTGAAGATAAATTTCATATTTATACACATATTTAAAGGAAATTTAATGCTCTACAACTCTTTTCCTGATGACTTTGCTATAAAACGAAAGGTTGAGGAGTTAGGAAGACAAATTTAATGAAAAACGTGGGGAAAAAATTAGTTTTTGGAAAATTAGTGATATCCATCTGCCTATATCTCGAAAACAATTATACGTACGACAAAAGTGTGTATGAACAAACTTATAGAGAATTATGTCAGCTTTAATTTGGTATATTAAAACTTTTTCCACACGACGGACCGTTTTCAAGTTATAAGCGAAAAAAAAATGGGACCTTTCCACCCCCTCCCCTATGAAGCGTAAGGGGTAGGGGCGGGGACTTTTAGTATGTTTACCTCCTAACTACCCCAACACATTCCCGCAGACAAAAATTCTCCCCCTCTCCATGTCCTCTACAACCCCATTAGGGCATTAATTGACTGGACTATTACCCGAGTTTTGCTATTTCGCTTCTACTTCAAAGTAAACCGATCCCTAGATTTTATGTAGGACTCTCGATGGATCAATGCATATGAACTTGCATGGAAATAACAAGGGGTGAAGGGGAGAGGGGTGGTATTGAAATTTTAATGATGGATCAATGCTATAAACTTGCATTGAAATAATGAGGGATGAAAGGAAGAGAATATTAAAATTTAGAAAACCGCCAGTTATATGTTTTCAATCCCCATTATACGAAGTCTACATATTTATACAATACATTTTACAATAGTGGTAAATTCCTCCCCTTATGGACGACGTCACTGACTGAGGCGGCGGGAATTCGAATGCAAGCGAAACGCGCTGAGATGAAAACATTGACGGTATCACGATAGTATCCACGTGGTTAACTAAAGCGCGTGGAGCCGTGGACTATATTTTCATGGTGGACTTTAGCACTCCTCGCATGCGCACTGCCAACGATATATTCAAATTTTAACGGTCTCGAAGCTTTCAGATTCCATGCGAACTCTGTAGCCTATAGGTAGAGAACATAACAGGGGTTGAAAGAGGATGGGAGTTTGTTAGAACGTTAATATTTTAATTTTTCTTAATACCGATAAGATCATCCATCCATTCATCCATCCATCCATCATTTATACATCCATTATTCATTCATTCAGTCATCCATCCATCAATCCATTCATCCATCCAACCATCAATTCATCAATCAATCAATTTAATCATCCATCCATTAGATAATTCATTCATCCATCAATCCATTCATACATTTATCCATCCATTCAACAAACCAACTAACCACTCATCCATCCATCGCCTGGAAACTGAAAACTTCGCGACCGTTAAAATTTGAACATGTTATTGGCATGTAAAAGTCGATAAAAATTAGTCACAAAATTTAGATTTTCAAAAAAAGACGTTTATGTACCTATTCTAGACCTATACCAAAGATAATACAGTATTTGTTGAAAACTTATGAGGTTTTTGTGCTGTTTAAATTTTAATGTTGTGTAGCATTTTCTCCTGGTTTTTCAGGGTCTCAGTACAAAATGGTAAAAATTGCTTTAAAAATGCAGCTTTGTATAGGGATTGTATAATAGGGTAAGGAAAGAGGTAAGGGGTGGTTTTTACCACAATTGTAAAATGCATTGTATAAATACGTAAGGCTTCGTATAAAGGGGATTGAAAACATATAACGGGTTTTTCTAAATTTCAATATTCTTCTACACTGTTCTACAAGGTATTGGCCAAATTCTGGTACAAATAGGTCAAAAAATATATCAGCTTATTTTTATTTTGTAGTCTTTCTGCACAACGCAGATTGCCTTGCAGACAAAGAATATCTTTCAACAAAGTATATACAAGCTTTCAGTAAGATCATAAACATAATGACAGGAAAATTCAAATAATCAGTAGTAAAAACCATTAAACTTGAAAAAAAAGGAAATCTGTCCAGCTTAATTGTTGTTATTGTACAGGTGGTTTCTTAAGATTTGGATGGATCCCTTAAGTGATAATAACGCCACTTCATTGTACAGATTTTCTGACAATGAGAAACGTTTACAGAAGGAAATAAAGAACTTTGTTATTGTTCCCCTACTACCAACCATTAGTCCAATGACTTCAACATTTTTCAAATCATATTTGTTCTTGAAGTACTCAATGGTTGGTTCGTATATCTTCTTTTTTTCATTGTCAACTGCTGCAGGTTGATCTTCTTCAGTCTCAAAGCGGACTGTAGGGTCTACTATTAAACCAGTTGATCGGTTTTTGTCTATTGCAATGATGTCTGCTCTTCGTGTTCCTCCATCCATGGCAATGCAGTGCACCTCCTCGTAAACGTCATAATTCTGCAGTTTCAAGGCAGCCGCTATCTTGCTCCTTATTTGATGATGGCGAGTGTTCCTTAGAAGCTCCCCATGATGACAAAAGCCTAGAACGTGTGCCAAAGTTTCTACCTCACTGCAGTGCCTACAGTGGTTGCCGTTCTGACTTCGTCCATGGAGGGCACGTACTGGAGCAACATTTGCTTGCAACGTAATAGCATCTCGCCACTCGGAACTAGTTAGCCCTTTTTGATTTACCAACCATTTGTTGGCTGGAGGGCAATCTTCATATAACTTTACACCTTTGCCATGTGTATGAAATTCTTGACCCCTTAAAATACCTCTTAGATCAGCAGCTTTTTTTGAGGTTAAGGCTTCCGCATTCTGGGTTATTCCAAGTTCATTAATGCATTGTAACATATCAGCCTTTAGATCCCTAGTTATGTTAATGTATTCATTTTGGGATTTCTCTAAGGATTTACAACAGCTGAACTGCTGTATAATTGTTTCCCATTCAGTTTTGAAAACGCCTAAACCTTTAACTCTTCTAGAGGAATACAACATCGAATCTGGTGTATCAATTGGTAGTTGTAAAATCTCCTTAACTGTACTCTTAATCATTTTATCCAAAGTTTCCAGAAACCCCTTGCGGAGTTTCAATTTATTTAGATTCTGGAATCGATACACTAGAGATGGTAAGATAAACTGATTAATAACAGAAAATTTTTGTTCTGTTTTCAGAAGAGGAGTTCCTGAGAGTAGGTTTAAGTTTTCTTTTAGGTAATGAGCCATTCGTTTTTCATCCAAAGTTAATCTGTCAGAAAATGTGATGCCCAAGTATCGAATGCTCTCAGATTTATCTATGGAATGAATAACAAAGTTCTGATTAATGGTTATTGATTTACTTTCGAGCTTTCCCTTAACAATAAGTATCGCCTCACATTTTCTAGAATTAAACGATAAACCAATTTCTTGGAATCGTTGAAAAGCCATGTTCGTGAGTGTAACAGCATCCTCCTTGCTTTTTGCTAATATAACTGTGTCATCAGCAAAAGCAAGGACAGTGAGTTTCGGCAGCCCTTTCACTAGTTCATACCCATATCTGTCTGCAATTGTGATTTCAGAAAGTTCGTTTAATATGTAATCTGTTGCCATGTTATAGAGGGCAGGGGACAGAGGCGAACCTTGAAACACTCCGCGTTTAATGTTTATGGGTGATGTCCTTTGTCCATTTGATTCTATGACAGTTTCATTTCCTGTCTGAAGAGCCATTATTACATGCTGTAATTGGTAAGGTAGTTTAGAATGGACCAATGTCTTTTGGATATGGTCATGCCCAATATTGTCAAACGCTTTGCTGATGTCCAAGAATATTGCAGTCACACTTGCTTTGTTACTCTTAACTTTGCGGAGGATACTATCAAGAATTGACACGTTTGTCAAGGTGCCAGGACAAGAGGTAAATCCTCTTTGGTTAGGGTTGAATGTTATGTAGTCACGTAATCTAGCATCAAGGACCCGTTCTAAAATTCGACGTATGACTGAGCAAATAGTAATTGGTCTAAAATTTGATGGATCAGTCTCATCTCCTCCTTTGTGTATTAAAATTGTTCTTGCTTTCTTTAAACAAGGAGGGACGTGTTCTGTTTGCGAGATTTCAGTGAAAATATGTGCTAGAATGCTGGAAACTTTATCATTTTTCACACTACGCATTAGTATTCTATCAGGACCGGGAGCCGTATCTATTTTAATGTTCTCAATAGCATTCATAACCTCATTCGATGTAATAGTGGCATCATAAGTTTCATTTATGGTAGACATCTCGTTTTCTGTCAGGTGAGATGAGTACTCATGACGAGTACAGTTATTATCTGTAGAATATCTATTATTAAAATGCTCAAATATAAGTTTAGGCTCAGCTTTGCAACGCATACTGTTTCCTTGAAGAATTGATCGAATAGCTTTGCGTCGTTGGTTATAATATTCAAACTGTGTTTTTTCATAAGCAAACTTTTCCTGTCTCTTTTGCCTAATTCTTTTTGCAGATCGAGTGGGGTTTGAAGACTGTTTGTAATTTCTCCCTAATGACATTTCCTTCCTACGCTGACGAGCTTCATAAAATTTAACAGCTGGATGTTTTGGTCCAGGAAGGTAATTTATCGACTTAGAAAGAAAAATTGAGAAGTCTTCTACCGATTTGTCAAATTTATCAGTATCCATATGCGTGGAAAAGTGAGAAGCCCATTTTGCTAGACTGTCATCATAATGCTTATTTTTACTATATGCAATTGCAATGCTTTCTTTGATATTATTTGTGCTGTTCGTTTCAGTGAGAATATTTTCTGATTCATTTTCAGGGGAGGGCAACGATAATTTGTTGACGAGTTTATCTCTGTATTCTGAAGGATGTGCCCTGCTTAAATGAATATTAATTGATTTATATAATTTCCCACAATGTGGACAGATGTTCGTTGCTTGTGAGCTTTCAGAGATGTTATTAGGAATATCTACATCTCCAATTATCTTCAGATCTGTGTTGGTATTAAGAGAAATGGGATGTACTACATGGGTAGATGACAGTTCATTATCACACTGAGGAAATAGTGATGCAGGACCAAGATTATGAACGTCATCGTTATCAGCTTGCGTTAGTACTATTTCACTAGTAACGTCATCAACACTCACTGTTGTATCCTGAGAAGCTCCATGGCTTCTAGCAAGATGAATGTTGATGCCACGAGTGGTGAAAGTCTTCCCACATAACTGACATAGTACAGAAGATTTTACATCACCTGATGATGTTGAAGTATTAATGGCTGTATAAGAGGGCAACACTAATTACAAATTAACTAAGATTACATTTTGAATTCACTGCTTTAAGTAAGCAGAAAAAAGAAAAAGAAAATCTGTCAATCTTCAATAATTCATGCTAGTCTATGGTAATCAAAGCCCTCATCCATGAAACATCATGGTGTTTACTTCAATTTTTTTGTATTAGATAGAAAAACTTCCTTATGCCCTCAATATATATTAAAAACTAAACTAAACTCCGTGGCGCTACATCCCTGGAGGGACTTGGCCTACCACCCGACCGCTGCGTCATCTCCCGTAGGCAGATGGCAGGATTGGGGGGCATGTGGTCAGCATGCCGACACCCACGGCCGTTATTGGTGGTTTTCTTGACCGGAGCCGCTACTTCTCTATCAAGTAGCTCCTCAATTTGAATCACGAGGCTGAGTGCACCCCTACCAGACCTCCCTACCTCAGAAAAATCCGAGGAGGTACCGGGAATCGAACCCGGGCCGACGGATCTGTAGTCAGCGACGCTAACCACAAGACCACGCCGGCGGACCTCAATATATATTATATATATTTATATACATATTTTAAACTTTTAACTGCATTAAAAAATTTTATACTTCAAAAATTTTATACTTAGCAATAAAAAGGCACAATAAGTAATATAGGCCTATTACCAGAAAGTAATATACTGTAAATTGTAAGCTGTACCTCGGTAAGAAGAGGATACAATCTGTAATATGGATGGCTGCTAGTTTTTTCTTTAGAAGTGTCAAAGTGGAGAAGAAATATAATATATATTGAGGGCATAAGGAGGTTTTTCTATCTAATACAAATACATTAATCCCTCAATGGTTTAAAATGAAGTTTGTTAATACTGTTTACTTCCGTTTAAAGTGATGTTATTAAGGTTGTTTTATTAAAATGACTCCAATTTAAACCAGGGACCATTAATAATTCCTACTACAGCCTCGTCCTGCATTGAACTAGCACATTTAAAGATTATTATATAATATTAATGGCACAACTTTAATCTTGTTTTGTCTTTCAATGTTTCAACCCAATTTATTCTACATTTTTTTCATCATCTGTTTTTTGTAATTTCTATATAAACCAGGATTAATGATGCAAACTTATTTTATATACATTGTACTCATACATTTATAATTTTCGTTTGTAGTATACTGTGCAGTGATAAATAAATAGATTTATATTAATCTATTATACCCCCTAAACGCGAGCTTTGATCATCTAGGGGCACACCTTGCATTTTAAATGCTAAATTAGAAATAGCATTTTCTGTTGGTTTTTGTTTTTACTTGTACTAAAATGTGAAATAATGTTAATAATGAAATGTAATAATGTATGTATGTAACACTATATTTAGGATAGCTACTGAAATCGATGTGGTATGTTCTAGATTCTAGGTTTTTTTAGTAGTTTTATGTTGATCATTTGGCCATCTATATTATTTCTAATCTGTAGTAAACATAACTTATTGTTCTTCTCCATCACTGTTTCTAATACAGCTTCAACAGTTCCATATCTTTCTAGCTACCGAAATATCGACTTTCTATTCGCAAAATGAACATTAATAGTCCCTTTCTTGCTGGATTAGTCATGCATCACTTGCTAAGTGCGTATTACCATATTAATGGAAAATTTCTTCCTATATAGGGATGTGAATTTGAGAAAATCCATTAGAGATTTGCTCATTAAGATTCACTGAACGGAGCAATGAGGTTCTGATTGTGGTTTAATTATATTAAAGGAAACGTGCTTAGCTTCAGGTAAGCTTATGCAGCACATGCATCATGAATTCGGTTTTGTGTATCGATCATGCAAATATAGGCTATTCTGATTTCTATTTTAATTGGAATTCGTGGATTATTATTATTTTTGGTAATATAATAATAATTATAACTTATAAAGCTGTTCGATTTTCATAACATTGAATTCAACATATAATAGTTTTGATGGGTAATCAATAGGAAATATTGTTTACAACATGTTCCCACGTATAGCCATTTAAATGGTTGTGAACAGTATACTATGTGGAGACTCTATTAACACCATTGAAAAAGGACTAACTGGAGGACATACGAATAGGAGAAAAGTGAGGTCGTTCATGCGACTAATCATGCCTGGTTTTGCACGATAGAAAGAAATGTGCATGCACGCAGAAATCCATGCAGGTTATGGGAGTTTCTCTACATATAATGTATTAATATACATTATAATATATTCTATATGTAAACAATACGAACAAACAGGCTTTTTCCGTGCAGAACCAGGCGCAAGTAGCACAGTGAGGACACTTTTTCGAGAGACTTACAGTGACAGCAGTCATTCCAGTTAAGTCTTTCAATGATTAGTAGGAAATATACAGATCGATTTTAAAAGAGAGGTTGATAGTTTAAGTTCTGAAAAAAGGAAAGCACCAACATATAAACTGCTACGTTAGATCCAATCAGTAGGCCAATCACCTTCCAGTGAATTATGTTATGTCTGTTGGAAGGTTTCTAACAATAATCAAATTATTTAATAAGCCATTCCCCTTTGACGGGTTTCTCACAATATACGATTCCAAGAACATGTTTTGCAAGCAATGAAATAAAAATTTAACTTCACAGATAGTCTACTTGAGTTATCGTGATATTGGGTGTACAGTATTCGCATTACATGCAAAGAGTCTAAAACTGAGTTTAAAAGTTTCTTTACATCTGAAAGCTACTTAGTTGCATGAATATATTTTCTCTTTACTACTGTAGGCCTACATAGGGGAGGTAAAACGCTTCGACAGCAATAAATCAGGCAGCCAAGACGTATAAAAACACATCTTTGAACATAAAAAAGGAATGTACCGTCTCACCACAAGATTTATAGGAAGATCAGATGTCTTACAGCCACCCATAAAGTACAGATAAATTGTTCTACCATCCATTTACTTTATTATCAGGCGATGGGAAATAACATTTATTCAGATGACTTTATCTATCTTTATATTTTCTCGCTTCACTCGAGTTTCAGTTGAAAACAAGTAGAGTGTTTACTGAAGAGAGAATTATTTTAATGCAATTAAAAACCACAATTAATTTACTACTTTCCGCATTCTACTTATGAATATGGTAACATAAAAGACAAATTTATTACCAAAAGTTGTGTTAAATATATTATGGTGGAGATAACAGTCTTCCTGGTATTAAATTTGAACTAGGTATACATTGAAAATGATAGAACAATGCCAACATAGACACAAACAAATACTGACTACTTCAATGGTTGACTGTCATGTCATTGTGTTTACGGTTAGACAAAAGGTTCGCTGGCCAATAGCCTAGCACCAGAGTACGTCATTGTTCTGTGGTTCATATTTATGCATCTTAATGAACCTCACAGATTGAAGGACGTTTACTGATTTAGTAACCCTTTCTCACCAAATCTGTTCCTTCGCCCCCTTTCATATTTTGTAGAAGATTTGTTGAATAATTTTCACTAATAATCTTGACGGAGTGAAGGAATTATAAAAAATTCTGTTTTGAGTTATTCTGGCTGATTTTATAATTTCCAAATTTTTTCACTTAAAACTGTGAAACTTTCATAACATGTAATCAATGTTCACAGAGAGAGATTCTTCAAACTGTCTAAATTGAAGGTGTTATAATGATGCAGACCTACAATTATGAATATTTTACTTTTCCGAAATGGATTATATATAGTTTTTAAGTAATTCCAACTAATTTATTCGCCCATTAATATCTTAATATAATGATATCACAAAACATAGAGAACATGATAATTGTTTGCATCTCAGATACTATCGGAGTACTTCATGAACTTCTTACGTATATTAGCAAGAAAACTTAAATCAAAGCTTGGTTGCAGAATATTGGCCTGACGAGAGTTAAGCAATTATCCTGTCACCTTGAGACTATTAGCTGATATAATGCCAAAAATTGATCAGATTTCCGGCTCACCGGTGATGGTTACAGGCCTAAGTAGCAACATGCAACAGCCATGTCTTTAAAAGATCATAACAAACAAGGCAGAAAACCCTTTTCACTATACAATGCGAGGATGCTTACTCTGTCCATCGTGTAAAGCCGCATACACACACGGAAAACGAAGGCCAACGAATGTCAACCAATCCGTTCGGACGAATCTTGGGTGACGTTCGGCCTTTCGTCCTATCAAACCAAGGGGTTGGGGCCAAGGGATTCTACACAACACTTTATATGTCTACACCAGGAGAAGGGACCCATGCCAACTTTTCGATGTTACCGCCAGAAGACCGAACCTAAACGAAGGCAAACGAATTCGTTGGCTCTGATTTGCCTCCCGTACACACACGGCGAACGAAGGCCAACGAATGACAACCAATGCATTCAGGCGAATGTTGGTTGCCGTTCGTTGGCCTTCGTTGGCCCTGTATGTACGCGGCTTTACCGCCTACAAACCTTCGGTCGCCAACGCGTTGGCGTTCGGCCTCTCGTCCACATCAAATGAAGTGGTTGGGGCCAAGGGATTCTACACTACTCTAGGAGAGGGGACCCAGCGCCAACTTTTTGATGTTTACCGCCAGAAATCCGAACCTAAACGAAAGCCAACGAATTCGTTGGCTCTGATTTATCTCCCATACACACAGGGCCAACGAAGGCCAACGAAGTGGTTGGTTGACATTCGTTGGCCTTCGTTCACCGTGTGTGTACGCGGCTGAACCTGAACAAGGCCAACGAATTCGTTGGTTCTGATTTGTCTCCCGTACACACACGGCCAACGAAGCGATTGGTTGACATTCGCTGGCCTTCGTTGGCCGCGGCTTTAGACATATATTCATGCAACTTTGGGCATGGCCCCCCATTCCTAGTGAGAGCTCGCGCATAATGGTAGGAGAGGGGCGGGATTTATTTTTTACCCTACTAAATTTTTCACAGTGCCCCATGCCATTTCAATGGGGTTTAAGTCTGGATGATATGGAGGCAAGCGGAGCACAGAATGTCCGGCTGCAGAAAAAATCCTGTCCGTTTTATAGTCTATATGACCAGGTTTATGCCGTTTAATAATACCATGCAAATCTGGTTTCAAAGAAGCTGGCGGGTAGGTGATGTTTTTCTCTGCGAGCCAGCTTTTCATTTCTGCACACGATGATGCTGATGTTGGCGCCCTATTCACCTGCAGGTTATAGTAGGATGCGTTATTCACAACGACAACCGACTTCGGTGGCAAATTAGGAATTAACTTTTGTACTGCCCATCTTTCAAAACTTTCTGAATTAATTTCATGGTGATAGTCGCCAGTTTTCCTGCCAGATTTGAAAATCAACAGGACCTTTGTCTATTCGCACCAATGCTCTACCAACTGAGCTAAGAGGTTCCATCTGGCGCTGTGAATTGAACTTCGGCTTAGCTCAGTTGGTAGAGCATTGGTGCAAATAGCCAAAGGTCCTGGGTTCAAGTCCCAGTGTCGGAAGAATTTTTCTCCTATAATATTCTCATGTAATGTCCCACAGCGACAATAATCTGTGGTTCATGAATGCTTATATATCTACACACAACTCACCTATAAATTTGTGCACCATTAGCAGGTAAGAAATTCAGATAGTTTATTGTATAAAATGTTTCACTTTTCTGACATCTCAAACGGATCACCCTGTATATGAAGCTGCAGTATAAGTTAGGTATTAATCTTTCTTGTGTATATTGTAAATATATTGCTAATTCTAAAGTGAATGTTTACTTCTGTGGATGAGAGGGAGAGGCAATAAAAATTGCTAATATGTCTGTATTTCAAGAACATCGTAAAACTCCATTAGAGCCATCGGAATAAAGTGCAGGTGTATTATTTCAATTTTACTCTCCGCCTTAGATGTTATTTTGTTACTGCGTTCTACGTCATATATGGGCTGCATGAAGGAACTCAATTCCAAGTTGCCGCTTCTTATCGCGTCTTAAAATCGATTTCATTTTACACATCATTGAATCTCACCACAGTGTAGCACAGAAACTCTGCTCGTTCACTATAGTCTTAAAACACGCAAATAACTAAGTTCTGTTCGTAGGAATAGTGTGAACGAAATATAATTTATTTTTCACCACTTTCCTTCCTGCAGGATTCATAGTATCTTTTTTGCAATCTAATAGGAAGAACGAACAAATAGCAAACAAACAGTATAAAGCAAAAAACCAAAGGTAAAAGCAAAGTAAATAAAATCAGGTAAACTGACATAATAATGTGCAAGATGGAGTTATAGGCCATAATATATAAGAAACTATTGAGTTTTAGACCACGGTCTCTTGGGAAAGTTTTACATGCGTATGTGGGATAATTAGAATATTAACAGAATATTAACACAACTAATTTACAAAAAATTCCTCATGTAAAAAATCAGGCATATTCCTTTGGTTTTGTCAAAACATCTGCAGCGGTAATACGCGGTCAAACGATTTGAGAGTTTATTTTGAAGGAGAAAAAATTAAAAATTTGAACATTTTGGAAATTTCTCAACGTTTACAAGCTAAAAGCTATAAGTCTGCCAAATTTCAAGTTTGTAGCTCATGTGGAAGTGAGTAAACATCAATGTTAATAAGTGTATGATCCAGACAGTCGTAGATGTGAATGACATCACGGCTATCGAGCCGGGTTCCAGGCTTATGGGGCAGCTAAATTTAGAAACACGAAATTTTGCACCCTTATGGTGCTTGTATTTGACAATATTCCTGCCAAATTTTTCGATTTTATCTGTCCTATAAGTGTGTAAAACATTACATAACTCGAGGAAAATATTTAAAATTTACTTAAAATCACAAAATCTATCTCAATATAAGGTACAACAGAGGAGGTACGACAATAGTTCATAGGACCAAACTTGTAGACCTTTAAAAAATCCGTTACTGCTGGTGGAATATGTTTTTTATACGACTTACTGTTTACCTATTATAAGCCTCTAAAGTAGGTCTGTAATTAATAACTTATTGTACATAGGCCTATTCATCCCATATATTACTGGAAGTAGTGTGTATTATGTAGCAGTAGTATAATTATTTAATTATAATTAGGGGGCGGATTTCTATGACATGTCATATTTTTCCCTGTTGCATTATTTCAGGTTTCCGACTAATTTAAACCCGATTCCAAGCATCCTGGTGAAAATGGAACGGCTTTTATTGTGCATATAACTGCATATTTAGGAAATTTTCAACTATTGTAGCATATTTAGTATGAATATGCACATTTAGGTCATATTTTCGGCATATTTGAGTGCATATGAAAGAAATTTTAAAGTTTCATATCATATTTTGTAAATTTTGCATTATAATGATACTTTTTTAGAATCTGAAGATATTTTAAATAATTAACATATTTTAATAAAATGAATTGTAATGAAACTTAAAACAAATATACACAATGTGTAAATGGTAAAGTCATATTTTAAAATTTTTTGGTCATATTTTAATGTTTTTCAGGTCATAAATGCATGCATATATCTTATTTTTTAGGTCATAGAAATCCGCCCCCTAACTATAATTAATATCATGTTACATAACCATTATCCTGGTAGTCACGTATCTTCTTCTAAAAATACTACAGTATTGAAGTTTTGGATAGTTAGTAATATGCCCAATCATTATTTTAAACACTACAAGATTTTAACCTGCATAAAGTAACATAAAATTGTATCATACTTCAACAACAGCAAATAAATTCTTTAAGTTTATTACAGCCTATATATTAATATAAATTACTGTGAAACCTAGTAACTTAATATATTAATATTCAACATTACTACTTTACGTATTAAGCCTGGGTGGTGCAATCTGTATGGCACTGGCTTTCTGTGCCCAAAGTTGCGGGTTCTATCCTGGTTCGGGTCGATAGCATTTATATGTGCATAAAAGAAACAGGCATGTACAACAGAGGGAGAAAATTCCGGCCACCGGCGACGGTTAGAAGCCTAAATTGCATTACACCCCTATCGTTAACTAACCATAAAAAGAAACGAATTTGTGTGTTGTTTAAAATACTTCTATTGTCCGGTAAATGTGTATATATTAGATAGAATTCCTAATGGCAATTCAGAAACTAATATAGGCCTAAGTATGTATTAATTCTTCCAGTTTTCCTGCAAGTAGTATATAAATAATTATAGCTTATAGTTTTTAAATGACATATTAAAAAATCTAAGATTGATTGATTGAAGTAGACTAGGTGACTCAAGGGGCGGAAATTACGGTCAGTGCTAATCCCCTGTGCTTGTAAATGTGAGGGTGTTTGCGGGTGAAGGAACCTACCTGGCCCCACACCCCATCCCTGTTTGCTAAGGGTACAGTGGAGTATTAAGTTTGAATTAACAATGTGGTTCATGTGTCCTGCCTACTTCGAATATGAACAATAGAAACAGCCCTGTACAGTCACATGAAATACTAATACATTACCTCGACATCTGCAAACATAGTTTTCTATAAACAGCCTCATAACTAAGGTTTTAAAACCAAACCCTATTGGCTATTATTTAATACTCCCACATAGCTTAAGACAATAGTTATTATACTTTAGGTTGACATGTTAGAACACTTGATAGTTGCTCCATATAATTTAATATTAAAGTTTAAAAACCAGCTGTTTTCTACAAACTCCTTACGGCCAGGGATTGCCTGTCATCATCTGAATGGCACACAGTAAAAACGATCAAGATCAATTTCTCAAAGTAGGCCTACTGACGAAAATGTGTTTTAAAGTTTACGGACTTGATGCTTAGTTTTGTGTTTTTAAATGGGAGTTTATACAGTGCAAATTAATGAGCAATGTTTTCTTATTGATTAAACAAGAGTATTAGTTTTTCAAATTAAATCTTTACCAACTGTCCTAGTTTTGACTGTCAGACATTGCAATCATTATTCATGCAGATATCACCCACATACAGGTTTAATTATCTCATTGAAGCACTCAATCTTAACTTGCCTTGCCTGGAAATAAAATTACGTACGTAATAATTTTAAATAAGCACAGGTGTGAACGGAGTATGCATGACGAATCCCGAGCTATTCCAAGATTGGTCAGCTGCGCTCAAATTCCGTGACCGATAGTGTATAATATTTACAAACTCATTTCCAGGTTTTGATTTCGTAATTTTAAATGTGAAACGCAGAAACCATTTATCAGATTTTGATCAAATTGATCTTGTTTTAAAGAAGAGCTGTTTAACTAAGAGAAATAGTAATTGCATATATTGATGTATATGTCCTACTTCAGATCTTAAACGCATCATGTCACTTGGTATGTCTTATAATAAACATAATTGTAACATATGATAAAAGTATTTTATTTCTGAAAGTTAATAAACATAAGGCGCTTATTTAAAATTAATTTGACAGTCAGAAGAAAATTTCGTTCTAATGAATTCACACCTAACTATCGTATATAAAATATTATTTACTTTTTTCATTATACGATAAATATTTATCTTGCTTATTGTAACTAACCTTTTCAAATAAAGATTAAACTCGTTGATCAAAATCTGCTTCTAATCTTCAGGCCTGAATACACTCCTCGTACAGCCTCATATTAAATTGAGCTGGGTATCGGAAAGGTCAGTTGCTTGGAAGTACCCGCAGTGTACAGACGTGTGCGCTACCAGCTCCTCTGTGCATACCACTATAGTTCTGTATTACGTAATAGTGCTTGTGTGTGCCTTCAAGTATTCTTAAGTCTTTCCTGATAGATACATAACGAAGTAAGACATATGGCAGTAGAGAGAAAAAACACGATAGTGATCAGTTTTGTGGACAGGGAATCTCCTCGACCGACTGCATTCGAAATTCACGAATGGATACATGATACTTTACGACTTAAGGAAGATGACGTGGATCTTATACAACTCAACGGTATTACCAGACAGGTATTTATAAAGTGCAATACAGAAAAATTAGTTCAAAAGATAATAGACGAAACTCAAGGCGAGTCACTGTTTCTTCATAGTAATGGTCAGAGAAGTAAAGTGGTTTTTGTTAACGCAGGCCTAGGCACTCGCCTAGTAAAGGTGTACAATCTGCCAATTGAAGTCACGAATAATCATGTTTCTAATGCCTTGACAAAATACGGCAAAATCATGTCCATTACCACAGACACTTGGGGTGACAAATTTCGATATAAAGTTAGTAACGGGGTTCGAACAGTGAAGATTATATTGAAATCTCATATCCCGTCCTTCTTGGATATGGCCGGGCATAGGTCTTTTATTTCTTATGATGGTCAACCGATCACATGTTCCTTGTGCCATAAAACAGGACACATAAGAAACGAATGCCCGGACCGGAGAATCCCGATACAAACCCCACGAGAGGAGGAAGGGGTGAATTGGTCTCGGTTAGTTCAAGGTGTACTTCCCAAAAGACGAGTGCCACTCGTAACAGCTAATAAGGAAAAAGAGGTTCCTGCATTACATGATGATGAGCCAATAAAGAACGCGACCCCAGTGGACCAGGATGGAATTTTGGACCAGGCAGTGGATCAGGATCAAGAAGTAGATATGGATTCAGATGTAGATAAGGCCCAAGAAGTAGATATGGCTCAAGGAATAGAGAAAGACCATGACGTAGATAAGGGAAAACCGCATACAGCGGTCAATCCTGGCCCTCCTATTGCCACGTGTTGTAATACTGCTAGCATAGAAACATTGGACACTCATACGTCCTCCTTTGACGTTAGTGTAGAAGAAGAAGCATTCAAACCACAAGAACAACATCCTGAACACATGATGCCTACAAGTTCCGATGAAAACACAAACCAATGTCACCCACCGCTTGCGGATGAAACAACAGAAGGGAGTCACGCTGAAAACCCGGACGGGATACAGATCCGCCCATACAAGAAAACAAAACCTAGTCCACGAGATCCACGGTTGGAGAAACGGAAAAATGTAGCTTCTGACCAGAGACCCAGCAAAGTATATGTAGTTAATGATGCCGATAAACTACCTACTGATGATGTCCAGACTATTTAACAAAACATGCGGTTATAGTGCCGGGTTATTAATAGCCCTTCTTCTTTGTTGGATGACCTATGTCAAGGTTTACGCAACCGTCAACGTAAATTGTTTGCGTAATGTCAGTAAACAACAACTGCTGAGGAATTATATATATGGCTATGACATAGATGTATTGTTTTTGCAAGAAGTTAATGTGGAAAAGTTGGACTTTTTTGGACCCGTCTATTCATACATAACCAATGTCGGAGAAGAAGGAAGAGGAACAGCTATAGTGTACAAAAATGGCATAACCATACAACATACTGAAAAACATCCGAGTGGAAGAATAATTACAGCATTAACCGCAGATGGCACGTTATTCACCAATGTTTACCTTCACTCCGGTACCAATAAGAAGGTCTTACGTGAAGAATTCATATCGACAGAACTACCGTATTACTTACGACATAATTATGATGTTTTAATCCTAGGTGGTGATTTTAATAATACTTTGCATAGCAAAGACGCTACTACAGGTCATATTCCTTCCCCCAGTTTACAGAGACTTTATGACGACTTGCGCCTTAACGACGCATGGGAAATTAAGCACGGTAGTAATGTTCAGTTTACATACCATAGGCCTAACTATGCCTCCCGACTAGATAGAATTTATATCAATAACCGACACCGCAAACTCATACAACAGGCACAAGTTATTCCAGTGGCATTTAGTGACCATCATAGTTTATTGATAAAACTTTCGGCAGCTAACAAAGTACCTACCTACGGCTGGGGATATTGGAAGCTCAACGACTCACTCCTGGATGATTTACATATTCAGGACAAGTTTAAGAGTAAGTTCGAATACCTTCAGAACAGAGAACAATCTTCGACTCTTACCGACCTTCAACAATGGCTGTTAACTTATAAACCGGGCATACAATCCTTCTACAAAATGAAAGGCAGAATTAAAGCACAAGAAAGAAAAAATATGACACACCATTATTATCAAGTTTTGCATGACTTATATGCTCAGCAAAAAGAAGGAAAGGAAGTCACCAAACATATCAATGCAATTAAACTCAGAATCCGAAAGACACAAGAACATATCATGGAAGGTGTAAAAACCAGATCGCGGTTACATAATATTCAAGAAGATGAAAAGACTGCACTCTACCACGTTGCTTCGGAAAAAAGGAAAGGACATAACAAATACATCACTGCATTGACTACAACCAGCGGAAATACAGTGCAACAGCTCGATGGTATTCTACACGAAACTGAAAAATACTACACGCATTTATACCAGAGAAAACAAACATTGAATTCCTCTCAAGAAATCCTTCTGAAATCCATTGATACTGCATTAATGCCGGATGAATGCGAAGTCATGAATTCACCTATTTCAGTACATGAACTTAAGACTTCAGTTTTTACGGCAAGTAGTAAATCTGCCCCTGGACCAGATGGAATTGGATATACTTTTTACAAGAAAAACTGGGACATAGTCAAAGTCCCATTACTCCGGATAATGAACTCTGCCTTTAATACCCCTGCGGGAAAAAGCCTATTCGGGTTCAACGAAGGAATCGTCACACTGATACCGAAAAAGAAAAACCCGACAACCTTACATGACTATAGACCCATCACTCTATTGAATGCAGATTTCAAAATTTTCATGAAAATTATTGCCAATAGGATGCGGCCATTTCTCCCGAATCTGATTGGTATTGAACAGACTTGTGGGATTCCTGAGCGGAAAATTACACATAATCTGACAGCAATTCGAGATACAATAATTCATTTTTCCACTCATAGTACCGAACAGGCAGCAATTTTATCACTCGACTTTGAGAAAGCCTTCGATAATATTGATCATACATACATGTTCAGTGTACTAGACAAATTGAGGTTTCCTGCACTGATTACGAAAGCAATAAAGTTGGCATACTCAGCTGCATATTCTCGTGTTCTTATTAATGGATATTTTACTAAACCAATCTTAATAGAAAGTGCAATCCGCCAAGGCTGTCCATTATCAATGCTCCTTTATTCGATATGCAGTGAACCTCTAATGAACTTATTACGGAAAAGGTTATTTCATGAACCTAACCTAGATAGACTTTTCTCCATCCGTGCCTATGCGGATGATGTCGTAGTTTTACTACGCACTCGGGAACAGACTGAAGAACTGCCGAAATTATTACAGATATACGAACAAGCCACATCAGCGAAAATTAATTATTCCAAATCTCCATTGCTCCCACTCGGAAAATGGCCACTTGATCTGACACCTGTCAACGTCCCAAGTAAAACCACAATAAAAATCCTTGGAATGACACTACAAGCTGAACCTATGGCAATGATAGAAACAAACTGGATAACTCTCTTAAACACTACCCGCAGTGCCATAAACAAAAACTTAAGTCGCAATTTGAATATCCTACAGAAAATATGGCACATTAATACAATATTACTATCGAAATTATGGTATTTAGGACAAATCATTCCGCTTCCAGAACACATTGGTCAACGCCTGGAATTAGCCATAAATTATTATTTATGGAGTGGTCACCTCTATAAAATTGCTAAAAATCAGTTACGACAACCTATTGAAGCTGGAGGACTAGGATTAATAGCAATTAAGGAGAAATGTCAGGCACTACTTATAAAAACATTTTTAGAAATACAAGATGAAGAGCAATGGCAACACACTATCAGACATCCCGTTTTTGCTCGAATAGCCCATTGTCTTCCTACTCTACCACACGCAATACTAGAAGATCGCAGAACAAAAATAATATATACGCATCTTCTTGCAGATCAACATAAAACTCCTACTATAATGATCAAACATCCTAACATGCATTGGAACAATATTTGGCGTGCCTTTAAATATCCGAATATACCTACAGACTGGAAAACAATGACTTACAAGGTTATTAATGACATAATACCTACCGAAGAAAAGAAATTTCGGCACAATATAACGACGTCGCCCCTTTGCAAAATATGTGGGCAAATAGATACCTTATCTCACCGACTGACTAAATGCTCTCCAGACATATGGAAGTGGATGGAAGATAAGATAAATCGAGTCACCCATTCTCACAACCCCAACGACAGTCGTCGGATAATTTTGAATCTCGACATAAAGATAAGACGTCACCTATTTGCCCAAACATGGATCGTCATGGGATACCATCATTACATGCTGACGCACAAGACTCCCACATTACGGAATTTTCAGGCAGTGCTTCGAGATGAACGAAAGCGATTACAATCGAAGAAGAAAGATAAACTACTACTGTTACGGAGAGATATAGATGTCATTGACTTCTAAGGCTTTCAGAAAATGTCAACAAGTTATGGAATGTGCGGGTAACGTGGCTCAGCAGGCTCCCTCATGTACTGTACACTCTTATGATACCCTGCATTTGATGGTAGCTTGTTACCATTACAGATAGTTGAGTCGCTGTTCCATATTTTCTGGACTGTTGGATATTGGAACATTATTCCTGTGTGCACCTATGGTCTCATCCTCCGACATTTAGTGGTCCTGTGCAGAAACAGTGTTTCCTGAAGTAGAAGTGGAAGTGAATATGCAACAGAAACATAAGTGATTATTCATAGCGAGAGGACAGAGTTTTCTGCTAGTGATTTCAGTTTGTATAGGAGATTGTAATTTTATTTTCAATGTTTGTATTTACTTAAAATATATATATTAAAAAAAATATATATATATATATATATATATATATAATCACTAGGTTAAGTGGCCCATTAAATCCCTGCTTCCCATCTCCAGCTTCCACATGTTCGTTAATCAGAAAATCGTGAACAAATCTTGCTTTACGCCGGTTGCGGGATTCCTTCTCTTTTCTAACGTTAGTAGCTAGTTTATGCTGCATAATGTAAATATTATGTATATTTAGACTAAATATCCTGCGATATAACCCCAGGGTAAACGCAGGTTGTAAATAAATGTCAAAATTATGTTTTTTAAACCTTCGTCTCGGCATGCTCGGTCTTCCCTAGATCCGCTTTGGCGTTTGAAAACTATGATTTCGGATCTCACATGCTCTTTGCAGTCTCTTTTTCAGTGTCAGCAGCTTGCATCACCTTCGGTTCGATATCTTCGGTCTTCCCTAGATCCGTCTTACGTCGGTTGCGGGATGCATATTCTTTGGCAGCGTCAGAAGTTTGAACCCCCTTCGTCTCTGAGTCCTCGGTTTTCCTCAGATTTGGGGCTTTTCCTAAGATTTGATTTACAAATTATTCCTTGGTACGAAGCCTATTGATTTTGGACCAAATCGGTTGAACGATAGCGAAATAACGCCCAATTAACGGTTTAAAAATAGCAAATATACACTATACTACAAAGCCGCAAGGCCAACCCACTCACTGATATAATCGTTTACCCACTTCCAGATGAGCCGGATACTTGAAATTTGGCTTGCTTATAGCTTATGGCCTGTGACTGATGGAAATATAGAAACAAATATTTTTAATTATTTTTCCCCGAAAAAAACATTCAAAATGGCGGACGCAAGTTTAAGGCCTGTGCAGATCTACTACGGAGGCTTATAGTAGCTGAACGGTAAGTCGTATAAAAACACCGATTGCACCAGCAGTGACGGATTTTTTAAGATCTACAAGTTTGGTCCTAAGACTTTTTGTCGTGTTTCCATCGGTTATAACTTGGATAGAGCTAATTCTTTTTTATTCTAAGTATTTTCTTAAATATTTTCCTCACTTCATTACGTATTTTTTTTAACACTTATACGATAGCTAGAATCATAACATTTGGCAGACATATTGGCATATACAACAGCCATAAACGTGCAAAATTTGTTGTTTCTAACTGCGCCATAAGTATTTTTGAAACTGGCTGGCTTGCAGTGACGTCATTCACATCTACAACAGTCTAATCATTCACTTATTAACATTGAATCACTTCCAGAAGGTCTAGAAACTTGGAATTTGGCAAACAAGCTTTTAGCCTATAACCGATGGGAAAATTCCAGAAAGTTTAATTTTTATTTTATTTTTCCCTCCAAACAAACTTTGAAGTTTTTGAATTTTTTGTTGAATATTTGTACGGCTTCAGATGTTTTCACAAAAATAAAGGAGGGATTTGTTGTAGGCCTAAATTTGTACTGTTAATATCCTAGTTATCTCACTTATTCCTTCACATATGCTTATAAAACTTTCTCAAGAAACCCTGGTCTAAAACTCAATAGTTTCTGAAATATGGCCTATTAACTCCATCTGGCACTTTGTTATTGTAGCTTACATGATTTTATTTTAATTTAAAGAGAGAGAGACCTAAAATGTGTTTAACACAATAATCAAAACAGTGTTATTTATTAATTTTGAGATTCTTTTGACTTAGTTGTTGAATAAATACTGCAACAAATTACTCCCAGAATTCTGAATCCATTCGTCATTTCTGCTACCAATGATGAGTATCGTATAGCTGCAGCGGTTGAAAATTTACCCAAATATTTAAACTTCATTATCACTTATATAGATCATCTTGTTAGCAATATCCATCGGAAACTATTGTTGATTTATAAAATCTACATGGTATGAATTGGAGCTTAATCACTGTGATAGTATCAACAACTTCGTTTGAATGTAATTTTCGGAAAATAGAGATTCGGTTCCAATGTAATTTTCCGAAAGTACAGATTAGGTTTTTGGGTCCCTTGTAGGTTAGTTGGTGGGATTTCAGCATTCATCGCTGCAAGTTCCCTTGACTGAAATCAGCACACAGTCGTATAAATCACGAAATTGTCTAGTAGTCTTAAAACACGTGAATTCACATTCAAACAGAGGGGTTCTGCTCCGTGAAGAATTGATTGAAAGTTGACGTTTTAATGTTGATAAAATTAGATATTGAAGGAAAGTACTGAAAAGATTATTAGTTGAAGCCGTGAACTTGAATTTAAGGGAAGTTATAAGCACTTTGGTTCTCCTCATCATGGGGACCATATGATTTAAAAAAAAAAAAAAAAAAAAAAAAAAAAAAAAAAAAAAAAAGACGACGACTTTGACGTTAATATCCAAATTATGAAATTAATTTATCTTTTTCTGGGAAATCATACTTCACGATTCGGTAGGGGCTCACTTCATACTTTTCAGCAACTTGTAATCAATTAGTTCGTGTCACAGAGGAAGAAATTGTGCGCTCAACAAGATAGACCTATTATTCAATAATAATAATAATAATAATAATAATAATAATAATAATAATAATAATAATAATAATAATAATAATATACATTCAGCATCAGATTTGTCGCATGGCAATCAGTTAGCCTTTGTTTTAAGGAAGTAAAGAGACAATCCTGCAGTGCCTGCTTCATAGTGGTTTACAAACAGGAACTAAATCATTCAATCCTTTGGCTTCGTTCACCCGTCCCCTTGAGTTAATCCGTTGTCGTAGTAACATATCCCAAAGGTAATGGATGCATGATTGAGTGTAAGATGAGAGTAGCTGTAAAATTAATTAACCTTTATTAGATTTTATATTGTTATTGATATGATAGCATATTACTTGGTATTTGGCCTGATTAATTTCCGTCCTATGCTCTTAGGTAGAATTAAAATCACATGAAATCTCTAGAATTTCCATCAAGGCATGCTTGAGGTATGTTTTGCATGCCAAGAAGTTCTCTCTCTACTGCACATTGTTTTAATGAGAATTCAAGAACCCTTGTACACAGAGCAATTATCGCAATACTAAGCAGATATGTACAGTAGAGCATTTATTTAGAACATTATTTAAGTTACTGCATGCCTTGCAAGAAGTTAAGGTGTAATTTACTTCCTTAATTACTCCATCTACAAGGTGCACAGTTATTGAGTTAACTTACAACCTTCACCTGTGGGATGGGTTTAGAGCTTTAGGATATGCTACCATTCCTCTAAACCACAGCGAGGTGAACTGGTACCACACAGTTTTCACCTTCCCCTTTCATGTTATTTCTCTACTACTTCCAGTGCTACTGGAACCTGCACACAGTAAATGACCGATTTCTGGAAAGTCTCTTAGTTCTTGAAACCCATCTCTTACTGTTTCTTCGTTACATGGAAATACGAGCCCTCTAGGTTAAATTTCTTCTGAGATTGTTATTTAGGGTATACGCTCCAGTCTAAAATTAATATAAACACATACAGGTAAATGTAGAGAAGTCAAATAAAGCCAAATGATTCTCGTTTGTGATTTCTTTGACGGGTTTGTTTGTATGTCAATAATACCTTATGTTATAAAACTGACAAGAATATAAAGGTATAATGACAATATTTCTATTATGTCGAATCTCATATGCTAGAATTTTATTCTTTGATATCACCATATCTTGTACTTTTAGATGTAATGACTATCTTGAAGTAACACAATTGTTTATGGCGGAGAAATACTTTTAGACCAAGAGGTTATATATTATTTACAATTACCTGTAAATTAGAAATTATGAATGTGTAATTAACACTATAAACAACCGCACTGGAGTTGTAATTCATGATGGTATAATAATTGTAAGGGCATCAGAGCTCGAGCAGACTGTAAGCGTATCCAATAGGGTGTTTTATACACTTCATATGACGAAGACTTAACCTGAAAACAGATTAACTCACTTGCCCAATACATTTTCAGATTGAATGAGTTGGCATAGGCTTATAACAATTTATTGCCACGGGAAAAAATAAATTTATGTCGCACCTTGGATGAATGTTCCCGCCCACCACTCCCTCTCGATGCACTTTCTTTTATACCACTTCTTCTGTCCTCATATTACGTAGAAACTCGTGATTGGACGTTGGTAGTGTGACGTCATACCGGTAAACAAAAGTTGACAGGCTTACTAACGTCTGGAAGATATAATATGCCACATTTTCGAAACCTACAAACAGTGTATCGTACATTATTCGAAAATGCAAGGGCGCTTCGCTTCGGCTGCCGCCTCCGCTCGCGCACTTAACTAAGTGGATAGTGTTATGCATTATTTAGACTATGTGAAGAGGTGATTGTGGTCTGGTCGGGAGTGCCGAGTAAGCTAGAGGGTTGTCATTTTGGTGTAAGGGTTGGTAGCTGGTATTTGGTACGATCGGGAGTTTGGAGAGAAGGAATGATCGGGAGTGCCGAGATAACAAGCGTGTGGTCGCCAATAGCAACGCATTGTTCGGAGCGTAAGGGGCGACTTAATCTTATCTTTCGCCGTAGCACTGTTAAATTATGAATGTCACAATTCTTGAACACAATTCCTTAGTTAAGGTAATAGAATTATCTTCGAGATGGCTAATTCAGTTAATATAACCACACGGAACTTCATTAAATGGTTAGTTTATATCTGAGTGGTTCTCAGATTATGTTAAATGATAAAATGACGTACCTTTATCTTGAAGTATTTATAATTACCACTTCCTGATAGATTTAAGGCTACTGGCTCGAAGATTCTTGCGACGTCAATCCAGAAAGGAAGATTTGTTGAATCACAAGATGTATGATGGAATTAATTGAGACCACCTTCAGTCATAAAAAATGATTAGGCATTTTTAGCCTAAATTTATATTTTGAAGAGATGCTTGCTTCAGCAATTAAGAATTGAGGCCATCAAAACTGTTTGATGGGTAAAATGTAGGCATTTACAAGCCTAAAACTCATATCTTCATGAGTAAAATCGAATGAATAATTCCAATGGAATTATAGAATGTTGAAGGTTTTTTTAGAGGATGAAGATAAAGCCTTATTGGCTGTTAAAACAATGAGAAAAGATAATCCAGTCTCTGATTGGATATAAATTACAATTACCATAATTAGAATTACAATAGGAGTAAACAAAATTAATTGAGATCCAATTGTTTTATAATAAATAAGACATAATGCCAAGCAAAGCCTGATATAAATTGAATTATAGAAAGCAAGACCTACTAAGAAATTAATACATAACGGAACAATAAAAATTACAATAATAAATAAAATCAAGTTAACTGATATATCGAAGTGCCAGAATGCCTTTTTTAAACATTAATAATTGCAATTATGATAGGCCCATGCAGAAAAGAAGTTATTTTTGTAATAGATTTCCGAGTTAAACTCCAGATCGATTCATTAAGCAGGGCTCACGGAAGAACAAAAGTCTAAAGTTTGATTCTTAACCTTAATTCATATTCTTATACACTAATATAATAATTCTCAAAATATGTCAACATTTTACATTGGCAATAATATTAATGGTATAATAGGCCTACGATTCGCTGACATGTTTGTTTCAAATTCAAAGCAGCCTTATAGGTTACGAACGAATAAAAAGTCAATCTGAAGTCTATCTATCAGGAATTACATTAGGTATTATTGCTGCACATGAACGAATAAGAAAAATACTCACATTAAAATATAATGTCGATATCGATAACATACTTATCGATAGAATGAACAATATTATATCAGTATTCAACGGCTACTTGTGATTTAAATCTTTTATTTACATTTACTTACACTAACATCGTTACAAAGAAAGGAATCAATCAAGGTGGGCTAACAATATCAATACAGGATTGGCAATTTGTTACGTTATGTTTAATATATTGTGGGCCATGCTAAATATGTAGCGTGTTATATCCATTACAAAATTAATACTTATATTAAATTGGAAATTACTTTAATAAGTAATTCCTCCTATCATTTCTATTTACAGCATTGTTTACATTAGGATCTTAGTTACGGGAGCTCGGCAACTGATTGGCTGGCCAAGAGCCAATCAAAATGCTTCGAATTGTCGGAGAACGAAGATTATATGGTAATAGATGTGACTGATAATAACTCGTTATTTCGGTACCGGTCAATCGATTTGGTCCAATATCAACAGGGTTCTTCCCATGGACGTTATAAATGCGTATACCAAGTTTCATGAAAATCCGACAAAACATATTTCAGCTATCGCGCGTACAGACACAATGACAGACATATAGATGGGCAGACATTTTCCCATCCCCTAAACAATCTCATAAAGTACCATTCGGGCACTTAATAAATAATAAAATATTGCTAAATTAGGACAACTGCGAAAATAAGATTGTTTGCTATGTCTTTTATTCATCGTATGACCGTTATATGATTTTCTATTAGTCTTATATGACATAAAAAGAAAAAAGAATATGTATAACAACTTGAAACACATTACTTAGCTTGTTAACATGGATGCACTCATAACTTGTACTTTATGATCTTAATAGGAGGATCATTTCGGATGCGTTATGAGGAATATGTTTTAAAACTACAGCCTACTCTCCATTCGCTGAGAGCCTCCTCGTTTGTGCGAATCACAATTCCATTTTTTCCAGAATATTATGCAGTATCTACATTTGATATCGGGGTACGCCGTAGCGTAGTGGTTAAGGCGCTGCGCTACAAACCGGAAGGTCGCGGGCACTATGGCCCAGGGGTCGACTCAGCCTCTAACAGAAATGAGTAGGCTACCAGGAGCAATCCTGGGGGTAAAGGCAGCCGGTGCATAAGGCTGACAACCTTACCACCTTCATGTACCGATTGTCTAAAAGTCTGGGAACCTCACCCTCCTGGAACCCTCTGGGTCTCCATGGCCTGTATAGGGAAAACTTTACTTTATCTACATTTCATGGTTATTTTAAGTGCCTTGCAGTCTGAACATGTATTACTGTATATTCTTTACTCAACAGGTACAATTAGCTACATATACGAACTTGAAACGTCATCTGAGGGAAGAAAATCAGAAATGTTTGTCATCTAGTAGTCTACTACATTATTGTTTCATGACGTGCATCCGATAACAATCTCGTTCAGAGGCGCAGACTTAAAAGTATTTCGGGGGCAAGAATTGGATTTTTAGTTATACATAGGCCTTTCATGATACAAAATTTAATGTCGGGGCAGAAATTAACTTGCCTCCCTAAAGTCTGCGCCGATGATCTCGTTTTTAAGAAACTGCATGTAGCTAGTCCAATATTTAGCATTGAAGTTGACAAGCCATAGTTCTTGGTAAATCACACTAGACTTCTTCTCCAAGTCTTCCCTTTATAATTTCTCCCGTTGTTAATGACTATATTGCAAGGAGAAATCCCAAAAGAAATTATGTGATTCATTAATATAACTTTCTAAACCCAATGCATGGACAATACAACTTTCTCATTTCACATTCTAATATAGAATAAACGGCCGTATTGCAGGAAGTGTGCGTTTTCTTAGCCTCACGAAAGGTATACATAGGACTACTTGATCTGAATAAAAGACTGAGGTTTTCAAAGGGTCCTTCAGATTTTTTAAACATAAACTGTTTCAAATAAAAGATTTAGCTCTTAGTATATATAAGCTACCTTGTGTAAAAGCTTTAAACGAAATTGTTAGATCCGTTTTCGAAAGTAGATTGAAAAATAAAATTTCGTTCATTAAGTCATTGCCATCCTTTGTGTTCTATCCCCAGAAAAGTTGTAACGCAAATGTAAAATTTCATTTTATATGATTGTTCATTGTCGAGCTAAGCTGTTCACAGACATTAACACGAAGGCATTTTTCTGATAATTGTATTTTTTTTTATTTAAGACATTTCAAACTGAAAATTCGAGAAGGATTTTCAGGATCAAAACCAATACAGCAAACAAAAGCAAACAAAAGTCCAGTTAGAACAAAAGATATACTGTACTTTAAATGAAACGATTCTCTTAAAAATGATAAAGCTCCATCGTCTTCGTTAAATAATTCCTAATTAAATGTGCTTAAACTTTTTGGATGTTGTTGCGAATAATTATGTCTTACTGAAATAAGAAGTTTGGGATATTTCGTCAAATCAGGTAAGTCATGAATATACGTAAAGAAAACCTTGGAAACTTATTTTTTGTTCATACATCAAATTTATTTTTCGTTCTCATCCGAGGAATCTGAATATTGATATTCTGCCAGAGAATTGTTTAAAACAAAGCGAACCAACTGTTATTCCCAGATCCAAGCCAGTCAATAGCACTTAGTAAATTTTTCCCACATAGAGAAATGCATTTTTAAAAATAAGTTATGTACATGTTGCCAAGATATTACTAAATTCTTATGCGCCATCAAAGAATTTTGTTGCTAAGAGATCGCTCTTCATTTTCGGCGGCATCAAAATTAGTAATTAAACATTTCTGTTTCTCAAAAGCATATTAATGGAATCTCCAAAGACTACAACTTCCGAAATCACACTCCACAGGCTTAGTATTCAGGTATTTATAACCTGTGGTTTTTATCCTGATTTCTTATATAACTTCGGCATGAGTACTGTATTCTTGTGTGGGTTTGCAGATGTGCTGATTTGAGTTTTTAAATATTTTTATTTGAAAACTGGGAAGCGTATTTCTTGCGTGAAACCTCCAAATTAGAAGATAAAGCGTATAATTTGAGTAAATAATGATGCTTCATTTAATATCCATTAGGAGATATGGATATGAACTTCTGAATTTTATAGCTTATAACGTTGTTTCAAACCGTATTTTGGAATGTAGCCTAATGGAATTAGTGCTGATGAAATCTTATCACATTGTTTATGAAGCTATAGCAGCGCGTCCTATGCTGTACTGTAGATACGTTTAAATTAACAAGTTATTTATTGTTAGTCTACAGCAGAGGTCCACAAAATATAACCAGCCTGTATGTGAAAGAGTTTGATCAGGTCCTTAGCGTAGAGAAAATGTTGGTACAAGCGAACAAAGATAACGTTAACGTGATTAGGCAAAAGTGAATAAGATGTCTGGTGAGTCTTAATTTTGTTCAGCAGGAGTTATTTTATATGCCTGCAAATCTACGGAGATGGTTTTATTACATTTATGCATACATAAATGTAGTAGACTTGGGCCGGGATCGAACTCTCAATCGTGGACACAGAAAGCCAGCACGATACTGACTGTACCAAAGCCGACTCAATTATTTGTAAACTTACACAATCCTGAAGGACAAGTTCAACAAAGGGAGCCTTGCTCGGTTTATAACATCCTGCCAAACAAATCTATTCATAATCAGAGTCTGAGCACAAAGTTTATCTGTGTTTGAGACTAGGAGAACTTTCGGAGAATCCATCTATTTATTGGAGTATTGTAAATATAAATAAAATCACTAAGGGCCTGTACGACGACAACCTGATATCATATTTATCTGCCAGATAGAGAACCTATCTGGAAGTTGGCCAAGAATTGCGTATTATGATCTCCTGACAAAATCTGTCTGACAAGACAACTTCCAGATAAGCTAGCAGGAGGATGGAATGGCTGACAAATTTCCAACTGCTAGTTGGGCAAGCTTGGTTGAAACAAGATGGCAGCACGCCGAACCTCTCTGGCCACCTGAATTTTAGAACTGATGCCGGAAGATTTAATTTACACAAAAATGTCATTTTATGTGAATAGAATTGCACAAATCGATTAATGCAATTAAAACGATATGTACTTGTGTAATTGAATTGTACAAATACAAATCCGAGCTGCCACACCTAGCGGACGCCTACCGAACTACAACAAACACACCTCTTTGCTCAATCAGCTAAGGACCATTTTACAAAATGTTACTGCGTTCTTCCCGATAGCAGTTCAGCGGTGGTATTACAAGACATCTTCTAGTTAAGCTATCTGGAAGTCACGTATCGGAGGAATTGTCGGCAGGTCGTAATACAGGCCCTAAGAAGTTCACACAAAATTAACCTTAGATTGCGCAATGCAATAATGTGTGTTCACAGAATCGACTGCTCCTGGGGGAGGGAATCGTTGGGTCACGTGGTGCAGGCAGGGCTGAAACTTGATGGCGGTCTATTTGGTGATAAGCAAATAATTTGCTTTAATGAAATTAGATTAGACCATGTACCGGCCTCACCGGCGAATAAGTTTCTTTGGTAGTGAATCCTAAAAGAAACCTGTAATGCTTGGTCATTTCATTTTACCGGATAACTTATTCTAAGTTATATAAAATACTACCGTAATGTATAAAATTCTACTGTAATCCCTAAAAATCCTGCAAATACCTGCAAGGGTATCGTTACGCGTATCACATTTTGAGAAGCACTGCCTCTATGCAATTACTACTGGGCCAATTTTGTTCACTTTATGATTGTCGACCTAAGTTGCTTTTATTTCAGGGTCCGGTCTGTGATAGCTTTTCAGTAAACTAAAAACAAACCCCGGAGGTAAAATCCAACCTTGCGTCTTCATTAACACATGGTAGGATGGTGAGGCCTGTGGCCAACGTGCAATCTGTCGTGTCAGATATTGTTTCCTGATCAGATTGCTAGTCCTATTAGACAGTTCTTCCATGGAACTGATGCTCCCCAAATTGAATCTGAGAAGATCCGTGGTCAACAATGCTAACCACTTGGGACGGCCTATAAGGGCAGTACTAAGATATAAATCATACTATATCGTAGACAATCCTGGATAATATTTTAAAGTACAGTCGGTCAAATAAAAAACGTCGGGCGATATTTGATTAAGTATCACGAACGAGCATATGCGCATGTACAGGATGACTTAAGGTTAGGTTCACACACGCCTCTTGTCTATTCATGTATTTTCTTGATTATTTAGTTAGTTTTGTTCCAAAACTAACATGTATAGAAGGCTGTGGCTATATGCCTCAAATCCGCCATATTCTTGGTTGCAAATTTTTATAATATTAATAATTAATAGATTCGCGAGGAATATGTTTATTCAAGCAGCATTTTTTTAAGATTTTATTTTATAATACCGGTACTTGTAGTGCAAAATCAAAAACTTACGCTCAGCATCTGCAACCAATCTTAGCATCGAAATACGAGTCCGGCCAGATCAACGTTTGCTATGAAAACTTCCGGTCGCATTATAGTAAAGTTCCCACTCCTGAGCTGCTTTTCATAAATATGGAACCTTCTCGCTGCTTCAGAAACCGAAAAATGCAGGTCAATTACAGCCCTAACTACACTTTCTCTCACGTTAGCATTTGTATGTGGCGATGACACAAAGCAAAATGAATTATGACAATGCATTAAGTTGAATATCGTGTGTTGCGCTTTCCGCGTTGTTCATTTTCTCCCTCCTTGTTCATATTTTCCCTCCTGCCGCATGGCCTCATATGTTCCGAAAATGACCTGTATTTTGTGTTTTTTATAGGAAACTTGTGAACTAATGCGTCAAAACTTTAATTTTAACAGCATACGAGTCCCGACGTTTTTTATTTGACCGACTGTACCTTTTAGACAGTCGAAGGTAAAAGCTCTTTTAACGGTAAATGATATTAATTAAAAGGAGAATATTATGCCACTGAGTGGTGTAAAATGATAACATTCAAGGATAACCAAATATGGTTTCAATATCACGGAAAATATTTACTGAGTTTAAAAAAATTGAATATGAATAATAAAAATACTCAGTTTGATAAAAATTAATAATGTTGAAATTCATTAGACCTACCCCTTTTTAAATGTTGAATTTCTCATGGTAGTCGCAAAACTAGTCACTTGGTGGCTGAAAAGCGTTGTCCACACCATTCCATAATATGATGGCACCCATGCACCATAAAATCAATAGCCTCATCGGCGCAAGTGCATACTAGATTATAGGACAGCTGAAAGCTCCCAAAATGGCTGCACGGAACGCAATAAAATTAGTATTTCACCAATATTAACGGCTGTCTAAAAAATAGTGTATGATACACATGGTAAAATGGTTTTAGTTTGCTCGTAGGGTTGCTACACACGCCTCGTTTCGCGAACATACAAAATCTCGTTTTCGCCATTTGTTTCATAAATAACTATTATTATACCTTTGAATTATTATATTATTGTATTAAATAATAATAGCCATATCTTTGCTTTAATCCCTCTTTGCTATGAACTCCAATGAGTATTCTTACTTCTTTAAATCATTAAAGAATTCATTTTTTTCATTATCTCTAACCCTAATATACCTTCGGATGAAATAGGGTTTAATCCAATTTTGGATATTCAATAAAAGTAAAATGTGTTTGCTTATGGAGGCTAGAGTTCACGGAATGACAGTGATGAAATTCACTGCTTTACTAGAAATTCTTATATAAGATATTTCTTTAACAGTAAATGTTCTTAATTGTTTTATTTGTGTTATTTTTTACGCATAAGTAATTTATTCATTTTAGAACTTATTTTTGTATCACTCTATGCCATAACAAGGTAAGTAAAAAACATTTGAAACTTTGTTCACGTCTTATATTAACTCTTATATTAATGATACTACAGAAACCTCTGCATGCATGCATAAATTTGGTTTTACGCAATTGGCTATACAATATACGAGTGTTGAAGGTAGCCTAAGTGTATATGCATTGATTTTATTTAGGCATTGACTTTCCTTCATATTGCAGAGATATCTTTATATTTTCAGTTATCATTGATTTAAACTAAGGAACTACATAGGCCTATTTCTGCGAATCAATTCCCTGTAGAGATTTCTTAATACTATGTGAGTGCTTTAACACGAGCTCGTTTCAATACATTTCTGAACTGTTCTTTCGGGTTATTCACAACAATATATTCCACCATCAATGCCACGCACCTGAAACTAAGTCACATATCACAGATTAATTTCTAGCACAGTATTTGCTAGTATAGACAAGTATGATACCACATTACTCAATTATATATATTATATAGGCTCTTTTACAGAGTTTAAGGAATTCTAAGAAGAGGTGAATAGCTATTTATGAATCAGTATGCAAAGCATGGCTTTAACCTGAAAAAATGGGATGTAGATTTTGACAGCATATTCCTTCGCTAGAAAAATAACAAACTTTCAACAAAAATATCTTCATCGCCCTGGTTTCTTCTGCTTAGGCTGTTTGTCTCTTTCCGATCTCCCTGGGGCCGGCCTTTTGAATATATTAGGTTATTCTCCCCTCTGTGTATAAGTTCTTAGTAACTTGCACGACACTGCTCTTCGAGCTACGAGTCTACATGTCTACATGATTATTGGGTGGCAGGCTATATAGAAGTTGAATTTCGTCACTAAATGTGCCCTTCACTCCTTTTTCATTCATCTCGTCATTGTCTGAAAATTTTTCTCTGTATGTCTACCATGTTCTCGAATATCCTGAGTGTTTTGTTCTGAATTGTCGAAAACAAAATCTAGTTTCGCATCTAAGGAGCACTACTCATATTTTGATTGTTCTACGTAACATAAATTTCAGATCCGTATAGAGCCAGAGAGGTTATATGAGCTTTGGATGGAGCTGCCTTGGATGGAACGACGTAGGATAGCGCGAGAAAGGAGAGAGCGGCTTGGGGTAGAGAGATGTCATCAGGAGGGGAGACAACAGATTATTACAGATCAGCAGAGGAGAGAGCAGTATAGGATAGCGCTGCAGAAGTTCCAGGATATTAGGATAGCGCGGCAGAGAAGAATGCAGAGGACAAAGCAGAGTCGAGAGAAGAGGCAGCAGATTCGGGAGAGGAGACAGCAGAGGAGACGGCAGAGTCGGGAAAGGAGGCACAAGATTCGGTAGAGGAGACGGAAGAGTCGGGAGAGGAGGCAGCAGATTCGAGAGAAGAGACGGCAGAGTCGGAAGGGGAGACATCAGATTCGGCAGAGGACCCGGTATAGTGGACGATCAAGGAATCGGCAGGGGATTCGGCACAGGGGACGGAAGAGAAGTCGGCTTAGGAGACGGCAGAGGAGCGGCGGAGGTGATGGCACAGGAGAAAGACGCAGATGAAAGGAGTCAGCAGATTAGGGTAAAGCTGTGGAGGAGATAGCAGATCATGATAGAGCAGCGGAGATGAAAGCAGCTCATGATAGAGCAGCAGAGGTGATTAAAGCTCATGCTACAGCAGCGGAGTTGAGGGCAGCTCATGATAGAGCAGCGGAGGAGATAGCAACTAATGATAGAGCAGCGGAGGAGATAGCAGCTCATGATAGAGAAGCGGAGGAGATAGCAGCTCATGGTAGAGCAGAGGAGGAGGTAGCAGCTCATGGTAGAGCAGCGTAGGTGATTGCAGCTCATGCTAAAGCAGCGGAGTTGAAAGCAGCTCATGATAGAGCAGCGGAGGAGATAGCAGCTCATGATAGAGCAGCGGAGGAGATAGCAGCTAATGATAGAGGAGGGGAGGAGATAGCAGCTCATGGTAGAGAAGCGGAGGAGATAGCAGCTCTTGATAGAGCAGCGGAGGAAAAAGCAGTTCATGATAGAGCAGCGGAGGAAATAGCAGTACATGGTAGAGAAGAGGAGGAGATAGCAGCTCATGGTAGAGCAGCGGATGAGATAGCAGCGGATTAGGTAACAGCGGAGGAGATAGCATCTCATGGTAGAGGAGCGGGGGAGATAGCAACTCATGGTAGAACCGCGGGGAGATAGCAGCTCATGACAGAGCAGCGGAGGAGATAGCAGCTCTAGATAGAGCAGCGGAGGAAAAGCAGCTCATGATAGAGCAATGGAGGAGATAGAAGCACATGATAGAGCAGCGGATTAGGTAGCAGCTTCTGGTACAGCAGTGGGGGAGAAAGCAGAAAATGGTAGAGCAGCGGAGGAGATAGCAGCTCATAATAGAGCAGCGGAGGAGAACGCAGCTCAATGTAGAGCAGCGGAGGAGGTAGCAGCTCATGATAGAGAAGCGGAGGAGGTAGCAGATCACGATAGAGCAGCGGAGGAGGTAGCAGCTCATGATAGAGCAGCGAAGAAGTAGCAGCTAACGATAAAGCAGCACACGAGGTAGCAGCTCATGATAAAGCAGCTGAGGCGGTACTAGCTCATGATAGAGCAGCGGAGGAGAAAGCAGCACATGGTAGAGAACCATAGGAAATAGCAGCTCTTTGTAGAGCAGCGGATGAGATAGCAGCGGATTAGGTAACAGCGGAGGAGATAGCATCTCATGGTAGAGGAACAGAGGAGATAGCAGCTCATGGTAGAACCGCGGGGACATAGCAGCTCATGACAGAACAGCGGATTAGATAGCAGCTCATAATAGATCAGCGGAAGAAAAGCAGCTCATGGTAGAGAAGCGGAGGAGGTAGCAGCTCATGATAGAGCAGCGGAGGAAATAGCAGCTCACGGTAGAGCAGCGGAGGAGGTAGCAGCTCATGATAGAGCAGCGGAAGAGGTTGCAGCTCACGATAAAGCACCGGAGGAGGTAGCAGCTAATGATAAAGCAACTGAGGAGGTACCAGCTCATGATAGGGGGAGGAGATAGCAGCACATGGTAGAGAAGCGGAAGAAATAGCAGCTCATGGTAGAGCAGTGGATGAGAAAGCAGCGGAATAGGTAACAGCGGAGAAGGCATCTCATGGTAGAGGAGCGGAGGAGATAGCAGCTCTTGGTAGAACCGAGGGGAGATAGCAGCTCATGACACAGCAGCGGAGGAGATAGCAGCTCATGATAGATCAGCGTAGGAAAACCAGTTCATTGTAGAGCAGTGGAGGAGATACCAGCTCATGATAGAGGATCGGATTAGGTAGCAGCTCCTGGTACAGCAGCGGAAGAGAAAGCAGCTCATGGTAGAGAAGGGAAGGAGGTAGCAGCTCATGATAGAGCAGCGGAGGAGGTAGCAGCACATGATAGAGCAGCGGAGGATGTAGCAGCTCATGAAAGAGCAGCGGTGAGATAGTAGCTCATAGTAGAGTAGCGGAGGAGGTAGCAGCTCATTTTAGAGCGGCGGAGGAGATAGCAGCGGATTAGGTAACAGCGAAGGAGATAGCAGCTCATGGTAGAGCAGCGGAGGAGATAGCAGCTCATGGTAGAACAGCGATGTGTTAGCAGATCATGACAGAGCAGGGGAGGAGAAAGCAGCTCATGATAGAGCAGCGGAGGAGATAGCAGCTCATATTAGAGGAACGGATTAGGTAGAAGCTCATGGTACAGCAGCGGAGGAGAAAGCAGCTCATGATAGAGCAGCGGAGGAAAAAGCAACTAATGATAGAGCAGCGCAAGAGATAGCAGCTCATGATAGAGAAGTGGATTAGAGAACACCTCATGATAGAGAAGCGGAGGGGATAGGAGCTCATGGTGGAGCAGCGGAGGAGATAGCAGTGCAGTATGTAACAGCTGATTAGATAGCAGCTGATGGTAGAGGAGTGAAGGAAATAGCAGCTCATGATAGAGCAGCGGAGGAGATATCAGCTCAAGATAGATCAGCGGAGGAGATAGCACCTTATATTAGAGGAACGGATTAGGTAGCAGCTCATGGTACAGCAGCGGAGGAGAAAGCAGCTCATGATAGAGCAGCGGAGGAAAAAGCAACTCATGATAGAGCAACGGAAGAGATAGCAGCTCATGATAGAGCAAAGGACGAGGTAGCATCTGATGATTGAGCAGAGGAGGAAGTAGCAATCTTATGATAGAGCAGCAGAGGAAGTAGCAGTTCATGATAGAGCAGAGGAGGAAGTAGCAGCTCCTGATAGGGCAGCGGAGGAGAAAGCAGCTCATGGCAGAGCAGCGGAAGAGATAGCTGCTCATGATAGAGCGGCTTAAGATAGAGCAGCGGAAGAGGTAGCATCTCATGGTAGAGCAGCGAAGGAGGTGTCAGCTCATGATAGAGCAGCGGAGGAGGTAGTAGCTTATGATAGAGCAGCGTAGGAGAAAGCAGCTCATGATAGAGGAGCGGATTAGGTAGCAGCTCATGGTACAGCGGCGGAGGAGATAGCAGCTCATGATAGAGCAGCGGAGGAAAAGGCAACTCATATTAGAGCAGCGTAGGAGATAGAAGCTCATGATAGAGCAGCAGAGGAGGTAGCAGCTCATGATAAAGCAGCGGAGGAAGTAGCAGCTCATAATAGAGCAGAGGAGGAAGTAGTATCTTATAATAGAGCAGCAGAGGAGAAAGCAGCACATGGTACAGCAGCGGAGGATGTAGCAGCTCAAGATAAAACAGCGTAGGAGGTAACAGCTCTTTATAGAGCAGCGGAAGAAGTAGCAACCTTATGATAGAGCAGCGGAGGAAGTAGCAGCTCATGATAGAGCAGCGGAGGAGAAAGCACTTCATGGTAGAGCAGCGGAGGAGGTAGCAGCTCATGACAGAGCAGCTTAGGATAGAGCAGCGGAGGAGATAGCAGCTCATGGTAGAGCAGGGGAGGAAGTGTCAGCTCATGATAGAGCAGCGGAGGAGGTAGCAGATTGTGATAGAGCAGCGGAGGAGAAAGCAGCTCATGATAGAGGGTGGATTAGGTTGCAGCTCGTGGTACAGCGGCGGAGGAGATAGCAGCTCATGATAGAGCAGCGGAGGAAAAAGAAACTCATAATAGAGCACCGGAGACAATAGCAGCTCATAGTAGAGCACCGGAGGAGGTAGCAGCGAAGGAGATAGCAGTTAATGAGAGCAGCGGAGGACATAACAGCACATGGTAGAGTAGCGGAGGAGAGAGCAGCTCATGGCAGAGCAGCGGAGGAGATAGCTGCTCATGATAGGGCAGCTTAAGATAGAGCAGCGGAGGAAAAAGCAACTCATGATGTAGCAGCGGAAGAGATAGCAGCTCATGATAGATCAACGGAGGAGGTAGCAGCTGATGATTTAGAAGCGGAGGAAGTAGCAACCTTATGATAGAGCAGCGGAGGAAAAGCAGCTCATTGTAGAGCAGTGGAGGATATACCATCTCATGATAGAGGAGCGGATTAGGTAGCAGCTCCTGGTACAGCAGCGGAGGAGAAAGCAGCTCGCGGTAGAGCAGCGAAGGAGGTAGCAGCTCATGATAGAGCAGCGGAGGAGGTAACATGACATGATAGAGCAGCGGAGGATGTAGCAGCTCATGATATAGCAGCGGTTAGATAGTAGCTCATAGTAGAGCAGCGGAGTAGGTTGCAACTCATGATAGAGCAGCGAAGGAGGTAGCAGCTAATGAGAGCAGCGGAGGAGATAGCACCTCATTTTAGAGGAACGGATTAGGTACCAGCTCATGGTACAGCAGTGGAGGAGAAAGCAGCTCATGATAGAGCAGCGGAGGAAAAAGCAACTCATGATAGAGCAGCGGAAGAGATAACAGCTCATGATAGAGCAACGGACGAGGTAGCATCTGATGATTGAGCAGAGGAGGAAGTAGCAACCTTATGATAGAGCAGCAGAGGAAGTAGCAGTTCATGATAGAGCAGAGGAGGAAGTAGCAGCTCCTGATAGGGCAGCGGAGGAGAAAGCAGCTCATGGCAGAGCAGCGGAGGAGATAGCTGCTCATGATACAGCGGCTTAAGATAGAGCAGCGGAAGAGATAGCATCTCATGGTAGAGCAGCGAAGGAGGTGTCAGCTCATGATAGAGCAGCGGAGGAGGTAGTAGCTTATGATAGAGCAGCGTAGGAGAAAGCAGCTCATGATAGAGGAGCGGATTAGGTAGCAGCTCATGGTACAGCGGCGGAGGAGATAGCAGCTCATGATAGAGCAGCGGATGAAAAGGCAACTCATATTAGAGCAGCGAAGGAGATAGAAGCTCATGATAGAGCAGCAGAGGAGGTAGCAGCTCATGATAAAGCAGCGGAGGAAGTAGCAGCTCATAATAGAGCAGAGGAGGAAGTAGTATCTTATAATAGAGCAGCAGAGGAGAAAGCAGCACATGGTACAGCAGCGGAGGATGTAGCAGCTCAAGATAAAACAGCGTAGGAGGTAACAGCTCTTTATAGAGCAGCGGAAGAAGTAGCAACCTTATGATAGAGCAGCGGAGGAAGTAGCAGCTCATGATAGAGCAGCGGAGGAGAAAGCACTTCATGGTAGAGCAGCGGAGGAGGTAGCAGCTCATGACAGAGCAGCTTAGGATAGAGCAGCGGAGGAGATAGCAGCTCATGGTAGAGCAGCGGAGGAAGTGTCAGCTCATATTAGAGCAGCGGAGGAGGTAGCAGATTGTGATAGAGCAGCGGAGGAGAAAGCAGCTCATGATAGAGGGTGGATTAGGTTGCAGCTCGTGGTACAGCGGCGGAGGAGATAGCAGCTCATGATAGAGCAGCGGAGGAAAAAGAAACTCATAATAGAGCAGCGGAGGCAATAGCAGCTCATAGTAGAGCAGCGGAGGAGGTAGCAGCGAAGGAGATAGCAGTTAATGAGAGCAGCGGAGGACATAACAGCACATGGTAGAGTAGCGGAGGAGATAGCAGCTCATGGCAGAGCAGCGGAGGAGATAGCTGCTCATGATAGAGCAGCTTAAGATAGAGCAGCGGAGGAAAAAGCAACTCATGATGTAGCAGCGGAAGAGATAGCAGCTCATGATAGATCAACGGAGGAGGTAGCAGCTGATGATTTAGAAGCGGAGGAAGTCGCAACCTTATGATAGAGCAGCGGAGGAAAAGCAGCTCATTGTAGAGCAGTGGAGGATATACCATCTCATGATAGAGGAGCGGAATAGGTAGCAGCTCCTGGTACAGCAGCGGAGGAGAAAGCAGCTCGCGGTAGAGCAGCGAAGGAGGTAGCAGCTCATGATAGAGCAGCGGAGGAGGTAACATGACATGATAGAGCAGCGGAGGATGTAGCAGCTCATGATATAGCAGCGGTTAGATAGTAGCTCATAGTAGAGCAGCGGAGGAGGTTGCAACTCATGATAGAGCAGCGAAGGAGGTAGCAGCTAATGAGAGCAGCGGAGGAGATAGCACCTCATATTAGAGGAACGGATTAGGTACCAGCTCATGGTACAGCAGTGGAGGAGAAAGCAGCTCATGATAGAGCAGCGGAGGAAAAAGCAACTCATGATAGAGCAGCGGAAGAGATAACAGCTCATGATAGAGCAACGGAGGAGGTAGCAGCTGATGATTGAGCAGCGGAGGAAGTAGCAACCTTATGATAGAGCAGCGGAGGAAGTAGCCGTTCATGATAGAGCAGAGGAGGAAGTAGTAGCTCCTTATAGAGCAGCGGAGGAGAAAGCAGCTCATGGCAGAGCAGCGGAGGAGATAGCTGCTCATGATAGAGCAGCTTTCATGAGCAGCTTAAGATAGAGCAGCGGAAGAGATAGCAGCTCATGGTAGAGCAGCGAAGGAGGTGTCAGCTCATGATAGAGCAGCGGAGGAGATTGCAGCTTATGATAGAGCACCATAGGTGAAAGCAGCTCATGATAGAGGAGCGGATTAGGTAGCAGCTCACGGTACAGCGGTGTAGGAGATAGCAGCTCATGATAGAGCAGCGGAGGAAAAAGCAACTCATAATAGAGCAGCGGAGGAGATAGAAGCTCATGATAGAGCAGCGGAGGAAGTAGCAGCTCATAATAGAGCAGCGGAGGAAGTAGTAGCTTATAATAGAGCAGCAGAGGAGAAAGCAGCTCATGGTACAGCAGCGGAGGATGTAGCAGCTCATGTTAAAGCAACGTAGGAGGTAACAGCTCATTATAGAGCAGCGGAGGAGATAGCAACTCATGATAGAACAGCGGAGGAGATAGCAGGTCATGATAGAGCAGCGGAGGAAATAGCAGCTCATGATGGAGCAGCGGAGGAGATAGCAGCTCATGATAGAGCAGTAGAGGAGGTAGCGGCTCATGCTAGAGCAGCGGAAGCGGTAGCAGCTCAGGATAGAGCAACGGAGGAATTAGCATCTCATGATAGAGCAGCGGAGGAAGTAGCAACCTTATGATAGAGGAGCGGAGGAAGTAGCAGCTCAGGATAGAGCAGAGGAGGAAGTAGCAGGTCATGATAGAGCAGCGGAGGAGAAAGCACTTCATGGAGGAAGTATCAACCTTATGATAGAGGAGCGGAGGAAGTAGCAGCTCAGGATAGAGCAGAGGAGGAAGTAGCAGGTCATGATAGAGCAGCGGAGGAGAAAGCACTTCATGGTAGAGCAGAGGAGGAGGTAGCAGCTCATGACAGAGCAGCTTAGGATAGAGCAGCGGAGGAGATAGCAGCTCATGGTAGAGCATCGGAGGAAGTGTCAGCTCATGATAGAGCAGCGGAGGATATAGCAGCTTATGACAGAGCAGCGGAGGAGAAAGCAGCTCATGATAGAGAGGCGGATTAGGTTGCAGCTCATGGTACAGCGGCGGAGGAGATAGCAGCTCATGATAGAGCAGCGGAGGAAAAAGCAACTCATAATAGAGCAGAGGAGGAGATAGCATCTCATGATAGAGAAGCGGAGGAGGTAGCAACTCATAATAGAGCAGCGGTGGAGATAGCAGCTCATGATAGAGCAGCGGAGGAGGTAGCAGCTCATGATAGAACAGCGGAGGAAGTAGCATCTCGTAATATAGCAGCGGAGAATGTAGCAGCTCATAATAGAGCAGCGGAGGAGAAAGCAGCTCATGGTACAGCAGCGGAAGAGGTAGCAGCTCATGATATAGCAGCGGAGGAGGTAGCAGCTCATTATAGAGCAGCGGAGGAGATAGCAACTCATGATAGAGCAACGGAGGAGATTGCATGTCATGATAGAGCAGCGGAGGAAATAGCAGCTAATGATGGAGCAGCGGAGGATATAGTAGCTCATAGTAGAGCAGCGGAGGAGGTAGCAGCTCATGATAGAGCAGCGAAGGAGATAGCAGCTAATGAGAGCAGCGGAGGACATAGCAGCACAGGGCAGAGTAGCGGAGGAGATATCAGCTCATGGTAGAGGGCGGAGAAGATAACAGCGGATTAGGTAACAGCGAAGGAGATAGCAGCTGATGGTGAAGCAGCGGAGGAGATAGCAGTTCATGGTAGAACAGCGATGTGATAGCAGGTCATGACAGAGCATCGGAGGAGATAGCAGCTCATGATAGAGCAGCGGAAGAGATAACAGCTCATGATAGAGAAGCGGATTAGAGAACAGCACATGATAGAGCAGCGGAGAGGAAAGCAGCTCATGGTGGAGCAGCGGAGGAGTTAGCTGTGCAATAGGTAACAGCTGATGAAACAGCTGAAGGAAATAGCTGCTCATGATAGAGCAGAGGACGAGATATGAGCTCATGATAGAGCAGCGGAGGGGATAGCAGCTTATGATAGAGGAACGGATTAGGTAGCAGCTCATGGTACAGCAGCGGAGGAGATAGCAGCTCATGATAGAGCAGCGGAGGAAAAAGCAACTCATGATAGAGCAGCGGAAGAGATAGCAGCTCATGATAGAGCAACGGAGCAGGTAGCAGCTCATGATAGAGCAGCGGAGGAAGTAGTAGCTCATGATAGAGCAGATGAGGAAGTAGCAACTCCTGATAGAGCAGGGGAGGAGAAAGCAGCTCATGGTAGAGCAGCGGAGGAGATAGCAGCTCATGATAGAGCAGCTTTACATAGAGCAGCGGAAGAGATAGCAGCTCATGGTAGAGCAGCGGAGGAGGTGTCAGCTCATGATAGAGCAGCGGAGGAGATAGCAGCTAATGATACAGCAGCGGAGGAGAAAGGAGCTCTTGATAGAGGAGCGGATTGGGTAGCAGCTCATGGTACAGCGTCGGAGGAGATAGCAGCTCATGTTAGAGCAGCGGAGGGAAAAGCTGCTCATGATCGTGCTGCGGAGGAAGTAGCAACCTTGTGATAGAGCAGCGGAGGAAGTAGCAGCTGATGATAGAGCAGAGGAGGAAGTAGCAGCTCATGATAGAGTAGCGGAGGAGAAAGCAGCTCATGGTAGAGCAGAGGAGGAGGTAGCAGCTCATGACAGAGCAGCTTAGGATAGAGCAGCGGAAGAGATAACAGCTCATGGTAGAGCAGCGAAGGAGGTGTCAGCTCATGATAGAGCAGCGGAGGAGATTGCAGCTTATGATAGAGCAGCATAGGTGAAAGCAGCTCATGATAGAGGAGCGGATTAGGTAGCAGCTCACGGTACAGCGGTGTAGGAGATAGCAGCTCATGATAGAGCAGCGGAGGAAAAAGCAACTCATAATAGAGCAGCGGAGGAGATAGAAGCTCATGATAGAGCAGCGGAGGAAGTAGCAGCTCATAATAGAGCAGCGGAGGAAGTAGTAGCTTATAATAGAGCAGCAGAGGAGAAAGCAGCTCATGGTACAGCAGCGGAGGATGTAGCAGCTCGTGTTAAAGCAACGTAGGAGGTAACAGCTCATTATAGAGCAGCGGAGGAGATAGCAACTCATGATAGAACAGCGGAGGAGATAGCAGGTCATGATAGAGCAGCGGAGGAAATAGCAGCTCATGATGGAGCAGCGGAGGAGATAGCAGCTCATGATAGAGCAGTAGAGGAGGTAGCGGCTCATGCTAGAGCAGCGGAAGCGGTAGCAGCTCAGGATAGAGCAACGGAGGAATTAGCAGCTCATGATAGAGCAGCGGAGGAGATAGCAGCTCATGTTAGAGCAGCGGTGTGGTAATAAAAAATTTAAGTAAAATAGTATTGTGACATGTTCAGTTTCCAAATATTGTTCCAACAACAAATCTGATCTATATAGTCTGTAAATTTTTGTAGAGTTTCTATCAACATTGTACACCTTACAATAAATAAATAGGATGATGAATGTGGAAGTTCTTTTATTTCAGTGTTATGAATATTTAGCTTTGTTGTTAAACTTACTTCTAGTTGACATCTAAACTAAGTGAAAATTTTCAACCAGTATATTACTCTATATAAGCTTATTATTTTCTCGTCTGGAAGATGCTCGGCCTTTGAAATCCACTCCCAGAAGAGAATCATTGATCGAAAGTCGGATAGAATAACTCTGTAAAAATATATAGTGCTGATCAGCAACCCTAGGAATGTATGTAATAATAATACAAATAAATTATGCATTTACATAGAAATTCTAGCCCTGCTGATCAGCGTTTACAGCAATGTCGTATCAATATTAAATAATTTTGTCAGTTTTGATTTCTATCTATATCCTGCTTAGAATAGATAGTAATGATATGCAGAATACAAAAAGAAAAGTCAAATTGATCGGTTTGGGGATTTGAACCATGGAACTCTAGAATCTGAGTCCAAGACGTTACCATCTTGGCCACTTGGATGAGTTTAACGATCTAGTTGGATAAGCGCATGTAAAGCAATAGTGTTATTTGTCATGGCTAACTGTATTTTAATTTCCAAAGCCTTATAAGTTCACAGTAAAACAATAGACTATGTTGTCATGATATCTCTTATTTGCATTTCATAAATTCTTTCGAATACATATATTACCATAAAATAGGAACTAAATTGAGCATTACTCCAAAACAGGTTCTCCGATTTTATCCAGTATCAATTGACGTCTTTCCATGGACATCGTAAATGTGTATACCAAGTTTCATGAAAATCCGGTAAAGCGTATTTGAGTTACCTCGTCTTTAAAATAGACACTAAATTGGGTTTTACTCCGGTACCAGTCTACCGATTTGGTCCAATATCAGTAAACGTCTTCCCATGTACATTATAAATGGGTATACAAAGTTTCAGGAAAATCCAATAAAGCATATTTGAGTTATCGCAACTTATTATATATTAACATAAAAGGCACTAAATTGGGCTTTATTCCGGTACTGGCCAACCGATTTGGTCGAATATCAATAAACCTCTTTCCATGGACATTATAAATATGTATACGAAGTTTCATTAAAATCCGATAAAGCGTGTTGAGTTATTGCGCCTTTAAAATAGACAATAAATTGAGTTTTACTCCGGTACCGGTCAACAGATTAGGTTCAAATTCAATAGGGTAATTTTCATGGACATGATAAATGCGTATACTAGGTTTCATGGAAATCCGATATACCTTATTTGAGTTATGGCGCCTTTCTAATATAATCTATTAAAATAGGCACTAAATTGGGCATTACTCCGGTACCGGTGAACCGATTTGGTTCATTATCAATAGGGTTCTTCTCATGGACATTATACATGTGTTTTCCAAGTTTAATGATAATCCGAAAAAGCGTATTTGAGTTATAGTGCGTACAGACACATGGACGGATGGATGGACGGACAGACATTTTTTTCGTCCCCACACACAATGTCATAAAGTACCCTACTGGCACTTATAAGCCCGTAGCATTCCTAGCGGGCAAGGGCGTCACACTTCGCGGTAGGACTCGCTCAGTCTAACTCCCTGTGGGTTTTGATGTTCTCTTGAGTCTTTACCTAAATTATTCATTACTGTGTATAATATGTTTTAAATTTTTTTTACATATGCTTATGCCTATTTACGCATCATATTTCAAATGAAATTTCGGACACCATTTCTGACAGCATCCTTAATTCACATAAAGAATAAAAACTAGGTTCATCTAGCTATTGAGGTATTGAACTATTGCTTGTTAGCGATTGAGCTATTGAGGTAATGCTTTGTATGGAGGTATTGCCCTGTATCGAGGTAATTCTTGACTAAAATGCAGCACATTTGTAAATAAAATAAAATCAGGTAAACTGATATAACAAAGTACCAGTATGTTTTTTTTTGAATCAATTATAATTGCAATTGCGGCCAGTTGGTCGCCGGTACTGTCCGCCTCTACTGTCCCTGTCTGCAGGGAGCTTAAGCGATAAAAATCCAAATCCAACCCTATGCGCAACTTGTAATTCGTCGTGATTGGGAGATACTTCTCTAAGGAGCTTTAAAGGCTCGCAAACAATCCAATTTTATACTACGAAGCTTGCAGCCAATCAGAGCGACAGTATAACGAGAGCGATGTTATGTCGATAACGAATAGACGTGCCCTATAAAACTACACGAGTGTTATATTTTATTGCTTTTCCAGCGAATAGTACAGCACATAAATCTCTTCCTCTGCAGTATTGTACAAAATTACTTATAAAACGGCGCAACAAAGTAAAGGTTAATCTGCGTTTCCTAAAAATCCTGACCTAAGGTTATTTAGTAAGTAATGCAATGACTTGTTATAAAGATTCATTGTATTAAAACTTGAGAGTACGAGGCGCGTCCATAAAGTAAGTTTCCCTGAGGCCGTTTACGGGAACAAAACAATTTATTCAGCAGATATATTCCAACATATAGCAAGTATTCAGCTATTATTCAATATAATTTCCACCGGAAACGAAACATTTGTCATACCGTGGAACCAACTTTTAAATACCTGTGTCGTTCAAGTCTGCCACCAGGGATTTGAACTACTGTGTGACAAACATCTCGTCCTCTCTGTCATTCTCAGTCATCCTTTGTCATTTCGTGAGGTGTAGGGAAAGATTGAAATCACTGGGAACGAGGTCCGGACTGTAGGGTGGATGTTTAAACACCTCTCAGCCAAACTTCTGCAGGAGACTTGCTAGGAGGTGTTTAAACATCACACCTTCAGCGCGGACCTCGCTTCCAGTGACTTCCATATTTTCCTACACCTCAAGAAATTACTGGGAATGAGAGAGACTTATAGAGAGGAGGAGGTGTTTGACACCTAGTGGTTCAAATTCCTGGCGGCAGACTTGTACGATACAGGTATTCAAAAGTTGGTTCCACGGTATGACAAATATTTCAATGCCGGTGGCAAATATGGCTGTATCTGTTGGAATATATATGTCCAAGAAATTGTGTTTTGTTTCTGTAAACGGCCCCACGGAAACTTACTTTATGGACGAGCCTCGTATAAGGCGTTTCAATTATAGGCTAAGCTAAACTAAATTGCAGGAAATAAGAATTATACTCTTGAGTTTAGGAAACTGTTTCAGAATACATGTAAATACATGTATCATCTCCGGCAGTGGTAATTAAGTGTGACATTTTCGACTTCTTTTTGGGGGGGGGGAGGACCCGCCTTCCACCCCCGGATTACCTGAGCCGTAGGCTATATCTCCGGTCCAACCACCAATTTCGCTTTTGTCCTAAGATCGTCGCGTCGCCTTCTTTTGATCTTAGAACACAGGGAAAATGTTAGATGACTTGACTTGAGCATTTTATTCAGTTAGTTTTACTCGTGTTCATCTGTCTGTTGTCGCAGGGGGTCTCACTTAACTGCAGGTGATTTTACAAATGAAACAAGTAGTCTATTATCCTCGTCATTTGCGACAGTGGGAGATTAAGAACCCGCAACTTTCCCCTCACACATTTTCTAGGCATGGAATAGGCACCTCCTTGAAGTAAAGAGATAGGCAAAGTTTCATTTTGTAAAATTATATTGAAAACAAGTCCCAGTTTGTGCAGAATTTTTTGTTCGGTGGAAACGATATTATGTCCATGCGCTACATATGGAAACTACTCAAACTGTTCACAGACGTGTTTTTTTTAGAATTAGCAATTTTGTATAACTAATTCTGAGATTTATAAAGCTATTATCTAAGTTACTTAGTAATATTCGTGTTAGTAAACGTAAGTTACACAATGAGGAAATTATAAGATATTCCTCGTGAATTAACTAATTAAATATAACTTACTCATAAATCTAACTTTACAATAGACTATAACCAAATTTCATACACAGAATGAAGATTAATTGCAAATTCTTGAATAATTTCTATGGATGGACGAATTTTCAAATAGCAAGTTATATCGATCTTCAATACATCAATGATAGCGACTGGTTTATGCAAATTATACAGCGCGAATGCATCCCCATTAATTCCGGTAATTAGCATGAGGCAGGAACATCACAGATGTTCAAGGTCGAAGTGTGTGTAGCCTTTGCAAATGAATCTGAATGAGACCTATATATTTCTATTTGAATAAATGAATAACTTCTCAACAGGGATCAGGGCTTCGTCTCAATTTAATCCGCCTGAAAAGTCTTAGAACATGATCATTTCCTAAGTCTTGACAATATCAACGTCGTTCTTGGCCTCTACGCCTATACTTGCTGCGTCTGCTGCAGTTTAAACCGTTCTCAGAAAAAGTGCCGAGAAATTTCTGATAACTATTTCTTTGTAGTTTTTGCTGTTGGAACTCTTGGGACCTGATCTACAGAAGCAAAGGACCTAATAAATTCTATTTTACATTTAGAGTGCATTACAAGCGGATTGGATTGATGAAGAAGTGATATTCTGGGAGGTAAGTATTTTGAAATTTGATGGGGTAGTTTTCAGGGAGCCGACATTATCCATTTCCAAATAGGCCTATACAGATTACTTTCTTTGTATGTGGCAATACAATATTTTATTTGTTGAGCTTAAATAGTTCCAGGTATTAAAAAACGTGTGCTGTGTGGAAAGAAAACAGTTGAATTTGTTTTAGATATCTTCTGGGGATGTGACACAAAGATTGTTGACAACTTTCTCATATTTTTACTAACACTTCACATGACGAAAATTTCATTTTTTCGCGATTTTCTCTACAACTGCTCTAGAGGTTTCGTTTAAATTTTGTATACTAGTTGCTTATACTAAGGCAGTGTGGTCCAACTGGCGTCGTTAATAAAGCGGGCCCCGTACTCCTAACTTTTTGCATTTCTTTGTAATCGGCAGGCACTCCATGTTCAGTAGTACCGGTAGGCCTACATATATGTGAGAGTGCATTTTTTACCATGGAATTGTTCAAAATTAAGCAAAGGAACAAGTTGTCAAAAGATTTATTGAAATCATTACTGCGGCTTGCCATTGCCCAAACGGAAGTAGATACTGAATCTGTAGCAACGAACATATAGCTTAATTTTATCGTTAAGTGGATATGATTGTTATTCGTATCTTCGTAATGTTTGAGTTTGTAAAATATGCCTATAAGACAATCTAGTTTCAAGTACCGTATCATATTTCTTCAAATCTTCTAATAATTAATTATAATTTAAGTTTTAATATTAATATATTAATCCGGCCGGCGAAATAATTATGAAAGTGTCATTTGGCCCTTCACCTGAGAACAGTTGGACTACACTGGTTTATATAAACTTATGTTCAGCTCTAAAAGGGTTAATTGCATTGCAATAAAGCTAGTTATTCCATAAGTAAATAGAAAGCAATTATTCCAAAAACGATTGAATTTGAACTATTGAAGGCATTCAAATTATTACAGTTATTTCATGATATACTCGAAAACAAGATTTGAAAAAATAATGAATTTGAACTTTGATGGTGTTGCAAAGTTTTGCAAAATCTTACTGCATGGGATGATGGATAGCAACTTCAAATTGGCATTGCACTATAAAACTAATTTTATCAAAATCTGAAGTGAATTAGTTTTGAAAAAATGATCCTTTTGCTATATATTTTGAGAACTCCTCTGGTAGGAATCCAGAACAGGGGCCAATAAAGAATAAAGTATTCTTTGAGAACTGATGTTAATGAAATATTCTTTCAAGCAGTAGAGGAAGCAACGAATATTGTTCTTGTGTTCTAATTTTTATCAAAGCTAATCCCAATTCAGCTAGTTAATACTGACTGCTCTTTATAATATCCAAGAATTGGATTGTAGATACTTTGTTTCTCAGTCACAATATATATATATATATATATATATATATATATTATGTGTATGAATTAACATAATCGACAAGCCGTGTATTTTAATAAAGTATATAATAGAATTTCTAATCTAATAATTTATTTGTTAGTGTCCGCTAAACTAATAATAACTTTTTCTACGGTAATGTCTCTTCATCCATTTCCCGGTTATGCTACCATGGCGGAAACTCGAATTTCCTGCACCTACCTGTCTGCGTGTTTTGCCAACTTTGTGGTGTATTTGTAATTGCAGACATGGCACCTAAAAATAATATCTAGTTAAATTTTGAAATTTCATTCTTAGCTGTGTCTTTAATTCCTTTTTAATTCCTAACGTAGACTTATCGATTTAATTCCCAGAAGCCACGTTATAATGAGACTACTTGCGCCTGCGCATAAGCAATCTATGTACGATCGTCACCAAGATTATAATAGCACCATTTTAACATTGTTACCTCTTGCTACTTCAGAAGAGCTGTTGTTGGTGATTAATTATTTTAATTTTTATTATTCGCTAAATTGCTATTCTATAAAAATTGATGTACAATACAAATGAGTTGAGTGAATTGCAGAATATCGGGAATTTAAAAAGACTCGCCTTCGATTCTCTAATGACGCACTCTTGTATCCTAATATACTATAAAAAATCAGCCATAAAAATATAATTGGCCTTTTTTTTCATTTTTTTATCAGTAGTCTGTTCCGTACGGTTATTTTGCTTGTTTTCTGTTTTTGTACTTACATTTATCACACCTGGAAGCTATGAACAAGTCTCTAATTGTTTACGACATTTAATATAAATTTCTTAACTATTATAATTATTTCTGTTATGTGTTATTTTTTTCAAATAATCAGGTCGGGTGTGCTATTGTAAAAGATTTTTCTACAAGGACTCTGTTTAACTCTGAGCCTTAATACCCAGTTTTGAACATTTTGTAAATTCAGCGTCAATGTGTTCGATCAAGAAAAGTTACCTCAGAAAAGTATTGGGTTTCAGTTAACACAAATTACCACCTCTTCATCGTAAAAACAGATTCTTTTAAAAAGTAGTCCAAGTTAGGATATAACACTGAAAAAAAGCACCCTATAAGGGTTTGCAAAAGACACTCCTAGTAAGACTGCTCGGATTCGCATCTATTCAAAGGATTTCTTCGACATTAAGCTACTTCATATAGGCCTACTTTCACAACTTTGGGCATATATTGAAACTGCTCAGAAAGTAAATGTAGTAAATTATTGTCTGCTTTATTTTTAAAAGAATTTATTTAGCATTTATTAATACAATTCTTACAATTTCAATTTCAATACACCTAGGCCTATGTAAAACTCACACGGTATACTCAATAAATACAATCAGATGCAACAATTAGAGAAAATACAAAATCAATGTTAGTCAGTGAAGCTATTACTATAAGTACTAAGTATGGTTAAGTTAAAATTAGCAAAATAAAACAATGACAGTTACTACATTTTACTTTATTAATAATTATGTTACTAGTTACTATTTCTGAAAAATTCTTTCATTCTAATTTTAAATTTGGACATAGATTTATTTTATAGACCTGGATATTATGAGAGAAAGTTGTTACATACTTTTTGCCATAATAGGAGCTATGTTTCATTGCAGCATAAGTTAAACATCATGATTCTGTAAAATGGAAGATAATATTCCTTCTAGCATTACGGTTATGCCATTAGGTATTGAAATTATTTACATTCTTATGAAAATACGTTAATAACGTATATTTGTTCTATCTCAAAAACGTTAAATTCCGAAAGAAATGCTTAGTAGGATAATCAAAAGGCTTTTTAAACAAATTCTATTATTATTATTATTATTATTATTATTATTATTATTATTATAGTAATTCCATTGGCTTTCTCGTAGATTGTGAAACGACACCTTAACCAAAATTACCATAACGAAGTATGTATTGAACCATAGATAAATAAATGGCATTGATAGGTAGGTATGCATGCAAGATAAAAAATAATTATACATAATTTTTGTAATTTGTTGCATAAAAATGCAATGTGTTTATCCCACTTAAGGTGCTGGTCAATTTGGATACCTGAATATTTTACTTGTATGCATTTGTTTAAACATGGGCAGTCACAGTTTGTAAGAAGTATACAATTCGATTTATGAATTTATATATTGAGATTAGAATCATACATTCGATATTTTGTAACGTTAGAGAAAAGGAAGAACCGTTGTTTTATAAACGTTTAATGAGAAAAACATTGAGACGTCTTTTTTATTGATTAATTTTTTAAAAAACCTTCGTTCCAATTCAGGCCACTCAAAATTGCAACGGTATCATCTGCATAGGAATACATACTACCATTAAATTGGGACAAAACAATGCTTAATAAACTATTAATATGTATTAAAAATAAGATGGGCATAATCACTGTGCTCTGAGGTACATATAAATATGTTTTTTTTTTTTTAGTAGTAGCAACTATTTTACTTCTCCACTTCTCCATACATAGCAAACGTACATGGCTCTAACTTTTATAGGTCTTAAAACATGATTGGGATGGTGTGATCTTAAAACATACCGTTCCCACACGCCAGAACGTTATTGCGGAGTACTAATGTTCGTTTTTGCAAAACCATCTGAAAGAAGCTCTAAAAAGAAAACGGCGAAAACTTCACGGATAATCCACCCATCGTTCTGCATGACAACGCTAGGGAACATACAGCAGGAGTTACTGTTCAATCGCTGGGGCTGCGAGGTGCTCTATCACCCTCCGTACTCTCTAGATTTAAGTCCCTGCGACTTTGATCTAATCCTGAAGATAAGGAGCCATTTGGGGGATTCGCTTTCATATTCCTAAAGATGTTTCACAGGCAACCTACCACTCTCTTCGCACCATCAACAGATTAGCCAGTGCCAGCGGGTTCCAAAGACTTACGCATCGCGGGGAACATGTTGCACGCAATGGTGATAATTACATCAAAGGCCTATAAAAGTTAGAACCTTGTACGTTTGCTATGTATGGAGAAATAAAATAGTTCCCACTATTAAAAAAACATGTATTTACGTTTTATTTCACTAAATTCTTCTTCAATTTTATATATTTGTGTTCTATCGCTTAAATATAAGCTAAACAATAATTCATTGACATTAACTCTTGACCTCTTGCAATTCAATATTTTTAATAATTTATCATGACTTACCGTGTCAAATGCTTTTCTCAATTCTAAGAATACTCCAATACATTTCTTTCCACCATCTAAATCTTTCATAATTCTCGATGTATCATTAAATACAGCATCAGAGACTGTTACGATGCACACACACACACATAAGACACATGAACGCTCACATAGAGAAGTAGAGAGAGAGAAAGAGAGGTGTTTGCTGCCTTGAATTAACCTAAGTTACAACACAAATGAAGTCAGTGCTGTAGTAGTTGTTTAACATGTATAATGAACGTTGCATAATTAGACAGGTATTATGTATGTAAATAAAACGAAATAGGATACTGCAATCAACGTTTAAACGGCCTGAATCATGTAATAATTTTACTTTCACATGAGCTTATAATTAGACTAACGAGTTAACTTAATTAACCGAAAAAACACGAACATTGTTGTTATTGTTTGAATTATTAACTTCATAACGTCCATTCTCTAAAAGATGGGTATGGAATTCAACCCCAAGGCTTTTCAATTAGGCTACATGCTTCTTCATGTAGCTCAGTTTAATAAAAGTTCTAGTCCACCACTGTGGCGTAGGAGATGCGTTCGCTCCTCTCACGCAGCGGTCCCGGGTTCGAATCCTGGTCGGGACAAGTTACCTAGATGGGGTTTTTCCCCAGTTATCATCTGGTCGTCGTTATCTTCATCCCATCCTCGCCTTGTTTGGAGTGTGTGTGTGTGTTAATGGTGTGTCTCGTCCTATGTGTTCGTGTTCGGCATTGGGCTGATCACTCATCCGGGGAGGCCCTCCATGTCCTTGTCTGGTCAAAAAAGTATGTATGTGATCCATAGATAATCCCTCTCCCGACAGGTCGCGGCCCTGTAAGGCCTGGGCGGCTTGGATTGCTTAAGAGTATATGTACGTGAACAACCACAAAAAGATAAAAAAACGCATGTCCTAACATATTAAAATTTTACAAGAAAATAAACTCAGAAGTGGACAAAAGTTACAGGATCCTATAACAAGGCTTACTAGAACATAACTAGCAGATAAAAGTATAAAAAATTGATAAAGTTAATTTTAAATTACACGTTTTATAGGAGCATGAAACAAATTAATTCAGATGCACTTATCACTTCCTATAGGCATAACATTTTTCTAGTTCCTCTGATGCCTTTTATTTTTAATGCATATAATGAACATATTTTTCTACAAAGTAGACTACTTTTACACAGCTAAAGTTATTATTTTTAATGCAATTAATTTTTATATATCGCATATAAAATATCTTGAAATATGATCAATATTTCATGAAACATTTTCTTTAACTTTATACCTATGGGCAAAATTGTAGTCTACTTTATGCATATATGCATGTAAAATTAGTGTAAAAAATTTCAGCCTTCTATCTCTAATGGTTGTGGAGCTACCTAACAATATGTGTGAAAAATAAGAGTTACCGGGAAATTCAATTTTAAGTTAATAGTGAATAGTAGCTCAGAGCATGTAAACATATTTAAATGTCCCTTTAAATGGCACAAATAATTTCTTAATAAATGGCTTAGTAAGCCCAAAGGATTGACGAGTAGTGAGTGGAAGGATGCAATTAAGATGACAGCGAATGTATGTCCAGTTCGTGCTCTACCAGGCAGGTCCCAAGACGGTCACCATTGCCGTCGTTGCGGAAGTGAGAAAGAAACTCTTGCTCACGTCTTGGGTGCTTGTCCTTATGGTCGCCATCACAAGATCCGAACTTTAATTGCAAATGCTCTCGGGAAAATCATCATCAAGTAGCTGAAGAGGTCTACGGCGTTTCTGAAGGTGGCTCCTCTAGAAGAATTGACATAATCGCCATTCCACCAGGCTCAACCAATGGATATGTAATCGATCCTACAGTCAGGTTTGAAACAAGTAGCACCCAACCTGCAGAAGATCATGCTGAAAAATGTCGTATCTACGAACCCACCATCGCATACTACAAAGAAAAATACTCCCTTTCTTCTATTACCATCTTTGGCCTGATGGTGGGTGCAAGAGGAACAATTCCTTCATTCTTTGTAGATTTCTGCAGATTCTTCCGTCTGAACAGCATTTTAATAAAAGAAGTGTCTCTGACAGCCCTGAAAGGTTCCCTCTCAATACTCAGGAATCACTTATATTCCTAAATTGTATATATTTGTTTTCAATGTTCTTTCTTTTTTTTTTCTTGTTTCATAAGTTTTCTTGATATATGTGAGTTTTGTTTATGTTTATTGTAAATACTTGTAAACACTTCTTTGTGGTGCAAATCATTTTCTTTTATATTACGCTTTGTCTTAGGGCAACCCTTAACTAAGGGAAGCTGAATGTAAATAAACATTAATATATATATATATATATATATATATATATATATATATATATATATATATATATAAACTATATATCAATGGATGCAGAAAATTAAGCACAATTTTTTAGTGCTATAAACAAAAAAACATAAATTTCAAAATAATTCACGTACATATTACACCCTTAAATCCTAAAATGGAGTAACTAAGACAAAGAAAGAAGAAGAAGAAAGAAAGAAAACGTTCTAATTTAATGAAAACATAATAAAAGTAATCAAATATTTATTTTGACCCCACATTTCTACACGGATTCTTTGGTTCTGAAAATTGCATTAGAGCTGAATGTTAAATGTTAAATCTTTGTCCCGCTGGAAGCGGAAAGTTGATCGCATTCCTAAGTCAATTAATTAAAGAAAGTTTCGATTAAGCAGCGATAACATAGAGTTTGGGGAGACAAACAGTTAAGGGTGATAGTTTACTTAAAGGTTTGTCGTTGTTACTCTATAGGCCTATAATGATTGTACTATAAGGCAGGTCGTTGAAGATTTTCTTAACATTCTTACATAGGTCTGTACTTCCTATTATTATAAACAAAGAATGTTGATAATTTGCTAATAAGAAATAGGCCTACATTCCTTCTAAATTTCAAAATTAAAATGCTGAAAAACATTTAGGAGCAGGATTAATGTATAAAATCTGGTTTGAAATACACAACTTCCTCTACCCTTATTATATTACAGCATTGCAATAGTGCGTATTCAGCTGCCTAATCTCATTTACGGTTGCATAATTCGAGAGGCAAGACCTCAAGACAAATCTGTGTTATACCGCGATATTGTACAGTGTTATTAGTCGTTTTTTTCTGTATCTGGGTGTAAAGTTGCTGTTCTCATTGCTAAATAGAAGTCAGTAAGTTTAGAAACAAAATTAAGGATCTTTTAATGGTTTGAATTTATGGTAAATTAATTTTCACTGCATTGCATGTCTGCTCCCTGAATTACCCTGAAGATCACAGATCTGTATTCTACAGAATGTTTCTATTAAGAGATATATCACAGCCCCTTAAAAGCAATGAACATTATTTAACAATAAAATATTTTAAGGCCCACAAATATTACTATACGGAAGTTTGACTTTATTTGTAAACGTAAAACCTAATAATGACGTAAGAAGATTCTGCCACCGAGCGAGGTGGCAGAGATGGTAATGTCTTGGACTCGCATTCGGGAGATCCCAAGTTCAAATCCCGTGGCCGGCCAATTTTAAATGGGTTTTTTCATAGTTTCCCCCAGTCGTAAATGCCGAATTAGATATGTACAGGTAGGGGAAAAAAGCGGACCGACTCTTGTAGCTGATTTCAGAGCCTTGTTCAGTTGTCAGTTTGATACGCAATTCTGCATATCTCTCGATTGTGCTTGTCATCGCCAGGGTTGGTTTTTTTCTATTATTATTATTACCGAAAAACGCGAAATGTGACAGAGATGCTATGAATGCTCCTAGGCATGCGCAGTGGCTCATATCGGTAACACTGATATTTTAGTCGGTCCGCTTTTTATTCACTACCTGTACATACCATGAATCATCCTCACCATTTCCTCTTGTAGCATATCCATATTATTATCAGTTGAAATTTTCTCCAATGATAGAAACAAATTAACAATCAATAGTTCCATGGCCTATCCTACTGTATAGACACACATCGCGAACTCTTGATATGTCCTCGCTGCTAAAAGTAGTATAAACACAGCTGAATTAAAAAAAAAGGAAGAAAATTCTCCATCAAAAATCAATATCAACTATAAGGGGAGGAAATTATGTAGATGAAAGGAAAACGAGACGGTAATACACCAAGTCATGTTTCCGTTTCTAAGAATATAGTCAACTTTTTTGAACCACAAAAAAGTACGTGTATAGGCCTACAGTAAAATGGCTGTGTATCAATAAAACAGGTCAATGATATATTTTTTTAGACCTTAAAGTATGTTTGTTTAAAGAATACTATGTTATACAATGTAAGTATCCAGCACATTCAATATACAGCTACGGAGTATTAGATTACTTAACACAATGTGAACCATTTAGGTGCACGGCGTGTTAAAATATTTACCAGGGACATCATAGAATAAACATTATACTTTATTGGGCAAAACTATATTTTCTGCTCCGACATAGTACAGTCCTGCTCATCGGGACCCCGCTCGTCCGGACATCCGGTTAATCCGGACGGATGTTTTGTACTAAACAATCAATAAATTTTGAATTTTAATCACAAAGATGTTTTGTTAATCCTAAATTAGTTCGTAGGTTAAACAGTATATTCTATATAACATCCTATATAAGATAGTTTTTTTTTTAATTTTCATCTTCAAATGGTAGAAATATTTTATGATATCGGGGCGCTTGGCAATAAACGTATTATACAGTTTCAAACCATCGTTCAGACCAAGGAGCCCAGTAAGCCTAGTGGTTCTGCATTTTGTTTCCACAAAACTAAACATGGCATTTCTTCTTGTATTTTGACAGTGTCTGAAGGAGATGAACGTTGATCGGTTTTTATGGTAATAAGATAATAATGTAAACTTATAAAGCTGCTAAATGTGAGATCAGCATAGCCACGTATATTTTATAATTAATGATTATCAATTGCACTTTATTTAATTATACTTTACCATCATAATTGAACTGGAAATTAGCAGAGTAAAATAATAAATAAATTAATGAAGATAATAAAGTAAAAACGGTAATTCAGGAAAAGATATTAATAAATATACAACATTAAAATATCATATTACATATAAAATATGAGGATAGCAAGATGGAAAACGTAGAAGCTAGCGATATCTTGAGTAAAGCCAGACGGAATACGGAGAAATATTCAATGGAAGTCAGGGCAGAGTATTGAAAAACAGTAGGAGGCTGGAGACAGTGATTGTTCAGTAGTGAAGTTCTATTCACTGCAAAAATGAAAGAATAGGCTGTAGTCTCAGTCAAAAGCAGATACTTAGAACTTGCAGTGGGAAAAGAGAGATGTATAGCAACTTCAGTAGGATAACTGGAAAGAAAGTGCGAGAAAAGTATAGAGTTTCAATCTGTTAAGCGTCGGGAAGCTAGAATGAGAAAAACCAATAAGATTGGCGCTTATAACAGGCAAACTAACAAATTCATTATAGCTAGAAAATGATTTGTTTGAGTTTATAGGTGGGGACTATGCTTTTTCGAAACGATATGTTGTAGAGCAGCGCGGTGCTAAAACACTTGCTTCGTCACTAGCCAGCGAGTGAGTCGTGTCGGCATTTTGTTGCCGGTACGAAAGTAATTATTTTAAATATAAAATCTGTGTTAGTCAACGTGTGTTGTAGGTAGGGCTTGATTATAGCCACTACCATTATAAATTCAGTGAGTAGTGAGTATTTTTAGCACGTAAAAGCAACATTATTTGTAATTGAGTAATTACTGCATAATATTGCGTAATTAGTAATAAAGAAAGTTACGCGATTACAAGGCATAACGGTTCACCAGCTCTGCAACATCCAGACTTTCTATTAGCAAATTTCCCATAACGATTAAGAGTATTATTGACTATTTTACTGTGCTGACAAGTTATTAATAAACAGTGTTTTTTTCTTTGGACCTGAACTGTGAGTACAATTTGTGTAACTTTAAGAGCCCCCTGGCCCAATAGTACCCTGAGAACTGAAAGAGAAACTCAATGCAACCGTTGAGCGAACCGTGGTCAATTCAACAGGAAACCTTGGAGAAGATTAATCAACAAGTAAGTACCTTTGAATTGTTGATCGGACAGGCAGGTCCGCATCAAATTTTCATAACTTTGAATTCAGGGTATAATAGTTTTGTGGGGTATTGAATAGGCTTTTTTAAACAAAGGTTTATTATTCTCTTTTGAAGTAATATTAGTTTTAAACAAATGGTCTTAGATACTCTATCCCAGTCAAGGACTCCATATTGGATAATCGACCCTACTAGAGCTAAATATACTGTCCGTAATGAAGAAATTGGAAGAAGATTTCGAAGGATGACAATATTAGTTTCACGCATTTTATTAATTATAAATTCAATATGCTTATCCCATTTGAGATGCTTATCGATAATTATAACTAAGTAAACTTCGAATTGAATGAATTAATGAACAGAAACGCACAATGGATGATTATACAAATAATCGTGTTTATGTTTAATTCTAAGAAAAGTAGCGACACTGAAGCTCACTAGTTATTTCCGCATAAATTATCTTTTAATGCGAACTCTTTCAAGTCTATTACATTTGGCTTATTCGTGTAGCCCATGTGTATTTAATCATTGATTACTGTACTTGTTTAACAGTTCAGTACAAATGCTTCGAGGGTTATTATTAGCCCATTGGCGGCTTGATGAGTGAGCACTTCAATCACTGGAGCTTTGGTGAAGCAGTAACCAATGTGATCGTAAAAAATTATACCCTTCATTTAGTCAGTGACATTTTACCTTTGCAAGAATAGAAAAACCTTCTCTTGCCCATAATTAATATAAATTCGGACTAGTTTTATAGAAGTAAAATCAATTATAAATAATAATAATAAAAAACACCAAAAGTATAAGTGATTATTCGTAGGCTATGTATTGCACTAAGTAAATTCTATATAAAATAGATGAATGTACTTATTAATACAAAGAATCAAGTATAATCATCAGTGAATTCAAAGATTGAAATTTGATACAAAAATTACAACCGTAATACAGTACATGAATATTTTACCGTAAATCGTTACTCCATTAATGTAATAATTCTGCTTTTATGCGATAATTTGCAGTGACGTCAGTTGCCCTATTATATCATTGAACAATGTACATGACAAATGTTATTGTTTGTTTGCCCTAATTATTTAACGACGGTTGTACACACTTCTTTACCACATATAACATTACTGTACATTATTTTCTTATCTTCATTTGTTCACGTGCAGCTTATATGTACCCAATCGCTGTGTTCAATTATTTTTTGACCAAAGAAGCTGCAGGTATGAATACGTTTGAGTACTCAATTCTGAATTTACATACAAACAAATGCACATAAGTACGATAAAATGAAATTTATATAAATAATACGGTACAATTATGACAAAAGACATTGCGATTGGTTGAAGTACAATATATTCTTATGCTGGATTGTTCACTGATTCGTGAACAAAATAGTTCAATTAGTTAATGATAATGTAACCGTTGGAAATTTAACTTTTAGGATCCCTTAATAGCATGTGTAACCGGAACCGAAGTCATTATTGTAACTATTTTATAATTTGAGTACAATTTATATAAAGTACTATTATTTACCGGGGTAAATGGTTGAGGCGCTGCACTAAAAACTAGATGGTCGCGGGTTCGATCCTCGATGAGGTCGCTGGAGTTTTTCAATTGGCTTAATCCTTCTGGTGATACTACGGCCCTGGAGTCGACTCAGCCTCTAACAGAAATGAGAACCTGGAGCAGTCCTGGGGGTAAAGGCTTTGATAATTATTACTTTAAAGGACTTTGAAACTACGCACTGATATTTATTTGAAAGCGAAATTTCAAATTATTGAAATGAATGTTTCATACACTCTGCTCTCTAAATGACAGTGGTGATTCACTCATTCAGGTGATTCAAGGTATTTTGTAACAATTCAGGAATGTAGCTAATACAACCCACCATGTAGGCCTAGAACAATGTGGGTAAGCGTAGGCTATGTTAATGACTGTAAAGTGGTCTGTTTTACTGCTACCTCATTGTAGCGTAACTGGTAATACCCTTTCCATTCAATTACCTCTGATGTCTAGGCTGAATGTGCTCGTCAAACAAACACAAAAAACATGGAAACTTTTAGCGATAATGAGATATCTATATTAATGAAAGCAAAAAGCATGTGGCAGCTTCATAATTTAATTGCATAGTTGCTGTGGAACACAGAATGTATAGACATTGTCATAAGATAAAAGACAAGAACTATGAAATTAAGTAAACTAAATCACAGTTTAAAAATTCATTTATGTTATAAAATGCTTTCGTGGTCAGCCAACCAGAGATAGTTCTTTTAAAAAGGAGTCTGCTCTTATTAAATACATCGGGTGGAAACTTGTTTGCAACTTTAGTAGACATAATCTCAAAATTAGGCAATGTTAAAGACAAGTCTACAGGTCGGAATGTTAAAATCCTCCATATTCTAGTGGCATAAGAACGTATAGTGGTTCTAAGTTTATACAAATGTATGATATCTTTAAGATATAGCAGAAGTTCCAAAATATACAGCGAAGTAAGTCATGATCTTTTCACTCACAAATAAAGGTTTACAATGTTTTGTGTTAGAAGAATTGGTTAAAATTCTGATGGCCCTCTTCTGAAGAAAAAATACCTTATTAACATAAATCGAGTTACCCCAGAGCATAATACCATATGTAATATTATTGTGGAAATAGCAAAAATATATAATACGAATATACTCGTAATTCTGAGAGAACTTATTGACTAGTCTATTTAAAAGATATATAACTCTTGATAGTTTTACAAAGATATGGTTAATATGTTCTTCCCAGGTAAGAGTAGAGTCTACCACAAGACCAAGCATATTAAAACTACTTCTCGGATGAAACTTGTTTACTGTTAATAACATAAGCTCTGTCTTTGATTAATTCATAAGGAAGCCATTTGCACGAAACAAGCATTTTGCAATGTTAAAATTGGAGTCAACTTCTTTAATCAATTCTTAAAAACCATGGTTGCTACATAATAATGTAGTGCCATCTGAATATTGAACACTTTCTGATAAAAGATTAAAAGCTAGATTATTTGTTGCCTCTAGAAATAAAATGGATCCCAACACAGAACCTTGTGGAACTCCGTAGTGCATATCACTTATGTTGGATGCTGGCCACCATAAACTACACACTGTTTACGATTATGGAGATAAGAACAAAAGGTTTCTAATTCTTTATCTCTAATACCTAAGTAATATAGCTCGCCTAACCAGAACTCATATTCCATAAAATCAAAGGCCTTACTTTGGTCACAGGAACATGCAAGAATCCAGAATTTTAGAAAGTATTACTAAGTAACAAACAGCCCTTATGATAAGATTAAAACCGTGCTGATTAAAATACTTTAGAGAAAACTAGTACAATAGAAATAGGTCTGTAATTATACAGTTGTGATTTATCACCTTTTTCTAAAATACTGGTATATCATTGGCTATTTTCAATGAATCAGGAAATTTGCCGTTTAATATAGTATGGTTTATACATTTCGTAAGAGGATATAAAATCAGAGGAATTACTCGCATTTCCTTGAGAAAATTATTAGACATGCCATAACAATCTGTGGAGTCAGAATTCTTCATTTTCAGAACAACATCGAGTACATAGTCAATATTAATCATATTTCATTTAAATATAGTAGCAGAGCCAAATGATTTAGACAGATATTCAATAGCAGATGAATGAAAGTCCTAGTCAGCAATACATGCCTTCATTTTACCAGGATGTTGAATTTTAAAAAATCATTGACGGAAATATCTTCTTAAAAATGTTTGCAGAAAAACATTTACCTTTAACCAAAGACCAAATTGCTTTCGTTCTGTTGCTAGAGGATTCAATAAAGCTGGCATTATCATTCCTTTTTTCTTTATTAACTTCTTGTTAAGACTGCTGAGCAAAGGCTGGTTGTCATTGCTAACTTGAATAAGATTTCGAATAGCCATAATCTTATTTTTTAACGTTTTAAATTCACTTGTGTACCAATTTATTAAGTGCCAGTATGGTACTTTATGAGATTGTGTGTGAGGTCGGGAAAATGTCTGTCCGTCTGTCCGTCCGTCCGTGTGTCTGTACCCGCGATAACTCAAATACGCTTTATCGGATTTTCATGAAACTTGGTATACGCTTTTATAATGGCCATGGGAAGAAGCCTATTGATATTGATATTGACCGGTACCTGAGTAATACCCAATTTAGTGCCTATTTTTATGGTAATATATTAGAAAGGCGCGATAACTCAAATGCGCTTTGTCGGATTTTCTTGAGACTTGGTATACGAATTTATGAGTCCATGGGTAGAAGCCTACTGTATGTGAACCAAATCGCTTGATCTGTACCGAAATAACGAGTATATCAACAGTAATTTTTTAAAGGATATAAGACGCTACAATATTATTGCATTGTCTACGCTATATTCAACATAACGTAACAAATTGCCAATCATTTATATGGTTAGCCCGCCTTAATTGATTCATTTCTTCACAACAATGTCAGTGCAAATAATAATGTAAATAAAATATTTAAAACACAACTAGCCGATGAATATTGATATAATATTGTGCAATCTATCGATATGTATGACTACCGATATCTACATCATATTTTAATGTGACTATTTTTCTTATTCGCTCCTGTGCAGCAATATACCTAATGTAATCTTGAAAGATAGATTTCAGATTGGCTTTTTATTCATTCATACCCTACACGGCTGCTTTAAACTGGAAAGAAACATGTCAGCAAATCGTAGGTCTATTACATCATTAATATTATTGCCAGGGCATTTTGTTTTTGGAATTTAACTCGGAGATCTATTACAAAAATAATTTATTTTCTACATGGGCTTATCATAATTGAAATTATCCCTGATTAATAAAAGCATTCTGGCACTTTGTTACATCAGTTAACCTGATTTTATTTTATGACGTTATCCAAGTAGAAATTTTGTAGTTTCTAATAATCGAATCAACTGTAGATATATATATATATATATATATGTGAACATATATATATATCGTATATATACGTATATCGTATAATCTAGAAAGCTATCAAAACTGTCATAACTGCAATTATCATTATTTGTCAACACAGACTCCCACTCAGCCATAGATAAAAAATGTTTAAGTGTTTCAATAGTGTAAGGAATAAAATTTCTCCTTGAAATATTAATATATTGGGATTTATGAGAATCACTAAGGTTAAGGCTACTTATTAGAGCCATTTTATCAGAGAAACCAGCATCGAATGCTTGTACATCATACTGATGTTTAGTAAAGAATGTCAACATGTTATCCAGACATGCCTTGCCTCTGGTTGGCTGATACTCACTTCTAAGACACCCATACATTCTAAATAGATTACAGAGATTACGAGCACTAGAACAATTAACGAGAAATCAATATTAAAATCCCACAAAATTACCAGATTATAAATAAAACTCATAAGAGAATTTAAAAGAACATTAGTTTATTCATAAAAAAAATCGAAAATCACCTTCCAGAGATCTACATAAAGTTATAATCAACATTTTCGTGGAAGCTACTTTTATCCCAGTAGCTTCAAAGTGCATCTCCTCACAAATGTCTTTCACATCAATAGACTCGGTAATTACATATCTTTTTATGTATACAAGTATTATGATCCCACTGTGAATGTGATTAACACTGAAGTAAAAGCTACCGAGTAAGAAGCCATCAGTATTATAAAAGGATATTTCATCCTCATTCAACCAATGCTCACTAAAACGCAGAATACTGAGCTGTTGAGTTAAAAGAAAAGTATTTAAAAGATCCAACTTTATTCCTGAGGCTTTAAATTTTCATATATAACATCACAAAATCGGAATCTTTAGAGAGATAATTAGTTACTTCATGTTCAGAATTACAATTATGAGTTGTTAAACCCCTCCAACCGTTTGTTCGCGTTGAATGTGTAGAAAAACGACGAAATCTAGCATTTTGAGGCCAAATATTAGGATCCATGGCTGCATTAAAATTATTTCCATAAATATCTAATTTGAAAGAAGAATATACATTCGGTTGCCTGGACTTAAATTGCTCACACCTTGCTTCTGGAAATTTAGATCTTACAAAATTAGCTCTTGCCATTATTAGTTGTAGGATCTAACCTGAAAACATGTAAGGAAACAGTTTTGGGGACACTCGTTAACTTCGTCATTAGTTCTTTTCACGACCATTCGTTTAGCTTTACGAGCCACAACGGTAGACCAAGTCTCCTTAGATGATGAATCCGTCATATGAAGCAATTCTGTGTCATTGACTTGTGTGTCCAGTTTATTGCATGTGTTTGCATGTCACTCCGTGGAAAATCACTGGCTTCATTTAATTGTAAGTTGGCAGTTTGATTACTCTGGATACGCATATCAGAACCCTGAAGACCAGATACAGACATAATAGCCACAGGCTGTTTTAATTCAGCTCGATTAAACTGTTTCGTAGTCCTACTATCAACTTGGTGTTATATCTTGCTTGCGCTTCTTGAATATTGTCACAAACATTATTTCTAGACATTTGATTGCATTATTTAGTATACACATTTGATCCTTTAATATATTAACTTTGTCATGTAGTTCGCTAATCACATAATATTTCTGTTTTAAGATAATTTTCACGAGACCAATATCTATTTTACCATTGTTGTCTGCTGTTTGGAATAAAGCTTCATAATCCATTCCAAAGGCACATCTCCATTACCATCCCCGCAGCATTTCACAGAAGCAGCATATATAATTTTTACATTGTTCACTAATTTAGCACAGCTCTGATGAAAGCAGTTGTCACAGTCTGTACACATCATGCCATTTGCAGTCTTCGATTTGCATCGTTTGCATATTCGGACATTTTCACTCTCACCTTTTGTGAATTTAATTAACCAGGCAGGCACAGACGTCAGTAAATTCACTTAATATAGGCGAGACTCAGAGTGACTTAGAGTGAGGTTAAGTCAGCACGGAGCGATCGATGATCATGACCGACTTCACTCACGGCCAACGAATATATACTGTACTTACGGATTCTAGAAAAACAGGCTTTAACAAAGATTAAACCCTTGGAAAATTTTGGTAGCTATGGGGAAAAAAGTTCCCGTCAATATATATTAAGGAAATGTTGTTCTCGCAGATGTGGCAACACAGAATGGGTATTTTGTACAAGTTCCATATGATAACATAGGTCTAATGTGGAACTCCTTCACAACAAGATATAGTAGCCTCGCTCATTGCGTTGACAGTTAACATCAAAGAAGTTGCCGCCCGACCTTGTCACTTGGCGTAGTTGCCACACTGCATAGTGTTAGAAAAGTGAGCGGGAAGATATAAATGCAGCAAAACACTTGTGGCAATGGCATAGAGAGAATTGGCAACACGAATTCAGTCAGCGGTTTCTTTTGAGAAAACCTTTTACAGTAACAACAAACTTTGTAATATGAGAACAAAGCGAGCCGCCCGTCAACGCTATGAGCGAGGTTACTATACCAGCGAGGTATGCTCCGCCACTACCGTCCATGCCCCTCCGAGCAGCGGTTAACAAAAGAAGAACGATTGTCTCAATGGTAAAATTTTCCATCGCAGGAAGAGATTCAATGTGGCACATAACTAACCCCACGCTATTCACTAAACTGCTGTTAAACTAATATAACTGTTCCTTTTTTTTTATCCTTCCAAACCTTTCGTAAAACATTGTTACACTAAGACGTCCAATGCCTTTGATTGTAATAATTTCTTAAGGTAACACCTTATTAATATTGATTTTATTCGTCATTCTGTATTTACCATCGAAATAACACACCGGCGCGGCAAGCCGTGTCGTTTAAAGCCATAGTTTAAGTGCTCGGCTATCTGCTGAGTTCATTCGACACATAGTCATGTTTGTAATATTGGCTACAATTTACACTTGGTCCCACTCGGTACGGCCCGGTTGAGGCGGTGATCACCAAATTCTAAAGTTTAACACACAATGTTAGCCTATTAGGTTTAAACTTAACACCGTCCGAGCTTAATGGATGGGGGAGAGTTGAGGAAGTGTCAAGGGAAGCTCTCTTTTCCATGGCTAGCCTAGTTAATTCTAAATTTTATGAAAGCAGTGTGTTTTGAGTGGTGGTTTTTTCCCCTACAGGAAGGCAGTATCAATAGCTCAATAGAGTTTGTGACTGGAATAATGAATGAACTGAGGTATTCAGAAATAAATGCAGTTTCCTAATATTATTTAATTCTCGAAGTATTGGTCAGCTTCGCCAGTCAATGACAGCATTATATTATGCGCATACATTCCAGTATGAAAAGAGTCTATTCCGTTTGTATGGTATATACAAATAAGTTTTCACTGCATGTACATCGCATTCATTTTAGTGTTCACTCTTACAATCGTGGAATATGGCTAGAAACTGGAATGAAACTGTGTATTTATCAGCAGGGGACAGAGCAAAATATAATACTATCTATGCTGATTGATATTTGACGAACAGCTTTCACGCAATGAATAGGGAAAATTTTACACAAAATGTGGTTTGACTTTTTCGAACAGAAATGCCTGGCCATTGAAGCAATGCTTTTGAAGTGTAATGAAATTACTTTCCCTCTACGTATGTATGGCATGGGGACCAACTGAGTAGGCATGCCAATGTACATATGGGAAATACAAGCCTGATCAATGAATGTTTTGGTATATTTTTTGTATCCTTTATGGGGCCTTTCCAACTATTTGAGATCTCGTATTGAATCAAGATAATTTAAAATACATGTATGCAGAGTTTGTATAGAATAACCTCAAAGCACGTTTGGAAACCAGTGTTTACAAATTCGTATTTAATTTGACAAGCTTTCATGATGGAAGTAAATAAACAATTCCACCTAATATACATAAAAAAAAAGTATAAAATCTGATATGAAACACTCACATAATCTACTCTACCTATAAAAACAATCCAGTATAGAGTAAGTGTATATATTGCACTTATTACAGCCATATTCATAGTCACATTTTTCACGAGGAAAGCCTTAAAACCAGTCTGGATATGAAATAAGTGGCTCATAGCTCACAAAAGATTAATTCAAAAAAATTATTTGAAGCAATATTTGTATAATATACCATACACTATAAAATTAGCAAGCGTAGGCCTACGTCTTGCCGATCTAGTACATCTAGTGGATTCAAAATGGATTGAATGTAGATTCATGTGGATTAATGTGAATGCATGTAGATTTAATGTGGATGTAATATGACATAAATTTACCTGAACAGTAAAGTCATCATGTTATGCTCGACGTAAAAATGAAATGTTGACCTTAAAATGTTGACACTGAACTACGATTTGAAACCTAACGCTGACACACGGTTTGAAATTTAACACTGAACTATGATTTGAAACTTAACACTTACTGTTAAATTTAAACACACTTATACCGTAAAAATGAAAGATGTTCTGAACAATGTGATGTTTGCTTGATATCTGGAGCGACTGTTGCAATGACGGTCACAGCCAGCAAGACTGATTAGATATAGGCCTAGATTGCAATATTTTATGCATTAAGTCATTTGTGTAAAAAATTGAAATAAAAACAATAGAGCAGTTTTCGAGAATATCATGAAAAATGTAAATATTTTCATGTAAAGTTATAGTAAAAATTAAGAGAAAGTCGTTGTCACACTTCGTGTCGCATCCCCAGAGGATACACTGATAAAACGTAATTCATGTAAGAATTAATACTTGTGAATGCAAACTTTCTTAAAAAGATGTCAGAATCTGTGGCGGTAGACGGAGATAATTTTTAACATCTTCTATGACAAAGGTAGGTGATTATTCTAACTGTAGGCCTAATTCAGAAATCTGTGCGCTTGAACTGAAAGGTTATGTACGTGAGCCTTTACCGATGAAAACTTGCTTCCAGGCCGCCGCGTTCTCGGCACATCGCAAAAATAATGTCTCTGTATAAGATGTTTGTGCTTGTGTTTCTGAAAGATGTATATTTCGGATAATGGCCTGTGCCAGAACCAATAGGTACCTATGTATCCATTCTTTTGTAACAGTTCTTAGCACTCAATATAAATATATTATTACTATCATTATCATTAACTGTTTAAAAATTAAAAACTGTATGATTTGCCTTAGCATCTCTTTGCCGAATGACAGTTGTGACTCGTCAACTACATGAGACATCTGTGATAACTTATAATAAGACATCTGTGATATATAATGTATAAGTGATATATTAGCCTAACGCTAATATATCTTTTATACATTATATATCACAGATGTCTTATTATATCACAGATGTCTCATGTAGTTGACGAGTCACAACTGTCATTCGGCAAAGAGATGCTTATGGCGTCAATATTGGTTACTGTAGCATTTGCAAATTCTTATTTCTTTAAGTTCTATTAGATTCGAGATTATACCGTATTTTCATATATATCTTCAAATGAAAGTAGGCCTACTTGTAGAAATCTAATTTTTAAAGAATCTAACCTTCCCATATAGCTGAGTTCTTGTGTAAAATAATTTAATTCCAGTTATTATTATTATTATTATTATTATTATTATTATTATTATTATTATTATTATTATTATTTGTATATGAAATTGTAATGGAAATAAGGAAACGTTTGTGCAAAACCTTCTCGTGTTCGTTGTAACTTAATACTTCTTTGTCATTCATGGAAAAAATCAGTTTTTACTGAAAGTGAGTTTTTTTAACTGTGCTCAATTATAGAACCTCAACTGGATCTATCCCAACTGTATAGGAGCAATTACTGTAATTATTTGTGATGGATATAAGACTTAAATTAATTTGACCTTGAATATGTGAACACTATTAACAGTATATTACATTTTTTTTCTTCCTTTGTCTAAGGGTAAACTCCGCTAAATGGAAGTAAATTAAATACAACTATTTAAAGTGCACTTTATATTCATATCCTTTAAGGTACTGTAATAAATTATATAAAGAGTATTTAAACTGGTTAATTATGGATCTATATCTCAAAAAGTTTTGAAATGAATGAAAGTTATCAGAACAGCTGTCATTAATTACTATCATTTTTACTTGTGAAAGCAGATAATAGGGTGATACTTTCAGTTGTTATTTGGTGGCTATTTGAAGTTCCATACATCCTCATAATGAGATTCAATATTGAGATTTTACCCCTGAAATATAGTTTTAGACAGCCATACTGACGTACAAAGTAAACAGACAATTAGGATTTAAGTGGTCTTCATTACAGAGTTATTCAATAGGAATACACCACTTCCAATAAAAAAAAAATATACTGTAACATTACATTTTACTTATAATCCTATAGGCTAAATTATATTGCAGGATATGTAAGTTACATGCCTATTTTAATTATTACTCATCCCTTACTTCTCCCCATCAGTAAAAGTTTTGAATTGTTTTTCTGATGACTAATGAGTGATGCAATCGATTCATAAAATCTGTTAGGTTTCAGATACTCAGTTATTTCAGCTCCTACTACATAATTGCGAAGAGATTCAGTGAAGCATGAGACGAAACAGAAGAACAATTTAAATAATTGTGCATTCAGTTTAATACAATTGGGTTTTTGAGAAGGTTGATGCTGCTCTCATTAGGAATTCTTATGTTCCTGTATAATTCAGCTTCTTGAACAGACTTCATAAGTAGGAAACTTGTAAGAAGTTGTTTTAAAAAGGAAATGAGAATCATGACTGTTGAGCATATTTACATAAGTCTACATTTTACTATACTTTCAAACAGAATTTAAATAAACGCACAAATATATTATTGAAATGTAATTAATATTGTTTGTAACTTACTTATACTGGAACCACCTACTAGTACTTGTAAAAATAACCTAATAAACTGGTAAAATGAAATAATATATATTAATATCTTTATGTTTTTGTCTTAGAAGTGTATGTAAGTTTTGTGTATTTTACAATATATTTCACATCTTTTCATTAAAGCATCATCCAAATTTAAATAATTGAATGCAGATTAATAAATTTTCAGAGTTATTTTTAACGATGGAATGAAATAATCTGGGACCAAAACTAGAGCTGTGTTCAAGACCTGCATATGTGAAATGCTTAGGCTCAATTAAAGGATTTATTTTGTTTCGTCTTTTATCGTCTTGTTTCGTCTTTCGTATGGGGATGTGGTTGTAATCTAAAGCTTGAATTTCCAGTAATGTAACTTAGATAAATGTGTATAAATTTTATAGACACTATGTATGATAAAATCGGAAAATATTAATTTAGACGGAAGTCAAGAGGTGAGGTAGACAAAATTTAACAATATGTTTTTTAAGAAAAAATAGTGGGGAAAAAATTGTTTGTGAATCTTCTCCCCAGCTAATTATGCCATTCCTGATTGGACTATGGGCTATAATAGCTAAGTAGGTTACTCTTAAATCGTGTATTTTTAGAATTGAACTAAGAATAACAAAATTTACCAAATGTTTGGAGATTTAAATATTATGCAGGACATCCAACATGTACCAACTTCTTTAGGTTAGTTTTATGATTATTTAACGACGGGGATATACTGCAACTTAAGTCTTTGACCGTCGCCGGTGTAGCGGAATTTTGCCCCGCAGGATTTTTTTTTTTTACATGCCTATAAATCTAGACTCTAGAGACATGGGCCTGTCTCATTTATGCAGACATAAATGTCATCGACTTGGGCTGGGGTCGAAACCGCAACCTTGGGCACAGAAATCCAGCGCGAGACCGATTGCGCCACCTAGGCCGCCCCAACTTTCTTCAGGAAGACTAATCGATCCACGATGTATTGTTTTGTATTAACTCCAATGGGATAATTAATACAGTAATATTTGCAATGATTCAGGAATCTTTGTGTTAGTGTCGTAAGATCACTATGTCTTTTACTGTAAGTTATATCTTATATAATCCCGACAGTTTCACATTACACAATCTTGCTGGAATTATTTAGATATACTTGTATAGTTCCTTCATTACCTTTTACCGTTCAGTTATATAATCTCAAAAAATAATTTCATAAAAGTGGATTTATTTGAGTTCACCGCTGTGGCGTAGGGGATGCGATCGCTCCTCTCACGCAGCTGACCCGGGTTCAAATCCTGGTCGGGACAAGTTACCTAGGTGGGGTTTTTTCCTCGCCTGTGAGACAAATGTCAGGTAACTTTAGGCCCTTGTGGTCCCCGGATATCATCTGGCCGTCATTAACATCTTCATCCCATCCTCGCCTTGTTTGGAGTGAGTGTGTTTGTGAATGGTGCGCCTCGTCCTGTGTGTTCGTGTTGTCTCGTAAGTGTCCCCGGCATTGGGCTGATCACTCATCTGGGCAGGCCCTCCATGTCCTTGTCTGGTCAAAAAAGTATGTATGTGATCCATAGATAATCCCTCTTCCGACAGGTCGCGGCCCTTTAAGGCCCGGGCGGCTTGGGTCGCTTAAATGTCCCTAAAAGGGAGAGGTGAAACTAAGGTGAAGAAGAAGAAGATATTATTTGACATCACTGGTGGAAGAGAATTCGAGCCCTAATTCATGTGGATACAACCCGCGAATCATCAATGAAGATAGGGGTCTGAAGTAGAGATTGTCAACGGTACAGGAGTCGAATCACTTTGCATGAGCTCACCATGATTCGGAACGGAATGCATACCTGCACGGCGTGGAAAGCGGACGCGCCTGAATGATTAGGAACATAGTGTTTGTTCGGAAGTCTCACGAAAGCTCTTGCGTCACAATACTGGGGCTCCTCAGTGTTTGTAGGGTGGGATTGAAGGAGGTAATAAAGCAATATTGTTTTAGTGTTGAAGCAATGTACATTATACCCGAGAGCTAGAGTGAGACAGGCATACTAGTTTTTGTTTACCTGAGGTTTCCTTCCAAGAACGGACAGACTTTAGACGAAATATCTACGGTATATGAAACAAGCGCCTCCACTGCTTGAACGTAAATAACCGGTTGGAGGAGTAACTGCCGATTATTTCATGGTTTTGCCAACCTTTAGTTTAGAATGAAATAGGCATTGGTTATGTTATTTACTGTATTTCCTTTTTCCTCGCACGCCACAACGACCTGTGTGATATCCACACACTTCTGGAAAAAAATAGCAAGCAAATCAATACCATCGACATCAAAATAACAGACACAGGTACTATATTTCAATTGAGCTATCACGATTACCTTTTTCGCCAGCCCACATAATAGAGGATTTGTATTTAATACGTCTAACTTGAAGCCTTATAATCTATAGATTTTTGTTGGCTAACTAGGTGATAAAGAAGCTTTACGACATTTTTCAGTGACCTTGAATTCCTGAATGTTATGACAGAGTAACGTATGGACTCTTTGAAAGTGCTGACACTGAGTATACTGCAATCTCTGATTTACTTTGTTTACTTTACTCTTTTTTTGTGTGATGGTAATGAAGGTTTACACTTTGAGTCTGATATCAAAGTACTCTCATCTTTTTTTATCGTCTATGGATTTAACACTTCACTGCTCTTAAGAGCTCTATGTGGTCATGCTTTGAATTTAAAAGAAAACTACTTGATTTACCTTCTACTGATCGATTTACCGGGTAGCAATGGCTTTTCTATTTTTATAAATGCAATCGTAAGGGTTTGAGTTTCTGATATACGTTATCATATGCAATACAACAAGAGATTCAATCTTCTCGACAATACGTGATATAAGAGATTAAAGCTTAATAGTACATCTGACCAGTGCACACGCCTATGAGGTTTAAGAAAAGAGTTATGGGATCTCATACATGCGTTCTGGCGTATAACTGCCCGTGCTTAGGTAGTATGAATACTTTCAATAAGTAAAAACTTGAATTTAGTGAATATATTTTTAATAGAGGCCTACCTATAAGCAAAATACCTTAACTGGGGGGGGGGACTCTTTCCGCCGTCTTAGCTTCCAGGCTTGCAAACTAGCGCTTATTTAACCTGGGTCCTTCCACCTTAATTCCACAGGTACCCAGAGCCACCCAAAGCGTTAAAGAGTTAAAAGAACAGCACTCACATCACGATGAAGAGGCCTCTCATGTACTCCTGCATGTCATCCACCAGGTTCACTGCACATATGCCAACGCCATCAAAGTGATGCTCGATGTAATTCTGCAACAAAAGATAAAACTATCAGAAATTGTCTGTATTTATAACAGTATAAGGGCATAAATACTTTTCCTCGTGATATAACATAGAATAATGCCAATATTAAGAATCAGATTTCAGACATGTGATTGAGTTCGAAGAGGCGTTTATCTCAGTCCAGCTCTTTCTTGGCCATTATGCCGGTTGTAGACCAAGAGCTAAGCTAAGTTTAACTTAGCTCACATACAGTGCGGGATTTCATACGTAGTTGTGTCTACAAAACTACATATGAAATCCGGCACGGTGAAATCTTTCACTGTATGTGAGCTAAGTTAGCTTAGCTCTTGGTCGACAACCGGCATTATGGTAAATATCGTACTATTCAAGACTGCGTTGCGAATGGACACACAGCTCTTACTCATTCATACATCCTTTCCAGGGAACTTCCTACTTGGTGCGATGTATGTGCATCTCCTTTCACTGTGGAATATCTAATGATATAGTACTGCCTCAGCCATACTGATCAACGGACCCGGTGCAATATTCCTGTCAACTTCTCCATGGCTCTGAGCCAAACAATACACCACAACAACGTCTTAAAGTTCATGAAATACGCTAAACTTTGTAACTATATCTAATTGGTTTTTGTAAATCCAATGTATTTTAGTATAATAGTAGCGATATGGAATTTTAGTTAAAGCGACGTTAATATGAACATTTTTTTTTTTAAGTTTGTAGTTAAGAAAAGTAAGAAAATCATTTTGAGAAAAGTAAAAAAGTCGTATGATTTATTATTTAACTTTTATGGAAAACGATATGTAATTTCGAAAATGCCAACGTTTTTGTCATAGCACAAACAGATTTTATGTAATTCAATATTACATAAATTATCTTAGATAATCCCACGAGAGATTAGAGTTTATCGATATATTTTCGAGAATGAAGTTCGAGCAAATTTATTGGTTGAAACTTATAATCTCGAGTAGTATTTATTAAGATTATTCCATGAATGAAAGGTGACAGATTTTGTAAATAATAATTATTTTCTTACTTTGTGGTCAATATTCTGTCAGCCGTAAGACAACGGCATACTAGATGAATGAACTGTACACGAATCGACTGGATCGAATGGCACCGAATCGAAACTGTGTTTTTAATCAATGGGCATTTATATGATTTCAATTTCCAAACAAGTTATGTTGTATTAAATAATGTGCTTTAATTCTTCTCAGTGACAGTATGTGACGTACTAATCACGTTAATGTCTTAGCCTACATGTCCATTAAAGAGCTGATCCTAGAGATCCGAGGAAGGATATTATAAGATAAACGATCGTGATCGGTCTATATCCGAGGATTTCCTAAACGTTATTGGTCAATATGAAATACGCAGCATATGAATGGAACAGTCATTAAAATTATGACGTAACAATGATACAATTGTAGGAAAACATGAATAATGTATTTTCGCAGAACAGCCCATCCTTAATTCGCTTCTACACCCCTCAATTCTTTTCTTTTAACTTGCCATTTGTGTAAGATTGGAATGTGAAATTTGGTCAATGCACGGCCAGGAAATGAGGAATATACCCTTCAACGATAATATTCAGGAAAAGAGTGCCACATTTTCTCAGTTAATGTAAACTCGCTCTTGAAAGAATTTACCAATACCTTAAAGCCCTCAGTTGCTATTCATTACTCGCGGTTCTGGGAAAAGCACTTAATATTTTCCAGTGCTCCTTTTAGTCTTGCTTCATGTTATATGTAAAGTGGTTCAGAATTACCAATAATTCATCCACTTTAATAAAGGCCACTTTTAATATTTGGTTACAAAACCAAATCTTACGAACGAGGAGCTCAAATAGTTCCTTTTAACATCTACAAATATTCTGTATGTGCTACACGGTTTTATTGCTACTAAGACATAAACCATTGTTGTATCATGTCAAGATGCAAAATTCCAGTTACTGTTTTTTTTCCTTCATGGAAAAAAATGCTCCATATTCTTTTCTGTAGACATTGAAAAGAACACATTACATTTGTGCGACGACGCGTAATATTGTAGACCTAAGAGAGCGTGTCATCGCAGTGGTAGACACAATCGACAAGCCTATGTCGACTACTCCACTCATATGCCGCATGTTTGATATTGAACAATAACATTTAGCAATTCCTCAGATATAGACCAATCACGATCACTTATCTTATAATATCCTTCCTCGGATCGCAAGGATGCAATTTTATCTGATAAAACGTCAGCTCGTCACTGGACATTTAAGGCATCAACCTGCGGCGATTAATACGTAACATGCTGCAAGTGAACAGAATGAAAACTCATTATTTTATACAACATAACTTGTTTGGAAATTGAAATAATATACATTTCCATTTATTAAAAACATAATTTGGATTCGGTGCAAGCCAGTTCGTGTGCTTTTATAGCTTTTAGATGTAAGCAACTACCACGACGCCCTCAATCTTGTGGTGCGCGCTATTGGTAGCATTGGGAACTCAGATGAATCGATTCGTGGACTGTTCATTCATGTGTGCCTTGATCTTACGACCAACAGAATATTGACAACAAAGTAAAAGAATAATTATTTACAAAATTCGTTACATGTTATTAATGGAATAGTCTTAATAAATCCTACTCGAGAATATGAGTTTCATCAGATAAATTTGCTCGAATTACGTTCTACCAAATATATCGATAAACTTCGTAATCTTTCGTGGGATTGATTACCTATGATAAAACTAGACTAATTGGTTCCATTAATGTAAGTTCAATAGTATACTTCCATTCAAGTTTTGTAACCCCTCAAACCTTCATGAACACAGTGTTTGGCTTCCATCTGTAGAAATATCTATAGGCAATGTATGAACAAGCTCAATAATTCTGTTATAATTATATGCTGTTCACACTTGTTACGAAACCCCCAAAAATATTAGGTCTTTTTAAGAACAATTTTTTACATATTTTAAAGCCAAACTTGGAGAAAGTAATAAAAAATAGGCTCCGCATACTGTATGTTTACCTCTTGTTGAAGGACTAACGGAAAACGGAAATCCATGCCCTTTGGGATTCCTATGATACAGCGTCAATAGGAAAATCCCCATCTATCATGACTGCTAATTCTGCTTGCACAGTACTGTATTAGGCCTAGGTCTTACAAGAAATGTGAACTACTGTGGGGAATGAGACTATTTCACATTATATCAGGCATGACGGAGAATTCGTTATCCTAACTAGTAGCATTAACCCGTAGTTTAACCCCAGCTCCTATTATCCTCACCACTATAGGTATCTTGAACAAAATGAAAAAGTTATAAACATTCCAACATAAGCTATAAGAAAATATAAAAGTGCAAAATATTACTTTTAATTACGAAGTTCAGTAGTAGTAATCTTCCTGGAAACGAAAAAAATCAGTTGTGTGCTTAAAATCGTTACCCAGTATTAATACGCGTAAAATCATATTTTGCCATTTCACTGCCGCACTTAAGCCGAAAACTGACAGTTATTATGAGCTTTTACACTTTGCTTATGGCTATGAATTAAAGGATTACATGAACTGTGCCCCCCCCCCTGCTGCATGCGAATGAATAGAGGCTGTCGTATTAACAGGAAAATAATGAACATAGAAAAGCTTAAAGCAACTGTACAGGCTGGAAGGGATAAAACTACGCAGATTAAACGGGATAGTAATTCGCTTCACAATAAATATAAAATCTATTTTGCATTTTCTTATTACGTTTGTGGTTTTTGAGATAATTAGGGTTTAATGTTCCGCCGAATTACAACAACGCAATTCCATATGGCTTCAATCTCGCGTCAATGAACTCTATCACGCGTATAAAAATTTAACGTGAGACACTCTTGCTCCGATGCTGCCTTATGTCGCAGATTTAAGTGGCCCAAGTAGTAATCTTTGTACTTAATTTGCACAAAAACCATCAACTGTATTGAAAAAACGTAAAAGGAAAACTTATTCCCTACGCTTTCCTTGCTGAAGTGGAAAAAAATAGAACATTATGGATAATAGGTAGAGGTGTTTTTGTTGATTAGCGATAAAACGAAATTATGTATTCTGATGCCAAGATTATATTATCTTGATATATTAAGATGTTAGGTACCATTTTCGGGCAAATTTAAGCCACGAAATAGCGCGAATTTCGTAAATAAAACCACGAGCGCCATAATCCGCGAAATAAAACCTATTTTTGGTATTTATTTCATTTTCCCCACCGGGACGGTTATCACATGATTCACGCACAATGCGCGGGACAAAAATAGCGGAATAGTTATTTTAAAACTTTCGCAAAATAATTGCTTCACGCCAACCAACTTCAGGAAGTAGTCACTGCTTCTCCCCCTGGATCTGTTATTAAGTGCCATTATGGTACCTATATGGTACCTATATGGTGCCTATTTTAATAGATTATATTAGAAAGGCGCCATAACTCAAATACGCTGTATCGGATTTCCATGAAACTTGGTATACGTATTTATGACGTCCATGAAAAGTACCCTATTGAATTTAAACCTAATCTGTTGACCGGTACCGGAGTAGAACACAGTTTAGTGTCAATTTTAAAGGCGCTATAATTCAAATAAGTTACGCTTTATCGAATTTTTATGAAACTTCATATACGCATTTATAATGTCCATGGAAAAACTTTATTGATATTCGACCAAATCGGTTGGCCAGTACCGGAATAATGCCTAATTTAGTGCCTTTTATGTTAATATACAAGAAGTCGCGATAACTCAAATATGATTTATTGGATTTTCCTGAAACATTGTATACCCATTTATAATGTACATGGGAAGACGTCTACTGATATTGGACCAAATCGGTAGACCGGTATCGGAGTAAAACCCAATTTAGCGTCTATTTAAAAGATGCGGTAACTCAAATACGCTTTACTGGATTTTTATGATGGTTCAAATCCCGAAACAGGCCAATTTGACTATTTTTTTGTATTCTGCATATCATAACTGCAATCATAACTGATTAAACAAAAACATACTGTTACTTTGTTACATCAGTTTACCTGATTTTATTCTATATGTGGTTGTTTGCTTTATATGCAATCCGGAAATTATTTTGTTTAAGAATTTTGGTAATTTTATGTATTTTTCCGTCTGTGTAGGTGAATGTGGAATAATTAGATTTGCTGTTGTTCCTAATTGGGATTAGTTTACTATGATACCTGTTTTTATTAAGTGCCAGTATGGTACTTTATGAGAATGTGTGGGGGACGGGAAAATGTCTGTCCGTCTGTCCGTCCGTCCGTGTGTCTGTACGCGCGATAACTCAAATACGCTTTATCAGATTTTAATGAAACTTGGTATACGCATTTATAATGTCCATGGCAAGAAGCCTATTTATTTTGGACCAAATCGGTTGACCTGTACCAGAGTAACAACCAGTTAAAGGTCACATATTTTTTTTTAATCGTGTCTATACTACAATGCCGCATTTTTAATCATTTTGGGCTTTGTCTGAAGTGCAGTCAGATGTTTGTTTACTTCATTGTATAGTTGAAATTGAGTGATACATGAATACTGTTATATTCAGAAGGTATATTACTGTGATATAATTGGCGGAGTTATTTGCCACTGAATTTTGTGAATGTTGACATATATTAAGAATTTCAACTTGCAATACATTTAGATTTGACAAATAACACTATTCCATTACATATGCTTATCAAACTAAACAGTCAAGCTGACTGAGTTGGCCGAACAGTAACGTCTTGGACTTGTATTTTGGAGGTCCCTGGATCAAATCCCGGAGCCAGCCGATTTGACATGTTTTTATTTTTTTATTTTATGTTTTATTTTTATGTGAGTGCGCGATTGTCAAGATATCATTAATCTGTAGTTCTGCTGACGCTGGTCGATTTTAATCTGATTAAAAAAAACTTATTTTCTGCATATCATAATTGCAATTATAATTTATTCAACAAAAGCATTTATTAAATAATTCCTAATTAAATGTGCTTAAACTTTTGGATGTTGTTGCGAATAATAAGTCTTAATGAAATGGTCATTAAGTATGGGATATTTCTGTCAAACGACTTAGGTCATGAAGATACGTAGAGAAAACATTGGAAATTTATTATTCGTTCATACATAGAACTTATTTTTCATCCTCATCCCAGGAATCTGAATATTGATATTCTGCCAGAGAATTGTTCAAAACATACCGAACCAACTGTTATTTCCAGATTCAAGCCGGTCAATAGCACTTAGTAATTTTTTCCCACATAGAGAAATACATTTTTAAATATACGTTATATACATGTTGCCAAGATATTACTAAATTCTTGTACGCCATCAAAGAATTTTGTTCTAAGAGATCGTTCTTCATTTTCGGCGTGGATCAAAATTAGTAGTTCCGAAACCACACTCAATAGGCGTAGAATTCAGGTATTTATAGCTTGTGGTTTTTGTCCTGGTTTATTTTATAACTTTGGCATGAGTACTGTATTCTTGTGTGGGTTTGCAGCTGTGTTGTTGTGGGTATTTAAATAATTTTATTTGTAATCTGGGAAGCGTATTTCTTGCGTGAAGCACCCAAATTAGAAGATAAACCGTATAATTTTAATAAAAAATGTTGCTTCATTTGATATTAAAGAGCCCATTATATCCATGTAGGAGATAATGGTTTAAGACCTTCTGACTTTAATAGCGTATAACGTTGTTGCAATCCGTATTTTGGAATGTTGCTTAATGGAATTAGTGCTGATGTCATTTTAGCACAACATTTTTTATTAAGTTATAGGCCTAGCAGTGCGTCTCATGTTGTACTGTAGATACGTTTAAATTAACAAGTCATTTATTAATAGTCTACAGCAGAGGTCCACAGAGTTCCTCGTATAACCCGCCGGCCTGTTTGATCAGGCCCTTAGCGTAGAGAAAATGTTGATACGAGCGAACAAAGATAATATCAACCTGAATACATAAATCTAGTAGACCTGGGCCGGGATCTAACTCTCAATCTTGGGCACAGAAAGCCAGCACGATACTGACTGTACCAAAGCCGAATCACTTATTTGTAAACTGATGCAATCCAGAAGGACAAGTTCAACAAAGGAAGCCTTGCTCGGTTTATAATATCCTTCCAAACAAATCTATTCAAAATCAGAGTCTGACCACAAAGATATCTGTGTTTGAGACTATGAGAATGTTTGGAGAATCCATGTTATTACATCTGTTTCTTGGAATATTGTAAATATAATTAAAATCGCTAAGAAGTTCACACAAAATTAACCTAAAATGGCGCTATGAAATAATGCGTGTTCACAGAATCGACTGCTCAGGGGAAGGGAATCCTTGGGTCACGTGGTGCAGGGAATGCTGAAACTGGCGGTCTATATGGTGGTCAGCAAATAATTAGCTTTAATGAAATTAGATTATACCATGTACCGGCCTCACCGGCGAATCAGTTTCTTTGGTAGTGACTCCTAAAAGAAACATGCAATGCTTCGTTATTTGAATTTCATTTTACCGGATAACATATTCTACCTAGTATATAAAATACAATACTATCGTAATCTATAAAATACTACTGTAATCCCTAAAAGTCCTGCAAATACCTCCAGGGGTTTCGTTACGCATATAACATTTTGAGAAGCACTGCATCTATGCATAGGCCTACTAGACCAATTATATTATTCTTTAATTCAATTATTCTTTTAAAATACTACCTTACTCCCTAAAAGTCCTGCAAATACCTTCAGAGGTACCGTTACACATACCACATTTTGAGAAGTACTGCCTCTATGTATGAGGCTACTGGACCAATTATATTTACTTCATCTCGGCCTAAGTTGCTTTTATTTCAGGGTTCGGTCTGTGATAGCTTTTCAGTAAACTAAAAACAAACCTCGGAGGTAAAATCCAACCCTGCGTCTTCATTAACACATGGTAGGATGGTGAGGCCTGTGGCCAACGTTCAATCTGTCGTGTCCTGATCAGATTGCTAGTCCTATCAAATAGTTCTTCCATGGAACTGATGCTCCCCAAATTGAATCTGAGAAGATCCGTGGTCAACAATGCTGACCACTGGAAACGGCCTATAAGAGCAGTACTAGGATATAAATCATAGTCTACTAAAACGTAGACAATACTTGGATACTTTAAAATACCTTTTAGACAGTCGAATGTAAAAGAAGCTCTTTTAACGGTAGATGATATTAATTAAAAGGGGAAAATTATGCCACTAAGTGGTATAAAATTATAACATTCCAGGGTAGCCAAATATGGTTGCAGTATCACGAAAAATACTTACTGCGTTAAAAAAATATTTGCATATGAATATTAAAAATACTCAGTTTGATAAAAATTGATAATGTTGAAATTCATTAGGCCTGCGCCTTTTTAAATGTTGAATTTCTCACGGTAGTCGCAAAACTAGTCACTTGGTCGCTGAAAAGCGTTGTCCACTCCATCCCATAATATGTTGGCAGCCATGCACCATCAAATCAATAACCTCAACTGCGCAAGTGCATACTAGGTGGCAGGACGGCTGGAAGATACCCAACATCGCTGCACGCACGCAATGAAATTTGTATTTCATAAACATTAACGTCTGTCTAAAACATATTGTATGATACACATGGTAAAATTGTTTTAGTTTGCTCTTGGATTGCTACACACACTCTTACGGGCTCGCGAACATAGAAAATCTCGTTTTCGCCACTTTTTTCATAAATAACTATTGTTAACTCATTCTCTCATTATCTCTAACCCTAATATACCTTCAGCTGAAATTTTCTTAATATTTGAAATGAGTACTTTACCACGAGCTCGTTTTCATACATTTCTTAACTATTTTTGGGGGGTGGGTTAATCCCAACAACATACTCCAACATCAATGACCTCATCTGAAACTGGCACATATCACAGATTACACTGTTAAACACACATTTTGTGACATGGAAATTTTTAGGTGTTTCCGATGTATTGAGGCACCCTAATAACAAATTTGAAAACAGAAATTACCTATCACCCATGGATTTTTAGTAACAAGCGTTTATATTCTGCAAGTATGCAACATGTGACTCACAAAACCGTTGCAATAACAATGAAAACAAATTTAAATAAACTCTGAATGTAAACAGGGAGTAATACATTTGTTGCTGCCATAGATTAAAAGAAGACATTCTTCTCCACCCTACCTAACCATTCATAATTGTTTAAATAATATTTTACTGCATTTTTTAAACATAACAAAAAAAACAGCGATCATTGCAACAGTTTTGTGAGTCACTGTATGCATATTGTACCACTTCGTGTAATGTATGTATCAGCAGTGTAGTAGTGTGTTAAGATAAGTTCATTCCAGTATATTACATGCAAGAAGTATGCCCGTCGAACATAGTGAAGAACTTCCTATCCGAAACCCACCAGAATCGTGGAGTTTGGATGAAGGAGAATGTGCTGGTGATTCAGCTGATGTACAATTCACACAGGAAATCGACAATGATTGGACTTTCAAGCACCAAAATGTGCAAAAAAACCACATCTGATTTCAAAAGCTGAACTGAATGATTTAGTTTGAGATTAAAAAAACTAGCAAAATCACAGTCATAACTCCTAGTATCCAGATTAAAAGGATGGAATCTCCTCGAAGGTGACGAACATATAACTGACTTTCGAAAACGTCAGAAAGGACTTACACATTATTTCGTTCAAGAAGGGATTTTGGTATACTGTATGGATGTTGACAACTTATTTGATGCATTGGGACAGAAACATGAACCAAGCAATTTGCGCCTATTTATTGATTCTTCTAAACTTAGCTTAAAAGCATTAGATCGGAACGGAAGAGGGTTCTTGTATCTGAAACAGAAATTTCCGAGAGTTAGTGGGACCACAAGTACGAGAAATTATGAAAGATGACGAATTTGACAACATGCTGAATGAAGCTGAACTAAGAGCATGGAAAGCTTTCAAACAGTTGTTACCATATTTCTTGGAAATGTCAAAACTGAAAATTAAATATCTTGCGACTGAATTACCTAGTGCCTACAGCGAAATGAGATGTAACATGTCATTCACCTTCTGGATGCTCACCTCGATTTCTTTCCTGAAAATTTGGGTGCCGTAAGCACGACCATGGGGAACAATTCCACCAAGACGTTTCAACTATGGAAAAGCGATACCAAGGCAAATGGAGTCCTAGTTTGCTTGCTGATTACTGCTGGACATTAATCCGAGATGTCGCCAGGACAAAATATCGCTAAAAAAAATTGTAATCAAATTTTGGATTAAATATAATATTAAGAACATACCGATATTAATATATTTCAGTATAACACAAAAACTTCGTAGCAAACAAATGGTGCGTGATAGAGAAAATCCAAGGTCATTTTCTGCTTTCTGGTGAAATTTTACATAAGGTACTGTAATGTTCTTTACAAGATTCCCCATGTTTTGTACTTCACAGTAGAAATCCAAGGTAATTCAACATTACGTAGGATACTAAATGTGTCGTATAAGTCTACCACCCAGCAACGTATGATCGTGTATAGGAGACTTCCTATGCACTTTCATTCGTAGCCGCTGGTAAATAAACTTACGCGAGACATTTAAGCATATAGAGTAATTGCTCGTGGAATGGTGCTGAAGGTTCAAGCCCGATAGAAGGATAATCATCAAATAATAATTAATACCATAATTTCGATTAATAGATAACAATTTTAATTATAACAAAAAGTTTAATACACATTTGTGATTGAATAACTCAGTAACATTAAATTAATTATTTCCTTTGTTTAATTTTATTCTGTGCCATATGAAATGATGCAAATTATAGTGCCTTTAACGTAATACTTGTGGATTGATTCCATTTAGAAGAAAAGATAGAAAGATACATTTTCACACTCATACACTCCGGGTATGTAACCCCGTGTGTATAATGTTAAAATATGCCATAAGGGCAGAAGTCTGTGATCGACAGCAAACACGGTAACTGGAATTTATATGCATATAGTATATAATATCCATTAAGTTCACATACTTACGGCCGATCCACAGTCCTAAACATAATACACACGTCTTTACATACCTCGCCAGTTACTCAGAGTCCGGTCCCCGCGGGCAACCATCCATACCAGAGAAATCAAGGAAGAAGAATAGAACTGGTGATACTCAACATGTGACCAAGTTGACTAGAATTCGCCCCCTTCCCTTTCGTGGAGGGGAGACAAAGCAGTTTCAAACAGATAACCGGAATTAATCAGTGGTACCACTCGTACCAACCAAAATATTATACCACATTTTATACCTTATAACAAAATGTCCCAGTAAGCTGTACCAAAATATATGTGATGACTCAATGAGTCAGCACAGACTCTGCCCACGAAACTTGCGCCACGTCCCCAGAATGAAAGTCCACACATAACAAATATATGGCACTTGATGTAGTGTCCTTGTGTACAAATGTCAATGTTTTTTTGTTTTGTTCAGAATGCACGGAGATGTAGTGTTAATATGACATTCTTTATAGTGATAAGTATTCATGAATTGATGTAGTGGCTACCAACATAAATAGCTGAACAGTCTCAATAGCAGTCCACTCATAATTTCTGGCATTTACTAGGATACCTATATCACTAGTTAGATACTGGCGAAGCAGGATAGGAGACCACAATGCCGGACCAAGTTGAGGTCAAGAAGAAAATGGGGCATCGACTTCCCCATGCAGAGCAGCGTTCCAATATGCTTCATGTCTTGAATCTTGAAATCTTCGTGTGGCTTTCCAGGGTACTAGATGAGTAGCGGGTCCTCTTCATCATTTGATGAGGTACAGTTACTGAAATGTTGAAAAACTCAAAAAGCAAATTGTTTTCAAGAAAGATACAAAATGTAATTTGATAGAGTTATCTGTTTGAACTTGAATAAATTCGTTCTTAGAAAACAAATTTTCTTTACAAATTAATTCTTTTTAAAATATTTTAATTATTAATGTCAATTAATAGTTTCTTCATTTAATTAAATTAATTCTCTTTAGTTTTTATACATAAACAGAATAGGTATAGTTATTTATTTTACTGAAATATTAATGATGGCACATTTAAATTAAACTTACTTTTTTTATTGGCACATTTCATAATATTGGCACATTTCATAATATTGGCACATTTCATAATATTGGCACATTTCTTAAATTAATTCTGAAGTTAGGAATCTAGTCACACATACATATTTATTTATACTTTACTTAATTCATCAATGCCATTTCAACTTTATACATTTTAAGTGGAGTTTCTATACTTCACTCCTTTCAAACAATAATAATAAACAATTCTGTTAAACAAAGCATTAATTACCATACAATTTCAAATAATACTTTGAACATTTGGATTTTTTGTAAATATAATATAATTTTCTATATTTGAATACAAAAATTATTAAGCTTCTAAGTTTTTTCTATTTTTTTTTTTTTACACAAAACATGACAATGTGGAAGTCTTACAATATTAAGATAAGCAAGATATGAGGCTTCCAATCTGTCACAAGAAAATGGTTAGTTTCTGAAGGAAACAATGCATTTAAATTGCAAATATGCATTCATAAATCATTAATTAAATTCTTAATTTCACCTTATTCCATATTTATGTATGTATTATAAATCATGGAATGCAGTGAATAAGGTCTAGAAAAGTATGTAATACAGGAAAGTAGGACGTCTCTACGATCCAATTTTCAGAATAGTCAACGAGAGAAAATTCCTGGCCAGGGAATCTAATCTACAAGTCCTGAAGTGACTTTCTGAATAACATTCCATTTTATTTTTAATTTGACTCAATTTTCGAAAATTTATATCATTCAATTTTCAAATTTTCTGTCTTTTCCTGGAACGTTCCACACATTTCTTTCGTTTGGAAAAATTCATGTAAATTTAATTTTTCTCTGAGAATTCCTATAATTTAGACCATGACTCCCTAGCATTAGGGTATTTTACTTAGCTAAGATTTCAAATTAGGAATACTTGTTTTGACTGCAGTCAGTATTAATTTTCTTTTATACTAATTTTGTTTTTATTTTTTTACAGTTCTTCTTTCTCTTTTCTCTACAGTTTTTTCTTTCAGTTTACTGTAAGAACCTTCCTAATTAGCAAAAAAGTATACAAACTAAATTTTTTTTTTCTTTTTGAGAATATAACCAAAGTTTAACCTTCCAATTCCTCTTACTATAGATGAGGAGGGGTAAACTGGTATAAAATCATACCTATTTAATTATCGACATAATGTTTAAGCTGAGATGCATGTGCTCGCTTAACAGAGCTAGGATCCTGTAAATCTTTAAGTAAATAGGTTACTGGAGAGCACATTTTAGTGATAATGAATGGTCCGACGTATCGATGAGCCAATTTATCATCCATGAAAAATCTGCAATCTTGGTTCTAAGTTTGGTTTGCCCCACAACAGTCAAACTATGATTATCAACTGATTTTAACTGAACAGTCGTAGGTAACAAATCACAAGATAACTTCGTGAAAATGTCTTCATTAATTATAGAAATAGCACTACCAGAGTCCAATAGTGCGTAAGTATGAATCTTTTCAATAATAATTTCAACAAATGGCAGTTCCAAATTTGGTACAGCACACAACATTGGAGAAATATCCGGTTTAGTAGGTTCTAGTCATGGCTGTCTAGGAGTAAAATGAGTTTTCTGGGATTTAGCTTTCGCATAACATTGGTGTTCCCTATGGCCTACTCTACCACAATAGTCACAAATTGTTTTTTTAGAACTATGCTGTCTGGTATTAGTAGATGTACGAGAATCAATCACTTGTTTATCTAGGTTAGCTTTAGCTTTTGAATAACAATTACTCTCCACATGACCTAATTTTCGGCAAAAAGTACATTTAGTAATAGGCCTAGAACGGTATACTGACTTAGATTCAATAGGTAATAGAGTGGAGTTTAAATTTTGTTGAGAATTAGAAGGGCCTACCGAATGAGCATTGATCACCTCATTCAGTCTAACACTAACCTGTTCCAATTGTTGGAAAGTCACCGGAGGATATATACCCAGGAATACAGACCTAACCTCGGTTTGATGAGAACTCAGTCCAATAGTCCTAACCATATATTCCTCCGAGTGCGATAATCTCAACAAATGGGCATGAAGACGAATATCATGAATAAATTCCATTAATGATTCCTCTTTACGTTGTGGTCTATAAAAATATCTATGTTCTAGAACTCCTAATAGTCTCTGTGGGATGCAAGTTTTTAATACCACTTCATGAAGTTTGTCAACATTGAATTTTTGTTCAACTGCTTGAGAAATAATCTGAGATAAAACTCCCGTAGTATATGGTAATAACGCCTGGAATAGACTTGGGTCTGGCATATTTAAAAGTGAATTATTAGTCTGAATCTGGTGTAAAAATTTTAAAAATTCAATAACATTTTCTGGGGTATTCACATTTAAATTAATTCGACCTTGTAATAAGGTGAGAATGGGGTTTGGTAACTTGGCAAACGTTAATAAGTTAGGTGTACTCACAGTAGTTCTAACATTAGAATTAATAGGTGTCCAAGTTAAATTATGGGCTGTAGGTAGGTCCACCTGTGATTGCACGCCAGTGACTAGAGAATCAATTTCTGTCGCTCTAATTAATTTATTTTCAGGCATATCTAATGGTTTATGAATCTGAGAAATAATTGGAGGAACTATATTCTCTTGCATACTAGTTCGCTGAATATCCTGAACTGCTTTGAATTGAGTGCTATCAGTTACAGTAGCCATTCTAGTTTTGGTCTCTGTTAAATCAGCTTTAAGTTGATTTAATTTACAAAAATGTTCTTTAGCTAAATTAATTAACTCTTGGTTCTCAAAATTATCAATAATATCTGTGCAGCGATTTAAGTAATGATTAAGTTTAGTTTGATTTCTCCTGTACCTTTTTTCGTTGAATTCCTGCTGCAAATGCTGAATAGACTCCTCAAGTTGGGATACCACTGCAGATATCAATGGTTGAAATGTTGAAATATCAATGGCCGGTATTTGGTATACCGGGACAGCTGAGGCAGATGTATCAGGTGCGGTAGCTTCCCGAAGTTTCGTTAATAACGCCTCCACTGGTAACTGATGAGTGCCTTGAATGCCCCTTATAGTGGCCTCGTACAAGAGCTCGTCTCGTTTCAGCAAATCAAACGAGCACTTCTCTCGACTCATTGTACATGAAAAATGAAATTTCAGATATAAGCAAAAATATATTAATGTCCAAAGTAGAATACAACAATGCACCTTCCTTAAAGTGAAGTTATGGTTAATACTCGCCGCCATAAGAATGCAGCACATTTATTTTATATGAATGTAATTTACCTTAAAGGTTATAAGAAGCAAATAATTAAATATTTCTTTCGTATAAAATATTTATTTCATATGAGTTATTCCTTTCATAAAAAGATACTGGAATACCTCCCCCGACAAAGCAAGCACGGAACGTGAAGCATAGAACTCGGCAGAGACAAGCAACAAGAAGGTATATTTAGAATGGACGCCGAGAAAAAGTCTAAACAGAGCAAGGTCAATGTCGCCGGCTAAAAGGCTCCGAAACACGATCAGAAATCGCGTTAGAAGTATGCGGCATAATACGTCAAAGTTAGATTAGGGAAAGTTGAAACAAGCAAAGATGAATGCAAATAGTCCCTATTGGAACTTACAAACGGCGTAAATGATGAAGAAGCAAGGCACATTCGTGAAATAATATAAGAGGGAATGGCACATGAAAAATCGAAATAGATTGGTATTAATTCCCAATATGCTGCTATTAGGATAGAACATTCCAGCATCGTTTCTGCTACTATTTTGTAACAGGCCAACTACGCTCTGCTACCATTTTGTAATGTTCTTTACAAGATTCCCCATGTTTTGTACTTCACAGTAGAAATCCAAGGTAATTCAACATTACGTAGGATACTAAATGTGTCGTATAAGTCTACCACCCAGCAACGTATGATCGTGTATAGGAGACTTCCTATGCACTTTCATTCGTAGCCGCTGGTAAATAAACTTACGCGAGACATTTAAGCATATAGAGTAATTGCTCGTGGAATGGTGCTGAAGGTTCAAGCCCGATAGAAGGATAATCATCAAATAATAATTAATACCATAATTTCGATTAATAGATAACAATTTTAATTATAACAAAAAGTTTAATACACATTTGTGATTGAATAACTCAGTAACATTAAATTAATTATTTCCTTTGTTTAATTTTATTCTGTGCCATATGAAATGATGCAAATTATAGTGCCTTTAACGTAATACTTGTGGATTGATTCCATTTAGAAGAAAAGATAGAAAGATACATTTTCACACTCATACACTCCGGGTATGTAACCCCGTGTGTATAATGTTAAAATATGCCATAAGGGCAGAAGTCTGTGATCGACAGCAAACACGGTAACTGGAATTTATATGCATATAGTATATAATATCCATTAAGTTCACATACTTACGGCCGATCCACAGTCCTAAACATAATACACACGTCTTTACATACCTCGCCAGTTACTCAGAGTCCGGTCCCCGCGGGCAACCATCCATACCAGAGAAATCAAGGAAGAAGAATAGAACTGGTGATACTCAACATGTGACCAAGTTGACTAGAATTCGCCCCCTTCCCTTTCGTGGAGGGGAGACAAAGCAGTTTCAAACAGATAACCGGAATTAATCAGTGGTACCACTCGTACCAACCAAAATATTATACCACATTTTATACCTTATAACAAAATGTCCCAGTAAGCTGTACCAAAATATATGTGATGACTCAATGAGTCAGCACAGTACGCCTTGTTTTATTCATGTCACAAAAAAAAGTTGATTTTTGTTTACCAGTGTTACTTGCTAGCACATTATTTGCTAATATTGACAAATATGACACAATATTACTCAATTATAAATATTTACAGAGTTTCATGAATTCTCTGAAGAGGTGAATAGCTATTTATGTATCAAGTATGCAAAGCTTGGCTTTAGCCTGAAACATGTTATGTAGATTTTGACAGCTTATTCCTTCGGTAGAAAAATAAAAAAAATCAACAAAAATATCTTCATCGTCTAGTTTCGTCTGCTTAAGCTGTTCGTCTCTTTCGGATCTCCCTGGGGCCGGCCATTTGAATATATTAGGTTATTCTCCCCTCTGTGTCTAGGTCCTCAATAACTTGCACGACACTGTGCTCTTCGAGCTACGAGGTCTGGCCATCCATGTCTGGTGTTTGCTATATAGGCTAGAAGTTGAATTTCATCACTAAATATGTCCATCATTCCCCTTTGAATCATCTCGTTATTGTCTGAAAACTTTTATCTGTAGGTCTACCTGGTTCTCGAATATTCTGAGTGTTTTGTTCTGAATTGTCGAAAAATCCAAATTTCAGATCCGTATAGAGCCAGAGAGGTTATATGAGCTTTGGATGGAACGACGAAGGATAGCGCGAGAAAGGAGAGAGCGGCTCTGGGTAGAGAGATGTAGAAGTCATCAGGAGGGGAGACAACGGTTTGCTACAGAACAGCAGAGCAGAGAGCAGTAAAGGATAACGTTGCAGAAAGTCCAGGATATTACGATAGCGCGGCAGAGAAGACAGCAGAGGAAACAGGAGAGTCGGCAGAGGAGATGGCAGACTCGGCAGAGGAGATGGCAGACTCGGCTGAGGACCCGGTAAAGGAGACGGTCGAGGAATCGACATGAGAGTCGGCATAGGGGACGGCCGAGTAGTCGGCTTAGGAGACGGCAGAGGAGTGGCGGATGTCATGACAGAGGAGAAAGACGCAGATGAAAGGAGTCAGCAGATTAGGATAGCGCAACAGAACAAACAGCAGCAGATTGGAAAATATATCAGGGTGGAACCGCAGCTCATGATAGAGCAGCGGAGAAAAGGCACCTCATGATAGAACAGCAAAGGAGATAGCAGCTCATGATAGAGGAGCGGAGGAGGTAGCAGCTCATGGTAGAGCACAAGAGGAGATGGCAGCTCATTATACAGCAGCGGAGGAGATAGCACCTTATGTTAGAGCAGCGTAGGAGATAGCAGCTCATGATAGATGAGCGGAGGATGTAGCAGCTCACGGTAGAGCAGCGGAGGGGATAGCAGCTCATGATACAGCAGGTGAGGAGATAGCAGCTCATGATAGAAGAGCGGAAGACGTAGCAGCTCATGGTAGAGCAGCGGAGGAGATGGCAGCTCATGATAGAGGAGAGGAGGAGGTACCAGCTCATGGTAGAGCAGCGGAGGAAAATGCAGCTCATGATACAGAAGCGGAGGAGATAGCAGCTCATGATAGAGGAGCGGAGGAGGTAGCAGCCCATGGTAGAGCAGCGGAGGAGATAGCAGCTCATGATACAGCAGCGGAGGAGATAGCAGCTCATGATAGAGGAGCGTAAGAGGTAGCAGCTCATGGTAGAGCAGCGGAGGGGTTGGCAGCTCATAATAGGGGAGCGGAGGAGGTAGCAGCCCATGGTAGAGGAGCGGAGGAAGTAGCAACTCATGATATAGCAGCGGAGGAGATAGCAGCTCATGATACAGCAGCGGAGGAGGTAGCAGCTCATGATAGAGCAGCGGAGAAGATAGCAGCTCATGATAGAGCAGCGGAGGATATAGCAGCTTATGATAGAGAAGCGGAGGAGGTTCCAGCTCATGGTAGAGCAGCGAAGGATAATGCAGCTCATGATACAGCAGCGGAGGAGATAGCAGCTCATGACAGAGGAGCAGGGGAGGTAGCCGCCCATGGTAGAGCAGCAAAGGAGATAGCAGCTCATGATACAGCAGCGGAGGAGATAGCAGCTCATGACAGAGCAGCAGAGGATTTAGCAGCACATGATACAGCAGCGGAGGAGGTAGCTGCTCATGATAGAGCAGCGGAGGAGATAGCAGCTCATGATAAAGTAGCGGAGGATATAGCATCTTATGATAGAGAACCGGAGGAGATAGCAGGTCATGATACAGCAGCGGAGGAGATAGCAGCTCATGATAGAGAAGAGGAGGAGGTAGCAGCTCCTGATAGAGCAGTGGAGGAGGTAGCAGCTCATGATAGAGTAGCGGAGGAGGTAGCAGCTCATGATATAGCAGCGGAGGAGATAACAGCTCATGATACAGAAGGTGAGGAGATAGCAGCTCATGATACAGTAGCGGAGAAGATAGCAGCTCATGATAGAGCAGCGGAGGAGGTATCAGCTCATGATAGAGCAGCGGAGGAGGTAGCAACGTATGTTATAGCAGCGGAAGAGACTGCGGCTCATGATGCAGCAGGTGAGGAGATAGCAGTTCATGATACAGCAGCGGAGTAGATAGCAGCTCATGATAGAGGAACGGAGGAGGTAACAGCTCATGGTAGACCAGCGGAGGAGATGGCAGCTAATGATAGAGGAGCGGAGGAGGTAGAAGCTCATGGTAGAGCATGAGAATGCAGCTCATGATACAGCAGCGGAGGAGATAGCAGCTCATGATAGAGGAGCGGAGGAGATAGCAGCTCATGATAGAGCAGCGGTGGATATAGCAGCTTATGATAGAGAAGCGGAGGAGATAGCAGGTCATGATACAGCATCGGAGGAGATAGCAGCTCATGATAGAGGATCGGAGGAGGTAGCAGCCCATGGTAGAGCAGCGGAGGAGATAGCAGCTCATGATAAAGCAGCGGAGTAGATAGCAGCTCATGATATAGCAGCAGAAGAGATAGCAGCTCATGATAGACTAGCGGAGTATATAGCAGCTTATGATAGAGCAGCGGAGGAGATAGCAACTCATGATACAGCAGCGCAGGAGATAGCAGCTCATGATAGAGGAGCGGAGGAGATAGCAGCCCATGGTAGAGCAGCGGAGGAGATAGCAGCTCATGATACAGCAGCGTAGGAGATAGCAGCTCATGATAAAGGAGCGTAAGAGGTAACAGCTCATGGTAGAGCAGCGGAGGATAATGCAGCTCATGATACAGCAGCGGAGTCGATAGCAGCTCATGACAGAGGACCAGAGGAGGTAGCCGCCCATGGTAGAGCAGCAAAGGAGATAGCAGCTCATGATACAGCAGCGGAGGAGATAGCAGCTCATGATAGAGCAGCAGAGGACTGAGCAGCTCATGATACAGCAGCGGAGGAGGTAGCAGCTCATGATATAGCAGCGGAAGAGATAGCAGCTAATGATAAAGTAGCGGAGGATATAGCATCTTATGATAGAGAACCAGAGGAGATAGCAGGTCATGATACAGCAGCGGAGGAGATAGCAGCTCATGATAGAGAAGAGGAGGAGGTAGCAGCTCATGATACAGCAGAGGAGCAGATAGCAGCTCATGATGAAGCAGCAGAAGCAGCGGAGGATATAGCAGCTTATGATAGAGCAGCGGAGGAGATAGCAGCTCATGATACAGCAACGGAGGAGATAGAAGCTCACGATACAGCAGCGGAGGAGATAGCAGCTCATGATGGAGGAGAGGAAGAGGTAGCAGCTTCTGATAGAGCAGTGGAGGAGGTAGCAGCTCATGATAGAGTAGCGGAGGAGGTAGCAGATCATGATATAGCAGCGGAGGAGATAACAGCTCATGATACAGAAGGTGAGGAGATAGCAGCTCATCATACAGCAGCGGAGAATATAGCAGCTCATGATAGAGCAGCGGAGGAGGTATCAGCTCATGATAGAGCAGCGGAGGAGGTAGCAACGCATGTTATAGCAGCGGAGGAGACAGCGGCTCATGATGCAGCGGGTGAGGAGATAGCAGTTCATGATACAGCAGCGGAGGAGATAGCAGCTCATGATAGAGCAGCGGAGGAGGTAGCAGCTTATAATAAAGGAGCGGAGGAGGTAGCAGCTCATGATAGAGGAGCGGAGTAGTTAACTGCTCATGGTAGAGCAGCAAAGGAGATGGCAGCTCATGATAGAGGAACGGAAGAGGTAGCAGCTCATGGTGGAGCAGCGGAGGAGATAGCAGCTCATGATATATCAGCGGAGAAGATAGCAGCTCATGATAGAGCATTAGAGGAGATAGCAGCTCATGATAGAGCAGAGGAGGAGATGGCAGCTTATGATAGAGCAGCGGAGGAGATAGCAACTCATGATACAGCAGTGGAGGAGATAGCAGCTCATGATAGAGCATCGGAGGAAGTAGCAGTTTATTACATAGCAGCAGAGGAGTCAACAGCTCATTATAGAGCAGCGGAGGAGATAGCAGCTCATGATAGAGCAGCGGAGGATATAGCAGCGGAGAGCAGACAATAGCTCATCAAAGCAGCGGAGGAGGTAGCAGTTCATGGTAGAGCAGCGGAGGAAATAGCAACTCATGATAGAGCAGCGTAGGAGATAGTAGCTCATGACAGTGCAGCGGAGGAGACAGCTCATGATAGAGGAGCGGAGAAAATAGCAGCGGAGGATATAGCAGCACATGATAGAGCAGCGGAGGAGATGGCAGCTCATGATAGAGGACCGGAGGAGGTAGCAGCTCATGGTAGGGCAGCGGAGAAGAATGCTGCTCATGACACAGCAGCGGAGGAGATAGTGGCTCATGATAGAGGAATGGAGGAGCTAGCAGTCCATAGTAGAGCAGCGGAGGAGACAGCAGCTTATGATACAGCAGCGGAGGATATAGCAGCTCATGATAGAGCAGCTGAGGAGATAGCAGCTCATGATAGAGCAGCGGAGGAGGTAGCAGCTCATGATAGAGCAGCGAAGGAGATAGCAGCTAATGATAGAGCAGCGGAGAATATAGCAGCTTATGATAGAGCAGCGGAGGAGATAGCAGCTCATGATACAGCAGCGGAGGAGATAGCAGCTCATGATACAGCAGCGGAGGAGATAGTAGCTCATAATAGAGCAGCGGATAAGGTAGCAATTCATGATAGAGGAGCGGAGGATGTAGCAGCTCATGGTAGAGCAGCGGAGGAGATGGCAGCTCATGATAGAGGAGCGGAGGAGGTAGCAGCTCATGGTAGTGCAGCGGAGGAGATAGCAGGTCATGATACAGTAGCGGAGCATATAGCAGCTCATGATAGAGGAACGGAGGAGATAGCAGCCCATAGTAGAGCAGCGGAGGAGATAGCAGCTTATTCTACAGCAGCGGAGGAGATTGCAGCTCATGGTAGAGCAGCAGAGGAGATAGCAGCTCATGATAGAGCAGCGGAGGATATAGCAGCTTATGATAGAGAAGCGGAGGAGGTTCCAGCTCATGGTAGAGCAGCGGAGGAGGTAGCAACGCATGTTATAGCACCGGAGGAGACAGCGGCTCATGATGCAGCAGGTGAGGAGATAGCAGTTCATGATACAGCAGCGGAGTAGATAGCAGCTCATGATAGAGGAGCGGAGGAGGTAACAGCTCATGGTAGAGCAGCGGAGGAGATGGCAGCTAATGATAGAGGAGCGGAGGAGGTAGAAGCTCATGGTTGAGCATGAGAATGCAGCTCATGATACAGCAGCGGAGGAGATAGCAGCTAATGATAAAGTAGCGGAGGGTAAAGCATCTTATGATAGAGAACCGGAGGAGATAGCCGGTCATGATACAGCAGCGGAGGAGATAGTAGCTAAGTATAGAGAAGAGGAGGAGGTAGCAGCTCATGATACAGCAGAGGAGGAGATAGCAGCTCACGATGAAGCAGCAGAGGAAATAGCAGCTCATGATAGAGCAGCGGAGGATATAGCAGCTTATGATAGAGCAGCGGAGGAGATAGCAGCTCATGATACAGCAACGGAGGAGATAGAAGCTCACGATACAGCAGCGGAGGAGATAGCAGCTCATGATAGAGAAGAGGAGGAGCTTGCAGCTCCTGATAGAGCAGTGGAGGAGGTAGCAGCTCATGATAGAGTAGCGGAGGAGGTAGCAGCTCATGATATAGCAGCGGAGGAGATAACAGCTCATGATACAGACGGTGAGGGGATAGCAGCTCATGATACAGCAGCGGAGAAGATAGCAGCTCATGATAGAGCAGCGGAGGAGGTATCAGCTCATGATAGAGCAGCGGTGGAGGTAGCAACGCAGCGGCTCATGATGCAGCGGGTGAGGAGAAAGCAGTTCATGATACAGCAGCGGAGTAGATAGCAGCTCATGATAGAGGAGCGGAGGAGGTAACAGCTCATGGTAGAGCAGCGGAGGAGATGGCATCTAATGGTAGAGGAGCGGAGGAGGTAGCAGCTCATGGTAGAGCATGAGAATGCAGCTCATGATACAGCAGCGGAGGAGATAGCAGCTCATGATAGAGGAGCGGAGGAAATAGCAGCCCATGGTAGAGCAGCGGAGGAGATAGCAGCTCATGATACAGAAGCGGAGGAGATAGCAGCTCATGATAGAGCAAAAGAGGAGATAGCAGCTCATGATAGAGCAGCGGAGTAGGTAGCAGCTCATGATAGAGCAGCGGGACATAGCAGCTCATAATAGAGCAGCGGAGGATATAGCAGCTTACGATAGAGGAGCGGATGAGGTAGAAGCTCATGGTAGAGCAGCGGAGGAGATGGAAGCTCATGATACAGCACCGGAGGAGATAGAGGCTCATGATAGAGCAGCGGAGGTGATAGCAGCTCATGATAGAGAAGCGGAGGAAATAGCAGCTCATGATAGAGCAGCGGAGGACATAGCATCTCATGATACAGCAGGTGAGGAGATAGCAGCAAATGATAGAGCAGCGGAGGAGATAGCAGCTCATGATAGAGCGGAGAAGGTAGCAGCTCATGGTAGAGCAGCGGAGGAGATGGCAGCTCATGATAGAGGAGCGGAGGAGGTAGCAGCTCATGGTAGAGCAACGGAGGCGAATGCAGCTCATGATACAGCAGCGGAGGAGATATCAGCTCATGATAGAGGAGCGGAGGAGATAGCAGCCCATGGTAAGGCAGCGGAGGAGATAGGAGCTCATGATACAGCAGCGGAGGAGATAGCAGCTCATGATACAGCAGCGGAGGAGATAGCAGCTCATGATAGAGCAGCAGAGAAGAAAGCAGCTCATGATAGAGCAGCAGAGGAGGTAGCAGCTCATGATAGAGCAGCGTTATATAGCAGCTCATGATAGAGCAGCGGAGGATATGGTAGCTTTGGATAGAGAAGCGGAGGAGATAGCAGCTCATGATACAGCAGCGGAGGTGATAGCAGCTCATGATACAGCAGCGGAGAAGATAGCAGCTCATGATAGAGCAGCGGAGGAGGTAGCAGCTTATAATAAAGGAGCGGAGGAGGTAGCAGCTCATGATAGAGGAGCGGAGTAGTTAACTGCTCATGGTAGAGCAGCGGAGGAGATGGCAGCTCATGATAGAGGAACGGAGGAGGTAGCAGCTCATGGTGGAGCAGCGGAGGAGAAAGCAGCTCATGATACATCAGCGGAGGAGATAGCAGCTCATGATAGAGCATTAGAGGAGATAGCAGCTCATGATAGAGCAGCGGAGGAGATAGCAGCTTATGATAGAGCAGCGGAGAAGATAGCAACTCATGATACAGCAGTGGAGGAGATAGCGGCTCATGATAGAGCATCGGAGGAAGTAGCAGTTTATTACATAGCAGCGGAGGTTTCAACAGCTCATTATAGAGCAGCGGAGGAGATAGCAGCTCATGATAGAGCAGCGGAGGATATAGCAGCGGAGGAGACAATAGCTCATCAAAGCAGCGGAGATAGGAGCTCATGGCAGAGCAGCGGAGGAGGTAGCAGTTCATGGTAGAGCAGCGGAGGAAATAGCAACTCATGATAGAGCAGCGTAGGAGATAGTAGCTCATGACAGAGCAGCGGAGGAGACAGCTCATGATAGAGGAGCGGAGAAAATAGCAGGGGAGGAGGAAGCAGCACATGATAGAGCAGCGGAGGAGATGGCAACTCATGATAGAGGACCGGAGGAGGTAGCAGCTCATGGTAGGGCAGCGGAGAAGAATGCAGCTCATGACACAGCAGCGGAGGAGATAGTGGCTCATGATAGAGGAACGGAGGAGGTAGCAGTCCATAGTAGAGCAGCGGAGGAGATAGCAGCTTATGATACAGCAGCGGAGGATATAGCAGCTCATGATAGAGCAGCTGAGGAGATAGCAGCTCATGATAGAGCAGCGGAGGAGGTAGCAGCTCATGATAGAGCAGCGAAGGAGATAGCAGCTCATGATAGAGCAGCGGAGAATATTGCAGCTTATGATAGAGCAGCGGAGGAGATAGCAGCTCATGATACAGCAGCGGAGGAGATAGCAGCTCATGATACAGCAGCGGTGGAGATAGTAGCTCATAATAGAGCAGCGGATAAGGTAGCAATTCATGATAGAGGAGCGGAGGATGTAGCAGCTCATGGTAGAGCAGCGGAGGAGATGGCAGCTCATGATAGAGGAGCGGAGGAGGTAGCAGCTCATGGTAGTGCAGCGGAGGAGATAGCAGGTCATGATACAGTAGCGGAGCATATAGCAGCTCATGATAGAGGAGCGGAGGAGATAGCAGCCCATGGTAGAGCAGCGTAGGAGATAGCAGCTTATTCTACAGCAGCGGAGGAGATAGCAGCTCATGGTAGAGCAGCAGAGGAGATAGCAGCTCATGATAGAGCAGCGGAGGATGTAGGAGCTCATGATAGAGTGGTGTAAGCAGCGGTTGAGACAACAGTTCAGGATAGAGCAGCGAAGGAGAAACCGGCTCACGATAGAGCAGGATGGAGTGGTTATAAGAATTTAATAAAAATAATATTGAGACAAATCTTCCGTTTCCAAATACGGTTCCAACAACAAAGGCTCTTAACCAAACAGTTTGCAAATATTTGTAGAGTTTCTATCAACATTGTACACCTTAAAATAAAGAAGTAGGTTGATGAATGTTGAGGTTATTTTATTTTAGTGTAATGAATTAGCTTCGTTGTTAAACTGACTTCTAGTTGACACCTAAATTACGGCATGAGTCAAAATTTTCAACCATAATGTTACTCTATATAAGCTTATTATTTTATCGTTTGGAAGATGCTCTGCCTTTGAAATCCACTTTCCGAACAGTATCATTGATCAAAACGTCGGATAGAATAACTCTGTAAAAGTATATAATGGTGGTGAGCAATCCTAGGAGTGTTTGTAGGCTAAAAAAACAAATATGTATTTACATAGGAATCCTAGAACTGCAGATCAGCGTTTAAAGCAATGTCTTATCAATATTAAATCATTCTGCCAGTTTTGATTTCTATCTATATCCTAGAATAGTAATATTCATAGAATAATTTCGTATTACTATATACGCAAACTTTTTGGAGTAATTATAACAATGTACAGAACAGTGGTATCAGAACATAAATTCATTAGGTCAGTCATTAGGTAACATCTGAGTATAGCCTGGAATGTATTGTTATTTGACTGTCATCTTAGCATCTTCGCCATTTTAATATTCCCTCTCTACATTCCGAGTATTCAGACATTAAGTCACCCCTTTTATTGCTACTAATTTGTATACGGTTCGTGGCCTACTGTGCCCTATGGAACATTTCGTAAGAGGCAGTTATAAATAAACTTACTAAATATAAAATGGTGGTATTAAACGGGCATGCACTATCATGTGTGATGAGAATAGTGTTATTAAGTAAGATGCATTTACAACGCTAGTTAGGTGATGTAATGCTATGGATTGGAAATTAATAGACTCGGCACTCGATATCGCGGCAGTTTGATTACTCGGCAACCATGACGGGAAAAGTAAAATCAAGTAAACTGATGTAACCATGTGCCAGACAGACAGGCAAACAAACAGAGGGACAGACATTTTTCCGATCTGGAGCTTAACTCGGAAATCGATTACAACTATTATCACTGAATAAGCAAAAGCATTCTGGCACTTGGTTACATCAGATTGCCTTATTTTATTTTTATTTGTCGCTTTCTTTCGTTGTTTACTTATTATTTTGTCAACAGTTTGGCTATTGTATCCATTATTATTACCAATTTGTTTAATAGTGTTATATTCCTTATTAAGTGCCAGTATGGTACTTGATGAGATTGTGTGTGGGGACGGGAAAATGTCTGTCCGTCCGTCCGTGTGTCTGTACGCGCGATAACTCAAATTCGCTTAATCGGATTTTAATGAAATTTGGTATACCCATTTATAATGTTCATTGAAAGAACCCTATTGATATTGGATCAAATCGGTTGTCCGGTACTGGAGTAATTCCCAATTTAGTGCCTATTTTAATAGTATTATATTAGAAAGCGCCATAATTCAAATACGCTTTATCGGATTTTCATGTAATTTGGTATACCCATTTATGACGTCTATGAGAAGTAACCTATTGAATTTGGACCTAATCGATTGACCGGTACCGGAGTAAAACCGAATTTAGTGTCTATTTTAAAGACGCGGTAACTCAAATACGCTTTATCGGATTTTCATGAAACTTGATATATAAATTTATAATGTCCATGGGAAGACGTCTATTGATATTGGATAAAATCGGTTAACCGGTATCGTAGTAATGCCCAATTTAGTACCTATTTTATGGTAATATACTATAACAAATTTAACAAATGCAAATCATTTATTCTGGCAACATATCATTTTATGGCCTTGGAATTTGCAACAGTGAGCCATGACACATTCATTATCAAACTAGTCAGACGTTTACTTCGTTCATCAAGTTGAATACTGTTATAAACAGAAGATATAAAAGTAAAGTAAAGTGATCCCTATACAGGCCATGGAGGCCCAGAGGGTTCCAGGAAATTGAGGCTCCCAGATTTTGGACAATCGGCACATGAAGGTGGTAAGGTTGTCAGCCTTACGCACCAGCCGCCTTTACCCCCAGGATTGCCCTTGTACTCATTTCTGTTAGAGGCTGAGTCGATCCCAGGGCCATAGTGCCACCAGAAGGATTAGGCCAATTGAAAAATCTCAACAACCTCATCGGGAATCGAACCCGCGACCTTCCGGTTTGTAGCGCAGCACCTCAACCACTACGCTACGGCGTACCCCATACAGAAGATATATCACTCTGAAATAATTAGTCCTACATGCCGGTAAGTGGAGTTCAACGCCTGTATATTCTGTGAAATGTTAACATATTTTAAGAATGTCTTATATCAGTGTATACGAGTCTGAAGGTTAAATATGAAACTTTATACTTTTGATATTGATATTGATAGCAGCCTTGATTGATTCGTTTCTTCATAACGATATTGGTGTAGGATAAATAATAATGTAAATAATGCAAATGAAAGATTTATAACAACTAGCCGTTGAATATTGATATTATATTGTGGAATCTATGGATATGTAGACTACCGATATTTACATCAGGCTATATTTTAATGTGAGTATTCTTCTTATTCGTTCCTGTGCAGCAATATACCTAATGTAATTTCTGACAGATTTCATATTGACTTTTTATTGATTCATAACCTTTAAGGTTGCTTTAAACTTGAAACAGACAAATCAGCGAATCGTAGGCCTATTGAATCATTATTATTGCCAGCGTATTTTGTTTTTTGGAGTTTAACCCGGGGATCTATTACAAAAATAACTTTTCAGCATTGGTCTTTCATAATTGCGTTTATCACTGATTTAAAAAACATACTGGCACATTGTTATATCAGTTTACCTGATTTTATTTCGTTGATGAAATTGAAATTGAGTAGTCTATTACATTAATACTGTTACATACAGAAGCTATATTACTGTAAAATAATTAGCGGACTTCTTTGCTACTGAATTTTGTGAAATGTTGACATATTTTAAGAATTTCAAGGTGCAATACATTTAGCTTTGACAAATAATTGTATTCCTTCACATACGGTTATCAAACTAGACCGTTAAACTTAGCCAGATTGCCGAAATGGCAACGTCTTGGACACGTATTCTGGAGGTTCGTGGTTCAAATCCCAGAGTCGGTCAATTTGACATGGATTTATTTTTAATTTATGCGAGTGTGCGATTGTCAAGATATCACAAATCTGCTGAAGCTGGACGATTTTAATCTGTTTAAAAAATATTTTTTCTGCATATCATAATTGCAATTAAAATTGATTCAACAAAAGCATTATGGTACTTTGTTACATCAGATTAACTGATTTTATTAAAGTAAAACTTTTTAGACATGTCGAGTTCTTCAGAAAATAACTCCCCGAAGAAAAGCACGACATGATGTCCAAAATGTGACTCTGGCGAAAGCGGACGTCTTCATTTAATCAGTAATATTTATTCTCAATTAAAGGTTAAAGTTTTGAATTTTCTCTTAAATGCCTAACTAGGCCAGGCGACATAGGGTTTGTATGCTAATTAATTCTCGGAAAGGTGGATACGGTTTTAATCTTTTCTTTTGCATGTAAAAAGAGTTTATTGAAGTTTGCACCAATTTTCTGCTTGTGCTGTAGGAGGAAATTCCAATAAACCTAGAAAAGTTTGAACTTTTTTCACTTTATCACTAATAACTACTAAACAATGCATGTACAGTATAAGAAAATTTTTCTCTTTTAAACATGAAAGTACATAAAATTCTGCGTCTAATGAGTACCTTACATTTAAAATTCCGTCCAGTCGTTAGGACGATATGCAAGTTCAGAGAATAATAACTTTTATCATTTTAAAAAATCGTGTTTTGTATTTTTTAATTCTTATATAAACACAATTTTGTAATTTTTATATTGAAAACAGAAAGAGCGTTAAAATTAAAGGAAAGTTTACTTTTGAATAGGGGATGTGTACACATGAGGTAAAAGCATATCATATCTTTAGTCTTACGTTTCATGCTTCCCTAAGTACGAAACCACCGCCCGTTCAAAAAAAAAATTGATATATATCTTTACACGCTAGCGGCCGTAATTTTGAAGATATTTTATCCAAATTTTATTATGTTATTTCTAGGCCCAATAGTTCGGACAAGTTCGTTAATGAGCAAAATTGGCCCAAGGGGGTGGTCGGGGGAGGGGGTTGATACTACACGATACTAAACAAACATAACTAACGAAAAGCAATCGACTTCATGGCAAGAAAGTCAAACCCGCACTAATGCGCAACGATAGGTACAAGTACACAGCCCAAACATGTCAATATCACCACACATCCCATCAGAATGTACATAAGTGCACTATTAGGTAAATACATCAAACAAATGGTTACCAAAATTTGGTTTGACCGGAGGTAATCAACTTCGTTGTTGGGTACTCCGGGGATAAGGGTGGGCAAACACGCACACGCACGTATACAAAGTACATGTCCACTGAGACCACTGGGTCTTCGAAGTGCATTACACATCCGAAAGAATCTCATTAACAAAGGGCGTATATTCCTCGGTTTTCGTAGCTGTCACGTCAAAGTCCACACCACACTAGCGTAGTATTTCCGTTGCCACAATGTTGGCCACACGGTTAAATTCTGCAGGGCGGAAAAAGAAACCTGTGGCCACTGCGCTAGGCAGGGTCACCGGTTTACGACTGCCCCCGACAACAGCACGACCCTCCCATCTGTGCCCTTTGTACTAGGTACAAAAAATACGCCCGCCATTCAACAATGAACCTTCTCTGTACATCAAGAGATACGGCTGTACAGAGACTACGGGACTTAACGGACTATGGCGATGGCTACATAGACACTAACATTTTGGCAAATAGAATCAGACAGGGCCCGTGTAGTCACCGACCAAATTCGATTAGGAACTCATAAACACGATGTCGACGTTATTAAGTGCCAGTATGGTACTTTATGAGATTGTGTGGGGGATGAAAAAAATCTGTCTGTACGTCCGTGTGTCTGTACGCGAAATAACTCAAATACGCTTTTCAGGATTTTCATTAAACTTGGAAAACTCATTTCTATTGATATTGAACCTAATCGGTTCACCGGTACCGGAGTAATGCCCAATTTAGTGCCTATTTTAACAGATTATATTATAAATGCGCCATAACTCAAATACGCTGTATTGGATTTCCATTATTCTTGGTATATGCATTTATGACGTACATGAAAAGTACCCTGTTGAATTTGAACCTAATCTGTTGACCGGTACCGGAGTAAAACCCAATTTAGTGTCTATTTTAAAGGCGCAATAACTCAAATACGCTTTATCGGATTTTTATAAAACTACGTATACACATTTATATTGTTCATGGGAAGACGTCTACTGATATTCGATTAAATCGGTTGGCCAGTACTGGAATAATGCCCAATTTAGTGCCTTTTATGTTAATATATAAGAAGTCGCTATAACTCAAATATGCTTTATTGGATTTTCCTGAAACTTTGTATACCCATTTATAATGTACATGGGAAGACGTATATTCATATTGGACCAAATCGGTAAACCGCTACCGGAGTAAAACCCAATTTAGTGTCTATTTTAAAGACGCGGTAACTCAAATACGCTTTACCAGATTTTTATGAAACTTGGCATACACATTTATGATGTCTATTGATATTGGATAAAATCGGTTGACCTGTTTCGGAGTAATGCTCAATTTAGTGCCTATTTTATAGTAATATACGTATTCGAAAGAATTCATGAAATGCAAATCAGTTATCATGACAATATATCCGATTGCTTTACTGTGATCTTATAAGGCTTTGGAATTTAAAATACAGTTAGCTATGACAAATAACACTATTGCTTTACATGCGCTTATCCAACTAGACCGTTAAACTGACCCAGGTGGCCCATCTTGGCTTCACATTCTGGAGTTCCATGGTTCAAATCCTGAAACCGGCCTATTTGACATTTTTGTTGTTGTATTTTTATATAAGTGTGCGATTGTCAGATATCACAAATCTGTACAGTTCAGCTGATGCTGGAAGATTTTAATCTTATAAAAAAAAAATGACCTTTGTTCTTCCGTAAGCCCTGCTAAATGAATAAATCTGGAGCTTTACTTGGAAATCAATTTAAAAAAACATATTCTGCATATCATAACTGCAATCATAACTGACTAAACAAAAACATACTGGCACTTCGTTACATCAGTTTACCTGATTTCATTTTGTAACTGCTTCATGCAGAATTCATTTTGTTTGTTTGTTTGTTTGTTTGTTACTGCTTCTTCTGACCTTGTCTTAGCACAGAGATAGAAAAATATCACCATGGTGGCAAAACAGTTTCTTCCGCCGTAACAGAAAAACAGGTAGCTGGTTATTTTGAAACTGTTTCGTTTGAGAAGCAGTAACTTTTGAAACAGTTTCACGAAAAGAACAGTTTTTTTGCACCACTATATGTGTGTATCGTTCTGTTCCGTTGTGGTCTTTTTAACTAACTGTAGTTATTTTGCCCGTTTACCTTTTTGAATAAGTAGGAGACATTTTCTTGTTCTGTTGAAAACATGCCATCTTATTTATTAATTATTTTATTTATTATAATAATAACAACAATATTAACAATAATAACAGTCCTAGCAACAATCATTTAATAATAAAAACAATAATCATAATTATATGCATGATGTCCTACGTTTTCTGTGTCTTTAAAAAATAAAAACACAAAACACTACCTTTTTAATTTTAAAACAACAAATCTTACAAAAAATAAAAATATTTTCAAACACCTCTAGTAATAGGCCTACTTATCGAGGAAGCACTGTTAATATTTGGGGAAGATATTATTTATGAGAAAAGGACTCACTGGGGACAAAAATGGTATTCGAATTGTTGTATGTTTCTACCGAAGAAATAAGCTGTTAAAATTTGCGCAGTTTTATGCAAACGGAAAATGCATTCGCTATTTTGTCCTGTGCTGATGTAAAAAACAACTATAACAGTGGTGATAATGCTTATCGAACAAATCATAGTTAAAGATTAGGGATAATTTTTTTCTGAGAAACGTGCTCACTTGGAAGAAAAATACTATTTAAAATTTTTGTGAGATTCTACCGAAAGAATAAGCTGTAAAATTTGCTATTATACCCCTTACACCACGGGTGCGCATCTGTGGCACATTGTGCCACTCTGCGGTGGGGTAATGTCTCCCACTACAGTCGCCCTTGACGTCAGAATAAAGCAGTTTCGACGTGACACTGAACATGAAGAGCAGATTTCATACGTCACAGCAGTGGATGGGGACTAAAACATTTCCCCTCAGTTGCTCAGGTATGCCTTACACTATATATGCGCCTTAAATAGAGGAAACACCATTTGACTTTTGACGCGAAGCAACCTGCTGTACGTGTGCAATATCGGCAGATCCTCATACCTAGGGCCCGGATTTTGATGAAAAGACTTTTTTTCTGAGTAGTCAAGAGACAATGTTTAAACAATTAAGTAGGGTAAGGTGGTACATTTTCGAACACTTAACAAATATTCTTATTTTATGAACACAGTAAACTTAAGACAAGTTCAACTGTATCGTAATCACAAAGTTGGCAATTAGTTGACCCTTCAAAAAAATATGGAAGTCAAACAGCTGTAAAATTGGTCATGGCAATCAATCTTTCATTTCCAGAATATCGTTCGAAAATGTACCACAGTAGGTACAATTCTAAACACCAGTGGGTACTACTTCGAACAGTGGCATTTTCAACGAACGAATTGCTTTCTTCCAAATATTATATTTTATTATTATTATTATTTATCAATAATATGAGCGTAATAATAAACTGTCACGTTTTGAATAGGCAGATGACAGGTTTGGGTCATGTGGTCAGCATGCTGACTCCTACGTCAGTTATTGATGGCTTACTGCACCGGAGCCGCTACTTCTTTATGAATTAGCTCTTCGGTTTGTGTCAGGAGGCTGAATGCACCCCGTTCCAAATCGCCCTACCTCAGAAAAATTCGAGGAGGTAACGGGGATCGAACACAGACTTGCGGGTCCGTAGTCATCAACCACTAGACCATGCAGGCGGGTCTGTCATAACATCAAGAGCAATAATAACAAATACTTAACAACTCCAGAACGATTTCTGTTTGCTATTCTGTATTGCATAATTGCTGAGATGTAATAGCAATCCAGAGGAAGTGCAGTTCATAAATCTTCGTTGAAATAATACCACTGTTGAAAGCTATGTGAATGCTATCCTTTAAATATTTGACTGGCACAGTTAATAATAATAAACATGCAGAATGCTGTGATGGCAAAACAGCTTTTCCATGCAAGCGATCGCGGGTTAAAGTACTGTTCGAAATTGTACCTAAAATCCGTTCGTATTTGTACCTCGAGCTAGTTTTTGTAAATTATACATAGTTGCAAATTCCGCTCACGAATGACCATTGTTGTGCCAATGACTTACGTATTAAAGACTACGCTATTTGTTGGTATGAGTTAAAAATTGGTCCTCAACAATGTATTCCAGTAACACAACGTGGGATTATAAGCAATTTTATAACGTGTCATTTTTCCAGCATGGAGTTCTTACCTAAAGTAAAGTAAAGTAAAGTAAAGTGCTCCCTACTACAGGCCACGGAGGCCCAGAGGGTTCCAGGAGGTTGAGGCTCCCAGATTTTTAGACATCGGCACATGAAGGTGGTAAGGTTGTCAGCCTTACGCACCGGCCGCCTTTACCCCCAGGATTGCTCCTGGTACTCATTTCTGTTGGAGGCTGAGTCGACCCCAGGGCCATAGTGCCACCAGAAGGAGTAGGCCAATTGAAAAACTCCAACGACCTCATCGGGGATCGAACCCGCGACCTTCCGGTTTGGACGGTATGGACGCTATATTTTTAAAAAGAGGTTGGCTAACATTTGAAACCCAAAAATGGATAAAAATCTTAGTCCGTTCAGAATTGTACCATGTTCGAAAATGTACCACCTTACCCTATATTTGGCAATAAATATAGACTATTGGATATATGGAGTTTTTAAAACACATTAAACTGCATTTTTTCACATTTTCCAGAATAAAGTCATTTTTTAACATGAAGTAATTTAGAAGTCATTTTTGTAGATGAAGTAGTCGTCTGTATTTCTGTTTTGGTGCTAACTAAGGTAGTATATTTAGTTAGTAATATACTATTTTTTTTATAAACTTTTAGTATAAATGAAAACAAGTTAGAGATAATTTTGTTAGTTTATTAATTCTACTAAGATCTGTTTTCCATTACAGTTATTCTAACCATGTATTCATTATTTGTCTAATCCAATTTTTATGAAATAAATTAATAAATTTTATTAGATTTTTTTAATTGTAAGCCATTTTAAAGGAATTTTAGAGGTATTTTATAGGTAATTTTACGATCATTTTACGTCATCAACAACCGGGCCCTATTCACAACAAATAGGGGAAAAAAATTGTAAATTTATATCAGAGCGAACACCGTCAATATAATGCGGCAACACTGTCCATCGACACTGCTACTAAGGTAGCGGGTTATTGGTATAGCAATAAGTCATTAGCCTTTGAGAATGCACTTACAGAGTTAAGCATGTAATGGAAAATAAATATTAGAAAAACGGGCAAAACACATCACTATTTATTTCATTGTAAGCGAGATAGCCATCAACTTGCCATCGGCTCAACTGTTTTAGGTGCAAACACATTTTATGGGACCAGGATGCATAATTTAATGCCGAAATGCATCCCCAGAACTAACGAGGAGGGATCAGCGATATGTTATTCAAACTTTCATAGTGCTTTTAGGTTTTTTGACGCCATAAGTTAATTATTTTAGTATTAATATCTTGACTTTAAATCCTAAATAATGCTTACATAATTTTTAACTATTGATAAACTACGGTACAAAAACTTTATACATTGAGTGCTTTAAAAAATTTTATTACCTAAAAGAAAGACTGTATGAACATTTTATTTACATAAACTTATGCACGAGGGTAGGCCTCTATGGTTAGTAAGTGAGAAACTTAGTATTAGGCCCAACCATAAAGTTAATTTTCTCGTAAGAATACCAGGTATTCCAGGTATTCTAGTTTTTTATAGGTCCTATAAAAAACTAGAATGGAATCTTTCGTCAATCACGATTGCTATAGACAGGACTGGATATCTATTTAAATCGCGATAATCATAAAGTATTTGATATGATAGAACTTATTTTTGCAAATATGCATACAATAAAGGGATCTGGTTAATATTAGTATATGAATAAAACTCTCGCGACTTCTCACCAAATGAGATTCCAAAAGTGAAATATGCAACCAAACACGAATTATCACTATCGTGTGGTTTAATAGCAAATTTCACAATTTTATGGCTTTTTTTGCTGTATGAATTTGTATTGTTCACTTGAAATTGTTAAGAAATATTTCTAAGGAAAACGATTTATTGAAACAAGTGCAATGATGCAGTTTGAGGATGTTTATGCTTCCTGTTAAAAACCCCTGCCCCTGACTACAGATATGAAAATATTTGATTCAGTAAAGTCGGTGTCATTGTTGAAATCTTTTATTACATGCCGTTTGTATTTTATGGTTTTATATTCTTTCTCTGTACTGAAACGAAGTTAATGCAATACCGTCTTCCTTTTGGTCGATTTTTACCTCAATTTATGTAATTTATTTTAATTCTGTCGGAATTCTGTTTTCCAAATACCAAGCTAGAATAAAACTGAAATGCTTTACTTGAGTTAATTCCAATTTAATGATAATAAATTACTATCGTATTCTATGGACGGAATTACTAGCTCACTAAGTCAGTAACACAATATTACCTTGTAGTCTCAGAGCAAAGAGGTCACGAGAACGGAATCATAAATCTGCTCGTTGCAGTTCATGTTCAGAGTATCATAGTAAAATTCAATAAAAATGCAGCAACCAAAAACATGCACATTCATAGTAATATGAACTCTATGTTTCTGTTGATATTGAGGACTATTAGAGTACATGAATTTATCCTGGGTGACATTACTATATAGCCAATGTATAGCATACCCTATAGCCTCCCAGGGGCGTCTCCAGGAATTTTATTATATGGGGGGGGGGCAAACTCAACATAATTTCAACACACAATTGTTCTTATTTATTAGGTTAAATTATACATTAATCTATAGTAATAAGAATTAATTTACTATCGTGAACAATTAGTGGTTTTACAATAATTTACATCAGTGTACTGTGAGCTAATTCCCAATTGAAGTTAATCCATTTACAAGTGAAACGAATATTTTATTATGATCGACTGAACATCAGTTTCGGACCTCTATTTCAAATGACTAGGCTAAACACATTAAAATTCACATAGTTTCCCGGCCCGTAGTTTTGAATCTCAGCTGAATTCGACGAGGATGGAAAGTTTTTTAATTAAATGTTTACGTTCATATGACCAACAGCCTTGGTGACGGATTATTATAAATACACTGAGGCAGTTATAACTATAATAAGTTAATACTTCCTAAACTCATTATACACTTTTATATTTTTTGTTCTCTTGCAACAACTGCAGGTTGACAGAGAAAGAGTACCAAAAAAATCTTCTCTTCTCTTCTTCTCTTTTTCGCAGTTTTACCTCTCCCTTTTAGGATTTAAGCGACCCAAGCCGCCCGGGCCTTACAGGGCCGCGACCTGTCGGGAGAGGGATTATCTTTGGATCACATACATACTTTTTTGACCAGACAAGGACATAGAGGGCCTAGCCGGATGAGTGATCAGCCCATTGCCGGGGCCACCTCCGAGACAACACGAATACATAGGACGAGACACACCAAAAAAAATAAACAATCCAAAAGGAATTCCAGAGGCCTTGCCCCCCATCCCGACGCCAATATATCCTCCTCTGAGTAATTTTTCGGTGACGAAACTTCCATACAGACAGCTTTTATATTCAGTACCTACAGTCGGCACGCAAATGTTTTAGACAGTGGAATGAGTAAATAATATCCGCTCTAGAACCGGTCCTCAAGTAAACAAGCATATGTTCCACTCTAGCGCAATACTCTAAGAGTGAGTCAGACATATTTGCTTATTTAAGGCCGGTTCTTCAAATTAAAGGCAGCTACCCAAATCGCATTTATTTATTTAATGGATTCAAATACTTTTTAAATATTTTGTGTCCCATTCATCTTGTTTGTTCTTACTTACGTACTTATTTACTTACTTACTTACTTAGTTACTTACTTACTTACTTACTCACTTACTCACTCACTCCATGGCAATATACAATTCCTCAGCAAGATAAAGGAATATTATCTATTTTATGGGACCCTGAAGGTTCACTGCCGCGCTTACCTGAACCGCTATTCAACCCTATTCTGAGCTAACTCCATCCACCCACCATGCAATCCTACTTCCCTTAAACCTATCCTAATATTGTCCTTCCACCTATATCTAGGTCTTCTAAGTGGTCTCTTCCCTTCGGGTCTTCCAGTCAATATTTTTTAGATATTGTCTTTCCTCCCCCAAGCCTCCCCCAACTTATGTATATAAGTTTCCATACCCTGACTCTGCTGTAGGTCTCATTTAGACACATTTTGATCAGCCTAACTAATTTTTGATGGTATCCCAAACTCGATGAGGATATTGTACAATTTGTCTCGCTTAAATGAAACGTATGCTTTTCCTTTTAATCTATGTGCAGCTGGTGAACAGACTTATTATATTCCCACTTTTTCTCAAGATTCGAGACCCAATGAACTATAACCGGTTGCGCGCAGTTTTTCCGGTTCGCGATGGCGGCGCGCGTTGCCGTCTGCGGTCATTCATCATAGAATGGCGCTAATCCAACCATACAACAATTTCCTTAACCATGTTTAAAGGCTTCACTCACCAACATAACGAAAGGAGGTGGCGTAACTGGCCACCGTCGTTGTCCATACATTTTTCGTTCCTCTTTAAGAAACCACCCGTCTCTCGCCGTAGTTCACGTTCGAAATGCTGGCAATTTCCTGGCGAATATTTTGTTTTAATTCTTCCTGGTGTGTTGGGTTTGTCTTGAATACTTTATGTTTTAATTTACCCCAGAGGTAAAAGTCTCAGGCGGATAGGTCAGGGTACCGAGGGGGCCACAGATATTTACTAATAATTCTGTCCTCCTCAATAGAGTTTCCTATACAAGAATAATTTGTATTGTACTCCCAAAATCAAGCAACGAGAATATAAGATGAGTAATATATATGCCTAATTAAGGATTATGATTTAACATGAAAATGACCTACTCGTCATTAGAGAAGCCCAAATTTATAATTATCGTTATTTGTAAAATTACAAGCCGTTTAGTTGATCACCAACAATTGTTTTCCATGTTTACACACTCTAAGGACAGTAATTTACTGTATATCACAGGGACGGATGAAGCTGGAACGGCAACAGAGACAAACTTGGGATTAGTTCAGACGTGACATTTGCACCTATCCTCATAATTGATCGATTTGTAGAATGGGGGCACAGAATGCATTAACTTTTTGTTACTGTTGAGCAACAACTGATCCAATTGAGATAAAACAATGTGCAGGTCGCTTCCAAGAATCTGCAGTGCACGTTCAGGGATTTTACCCAAATCGCATCAGAAGTTTAATGTTAACATGAAACAAAAGCATACAGCCACAACAGGAATGCGATTTTATCATTTTAATAGGGATTACGATTTCGAGAATTCGACTGTAAACACAGTTTCTCTATTTGGTTACTGCTATGTGGTTGTTACTGTATTCTTAGCTGCTTTATTACAGTTGTGCTAAAGAACAATTTATTTTATCACGACATAAATCAAGCTTTCCAGACATGATGCACCAACCTTAACAAAATCCCCCAACTGTAAAAACATTGTCGTTCGTGACTTTAATTTATCTTTCTCTTCTCCCTGATTCTAGGTTTCTCGTATTTCTCTTATGAGTCAGTTATGCTTCCTACTTTTAGTGGTGGAAGTCAGTCTAAGCCCTTGCTAATAACTAGCTCAAAGACTTTTAACGACATAGAAAATTGACAATATAATTTATGCAAAATAAATACCGCAAGTATGATCTAAAAATTCCCAAACAACTTTAAAAATGACAAATAATTATTTTAATACATTGTTCGACGCTGTTCTTTTTTTTATGTTTTACTTGACGGATACACAACGGTGAAGTCGCAAGAAGAAGAAGAAGAAGAAGAAGAATAAATAAATAAATAAATAAATAAATAAATAAATAAAGATAGAAGGAAAGAAAAAAGAAAGAAATAAAGAAAGAAGGGAAGGAAGGAAGGAAGAAAGAAAGAAAGAAAGAAAGAAAGAAAGAAAGAAAGAAAGAAAGAAAGAAAGAAAGAAAGAAAGAAAGAAAGAAAGAAAGAAAGAAAGAAAGAAAGAAAGAAAGAAAGAAAGAAAGAAAGAAAGAAAGAAAGAAAGAAAGAAACTGGAAAATGTGTCGGTGATGGGTTTTAGTAAAACATTTTAAAACCTTTAATTAATTACTTTATCACCATTGACAAGAATACAAGACAATGCCGTTTTTAATTTTTAATTATGAATACATCTACACCATGTTCTGAAGATTACAGAAGAATGATGAAAGACCTAGGCATAAAATAAAAGATTGTTAGTGCTGGTATCAAATATAAATTTTATTTATTTTACTGATCGAGTTCATTTGTACAATAATTTGTATTTTAACACTTTAGTTCAGAGGTATTAAAGTGGAAATAAATCGGACTGCAGTTTACTCGAGCTACACGTTTTACACAGAGAATTATAAGGAATTTAATACTAGATAGAATTGGACTTCTGGTTGAATAGTGAAGAATAGCTTGTGTTGTTTCAGATAAAATCTCGACTTCATTTAATCATATCCCCAAATGCACAATTGATACCTTACGAAGTTATATCAAACTATCTTATGTATCCTGTAACTGCTGAATACAAGGTAGGCCTATATGTATAAATATAGAGCCTCAAGCATCGTGTTAATAGGCTATACTGAGTGTACCAAAAAGGTTGGCCAAAACTTTGGAGAAACATTCCTTGCATGTAAAGTGTGAGAATGCGTTATATGAACATGGGTTCGAAAATGCCTTATTTCCCTGTTAAAGCCCATTGTTTTCGAACATATGGAAACAAAGTGAGGTAATTATTCTGCATAAAGGGGAGGATAAAGATCCACTATTACCAAAATCCTATAGACCTATCTGTCTGCTCAATGTCCTGTGTAAAGTGTTTGAAAAAATACTTTGCCATATGTTACAAAGACATAGATAGCAAATTGGAATGCATCCTCATCAGTATGGCTTCAGAACAGGGAAATCTACTGTAGATACTATTGATCGAGCGATTAGGTTGATAGAATCTACAAGGGGAAATATGTTGTAGGAATTTTCTTAGATATCTCAGGGGCATTCGACAACCTTAGGTGGTCGGCCTTGTGTGGACGCCTGAGGGAACTTAAATGCCCGGCAGAATTGTAACACCTTCAAGGACTACTGCCAAGAAAGATTCGCCATGATTCAGTGACAGGGTAAAAGGACCCTGAAACAACTCAGCAAAGGGTGCCCACTAGGATATGTTTGTGGCCCTATTTTCTGGGATGTGGGAATGGAACCTGGACTTTTAAGACTGGAAGAATCAAACGAGTTACTTGGACTGGTAGCTTACGCAGACGACTTACTTTTGGTTTTGAGGCAGACACAAGTCGAGAATTGGAATTTAGAACAAATAGGACTCTAGAAATATTAGGTAATTGGTGTGCAGATGTAAAACTAAAACTAGCACCAGCAAAGAAAACTTGTCCTTTGCTTAAAGGGAAGATTTTACGTAACCCAACGCTCAAGACAAATGGACAAATCGTAAGGAGAAGCAGAACGGTGAGATACCTAGGGATCGACCTGGACGAAAAGCTTACCTTCATGCCCCATATTGAACGTGTAAGTGCAACAACCAAATTTATCAATCTTGGAATGACCAAGTTTCGTCATCCCCCAAGGGTGAAGAAATTGTATCACGAGGCAATACTGGTATCAACAATGGGATATGGTGCAGGCATTTGGGCACATCGGTTAAAAAATATCAAGCCAGCTGCGAAGCTCCGTAGTCTTCAAAGGGAATCCTTCTGCGAATAACAGAAGCTTACAGAACAACGGCGACCGATGCCTTACAAAACAAAGAGGAGCTATATTCTGGGTAAAATAGAGATTACAGCCTCGCGCAGATGTAACACTTTTCACTCGAGTTGATACAACAAGGCATGTCAAGAATGTGATAGTGGATATGTGGAAAACCCAGATGGGAAGAAAGCAGGACTTATGACATTTTCAAGAACGTGCACGAAAGATTATTACTACAGCCGTTCCAAGGTTTGATTCACTATCTGACGGGCCATGAACCCTATATGGTTTACCTACAGGAAAGGAGTATTACGGTCTCTAACGCATGCTCGTGTGGAGGAATATGTACTCCTGAGCATGTGGTTTGGGAATGCCAAAACACTGCTCAGTTGAGTGAATCCTTTCAGAGCAGAGACTTCAAGGTAGGTAAATAGAAAACATTATAATAATTAAGGAATCGCGCACAATGTGCATTATCTTAACCTAAGACTTAACCTACCCAGTCCTGAACCCGGGGAGGGGATCTTTCACTACTGAAAAATCCCCAACCCGGCCGGGAATCGAACCCGGGCCGCCAGAGTGGAAGGCAGGCGTGCTACCGACTCACCCACGGCGAAGAAACCCCTACTCGTAGAAGTAGTTGGATGAAGCAACAAATAGAGTTTACTATAAAGCAAAAGAAGACTATATAAGTAGCAGACACGGATAAAGGCAATAAGACGTATGATATAAGACACGAGTACACAGGACATAAGATGAATTACAAATAATGGATAACAAACACCCGAATATGACTTCATGGTGCCAAGATGACCTACTGGTCGACGCCGATGCCTGAAGTCTGGCTTCCAGACTAAGGATTCCGGTGATGATTGGTACTCACCTGGTTGTTGATGAGATGATAGTGAGGACGCGGGAGTGTATTGCATCTGTGAAAGTGTGGTATGCTTAGGCTCGACCTCCCATTCATCGTCACAAATCCACAAAAATCCCGGATTCGACACTTACTGTAGTTAGTGTAGTCAGTTTATCAAAGTTTTTGTTTTTCTTCTTAAATTGTTAAATTTTTTCTCTCTCTTTCATTATATATATTCTTTAGATTAAATTATAAATAATTTAGAAAACCTATGTAATTATAAATTAATATGTTTCAAATTGTATAGTGCATATAGAGACCTCTGATAGGAATCCAGGACAGGGGCCAATAAGTATTAATTAAGTTCATAGGCTTCCACGGCCGGTGCCATATATAAACTGATTGTATTGGCTATCCGGGTTGGGGCGCGTCGTGTTTTTAGCGGCCCAACCCGGATAGCCAATACAATCAGTTTATAAGTAAGTATTAATGTATTAAATAAATAAATAAAATAGATACAGCCCATTGCCTACAACTCAGGGTCGGCATTCTTACTGTCCGTTTGGAACATGTGTCATTACCAATACGACGAGACATATTGTGCTTCATGCATGATAGAGCTCCTGCTCATTTCAGCCTCTCTGTTCCATCAGTTTCTGAATAGACGGTTCGGTGATAAATGGATAGGAAGAGATGGACCATTCATTGGCCTCCACGCTCGCTGGACCTGAATCCACTAATTCTTATTTGTGGAGCATTTAAAAACTCTTGTGTATGCAACACCGGTGCGAGATGTAGAGAGTCTCCGTGCTCTTATTCTGCAAGGCTATAAGATAGCACGAGTTACTCCAGAGATACATCAGCGCATCAGGGAGTCCACGCGACGGCTGGTTGACGGATGTAACCGTGCTAACAGAGGACACTTTGAACATTTCATTTTATTTTATTTTACCCACAGTTATGTTTTTTATTTTTTATTTTTTTTCAAATTATTTTTGCTTTCCACAGTTCTGTTTTCGAGGATTCTGCTGCAGGTATAGAGAAAGGGCTTTAACAAGGAAATAAAAACAGTTTCGGAACCATGTTCATACAGGCCTATATGCAAGAAATGTTTCCTTAAAGTTTTGACCTACCTTGTTGTTACACTCTGTATAGATATGTAAGATCATGGCTCTCTTTCTGAGGTCAGTAAAGTACGAGATGTTATACCTTCTCGCTGGAATATGATTCTGTTTCACATGAGATTCAGGTTGTGGGATAATTAATTAAGACATAGTACACCTATAAATACAACTGTCTCTGACAGAGATTACCAACACGGAGTTATAAGGTCATATCCTGCCTTGCACAGTGCGATTCCATCCAGCTGCTACCGTTTCCATAGATACTAACTACTTTAATATGAGCGAGTGCATGGATTAAGGTTACACTGCGGTCCCTTGCTTCTCCTCTAAAGCGGGCTACATTAAATTGTACCCTGAGTAGGCTATAACTTACTCACCGAGCCCTTAATTTTGCTTCATGTTCCATATGGATCAAAGAATTCAAAATAAAAGTATTATTGAACGTAATCTGCTGTATTAATAGGTTTTGTACAGAAATTTAAGTTTGAATAGTAAAATCACAAAGAAATATTAGGCCTACAATAAAAGTAAGTTCTAGGACTGCGCATTTTAAAATGCCTGGCGGTATATTCCAATGTTAAAATAGCTTTGATAATGATTGCTGAGTAAGCAACATTAATTTATGATTACAACTCTATTACATCGTTCAATCTACTGTTTCTTTCATAATAGTAAGTATTTTCTTATTGCGAAAGTTAATCCTAAATTGTTTTTGGTTTAAACCAAAAATAATCTCTGATGTAATAGTTATGTGATTGCCATGGCCTTTATTTTTTTTATTTTTGTAACAATGGTATCGCTGAAATCAAATAATTTAGAAGTTATAATTGCGACCCGCGAAAGGAAATGGAATAAAACTATTTATATAAATTAATATAGTATAAAGATAAAACAGCGCCCGTTATCATGGGAATAAGTTACAGTTTCTTGGTATCATTTCTCATAGAACCTGTGGATAGGATCAGTATTTCCGAAATGATGGGCCCATTGGCGTACCTAGGATTGATAAATGGGGGGGGGGGGTAGGTGTAGTCAGTCCACCTAATTGTTATATTGACCTTATCTTCTTAACATGAAATTAATTATAAGGTAGGAATTACAACCCCAACTCCCCCGGTTACGCCCTGGATGGGCCGATGATGCAGTTGACAGTCTACCATCCAAGGTAGAACAACGCCCCGAAGATATACCCAACGCATTTCAAGGCGAATCTTCAGGACACGCATCCAGTAGACCGCGGCAAATCAGCACCGAAATGTTGAACATTGAAACGCCGGTCGGAAAAATTTAAGTACATAATTCTGAGACAAGAAGAACAGGAATATAACACGAAATAAGTTGAAATTAGCAGACTTTTTCCTGTGTTCAGAAAACATGAGGTAGTAAAATATGTTGTGTTGTGATTCATTTATGGAAAGCAAAGAAATCGAACGAGTTTAATTATAACTCAAGACATATCTCTGCCGGTGTGTTTACGAACTATCTTCTTCAACAGTGATGTCATCGCACTGAGCAGAACACTATGCAAGTAATATCGGATGGGGACGTTAAATCTCACGGTGCCCTTGATGTCTTTCGAGAACAGTAGGCTAATGCAGGCTCAGGGTTTCCCCTCACACTTCCTCGCTTCACTATCATCACCCATGCCCAACACCACACAAGACAAACGCCACTACAAGCACATGAAACTAATACACTGCTGTAAAAATTAATATTCAAAAGCAAAACCGGTAAAAATACTGTTCAAAATATTTTAATGTAAAAAAAAAATTATGAACACTCTCCACACAAAATTCTATTCGGGTACATTCATGCTTGAATTCATCATATGCCACTTAGTGAGGCCAGGGGAAAAAAAAAAAAAAAAAAAAAAAAAAAAAAAAAAAAAAAAAAAAAAAACGTAATTTGTATTATATGTATGCCCTAAAAGTGTTTCCTGGAGAAAATTACCAGTTGCGACTTTATAGAGATCAAATCATTTCTGGGAATCAACTTGTTCAGTTGTTTATATGTCGCATAAACATAGCTAAGCAGCAGTGAACAGATGTTTCTGTGTAATTACAAAATCCCATTTTCCTCAAAAGTTATGAGTTCTATACTCCGACCTAATTATTGCTTCATTGTTTAAACAACAACTCTGAGTTATTTAGAAACATTCTCTATAATTTTGCCCATCCCTTTGCCATTCTCTGTTTACAATAAGGGTTAATTTCTTTGCGAGATCATGAACTGACCTTCAAATTTGAATAATACTCTCACTTTTAAATAATTACTTCTTATAATTCTACAACATTTAGACCATTCAGTAAATAAATGAGGTATACATTCTCCCAGTTTGTACACCCATTCTAATTTATTTTATTGAGCTTAACTACATAACGGCCGATTAGCACGTGTCAACATGTATATGCATGACATCTGCATTTCCATACTCCATTAAGTGGTAATAGCTGGAATGTTAAGCTTAATTTGTCTCTTGTAATGGGTAAATTGCCCTTGACACATAATTTAGAACAGTGTTCGTTAATACCTGTCACAAACAGAACATATTGTGGCGTTTTATTGGAGTGTACAATAAAAGATAGATAAAGATAGACAGTCACAGTACGATTGACCTTTGTTATCATACTTATTGTGAAATGAAACCAGGGCCCCCACATGGGAGATGCCGCTGTTTTCACGGTAATGAAGGTCGGGGGGGGGGGGCGCAAACTAGCAAAGCTTTCTTCTTTCTCGTAGTTTAACCTCTCCCTTTTAGGATTTAAGCGACCCAAGCCGCCCGGGCCTTACAGGGCCGCGACCTGTCGGGAGAGGGATTATCTTTGGATCACATACATACATTTTTGACCAGACAAGGACATGGAGGGCCTCCCCGGATGAGTGATCAGCCCAATGCCGGGGCCACCTCCGAGACAACACGAACACATAGGACGAGACACACCATTCACACACACACACACTCACTCACTCCAAACAAGGCGAGGATGAGATGAAGATGATAATGAGGGCCAGATGATATCTGGGGACCACAAGGGCCTAAAGTTACCCGACATTTGCCTCAAAGGTGAGGAAAAGCCCCAGAAAAAACCCCACCTAGGTAACTTGTCCCGACCAGGAATCGAACCCGGGCCCGCTGCGTGAGAGGATTGAACGCATCCCCTGAGCCACAGCGGTGGACACTAGCAAAGCTATGTGATTAAAATACAAATTTATAATACTGCCGACGATGTGTTGAAAAACTTTTCTACATGTCAAATTATTTTTTTTAATGAAGTGAATGACTGAGTTTTTTAAATACGCCTAATGAGTATTGCTCAATGATCAAGTTTAGCACGATTTTCATTTATTTTAAAATCTAATGACGAACATTACGGTCTTAACTCTGCCAGGTAAAATAAAACATTATTGTTATTGTTGTTATTATTATTATTATTATTATTATTATTATTATTATTATTATTATTATTACTACTTCCATCAGCTTTACATGTAAGCCTACACAAATATATGGACACAAAGAAACAGTCAGGGGACATTTTAGTACCAGACGCAACTGGGAATTGAACGTCTCTATGCGACGTGACACCACAATAGCCTGTGTCATCTCCCACAAGCTAAGATGAATCTAAAGCGTATTATACTGCAGCTACAATGAACGTAAATCTGGCCACGTTTAAGGAACTGTCATTCTCCAGAGATCTCTTTACGTCCTCACAACAGAAATTTATGCCAGGTCCAGGAAGGCAAACCTAATATTTTTTTGTCTCCAACGTAACTAACTGAAAATTATCGTTTTTCATTTGGGGTTAGTTTCAAAACTGTTATCTTTGGTAAATGTACATTTTTTTCGATGTCATTAGATCAGCTGTAAAGGCATTAGAAAATATACGATCAAAGTTATATTTTGAAATTTGCTATGGAGAATAAATTGTCGAAATTAATCACAATAAGTCATGAATCTACGTACATTCTACCCAATAAAATTACAATTTTTTACATAACTATAACATTAAATTTTAATGAATTATAAGAATTAAAATATTAAAACTTTCATTAACTTATTATCCAATGACATTACAACTCATGTTAATGCAGAGGCAATTTAAAATTTACAACGTTATTTTAATAACGCAGAACTATTGTTATGATCTCTTCAAATCTATACAAAGACGTAATTTTGGCTAAAAGCTTTATTATAAGGACAAGGGCCGCTTGTGAGCATATTCAGGCACAGGGAGGTAATTTTATCAAGATCAGTCTTAAGACTTCAGGTGAACATCTTAATTTTACCTCATTCTTCGGCTTCAGGAATAAAGAAGTTAAAATAAAAATAAACATTAACGGCCATGAGTTCGGCATGCTAACCACATGCCCCCAATTCTGCCATCTACCTATGGTAGATGACGCAGCGGTCGGGTGGTAGGCCTAGTCTCTTCATGGATGTAGCACCACGGAGTTTAGTTTTTAATTTAAAATATTCACCACAACAGAATTCAGAAGTATCTTGAGCTCGAAGAGACTTGTACTATAGGCTAATTAAACAGACAGAGAGACTACTTGTATCAGATGCGATTGCCGACAGAAAAGTGCCAGTCCTTAGTACAAACGTAGCTTACCATTCAATCAACATATTTTCACAGTAAAATAAACCATAAAATTCCTTTGTTCCCTAATCTGGTGATTTCTTTTTAAACTTAAGAGTAATAATTTCACTTTGGAATATGCCACTAGGAGAGTTCAGGAGTCGACCTAAATTAAATGGCAATCGCCCGATTTTTAGCTTATGCAAATGATGCTTGTCTCTTGGGCGATGGGAACACAATCGGGAGGAAATCAGAAAGTCTTATCGATGCCTGAAGGAATGTTGGTTTGGGAAAATACAGGAAATCTATTGATATGGTCATGAGACGTAAAAATAGTGCGCTACGCAATATTAAAATAGCCAAGAAAGCATTCGAACAATTGGAGAAATTCAAATATCTGCAAGCAGTATTTAAGATGCGATTAATATTATTAGTGTCGGCTAACGTTTGAAATGATTGTTTTTATGAAATTCAGAAACTTTTATCTTCTCGTCTTCTGTCCACAAATCTAAGAACACAAATTTATTAAGACAGTTATCCTGCCGGTTGTGGGTGGTGGTATATTATTATTTAACGACGGAGTGTACTACAACTTAGGCCTGTGACCGTCGCCGGTGAACCGGAATTTTGTCCCGCAGGAGTTCTTTTACATGCCAGTAAATGTACTGACATGTCACATTTATGCACACATAAATGCCATAGAGCTAGGCCGGGATCGGACCCGCAACCTTGGGCATAGAAAGCCAGCGCGATACTAACTGTGCCACCCAGGCCCACCCTGCCGGTTGTATTATAATGGATGTGAGACACGGTCCCTTACTCTTTGGGAAGAACATAATCTGAATGTGCTCGAAAACAGGGGGCTTAGGAAAATATTCGGACCCAAGAGAGATGAAAACGGGGACTAGTAAACTGAATAATGACGAGCTTCATAACCTGTACCTCCACCGAATATAGTAAGGGTAATTAAATCGCAGAGGATGAAATGGGCTGGACATGTTGCGCACCTGAGGGAGGAAAGACATATCTTACAAATATTGACTGGGAGACCCGAAGGGAAAATATACTTGAAAAACAATATTAGGACAATATTAGGATAGATTTAAGGGGTAGGATTTTTGAGGGATGGTTTGCACAAAATAGGGTTGAATGGTGGGCTCAGGTAAGCGCGGCAATGAACCTCCGGGTTCTATAAAATATATAATATTCCTTTAGCTTGCTTAGGAATTATTAAGTGCCAGTATGGTACTTTATGAGATTGTGTGGGGGACGAAAAATGTCTGTCCGTCTGTCTGTCTGTCCGTCCGTCCGTCCGTCCGTGTGTCTGTACGCGCTCTAACTCAAATACGCTTTTTCGGATTTTCATGAAACTTGGAAAACACATTTATAATGTCAATGGGAAGAACCCTATTGATATTGAACCAAATCGGTTCACCGGTACCGGAGTAATGCCCAATTTAGTGCCTATTTTAATAGATTATGGCGCCTTTCTAATAGAAAGGCGCCATAATTCAAATACGCTGTATCGGATTTCCATTAAACTTGGTAAACGCATTTATGACATCCATGAAAAGTACTCTGTTAAATTTGAACCTAATCTGTTGACCGGTACCGGAGTAAAACCCAATTTAGTGTATATTTTAAAGGCGCAATAGCTCAAATACGCCTTATCGGATATTTATGAAACTTCGTATACGCATTTATACTATCCATGGAAAGACGTCTGTTGATGTTCAACCAAATTGGTTGGCCAGTACCGGAATAATGCCCAATTTATTGCCTTTTATGTTAATATATGAGAAGTCGCGATAACTCAAATATGCTTTATTGGATTTTCCTGAAACTTTGTATACCCATTTATAATGTACATGGAAAGACGTCTACCGATATTGGACCAAATCGGTTGTCCGGTACCGGAGTAAAACCCAATTTAGTGTCTATTTTAAAAACGCGGTAACTCAAATACGCTTTACCGGATTTTTATGGAATTTGGTATACACATTTATAGTTCATGGGAAGAGGTCTACTGATACTGGATGAAATCGGTTCACCTGTTTCGGAGTAATGCTCAATTTGGTGCCTATTTTATGATAATATACGTATTCGAAAGAATTTATATACAAAAAAAGCAAATCATTTATCATGACAACATAGTCAATTGTTTTACTGTGATATTTTACGGCTTTGGAAATTAAAATAAAGATAGCTATGACCAAAAACACTATTGTTTTACATGCGCTTATAACTTACAACTAGACCGTTAAACTGACCCAGGTGACCGAGATGGTAACGTTTTGGCCCCACCTTATGGAGTTCCATGGTTCAAATCCCGAAACCAGCCAATTTCACTTTCTTTTTCGTATTTTTATGTGAGTGTGCGATTGTCAAGATATCAAAAATCTGTACAGTTCAGCTGATGCTGGAAGATTTTAATCTGATTAAAAAGAAAACTAGACCTTTGTTCTTCCCTAAGCCCTGCTTAATGAATAAATCTGGAGCTTAACTTGTAAATCAATTAAAAAAAACATATTCTGCATATCATAATTGCAGTCATAACTGATTAAAAAAAACATACTGGCACTTTTTTACATCAGTTTACCTGATTTTATTGTTTATAGCCTGAATCAGTAAGTAAGTAAGAAGTATATTAATATTTAAGCATAAAACTAAAACCGTAGGCATTTTTGTGTCATTTATCAGGTTTATCTTGAACTTCTGGCGATTGTTTCACTAAAGGTTGTATCCAATTGCCGCCACAAAATGTTTGGCAAGCCCTGCTAGAAGACAGAAGATATATTTTCGTGGACCAACTGTTATTTTCTGTTAAATTCTAATTCCTTAGTGAGGGAGAAATACGTCTTGGCTCAGTTGTCGAGGCACATTGCTACAAACTGGAAGGCGGCGGGTTTGATTCCCGATGAGGTCATTACGAGTTTTCCAATAGCCTAATCCTTCTATTGGCACTATAGCCCTGGGGTCGACTCAGCCTCCAACAGAAATGGGTACAAGGAGCAATCCTGGGGATAAAGGTGGCCGATACTTAATACTGAGAACATCGTCACTGTCATGTGCCGAATGTACAATAATCTGGGAACCTCAACCTCCTGGAACTCTAAGGACCTCACCAGTCTGTAGAGAGAACACTTGGCAAGGAAATAAAACATTTATGTGTTTTTGTTCGACCATATTGTAATACGCTTATTACATTTATGTGACGTAACGGTATCTTAATGGTATAGCCTACATTACGATATAGACTTTCATCATGATACAGGTGTGATATCGATTATTATCGAACACAGAACTAACTTTAAACCTTGAGAGTAACATATGAAACTGTATAATTAAACAACCTGTATTTAAAATAAATTCTGTTCGTGTTAATATTAATAGTATACGAAATTGAACTCTCACTTTGTGCTGTTAACGTGCGTTGCTTGATATTAAAGCGTCAAGAGACGCCATGCGGCCTGCATGCCTTCTGGCCTGCCATTTATCGGAATAGAGGAGAACTACTAAGAACTGTTGTCCGAGAGTCTTTTGCTCCATCCATACGAGGAATTCTAAAAACCCAAGAATTAAACATTTAATTACCGTCGAACAAAATCAGTCGTATACAACTTGCCCATAATGGTAATTAAGATACTCATAAGAAATTATGAAACGAGTGAAATGCCATTATAGGCTGGTTGCATAATGTACTATTGTTTTATAGTTACTGTAGATTTATTCATGCATTCATGGATGCAGTTTCCGTTGACATTACATTCTTAGATTACTCAGCTTAATGGTCCATGTATCAATAGATGTGCCAGTATGAAAACTTCCACAGTGCAGAATGTTGAGAAGAGAAGTGAAGTGGCTAGGGAATCCTTGCAGTCGCAGCACGCCCATGTTAACTGAGCTCTAGGGCGAAGGAACGGTCCCCAGGGACAGCTAAACTTGTTCTATATCAACTTTCACGAGCTCCACCTATCCAAACTATTCTAATCACAATCCTATTAATTCATTACGTTGCTAGTAAAACTTGCAAGACATGAACGTGAAAAATTAAATTATCAGAAGTTCCTGAGTTCCAAGTTAAACCATTTATTTCAAAACACTTAGTGAAAATGTATCTCGCCTAGAAAGCTGGGCACCACATTAAACTTGCATGTTGTATCCAGTAGTTTAAAGTTAGTTTCTGACAAAGTAAATATCCCAGCTGTGCCCGTCTTTAAGAGAATTTCTTTGCATTCAAGAGGTACAAAAAACACTTCTATTCTGGTCATTCTAGTCATAACTCTAGTCATAATAATAATTTTATAATGGATAACATCAACTTAATATTATATTATATATATAATATCTATATACTATATACTATACTATATATTATATACTGTATCTATATACTATATATATATAGTATCTAAAAACTGACGGAGCGTGAAACTTGGTACACATATCGCTCGTAGGCTCTAGAGGCCCGCTAAGAAAGGATTTCAACATCTTTTTCCTCCAAAGGCCAAAATGGGGTTTTAAAATTATGTAGTTTTTGAATTCACTAAATGGACCTAATAGATATAAAATGAGAAAGGCTATCGATAGAATTCCTATAAATGTTTTACAACTATTTTGTGACATGAAGTAAATATAGATAGTCTTGGGTTCTATTGTTAAGAATTAAGCTGTTTCTAGGCCTGTATTGCGAAAGAGAGTTCACACAATATCAATACTGTAGATATAATTTATTGATTCATTTATAATTATTATCTTATCATAGCACATAATGGCAAATTATATATCTGTAAAATGCTAAAGAATGATGATATGAACATGTTTGCTCCTGCTGCTCTTCAACACGCTTACTGTAAATTCACCCTCAGCAATTGCGATTTAACTGTATTTTTAACTATTATAATAGAACAGGCTGTTCAAGACTTTTTAGTTTTCCTTCATTTTACAAAAGACTTTGATATATTATTTTCGTTATATTTTTTCCTAAAAATATAGATTTGTTTAGTTTACTAATCGATTTTGATCTCTTTCAAACAGGACTGAATTTGTTGCGTTTAATTTGAAATTAGTTTTGTTTCGTTTTAAAAAGTTTTGATACATTATTTTCGTTGTTATATTTATTTTTCCCAAAAACCAATAAATACGGGAGAACTACAAGGACAGCATGTCGGCGGAAGTAAAAAGGAACCTTCAAAAGGAGAGTCAAGAGGAAATGCTGCTCAACCTTGATTTTGTTGGAGGAATTGGTCGTTGCTATGTCTGGCCACCACTTGCAGCAATACGGCCTTCCTACTCCTTCGTATACCCAAGGTACTGATTCAGCCAACCGTGAGTTACTGAGGAAGGTTTCCTACGACGTAGTCGAATTATCAAAGTTAGTCCATGAAAACGAGTCCAAACTAAAATAGTGATAACAAAACGTGTATGACATATTATTTTTGGACCCTCCTTGAGGTACTGGAAAAACTTTCCTCATAAACGTATTATTGGCTAGAATCAGAAAAGACAGAAAAATTGTACTTCACTTGCTGGAGGAAAAACATCGCATTCAGCTTTCAAGTTGCCTCTGCACCTCCACCGCCACATAACTCCACTCTGTAATACTTGGAAGCAGAGTAAATGGCTCATGTTCTGCGGATTTGCAGGTTAATAGTGTGGGACGAAAATACCACGGCTCACAAGGGAGGTAGGTGGCATAACCTACCGGCCCACATAAATGTCAGTGCCAATGTGTTCTGCTTTTAACGGTTTTCAAGGAAAGCGCAAAAAATGCGCCCGAATTACTCCAATTAATATATTTTAACAGGAAGCAATAAAAAATGTCCATATCATTAACGAATAAATGCGCAAATTTATATTTCATGATTATATCTCGTATACGAAATACCATGTTCTTTTCTTATAATAGCATGAGTCTTTGAACCAGTTTGGTTGTCGTAAATGAAATATTGAAAAATATTGTTATTTTTGTAATCGATCTCAGAGTTTCACTCCAGATCGTTTCTTTAAGGGGAGCTGGTACTGTGGCTAAGAGTCATGAACATCAAAATTTGCTTCTAAATTCGGTAAGGTAGTTAAAATTTAACATTTACATTTAATGTACACTTGACAATATTTCGTAAGTTAGTTTCATCAAAACGACCTCTAAAGCTGTTTAAATGTCACGTAACAGAAGGGCTACGAAATGAAAAGAGGTAGGCTATATTCTTCTACAAGGCTTCCAGCGATGAAAATACACAAACATAGGCTACGTCCCAAAGAAGTATCTTGTTGTAAGTACGATATAGGCATTTTAGACCTACATGAAATCACAGTGTCATGCAAAGCCACCTGTGTAGTCTGAAAAAAAAATATTGTTGTCAAGGGGATTGTGGTACATGCAGTGTGAATTCCTTTTGGGGAATTCAGAAATTACATAATTTTACAATCCCATTTTGGTCTCTAAGGGTTGTATTAATGACTTTTGCACCCTGCTTTAAACTATAATAAAATGGCAGTAAGCGAACTACATGACGGTGTGATTTACCCTTTACGATATAATTTTCTTCGATGTTATCAACATCACGATTACTTAGCGTCTTAGCATGACACAGGTGGAGAGAGAGAGAGTGGAAATTTATGTCACTTCATGTTCTATTTTAGGGATTCTAACAACCGACCTAGAATGATGACTCGGTATATCCATTATAATGAAGTCATATAATAGATTCAACATTGAAGTGAAGAAAATTTGGCAGAAAAGAATACATAGAGAGGAATTTGAAAACAAAACATGCCATGTGGTTCTGTTTTAAAAGGGGAAACTACACTTAACCCAGAATAAACAATAGTAGATGGGCAAGGCAAGAATAATATTCTACTACTAATTTATAACCTAAACATGTTAAATAATGAACTCACGGTATACTTACGAAGGTAGTTGAATTAAATTGTGTTTCTTGATGGAAAATATGCTGAAGTTATAGTCGTGTAATTCGCTCTAAAATGTAGATTATGAAGAGGAAGCCCACCCCGTAACTACTGTCACCTTTATTGCGATAGTCGCGAGTAATATTGGAACTTAATTAAAATTGAACGCTTTGCCAACATTTCAGACTACTAAAATTAGGTTTGTGTGCAGTAATAAACAAATAAACAAATGTTAAGTCGTGTAAATTTAAATGAAAGAATTTGTTTAATGTCAATTACTCATTATGATTGAAATAGTTATTATTATAATTTTATTATTATTATTATTATTATTATTATTATTATTATTATTATTATTATTATTATTATTATTATTATTATTATTATTATCATCATTATTATTATGAGTTATCGTTGTTTCTTTTTTTACAATATTGTGTTCACTTATTTGACATAATATGTAATATATATATACATTATATATATATATATATTGTCGGCCGCGGTGGTCTAGAGGTAGCGTGCCCGCCTCTAGATCCGCAGGGCGCGGGATCAAACCCGGCGTAAAAATCCTGGGCACGGAGTCCTCCGGGAGGGACTTTGAGCTGGGGGTCCCGTGTCGTAGATTTACGGCACGTAAAAGAACTCCAAGCCTAAATTAGAGCCTCTGGACAAAATTTCTCGGCTCTTTCACGTCCAACAAATACTTAGTTTCCAGAGGGGGGTTGCGAGGCGATGAGCTTACCACCTATCCTTCTACCCTCTCTGGGAAAATAAGCATATCAAAATTAGTATAGGTAATGGAACCTCCATTGGAGGCCCCTTCGCCCGACCTGGGGATCGTAGGGTACCAGATACCAGATATATATATATATATATTATATTATATTATATAAATCATTAAGAATATAAATGCGTCCACCGCGTAAGTTGGACGGCTGATGACTTATAGATGTACATCAAACCGACTTTAAATTGTGTTCACTTTATCTAAATCTGGCAATAGCGAAGCATTGCCGGGTCAGCTAAAAAACTAAAACTAAACTCCGTAATGTAATATAAATACATGGACGTTCATACACACGGTGTTCGGGACAAAAACAACAGAAAAATTCAAAATGAAGGTAATTAAACAAAGGTATTTTAAAATATCTATATTTGATATAAATTAAAATGAAAAAATGAAGTCATGAATTAAGATTGAAAACAACTTAAATTACATTCGATTTTTTCAATTGCGGGTGTAAATATGCCCTACCCAACCACCAAACATGATAAAATGTGAATGAAAGCTGTTTTCTTTAAACTAAAATTTAAAATATATATACAATGTCCTTTAATGGAGATCACAGTGGTGGCGGAATGGACAGGGACTGGCGAATTCCCGGAGAAAAACTCGTTCCCTGCACTTCTATTGCCCGGCACAAGGCAGCAGGAAGGTTTCTCATCGTACTATCCATGATAAGAACATCGAAGCCTACTAGAAATACGATGGCGGCTATTACCAAAGCATTGTGTTGTTCGATTGGCGGGGATTCGAACCTTTGCCTTTAGAGACGGTTGGGCCGTCGTAGGTCAAGATGGTTTTTGACAGTTTAACTTCGTGGACCTGCAAAGTCACGAGTGGACTGACTGGGATGTGAACCAATGCCAGTTTGTGACAGTCTCCAGTGTGGAGTATAGAGTCATTAAGATGTATTGATTGTAGGCCTATATGCATTTGTTCTGGTTAATAAAATACTACGACGATAATGGGGTTTGTAAAAAACGATGGCATTGTGGTAATGTGTGAGTACATACAATTAACTCACAGTAAAGTGGCGATCCCGCAGTTGAAAAGGAAAAATGGTTTCTACGGCTTCCAACTCTCTTCTCACTTCTCCAAGAAGATGGTAGCAAAGCTAGCTGCCGAAAATTCGGATACTCCCACTCACCCAGTTGGAGGCCAGAGAAAGTACTATTCAGTCAAAATGGCGTTTACTGTACAGACAACATTTGGCTTGCCGAATTCAAATTTCGTTTGCAATGCGAAGATTAAATCGACGAAAAATGCCCTCATAGGAACCGCCACAATAACAGTTTGTTTGAAATGGATTTGCAAGACGGAGGACGAAGCGGTTTCTGGTATTTATAAACTGATGTTAAAGTATTACAATACTAAACAACTTATAAGAGCTTAAGTAGTTTTCAGATTTCACAAGCACTAAAATGTAAAACAACAGTTCGCAGAACATTGAAATATTTCTTTAAGTCGTAACATTGGTGTCTGTAAATGTTGTGATCCTTTAAGCGTTAAAAGAACTATATTCTTCAGCTTCTGTAGGTCTAGTTGGAATTGTTTCCAGATGGTAAGTACATTGCGTGAAATTATGCCTCGAGTTCCTATTAACATGCCGTATATTTGTATTCCTTCTAGGTGGAAATTTTCCAGATAGTCATAATTAGTCGTTTCTCTTTATCGAACTCTCCTGGTTGACCACTGTGTTTTCAAATCTTATAGTTGAACTCGTATTTCCGTGTACTTCCAACATCACCTATTAACAAGACCGTATTCAATTATGAAATTAATTGAAGATGGACTTGCTCGGTTGCTAACTTGATTAATATGTTTACGACTCGCAGAGATCTGATGGTTTACATAGGTGGACAGAAGGGGATCATGAATGTATAAGTTACCTAAATGGGAAAACATTGTAGGCCTATGATTTTGACGAAACTCCTATGTGGGATTCTTTTTGGGTTAGGGAACTCGAATCTGAGGTAGATTTTCCCCTGGCGGCGCACTTTGATTGCGAAATGCACTTCGAGACCGCGTTTTTAGCTTTATAATTATCAATAATTTTAATTGTTTATGCATGATTCGGGTAAGTTTCATGAAACTGTGGTACACTTTAATCGTTTCATTTTGAATCTGTATGCTCATATGGAGCACTAGATTCATTGTGTTCGTTTAATTATATTTATTACGCAAAAAAATACAACAAAGAATAAAATTGTGTAATTGCTGCAATTTATGTAAAAACTATATCAGTGGTAATCAATATAATGTTTTAATTATTATTCTGCTAAATAAACGATTTTAATAAAACATCCAGCCGTTTAGCAAATAATCGCGGGCGAAGCCGTGGACACCTGATAGTATCCTGATAGTCTATATTTACTTTATTTATGGGTGAAATATTTCATAACGTTACTATTTTAATCGAATATGTTCATAATGAAATATACAGTCTATGGTAATTAAAATGCTTTCATAAACCTTATTAGATAATATTGTAAGGGGAGATTCAAATATAATTGGATTAATGTTTATTGTAGTAAAAACGACATATAGCCTACACGGCTTCCATTAACGGTGTTATAAATGTGTACAAAACATTCACTGTCCTAAAATAAAGTGCAATAATAACATATTATTTTCGGTAAATAGTTGTTCGATAGCAAAGGCATCTGTAGCTAAGAATTACAACTTTTGTAAGCATTTCGGATGTATTATGTTTTGTAGTAACGAACGACAGAGGACAATTTATTTTTAAACGGTGTGTTTCTAAACTGACATATCATCAGTTTTTAAATATTTTGAATTTAGCTTACAAATAGGTAAGGAATATCTTTCTTGACCGGATAATAAATATTTTATTTCCAAAACTATGTTAATGAAACCTTAAAAAGTCAACAAATGTTTGTAATTTTTAAACGTAAAACCAACAAAGAATACAGAACCATTGGTCACGTGACTAGGTTTTAAGTCAGCTTGATATTTAATAAACTTTTCATATGCATTTCCACTATAGGCTAACAAATGAAGAACCCAATTGACAAAATATATGTACATTATGGGCGTTTTGACGAATTAAAACAATAATTTATTTCATTTCCATAGCTTATATCCCTACTGAATTCTTCATTTCACACAGTAAAAACGTATATGTGTTTAATAAAAAAAATTTAAAAAACTTCAATCCTAGTGATGATATCACAGTTCTTTCTAGTTAAATATGCAAGGAAGAATATTTGTTATTAAAATTTACCACAAGTCTTTAACAAGATTACGCAAATAGATTATTCAAACTTTTATCTTTGGTAAAAAATAGGCACAATAGATTTTTTGGAAAGGTAAAGTCAGACAGGAAAATTAAATTCCAGCTTAGCCTACGCAAGATCAATGTGTAAGAACTATAATCATTCCACAATAGTTTTTACTCAATCATAGCTTCTACCTCGAGGGCTTAGAGTCAGACAACGTTAACTCCAAAAATGACTTTTTCAGTTAAAGGCAGTTTTATTATCACAAGTACCGTTACTTTCTTCCACCAGATTCTTATTTTGATATTTCCAATAGTTTAAAAGTTTTCGGGAGATAACGTTTTGGTTTTTAGTAAACAGTTTGGAGTCAGAGAGCTTCAACTAGACTTAGCGTTCTCTGTCTCTAACTTTTTGATCGTTTCAAAGGCTTCAAGTGGAGATAGCGTTCTCTGACTCTAACATTTTATTTTAAAATGCAGAGTTAACGCTGAATGTATACAATTTAATGATTCATCTTATCAACTGCTCTCAGTTTATTTGTTTACATTCAATCCGGGTTGACGGAAGCTATTGAAGTGGCTTTCTTTCCGTGCATACTTTAATTTTCTGCCATAGTTAATTGTTGACAGCTTACTTTATAACAACAGCTGCAGTAGTTGTAAGGCTGTGTATAAATTGATTATATCATATTCACTTAGGTTTGCTTTGGCTGCAGTTCAGGTTTTGCGAGGTTTCTAAGCGTAATTCTTTATTGTAGTAAGAGAGTGTATTTTAATGAAAATAGTATGTACAGCAGTGGAAAATTATTATTTCACTTAGCATTAGGATTATTAGTTAATATGCAGAGCAAAATAGTCTACAAAGCAGTCCTTGCCCATCATTAGATAGCATCTTGGAAGATTGGACATGCCATGATATATTACACGAAGCTTCAAGCCCACTGGTAAGTTGTAGTTTTTACTATTATTATTGTTATACCATTATTATTACGCATTATTATTGCCTATGTACTAAATTACAAATTATCATCGTCATCATTACATATAATATTAAAGATTACTATTTTATTAATTTATTAAATTTAAACTCTTACTGTTCAATAAAGATAATTAGTTTTTGTTTCCAGGGGCCTATTGCTGTATCTATCACTGCTTACTTCAGAAGAAGATCCAACATATGTGCCGGTAACAGATAAAGATCTGACAGAGCCACAGAAAAAAAAAACGAAAACATAATTCCCTCAAAATATATACTACTTTGACTCCAGTAAGCCAGTCTGGACTTTCTACGACAGTCCCTGTTCAGCATGACTTAGAATCAGTTATGGTAAATAATTTAAATACATCAGCAGTTGGTGGATAAGAATATATAGATCATTCTAATCAAAACCAAGGAAAGAGAGAGAAACATACTAATCCCAGCAACTGGAAAAAAGTAACGCAAGAAAACTATACTTGCAGGTAGGCCTATGTCTCATAGATCAACAACTACTCGTGACAGGGAAAGAGTTAAGAGTATTATTAAGAAAGAAAACTATTCAAAATGTCCTAGAAAATGTAATTTATACTTCACTGAAGGAGACAGAGCTGATATTTATATGAATTATTGGAATATTGAAACTACTGGCAATAAAAGACAATATATCCGAGGACTAATATAAGAAAAAAAGTATGTACAGAACAAAAAATAAGTCCAAAAGAAAATGTTCCAGGTTTTACTACTTTTAAAAGGTCATGAGAGTAGGCCGGTATGTCGGGTTCCTTTTAGATACTTTTAATATTTCAGATACAGTGGTGGACAAAGTTTTAAAAAAGGGTGATGACTGCAATATTGTAAGTAAGGATCAGACAGCTGAGAACTTTATGTGGCATGAGGGGATAGCTGGCAGTGAATATCAGAGGTGACATCATGTTTGTTAAATCATCTGAAAATGATCCAAGATGGGAAAAATATTTGCTTGTTGTCTGACAGTTGTCGCGAACAAAATAGGAATGCTATCGTTTCAAGTATGTTGTTAAATGCTGTCAATTTAGATCATATCTTCATTGAAACAGGACATTCCCGAGTGGAGTGTTGTACTGTTCATGCTCACATAGGAACTGCTATAATAGCAAAGTGATGATTTATTCTATCCTTCGGGTTGATATTCCGTGGTCAGAATGGCGTCAAAGCAAAGAAAATACCATGTTACAGAAGTGGAGAAATAAGACATTTATGACTTCAATAACTTCCATAAATCTGTGGTCCAAAAAGAAAGAAAATTGATACCAACGTAAATAGCGTTAGGTGGCTAAATATTGTATAGATTCAGTATAGAAAAGAAGACAAAGAGCATATATACTTCAAACATGACTCTGATCAAGAAGAGTTCCACAAGTTTGCAATAGAAAGAAGAACATCTTGGAATTTCTCAATTGAATGTATGCAACCGAAGAGAAAATATCACGGTTTGATAAAATTAAAAGACCCGAAAGTGGCAAAAATATAATCCCGAGTACATAATTTTTTTCTTTTTACAAAAGTTTATTTGAAGGAGTGGAAGTGGTACAGGTTGAAGAATCAGAGGCACAATGAAGGAATACCAAAACTGCTTGTGTAGTAGCCTATCTAGTATTAATTGTTTAATACATTGTCCAGACCATGGGCATAATTTACTTTTCTCTACTAAAATTTAATAGCCACTACTGTCAATATTATAAGAAAATATTTTTAGTATAGGCCTATTGTTATGTTATAACATCTTAACTTTCATGTATATTGCATACACTGTTTAGTGTTGAATTATTTCTCCAATATATTTTCAATACACAATAATTTTGTTCTTATGATAAAACGCTGTTCATGTATTCAACATATTTTTCAATACTGTTCCATACTTAATAATTTTCTTATTAATAAAATTACAATATCAGTATGGTGTTACTTTCTCGTACAACGTTAACTCCTGTCGTCGCATGTTACAGTTAGAGTCAGAAAACGTTATCTCCGAAAAAGGCAAATTTTCGTTACAGCAAACAGAGGAATTACAATTAATCATATGTCATTATCTTCCTGCAGAATTCATCTATATATGGTGAAGATTTTAAATGTTATCTTCATAAATAAGTAAGTTATAGATAAACAAACAACGATTACAAACTTCTTTTCTTCCTCCTGAAAAGTTGCGTTTTTGGAGTTAACGATGTCTGACTCTAACCCCTCGACCTAAGAAATGACAAAGTTATAATTATCAATTAGAGCTAAATTTGATAAAACAAAATCTATAATTTAAAGATGATAATGGTAAAGTTTTAAAGTGTATACCTGATACCTATTGTAGCATGTTGAATTACCGGTATAATAACACGAACAGAAACTAACAATCTGCAGAATTTGGTTAAAATATGACTTTTTGGGAGGAATAAAAGAGCCTCTGGAGTTATTTACTGTAGATTCTGGAAAAGCTGATTATTTAACTGTTGGCAATACACTTTTCTCTAGTTTTCGTGTAAGCAGAATATATTAATAATACATTAATAATAATAATAATAACCATAACCATCATAATATTAGCGCAAAAGGAAGGTTAACAATCGTCCATTAAAATTATAGGGATTTATAGCTTCATAATTCGCATGATTCTTGAGGTAGAACATCAAGAAATGCTGAGGATATAATGTAGGCCTACAGACAAAACAAATTATTATAATGGAATTCAAGTATGGAAAGAAGTAGTTTCTATATATAACTGTAACCTATAAGGTTAGATATCTAACCACAACAAAATATATTGAAAATGCGTTCATGCATGAGAGTGAATGAAAGAAAGTTACGGTATCCCGTAAAGAAAATTAAAATGGAAATGGAAATCAAACCAACCGAAAAACTTCACGTCATAATAATATGTGATACCACTGACTTGGTAATGTGAATACCTTCATGAAGGAAAATAATATATGAACTCTTCATGAAGAACTTTCAATAACAGCGTCCCGATAAGCTAAACAAAACAAAACTGAATACTTAAATTTACAAAGATGTTTTATCAAGCTGTATGGAACAATTTACTAGCTTCTACTTGGAGAGAATATACACTCAAATCTTAAGAGTACCGATATATAATAATATGTCTAAATTACGATGGTAAGTCAATAAGTATCCGCACTCTCTTTTTTAAATTTATTGCTACAACAATAAAAAAAATCTGATGTGAAAGTCACATAACTTCCTCTGCCAAATAAAAGTTAGCAGCATTCACATATCCTTGTACAGAATCGTAAGACACAATTTTACGCTAATTATGCTGTCAATAGCTTGTAGTCCCTCATTTGAATGTTGCGACTAAAAACACAGGCTATGGACAAACTAAAAAAAAGAAGTAAAAACAAGTGACTGCAAACGTTTATTGAACTTTCCATCATTCAGAATAATTTCCGAAATTTATCGAATATTCCCCTCAGATATTTATTTACTGTATGGCCAACAATACATCTTTCTCACTTCACGCACTTATATACCAGAATAAGAGGCCGTGAATGTCCGCGTATTGAGTTGTTCACCAGGCAAGAGAGAGTATCTACAAACAATGGGTAGTTTACAACCACCCTCCAGAGAATTTTTTTGTTTGAAAAAATTTTCAAATAAAAGTTTTAGCTCTTGGTATAAGCACTCCATGTACAAAATTTAAAGGAAATCGTAAGAGCCATTTTTGAGAAAATCTTGACAAACGAAAATTTATTCGTGTAAAGTCCCCTTAAACGTAAGGGAAAGTTGTCGCCACTCTTCGTCACAGCCCCAGAAGGTACCTAACCCAAATACAAAATTTTGTTTTCGTACGACTTTCCGTTACATGAGGCCGTATTGCAAAGAGCGTGTATTCACAGTGGGTGGCTTATAACTACCCTTCAGAGAATTTGTCCGAAAAAATGTTTCAAATAAACGTTTTAGCTCTTAGTATAAGCAACCCAAGTGAAAAATTTAAAGAAAATCGTTAGAGCCGTTTTCGAGAAAATCGCGAAAAACGAAAAATTCTTCATGTAAAGTCCCCGTAAAAATAAAAGAGAAACTTGTCGCCAATCTTCATCTCACATCTTCAGAAAGTACCTGACCCAAATACGAAATTTTGTTTTCATACGATTTTCCGTTTTCGAGCTAGCCTGTTCACAGATATTCCACACAGGCACACACACAGACACACAGACACACAGACATGTTTCCAAAAATAGTATTTTTGGATTCAGGGGGCCTTGAAACGTGTATATATGCTAAAAACTCAACTTCGAATTTTGGGGTCGAAAACAATACTTCCTCTACCTATAGTACCTATGGTACGGGCAGAGGAAGTAAAAATTCAATTACCAGATTTTTCAAAATTGTCCGACCATTTTTGAACTTTTCAATCCATGCGTACACGCTTCGCCATGATAAAAACATTGCCCCCATACCGTGCGGAAAGTCAACGATGGACTTCGTCCCCTGGTACACTTTCAGACGACAAAAAAACGGATCACTATATTAAATTTTTCTTTGGTGCAAACGCTGAGCGGTGCAGCCATTTTTCATGTTCAAGAGCGCAACACCCAATGGAATTATAACAGTCAAACATTTCACAAGATAAATGAACAACATGTCGACGTGAGCGAGCACAATGCGGTGCAGCTAACCTACAAAAGATTAGTCAAAAAGTGCGGATACTTTTTTACTTACCCTTGTACAATATTAATGACCTATTATCATCTTCTTCTGTGCTTTGCTCCTGCCCACCAGTAGTTTAGACAGTTAGTGTTCGGAAAATCTTCCAATAGAATAACAAAGACGTAGAGCAAGGAAAAAAAACACGCACACCTTACACACTCAACAACTATAACATGTGGGCAAAGGGTTTTAAATGTTACTAATTAATCACAGCAGCACAATCAACTCATTTCTTTTATAGGTATGCCTACTATGTCATTTATTCAGAATTATAGTGGAAAACCTATGATGTACATCGGTGCACTTCCTAATTTCTACAGCCCCTTAAAATGAGATTTTCTCGTTGATCCTTCTTCGCTTCCCATAAAAAACACACACAATAACCAGCCTCTTCTTTATTGTGGCAGCGTTATTTTTCTTTCAGTTCAGTAACAATGGGTTGTGACGGAAACTTATTCATTTGTCTCGCTATATTAATGGCTATCTGCTCTTAAGAACAACTTCAAGACTTTATCCCTACAGTAGCTCTGCAAAATCCATTCTTCTCTCAGTATAACATAATGCAATTTTATTATTCAATCGGTAATAAATAAACATTATTTGACGGTATTTCAGTTCAAAATCTTCATAGTGAATCTTTATTTGTATATTTTCAAATTAAATAAACAATTTTCTATTGTACTGTATTACATTAATACTTTAAAATGGCAATGAACAAAAATACGGATTTGAGATCTAATAAGCTAACCTGTGAACGTGTTCAACATTGACAATAATATCTCTATATACTCATATATAAGAGGCTTCGTCCTGACTTAATGACTGTCTGACTGACTGACTGACTGACTGACAGAGAATCAACGTAGAGCCTAAATTTTAATAGGTAGAGACTTGAAATTTTAACAGTACCTTCGTTTCATAATGTAAGTGCTCACTAAGAACGGATTTAGAAAAATTTTGATTTTAAATGGCAAAAGTTAAATGTTTTTGAGGATACGAAATACCTTTTTACACAAAATTATCAAATCCAAATCACATTCCATGTACAGTTCACATGACAACAGTGCATTGTTGGCAGTGGTCACAGGTAGCTTTAAAAATAAATGATACGGGACTTTGACAAATTAGAGAAGCTATCAATATAGTTCATTGGTATAAATAAATATTTAAAAATGAAATCCACGAAAACAATGCACAATGTGATGCAGTCATATAACTTTCTCTACCCTGGTCGTAGAGAATACAATTTTCTCACTTCACATTTTGATGTAGAATAGGAGGTCGTATTGCGGGGACAGCTTAATCCATCTGTCTCCGCCTGATTTTATTTTATTTTTTTTCAACGAGTAAGTTATGCCATATCATAAGTCAGTAAAAAATTCTATCCACTGATACGTTATTCATAGCTGTAGGCTTTGTATTTTTTTAGTTGAGAAATATGGATGTTTATAATAGGTCATAAGCAAGTAAAAGGAGTCAAAATAGGATGGAATATTTTTAGTCCTATGCGTGCAAGTATATTATTACTTATGTCCCAGGTTTTGGGGAGGAAAGTATGAAAGTGGCATTGAATTTAGTTTTGGTTTCAGACCCGAAACTGTTGTATGGTAACATGAGAGTGAGAAATAAAATATTCGTCAAGACAATACAATTTTATGTTACAGGAACTTCTGTTTCTTCTTATTTGAACCCCTACCAGGCATGGTGTATAGAAGCGTTATTCAAAGGAAATTAAACATATAGTAACAGAAGAAAATAAGATGTGGTATTGTGATTGCGTGTGTGATACTGTAGTCAACAGATAATAACCAATTTAGGTGAAAGTTCGGATGCTGATTCCGATATGGTGGTCAGCCAATGTCAGATGATTTGGATTTGGAGTTACACCTCTGGCAGAGCATTCCGCTTAATGTACGTAGGCCTAATTATTTCACAGTATTATACCTTCTGTATATAGCAGTATTCATATCGTACTCATTTTAACTTGAACAACGAAATAAATAAATAAATAAATAAATAAACAAGTTTTATTTTTAACGCATATGACACCTGAAAGTAGCCAGCACAGATAGATTATTATAGGAGAGGAAGACTGACATATAACTTTACGGGCGAAATGATACAAATGCAATGTTTACATGCACTTGCATTTTCAAAATGAATAGAAGATATATAGGTCTATTCCTTCACATATGATTATCAAACTTTAGACATTTGTTCTTCCGTAAGCCCTGCTAAATGAATCGATCTTGAGCTTAACTCAGAGATCTATTACAAAAATATTTTCTTTTCTGCGTAGGCCTATCATAATTGCAATTATCACTGATAAAACAAACTCATTCTGGCGCTTTTTTACATCGGTTTACGTGATTTTATTTCTTCACAATTAAACGTCTGTGATTATAGGCCTACTATGAATAATTAGGCCAATGAAGGCCATAAACTACTGTTCAATTAGTATATGAATCAGCAAGAATAAATTATTTTTATAATTAAATGCCTATAATTATACCCTGAGTAACTAGCTGTATAAAGACCAATGGTATATGAACTGGCAAGAATAAATTATTAACTTTATAAGAAATGGTTGTAAAGCATAGCAAGGAAATATAAAAAGCAGCATATAATAAGGTTGTTTACACTTTCTAACACTATAATTTCCTGGGCTAGTGAATGTGTAATAAAATGTGTAGTGAATGTAATACGAAAAATGAATAGAACACGGTCATAGCGGAAAGCAAGATAGCCACGTTCAAAACAACACTAGAACATTCCGGCAGGATTAAAAAATAACTGCCCTCGAAAATTACTCAAGTTAATGTTAGTTCCGCCAAGTCCAATTCAATACTATGGAATGCCTAAAGGGTGGTTTACACGGCGCTGTTTTTGACACTACTCGCTAGCTTCTTAGACGCTATTGTAACGCTTTCTTGGAGGGAGTGTCCGACTGACTTAATTCGGTTGCTGATTACGTTTACACGGTGCTGGTACATGTAGGAAGTTCCCGGCGACTCAGTTCCCGAACACCTTATGATTAAACTCGCAAAATGTAATTAACCCTCGGTCGAATTACTGTGAAATTTATGTAGAAATAATCTACACAGAACAACCCTAATGATGGTGAAATCAGACCCTTAGAAACCTGGCACTAAAGGTTTTATTTCATGTTATATTTTACATGAAATTCATGGAGAGTGAAGAAAATTTGACTATGCGACAATTTTTTTTTTCTTCTTTTAGTGTCCCGAGAATGCCTCAAGCGAGGAAGTTTTAGTGAATATTTGAATTCTATTAAAAATAAAGTCCCACCTTTAACTTATAAATCTTGAATGGTTTACGAGTAATTATTTGGTAATTATTCCGAGCACTAAAGATGTCTGAACAATTGAGACGACGAGCAAAAATGTGGAGAGTGTTGCAAATATCTCTCTGCGACAATTTTTTTCCCCTTTTGTCCAGACAGTTCCATTGTCATGTGTTATTTTTTTTCACTTTCTGGGTAATTTCAGTCCTTACTTAACTACTTATTTGGAAAGACAATTTCTCAGCTCTCCCGACAAGCAGAACTATCGTAAACACAAAGCATTAAAGTACAAAAATAATTATTAATATTAACTTTTATATATATATATGTTAACGTCACAGACATAAAAGTGAATATTAAGGAACTTAGTCATTCATTTATTTAGGATAGCAGTAGTAAAGCTGCACAGGTTTAATAGATAACATCAAAGCTAACTTAAAAATAATGTACTCTGCGTTTTGTGATTAAGTCTATGGTTTATGAGATAATTAGGTCACAACAGCGCACACCCAGATCGCTCTTTTAGTGGAAATGACCAGCCTCTCACTAGTATGAAAACAAATCTATTGCGTGACATATAGGCCTACACCTGTCTTCACGTTGCCAAGTTGCGTGGACTAAATCTTCCACGTATTAAACTTTGAATTTAATTTACACGAAAACTCCAACTTTATTTAAAATCCGCTCAGGGAAAGTTTATTCTTTATTCTTTCCTCTGCTGATGTGAAAAATTATAACAGTATTATAACAGTACGGATAATACAGTACGGATAGTACAGTACGGTTAAAGTTTACGAACATATTTCTCAGTAAAACGATCGTTTGAAATAAAAAAGGTATTTCAATTTTCGGTTTGTTTCTACTGAAGGAATAAGATGTTAATCTCAGCACAGTTTTACGTGTATTTACTCTGTGTAAATAACTACGGTACATTAATATTTTGATGTTAATATTATATTAGTGTTAATGTTAATGTTAATATTAAAAACATTTCCCCTGTGCAGGAAAGTGGGACTACTGATAAATCTAAAGAAAACAAAAATAATGACCAACGACAGGGAAATTCAAGTTCAAGTAGATTCTCAAACTATAGACTATGTTCAAGAGTATGTAGCCTATACCTAGGACAAAGTGTATCATTTCGCGACAGCAGTCAGAAAGAAGTAACCCGAAGAATGTCACTGGCATGGAAGAAATTTTGGAGTCTGAGCTTCATAATGATGGATAGAGCGCAGAAACTAGACATCAAGAGGGGTATCCTCGAGAGCTGCATACTTCCGGTTCTACTATACGGAGCACAAACCTGGACTCTAACCCAGCAACAGATGAAACCAATACAAACCACTCAGAGAAAAATGGAAAGAAAAATTCTTCACATATCACTGAAAGACCGGGTGAAAAACACGACTATGAGGCCGGGCGCAACTTGAGACGCAGTTTGGTGAGGTGAGGTGAGGTGCCGCAGAGCGACGCAGGGAAGCAGGATTCAATCAACTGCTCGCAGGGAGAGCGAAAGTTGGGAGGCAGTTCTATCACAACTGCGTGTCTATGAGGTAGTGAGCAATGAGCACAATGACTGCCATGTACATAGAATCTTTACAAAGTTCGGAATCATAGTCAGATGAACTCTAAAGAACAAATAATTTCTACATCATTAAACGAAAAGATTCCGAAAAGCGTTGTTTAAAGAAAACAAAGACGCACGGAGAATTTATCCTTAAGGACGATTTTTGTAATGAAAAATTTAGGAATTATTACCATGTAACCCTGAACATTTTTCTGAGTTGCATGGCTTCATCAACGATGCTGAAGGAAGCATTGCGTCAATATCTATTGGAACTGAAGAAAAGCTATATAGCCGCATTTTTATGGTGAGGAACAGTGGCGACTCGTGTGTAGGCACTGTAGAACTGCAGCACCCCTATTTCCACATGATATTATCGATAACATTTAATATAATGAGTCCTTTTTTTCTTTAATTCTTCTTTATAGTTGTAGGATATATAATCCTTCAGCTTAATGCCAGTAACATTCCCCAGTTCGCTCCAAAGTTCAAGCGGCGTGGTGTTTGACTGTTGTGCTTATGCCCACATAGGAAGGGGAAGGCCGCGGCTGGCGCGCAGGCTGCGAGAGAGCGAGAGAGAGCACTGTCACTTCCACAGTGCCCTTGTGTTGTGCTTAAAAACCATGTACCATATTCTTGAATGTGATAAAGTGAAGAATTAGATAATTATCTTGTTTCCAGTTATTCTATTTGATTAATTTATTTCGGCACTTTTATTTAACAGAAAACTTGAACCATGGCAGATCAAGGAGAAAATTATTGATCTTTTCGCGGAAATTAAAACAAGAATAATCGATTTAATTTTTAAACGAATAGATGAAGCTTGAGCTGTAACAATTTAAATTACAGTTTGATTTTGTTCTTTTAGGGTCTTTTCAAGTTTCTGAATAAATTTTCTTTTTATATATGTATGTTTCCTTTTGCACAATATTTAAAACGAAGGCTAAACATTTTCTGGAGCAGCACCCACACTAATTTTAGCTACGAGTTGATACTGGGAGGAATGTGTTAATTTCCTACAATTTTTTTATGTATTGTTGCGAATACTTACAATCAGCGATCATATATACATATAATTAATAATTATGATACGAAAATTCATCTTTAAGACATAATTTTTAATAAATATAATACGTTTGAGTTTCTTATTTTTAATGTCACTATAACACTCAATCATTCAATTCAATTTAAATTAAGGTTAGGCCTACTTTTCAAATTCCGGTGAGATACTAAGTTTAACTCTGAACGGAAAAACATTATAAAGCGAAACGTAACTAATTGGTAAAATCATTTTGAGAAAATGTTTCATTTCAGAAACGTTTGTTACGGAGCATGGAGCAATTTTACTGTACATAATTATAAAACATTTATGAAAGTAAGTTGAAAATAAATTTCAAGATGACTCCATTTTATTTTTAACTAGCGTGTGCCCGCGGCTTCGCCCGCGATAATTATTTCAAAAATTAAAAATTAAGATCATAATAGTTAAATCATTATATTTATTAACACCTAAATCAAATGGACTACATACCACGATTAGATAGCGTCGCCTGGTAAAAGCTACCTCAGATTAGAGTTCCCTGGCCCAGAAAACCCCTTCATAGTGAGTTTCGTCCAAGTCGAACAATGTTTGACCATATTTAGGGCTATATTGAATATCCCTCTTCCGTGTAGGTTGAAAATTTCATACGTGTGCGGGGCTTGATATTCTAAACAAATAAATAGTTCAGAATGGACTTACAAAATCAAGCAATCCTCCGCGATAATTATTTCAAAAATTAAAAATTAAGAGCATAATAGTTAAATCATTATATTTATTAACACCTAAATCACGTGAATTACATACCACGATTAGATAGCGTCGCCTAGTAAAAGCGACCTCAGATTCCAGGTCCTTGGCCCAGAAAACACCTTTATAGTGAGTTTCGTCCAAATCGAACAACATATTGACTATCCCTCTTATAATAATAATAATAATAATAATAATAATAATAATAATAATAATAATAATAATAATAATAATAATAATAATAATAATAATAATAATAATAATCCTCTTCGGTGTAGGTTGAAAATTTAATATGTCTGCGTGCCATGACATTATAAACAAATGAATTGACCAGCGTGAGCTACAACATTCAAGCGATCGCGAGGGTTTTATGTCTAAGGTATGACAAAAATAGCCAATGCCTACTGTAATTGATTTGACATTGAAATGTATTACTGAAAACTGATGCTTCGAAAACTAAAAAACAATTTTTCTGCCCGGTTTTCACTCATAACTCACGAACGAAAGCAAAAATTAAAAATGTAATATGCCAGAAACCTTCCCGGGAATGTACTCAACAACTTCCCAAAGTTTCATGGCGATCGGATGAATGGTGTAGTAATGCATAAAGGACAGACACACACACACATACACACATACACACACATACATTCATATATATATATATATATATATATATATATACTAGCTTAAAAGGCCCGTCGCTCGGGTTTTGTATTTTGTAAATGCGAAAATAACTTATGAAGGACTTTTGATTTTCAAACTCGATGTCTTTAAGGTCTTTATATAGGTATTTAGAATTTGAAATGGGGAAGAACGACATATCACACACAAACTATTTCCTCATAAAACGCTAGATAAGCTACAGCTTATTATAGCTTATAGCAGATCCCCGCGGCTTCGCCCACAATAATTAATAGGAAGATTATAAATTAAGGGCAAAATAATTAAACTATTATATTTACTAACACTTTGCACACGAAACATTCATAGGTCTAAACTAAACGATTGATAGGGCTAATTAATGAAACAACTGTAAATCCGGCTTTGAAGAGAATTCCACGATTAGAAAGCGCAGCATGGGAAAAATAACCTCAGATTCGAGTTCCGTGGCCTAAAAAAACCCTGCATAATGTTTGTCCATTTAGGGCTATATTCACTATTCTTCTTCCGTCTAGGGTGAAAATTTCATCTATCTACGTGCCTTGACATTATAAACAAATGATTCGGCCATGGTGGGCTTACAAAATTCGAACGATCGCGATGCTTTTATTTCCAAGGTATGACGAAAGTAGGCAAAGTCATCTGCAATTGATTTGACAACTGAAAACTGATGTTTGGAAAGCGCAAGAAATGTACGTCTCAATCCCGTTTTCACTCATAACTCGCGAACGAAAGCTAAGATTAAAAATGTAGCATGCCTTTGCGGGAATGTATTCAACAACTTCCCAAAGTTTCATGGTGATCGGATGACTGGCATAGTAATGCATAAAGGACAGACACATATACATTCATTTTTATGTAGGCTATATAGAAGATCTATATAGATTACCCGTCGAGCGTTGCTGCAATCTCAGAAGATTATGAGAATTGAAATCGATTAAACTCACGATGAAAAAAATGTGTGTAAATGTATTTGACAGACAGACATTTATTAGTTTTTATTTATATAGATGAAGAATGGAATAAGCCTACTGAGGCCATAGTTTCTATATTCATTTGTCTAGACTTATAATTCCGTTACATTTCAGGCAGATTTAACGACCCTACATAAGAGATTTTACTTATGATTACATATAGAAATGTTGTAGCCTGGACCCCGAACTAAGCAACTTCCCCGGAATTTTCTGTGCGACTTAAATTTATTTTTTCCCAAACCATCTTTCATAAGAAGCATATTCCACGTTAAATAAATATTTAATATTACCTTATCATACCTTATGATTAACTTCTCTGGCGTTTATAATAACGTGATATATCCATTGCCTTCCAAAGCGATCGCGATGCTATTGTTTCCAAAGTATGACAAAAATAGACAAAGCCTTCTGCACTTGATTTGACAACTGAAATGAATAACTGAAAACTGATGCTTCGAAAGCGTAAAAATGCACGTTTTCTTGCCGTTTTTCACTCTTAACTCGCGAACGAAGGTTAAAATTAAAAATATAGTGTGACAGAAACCTTCCCGGGAATGTACCCAACAACTTCCCAAAGTTTCATGGCGATCGGATGAATGGTGTAGTAATGCATAAAGGACACACACACACACACATTCATTATATATATATAGATTACAAATCTGAAACTTCCCAACTAATTAATTCTTGTCATATATTCTTATAGTTTATACTAGTTATGATATACATCTGTATAGAAAATATACACATTTACACCTGCAACTTTTTCTTTTCGTCGAAAATCTACTGCATATAAAATGTTATCTAAAACAAATGAAGGATACAGCGGAAAACGAAAAAGGAATTTATAGGAGAACAAATTGAACTCGTTGTGTAGAAATTAATTCAAGAAACGCTTTTGATTGAAAAGAGCATAGCAACAAACTGATGAACAATAAATATGAAGAGTTGAAGAGAAGAGGTTTGTTTACTTTCAGAGCGGACATTATTCTTTCACCTCTACAAACTGCATGGAATACGATCGTTTTTCCACTTTATATTTTACCTATAATATTACCGTTTTCTCCCTAAACTAATTCCAAAATTCCAAATTCACTACTAGAAGGCATTATTATCTCAACGTCCATAAAAACGGAGACTACTACCGCTTTACCCTTGTTCCCTTCAAATTAATTAATCTTATTTAAGTAAAAAATATTATAAACAACTTATCACATTTCTTTCCAATGCCCTTCGCAATTTCTTCCCAAATCTAAAATTTTAATGTGACGTGTCTTACAATTTTTTTCTCCCTCGACCTGCCTCAATTAATTTCTCCTCCATGGCGGACAAACAACTTTTCACGCGCAGTGAAAAGTCACTAGTGAGAAACTGTGGCACAATCACAAACCTCCGCAGCTCACTGACGCGTTGAAACTGCTTCACTTCACCCTGCGTGCGAACCTACGCTGTTGTATTTAATTCTGTGTTTCACAGAAACTCACGGTGAGACACCTCACCAAACCAAACTGCGTCTCAACTTGCGCACAGCCCGCGCAGGTCGCAGTCACTAGTGAGAAATTTAGCATGGTCACAGACCTTCGCAGCTCACGGACGCGATGATACTGCGTCACCTCACCCTGCGTGCGAACATTCGCTGTTGTATTTAATTCTGTGTTTCACAAAACTCACGGTGAGTCACCTCACCTCACGTCACCAAACTGCGTCTCAACTTGCGCCCGGCCTCAGGGAACGAACGCAGGTCAAGGATGCAGCATACTCAGCGCAGATCCTGAAATGGAAATGGGCAGGTCATGTAATTAGACTCAATACCGATCGCCGGGCACACATCACGACCTCTGGGAACCAAGAAAGGGGGAGCGGCGTCCAGGAAGACCGAATACAAGATGGGCAGATGAAATGAAGAAACACGCCGGCAGCCTATGGACTCGAACCGCACAGAATCGCATAGAGTGGAGAAGACACGAAGAAAATTATAAAATAGCTAGTGTATGATCTATGAACAGGACAGTCAAAAGCTTAGAAGTAGATTTTGAATAAGCCCCGGTATGTGTGTGTGTGTGGGTGTATATATAATGTTTGCTCAATATGTTTCACAAGATTCAAAGATAGGCTAATTCCAAATCTCACAGAACTAGCTCATCTGTGGGGTTATTCTAGAGCTATCCTCCACTGTGAGAGGCCATTGCCCGTATGGGATTCTTCATGGCTATTATTATTATTAAAAACATTTCCCCTAGTAATAACTTACCCGTAACATCAGGTAACTATACAAAATGTTGACCACAAAATGCTTTCAGAAATACCAGAAAATTCATATAATAAAGAACGAGAAACAGCTGGAGTCCTACAAGCATGTTATCTTTGTTGCATTGAGTACCACTGGGGTCATAAAGACCTCAAGTAATTTACATGGGGTATATTGATAGTATTGCAATTGTTTTTATAAACTGGCGTAAAAACATACATCTTACCTTGAAAACAAGACACGTATGTTTATAAGCATTTTTACATAAAGTTAACTTCAAAGAAAGAAAACAGATAATTCTGAATGGGGTCACAGTGACCCCAGTGGCACTCAGTGCCTAAACAACTAATACAATATGTGTTGAAAATTTAACAGTTTATAAAAAGTGTCATTGGATACCGTTGACTCAGAGGGATAAAATCATAATTTTGAAAATTATAGTTTTAAAACCAGAAATAGAATTTTACACTGATATTACTAGCAAATACATAAAAAATGTTGTTATTATTAGTCTTCTGCTTCATAAGAATATTTTCTAATAATATTAGTTATGAGTTCATGGCTCTGAATTATTAGTAAATTGCTAATATTATTAGTAAATTGCTTCATACTGCAGAAATAATAACATTTTTCTTATAATATTAGGTTTTTTTTCTATAAGTGTTTTTGAACCAATAACTTATTCTCAAACCCATGTAATTCAGATTTCGTGATCTTAAATTTGTGGAAAATGAATCACTCTGATTTAATGATCAATTTAGAAAAATCTTACATTTTTGTAAGAAATTTTGTTATAACAAGTTTTCAGGATTTGAGGTTAGATTTTAGTACCAAAGCGTACTGCTATTTTGAATAAGTACCTGGAAGATTTATTCCATTTCTTAAAACTAGTGATTATTTGTTACATTTGTGCAGATATATGTAGACCGTGCTGCTTTGAAATGGAAATAGTATTGACATAAAGACTAAGAAGGGATAAAACCACCTTGATAAAACACAAACAACAATCCAAACATAACCTACCTAGGTACAAATCAATCTGCTGACTAATTAACTAATATTATTAGCATTATTAACTAATATTATTAATGATTTATGTATAGCGTAGAGCTTTACCACTGGTACTCACTACTAAATTGCGGTATTTTGTTACCTGTTGGAGCGCTTTCAACCGCATGGAGCGGCGATCTTCAGCAACTGACTTCCGTGGTGTTGTTGTTGTTGTTGTTGTTGTTGTTGTTGGGAAGACATTTCTTGATAACTGTATCGTACAGCGCGTGCGATTTGAATTGTAACTGTTCGTTTAGGATGTTGGTGTTGTCTTGTGTGGTGTGTCTGTATATTTCATATTGTTCGAGTGTGTTGAGTGTGTGACCTTTGTGGTTAATGTGTAGGATTTCCATGTCTGTATTGATGTCTGCGTATTCGTGTCCTGTGGTTATTATATGGTTTGCATAGGCAGAGTCTGTGTTTTGTTTGAGAGCTCGTATGTGTTCTGTGTATCGTGTTTTGAAACTTCGGCCTGTTTGTCCTATGTAGAATTTTGGGCAGTCGTTGCATTTTAGTTTGTAGACTCCTGGGTTGTTGTATTTGTTTGTGTGTTGTTTGTTGTCTGTGGGTTGTATTTTGTTGATTGTTTTGTTCTTTGTTCTGAATGCTATTTTGTATCCTTGTTTTCTGAACTGTTGGGCGATTTTCTGTGTATGTGTGTTGAAGTATGTGAGTGTGATGTATTTGTCTTTTTTCTTTTCTGTGTTTTTGTCATTTTTCTTCGTTCTGATTTTGTGTAGTAGGTTGTCAATGACTGTGTGGTTGTAGCCATTGGTAATGGCTAAGTGTTTTATGGTGTTAAGTTCTTCTTTGTGGTCTTCAGCGGATAGTGGTGTGTTTTCAAGTCTGTGGAGCATGGATCGGAATGCAGCGTGTTTGTGTTGTGTTGGGTGGTTGGAGCTGTTGTGTATCAGTGTGTCTGTCATTGTGGGTTTCCTGTATATTTTGAATTTATGTTTCTGTGTGCTGTCTTTTGTGATAGTGAAATCTAGGAAATTGAGGGTTTTGTTTATTTCAAATTATTTCAAAATATTATTAGCAAGTTCTATGAAACAGGGCCCTGGGGATGCATTTATTTCAAAGGGCTTTTGGGGTCATATTGACCCCAATGGTACTAAGAAGGTTAATTTAAGAAGGTAGGCGCCACAACTCTTAAAATTATTAGGTGAGGGAGACTGGTCCCATTTGTATCGATCCAGTCCGTGTTTATCCGCTTGAATCCCTTATCCGACTAAAGGGGAAAGAGAAGACAACTAGACAAAGTAGAGTAATCCCAGGGGAGTTATTCTAGTACTTGAGATGTATAAAGCACATCATCGTCATCATGGCTTACAAAATCACCATAATAGAAGGTACTGTAGTTGCTCTTCACCTACGAGCATATTATCTTGTGTCATGCAGTGAGCTTGAAAGCATTCGCTTTTTAGCTATCAAACTTTTCATCTTGCAACTTTTCATCAAGGATCCATCTTGGGTTCTATTTTATTTATAATTGCTGTAATTAAGTTGAGGTTAGTAGCAAGTCTGCTTTCTATAGGTTCGAAGCTAATGGTTTATGGTTAAATGAAGAAAAACCTAATCCATAGTATTTATTTTGAGGTCCAGGAATGACTATGATTTTTAAAAGAATCTGTTGCATTTCTTGGCATTCATTTTGATAGCTAAAATGGGATGATCACACAAATTAGTTATTTCTAAATTATCAAAGGTTGTGTTAATTAACCAATTGAAGAGTTTCAATTACTTTCATTTTCCTACTGAGTTTTATTTGTTTTTAATTTATAAGTTCCACCTATGCTCAGTATTTAAAAACCTACCCTACGTTATAAAACATAGCTTATCTTATTATAGTTAATATAAATAAGTAGCATAAGCTGCTAGTCTGTAAATATAATACCTTGTACAAACAATGAATTAGTCATAAATTCTTAAAAATTATTGAAACTGTTAAAAAACGTGCTTGAAGTCCATACAATAAAAGTCTTGTACTAAAATGCAGATGTTGTCTTCTAAGCGTTTCGATTTTGAGCGTCATGCAGTGGTGACCCTAGCTGTTAAAAAGCGACCTTAAATAAATAAATAAATAAATAAATAAATAAATAAATAAAATAAAAACGTTCTGACTGTTGTTAACCTTCATTTATTGGATCTTTTTACCCATGTACACGGCAACTTCAGTGACTACGATCTGAGACGTGTTGTGATTAATCACTAGACTAGGTGCAACTCTAATTTAAATTTACCGTTATTTAGATTTAACTAAGACGACTAGGTCATATTTATACTTAGGTTATAAATGTTACAGTTTATTGCAAGAGATAATTAAGTTTATGAATAGGAGATTTATTAGTATGTTTTACCAATGGCTGGTTGATAATCATTTCCACTGCTTCATGGTTTTTTTAATCTAAATTCTTCTGACGTACCGGTAATGATATAATTTTTAAGACTGTCAAGACTGTCATACGACAAAGATTAATAAATAACTAAAATAATTAGTATTGTTTCGTTGTGTAGATCATAGAGTTGAGTTATTAATTTACCTGTAAGTAATTTATGCAAAAAATAAAAATAGTTTTATATACGTGATGTAACAAACTAATATTTTATTGTTTTTGACAATATCTTAGTTTTGGTTTTCGATTTTTTTATTGTTTTTACTTCAAATTCTATTAATTCTTTTATACACAAAATATTCAGTGAAACTGAAAATTGAATTCAGTTACATTATTGAGTCACAACTATTCTTGGGTCATTAATATACAACATATAAAAGTGTAGTGGTCTCCTAAATATAATTTTACTGCTTAACTTTCATTGAGTTGCATCATCACTACTATTCTTTGGTCATTGATATTTGGCGTAATCGATTAAATTAGAGTGGCTGTCGATAGAATTCATTCCTATAAATCAATCATTGTGATAGAAATCCACGTTGACTAAATAAATATCTGATATGGTGCGCTCATATAAATTTCTCTAACCTGAGCATGGAAAATATGTTTCTTTCTTCATACTTGGATGTAGAATAAAACGCCGTTATGCAGGGAGTGTGCATTCAATTGTCTCACCCTCAGGCAAAGGCAGAACTTAACGACTGAGTTTGTGCAAAGTTTACAATGGCGAATATGTTGTCAGAAGTCGGTAACAAAATTGTCCACTAATATCTTATTCATCGCCGTATGCTTTCTATTGGTTGAGAAAAAGGGATGTTGACAAAACATAAAACATGAACATTTTATACAGACAATGTGTTTTAACGTAAACTCTAAATGATTTTAGGGAGAATGGAAGGTCAATTGTGCCAAATTTTTACACGGTTATACTGGTTTATTTATATTTATATTTATAAATAAGAGTTGATATTCAGCATTTTATTTTATTTTAATAACAAATCACCATTAAATAATTTTGAAAACCTTTCGTGAAAAGAGAAGTGAACTTGGAAATAATGTAGGATTCCTGAGTTTATCTTATCCAGATTTTATCTTATCAATATTCCAGTCGGAATAAAAAGTAATGACAATTCGATTATCTCTATTTTTCAACTTGACTTCATATACGTAATCTTGCCACAGATCTTTTAAGACATTCCAACGGCTAAATTCGGCAATAAATATTTGTGCGCTTCATTTATTTTGGTTTCATTTTTTCTCTCTTTAAATTGTTGTCGGATTATCTTATCTTCTTTAAAACTGTTTTAATTTAGAAATAACTCATCAGATGATGAGGTATTCACTGGGGGGAAGAGAGATTATTACTGAGTGGCGGACCAGCCAGATAAAAATGAAGAGCTATTTCTGTGCATTTCATGAGATAAGAACACTTCTCATTTTTCATTTGAAATCATTTCGAAAATATATTTCTTGTGACTTATCAAAGATTCTTCAGTTAAATTTAATATTATAGCAGTAGTTATCATAGGAATAAATTATAGGTTTCGAAATTACGTTCACTTGTAATTTATTTCGTACACCTGAACTTCACCTTTATACTTCATTGAGAGAAAATTAATAAGAATTTAACCTTTGCGTTTATTAAAATACATGTTGTGTACCGTTGAGCTCGATCTATAAAATAAAATAGACTTACTACCAGCAACTAAACAGTATTTTATTTTAATAATTGCCCTGGCCTTTCTACGTATTTACGCCATTTTCAGGGCATCTTCTTTTGGTAGTTTGAAAGCCTCAATGTTTAAAACAATAATTAAAATAGTGTTTTTATAAAGCTTTTAGAAATTTTGATTTTATAAATGTGAAAAGATATAAGAAAGTGCAGTTTTGGTTTTCATTATTGAGGCATCCAAACCAACAAAAGAAGATGCCCTGAAGATGGCGGAAATATCCGAAAGGCCTAGGCAAATATTATAATAAAATATTGTTGAGATGTTGGTTTTAAGTCTATTTTATTTCTTTGCGTTTATGTTCCCTGACAAGAGTACGCCGACGTTCTGCTAACTAATCTGACGTATAACCTAAGAATGAAACTGTAACTTGCTCATCACGTGTCCATACGATTAATTTGTAACACGCGCAAATATGACCATATCACTGAAGCACTAAACTGGCTTCGAATCCATACACGCCGCGATTTCCACTCTCTTCTGCTTCTTTTCCACATCCTACTGTCCTCGTAAACCTCCTATGTATCATCACGCTTTAATACACTTTTCTCTCATAATTTCCACATCTCATCACGACATGACTTAACACTATCAGTACCATCCCACCGCACAGCTCTTTACTCCACTTTGTTTATTATTTCTAAATATCAGGGACAGTTAAAATTTCAGACAATTCAAACAAAAACTGTTTGGATATTTAACTCACTCAAACTTATCGCTTTGTACATAAAAAGTGGTAGCTTTAACTAGTTAAGTATGTAAATAATCTAAAGAAATCATAAACTGCTAAATTCCATTTTTATTGTTGTACAGTTTTTAATCGTAATTTTAATGATTAGTTACTGTTATTGTCATTATTATCAGCATTATTATTACTATTATTATTGTTGTTGTAACTTAGTTGTGTATCTTAACTTTAGTGTCAGATCTATTTTCTTTTTCTTGCCGTATTTTCTTGCAATTTTTGTATTGTAATCGCAGTTTTTGGAATCTTGGAGAGGGGAAGAGAAAATCTGATGGCTAAACAATATAAGTTTATAATATAAGTAGGTTGTTTATAGATATAACAACAAAAAAAGGTTCGTACATCGTTTTAAGTTGAAAATTCATATCATTAATTGGTTTGTTTTCCTCATTTTCGGGAGAATTGAAATGAGATATTTATGGATGATAAGTATAATTAATATAATTATAGATTATTATAATATAATAGCAAGTATATATAACAGACTGTAAATAGCTCGAACAGTAACGATATATTTAAAACCCGGGGATGAATAAGAACACAATAATTGTTTCAACTGCAAGGCCTCGAACATGAATACGCATAGCTTAGGGCTAGGTCTAAAAACAGTAAGAACAAGTACGAATATTATACAGTAATAATAAATACTGGTTGGGTTACCAAGCTGCAGTAGCAAGTTGAGGGTCTGCTATACGAATTACATAGTGAACTATAATATTTTACTGACAGTGAGTTTAACTCAATTGGATTTCAATAATTCCTGATGGCATAATGAAAGAATATATCTTGAACTGGTGGCCAAAATATTTTTAATCAGTCAAAATAGTTAATGCATTGCATCTCTTTTTGTGTTAGCTGTTGTATCGCTGAATCCATCCTTAAAAGGTTCGAAAGGAAAGCATAATGTTGTTGCTGTTTTTCTTGATATTACCTAAGCCTTCAACAGAGTCTTGCAGGAAGGGTTGCTGCTCATATTAACTTTTCAGAATAAATTGGCCTACCAGATTACCAGATTTTTAACTCTCGCTAAGTTACATGAGCCGATTCCGCGTGACTGACAATTATTGACAGACAGACGTATAGGTGATCAAACACAGAAATTTTATTTGTGTGTATAAGCATAAAAATGACAGAGAAATGTTAAGTTATCTAATTTCGAAATGCCGTGCTTTTTTTTCAACTTGGTGGGAACTATTTGTTCCTCATACAAGTGTAAAGCTTCTAGTAGAAACATTTAAAATCATTAAGTGATTTAACAAGAAAAGCAAAAGGCATAATAAGATTAAGATAGACTCTTCTCTTGACCACCGGATTACGAGAGCTCCATTGTTGCCGATTACCTCGTCTCCCGGCAGGTTTGTGTAGAAAATATTACGTGGTTGATCGATCCATGTATCCAGTCGGCCTGGAGCAGAACTTGCAGACTGAACAAACTTTCTGTTTCTTTTTACTCCACGAGCATTTCAAATCCACCCAAACACAATGCTTAGCACCAGTGACATCCTTTTGTCTTTTGAAATCAACCCCTGTATATTTCCGCTAAATAAAATTAATTAAATATTAAAATCTTGATAAAATTAAGCTATTATAAAGAGAGAAAGAATGAATATAAAGTTTTCTTTAAATAAAGCAATTAAAGCGAGACTTCACACAAAAAGGCTATATGTACAGTTTTTGTAGTGCAATCCTTTAAATATTGGAAAGACCGCGCACATAGAAATTTAAGCCTCGGTTTGTTTGTTTGTTTTTATTTTTCCTTCTTTCTTTTGGCTTCCCTCATTAATGCCTTGGCCATATTCATTCAAAGTTTTCAGTTTTTTCCACTTCATTTCACGTAGCCTATTCATTTAACCTGGCGGAGTTCAGGTCATAAGGCCATCTCTATCACTCAGAATTACTCAATTTACAAAAGAGTATACAATTGATTTAAAAATAGTAAAGGAAAATAAATATTGAATGGTAGGAAAATAAATTAACACTATATTATAAAAAAAAAAGTGCGTCTGAGTTATCTTGTCCCTCGAAAAAGTGAGAGAGAAAAATATATTTTGAAAAGAGAAAAAGCTAGTACTTAACCTCCTATGGCGAAGGTGGAAGGGGCGAGTGCCATCCAGACTCACGGTGGCGGATTGTTGAGGGCTTAGGAGAGAAGCATCTCCACACTCCGAGTCGTCACTCTCACATTCATCTGAGTCCGAATCTTCTAAATTAATCACAAAACTGTCCAATATTTCGTCCAAGAGGCCGTCTCTTTTCCAATAAAATTCTTTTATACCACAAACATGCTCACAAGCCCTTGTCCAGTGTTCAGCAGTCACCTTTTCTACTGCAGCTTTAAACAAAGTTTCTGTATTGTTAATTTTGAATTCTGTGTTATGTTTTGCAACGTCATTTTTTATTTGCCCCATATCAACTCCATAGGGATTAGATCGCAGTGATATGGTGGCAGCCGTAAAATTATGTGCCCATGTTGTGCAGCAATTGTATCAATTTCGTAGGTTCTGAATTTGTCTTTAACGCCTTTAATAATTTCATATGAGTTATCTTGTCCCTCGAAAAAGTGAGAGAGAAAAATATATTTTGAAAAGAGAAAAAGCTAGTACTTAACCTCCTATGGCGAAGGTGGAAGGGGCGAGTGCCATCCAGACTCACGGTGGCGGATTGTTGAGGGCTTAGGAGAGAAGCATCTCCACACTCCGAGTCGTCACTCTCACATTCATCTGAGTCCGAATCTTCTAAATTAATCACAAAACTGTCCAATATTTCGTCCATGAGGCCGTCTCTTTTCCAATAAAATTCTTTTATACCACGAACATGCTCACAAGCCCTTGTCCAGTGTTCAGCAGTCACCTTTTCTACTGCAGCTTTAAACAAAGTTTCTGTATTGTTAATTTTGAATTCTGTGTTATGTTTTGCAACGTCATTTTTTATTTGCCCCATATCAACTCCATAGGGATTAGATCGCAGTGATATGGTGGCAGCCGTAAAATTATGTGCCCATGTTGTGCAGCAATTGTATCAATTTCGTAGGTTCTGAATTTGTCTTTAACGCCTTTAATAATTTCATACAGAACGGGCTTGGTAGAACGAGGATCATAATCACATTCTACTCAATGGTATGGAGCATTGTCCATTAAGATCATTGAATTTTGAGGTATGTTATGAAGGAGCTATTTTTAAAATCGTTTCCTTCCATTTCTTCATGGTAATTGTTTGTCTTCGATTTAAATAACAACCCACTTGGGACAAATCCGCACTCCGATCCATCATACAGGACTATAAATCTTTGGCCTTTACCTAAAAAGAACACAGCGGTGACTCAAACTCTCCATCGGAATCTTCTCACATCCATATTTTCCCTCTTTCATGGTTAACATTGATCCATGTATCGTCGAAAAATAGATAACTGGGCGCAGTGAATTACGCAAATCTCTCTTTTTTCTCAATTAATTGAATCGTTTTACAACAATGTCGCTCCTTTCCATCATCATTGTCCTTCCTTTGTTTCTTTTCACGTATCGAATTTTTTTTTTCCCGTGGAGAGCCCACTTGCTGCCGTCAAATAATCCCGCCTTATTTAATGCCTTCTTGATATCATCTAGGCTAGGCAAAAATCGTGACTCATATAACTGATAAATTGTACGGAAAAAAGCAGATTTGGTGAAAGAATCTATAATTGTTTTCATTGGTGTCCTATTGGGCCTCTTTTTTCTAGGCGTTCCCAATCTAGTACCAGCCTATTTTGCCATTTTATGTTCATTTAAAATACGGGAAGCTGTTCTCTTAGAAACTCCAGTCGCACAAGCAGTTCCTTCTAACACTTTTGCTACTGATAATGTTTCTTTTCCATTCTTCAACGCATCAAACTCTCCTTCAAAGAACTTGTGAACATTGCACGGTATTTCCCTAGCATCCGACTGTAATGGTTTTCCTTGTTTGCCAACACCAGCAAGTATTATTATAATTAACAGCATAAATAACGCGACTACACTATAGAAAATATACAGAGCCTCCATATTTTCGTTTTTACCGGTATACAAATAAGAATTTAATACAGTCGAATCTGGTTAATTCGACGTTGGATAATTCGAAATATTGTATAATTCGAATAAATACTCATTCACCTTGAAATTCCTATATAAATGTATGTTAAAAAATTGCAATTAATTCGAATTTGTTAAGCTTAATTTGGGTAAATCGAAGCCAGAATTTGTCTCATGTTAATGTTGTAACGATTCCAAGAGTTCATTGCTTCCAGGAATTCCACAAGAATTTTCTATTTCGCTGAAGAACCCTAGTCGGTAGCAGCCAGCAGGTACCGTACCAAAGTGTATTTTTAACTACCGTTATCTTCCTTCTTGCTGAATAGATTTTCAATGGAATGCGTAGTTCACCCCCTCCGCTACAGTTTTGGAGGGATTCAACACTTCTGTGAAAATTCTAGTGTTCATTCTATCCTCTAAGTGTGACTGTGTTTGAAAATGTCAAAGCGTAGAGCATACACCAGTTCCTTTATTAAATTTAGGGTTACAGTTTTAGTGTGGAAAAAAATGGTTTCATTTAACATCCTAACAACAGGCAAGATTCACTATAAGTTACAATAATTATTATTTATTGCAATGAGTTTATTTTTTAACATTTTTACGGCATTTTCGTTTAAAAAGATAAAGTTTTTGTTAATTCGTAATTTGGATAATTCAATTTTTTTCTAATTCCCCTTGGGGTTCGACAGGGGTGCCCACAGGGGGGGGGGGTTAAGACGCAGACTGCGTCATTGAAATTTCTAGGAAGGCCAAAATATTATCGTTTTATGAATTTTCTGGGGGGTTGAAAATTGTAGAAAAATTAGAGTTTTATATACTAAAATAAAAACGGTCAAGTATTATGACTTTAAAAGGTCTCTTCTAATTCTTTAGAAGTGAATAGTAAATAAATTAGTGCCCATACCTGGGGGTGTGGGGGGCGCAAGGGAAAAAATGTATATTAATAAATATTATAATAAACAGTTTTTATTTTAAGACAATTATTTGAAAGTCAGTAGAGACATAAGAAGTTTGCTGAAGTTTTACCAAATCGACATTCAACGTTTCTTATAAATAGTAATAAGTATTATAACTTAGGTAACAAGAAATTGTCTTAGAGTATAGGTAAACAAATTTGCTAACTAGTTTTTCAGTGCTAAAATAGCATAAAATGTGATTTTCATTAGTTCAATATTCAAAAATTTCCCGGGGATGGACACCCGACTTAGGTAACAATTTCTTGTTTACATTGGCATGTCTTAGAGTAAGGTAAACAAATGTTCTAACTAGTTTTTCTGTGCTAAAATAACGTAAAATGTGATTTTCATTGGTTCAATTTTTAAAAATTTTCTGGGGATGGATTCCCGACCCCCTTTTTTGGGGGTTTTCCAAACCCCCCCCCCCCGCACTTTCGACCCTCCCCGCAATTATTTTCTGGCTACGTCATTGTTGCACTTATTATATTATTAATATAATGTTACAAAGTGGCCCAAGAAGTTAAAGCGACAAAAAATAAAATAATGAAAAAAAATGCCCCCCTCTAGAAAATATCATATGGGCGCCCTTGTCGACAGCCAATCAGGTTGGGGGGTGAGCAATGAAGTTGGGGGGGGGGGTGAGTCATGAAGTTTGGGGGGTGGGCACCCCTGGGTTCGAATTACTAAGAGTCCACTGTATAAATAAAATATAAACTTGAAAAAAGACACTTCACTACTGCATAGATCCGTCACTGCACACTAGCTTCAACAAACTGATGTAAATCTCTGAACTAACACCCTTAAAATCTTAGCAACACAATAGCTGAGGAAGCAGCATAATAGCCTTGAAATTGGCAATGCCCTTTACAGAAGCAGGTAGTATTGGGTAGGTTTATGACTCGTGAGACAAGCTAATTCTCACAGACTAAAAATAATTTATTTACCTATTAACCACGTGTAACTTCAATTAATTGCGCTTGAACTGCGATATCGTTTGGCAGCTCCTGAGATAGCTGGGCAATGAATTACAGAAGCAAATAGTTAATGCTGTAAAGAAATTACATATAATGTAAAGTTTTGTACCGAGACATGAATATTGGAAAGTACGGGATCAAGCTGAGACCGCGTACCCATGTACGGTAGGATGACAGGTAATGAAAACGACTGGAAAGATGTAGCCTAGGTATTGAGATAACATAATGAAGAATCATACTTGAATAATACAGGATAGGCCTACTGAATAAGTCAATTTAAGTTCGTCGAATTAATTCAAGAACTGGTTTAATAGTGGCAACACATCAGTAGAATCTGAATAAAACAAAGGAAGTTTATGCCATTTTCATTGATGTTGACTTTATATTATCAGATATGTCTCATTGTAAAATGGATTTTCTCTATCACTACATAAGCCTTAACAATATTAATTGAATGAACAATCTCTAACCATCAGTCTCAAATGATGAAGAATAAAAATTCAATTATCTAAGATTCCTTTTATTCAAAGTTAGGGTTATTCTGTACATGGTTAAAAGAGTATAACTGTACAGATACAAGGAGGCATTACATAGCATAAATATAAAACACATTTAGCATTTTGTGATTATGGTTTATGGGTTATTTAGGTAGGAAGTGATGCGGAATGGTAACAGCGCAATGCCAGAAAGTTTCTATAGGAGAGCAATGACCTTTGTCATGCATACAAAAATACATTAACCTAGAATCTAGCTGTTTGTATTCCGATGTCCAATTTGGATTCCGACTGGGAAATCTCCACAGAAGTCTTGTAATCACCAAATTACAAGACATCATCAGACATTCGCAATCGAAATACCCATTAGGGGTATTCGTACACGTAGAGGACGCCTTTGATAATATACGGTGGCCCTTGGTTCTTAAACGATTAAGAGAGATAGTATGCCATAAGGACGCATATGAAACTATCAAAAATTATTTTGAAGATAAAGAGATAGCAATCAGGGATAAATTTGAAAGCAAACAACACCAGCTGCCAAAGGATGCTCCAAATGATCAGTCTTGGGACAGAAACTTTGTAACTTAACATTTAATTAAGTTATCGCCACAATTCAAAATAGTCAGGAAGTCAAGCCTGTAGCATTTGTGGACGATGAAGTGTTCATAACAGAGGAGGGTAGTCGTCTTACTTTAGAAAGGTAAGGAAGGGTCTTCTACCATGTTAACGTTCCCCAACAGGTGCAGAAAGGCCAAGCTATGGCCTTATAACGTAAGCAGCCCAAAGCAGCCAAAAGAATAAGTTGATATCAGCACAAAGAAGGACACTGCTTAGGGTTACACGTGCCTACTCGACAAAATCAAATAATGCGTTAGCTGTAATTGTTGGAGAAATACCAGCTGACTTGCTGGTGGAAGAAAAGGCTAATGCCTATAGACTAAGGCAGAACCTTCCAACGAGGATCTGTGACGTTGAAATCACACAAGAAACAGGAAAGAACTGTATTCGCAGCTCAGAGAACACACTGTAAACAAGGGGGAAGACCGTCGGAGGAATAACTTACCACAACGGGCTTAATCACAAGAGACTACTTCTCGACTGATAGAGATAGGCTTAAACAGAAAAATTTTCAGATAGATTACTCGACAGCACAGTTCTATTCGAGCCATGAATACTTCACAGCAAAACTAAATAGGTTCAACCTGGCAGAGGACTTCCTCTGCTACTGTGAAGATTCCGATATAGTTACAAGTATCATGCGCTATATACGTGTGCGAGATATAGAGAGGCAAGCCTAAACCTTATTCAGGTGGCTACAAAACAGAAGAACGATGGCAACCAGAATTCAAGTTCTGGACAACTAAAGAAGTAAACACGGTACTCAAAGACTTTGCAACGTATGTAATAGGAATTAGAATACATCAGGAGATGACGATGTCTAAACTTACCAGATTTGAGACAACCTAATCGTGAGACGAATCTCAAAAGATTATACCGAGCACTGCATATGGGCAATAGCCCAAGTGCTTGGGTTACTGCGGAAACCTCTCGCAGCAGCCGATCCAAGTGGGGATTTTCGGAGTTTTCCCTACACTCATTAGGTGTATACGGGATCGGAGAGACGACCCCCGACAGACAGATGACAAAACACGAACAGAATTAGACAGTTCTATTAGTGCTGAATCAAACAGCTATCTCAAAACACATTACCCACAAGCTTAAAGTAGCCTACCCAAGAGCAAAAAATACAGGAAAAGAACAGAAGCACCGAAAAGTTGTTGGGACCGGAGTATGCCCTATGATCGAGGGCTCCAGGGACGGTGGAGGACAAAAAAACTGTCACTACTTGCCTTAATGAATTATGAAAGATATAAGAACCATGGTTGGTAATCCTGCTTCGGCCGAAAACAAAAAAAAATCCATGTAAATCTTCATACTGGAGCCTCCTTGCCTTAGGAAATTTCAGGATTTCAATATTACTTTAACGTGGTATTTCTAAATGTTCATGTAAGAAATATAAAACGCCTAAATATTTGTTATTTCAGTCACTTTTCTGTAATATGGTAGCATGTTACTATACGACTTGAAACGAATAGCATCAGAATTGCACTTTTCCCGGTCAACTGAGATTATGAACAAGTCTTGGGAGCAAATAAGGAACCCTATATAATAAAGGCATACAGGCCTAATTATTATATTTGGAGACGGCATCGAACTTAGTTTGGATTGTTTGCGCCGCACTTAGACCTACTAACTAGGGAAGCCGTTAACAAGCACAGCGTCACAATAAACTCTTCAGTATAAGCACTTTAATGTAGCGTAGACTAGAGACCACTTTACTAACGTACCTGAAACTTTTGTCGCAAACTCACCACCATGTATAATTGGAAATAATGAGCACCTTCTGCTAGGCTATATCAAATTCCGAGGTACTTGGTCAAGGGCTATGAAGGTTTTAAAATGTATATGCTCAATGCTATCAACCTAGATATAAAACATAACCTTTATTGCAACTTACTTCTACTTTATTCAATGATAAGCAGAACAACTCCCACTTTATGCTTTATTTTTGTATAATTATGCTTTATCTTTCTGATGATTATGCTTTATTTTTATAACATAATATTTCTTTCTTACAATATCTTAAATGATTTTTTGTGACAGTAAAACAAAAATAAAGTTATACAAGGACACACTACAATAAGAGAAAAGAGAGTAATACTAAAGAATGTAAATCTAGTCATCTTGTCACTTTTAGTCTCTGTACCCTATTCTTGAGATTGATTAATTGCAAGTTTCAAGTAACTTAAATGGTTTGACCTTGTCTTCCATATTATCCTTTGAATCTTCAATACACTGCCATACCTGAGTACAGGTATGTATGCTGCTAGGACCGCCTGAAGTTGAATCATGTCCATCAATCTGTTTCCGATATCTATGTTTAAAACTTTCCACTTATGGCCGATTTCACCGACCTCGGTTAGGATGCCCGGTTACTTGACCACAATAACCATGGTTAGACGAAAGCCGTTTCACCGACAATTTGGCCTGGTTAAGAATCCATGGTTATCTGCCGCCTGCTCATCTCGCCATTATTCCTCTTTGAAGCGATTCGTCTGTGGTATTTAGACGGCAGTGACTGATGTGTTGATATTTCACTATCGTAGCGGTGAGAGATTTGTTTTGATTTTGTGAAATAATATTACCCAAGGAAGGAATGCCAATTAAAAGAGCACGGGCTCCGAATTTCAGCGCTTACGAGAATTCCGTGCTGATTGATTTGATTGAAAAACACAAATCAGTTACAGAAAATAAACAGACGGATGGGGTTACTCTGCAACAAAAAGAAGAAAGTTGGAGAAAGTTATGCGTTGAGTTCAACGTGTGCCAGGTAATTGAAAAACGAAGTACTGTTTCCTTCTATGTTTTATGCCACATAAAACAGCGCATTTTCTTATACTTTTGCTTATCCACAGGTGTTACAGAAAGAAATTCTGGAATATTGAAAACTGCATACGAGAACTTAAAAAGAAGGGCGAGGAGGGCGAATGCAAATGAGAAGGTGGAAATTTATAAAACTGGGGGTGATTCTGTTCTACCTTCTGAACTTCACGAAGTGGAAAAAAGAGTGCTGGGCATTATTTCGAGCAAAAATACCTGCCTAGTAAGCCCCCATGATTGTGATGCAGGCTATGGGGTGACAGCAGGTAAATAGGCCTAATCACATGTGACAGAATATGTTTGAAGGTATTTTTTCTGTAGCGTTTTACTGAACTCTTTTATTTTCAGAATATGATCAAAGTAGAGGTGCAAGTACCAGCCAAGGTGCCCTTGATGTGCTGGAAGATATAGCTATTGTGAGTACGATCATACAGTCAGTTACTTTAATTGAAATTGTGTCTAGGCCTACTTTAGTTCTGCTCGATATATTCCTTGCAGTTATGCAGTCCATAGAATCTCTCCCAATTTCTGCCAGCGATCATTCGTTTGTAGCCTTTACGATGTTGCCAACAGCTTTACATGCAGAGAAATTAGTTTTAGGTTAAATGACAGGTACAGGTTATGACAGAATCCTGGGGTAGGCTATGTTAAGTTAACAACAGTGCAAAGTCTTTGGTACTGTGTAAGCTGTACCAGTATTTTCTATTTTAGTAACAAGAAAAAGGGCCATATTTGAGGTTATGTTCTTCAGAACTTATAGAATTCATATTTAAAATCTGTTTGTTTTTAAAAATGAACAGTCCTTACATAATCTAAAAATGGCATAATAGACATATGTACTGGTTATGGCAGGCGATCAAGACAGTGTGCAGAATGAATCTCACTATGAGACAGCGTAGGCTTTCTGATGATGTTGAAGTGGTTATGGTGTTGCCGCTAGAGCTGACTGTCACTCAGCTAAACTAGCCTTAGCTAAGTTAACTTTACCTTCGCAAACCGAGATTGTTCCAAACATCTTTCCACTACATGTATAGCTATTTGCAACATTGTAGCCTATGATGAATTCAAAATAAGCCAGTCAATCGTACCCAACCAATCCGTCTTGGCAAACAGTGTAAGGACCACATAACCTGTGCTGTAACATCTGGTGAATTCCATGCAGAATGTAAACAGTGACATTAGTTTAGCTAATAATAACCTTAGGTTAAAGGTAGTGGGTTTAGTACGACACTGCTCTGTTTCTGCATGAGATGTTTTGGCTGGTTATGCAACCTATAATTAACCAGCCTCCAGTATAGAAAAATAAGAAAAGGATCCGGTGCAGGTATCAAATTTCTGTATCTGGTAGAAAGCTTTAATTAAGGACTGAACCCCAGAGACCACGTTTTCACCATTTGGTTTTTGAGCATTGAATACCGCCCAGGTGACCCTCTCCCAGCCCAGCAATAGAACATCACAAGGGAATGGTGATTTAACAGCTGTTCGCAGTACCATTGTAGGTTAATTTGTGTTTACTTCATGATTTTACTTATATATTTAGAATCTTCGTATAAACGTAAGGTGATTATGGAATCTAGACATTGTAAGAAAACGCCTCTTAATTATATATTTATATTTGGCATCTTTTTAGGGGCAAAGTGAGTTTATATATGAACTCTCTTGAGTTTCCAAGAAAATTACCTCAAATTATGCCATTCTTCGACCTAAGAAGAAAAAAATATCACAGCATGGAGCCAACTGTATAATACCCTTAAGGCTAGATCTCTACTTTCAGTTTCTAGTTGCAGCAATCAAACAATCGCTGTCGTAGAAAATCTACATGGTGCACACACTATAGTAATGATTCCTTGTATAAGAGTAGTTTTCCAATAGATGTCATTAAAACTGCTTGTATGTTCGCTCTTTGCTGCTTCAGGTGGGAAGGTATAAATGGCAGAAGTTATGTCCAACTACACATCAATAATAGCCTACTTTATTAAAATTAATAGGCCTAATATTTTATTAAGAAAAACCGCTCTCTCAGTACGGTACATCAGTATTAGTCAGTGCTAATGTTAGTCCATCACCTCCAGTAGATTCATTGACAGACATTTGCAGTGTTTTTACACAGACACCAGAACAGGACTCATGCAGATCTGTAACAGAACCATCACCAGTGGGTGCCTAACTGTGTGACTCATTGCAGCACTGCGACAGTCATATTCCAACAAAAATAGGACCGATTGAAATTTTTTAATTCCTATGATTATTTAGTGGCATGTGTGCTCTTCTGAATTTGAAATAATTTCTGCTACGGTTCTGAACAATCGCGACATTAGCAATTGCAAGTGGAGGCCTAACTTAAAAATAACTCATTTCTGAATATTTTCTTTGTTTAGGGAGGGTATATGGTGACGTCTTACAAGAGTGACAAGGATGATGATTGTGATGGAAGGAGTTAAAAAAAGGGTGGTCAGATAAGAGAACAGGAGTCTCCAGAGGCAACACCCACGTCCACTTACAGCAAGGTAAGCCGTCAAACTTACAACGTAATTTAAAATAAAATGTAAGGAAAACTTAAATATAATCCTACTAGTATGACATTATCAATAACAAAGATAGCCTAGATGCTATGTCTTATTTGAGCTTTAATTTATTGTGGTACCAGTGCCCTATAATAATATGATCCCCTCAGTTTTTCCACTTGGATTACAAAAGCATGACTTGTTTTCTACACAACTTATTGTATTTAAATTTAAATTAATTACGTACTAAGAAATATTTTTAGCGATTAATTGTTTAGTTGGCAGTTTCGGAGGACAGTGTCACTAGTTGCTGGCATTAATAATTTTGCTCCTCATGAATTCTGCTGCTGTATCCCATTTTTTCTACATATTTAAATTATAATTCACGGTAGGAATAAGTAAAATAATGTCCAATTCTATTTACAGCGCCCATTGGTTAATAACAGCTCTACACAGAGAAAAAGAAAACATCGTATGACAACAGAAGCCATAAGAACAACAGCAGAGCTTCAGCAGCAGTCCTTAGAAAAGGATCTTCTTCACAAAGAAGAAATGCATAGGCTGGAATTGGCTCTTCTTGAAACAAAACTAGAAATAGCAGAAGAAAAGCTGAACCTACTGGTGGAATAAGAACAAAACCTTATAATTATGTTGCAATTAGATTTTCATGCAAATAAACTTCTTTCTCTCTCTTAACATTTGTAAATTTTTTTATGGTCATTATCTAGATCTACAGTTTATCTAATGAAAGCTGAGTTGCAATGTAAGCACAAGCACGTGGTCTTGACCGCAACACTAAACTCACCCGCTTAATCCAGCAGTTTAATAACGTTAAAAATCTATCAAAATGATCAAGATATAATTATAAACAGGTTTTCAATTTGAGTTTATTACACCAATTATATTTGAATCTTATTTATTTCTACATAATATGATCGTTATAATAATGGCCGTTATACAAGAATGACCAACCCATGTTTCCTACTGAGCTGCGCAGGAAGGACAGTAGAGGACAGGCGACAGTGTCTCGTGTTTATTTTGATTGTGCACTCCCGCCCGCTATGCTTATGCACAAGGATACAAAAGTATGTTTACAGTACAACTCAGCCTTCATTAGATGATCTATAGGTATCGGAAAAACAGAATTCAGATCGAATTGAGCTTCAAGAACGATACACTGAAACATCGCGCTGTGAAGGATTTGTAAGATCCACTGAGTAATTAATTGATTTTATTTGTTTGGTTATATTTAACAGTGGAAATAACTTTAGACAAAATTGCATTTTAATCAAAATAGCCTATGTTTCGTTTGGTTAATCCTACATAAGTTTTGCAGGTTAAAAATTCTATGTATACAGTAGGCCTAGTATTTATCAAAACTAATATTAAGTTTTAGCAAAACTTATAATTATAGAGCGAACCATTCATTTTTATAGTTTTACCCATTTCAAACTTGAATTACAGCACAGAATATGCATATTAAGGTTAATCCAGATTAGCGGGAATCTACTGTAATTTTATTATTTTTAATGTGAGGAGTGAGTGTGGGATAGTGATTTCTGTTTCCTGGGGTAGTTCAAACATAACCAAAAGATACTTATTAACTATGCCTACTTGCTGCTTTATTAGTTGTAGAAACAGGAGAAATAAACAAATTTGAAGTAGCCATTCTGAACATGGTGATTGGAATTAATTCTTCGAAGTATGGAGCACATAATACATAAAAAAATTCCAGGTATGAAGTTACTGTTCTTGAAATTCTTGGTGGAAAGCAGGAAGGTAGTCAATGGGGAGGAAGGGCTAAGCCTCCCCCCCCTCTTATACAGAAAAAAAGCAGGAGGGGAATCTGGGGCAGATATTAAGTTTTTTTATCAGGTAGATACTTTGGCCTCAATAGCGACAGAGCCATTGATACAGTTTTAAATGTTAGGTTTTATTATCTCCATGTGACCGACCGCTCAACAACAGAACTTCGGCCAGCTGATATAATGGCATTGTCAGTGCCTTTTTATGTGAATTTTGAGTCTACTTCCTCAAGAATTTACTTACATTTAGAACCTTCATACAATTCAGCCTATAACGTGCTTATAAATGGAATCTATAGGTTCTAAAGAATAATATATCAAGTTTGGCCATTTTCCATGCTTTTAAATTAAAATAAATACTTATATGTCTCATGCTATACAATGGAAAATGGTGTGTGCCAATCCCTGCAGTGCTGATTTGTCGCTTTCTTGATAAAATTAATTTTTCCACTGAGGGTATAAGGTGGTATTCTTTTCCATTAATACACAATTGAAGTTGCACAGCCTTACATTCCTGTTAGGTGCAGAGTTACCTTGACTGGGAAACGCTACCTCGCTATCATTTGCTACTCGTACAAGCAAGCCCCGCTGAAGCTCCACCCATTTTCCTTCATATAGCATGAACTGTATAGGCCTTGGTGAATAAAGAAAAAGAAAGGTGTGGTACTGGTATAAAATGTTGGCTATGTAATCTTACAACAATCAAGTCAAACAATGTACATAAGAATTGGAACACAATGAATCTTGACAGAACTGACCTACCTTTCCTATATAGCCTATTTTTGGGAACTCGTGTTTGTTTTAAACTGAAGATTTAAAAAGAAACTTAAGTATTCCTAACTTATTTTCACATCAAGCACTAGAATCTGAGCAAAATGCCTGAAGTGTCTTATGAGAGGACATATCTTGAAATTATGTGGCAAAAGATAAATTGTCGCCTCCGATGCTCTGCCTACTCTTGCCTAATATCCAGGGCATTACAATGGTGACGGCTCACTTCAACCTTTACCCTGGCTATCAAGCTGCTTAATGCCAGCAATGCAGCTCACTGTTATATTGCACTGTTCTCAAAAACGACCCTTGTACCAAATCATATGCACTAATTACTACAATAAAAAACGATCCTTGTACCAAATCAGAGTTACAATCACCAGAGCCTCTTTAGCGTTTATGTAATCTGCTAACATCACATCACTTCCCCTTAGGTCCCTGTTGGCTGCAGGAGTTGCTGAATACAAACAGCTTCAGGATCACCCACAGGCTCGTTCTCTCTAGCTGCAATAGCAATGTTGTGCAACACTGTTGTTGCAACTATAATTGTAGGCCTATTTCTGATGTGGCATCTGAGACCCAAGGCAACAGCAGGAAATCTCCTCTTCCGCACACCATACTGTCGCTCAGAAACATTTCTAGTTGCGATGTGGGCCTTGTTGTAACGTTGCTCTGGTTGAGTGACAGGGTTTTGTAGAGGTGTAAGCAAATATGACTTGCATGGATAACCTCCATCACCCAGAAGATAGCCATTAGGTACCTCCCTGGTATCTAAACGTGCTCACAGTCAAGATTCATGGAAGATGGTGCTGTCGTGAGTCGAACCAGGCCATCTTGCAACTATGTCTTTGATTAGGAGGTTTGAATTGCTTACAGTTTGCACATTAATGGAGAAATAACCTTTTCAATTCCGAAAAAGTTCCCCATTTTCTCCTCCAGGGGATTGGATCCGGACATGGGTACAATCTAATACACCCAAGACACCAGGGAAGCCACGAATCCTGTAGAATTCTTCCATTACTTCCCTCTTCTCCCTCAGATTCGAAGGTAGTTTGATGAAGCGAGGAGCTAAAGAAGCTATTGCTTCAGACACTTGGTGGATAATTCTACTACACACTGTGCTCTTAATTACATCAGTGGTGTCACCAACTACATCCTGGAAAGATCCAGTGGCATGTAGATGTAGATGTAGATATCTCGTCCTGTAGATCCTGTGTTGAGCGGGGCTCAAGGATATAGAACACGTCAGATCAAAAAAATACATGCATGTTATAACAATAATATAGGCCTACAGAAACTGTAAGCTGCCAAATTTATCCAAGCTGGAAATATTCCTCCAAATTGTAGAAGGTGTGAGTTATTAAAAATTCCTCGACAGCTGTTTTGAAAGGTTTGCTCTTTCTTTGAATACATAATAATTTAATGTTGTTTGGAAGCTTGTTATATATCTGTACTGCAGAATAATAAGCATAGAATCGTAGCGCAGTCGGCAGTCGATTTCTTGGAGACACGGGAAAGTTTTTGTTCGTTGGGAATTGTCTCCTTTTTTAGACGATATTTCCTCTGAAGAGGTACCTAGCATACAATAAATAGTCATCCAACTCCATCTTGAATGCTGCAGAAGCAGACACCGCCTCATGGATATTATAGGAGTACATACAGCTGTAAGCACTCAAGTATGCGGTGAGCTCCTGGTTAGCAACTTAAACGTTCGCTCGGGGCCGGTTAGCTAATTTCTCGCGGTTAGTGTCGTTTAACTCGTAACCGGGGTCGATGAAATGGAAATTCGTGAAAATGCCTGGTTAACTACTAGGTGTTAATTAAACGGCCCTAACCGAGGTCGGTGAAATCGGGCATTAGTCTGAGGGAAACTCACGAACTCTTTGAATTGCATTTACGATAGCTTTGGCATGCTGGTGTTCAATACATGTGAACTGATGTGATTCAGATTGTAGGCTAAATCGGCCATAAAACCGTTACATTTTACGTAAAAGGTGTTCAATGTTGCTGGAAATAATTTTAATTTTTTAGCCGATTTTCACTGACTGTATTATTATATTTTAAACAGGCAGTTAATTTTCCAAGAAGTATGCTTTAAACTACATTTTGTGCTTTTATTTTTTATTATTTAAAATTGTGCTTTATTGTGCTTTAAAAACTTATTTTATCCAGACCTTATACTCCCAAATATCTGGGTAGCAACCACATGTCTCAAGCCTTATGCATATATTGTTTTGTGTTGTTCTGGTGTTAAGTAACCTTCTATATTAGCAGGGAAGAGAAAACAATATTTTTGGAACAGGTACGAAAGTTCCAGAGTGAGTAGAGTGAGTAGAATACTCTTAGTTTCTTCCTTCTACATCTAGAATGGTGGATTGAATGACGATTTATATATTTAGAATATGATCTAGCCCGCACCGGATATTTTAAGCACTATGCCTTACAATATTAACCTCTGTTTCATATTTAAAAAGATTGTCTTATGAACCAAGAAATAAGTGTGAATATGATATCATTTATTAGAATGCAAGAAATACCCCATCAGAACTAATATTAGAATGTTATTTTGAATTACCCTTCAACTCATTGTATCTTAATATATACTGTTTAGCAAAGTTTCTAATAATAATAATAATAATAATAATAACAATAACATAACCAAAACTTATATATACAGAGCTTAATACAAAGGTAGGTTCAAAACTTCCTTTCATATAGAAGATAAAATGATGGGTCCGAAAATGTTTTATTTACTTGTTAGAGCCCTTCCTCTAAACCTTCACCACTTGGCAGAATACATGAAAACAGAACTGTGGAAAACAGACAATCATATGAAATGGTCCTAAAAATAGAACTGTGGGTAAAAGAACACCAAATATAGTGCTCAATGTTCCCTCCTTTAACACTGATATATCCGCCAACCCCACGTCACATGGACTCCCTGATGCACTGATGTAACCCTGGAGTATCTTTGTACTATCTGGCAGCCTGGCAGAATACGAGCACAGAGACTCTCTACATCTTGCACTGAAGTTGTATACCCAAGAAAAATGCCCCCCCCCCCACAAGTAAAGATCTATTGGATTCAGGTCAGGCGAACGTTGAGGCCAAGGAATTGGTCTTCCTCTTCCTATCCATTTATCAGGGAACCATCTATTCAGAAAGTGACGAACAGGGACGCTGAAATGTGCAGGAGCTAAATCGTTCATGAACTACATGTCTTGTATTTGTGATGGCACATTTTTCAACAGGACAAGTAAGTAGTTTGTTTTTAGAACGCTCTGTACCTTCGTCCATTGAGACGATGTGGCAGTGCGTACGGTCATACCCAAAAGTCATCAATAATGCTAGCCCAGGGTTGTAAACAAAAGAGCGCTAAACAGAAAATAAGGCACTTTGAGATACATGTAAATATAACATAATTTTATCCTCTATATTCAAGGAATGTTTCTCCAAAGTTTTTACTTACGTTTTTGTTACACTCTGTATATGATACGGATGAAGGGAGAGGGAGTTATAATCAGTACCAAACATATGTCATAGCTAAATAATTGTCCTAAAAATTTGTCATTTTCGTCGGAACAGACATAATCCAAACTCCATATCATAGTACAGAACCTAACAATCGATGGAATATATATATATATATATATATATATATATATATATATATATAAACAGAATAAGCGTATTTCTTATACAGAGATATTATTTTTGCGATGTGCCGAGAACGCACGTTCCACTCTGCAGCCTGACAGCAAGTCTTCGGCCGGTAAAGTCCATAAACATAACCCCTCATTTCAAGCGCACGGATTTCTGAATTTAAGAAAGTTTGCATTCACAAGCATTAATTTCTTGTTGTGAAATTGGTTAAATTTCTCTTCTTATGTTATAAATATACTTACAAAATTACGCACATTATTTCTATGAGGAACAGGAACGCCAGAAAATTTCTTGAAAAACGCAGCCCCACTCTTCTGCAAGATTCTGTTTTCACATAGAATCATATATTTAAATTCTCTGTTCTCAAGTGTACCTATGTTGTGGCATCATAACAATAAAAACACACTTAAAAATAGTTAAACCAGATCTTGTAACACTGCGTTTCACGAATTGTAACATTTGTAAGCCACAGCCGGCTCTCACATTGCGGCTTTACCCGAAAAACTGAAGGTCAGATTACCGCTTATCGGCACACGTTCGCGCCGCGACAGCTGGCGCACTCCAGCGGCACATCGCAAAAATAATGTATCTGTATAAAACATTTTATTATTTTAAGTGAATGTATATTTTATCTCATAGTTTCTTATATTTAAATAGATAATAATACAAAATGCAATAGGATTAATACAATAACGCAAATCGTTAGACCAATTTTGAAGATTTTCCAAGGCCAGTTATTTCTAATTGGCCTAAATGTTTCACGAGAAGAAACTGATGTGGACTAGTTATTTTAATACTTGCTGAAACTCTTGTCTCTGGCGATCCTCAACAGACCCGAATTCAACGAATCGCTGGATTGCACGGTGCACTAATATGGGATTGATGTTTAGAGTGCTTAATGTTCGGAAAATGTCGCTTGCTGATCTCCCAATCTTATGAACGCTATCATAGTATCTCTATTTTTATAGGATCATCATTCCATACTGAAAGCTATAGGTATATAGGAGTGAATCAGGGCTGCTTCTTATTTTTAGGAATAGTTGTATAAAAGAATAATATGCCACCCCCTTCTTCAGGTCCCGCTCGCATCTCCTGAGCCCATATTGTAACATGACAAAGAAGAGAACATTCTCGTCTGCTCAAGGTAAAAATAAGATTCGGAAAACCATTCGCAACATGAAAACATTGAAATATGAAATAGCACAAATAGCATACAAGTTTTGTAATTTAGGTATTATATAATTGGTTAAGAAATATGCCAATTGAGATTTTTAAAGATACTGTTACAGGTGTAACGCATTTCTTGCTTGGAGATGACTAAACTCTTAGGAGTATTTATTTGGCATATATGAGGAGCAACTAGCACCAAAAAGTAACACCTTCCACGTGTAATAAAATTATTTATTTCATTACTCTGACTGAAGTGACGAATACATGGAAGGTATAATTTTGAGTAGGGTTCGGATGTTTACGACATGCATATTTTTATCCTGACCATTCTCGCCGCAAACACAAATTTAACATGAATTGTACATTTGTTATCTTAATCGGACCGTTTTTATTTTTCTTATAAAGTCATATTTTGGTCATATAATGGTCTTGGTCATATTTCGGTCATATTTGTAATCTAATGTCGTATTTCAATAATAAATTCGGTAAAAGAGCACATATGCAGTATGGTTTTATGAAATGTGAAGGAACAATAAGTATCAGCACAATTATAACTTCTTCCTTGTTGTTAAAAAGTTCTAATAGACAAGTATTTAAAATATTTTCAGTTCACATTTGCAGTGGTATCAGGAAACATTAACAGATTAGAAGTTCTTTACAAGTAAAAATGTAAATCAACTGTAAAATTGTTAAAAGGTGATTATCTGATAGAATTAATGTGATGTAATAAATTAGTGTCAATAAACGTTTTAAATTGGAACATTTATTTTTAGAGCATACGTTGTTTTATAAGGTCACATTTAGGATTTTGGGTCATACTTAGCCATTTGTAAGGTCATATTTGCAGTCATATTTTCCACTTTTTAGGTCACAAACATCCGAACCATAATTATGAGTTTTCTGTATCAATGATCTTCGCTGAGGGGGATCATTTTCAAACCGAATGACAGGCCAAAGATCTAACTCCATGGCTTTCTTTTCTTTTGTCTTAATATTATCAACTAAAAATTATTTCGTTTTATATATTTTTCTAAAGAATATCATTCCTTTTACTAGAGACTGAAGTGAATAAAGCGGTTAAAAGCACAATGACTATATGGTCAGAGGTAAAGCTGCCCAGCAGAGGATAAACCTCATGGGGAACAACTTGAAAGAAACAACACCCCGGAAGATAGAAGAAAAAGAAGAACTGGACAAGATAGCAAACTGAACAAGGCAACAAAAGACTATTAACTGACATGACAGATCAAACTCAAACTCGATGACACTCGACAACACAGAATGTCTAGTTACTATATTTAGGAAGAGCCGAGATCTCAGTTTGCTGAAGACCCTTTTCTGACCAAAAAGACTTGCATACCGGCAAATAAAGACTATTTTCTCCCAACTTCTAGTAGTTGTAGATTTTGTAGTTCTTTTGTAGCGTAGTTTTTGTAAACTACGAACACCGGTAGTAGTAGAGTTTTGTAGTAATAGAAATAAATAATTGTTGTTGGTAGTTAATAGTATTGATATAAAATGGAATTACCGGTACTGTATTCATGAAGAGGAGGATGTAAATATATATGCTTATAGTCTGAAGAATAAGGTGCATTAAGAAAAGAACAAACTTCAAACAGACTAAATATTTAGCAAATTACGTCCCGGTTTAGAAACCTAGACACCAGGATCCAGTTACGCAGATTTTATTTACTTTTTTAGCAGCTGAAGAAAGGTGAAATATGTGCAAAATACGTTTTAATTCATTCAACATTTTTCATTATTTCTGACGATGTAGAGTTTCCGCATTTTCACGAAACAAAATAATTTCATTGCCGAGATGGACTTTTTTCATAGGATGGCTGGCTAGACAGGTATTCCTATCTGAATATGCCAGGAATAAGTGTGTTACTATTATTTAGTTTGTTTCTTGCTAGAACATAACATTTACAATAATTAATTTAGCTTCATTCGTTAAATAATAGTTGATCACGAAGGATAATGACACCACTGGAGCACAGTAGTGAAAGTTGACTCTGAGTAAAATTTAGTGATCAAATCGAATTAATCAGTCGGAATAATAAGGAAAAATCACAGCGGACAGCAGCAATATGCGTCCTTGTTCGCTGCCTGGGCATGAAGCTTGGACAGAGTAATTGGATTTGTTTTTAACCTGAATGAATGAAAGGATTACAGTTCCATAATAATCTGCACAAAGGATAACAACTCATTCCCGGTATTTTAAAATTCGAACCTGTAATCCATTGCACAGTACAGGAATTAATCTCTTTATAAATGCCACAGCAAATTTTCGTTTATTCCTAATATTAGTTTTTAATTTTCCATGTTATTGGTCCATTTTTATGGGTGAAGTATCTCATCATAAATAGAGAATATAAAAATGTCATGCCGGATTTATGGATGATTTTTAAATCGAACTCGCACAGTAACATCAAAAGTAATTGCACGTGGAATTGAGAATATAAAGTGTGTTGACAAAATTTTGTAAATAAATATACATTATGCCTCTAGGACAGATTTCTTTTCTTTCTTTCTTTTCTTCTTTATCGTAGTTTTACATCTCGCTTTTAGGAACATTTAAGCGACACAAGCCGCCCGGGCTTTATAGGGCCGCGACCTGTCGGGAGAGGGATTATCTTTAAATCACATGCATACTGTTTTGACTAGACAAGGACATGGAGGACCTCCCCGGATGAGTGATCAGCCCAATGCCGGGGCCACCTTCGAGACAACACGAACACATAGGACGAGACACACCATTCACACACACACACTCCAAACAAGGCGAAGATGGGATGAATATTATAATGACGGCCAGATGATATCCGGGGACCACAAGGGCCTAAAGTTACCTGACATTTGCTCACAGGTGAGGAAAAACCCCACCTAGGTAACTTGTCCCGACCAGGAATCGAACCAGGGCCCGCTGCGTGAGAGGAACGAACGCATCCCTGAGCCACAGTGCTGAACGAGGACAGATTACTTCATGGAAAAATGTTATATATATATATATATTATATATACATACAACCAAAAAATACATAATCGTTTCCTTATCTACTTTCTGGTTTAATGTGAAGTGTTTTAAACCTACGTAAAATTCCATACTTACTTACTTATTCAATGGCAATAGACAATTCCTAAGTAAGCTAAAGGAATATTATATATTTTATGGAACCCGAAGGTTCATTGCCGCACTTACCCGAGCCCGCCATTCAACCCTATTTTGTGCTAACTTTATACAACCATCCCTCGAAAATCATACTTCCCTTAAATCTATCCTAATATTGTCTTCCCATCTACAGCTAGGTTTTTCAAGTATATTTTCCCTTCGGGTCTCCCAGTCAATATTTGTGAGATATGTCTTTCCTCCCTGTGGTGCGCAACATGTCCAGCCCATTTCATCCTCTGCGATTTAATTACCTTTACTATATTCGGTGAAGGTACAGATTACAAAGCTCGTCATTATTCAGTTTACTAGTCCCCGTTTTCATCTCTCTTGGGTCCGAATATTTTCCTAAGCATCCTGTTTTCGAACACTCTCAGATTATGTTCTTCCCGAAGAGTAAGCGACCATGTCTCACATCCATATAATACAACCAGCAGGATATTTGTCTTATAAATTTTTATTTTTAGATTTCTTGACAGAAGACGAGAAGATAAGAGTTTTTGAACTGCACAAAAGCAGGCATTTCCTGATTTGGGTCTACACTTAACTTCGGCCATAATACTATTTGTATCTGTAATTATTGCTCCCGGATATTTGAATTTATCCACTTGTCCGAACGATTTACCTGCTATTCTAATATTTTGTAGAGCATTATTTTGACGTTTCATGACCATGTACTTAGTTTTTCTGTATTAATTTCCAATCCAACATTCCTGCAGGCATCGAAAAGATTCTCTGTATTTCCCTCCATTGTATTTATGTCATCGCCCAACAGACAAGCATCATCTGCATAAGCTAAAATAGGGTGACTGACATTTACTTCTAGGCCTACATGTTTTCCTGGACTTTCCTAATGGCATATTCCGAAAGGAAATTAAAAAGTAAATGCGACAGTGTACCTCCTTGCTTCAAGGCGCTTTTAATGGTAAACCTATCTGGTATAAATTTCCCTACCTTCACTCTGCTATAGGTTTCATTTAGACACATTTTTATCAGCCTAATTAACTTCTTTGGTATCCCAAACTCAATGAGGATATTGTACAATTTGTCTCGCCTGAGCGATATGCCTTTTTAAAATCTATGTATAGCTGGTGAACAGACTTATTATATTCCCACTTTTTCTCCAAGATTTGGCAAATACAAAATATTTTATCAATGGTTGATCTATTTCGCCTAAATCCTCATTGGTGATTTCCAATGATTTCGTTCGCATATGGAGTTAATCTTGACAAAAGTATATTGGACAAAATTTTGTATAATGTTGATGAGAGAGAAATCCCTCGATAGTTATTACATTCGGCCCTATCTCCCTTTTTATGGATCGGTATAATAGATTCTTTCCATTCCTTTGGCAATTCTTCCTTTCTCCAAATCATATTAATGAGTTTATGGATCTCTGAGGTTAATCTATCCCCATCTGCTTTAATTAATTCTGCTGTTTTTTTTTAAATTATTATTATTATTTTTTTTAAGTTTATCTATAGCTGTTTCTACTTCTGTTAAAGTTGGTTCAGTAACCAACGGCTCTGCTGTGAGTATTTCACTTTCTACACTTTGGATATCTTCATGTACATTTAATGATTCATTAAAGAAATTTTTCCACACATTCAAAATATTATTTGAAGCCGCGAGAATAGTACCATCACTGTCCTGAATTATGTTTGTTCTAAGTTGGAAACTTTTCTTGAACTCGGTTATTGCCTTGTATAGATCCCTAACATTTTTGTCTTTACTATTTACCTCTAATTCATTTACTTTGTCTTGTAGATAGTTTCTTTTCTTTGTTCTAAAGGATCTAGAGGTTTCTCGTTTATCATTATTGAGAGTTCCGACAGTAGTTTCATTCGGATTTTGCAACCATTGTAGTTTCGCCTGCTTTCTTGCATTTACCAATTTCTTGCACTCATCATCGAACCACGGTTTATTTGGATCAGTTCAAGAGGACCTAGTTTTTCGTTTGCGGATACTTTAATGATGTCTTTAATGCTTTCCCAGGTTTTATGGACATTCATATCATTCCTAGCTTCTTGTTCTGCAGTGTTTTCTAGAACTGCAAATCTATTTGAAATCTCAACTTATTAAGCGTTCATAATTTGGTTAACATCTAGCTTCTTCAAATTGAATCTCTCTATATCAATTTTTTTCTTAATCCCTTTGTTTAATGGAAGTTTCTTCCGAACAACCGAAATTACCAGATAATGATCCAAATCGCAGTCAGCACCCCTAAAGTTTCGAACATCAAATATACTAGACTGCCTCCTTGCATCTATTAGCACATGATCAATTTTATTTTGAGTCATTCCATCTGGCGAGGTCCTTGTGTTTTTATGAATATCACGATGTGGGAATTTTGTACTCTTTACGGTTACATTTTTACCGGTGGCAAAATTCACTAATCTAACCCCATTGTCGTTGCTCTGCAAGTGGATACTTTTGTTCCCAATCGTGGGCTTTATGAATTTTTTTAACGCCAAATACCATGCATTAAAAAAAAGGGCAACTCTCGTTTTCTCCTTTCCCTCCTTCTCTCACTCTCCTCTCTCTCTATCTCCCCTCTCTCCTCTCTCTCTCTCTCTCTTTTTCTCTCTACGTATATTATATAGTACAGTATAATACGCTTTCTCAGGAAGCACTCATATAGACTACATAAATAAAATATAGGCCTACACACACATTTTCCTTGTAGCTTTTCACATCGAAAGGATTTAATATAATGGGAAATATCTTGAAACATCTTGAGCTTCTAAACGTACAATAGACCCTTACTGAAACACAATATTTGTCAATTCAAACCCATGTAAGTGCTTCCGAATAATTATAATGTGTTTCATGGTTAGATAGTATGAAATATTTGACGAGAGCGTCAAAAGGATTGAAGACAGAGAATATAAGATTTCGGAAAAGAGTGGGAGTATGTATTCTATTAAATCAATATAAGAAAGTAGAAGGGAAGAATTATCTAGGAATAATATAGGAAGGTATTATACAGGAAGAATTGAATGAGGATCAACCTCTGTGGTTTGATTATCTTAACATGTTATTTCTTTAAACACTAACCAAAAGTACAGTTTGGATAACTATGAAAAAAAGATTCCAGGTTATAATCGAGATGCATTTGGAAACAGGTTAGTTAGTTAGTTTATTTTCTTACACAGTACAGTGTTTTGCATTAACCTACACTTATAAGTTTACATATACTTATAACCTACATTTCTTAAAGTTTAACACACACATTTACAAATTAATAATTTACATACAAATATTCAATACATGTACAATATTTAAACATGCTATATTTTACTACATTATACATTTTAATATTATTTCTATCTCTATTTTTACAGTATATGGAAGATGAATTATACAATTTGAATGATAAATTTAAGAATATAGTATATACACACTTACAAAGAATAGAGATCACTTATATTATAAAAACAGTTTGATAAAAGAAAGGATTTGAGCATTTTCTTAAATGAAATTTCTGTTTTTTGTGATGTGATATGAGAGGGGAGTGAATTAAATACCTTAGAACATAAGTAGTATGGAGGAGATTCGAATAGATGGGTAGTGTGTTTCGTCAGTGCTATGCTGTTTTTATGTCGGGTGTTGTAAGAGTGGTAGTCAGAATTAACTTTGAAAAGGAGTCTATGAGAATAAGCAAACAGGGTGGCTTCAAAAATAATGATACATGGTAGAGGGAGGATCTTGTGGGTTTTAAATAAAGGTTTGCAGGAATCGAGAGGCTTGGCATTATAAATGGTACGTATTATGCGTTTTTGCAGGACAAAGAGTCTATTTATGTGGAATTGATCTGCTGATCCCCAAGCAATAATGTTATATTTTATTTTAGAATAAATATAGCTGTAATAGCATTGCAGAAGAGTTTTCTTATTGCAATAAGATGATAGTTTAACGAATAAAAAGGTATAACTAGATAGATATTTACACAAATTTCTGCAAAATCTGAAATAGGCATATGAAATATTCAAAACCGAATAAATAGTTACTTACCTACCAAAACATCGATAATCATTTATGTCCCATTTTTCATCCCAAAAACACATAACTTTGAGTGTACTCACAGGTTGGATATTTTTACAGTTTTTCATTCGTTAGTCATTGCTTTGTGCAAACAAATCATTCCATCCTTAATTAACTACATACCGTGACTCATACCGTGGCTTTCTGATTTGAAGTCAAGATTTCTAATCGCTAGAGTATAGAAGTCTTCTGAATTTTATGTTATGTACTAAGTGAAAAAGGGCGTGAGTTATTCTTGTTACTTATAAAAATTGTGTTACTGGTCTTCTTTTTTACGTTAAGCACTAAGCGAAAAACTCAGTAGGCCTAGTTTTAATAACGAAACAAAGTTGAAGTTGGTAGACACAGGAAACTCAGCATAAAAACACCTTAATTAACTGCCACCCCTTAAATCCTGTCTCTGTGTGCTGTCACTGAGAAGTGAGGATAAAGTGTCCTACTCAGCCCGGAGTGTCGTGACGTCACATGCATAATTAAAGAGCTTTGAATGTCAAATGAAGAGCGAATCCATCAAGAGGCGAGATTGCAGTAACGACGAATTTACAGAGATTGATGCTGGGAATTGGTAATTAATGCTGTCATAAAATACTCCAAGTCCAGAACAATTAAACTAAATATCTTCTCACGACATTCCCAATACAAGATATTTTATGACAAGTGTGACTATGATTTTAATATAAACATAAAAGTTTACTGAATAATATAATATTATGGTGTATGACATTGATAGAAATCATTTTGAAGTTTTTACGTAAAATTTTGAAATTATTATACGTTGTCTGTTTAGTCGTGGAAGTTAGGAGTCAAATAGATTTCTTAATAATTTAATTCCAAAGCTAAATGCATAATGAATGTGGACCTACAAAAATAATAAAAATCATTACACTATAATTTGAATGAAATAGTCAATTCTGCTGAACTTATTAGTTTTCAACACCGGTATTTCAAAATTAAACCATACACAAATTATCGTCATTTGGATTACAATTATTTTTATGAGCGTGTGGAAGAAAACGAGTCACTAAATTAAACTATTAAGGTATCAAAATGTTAGGTTTTCAGAAAATATACATAATCTTGATTCCAAATAAACTTTCCGCCTACATTATGAACAAACTGGAAACATTAGTTCATTATGAGTTTTAAAAATGTGTAGGTATAAAATTCCATCGATAAATCAACCCATCTCCTTGTCCTTAGCATTGGTGACCTCATGGAAGGTTTCATTACCGGAAAGTAATTTAGTCCTGGTTTTCCTGTACAGTCCTTGCATCGATTCGAGTTACCAATGCTACCAATAGCGAGTATCACAAGATGGAGATCGTCGTCGTAGATTGCTAACATCATACTTTAAAATTTGAATAGAACTTAATTTCTTTGTTTTTTACTAAAATTGAACAAATAAATTGTTATGTATTATTATTGTATTACCTCGTACCTTTGTATTGTAAATAGAACATGTTCTAACCTATTATACATCATTTTTGTCATACTTCTCCAAATTATGTATTGCTTAAGTAATTGTTTAGTATAAGTATTTTTTTTTCTTTCTTTCTTTTTTTTTCTATATATTGAACTGAACCACCCCCGAACACAAGCTCTGCTTCTTCGGGTGGTGTATCAACTTTTGTATTTTTCGTGTAATTTGGAAAAATAAATTGTAATTGTAATTGTAATTGTAATAATCAGAACGTAATAAAAAAGCACACGAATCTAAATTGTGTTTTAATCAATACACGTTTATATTATTTCAATTTCTAAACAAGCTATGTTTTATAAAATAATGTGTTTTAATTTTGTTCACTGACAGTATGTGACATATTAATCACGGCACGTTTCATGCCGTACGTGTCAAGTAATGAGCTAATTTTATCAGATAAAATTGCATCCTTATGTTCACAGCAAGCATATTACAAGATAATTCCGATATCCGAGGAATTGTTACACGTTATTGGCGAATATCAAACACGTGGCATATGAATAGTCATTAAAAATCTTATTTGGCCTTCACAAGGGCCCCATGGGCGCGGCACACCCTTACGTGCGCCACATACCCTGTGTCCCTCTAGTCCCTCTAATAGGAGCTCCAGAGGCACGGTACACTACCAGCAACTCTCGGACCAAAAGCAACGGGGCAGAACGGGGGAGGCCCGTAGCATAGCCTGCAGCAGGAACTGGCCCGAAAATCAGTAAAGGGGAACGGTATGATAATGAGGGAGGAAAGGAAGGTGAAGTGGAGTGTGTTGGTGGAATGAATGAAAGGGGGAAACGGGAGGATCCCCGAGAAAAACCCCCAAAGTCACGGCTTCGTCCACCACGAATGACACGCCCGCCTGCCTCGGGATTTGAACCCGGGACCGCTTGCATGCCAAGCTAAGCATGAGCCACCATACTAACAACCAACATAATTCTCATTGTCAACAAATCCTCAGATCTTCAGTTTGATACTGGCTAATTTAGATCTCAATAGAGTACTTTGCTTCCAAACGAGGACCAAGATTTTACTGATTTTGATGTAAAAATGAGTTATGTGAGGATTTTGAAAGTGGTGAGCTATCTGTGAAAGCAAACTGCGACAACTGGGAAAACATAAGCTTTGGAATATGCACAATTTTTCTAAAAATAATAATGAGGTTCCATTTTCCTGCTGTTAACGTAAGTGAACAGAGGCAACAAAGTGTTTTGCTTTGCTTTAAAACATACATTTTGAGGGTAAGGCATATGTTTTCAGATTGTATTCAATGCTTGAGTAGAGTCCATCTGACATCTGATAGCTTAATCAGCATTAAAATGAGTTTATAGATTACGAAAAAATAATAAGCTTACAGCAAGATCCGGAATACAGGAAGTGGTGAGGTCTCCCACAAAAAGAAAATTATTTTGGAGGTCATCCTCCCTTAAACGGAATGGCGAGAAGTAAAAATTACAGGAAAATGTAATAGTTGTTCGCACTACACCAAGCAGCACTTTGAGCAATAGGATTTGTAGATTGAAACTCTGCCTCATGGGGAAGTCCAAAGAAAAACAAGTAACCACAAAATAAAATGAACTAAAATGACACCTGTCTTCAAGAACTCTCTACACAAAGATTTTTAATGCCTCAAAGGAGTTCATCATTGTCAAAATAGTCAGGTCAAAGGCCTAAGGCCTAAGGTTCTCTTTCGATTGTCGCAGCGCTCTAAGCGTGCTTATGACCTTTTCATATCTGGCGTAGGTTCTTGGAACCCGGGTTTTTTGGAATATTCCTATTTTCAGCACTTGGGAATGGACTAGGCCTAGGCCTAGGCCTAGGCCTAGGCCTAGGCCTAGCAATCACAATTATTAAGCACGTCTATGCAAGTAACGCCAGACAAAGAAGAAATTCAGACTAAGAACACAGTAAAGCTCAAAGCAAATCATACTAAATTCACTTATTAACACGAAACTGAATTTGTTGTGGCCTTTATAATCTTTGACTGAAAGAGCAGTCAGCCAAGTTGTCTGGGCAACAATACGCCCCCACTGGCATAAAAAATGTAACTGGATTTTTGTTCCTGAGGACGAAGGGTATACTAATGGTGGTGGTTTCACGAATGAAATACTGACTGCATATGTTAATGCATATTTGAGTCATATAGCATACAGCCGGCTGCAAAAAGAACTGCACATGCTCGTGTCGTCATCATCTACATACACAACTATAGACTATACATTACACGCAACTAAACCATTGAAAATGCCTGTATTCTGTTTAAGAGTTTGATATTTTGTTATTAACTTATTACAGCAAATGGGAAGTCGAGTCTGGATGCAGTAGGTGATCTGAAGAATTAAATAAGAATTCAGTTCAGAAATATAAATTTCACCGGAGCTAATACGAATTCTATAGCCGCGTACTTTGCCGGTTTTTTAAGTTATATTAAGTTATACTAACAACCGAAGTGGCTAAGGTCGTTAAATCGCTGCTCCACGAAACGCGTGAGCGGTACTGTACCTTTGAGTCTCATCCGATCATAAATGTGCATTTTAACTAAAAGTTTTTGTCGTACGTTTCGCGAAGTATGTTTCACGTGGCAACATCTTACGGAATAAAGAAAATCTTTTTTAAAAACCCTGCTTGTGAACGCGTTATTTGTATCTCTCTCTTTGCTGCCAACGATGGCTTATAGAGAAGTACTGCGCCACCAGCTCATTGCCTTAGTTCTCGTCAATTACTCTGCAAACTCACAATCTTCTGTACTAGAAACTGGAGACGTTACCTCTGCGCCAGAAACACCGCATTGAATTTATTACGCTGTCAACATCCAGTGAAAAATCTTCACAGCAATGACTAAGTTCACATTTTGTGAACCGCGCCATACAGCTTAACTTTTTACCGAACAAAACTCCACACATTCTTTTTGCAGCCAGGTGTAGCCTACACTGGTGAACTTAAGATAGGCCTATCCATCAACCCTAGTTATAAAAAATTACAATTCCCACTTCATCTCTTTAAAAATTTGATCACATGTTATTTGTCATAAAATGAAAGGGTTTCAATAATAAAAACTAAAAATTAAAAATTTGGGGGCACCAGGGGAAGATTTTGTCAAAATGATTATGCATTTCTTTCGGCAAGCATATCTCCACTTCCAATTAAGCTAGAACAGTGATTCTTACACTAAACTGTTCCCCATTTCATAGATATGTCTACACACTAGCATCATCTTTGTAGTGATTATCAAAGGTAGTTTAATTTTCTTTTTCTCTCTGAAGTCTAAAAAATAATTAGTCTATTTTTCCTTTGATAAGGGGTCAGGATCCTTACCATAGGCTCATTTATTTGATTCTAGTACACAGACTAGCTGTATGTTTAGGCTTCATTTTGGTGTTTGGATGAAGTCAATAGCTCAATTCTAAGTGCATTTTTCTTAAGCCGAAAGTTAAGAAATGCTGAAAATTTTGAAATAAGAGAAAAATGAAGTTAAAGTTTGGGTAATCCAGTACTTGGACGTTTCTCAACTAGCAGGTGGACACGCCTGGTCAATTAATAATAGAGAAAACCCAAACATGTCTCTTCTCTTCTCTCTATATATAAAAGGCTTTGCCCTGACTGACAGGAATCAACGTAGAGCCTAAACTATAACATGTAGAGACTTGGAATTTTGACAGTACCTTCGTTTCATAATCTAAGTGCTCACTAAGAAAGGATTTTGAAAAATTCTGATTTTAAATGCCAAAAATCAAATGTTTTTGAGAATACTTAATCCCTTCTTACACAGAATTATCGAATCCGAATCACATTTGACATTAAGACATATTGTTGCCAGTGGGTTTCAGATGGATTTGGAATTAAATTAAATGGAAGTTTGACAATTACAGTTGGCTTTGTCTATTTTTGTCATACCTTGAAATAAAACTTTCGCGATCGCTTGAATGTTGTAAGCCCTAATATGGTCAAACATTGTTTTATTTGGACGAAATCACTATACAGGGGTTTTCTGGACCAAGGAACTCGAATCTGAGGTCGCTTTTACCAGGCTACGCTATCTAATCGTGGTATGTAGTCCACATGATTTAGGTGTTAATAAATATAATGATTTAACTATTATGCTCTTAATTTTTAATTTTTTAAATAATTATCGCGGGCGAAGCCGCAGGCACATGCTAGTTATTTATATTTGAAAACTACAGAAATCAAGTTTTCTGATGAGACGAAAAAAAATGATTTTCTGGTGAAAAAATTCTGATTTTAGGGGTAGATGGATACCTTAAGCTCTATCCACAATGTGCAGTCGGTAGTTGTTAGTTGGTAGTTGGTAATTGGTAGTTGCTAGTTGCTATTTGCTAGTCGAAGTAAAACGTGTGATGAGTAATGGACGCCATTCACAAAGTGCAGTTGCAGTCTGCAGTTGGTAGTCGGTAATCGGCAGTCCGGAAATGTATCTTCGAATAACGACTGCACGACTACAAGTTACATATTACGATACTGAAAATTATTTTCTAGTGCAAATAAATAGATTAGCTTACTACGAAAAAGTAAGATGTGTTTATTAAAATATATTATGCATTATAAATCAATTCCGGCACATTTTTTGTACTGTAAAATGTTTCCATAACCTCAATATCAACTGTATAGGCCTATTGTGGGCAGCTCGAGTGCTGCTCCCAAGCAGAGGACTGCAACTACCAACTGCCGACTGCATATTGCTAATAGAGCTGCTAATGACTTTATTTTTTGTTAATTTAGCCAGGTTTAGGTCAACTATCTTTAATTGTTTTGTCTTTTTTACCGTTTGATTACCTTGTTTTACCATTTGTTTACCTTATTTTTCTTGATCACCCACAAACACCCATGCCAGAGGCAGGACTTGAACCCTCAGCCTCCTTCACCGCTGGTCCAAGGCTTAGCTACCACGGCTAAGGAGACCGGCCCTTATTCAAACCTATGTGCGAAATACAACTAATTCTTGACTTCTATCATGTCTACGGAATATGATTGACTGCAATCAAGAAGTGCATTACGTACTATATTCCTACAATATTTTTAATTATTTTGTGACACAAGTTGTGAACGCAGTAATCTTGAAATCTTAATAAAAGGTGTGACGTAAAATAAAGGATAATGTAACTTTTTAAACTATTTCCTAAATCCTTGAAGTTTGGACAACTAAGTTGAAAGTTGAAACATACAATAAAACACCTCCAAAGGATCACTGTTTGCAGCGAAAGATGGAAAGAATTCATCACCTGCTCTTCACGTTTTTCCTTCTCTTCAGGTTGAAGTTCTTTTTTCCCCCTCCATTAATAGGAAAGCTGAGATTTTCTGAAAGTGTCAGACGTTCTTCGCGCTTCCATTCTATCAATTTCAGCCCTGAGGGATTCATTTAAAAATTAAACATTTACATTTTGGAAGGAAAGAAAGACGACGGCTTCAGAGGCAGACGGAGTAATAGTTTTAAGCTATATATAAGTTTAATTTATTTCATACCATTTAATACTTAGTACAAGGAGCTTGCCTTAGCTACGCAAACACATTTATAATGGTCTCTATATATTAAGTTAATGTAATAAATTGTCCCTAAGATCTAACCTAACCTAATCTATTCCACACTAATTTGTTCCACTTGTCTTTGATTTGTAAGTGCTAATGTTACACACAACGCTTAAAACAAGGAGGAAAATATCGGTATTTTATTATTAATTGTCATCCTAATATATATGTTCTTTAATATTTTATAAATTAATAATTTAATTACAAGAATATAAAAATTTAATAATCAGGATTTGCCTGTATTATACATATAGTTAATTGCGGGAACATTGCCCTGTCAATATAAAATGTTAAAATCAAGTTAAATTAAGCTACTTCGTCGTTCGTGAATTTATCGGCAATTTCCAAGACACTCGTGGCATTATGTATGATAATATTTTATTTCATAAGTTGGCAAGCATTCTGCAGTAGCCTAATACACACTATAGTGTGCGTTTACGCCGTTCTCCTTCAGATAAGCTTTACTTCAGAGCCTGCCAACATAGCAGCCAAATAACCACAATACACTTATTTTCTAGGGTTGGTCGATGTAGCTTTGTATTAAAAAGGGATGTGTCTTTGTATTAAATTTTAACTTAAATTATTCCCTGAGATAGCTAAAAGCTGGTTAAAAATATGTATTTCAATTTTAACATGTTATATTGATAAGATGGAGTTTATGAATTTTAACTAAAATTCTACGTCAATATGCTTCTATTTTACCAATATTATTATTAAATAAACTAAGAAATATAGTTGTTTTATGAAAATAGAATTATAGGCCTTTTGGTTTAGCGATGACAATTATTTTAAAAGTAAAACATCAGTTACGTTCTGGTTCCTGGCAGCTAAGACTTTACACTTTTAAAATTTATCTAAAGAGCTGCAAGCATGGGCGTCGGCATGGGGGGGCCCCCCTTGGATTGCCTTATGGATTCATTTATTTGTGGTACTCTTTGTCAACCTACAGTTGTAGCATGGAGAATAAAAAAAAATGGAATTACTTTATAATGAGTTTAGCAAGTATTAACTAATTATAACTATAATATGTATTTATAATAATATCTCACCAAGGTCATTGCTCAAAAGAGCGTATTCTGCTAACTTAAAAAACTTTGTAGCCTCGTCGAATACAGCTTGGGTTCAAAATAACGATCCAGTTAACCAAGTGAATATTAATGTGTTTAGCCTAATCATTTGAAATTGAGGTCCGAAATTGATTTTGCCCCCCCTTAACAAAATTCCTGGCGACGCTGCTGGCTGCAAGTCTTTTGGGTATAAATTTAACTCGACCTCCCTAATAAACGGCATCAGAATTACAAGGTTAACCAAATAATTCTAACAAACGCAAGCTAAAATTAGATCTCTGTTCTCAAGTAACTTTACTGGAACCATAAATAAATAAATACATAAGGAAATAGACGGCATGGAGGTCGTATGTCAACTTGCGTTCAAGACAAATAAATCAAGAACGTTAACCCGCCTGCCGATGTGTAATTTTCTGGTAGTGTTTGAGTTTGTTGTCTGCCGGCACTCATAACTTCAGCAAAAGCACCTGCTCCACAGAAGCAGCACTAAAACGGTGGTTCGTGGCTATAATGTTTACATAGACTCCAAGATGCAGTAACACCAGGGAAAGTGGTTTGTTCTACCTTCAACGTTCAGGAAACATATAATTTAGATGTGGAGGAATCCAGCTCTATAAATCGTGTCACAAACCTTGTATAGCTATAAACTACGCACATTCTCAACTTTGTGAATAATGTTGAGATTGTAGGAAAGCGTTGAAATGAAGTGCAGTTGGCTTACAGTTTATGATTCTGTCATGATGTATACTTAACGAATGAGGAAATTTGCTCGTCAGCGATCTACCTCATTAAACTATATGTTTCATGATAGTGATAACCGCCTAAATTAAAGGTAGTGTTATCATAGGTAATCCCACGAGAGTTAGCGAGTTTATCGATAGATTCGCGACTGTGCAGATAATAATTACTTTTGTGCTTTGTTGTATAAAAACAAAACTAACAGCTGCGAGATCACGGCATACCATGAATCAACCATCCATGAAGCGATTCGAGTTACCACCTTGTGATCAGTGTTACCAATGGTGCATAAAAGACAAAGTTAACTTAGCCTAATTCAGGCAAGCTAACAGCAGAACAGAATAAAAACACACCGAATCGAAATTGTGTTTTTAAACAATGTACATATCTATCATTTCAATTTCCAAACAAGTTTTTTTGTATAAAGTATTCTCTTTTGCTGTTGCTTAATGGCAGCATATGACGTATTAATCACTGCAGGTTGATGCTTACGTGTCCAGTAACGAGCAGACGGTTTTATCGATAAAACAGCATCCTCATATTAATAGCAAGCATTTTATAAGATAAACGATCGTGATTGGTGTGTATCCGAGGAATCGCTAAACGTCATTGGTCAATTTCAAACACGTGGCTTATGAGTGGAATAGTCAGAAGAAAGCATTTCTTTAGCAGGGGTGCCCACAGGGGGGGGGGGTTAAGACGCAGAGTGCGTCATTGAAATTTCGGGGGGGGGGCAAAATATTATCAATTATGAATTTTCTGGGTGGGGTTGAAAATTGTTGCAAAATTAGAGTTTTATATGTTAAAAATAAAAGCAGCCAAGTTCTATAACTTCAAAAGGTCTCTTCTAATTCTTTATAAAGATAAAGATGAAGAATTTCGACAGCCATGGGCGCCCATACCCGGTGGCAAGGAAAAAAATGTATATTAATATTTATTATAGTCCGGTGTTTTTATTTTAAGACAATTATTTGAATTGCAGAAGTTTTACCAAATCGACAACATGGAAGCAGAATCCACAGTGGATTAGGAAAGGGGGGTTCAGGGGGTTTGGACCCCCAAAAGTCAAAACCAAAAATTCTATATTTGTATTTAAAAAAAGATATTTATTTAATTAAACAAGATTTGTTGGTGTGTCAAATATGATATAGCAGTTATTTTCTTTTCATAACATAATGAGTAGGCCTATTATGTCCACTGTTCCATGTGTTATTCAACTTTTCTTATAAATAGTAATAAGTATTATAACTTAGGTAACAATTTCTTGTTTAAGTTGCCATGTCTTAGAGTATAGCAAACAAATTTGCTAACTAGTTTTTCAGTGCTAAGATAGCGTAAAATGTTATTTTCATTAGTTCAACATTTAAAAATTTCCCGGGGGTGGACACCCGACTTAGGTAACATTTTCTTGTTTACATTGGCATGTCTTAGAGTATGGTAAACACATTTCCTAACTAGTTTGTTAGTGCTAAAATAGCGTAAAATGTGATTTTCACTTAGGTAATAATTTCTTATGTATATTGGCATGTCTTAGAGTATGGTTTTCATAACTAGTTTTTCAGTGCTAAAATAGCGTAAAATATGATTTTCATTAGTTCAATATTTAAAAATTTCCCGGGGGTGGACATCCGACGTAGGTAACATTTTCTTGTTTACATTGGCATGTCTTAGAGTACCTATGGTAAAGAAATTTCCTGACTAGTTCTTGAGTGCTAAAATAGCGTAAAATGTGATTTTCATTAGTTCAGTACTTAAAAATTTTCCGGGGATGGATCCCCCACTTAGGTAATGATTTCTTATTTACATTGGCGTGTCTTCGAGTATGGTAAACAAATTTCCTAACTAGTTTTTCTGTGCTAAAATAGCGTGAAATGTGATTTTCATTAGTTCAATATCAAAATATTTTCTGGGGATGGACCTCCGACCCCCTTTTTGGGGGGTATTCCAAACTCTCCCGGCACTTCCGACCCTCCCTGCAATAATTTTCTGCCTACGTCATTGTTGCACTTATTTATAATGTTACAAAGTGGCCCAAGAAGTTAAAGCGACAAACAATAAATTAATTTAAAAAATTGCCCCCCTTAGAAAATATCATATGGGCGCCCTTGTCGACAGCCAATTGGGTTGGGGGTGAGCAATGAAGTTTGGGGGGGGAGTGAGCAATGAAGTTTGGGGGGGTGAGTCATGACGTTTGGGGGGGGTTGGGCACCCCTGTCTTTAGAATGAACCTTTATGTTTAGATTGGATGTTTTAAGAAACGGTAGGAGCTCATGCTAAAACAGAAGGAAATAATAATAATTATTATTATTACTGGCGCAGTTAAGGCCATAAGGCCTTTTCTTCCACTGCACCAGTAAAACTATACATATCGTAAATAATACATACTACAAACAATACAAGAATTGATAAATTATAAATTAAAACTAAACATGCTACAGACAATAAAATTACAAGGATTTAATTACAAGTTTGATAAACTAAAATAAAATAAAATTAATGACTAATAAAATGGATATTCAACTTATTTCTAAATTGTGGTACATTTCGACAGTCTCTGATATGACAAGGCAATGAATTCCAAAAGCGAGGAATTGATACACTAAAAGATGAAGAATAGAATGATGTTGTATGTCGGGGAATAAGCAGTAGATTTTGGTTATGCGTTCGTGAGGTCGAAAGGAGATTAAAACGAGAATGTAAGTAAGAAGGAGAGGAAGATAATAATCTATATTAATAAAAATGAATTTCCAAAATGGTTGTTGCCGCATCACTTGAGAACGGCTCGACCGATTTGGCTGATTCTTTTTTTGTTGTGTTCGTAATTGTCAGGACAAGGTTTGTATGAAATAATTTTTTTTGGAAAATCCACGGGAAAAGTCGGAAATGTGAAATGAAGCAAAGTTAGAAAGTTATGATGTCAATTGTTTACATAACGAAAGTATTGTTTACGGTGTTCACATAGGGCTTTGGAAACTGTATTATAATACTGGGCTTTAACAAATTCTGATAATATCGAAGTAATTAATACATTTGTGAAAATAATTCTTGAAGAATAAAATCCACCAAAATAAAGCAGTCACATAACTTTCTCTACCCTCGACATGGAAAATATAATTTTCTCACTTCACATTTTGATGTAGAATAAGCGGTCGTATTGCAGGGACAACTTAAGTGTGTACCAGTGAGTATGCTATATCGGAAGTCGGTAACAAATCCTATCCACTGATACGTCACTCATAGCTGAAGGCTTTGTATTAGTTGAGAAATATTCCTAGGTATGTTTATCAGAGGCCCTAAGCATCTGAAAGAAGACAAAATGGGATGGAACATTTTCAGTCCTACGCGCGCAGTACATTATGTCCCAGGTTTTTGTGAGGAAAGCATGAAAGTGATATTGTATTTCTTTTTTACTTCAGCCCCGAAACGGTTGTATGGTAATATGAGAGTGAGAAATACAATTTTCTGTCAAGACAATACAATCTTATGTAACCGGAATTTCTTTTTCTTTTAAATTGCACTCCTCCCAGGCATGGTGGGTAGAAGCAATGGAATGCAACATTCGACATCCTATATGAGCCATAAAAAGCTATATCTAGCGTTTTCTGAGGGAATAGTCTGAGTGCCATATGTCGTTCTTTCTCATTTAGAATTCTACATACATATTATACTAGCATGTGCCCGCGGCTTCGCCCGCGATAATTATTTCAAAAATTAAAAATTAAGAGCATAATAGTTTAATCATTATATTTATTAACACCTAAATCACATGGACTACATACCACGATTAGATAGCGTCGCCTGGTAAAAGCGACCTCAGATTCGAGTTCCTTGGTCCAGAAAACCCCTGTATAGTGAGTTTCGTCCAAATAAAACGTTTGACCATATTAGGGCTTACAACATTCAAGCGATCGCGAAAGTTTTATTTCAAGGTATGACAAAAATAGACAAAGACAACTGTAATTGTCAAACTTCCATTTAATTTAATTCCAAACCCATCTGAAACCCACTGGCAATGTTTCGGATTCGATAAGTCTGTGTAAAAAGGGATTAAGTATCCTCAAAAACATTTGATTTTTTCATTTAAAATCAAATTCCGTAGTGAGCACCTACATTATGAAACGAAGGTACTGTCAAAATTCCAAGTCTCTACCTATTATAGTTTAGGCTCTACGTTGATTCCTGTCAGTCAGTCAGTCAGTCAGGACAAAGTCTTCATTGAGGTCAGTGCGTCGTTGATAAAGTCAGTAGTGGAATGAATGTATAGCTGTAAATCATCACTGATGATTCATCAGCATACAGGTGATATCTACAATGCTTTATTGTTTTGGTTACATCATTAATATATATGCTAAAAAGTAAGGGTCCTAGGATTGAGCCCTGGGGGACACCAGCCCTCCCGAAACGCCAAGAAGAAAAATGATCACCTAATAAAACACATTGTTGGCGTTCGCGAAGGTAGGAGTCGAACCAGGATATGACACTTCCAGAACAGTTCAATCTTTTAAGTTCACATATTAGAATATCAATGTCTACAGTGTCGAAAGCCTTACTAAAATCTAGTAATGTTAGTATGGTTAATTTACGTTGGTCAGTAGCTTCACGTATGTCTTCAATGATTTTTAACAGAGCCGATGTCGTGCTATGGCCAGTCCTAAATCCTGATTGATAGGCATCAAGTATATGATGTTCACGTAAGTAGTCAGAAAATTGTCTGTGTACAATGCGTTCCAATGCTTTTGATAAAGTAGGAAGGATACTTATTGGTCTGTAATCTTTGTTAGTAGTTGGAGTATTTTTTTTAGGTAGTGGTCGGCGTATATTCCCATAATTTGGGTAAAGAAGAAAAATAAACTAGCATAGTTCTCTGATGCTAAGGCCGCTTTTCTTTTATTATATAACTGATGAAGCTACTTCTGCATTGTCGCTAAATATTGCAATAAATCACTTCAATTACTACAGGTAGGCCTAAGGAAAGTCCCAAAAACTATAATCTGAATTTTGACCTGTAGTATTCTCCAAGCAACAAAAGCATTCTACAAGCAATCGAAAGGAAACGATTTTCCATATTTTCTAATTGTCAGTGCTGAAGTTAGGCCGGAACGACGCTCCGGCGAAGTAAAAATCTACTCTTCATCGCTCCGGCATATACACAGGGAGGAAAAAGTACATATAAAATCGGCGTAGGCCTATATTCTGGAAACACTTTTTAAATAGCGATTATTGGGTCATGACCTCCTGTTCGTGTCGCGACAGTGCCTTGCCTGTGTGGTTGCTGTAGATTCAATGCGTACCTTGCATTAGTATTGTTATTGTAATGTAATTTCTATGTGATTAATTTAAAAATGTAATTTGACTATCCATCCATCCTATTGGCGTTACGGTCCTTGTAGAAACAGAGCCTGCTGCACGATTGAAGTCCATTCTTTCTTATCTTGTGCTCGCATCCTCTAGGTTCTAATTCCCATAAATTTGACTACACAGTTTGATTTAAAATGAAAAATAAAAAAACACCTGCATAAATCTATGGATTCCTCCTAGACAAAATGTGCAGGATTTGAATCCGGTACGCCACAGCGGTGGACATCTCCCTAATTAAATATGTTAAATCAGAAGCAATGAGCATTTGTTAGCCTTACTAAATATTGCTCTCACGGATGTAGAACCAAATTTTCATGACATCTGCAGACAGTAATAATGAAGCTACAACTGCAAAACGGAATACGAGTACACCAATGAACTGTTCAAAGCTGTTTACATCTCCGTTCCTCGCGACTTGTTCCTGTACTACTGGTTCCTGTACTTTGAGTCGCAGGGTGCCACCCATGGCTTAAGCCTAAAACGGTCGGATTAATATGGTTAAGTTAAGAAGGGGAGTATTTATGAAAAATATTTTTATTTTCACAGTGAAATTTGTAATGTTCTATTTGAACTAAATAAATTAGAAATATAAACGGATTTTAATCCTTAAAAAAGTTAGCAAATTTCACTTCATAGTTCCTTAACTGGAATATAAATTCAATTATATTTTGGTTCCAGTTAAAATATGGATAGTTTAATATCAAAGATTAGGGCGAAAATATTTGCAACAATTTGCTTAACATTAAAGATAGATTGAATATTCAATACTTTTCAAATGCAAATCAAATGTTATATTTAACGGCTATCCTTTATTCTGCTCATTCTAATGATTTTTTATTTCATTCGTGATATAACCCATAAAGGAGAGTAATAAGAAAATTTGTTCTAATAATAATTTATATTTTATTATTTGAGAAATGGAGGGTGTTTATTATGGCAATTTTTACAACGAAGACTACACCGATTAAGACTACACCGGTGTAGAAGACTACACCGATTAAGAAGAATCGCAGTGAGAAAGATAATCGGGCTGAACTTTTAGGGTCAAAACCAGTATAGAATAGCATAGTAAAGTATTATATAAAGGTTACTTTCCTTTAGGTTAGATTTAGTTAGGTTAGGTAAGGTTAGGTTAATTTATGTTAGTTTAGGTTAAATTACATTAGGTTACGTTATCTTAGCTTAGCTCGCATTAGTATACTTAGGGTATAGATATGCTTATATGTAGGAAATAGAGTCTGCAATCGAGGCTCTGAAATATTAATAAATTGTCCATAATATTTTGTATCCGTAACCGAGACCGTTCGTAATCAAGACTCAATCGGCCACGATGCTGAGGACACGGAATATGGGTTAACATAGTGATTAATAAAGAAGTGTTCACATAGGCCTAATTAAGAATATTTTATCACTTTAGCTAATCACTATTTCATTATTTAGTACGAAACTTACCCGAAAAAGTAAATGAAAGTATAGTGAACGAATCCGTGTGAATGATGAATATATCCTGAAAATAAAAAGTAGCCTACAGCTGCTGTTATTTTTTTAATGACTTTTTAACGGATGTTTTTAAACGAAGACTTAATATTCTTGGTATAGGAACTGTTATCTGTAAATTGTATGTGAAGTATCGTATTTTCTTTCCCTTTGCGTGCCATGCCGTGACGGGTCTTTGTAATGGAGATTCCCACCGCCTTCAATTAAATTAGACGCAGCCTGGTGCTTTAAAGCGGATGAGAAACGGCGTCACAGGACTCTTTTACTTCTTTTTGCGGGAACATGCATTGAAAATTATCCAAAGAAAATATTCATATTATACTAATTTCTATTAAATATTTCTTAAAGAAAAACATGTAAACTTAACGAAACCCTTCTTCATGGAGAAAAACTAATATGGCAACGTCTGAGTAGGAATTACTTTCAACCCCCCAAAAACATATTAATGTTACAACGAGTACATACACTAATAACAAATCAAAGACATGTACTTAGGTTTCACATTTCATACCAAACTTATGCAAAACACAGAATTTTTGCCTCCTTTTTCTTTACAATCTAATTACGTCGTAGAATCTCTAGACAGTTACTTCTGCATACGATACCACTGTCGCTGTACGATAAGGTATATTATTCTTTAAGCAGAGATAATTATGTTACATCTGTTCAGGAATAAGCATTGACATTTTTTACAGGAAATGAATTCCATACATCAGCAACGTTGGAATCTAATTGTAATCACCATCTGTAAACATTATAAATAAATAACCTCAGCAGCATAAATGAAATGCATAATATTTTCAAACAGCCTATGCATAATAGCTTTCAAGAAACCGTAGGCCTACTTACCAGTATGCATCGCTAGGAATTATAACAATAATATAAATATGTTTCATCAATATTTCAGCGAACTATACTTTAATTAACGGATGTTCATTTACTATAATTGGGTTTCCATTCGTCTACGGTCGTGTATTAAGAGAGAACAGCCACATTTAAGCATGAATGTCTTTTAACAGTATTGCCTCAATCTAAAATGTAAATGCTATTCAAATATTTCAATTCCAATATATTTTAATAATTTGTCATTATTATTATTATTCTTTAAATAGTCATTAGTCATTGTAAATATAACTCGTGACTTGGAACTCCGATAGATAAATTCACTCAGACTTTGATAATTAAGATAGATTATGGCCGAGCATTTACTGGTTTGTGAATCAGAACAAGTTAATGATATTCCAAGAAAAGAAAAGATATACGGCTCTGCGATTGATAGTTTATTCTATTAATTTCTATTCAGTCTCTATCAATCTACCGTGTTGCATCCGAAGCCGAAGAAGAAACCATTTAAATGCAAATTTCACTAAGAATAAAATCTAATCGTATCTACAGTACGTTTACATAGGAGTTCAATTCTTAAGGTATTCATTGTTGTTATTGTTATTATTAAAATATCAATAATTACAGTTACTTAGTCTTCGTGTTACTATACATTTTTATTGTGTATCATTTAAAATTACAAAAAGTATTCTACATTTTCAACATTATCTTAATATAATATGAACTAAACGGGCAAAACTATTGAACTAAACTTTAAACTATCGACAGATTTGCCTTATACAACATTTGATGCACAAAAAAGTGCAATATTAATTAATATTCCTTATAAGCCACATTTTAGCTTGGGAGGATTCTCGAGCTCTAAAATATGCTATATTTTAATGTATATACATATTTATTTATTTATTTAATTTTGAAAATCATACTTTTGTAACATTTTCATTGCCTTTAATGTTTCCTCGTCCACTTCAAAGCAAAGCTTATTTACATAAATTGTTAAATAAAGGAGTCTTTTGTTCAAAGTTATAGGTGATCTTGTGTAATAATTAACTTGTTAAATATAATTATGAATACTATAGTAAGGCCCGGGCGGCGTTTGTCGCTTGAAGGTCCCTAAAAGGGAGAGGTAAAACTAAGAAAAAGAAAGAAAGAAAGATGCATTATACTTATATTAATATTATTATTATACTTTTTACACGTTGTGTATACAGGGAAGCAATAAGGTGAAAACATAGACGGGGTACTTTTATTAATGTTAAGAGTACTGAATTATGAACCAAAAAGTCCAAACATTTGGTCGCAAGGAAAAACATTAACTTCTACTGACATTCAAGTTCATGCTTTCCGAAATAAACAATATAAGCGATATATATCATTATTTAATTCAAATATGTGGGTGTATATTATTCGTTTGTTGTTTATTGAATATCCAAAAGATATAAATCCTTAGATGCTTAAGACGCTCAAAAAACTAAATAGGTATCCAGGGTATTTAATTTCACTAGAAGATTGTCTACAGTATTATGTGATAAAATAAATGGAACATATAAAACATTATATAAAAGTACATATATATGTGTGTGTGTGTGAAATTCTGCGTTTTAACTTAGGCTAAAAATATAGATAAGTAACATTTACACTGCCTTTAACTGTAGGAAACATTTTCACTTTTACTGATACCCAAGATTTAAATGAGGGATGCCGTATTTTAATATTGAAGTCTGAATATTTCACGAGCCAGCATGCACATTATACCGTTGAGGAGTTTATTAGTTCTGGACTCGTAGGTGTAAGCTTTCCGAGTTGAGTTCATTATAACTCCAGGCAGAACACGTGGGTGGCAATTGTCAGTTTCACTATACATTAGTTGGTTGTCTTGTGCTCTCTTAAGATTTCAATTTACTCAGATTATCGCAAACTTCCACAGATTTCCAGAGAGGAGAAGTTGATTGTTGTATTGAAGACACCCACATTGTTTTCCGAGAAATAGTGACGTGTAAGAAAGAGAAATGAGAAATAAGAAGACAAAGGAAAGAATGTGGCTTCTCGAAAATTACGGTGAAAATATATAGACAATTTACAACACCATCAAATTGTATGTATCTTACTTATATCTTGGAAAAAGAGTTGTTTTTGCTAGCAATACATTCTACAACATTGTGATTTATTATACGTGCAACTCGACTGTAACGTATCACACACGTGTCAGGTGCGGGATCATTTCAACGTGGTGCAGCGTGTAAGATGTAATCTAACATGGGATTGATGGCGTTGTTCACTTCCGCTGCCAGTTGTCTTTACAGTTCAACAATTCAGCCAATACAGCATAGCCTAAAGCAGTGGTTCCCAAACTATGGGTCGCGATCCACTGGTGGGTCGCGGGAGTAATTTCGGTAGGTCGCGAAAAGGGCGGGGAAAATTAAACTTGTTTTCAATATAAGGAATAAAAGGCATTTGAACACAATACAACTATTGAAAGGCATATGAAAAAATGTGCTGTATTTTATATAGCCTTATTCAAAGTAAGCTTAAATTAGCTATTTCACTTATTAATCAAAGTGCTATTACTGTGCGACAGCAATATTTTATGTTTTATTCTTTTAATGATAGTTTAGGATTTATTTAAATATAATTTCAGTCTTTTCAGAGCTATATATTCACTGCTCTGTAATAGTCTATAAGCATAATTATTACTGTAAATTAAATTAGCTTTTTACGAAAATACCGTGCGTGTTTATGTTTTGTTTCTTTTTTTCAAAGCCAAAAAGTGTTTCAGGCTTGTCGAGTTTCCCGGAGTGTGGAGTTATAGAGAGTCGAGTTTTCGGGGTTCTAATGTTGATCATATGACTCTAAAATACTTTAAAAAAACTTTAAAACTCACTAATTTTCATCTAAAATTTAGAAAATTTCCCGGGGCAGGACCCCGGTATGGGCCCCCCCAATATTTTTTATAAGTCGGCGCCCCTGACTACACACCATATTTAAAATATTCATGTAAATAAGGATATAAAATACCAGCGTGGGATATGAACATTGAAGTGTTATTACGGCTTCACTTTCCTGACTACATGCATGCTATAGCCGAAGTTGGTTATATTCAGCAAGAGAGATCTTATTACTCGATTTCAGAAGGTTGTTGTTAGGTAAACACACTGAAGCGGCCAATCTAATTAATGTCCCCAAGCATCAAATTGCGTTGAGCCTGTTTGTGTATGTGTATGTATATGTGTATGTGTGTGTGTGTGTGTGTGTATCATGACAGTATCACAGTTTAATGGGAAACATATTAGTTAGTCTATGGCGAATTAATTATACGTACGAATTCATACTTTGGATTTTATATGACACAACATATACTAAATTTTAGATTCTTTCTTTAATAAATTTATTTCTCCTTTCAAGGATTAGGCTATTGACCCCAATTCTGTGGCTTGGTTCTAAAAGGGCCATTGTCGATTTTTTTTTTTAAATGAGATCTATGCATTATTGAGATGGGCTAGTCTTTTTCTTTCGTATACTAAAAGTGCTAATATCTGTTGCTATTAATAGACATTATACAGAAACCTTAGAGGCCAATGTCGGAAGTTCTAAACAAAAACTGTTACTTCTATAAAGTTATCTCAAAAGCAAGTTTTATGACATTGGCCCTTTTAGAACCAAGCCACAGAATTGTACTAGGAAATATTGCTTTGGTGTGGGGCGTTAAGTTTGTCTGTGAATACTCTTAGTTGTGTAAATAATTGATATAGTTTTTTAATGGGGTATTTTTTATAATAACTAAGTATTACAGTGTATGATGTGAGCATGTAAGGTCGATACCAGATCATGCGCTGGTTAAATTAATAATATGATTAATACTTAAGAAATTTTATGAGAAATAAATGTACACTAGTACTACCAGGAAAGTCAAGCGCTACAACAGGTCGAATATCACATCGAAGTAATTCATTACGGAGATGATTAAGTTAACAACATGATATAAACATCCTGTGCAACAAAGCGCTGAAGTGCTTAAATGAGTACCATTGTATCATGTGGTAGTGACAGAGGATCATACTATCAACTCCTCAATAAGACCTGAAGATAGCCCATTATTGGTGCCGAAATGGATATTTTTAATACATGACAATTTGGGCTCCAGTAAGAAGAAGGACTGGACAGGCAGCATCATAAACAATTGATATCTTAAATATTGTGACAAACATTGTTTTAATGTGTGTGTGTAATATGTTTTATTATGAATGCTTAATGTTCGAGATCTGGTTCCAGTAAAGCTTTTAGTAAAGGGGGCTGGACATATCTCAAAAGTATTGACTGGGAGACCCGAAGGGAAAAAACCACTTGGAAGACCTAGACAATAAGTGGGAGAACATATTAGAATAGATTAAGGAAATTAGGTTTTGTGAGGGATGGTTGGATGGAATTAGCACAGAATAGGGTTGAATGCCGGGCTCAGGTAAGCGCGGCAATGAACCGTTTATCAATGTTTTAAGTGAGGTTTCGTAACACCAAGTGAAATTGTGATTATGAAGGACCTTTAGTCATTAGTCGACCGAAATCGCAATTACATTCGCAATATGATCAACAAAATGACTGTTGTAAATATCAATGGCGGCAACGGAGCATGATAGCAGTATTCACACCTCATTGAGCAGGAAAATGTTCAAAATCATTAGTTTGAAGCAAAAAATTTCTCTACTGCACTTAATTGTGAACAACATGGAGGGCAATTGAACTTTGTGAATAAAAGCATTGATCGAAATGGTCGTTTAATGAAATCGGAACAGCACCAATGAAACATGCGATAAGAGTACTTCACTTCAATAGAAACTGAAATGCTTTTAAAAACCAATTTACTTTCGTTGACCAGTGCATAAAAGCGTCTGATGAAACTTTGTGGTTTTTGACAATTTTTTTTTCAGAGGACAGGTAAACACAAACAAACCCAATCACTACTGCACTTTGTAATTAAATGTGACCGAATGCAGAACGTCATTTGTATCAAGCAGATTTTTTTTACAGGCTTAATCCTCCCTTACGAAGGACTACACATCGATGCCTGTAGAGCAGCTGTTCTCAACGTGAGGTCCGCGGACCTCTAGGGGTCCTAGCGACGTTGTCGCTTCTGATTAAGTGTTCAAGGTAAATACGAGTATTAATTATTACTGCTTTCCAGGGGATAATATGAAAAGACGGGTAGATGTAACTCCTAGCCGTAGATAAGGCAATGCATCTATCAGAAGGACACTTGGAAGACAAACCCTGGTCTTCCAAGTTTGGGGGTTGTTCAGAAGGCTAGTAACCTACTACGTAAAAAGTTGGTACTCATAAGGCTAATCAAAGTAATAAACGGATGGAGTCGGCAATGTTATATGGCAGTGAGACATGGACCTTAAGAGCCCAGGATCGGAAGCAAATAGAAGCGGCACAAATGAGATTCCTCAGGTCAGTTGAAAGGATAACTTTAAGAGACCGAAAGAAAAGTGACGAGATAAAGGATAAATAAGGAACATTATTGATGAAATTAAGGAATATCATAAAAACTGGCAACAACATGTAGAGAGAATGACCCTAGACTAGGGCTCGGACATTTAGGTGCTTATAAAAACGAAAATATTTATTTTTTATGTGGTTAAAAAGTCGAAAATATGTTTTAAAAATATAAAAATATTTTATTTATTTAACCAATATTTACAGAAGTACTCATCTAGTCATTCTAGTCAGCAAGTGTACAACTGTTGCAGTGAACGACAGAAGTAGATCTTAAGTTGTGCATCTTAAAGCTGTGACGATTTTCACGGAACAGAGACTTGTATCTTGAAAATGTACGTTCAACATTGCAGGATGTTAATCTTGCATATTTGTAAAACGCAGTATCACTGACACTCAGATGTTCCATCTGCTCCAAGTTCTCTACACTGTTACCCATTAAAATATCTGAAATCTTTGGCAACACTTGTAACCTTTCATTCTTATTTAGACATGACAGGAATAATTTTTCTTTAATTTCGTTTGCTTTTGAACCACTGATTTTGTTAAGTTTGTTTTCAATGTGTTTGGTTTCTTTTATTGATTCTGTCAAGAATTGTTTTGTTGTTTCCAACTTAGTAATGGAGTGTGAGAGGAAATAGAAATTTGCACTAATAAAGGCCAAATCAGCCCTGATTTATTGTCTGACTCAACATAACAATGCAACATATTCAAAATATGGCACAATTTTACAAAAACAGTCAAAATATTCATTTTTAAACGTGATATGTGGTAAAATATGTAAAAAAAATTAAGTTACCAAAAATATTTATTCAAATAAGAAATATCGAAAATATTTATTTTTATGTGATATGCAACTCAGTATTTTGAATCCAAAGGTCCCAACCGGAACATTGACAAAGTCCAGAAATCATAGGTAATAGCAAAAAAAATATGTATTTACCTAAAAGTCCGAGCCCTACCCTAGACAGACTACCACGGCAAGCTTACTTTTATCAACCTACTGAGAAACATGAGAAGACTGGTTCATGAATACTTATAAATCTACTGAGAAACGTTGACCAAGAAGAATATGGAAGGATGCCATTAGCCTCGGAATGGGACAGCAATGACTCATTCTTGTAAGGAGGAAGAAGAAGAAGAAGAAGAAGAAGAAGAAGAAGAAGAAGAAGAAGAAAAATTATTACTGTATTGGGGATCGGAATCTCTACTCGCTTGTCAACCAAACATAGCCATCATAGCCGCTGCCATCATTATCACCCATCACTATTATCATCACTTCTTACCTTTTTACTTGCTCTGCTCGTAGCATAGGTACTATAGGTAGATGAAGTATCGTGTTCGACCCCCAACTTCGATGTTGAGTTTTTAACATAAATACACGTTTTGAGGCACCCTGAATCCAACGTCCACCAACACAAGGAGAAACACGTAGCCTGCAGCTATTCTGTCTACACAAATATAATATAGTACTACCTGAAGATGACGAATTAACGTCGAAACGCGTCGTAAGAAGAAGACTTGCATTTTTATGGACTTTAAACATATTTTTAACTGTGTTAAGAACTTTTAATATGGTTATGACTATTGTATCATATATACACAAGTTTTTTTTAAATATATTTATAGACTAGTAGCGTATGCTGCTTATATACGAGGTAAACTGTCATAGGATAAATTATGCTTTTAAAATAGGTTAGGTGTCTAAAATTTCTTACATACTGAGCATAGGCAGACTTTATATCACAAAAACAAATTTTACAACTCAGTAGGAAGATGAAAATAATTGAAATACCAAAAATACTATTTTCATAAATATATCTATGTGTGCCTGTATCTGTGTGCCTGTGAACAGCGTAGCTCTAGAACGAAAAATTGTATGAAAACAAAAATTTGTATTTCGGTTAGGCATTTTCTGGAGATTATTTTTAAGGGGACTTTACATGGATAAAATTTCGTTCTTTGCGATTTTCTCGAAAACGGCTCTAAGGATTTTCTTTAAATTTTGTACATGAGATGATTATACTAAGAGCTAAAACTTTTATTTGAAACATTATTTTTTAGAAAAAAAAAAACAGCTGAAGGTTAGTTATAAGCCACCCACTGTTTGTAGAACTCAGTCTGACCTGGTGAACAATAAGGCTTTGCGTCCGGTTTCAAACAACAAAATACGTGCTCTTTGCAATATGGTCTCTTATTCTATTCTCTTATTCTTATTCTCGTAATCAGAATGTGAAGTGAGATGGGTGTGTTGGCCTTGCTTAGAGTAAAGAAAGTTACGTGAGTGCATTAATAAGATTTTATTTGGCTTGTGTATCCTTCGCGGATGCGATGCGAAGTGGTAACGACATTCTTTTCATTTTTACAACCAATTTACATAAAGAGTATGTCACACATAGTACTAAGAAACAAACTTTTATTTGGGCTGAGGAAGTTTTGAGAGTTTCACCGTTGTTCAGGATGTGTTGTTGAGATTATATTTTCTGAAAATAGAATTAGACTATAAACAATTTTTCAAAAAGTATGACATCAGTCACTGAAATGTCGTTAGACTAGGGCAGAGCTAGGATAGTAGATCCGAAGTTCCTAGAGTCTTCTTTTATGGAGCAAAATCTGCAACCTTCCGCCTAAAAAAAATTGTCTATAAAAGATAAAAGTTTCCACACATCTTGTGGAAAATTGTAGGCCCTATTATTCATGAATGTTTCAATTTTCAACTTAAATGGATTTAGTGTAGTTGTAAAAATAGTGTTCAGTTACCTTTTCGAATTAATTTACAAAACTCTGTAGTTTTAAAATATAGCTTTTATTATTGAATGCTGATTGACTTTGGTTATCTATGCTTTTTAGATAGCTGTCTAACAATAAACAATATTCTCCCCTAAAAGAAGCTTCAATAGGTAATTATTCATAGGCGTGTAAGATAATAAATACCCAAGATAACTGTGAAAATCACCGAAGATCAAAAACATCATTATCGGCGCTATGACATGTGAGTTGCAATGATCCTTTTCACGATTTTTCGTAAAAGTGGTGACTGGGTTATAGGCCAATTAAATTCATGATATGAATAATGTAATGTTCCAAGTATATAAAATAAATCGTGTTTAATTGAGTCTTACCCACTTACATTAGAATGACCACAGGCTCCTGATTCGAGGCTACAATCCAAAGGCAGCCAACTTTAGGTATGCAGTAATTTATTTTCACAGATTGTCATTTAGGAATTTCGAAAATGAAACTGTGATGAACTTAATACAAATTGTTGTAAAATGCGATTACAAATAGTTAACCCCCTTCCCAAAACGGTGGTGTCATGTACTCACATCATCTACAGTGCGTTTCACGCACGAGTAGGCCAATTGTGCGGGTTTCTGCGTCGCATAACTTCAGAGCGATCGGGTGAAATATCCACGCAAATAAAGCCGCTAACGGTGTAATTATTCAGGTTCTCACAACTAAAGTTAAAATTACAATGAAAATATCCATGTACCTCATCACAAAAGATGTTGGAAATGTCCTCCTCTTGCATTCATACAACACTGGCATCATTTTAAGAAGTTTTCTTTCACGCGCATAAGTTCAGCTCCCGAGATAGAGTTAATTTATCTTATGATAAATTCAATATGTGACTATTATTTATGGGGAACTTGAAAAATAAAGTGTATATGTCAATTTCCCATAGCCTACATTAGAAGAACTTAAAGACAATATCACAAGAAAAATTAACTCCATCTCGGAAGCTGAACTTATGCGCGCGAAAGAAATGTTACTAAAAAGGTGCCAGTGTAGTGTGGATGTAAGAGGAGGACATTTCCAACAACTATTGTGATTGGGTACGTGATTATTTTCATTGTAATTTTAACTGTAACTGTGAGAACCGGAATCTTTACACCATTAGCGGCTTTATTTGCGTAGATATTCCACCCGATCGCTCGGGAGTTAGAGCTGTGGCCGCCGCGACGCAGAAACCCGCATGATTGGCCAACTCCTACGTGAAACCCACTGTATAATGATGCCAACTAGAAAGTTGGGTCTGTCTCGACTTAATCATCAGTACATGAATTATGTAGGCCTACTACGTGAATTTAGTCATACCCTCTCGACGTCCAAATATTTCCGAGTTTTCGAGGCTGGTAGTTCTTTATCGTACTGTAATGTTCTTACATAACTAGCAGCCTACCTAGTTCTGTGAATCTGTAGACCTGGCGTCCAAAAAATCAATGATCTGCTCTTCATCAGTTAAAAGGCCACCATCTTAAAACGGAATAAAATTACACATTAGTTGATTTGAATTAGGGTACTTCATGCAACAGAAAATCGAATTACTCGATTGGTAGTGACTGTGTAACTAACAAATTTACGGAGAAACAGACGAAATGTCGGTAAACCATTATACTTACGTCAAAAATATATTGGAACAAAGTTTTAAAATATCCTGCACTTGAGAGTGGAAGTAGTCTTCAATTTTTACAGCATCAACCGTTTGACTAGAATCGGTGAAGGAAACTGAACCATTAAAACCATTAAAACGAACGGTCTTCTTCTTCTTCAACACGGTTTGGACTTTTCAATCCGTTCCAGCTCCTTTCTGATCTCACCATCTCTTCACCGGTCTGCTTTGGTTTCTTCTTCCTCTCGGGTTGTACTATAGGGCAATATTTGGAATTCTGTTGGTATTAATCCTTTGAGCATGTTTTGACCATTTTCCCCTTACTTAAAGATAATGCAGTTTATTTCTTCAACCTTTAGCTCTTGTCGGATGTCTTGGGTATATTTTCTATCCATTTTAGTAAATCCAGCTATTGACCTTAGAAATTTCATTTCCGGTGACTGTATTCTGGTATGGTATTGCAACGGTCACAATCATAAACCGGAATTAGAAAATTAAAATCCTTACACGTACATCTTTTTAATTGTTTCAATTGTTTCATGCCAAACTTAAAGAAAATAGGGAAAAAAACTCGTTTGGTTATAACTGCGTAACACACAAATTTACAAACAGATGAAATGCCGAACGGCCGAGTTAAAACAGGACCTCGATTCAATTATCTTCTATTAGCTATTGGTATAAATGATAGTGATGGTGAAATATTCCCAGAAATCTCGTAATTATATTATATTATACAACGATACTTAAAAGTCCTCTCATAAATAAAAACCCTCCCGCCTGATATGCTTCATTCATTGTGTATGCTGCTTGTGGTTCTTGCTCTGGCTCAGAAGCATGCAGCGAAGGATTTAGTAACTTGAGCGAACAAGCAACAGAAATAATGTGGTTGTTATTTCAGTTGTAAGCAGGACTCGAATACAATTGTAATCTCCAGGGAAGAATTCATGTAAGTAGGCGATTACACAACGCATTCCACCTCACATAATAGAACAGAATCAGTCCTTGAACCAGCAATTCCCGGTTCATGAATAAAATCATGCTTTTGTACGCTTCCATCCTAGCAACTACTTATTAGGCCGTACATGAAAAGAAAGAACGTAGAATTGTATGTTACATTTTAATAGATGAGTAAACATCCAAACCAGAAATGGGATAAATTAATCGGAGTAGTCGAGTTGTACAGGACAATCGAATTTGTCGAATTGCACAAAAATGCCCCTAAAGAGTTCCCTCTCCCATCTCCCTTCTCCTGACACTTCTATCCCGGCTTGGGATCGGCGAGGATAGCCGGTTGTTTAAAAATTCCAGAAAATGGATGCTGTTTTTATTCATTAGTTTAATTTAAAATATGTTATGTAGCATACCATTTTCCTTGTATTTTATATTTTTATTTTACTTTTCAAAGCGATATGACGAACATACCAATTTTCTGTTTACAGTTTTACTCGGTGGATGATTATAAAGTTTTCTTCACTGTTAAAAATAAAATTTGCAACCCACCCTCTTTTCACCAACTTTGTTTGTTATGGCTGAAATAAAAATTGTAACTTTCAAACTTTTAAATCTTTGCCCATTTTAATTTTCATTGGAAACATGATGTGCACTGATAGCTGCTATTGAATCGGCCCTACTGACTGTGTTTGTGATTGTTACGTATTCCCCCTTCCCCATCTTTTACCTCCCTGAATCCCATTAGCCGTCTATCCGCGATCTAACTTGACGTTACGTTTTCTGTGCACCCAAATAGTTAACTTTTCATTTACAGAATATATTAAATACTTTCTGAACATCATAAGCTATTTACGAACGTCCTCTTCGTTAAAATTACAAAGTAGAGAAATTTAGTATTCGTATTTTTTTCCGAGGTAACGACATTTCATAATCGAGTGAGACATCTTCATATGATGAGAAAGCCAATAAATTTCTTTTCAATTTACTATCTCCTAATTTGAAGAATATTTCATTTTTCCGATTTTCTGGAGTATTTACAATTAGCCATATCGTCCACATCATAGAGTGTGTTATTTCTGCTTCACGAGAATCGGACCTTGCGTTTGGGGAGCAAATAAAATGAATACTCCTGTAACCCAGCCAATTTCTCTATACGGGAAAGGAAAATGACAAAATTTAAAGATACAAAGTTGCGACAGAGAGACAAGATTTTCTGTCATAATAATTTCGATAATCCGTTCAATGAAGTTTGGAACTTCTGATTTGATGAAAACTTGTCCAACATAAGCTTGCTCTGAAAAACCAGCTCTGAGTGCCAGAACACCTTGCTGTATTCAGACTGTCACCTGCCGATAGCATAAACCCTAACCCTGTGTTTTTAGATTAGCACGCGAGTGTCTGATTAGAGCAGGCCCGGGAAGCAAGGCACTGGAAGTGTGAAGTTACCCATCATCTCGTCCCCATCAATCTGTGAGACGTGCATGGATCTGCCATATAGCCCTCTCTATTAACAAAAGACTTCAAGCATGGTCGTTCTGGTTAACATAAGAACATTCGGTTCTAATGATTTCGTACCAGATTACCTAATAAAATTTCCTCTTTATTATAGACAATAGTACATTATGCAACGAGCCTTTAATGGCATTTATTAAAATTAGCTCGTTTCATAACTGCATACGATATCTCAATTACAATTAATTATTAGACCATGGGCCACTAATATGAACCCCCCCCCCCCCGTGGGAATTTCCGACACATATATTTTTTTGTTTAAGTTTTTAGTTGTTTGCCCTTGTCAATTACAGCATTTACCCGGAAAACCACGGAAATCCGGAGAAAATGAACTTGTTTTAATTTTTCATTGTTTTGTGCTTCTAATATTCCCAGGGAATTTCTGACTCACACATTTTTGTTGGTATTGGCATCTAGTTTAAGGTTTCAGTTGTTTGCCCCTTCCAAATTACAACATATCCCCGGAAACCCCGAATAACCACGTACCATACGGAGAAAATGAATATGTTTTATTTTTTAAATCTTTGTTCTTAGCTCCTAATATTCAAAGGGATTTTCTGACTCATATGTTTTTTTATTGGCATTACCATCTAGATTAAGGTTTCAGTTGTTTGCCCCTTATCAATTACAGCATATCCCCGGAAAACTCCGAAAATAACTGAAATCCGGAGAAAATGACTTCGTTTAAATTTTTTAAAATCTTTGTTCTTTGCTCCTAGTATTCAAAGGGAATTAGTGACTCATATGTTTTTGTGATGGTATTGCTATCTAGATTGAGGTTTCAGTTGTTTTCCCCTTACCAATTACAGCATATCCCGGAAAACCACGTATAGACGGAGAAAATTACTATGTTTTATTTCTTAAATCTTTGTTCTTTACTCCCAATATTCAAAGGGAATTTCTGATTCGTATGTTTTTTTGTTGGTATTGCCATCTAGATTAAGGTTTCAGTTGTTTGCCCCTTGTGAATTATAGCATATCTCCAGAAAACACCGAAAACCACGCAAATCCAGAGAAATTGCATTTTTATAAATTCCTTTAAAATCTTTGTTCTTTGCTCCTAATATTCCAAGGGAATTTCTGACTCATATGTGTTTTTTTTTTATTGCCATCTAGTTTAAGGTTTCAGTTGTTTGCCCGTTAACAATTACAGCATATCCACGTAAACCCTGAAAACCACGGAAATCCGGAGAAAATTACTTTGTTTTAATTTTTTTTTTAATCGTAGTTCTTTGCTCCTAATATTCAAAGAGAATGTGTGACTCATATGCTTTTGTGTTGGTATTGCCATCTAGATTAAGAGGTCAGTTGTTTTCCCCTTATCAATTACATCATATCTCCGGAAAACTCCGAAATCCACGAAAATCCGGAGAAAATGAGTTTGTTTTAATTTTTTTTTAATCTTTGCACTTTGATACCAATATTCCCAGGGAATTTCTGAATCACATAATTTTTGTTTCTATTGTCATATAGTTTTTAAGATTTCAGTTGTTTTCTCCTTACCAATTACAGCATGACAAAGAATACTGGAAAAAATCCTGATGCTGAAGGGATGAAAGCGATTGAAAACCTGGCAGAACACCCTTCATATTCTAATTTGACATCTGTGAATAATAATTTATCTCGCCAAACCTTCCACAGTCCCTACCATACTTTCTTGACTGAAGTTAGAGAAGGGACATTGGGTACAACAGCACAATTTTGGATTGGTAATATGGACAAAGCAGGGGTGCCCACAGGGGGGGGGGGGTTAAGACGCAGACTGCGTCATTGAAATTTCTGGGGGGGGCAAAATATTATCATTTATGAATTCTCTGGGGGGGGGGGTTGAAAATAAATAAAAACAGTCAAGTTCTATAACTTCAAAAGTCTCTTCTAATTCTTTATAAAGATAAAGATGAAGAATTTCGACAGCCATGGGCGCCCATTCCCGGAGGCGGGGGGGGGCGCAAGGGAAAAAATGTATATTAATAATTATTATAGTCAGGTGTTTTTCTTTTAAAACAATTATTTGAATTGCAGAAGTTTTACCAAATCGACAACATGGAAGCAGAATCCACAGTGGATTAGGAAAGGGGGGTTCAGGGGGTTTGGACCCCCAAAAGTCAAAACCTAAAATTCTGTATTTATATTTTTAAAAAAAATTATTTAATTAAACAAGATTTGTTGGTGTGTCAAATATGATATAGCAGTTATTTTCTTTTCATAACATAATGAGTAGGCCTATTTTGTCCACTGTTCCATGTGTTATTCAACTTTTCTTATAAATAGTAATAAGTGTTATAACTTAGGTAACAATTTCTTGTTTAAGTTGCCATGTCTTAGAGCAGGGATGGCCAACTGGCGGCCCGCGGGCCGCTTGCGGCCCGCGGTTATGTTTTATGCGGCCCCCAAACAACTTTTTAAAAGTATTACGGTAGATATTTTTTAACAGAAATATAAAATACAAAATTTCCTACAAGAGTCCAGGTTAAGTTCAAATTGTATATAATTACGACCTGATAATAAATTTTTTAACAACTAGCAAAATAAAGGTTTAATTACTTTAAGAGAATCAGTAGGAAGTATACTTTGAGTAGGCCTATAAGGCAAACACGCCAGTTTGATGTCGCACGGTGTGGCAACTACGCTTTCCGAAAAGACTGACTGCACGGTTTGGCAACTGCGCGTTCGGAACCAAACAAAACACTCAGTGACTCTGAGATACTAAGACTGTGCGCACGCGAGGCTAGCTACTGTCAAACTGCTGGTGCTTCATCACTGTGTTTAGTTTTAACTTACAAACCTAATTACGTTATTTCACGATGGGTAAGAAAAGAAAAGTTTCAGAAGAAAACAGAGTGTTTCAAGACAAGTGGGAAACCGAGTATCTGTTTGTAAATAACAAGGACAATAAACCCCAGTGTTTAGTGTGTTTGCTTGTACTGTCTGTCCATAAAGAATATAACCTCAATCGGCACTACACTCAGCACCATGCAGCTAAGTACAAAGATTACACTGGACAAGCTAGGCTTACTATTGTATCTGACTTGAAGAAAAAGGTTAGTGCTCAAAAAAACCTATTTAATAAATCCACAACTTTGCAAAAAAATGCACTCTTAGCTTCTTATATTGTAAGTGCAGAGATAGCTAAAGCCAAAAAACCCTTCACTGATGGTGAGTTTGTAAAGAAATGCTGTATAGAAGTGGCTCAAGCTTTTGGTGAAGAAAAATTTAGTAATGAGTTTAAAAACGTCTCACTTTCAAAACAGACTGTCACTAGAAGAATTGAAGAAATAAGTAAACATGTTTCCAGTGTAATAAGTAATATTGTTTCTGAGTCTTCCTACTTTTCTCTAGCCTTGGATGAGTCCACTGATTTAACAGACACTGCTCAACTGTTAATTTTCATCAGAACAGTAGACAATAATTTCATGATAAATGAAGAATTACTGGCTCTAGAGTCACTGCATGGTCATACTAAAGGTCAACACATTTTTGATGCACTTATGAAAGCCCTCAACAGCTGTGAAGGAACAAAAAAGTTGTCAGCAATTGTAACAGATGGGGCCAAAGCTATGGTTGGCTCTCAACTAGGCCTAGTGGGCTTGTTAAGAAAGGCTGGTATCAGCTGTCCATCATTTCACTGTATTATACACCAGGAAGCTCTTTGTGGGAAAATGCTGGAAATGGAAGACACAATGAAAACAGTTATGAAATGTGTCAACATGATCAAAGGAGGAAATAGGTCATTGACTCATAGAAAGTTCATGGCTTTTCTAACAGAACTCGAAGCAGAGTATGGAGACTTGACACTCTTCACAGAAGTACGCTGGCTAAGTAAAGGGAACTGCTTAAAACGATTCTTCGCTTTAAGAAAAGAGGTAGCTGAGTTTCTCAATGCACATATAAATACGCCTATCTCCAAAGAAGTTCAAGAAAAACTACTAGATTCTAAGTTTTTATGCAATATGGCTTTCTTAACCGACATAAGTCACCACATGAATGAACTTAACTTGAAATTGCAAGGTCGAAATCAAACAGTACCTCAGTTAGTTGGACACTTAGATGGATTTGTAAATAAACTTAAGGTTTTCATATCAAGCCTAGAAAAAGCTAATCTAGTACATTTCCCATCGTGCAAAGAAATTATGGAAGAAATTCCAACCAGTGATTTCAGTTTTTGCATACCGAAATTGAATATGCTTTTGGAGTCATTCAATGAACGATTTTTGGATTTTAATGAACTGCGACCACATCTCTTCTTATTCAACAATCCCATGACATGTGACATTTCCCAGCAAGATGACGACCTACAGTTGGAGCTCTGTGATTTGCAAAGTGACCAAGTTTTCCAGAAAAGACCAGAAACTGGTGTCGAATTCTGGAGTAGGCTGCCTGAGGACAAATATCCCAAACTACGTGATTTTGGTAAAAAAATTGTTTCAATGTTTGGAAGCACCTACATTTGTGAGAGCACTTTTTCCTCGATGAAATTTATAAAATCAACTCACCGTAACAGACTTAGAGACAACCATCTTCAAGATTTGCTTAAAGTGGCCACCACCTCGACAAGAATTGATTTTGACAAACTTGTGAACGATTGTGCCCGCCCTCAGTGTTCTCACTAGTGGTTTTTTTTCAGTAAAATTGTTGATTTTGTTCTGCTCAACTCTTGTATGATTAGTAGTATATATTATTTCAACATTAAAGTATGTTCAATATCCATAGCATTTGTTTATACATTAATTTATATAGCCTAAATTTCCCTTTAAGTTCTTGTGCGGCCCCTGCTTTTAGCGAAAGTATGGAAGTGGCCCTTTGGGCAAAAGAAGTTGGCCATCCCTGTCTTAGAGTATAGTAAACAAATTTGCTAACTAGTTTTTCAGTGCTAAAATAGTGTAAAATGTGATTTTCATTAGTTCAACGTTTAAAAATTTTCCGGGAGTGGACACCCGAGTTAGGTAACATTTTCTTGTTTACATTGGCATGTCTTAGAGTATGGTAAACAAATTTCCTAACTAGTTTTTTAGTGCTAAAATAGCGTAAAATGTGATATTCATTAATTCAATATTTAAAAAATTTCCGGGAGTGGACCCCCCCACTTAGGTAATGATTTCTTATGTAGATTGGCATGTATTAGAGTATGGTAAACAAATTTGGTAACTAGTCTTTCAGTGCTAAAATAGCGTAAAATGTGATTTTCATTAGTTCAATATTAAAAATTTCTTGGGGGTGGACATCCGACTTAGGAAACATTTTCTTGGTTACATTGGCATGTCTTCGAGTATGGTAAACTAATTTCCTAACTAGTTTTCTGTGCTAAAATAGCGTAAAATGTGATTTTCATTAGTTCAATATTTAAAAATTTTCTGGGGATGGACCCCCGACCCACTTTTTGGGGGTATTCCAAACCCCCCCCCCCCCGACACTTCCGACCCTCCCCGCAATTATTTTTTGGCTACGGTACGTCATTGTTGCACTTATTATATTATTAATATAATGTTACAAAGTGGCCCAAGAGGTTAAAGCGACAAAAAATAAATAAATTAAAAAAATTACCCCCCCTAGAAAATATCATATGGGCGCCCTTGTCGACAGCCAATTGGGTTGAGGGTGAGCAATGAAGTTTCGGGGGGGGGTGAACAATGAAGTTTGGGGGTGAGTCATGACGTTTGGGGGGGTGAGTCATGACATTTGGGGGGGGTGAGTCATGACGTTTGGGGGGGTGGGCACCCCTGGACAAAGTGTCATTGATTTTAAGATTTCAGGGAGCAACTAAGGAAAACAACTTTAACTTACACTTGGCATGTTTAGAAGATATGATTCCCCTTTTCTTTGCATGTGACCAACACAATTATGGCAGATATCTCGTAGTCCACAAAATCACCATTTTGTACCTGCAAAGGACACACCTGAAGCAGAAGAATTATTTCGCAATAACGGTTAGAGTGACTGTAGATCACAAGTTCCGAGTTTTAGAAATTCTGTGGATTTCCGTGGTTTTCCGGGTTTTACGGGGATATGCTGTAATTGATAACGGACAAACAACTGAAACCTTAATCTACATGATATCTGTTTTTTAAATAGGCTAGTGTATATAATACTTATTATTATTGATAATTATTTACGATAATATTTACCTAATGATTATTACTGTTCTGTAAATACCAGTAGCTTAGGTCACTCCAGGGGCATGGTGCCATCCGAAAGAGGATGTTAATTGCAAGATTCCTCTGAGCTCAATGGCGATCGATTTTGTGATTTTCGGTTTATAACCACTTATGAAATTTAGGACTATAGTTAATTATGGAATTGTTAAAAGTAAAGTAATAAGACAGAGAAGTAACGTTGGCCTGGGTGGAAGTGTTGGTATGCCACTTACTTTCCGTATCATGTTCCGGAGTTCGATTCTGGCTCAAGTCTATGTAAAAGCATGTAAAAGAACTCTGCACGACAAAATTCCTGCACACCATTAACGGTTACAAGTCTAGAAAAACACAACTGTCGTGAAATAATCGTAACAAACAATATATATATACATATATAAAATATTAACGATTCCAATCCTTATTTCATAATGCAATTTTGAAAAGATACTCGTAATCATACAGCCTTACGCAGTACATTTTATATAAAATATGGGCCCTTACATGTTACCAAAAATATATCCTTACTTTTGCTAATAATGCTCACACATCAAAATTCCACACACAACTTTTAAACCAATAAAGTAATTCTTTTGGATTATCCAGTAAATATATCCCTAAAAGCATTTCAAGTGTAATTCTAACTTAGGAAAGTTGATTACATAACCCGGTTTACAACTGGCAAATAAAGATTGTTTCTAAGCTATGAAGAATACTTTATTTTCCTTTTTCCTTTTTTGGATATTCTTAAACGCAGCCATTTGTATATATAAGAAACCTTTTGCTTAGCTAGTGAAGGCTCCACGAGATAAGGTTGTGCTACACATTCTCTCGAGCACTATAATATTCATCATGAAATCTTAAAATGATTGGCACTCGGCTTGCAAAAATTCACTAAAATAACTGCTGTGAGACAAATGTCAGGTAACTTTAGGTCCGGACATCATCTGGCCGTCATTATCATCTTCATCCCCATCCTCGCCTTGTTCTGAGTGTGTGTGTGTGAATGGTGTATCTCATCCTATGTGTTCGTGTTGTCTCGGAGGTGGCCCCGGCATTGGTCTGATCTCTCATCGGGGAGGCCCTCCATTTCCTTGTCTGGTCAAAAAAGTATGTATGTGATCCAAAGATAATCCCTCTCCCGACAGGTAGCGGACCTGTAAGGCCCGGGTGGCTCGGGTCGCTTAAATCCTAAAAGGGATACTACGAGAAAGAAAGAAAGAAAGAAAGAAAGAAAGAAAGAAAGAAAGAAAGAAAGAAAGAAAGAAAGAAAAAGTTAGAATTGTGAATTAATTTCCCAGTACCGGTATAATAAGTGAAACTTGACTATGAATAGTGCTTGAGACCGAAAGAAAAAGAACCAGGGTGTTGGATGAGATTCTCTCGGGCTTCCAGTCGGGTGAATGGATTTACACATTCCGAACTTGTTGCAGCCAAAAGCTCCAAGTGTCTAAATGTATTCACTCGTTTGGAAGTCCGAAATACTCATGTCTATTAATATCAACGTCGGGAATGTCTCAATTCATGGAAAGCGGGATATTCTTCCACTTTCCGCTCTGAGCGTAACATGATACAAATCCTGCACAATCATAAGCCTGCCCTAAACCAACAAAATTATAGAGTACTAGCTGAAAAGGCCCGGCGTCGCCCGGGCTTTGTATTTTTTAATTTGAAATTAGCTTATGGAGGACTTTCGATTTTGAAACTCAAGGTCCTTATATAATATGTATGTAGAACTTGAAATGAAGAAAAATATTTATCACACTCAAACTATTCCATCAGAAAATGCCGGATATAGCTTTTTATGGCTCATAGAGGATGTCGAATGCTACATTCCGTTGCTTCTGCACATTGTAACGACGCAAATAGCGACGTGCATAATCAACGATAGGAGACCATTCCTAAACAAAGGAAGGGTTGGGGGACCGCAACTAATCGATATTGAACATTTTCATGATTATCGATACTGCCCTGAATTTTATTTGAATTACAGAAAAGGAGAGGTGCGCATGCGTCGACGGTGAATCGACGAGAGAGACGTGTGGAACCTGAAAAGACGGTTAGTAGTACGTGCCTGACCACGAGAGAGAGAAGTTGAAAAGGCAGAAGGGAGAAGACGAGATTGGGATGTGTGACAGCGGTAGAGGCGTTCTGGCATAATGGTGTGTCAGACTTCCATCTAAAGGAAATTCTGGTTGTGAACTTCCTTGACACGGCTATATGGAGATAGTCATTAATCAGAAGAATACACCAAGTCGGCCAGTACGAGACACCGCTACAGCGAACATCAGCTGTGAGAGTGAGTCGTGACTGCTCGCTCTGAATAAGAGCAGATATGGACATCAGGAAGTAATGGAAGACAACTCAGGATCGGAGGATAAGTTGGACATCACTGGTTGAGTATAATCGTCTAGACTTTTTCTTATTGTTTGGGGAGTGAGAAAATTGAGATATTCCTTTTTTTTGTAAGGATGGTTTCTAAGTCATGTATGGCGATTAGACACCGTATGGTATGATAGAAGAATAGAATAGAAACATAGAAGTGAGAATTCTAGAAGTAAAGTGATGAAATCCAGTAATCCAACTATTTTCTATTTCTGGTCTAAATTAATTATAAAAGAGCAGTCAAGAGCCTAACAGCCGAATGCCAAAGATAGATCTCTTCACTTTAGGGTTTTTTGGGTGATTGTCCCACGAATGAATACATAGCTAGGGGCAATTGGTGATGCTCATATAAACTTTGTTATTTTTGAGACAGGACGCGAGGGGAGTAAGGAAGAAAGGTAATTAAGGGGCATGCTTAGTACTTCTTACGAGGGCCCCTCCCACTTGGGTTTCTTTCAGGTGACGGGTGACTATCTATAAATAGATTTCATGCTGGCCTGTAGTGTTAAGTTATGTTTTTTTTATAGAGATTTATCTACAAGCGAAGGTGTATGGAATATGGTAGAGGGGGATAAGAAGTGGAAAGATTGAAGGGCAAAAGAAGGCCTACGAGTGGTAGTGCAGTAGGTGTGTACCATTGGAAGATTTACATGTTAGGGTAGAAGTAGAAGTCACTACAGGGGTTATAGAGAAGCTTACTAATCTGGGCGTGAATTAGTTTCAGTTAGAATTCTAGGGAATTTAGAGACAAAAGAAGATTGGGTGCCCATGCTGAAGAGTAGTAACTTAAGAAGTAGGAAAACTAGAATAACCACCAAGTGAATTAAATCAATGGTATAAGCTGAAGGGAACTCTACTTAAAGAAAGAAAGGGGTTAAAAGGTAATAGCTGATGATTGGTCAGGTTAGAAAGAGGAGAATAGGTAATTACGAGTAGTGTACTGATAAGTAGTTTATGAACAAGTACTAGAGATTGTAAGGGTGAGGTGAGGGAACGCCGGAAGTATCCCGAATCAAACAAATAAAATCTGGTAGTAGGCAAGGCCTATACTAGTAACATATAAAGAAAAGAAATTTATGAGAGATTGTGAAAGCCATCGATGTTGGAGGCGAACAACGGCCCCACGTGCCTCTAGGAGAGAGTGTCAGGGACCTCTGACATCGATTTACAAAATTTTATTTTTGTTTGCGGCCCATTAATATTTTCCCGGTTGCAGGAGAGGAGTCAGATTGTTTGTAACTCAAGATCTAGACGCCGCTCCTGTATCGGTGGTCTATCGCCACAGTCACTCTGTGGGTATAGGCCTAAACTTCTATTTCTTTCTTCATGAGACTGTCTTTCCTATCTATCTTTAAATACAATTCTTCATGGACTAAGATGACTAGTAGACTCGTATAGGAGACATAGGTGGGATTATTGAGTGTAATCTGTAGAGTTAAGGACTGGATTATAAATTGAAAACCTTTATTTATTCAAAAAAAAAAAGGGGTATAATATATATATTGAACTATCCTGAAGTTGCAAATGTAAATGACTACACAAGTCAGTAGTAAATTAGAAGAATAATACAAAACGTTCTAGTAGATACCTGGAAACAAAAAAAAAGAAAGAAGGTTAAAGTAATTAATTAGGGATTTGTTATTGTTGAACAGAGAACGTACTTATATAGTTAAAATGGGTATACTAACCTTGAATAATTAAATACTATCCTACTAATAAAAATGTTGAATGGTTAATGTTGGGTAAATGTAATTTATTGTATGTAAGATTGTTATTGTTGAAAAAAAAAGAAAAAAAAAATAATATATTAAATAAATTACGGTCGTTGTTACTTAAAGCAAAGTATCGTGAAGTTCAGTCTTCACATATTTTGGCGCCCATATCGTGGGGCTAAGTAGTGTTAAAACAAAACAGTATTGCTAATTGTTGCAACTTAATTTACTTAAAATTGTTAAGTAAAAAGAAACCTTTATTCAGTTAAAGTTTCACATATTTTGGTCGCCCATTACGTGAGGCTTGATATAAGAAAAGAAAATAAACATTAATCAGTTAGAATTGGAAACTTGAAATACGAGTCATCATATATTTTGGAGCCCATAGCGTGGGTTGAGTTGTGTTGAAATCACAAAGTTTGATATCCTAACGTGAGGCGAGATAGTGTTAAAAGAATTTTGGGAGTTAGGTTAGTATAACTGAAATTTATTCTCAAAAAAATAAATAATAATAATAACATATTTTTGGGAAAAGAATAATGACTATTGACAAGTAAGGACTTCTATAGATGACTAAGACAGACGACTGAACTATTGTGTTCTAATCTTTTTTTTCAGTGGTATTGTTAATATATAAATATGGCTACTTATGTCGATCCATATGCACAAATAAGAGCAGCTGAGTTAACCCAAGCTATTAGGAAGTTGAGGAAGGCGGATTTAGAGGCAGAATGTGATAGAGTAAAGTTACCGACCACAGGTACAAGGGATGAGTTAAGACAACGCTTGTTAGATTATGCCCGCAAGAACCCTCAGTCATTTCAAGTGTTAATTACGGCTTTTGCTCTGAGTCAGGAAGTTTTGGAAGAAGATTTAGTTGAACATAATATAACGGTTCCACAAGATTCATATGGAGATGTAGTGTATACATGGGTTAAGTTAATGCGTAGGAAGGCCATGGCGGTAGCTGATTCGGAAGAAGTTGTACCAGTAATACCATCGTTTACAATTCAGTTAGAGTCGCATAAACCAAATACTTTGGATCTGGTTCGTAAATGGAACATTAAATTCAAACCTGGGGATAGCATTTACTTATTTTTGGAGAGATTGGAAGATTTAAAACAAAGTTCTAAGTTACAGGGTGCAGAGTTATTGTCAGTATTACCCGAAATTTTACAAGATTCAGCTTTACTTTGGTACAGGAACAGATTAACAGATTGGCCTACATGGGAAGCTTTTTTGAAAGAATTTAGAGAATATTACTTGCCTATTGATGAGGAAGACTCGCTTTTGGATGAGATTAGACAGAGAACGCAAGGTCCCAAAGAATCGATTTTTGATTATGTTAATGCTATTCAAACGTTAATGAGGAGGCTGAGTACTCCAATGAGTCCTCAACAAATGTTGAAGACTGTTATCAAAAATTTGCGTCCTGGTGTAAAATTGTACCTTAGACCTGCAGAGATTCAAACTATAACAGATTTAATACATGTAGGTAGACAGTATGAACAAATATTGTTAGATTCTGAGAGATATATTCCTCCTCCAACGCAGGTTAGAGCTACAATTAAAGAAACGGCTTATAAACCTCAGAGACAAGTTGTTATACCTTCAGTTCATACAGCGTTAGGAATTCAGGGAAAACAGGAACTTCCATCGTCTGAATTACAAAAGAAACCCAATCTTAGTTTTTCTGCGAAGACGTGGGATAAGGAACGAAATTCAAGTCCTGTAAATGATTCTAGAATGGTTAAAGTAATAGAAAATAAAGAGAGACAGGATGAGTCGAGGGAAAATGGTAAAAACACCACTTTGCGTTTTTCAAATAACCAGCGATGTTGGAACTGTGATAAAATAGGACATAGGCAGTTCGAGTGTAAGGCACCTCGTAGAGTTACTCCACGCACTACGATTAAATGTTATAATTGTAATAAGCTTGGACATAGGTCTATTGATTGTAGGATGCCCCAAGAAAGAAAAGTTAGGCCTACAAATTCTTTAAGGAAATTAACTAAAAATCAGGCTTGTGTGATGTTAAATATAAATCCTACAGATTTAGTTAATGGAGATAGATGTTTTGTTGAAATTTTGCTGGAGGATATTACATTTATTGCTTTAATAGATTCCGGTTCAGATAAAACTTATGTGGGAGAGAAAGGTGATTTTTTGTGTAAAATGTTAGATTTAGCAGTGGAAGAATCTGAAGTTAGGGTAGTGCAACTAGCAGATAAAACTTATAGTTCTATAACAGGAGAGAGAACTTTTGAGATGAAATTGCAGGACAGGATCTTTCAGATAAAATGTAAAATTATGCCAAATTTAGCAGTAGATATGATTCTGGGCATGGATGTTTTGAAACAAATTGGGTTAGTAGTAGATTTGCAAGATGGGACTTGGTATTTCAAAGATGAACCAGCAAAAATTTTTCAATTTGTTAAGGCTATAGATTTAAAAGAAGAAGATCAACTACATAATATTCTTACTTTACCTACACCTCAGGAAAGGGACAGATTGAATGTGTTTTTGGAAAATCAGTTACAGAAATTTGATCAGTGTACTGGACTTACCGATCTGATTTCTCATGTTATTGATACAGGCGATGCAAAACCTATAAAACAAAGATATTATCCAGTATCACCCATTTTGGAAAAAGTTATACACGCGGAAATAGATAAAATGTTATTGGAAAAAGTTATAGAGCCTTCAAATTCACCTTGGTCGTCTCCGGTAGTTATGGTAAAGAAACCAGATAGAACATGGAGGTTCTGCGTAGATTTCAGAAAAGTAAACAATTGTACTAAAAGAGATAGTTATCCTTTGCCATACATTGAACATGTTTAGAGTAAATTACGACATGCTAGGTATATCAGTACAATAGATTTGAAAAATGGGTATTGGCAAGTTCCATTAGATGAAGCAAGTAAAGAAAAAACAGCATTTACCGTACCTGGTAGAGGATTGTATCAGTTTCGAGTTATGCCTTTTGGAATCCATAACGCACCAGCCTCGTTTCAAAGATTAGTTGATACTATATTAAGAGAAGAGATAGGAGAGAAATGCTTTTGTTATTTGGATGACATAGTACTTATTAGCGAGACATTTGAAGAACATTTGTCCTTGTTAGAAAAAGTTTTAGAGAAATTAAGAAAAGCTAACCTGAAAATTAATAGGGAAAAATCAAAATTTTGCAGAAGTGAATTAAAATATTTGGGTCATATCATTACTCCATTAGGAATTGCTGTAGATTCAGATAAAATCTCGTGTATCCTTGAGTATCCAGCCCCTACAAAAGTCAAGGAAGTACGAGCATTTTTAGGATTGGCTTCTTGGTATCGACGATTCATTCCATTTTTTTCTGAAGTTGTAAAGCCCCTCACTGCACTTCTGAAAAAGAATCAGAAATGGCGTTGGACTAAGGAATGTCAGGAATCTTTTGATGAATTAAAATCGAAATTATCTAGTAGTCCTATATTAACTTGTCCAGATTATACTAAACCCCTAGTGCTACAGACCGACGCTAGTTTTTCAGGACTAGGAGCAGCATTAATTCAGACAGGAGAGGAAGGAGAGGAAAAAGTAATAGCTTATGCTAGTAGAACTTTAACAGTAGGTGAGCAAAAGTGGGCAATAGTCGAGAAAGAATTGTTAGCTATATTGTGGGCAGTTCAAAAGTTTCGTCCTTATTTGGAAGGTTATCATTTTAAAGTATATACTGATCACTTTGCTCTGAAATGGTTAAATACATTACAGAATCCGACCGGACGATTAGCTAGGTGGAGTTTATTGCTCCAGGAGTGTGATTTTGAAGTAATACATAGGCCTGGTAGATTACAAAAAGTTCCGGATGCTTTATCTAGAATACACGAAGGGAAAGTCCAAGAGAAAACGGTAGAGGAAGAATTTTGCCTCTTGTTGACTGATAACTCTGAAGTAGTGGAATGGGAAAATATACAAGATGCTTGGTATATTAAGCGGAAAGAGCAAGTACAGAGTAAACCTAAATTTTGGCCAGATTGGAAGGTCGTAGATGGGAAGTTGTACCATCTTAGATTAGATCAGTTAGAACAAACTTTAGAGGGAACAGTAAATAGGTGGAAATTAGTTATTCCGCAAGATTTTAGGATTAAAGTATTGCAGGAATGTCATGATGCACCTACTGCAGGGCATATGGGGATAGCTAAAACTTTCTTTAGAATAGCAAACAAGTATTATTGGCCGGGAATGTTTAGAGATGTTGCTAAGTATGTTACTGCTTGTGAAATATGTCAGAGACAGAAAGTGTTACAAACGGCTCAAGCAGGACCAATGCATTTTTACCAGAAAGAGAAACCTTGGATGACTGTAGCTACTGATTTGTTGGGACCTTACCCACGTTCAAAAAAGGGAAACAGATATGTGATTGTATTTCAGGACACCTTTACCAAATATGTAGAGTGTAAAGCGTTAAGGAAAGCAACCAGTAGAGCAGTTACGGAAGCATTTTATGAATTGATTATCCTTAAATGGGGAATTCCGGGATATTTGCTGATGGATAATGGACCGCAATACACTAGTAAATTAATGCGAGAGATAGCTAAAGCTTTTAATATAACTCCTTGTTATTTACCTGTATATTCGCCACAAGGAAATCCAGTAGAAAGAGTCAATAGAGTATTGAAAACAATGATTTCTAGTTACATTCAAAAGGATCAGACAGTTTGGGACGTGTATTTGAGAGAATTTAATTTTGCTATAAATACGGCTAAGCATAGTTCCACTGGATGCACTCCTTATATGCTAAATTATGGGAAGGAGCCTGAAATTATCAGTAGGATTGAAAAGGTGGAAAACCAACCGATTTATAAAGAAATTCCAAAACTTTGGGTGGAGAGACTCAATAAATTGAAAACGGTACGTTTAATGGTTAGACATAACTTAGAAACCGCCTATAAGAATTCGAGTCATTATTATAATCTTCGGAGGAGAGAGGTGAGATTTCGTCCAGGAGATCTAGTGTTAAGAAGAAACTTTAAATTAAGTGATGCCTCACAAGCTTATACAGCAGGTTTAAGTGCAAAGTTTGTCGGGCCCTATATTATAAAGAAAAAGTTCAGTGAAAATAGCTACGAACTGACAAACCGTTTTGGTAAAAAGTTAGGGAAGTGGCACGTCAAAGACTTGAAACCCTTTGTTCCTGGATAAACATTCTTTAAGGCTGGTAAAAGAGACACGCACAAAAAAAAAAAAAAAAAAAAAAAAAAAAAAATGTGACCTGTGTCAACATTATTTTTTTTTATGGTGAGTGCGGGAAGAATGTAACGACGCAAATAGCGACGTGCATAATCAACGATAGGTGACCATTCCTAAACAAAGGAAGGGTTGGGGGACCGCAACTAATCGATATTGAACATTTTCATGATTATCGATACTGCCCTGAATTTTATTTGAATTACAGAAAAGGAGAGGTGCGCATGCGTCGACGGTGAATCGACGAGAGAGACGTGTGGAACCTGAAAAGACGGTTAGTAGTACGTGCCTGACCACGAGAGAGAGAAGTTGAAAAGGCAGAAGGGAGAAGACGAGATTGGGATGTGTGACAGCGGTAGAGGCGTTCTGGCATAATGGTGTGTCAGACTTCCATCTAAAGGAAATTCTGGTTGTGAACTTCCTTGACACGGCTATATGGAGATAGTCATTAATCAGAAGAATACACCAAGTCGGCCAGTACGAGACACCGCTACAGCGAACATCAGCTGTGAGAGTGAGTCGTGACTGCTCGCTCTGAATAAGAGCAGATATGGACATCAGGAAGTAATGGAAGACAACTCAGGATCGGAGGATAAGTTGGACATCACTGGTTGAGTATAATCGTCTAGACTTTTTCTTATTGTTTGGGGAGTGAGAAAATTGAGATATTCCTTTTTTTTGTAAGGATGGTTTCTAAGTCATGTATGGCGATTAGACACCGTATGGTATGATAGAAGAATAGAATAGAAACATAGAAGTGAGAATTCTAGAAGTAAAGTGATGAAATCCAGTAATCCAACTATTTTCTATTTCTGGTCTAAATTAATTATAAAAGAGCAGTCAAGAGCCTAACAGCCGAATGCCAAAGATAGATCTCTTCACTTTAGGGTTTTTTGGGTGATTGTCCCACGAATGAATACATAGCTAGGGGCAATTGGTGATGCTCATATAAACTTTGTTATTTTTGAGACAGGACGCGAGGGGAGTAAGGAAGAAAGGTAATTAAGGGGCATGCTTAGTACTTCTTACGAGGGCCCCTCCCACTTGGGTTTCTTTCAGGTGACGGGTGACTATCTATAAATAGATTTCATGCTGGCCTGTAGTGTTAAGTTATGTTTTTTTTATAGAGATTTATCTACAAGCGAAGGTGTATGGAATATGGTAAAGGGGGATAAGAAGTGGAAAGATTGAAGGGCAAAAGAAGGCCTACGAGTGGTAGTGCAGTAGGTGTGTACCATTGGAAGATTTACATGTTAGGGTAGAAGTAGAAGTCACTACAGGGGTTATAGAGAAGCTTACTAATCTGGGCGTGAATTAGTTTCAGTTAGAATTCTAGGGAATTTAGAGACAAAAGAAGATTGGGTGCCCATGCTGAAGAGTAGTAACTTAAGAAGTAGGAAAACTAGAATAACCACCAAGTGAATTAAATCAATGGTATAAGCTGAAGGGAACTCTACTTAAAGAAAGAAAGGGGTTAAAAGATAATAGCTGATGATTGGTCAGGTTAGAAAGAGGAGAATAGGTAATTACGAGTAGTGTACTGATAAGTAGTTTATGAACAAGTACTAGAGATTGTAAGGGTGAGGTGAGGGAACGCCGGAAGTATCCCGAATCAAACAAATAAAATCTGGTAGTAGGCAAGGCCTATACTAGTAACATATAAAGAAAAGAAATTTATGAGAGATTGTGAAAGCCATCGATGTTGGAGGCGAACAACGGCCCCACGTGCCTCTAGGAGAGAGTGTCAGGGACCTCTGACATCGATTTACAAAATTTTATTTTTGTTTGCGGCCCATTAATATTTTCCCGGTTGCAGGAGAGGAGTCAGATTGTTTGTAACTCAAGATCTAGACGCCGCTCCTGTATCGGTGGTCTATCGCCACAGTCACTCTGTGGGTATAGGCCTAAACTTCTATTTCTTTCTTCATGAGACTGTCTTTCCTATCTATCTTTAAATACAATTTTTCATGGACTAAGATGACTAGTAGACTCGTATAGGAGACATAGGTGGGATTATTGAGTGTAATCTGTAGAGTTAAGGACTGGATTATAAATTGAAAACCTTTATTTATTCAAAAAAAAAAAGGGGTATAATATATATATTGAACTATCCTGAAGTTGCAAATGTAAATGACTACACAAGTCAGTAGTAAATTAGAAGAATAATACAAAACGTTCTAGTAGATACCTGGAAACAAAAAAAAAGAAAGAAGGTTAAAGTAATTAATTAGGGATTTGTTATTGTTGAACAGAGAACGTACTTATATAGTTAAAATGGGTATACTAACCTTGAATAATTAAATACTATCCTACTAATAAAAATGTTGAATGGTTAATGTTGGGTAAATGTAATTTATTGTATGTAAGATTGTTATTGTTGAAAAAAAAAGAAAAAAAAAAATAATATATTAAATAAATTATGGTTATTGTTATGCAAAGTAAATTAACGTGAAGTTCAGATTTTTGACCCTTATCCTTGTAATGGTTTGAGAGTCGCTGATTTTTTTTTTGGGCTAAGTTATATACTTTGGTAGTGAGCACTGAAAAAGGAGAAAAAGAAGAAATAGAGAGAGAAGCAGAGAAATAAACGAAAGGTAAATCCGAACCCAATTCCCGTCTCCACTGTAATTTAAAAGCTAGTCGAGAGGCATGTAGATACATAGCCTGTGTATCTATAATTTAATTTGTGACTGGGCTGATACATAAAAAAAAAAGAAAAGAGGAAGCGTATTGATGATGGCGCCCGTTAATATAAATTTTCATCAATATTATCAAGACTGGGTAAATTGTTAAAAGAAAGAGAAAGTAGACTGAGAGTAGGAAATTTGCAATCACCCGGTGACAGAGGTAGTTGTACTGAACGTTGGAATGTGGACTATGCAGGCAGTGTTATGATGACACGACAGGTGCATGAGTGACCTTGTTTTGTAGGAGTTCAGTAAACTTATATACTACGATTAAGAATAATCACATATTAGTCGTCACAGATTTTGGCTAAGAATTTTGGCGAAGATTTAATCCAAGAAGTTAGGGAACTTTATAGCATAAAATAAGAAAAGCCCATCACAACATCATGCTTGGGAGGGGTTGAAATAAGAAGAAACATAAATTAAATAAGATTGTATTGACTTGACGGAAAATTTTATTTCTCATTCTCACGTTACAACCGTTTCGGGGCTGAAATAAAAGAGAAATGCAGTACCACTTTCATACTTTCCTCCCTTAAAGCCCGGGACATAATATACTGCGAGTATAGGAATCAAAATGTTCCATCCCATGCTTAGGGCCTATGATAAATCTCAACTAATACAAAGCCTATGGATAACGTATCAGCGGAAAGGATTATTTACAGACTTCTGTTATAGCATACTCACACACTTAAGTTATCCCTGCAATACGACTTCTTATTCTACATCAAAATGTGAAGTGAGAAAATATTTCTTATGTCGAGGGTAGAGAAAGTTATGTGACTACATCACACTGTGCTTTATTTTCGTGGATTTCAATTTCAGTGATTATTTTCGCCAATATATTACATGGAATCATAATTCGTTAAAGTCCAGCATTAGGCTATATAGTTGCCAAGGCCCTATGTAATCACAGTAAACAATTCACTGTTGTCATGTGAACTAAACAGCATTTCTTTTTTTTCAGTATAAAATTCTCAGAAATTATATAATTTTCAAGGGAAGGATTATTTTGTTTGAATTTTAATGTTGACAGCTATACTTCCCGGGCTTAACTGGGTATGTGTGCAAAATGTCGTGTAAATTGGTAAAGAAATGTACATTTGTATAAGGAACAAACATACATACACACTTTCGATTTTATATATTAGATATTCTACTAACAAAGAAAATGTCCAAGCCTTCATGCTAAAATCTACCTTGAAATTCTGATGATAGAACTAACGGGCAAGACCACATGCAAACAATCATCTACTGTATTTGCACCGAAAGGTTCCACAATAAATGCCGTGAATTAGGTAAAAAAATAATAAAATCTGGTAAACTGATGTAACAAAGTGCCAGTATCCTTTTGTTCAATCAGTTATAATTGCAATTATGATATGCAGAAAAAATATATTTTTTTTTAAATTGATTTCCGAGGTAAGCTCCAGATTCATTCATTAAGTACAGCTTCAGGGAGAACAAAGGTCTAGTTTTTTAATCAGCTTTAAATCGTCCAGCATCAGCAGTACTATACAGATTTGTGATATCTTGACAATCGCACACTCACATAAAAATACAAAAAAGATGTGTCAAATTGGCCGGCTACGGTAATTGAACTAGGAACAACCAAAATGTGAGTCCAACCATAGGCGTAGCGAGGGGGGGGGTTTGGGGGTTTGAACCCCTCCCCCCCCCATTGATTAAAAAAAGGAAAATTGTATAATTTTTTTAAGTCTGCCCATAAATTGCTTAATACAAGTATGAAGCGTGGGAAGCTTAAAACTCGTTATTTTGCGTCTTAATTTTTAAAATTTTCCGGGGGAGGACCCCCGGAAGCTTAAAACTTGTTATTTGGCATCTTAATTTTTAAAATTTTCCGTGGGAGAACCCCCGGAAGCTTAAAACTCGTTATTTTGCATCTTAATTTTTAAAATTTTCTGGGGGGGGGGGCCGGACCCCCCTCTCCTTCCATACTCGCCAGACCCCGCGGATGTTATACCCCCCCCCCCATATGGTCGGCCTGGTTACGCCTATGAGTCCAACATTACCATCTCAGCAACCTCGCTCAATTTAACGATCTATTTTCATAAGTGTATGTGAAGGAATAATGTTATTTGTCATAGCTAACTGTATTGCAATTTCTAAAGCCGTATATGAATACTGTAAAACAATATGTTGTCATGATAACTAATTTGCATTTGATAAATGCTTTCTAGTATATTACCATAAAATAGGCACTAAATTGGGCTTTACTCCGGTACCGGTACACCGATTTTGTCCAATATCAATAGGATTCTTCCCATGGACGTTATAAATGTTTATATCAAGTTTCATGAAAATCCTATAAAGCGTATTTGAGTTATCGCGCGTACAGACACACGGATAGACGGACAGACATTTTCCCTTCCCCACACAATCTCATAAAGTACCATACTGGCACTTAATAAATAGCTTTACTTAAAATAGCTGCTATTTGGAAGTATCGTGCCGTAGGTTAACTCATGAATAATTTCTATAACTAAGCGAAGTTGCCCGGTTAAGTGGGGAAAAACTATGAGAATATTAAAAAGTGGACAAAAAATGAAATCCTTGTTCTCACAACAATATATTATTTAAACAATACAAACTGAATTCTTATAAACCGCGTTGTAATACGGTAAGATATAACTGAGTAGAATAGCAGTAGGCCTATCTATGGTAAATAAATTAAGCCCGCTGAATTTCATTTTTTTTGCACAGAAAATTGTTCGCATGTTTTCAACTTCTAATTTTCAAAGTGAAATAACTCTGGCACAATTAAATAAAATTGCAATTAAATTTACAGGGTTCTTCAAGTTGTTCCAATCAGCAATTCTTCCAGAGAATGAGGGATTTTTAACAACTACAGTTCATAAAATAAGTATACTTATTTATTTATTGAATTTCCATATTAAGATAGGCCTAATCTTAAAAAATATATAAGCACTTACTACACTGGCTATAAATTATATAATACGTAATTTTATGTGTGTAATTTTTATAAATTCTAAATAGGCCTAGACCTTTTAAAAATAGCAGAGTAATAATATTAATATTCTGGCAGACTTCTAAGGAAGTATACAGCTTTACTTACACTGCAGACTAGAGATTGGCAACGGTCCGGGAGTCGAATCACGCCACGTGCGCTCATCGAGCTTCGGAACAGAGTGCATAGTAGAGTTGGATTATTCCCACAAAGTCTCTGGCCTTGAAGACAAACCCAGCCAGCGAGCTTCTCGTTACGTCTCGTTACCAAGATGCGCGAATTTGCTGCGCGTAAGATCAGTAAGCTACCGCTTGGCAGAGAGTGAACATCATGCAGCATGTCGTCGTCAGTCAGAAAATACAATAATAGTTGAGTGGAGAGGTGATGCCGCTGCGAGAGAGACAGACAACACGTGGAGCGGGATAGGAGAGCTGAGCCAATCAGAGTGCAGCTACCTCCCCTAGCCAGGAACTCTACGAGCGGTGAGACTCGCTCCTAAGGTATATACGTAAAAACCCAGAGACGTTGTGGAGGTAATCTTACTCTAGCACGGCGCGGAAGGCTGAATCGCCTGAATGATTAGGCAACATAGTATTTGTTCGGGAGTCTCACTCACGAGAGCTCTTGCGTCACAGCACTGGGACTCGTCAGTGTTCATAGGGCAGGGTTTGAAGGAGATAATAAGCAGTATTTGGTTTTGTTGAAGCATTGTACGCTAGACGAAATGGGTGATATGCATAACTCGTAGTCAATGCTTTTACTTTATATATAGGAAAAGGTAAAAGGAAAGGCATAAACTTCATACCGTAGGCATAAACACGATTCTTCTGCTACGAAGTGAATGCTAGCGTACCGATAATAATCGGTTTTGCGCTTTCCGGGCATTTCCGTTACTATTCGCGACTACCCGAATGCTGAGCGTGATTGTTATTGTAACGAGAAAGCATTTACCATAAATTTCATTATTTTTTTCGTATAGTTTGTAAATTCCCAATCACAAAGCCTAAGTCTTGCCTCACTAGTTAAGCAAAGGTTTCTCATATGTACAAATGACTGCGTTTATGAATCCGAAAAAGGAAAGTCTACATACCTTCGTTCGTGGAGAGAAGTGTTGTCCATACATGGGCTTTTTCCGTAATTTAACCGTTACAAAATCGATTGCTCTTGAAATAATGATCTGGTGAACCCCTATTTCTTCACCTATTCCATTGAAGCAATGCTCTGGTGAACCCCTATTTCTTCACCTATTCCATTGAAACAATGCTCTGGTGAACCCCTATTTCTTCACCTATTCCATTGAAACAATGCTCTGGTGAACCCTTATTTCTTCACAATTTCAAGACAATGAAAGATTTGACACATTCCTTGCAAGACAAACATGCACAGTATGGTATTTCAAATGCATGCATTAAAATTAAGAAAATACACCCCATTATACAACGCTTAAATTATTTTTAACGTGTTTCTTTTTATTGTGTACTTAGCGATATATCTACATTTGCAACACAAGATTGGCAATTTGCATTATCCTACTTCATTATATAATTTCTGCGTTAAGTGAATTAGTCAGACTGTGTCTCACTCACGAAATATGCATTAAAGTTAGCTGCCGTTTCTAGAAGCGTGGAACTTCGAAAAGTTTAAGATAATATTCCTCGGAACAAATGAACACACAAAGTCTGCCATTGATAATAATTAATCGTACTCACAACAGCTGCAACCAATGGTATTATTGAATAAAGATCAGATATATTATCGTCTCCATTAAGCACTCATATAATATTCATGAATCTATGGAATATTACTGCCTACAATAATGTTTTATTCGAATTTTTAGGCATTAGACCTATATGGATCCTGGGTGTTTAATTTATCCACTTACATTTATTCAATATTTTCAGGTTGTCCAGTAGCCAATATATTTATTCTTGTGTGCCATAGAATTATTATTTTCAGTTCGTTTCTACAAAACTCTTGTGTTTCAGTAGAGAAATGTAGGCAGACAGAAAACTCGCTAGGAAGACGAACTTAGGAGGACCTTCGGCAACAGATGGACAACGACGTCTAAAGAGAGAAGAGAACGGAAACAACTAGTGAGCACAGCTCTCGGGATAGTAAGCTAGGTTGATCTTTGCCGGAATGGCTAACCTGAACAGCAAGACCTTTCAATGAAAGAGGCCCTTGCACAATAGGGATGTTTACAGGCTGATTCAAAATCAAATTGTAGTACTGCTTTAAAAAAAATGATATTAACCTTCCCTACTTCCTCACATACTTATCTAGATCGCTAATGCTTTAATTTACTGAACTTCAAGAAAATATCCATCTGTCTTATTTTTTGCCATAAATCGATACATCTGATACTTGAATTGAATTTTCCTCGGAAAATACTTACTTATTATTTATTTCTTCTCCGATGTTCCATGTGTCATAAAACAAAGGACAATGGGTTGTTAATTATATTTATCATGTATTTTGTTGTTGATTAGATTAGGAAGAGTAAGGATTAAGAAAATGCATTATCAATCGAAAATTGTCGCTTTTTTTATTTCCGAAAGTAGGTCTAACAGCCAAGTCAAAATATTCCTAGTCCATTCCCTGGGATCAGATGCCAAACGATGAATTCAGATCTAAAGTCCCAAATATCGGAATTTTATAAAACTTCGAATCGGTTGAAACCCGTTAAAAATAATCAATAAATTTCTTCTTCTTTTTTTTCAGATCAGGTAAGGTGATTTTCTGTTGTAGTAATTTCAAGTCAGTCGAAAATATGTTCAAATCACTCACAAATTCAGATCAAGCTTGGCACTTACAAGTTAGTTTGCTTTTGAGTTTAAAATATTGTGTCCTCCACTTTCCGTGCTGCTGTAATTCACAAACGCGTTAGGAAAATGCGGAGTAGGATCATTATTCTAAACACTAATCCTCGTGTTAGTTTCCAAACAAAATACCAACAACGTAAGTAGGTTAGGAAGGAAAACTCCAATAGAAAGTGTAATCAGAAGGGCTGTAAAGTGGTCTATTGTCAAAAGTCAAATATGTTATATGAAGTGTTTCTTAATATTCACAAACACTACTGAGTTTGAAAATAATAAATACCTAAGCTGTTAACATGTATTGTTCTACGTAATTCTAGTGGAACATGCTATGAAACAGAGTTTTAAAAAAAGTGATTAGGTTCCCCCTGCTGTCCCCCTCAAAGAATATCCAAGTCTGTGTGGAACAGGGATGGTGTAATTGACATTCCTTATAATTGCACCTAAGGGACGATGAGCTTACCATCTGTCCCTCTGCCATCTCTAGGAAAATAAGCGTAACAAAATTCACATCGATGAACAGACACTTGGAGGCCCTTCGCCCCAACATGGGGGCATAGGATGAGAGAGAGAGAGAGAGAGAGAGAGAGAGAGAGAGAGAGAGAGAGAGAGAGAGAGAGAGAGAGAAAAAATGATAACGCCACCTAAAGCACACTCAAAAGTTAAAGGCACATGCGGGTAGAGTTGTAAAAAACGTCAGTCAATGACATGGCTTGTATTATATCAAACTGCAAAATACTAAGCTTGTTCTTTCATAAAAAGTCGGTCAACAAACGATTTAATTTTGCTATTTGATAGCCTACCTTAAATATATACGACACATTGTAGAGTATTACTTTTTTGTGAATCAGCAAAAAAATAAAAATAAAATAATAAAAATAAACTCCGTGGCTCTCCATCGCTGAAACACTAGGCCTACCATCCGAACGCTGAGTCATTTACCGTAGACAGCTGGCAAGATTGGGGGTATGTGGTCAGCATGCCGACATCCACGGCCTTTAATGATGGTCTCCGTGACCGGAGCCGCTACTTTTCTATCAAGTAGCTCCTCAGTTTGAATCACGAGACTGAGTGCACCTTGGTCCAAACCTCCCTACCTCATAAAAATCCGAGGAGGTACCGGGGATCGAACCCAGGCATGCAGATGCATAGCCAGTATCACTAACCACGAGACCACGCGGCCGGCCTTTGTATACTACCAATATACATATGGAAGTTACAAAAGAAACCTATTATTATGGTTACTCTTCTTTGATACGTTGATTCCAAACATGTAGCCTACTTCATTTGAACTTCACATTTTTTTCATTTTCATTTTCATTGAAAGGATGGCTGCAAGTAAGCAATTCAATTTGAAACACTTGAATTTAAATTAATTGTACAGCGTAATTGGTGATTTATCCACGTTATATGTTTTATACACGACACGTGTAAACCACATTCCTGTTAGTCAGAACATAAGTTTATAAAGAAAACAGCCTTTAAAGAATCGTTATAAGATGAGTAAATTATGTTTTATACACTCAATAATTCGAGGGCATAGAATTTGAATTTCATGTATTATTTGTAGCATCATAAGCAGTGCCGTATTTAAGCCTAGGCAGACTAGGCAGCTGCCTAGGGCGGCAGATATGAAGGGGCGGCTTTTAAGCTGTTACTGTTTTTTGTTTTTAAATATATTAAACATTTTATTCATAACTCTTCAAAATAGTAAACTGATGTAACGCACAATGAAATAGAAATGAATAACATTGACAGCAAACGCTCAAATTTAATCAACGATCTGTTGTCAATGAAATTGGAACTCTCTTTCCATTTAACCGCATTTTATTAAACTCTGACATTCTGATATTATTATTATTATTATTATTATTATTATTATTATTATTATTATTATTATTTTTTTATTATTATTATTATTATTATTATTATTATTATTATTATTATTATTATTATTACTATTACTATTATTATTATTAGCCTACTATTTCAGTTACAATAATGCTTATTGTAGGTTAATTTGTGTTACATTCATGTGGAAATAAGGGGCGAAAATATTTTTCTCTGCCTAGGGGCGCTTAAGTAGCTAAATACGCCACTGTTCATAAGCTCTAAGTTTTGAAATATGTCAGAACATGTTAGTGTAATAAAGAAAGTACTCACTCCCAGGTCCAGATACGTGATGTATATGGGATAGGGCAGCACGATGCAAACAGCCAGCAGCCACGTGCCCAAAGCGCATACAAACGACGGCATTCTCGGCTTCATGGGGTCCAGCATTAGACGATACCGATCCACAGCGATGAGCAAGAAGCTCAACATCGACACATGAAGTGGGATATCCTGAAACATTGGAAGAGTAACTCAGTAAATGCACTCTAATTTGAAATAAAATATATCGTTGAATGCTCGGTTATAGCCTATACACATCGTGAATGCTTCTGAGTGGGTGAAGAATAGTAAGGAGGGCTTAATTTCTTTTTCTAGTTTTTAATATTTTTTTTTTATTTATTACAAAATTTTCTAAACAATTACAAAAGAGTATTATTTACCCCGCATGAGCATAGCTCGTGTTCGGGGTCAGTTCAGTCATACTAAATTATATTATAAACATTATAACAAAAACAAACATAGGCTATTAAGGTTTAGGAAAAAACAATAAGATTGTTCATATGAAACGAAAATAAATTACATTATCATAACAGAGATGTGTTAATTGATCACATATTATAAGCGTACAAAAAAAAACTGCCTTCAAAATACTGTTTACAGTGAGTGCATGTTGGTTTTCGACCACTGCATGGAGCTGGATCACCTTCTAATAAGCACATATTACACTTGCATAATAAAACATTTCTAGGTTGTAGACCTATAGTATAACTCGGTCTAGCAGGCTTGTTGTGTGACGATGACGGCTCCTTCCACTAGTCCAGTCATTTGGTGCTCAAAAAGGGGGTTACCTGGAAAGTTTTCCGGGAGTTTTGAAAATTGGTGATTTTATAGATTTCGACGTGCTCTTTTCGAATTTTCACTTTTCTACCTCGTATCTTTGCCGCTCGCGCCGCCATATTGGAAAAATGGCGCGCAAAAACAGTTTTTTCACAATATCTCCTTTACGATTCATTTCACGATGAAAATAGTTATGTAATAAATTAAACTAGAGAAAATTTCCTATAATTTATGTCGTAACGATTTTTTGTGTGAAATGGATAGTTTCAGCGTACGAGCGCCGCAAAGTCTACTCCGACACGCGTTTTGGCTAAAGCCACGGAAGATGCGGATACGCTAATAACAATCAATACGGCAATCAACACTTCATCTTCATTTGATTCCGTAATAGTTGTCGGCAAAGATGTAGATCATCTTATTCTTTGGCGGCTCTATCTACGCGTTCAGAGAGAGAAAGACACACACACACACATGTATATAATATATTCTCAAACCAGGAAAAGGGAAAATTTCGCAACGAATATATTCAACAAAAAGTATCGTAGACAAAACAGCCGCAGATAACATAATATTATTTCCGCACGCCTTCAGTGGCTGTGATGCAACATCAGCACTCTTTAAACAAAGAAAAATAAAATGTGCTAATGTATTAAAAAGAAAACAGAATTAAACGAGCTTGTCCAGGTATTCAAAAACCAAAATGCAGATCCAAATTTCATTGCTGAAGCTTCCTCCTTGCATTGTATGGTTACAGTGCGTGAAAAGTGTGTCGTTAAAACAACTATAGATATACATGCTTCACAAAATCAGCATATGAAAATAAATTTAATATTGCATCGCTGCCACCGACGGAAGCAGTAGCACGACAACATTCGTTCCAAACCTATCACCAGGTTCAGCAGTGGTATGGAGTTGAATAGGCCTATTTTCGTTGCGAAATTTTTCGTATTCCTGGTTTGAGATTATTTAGGCTATGTTTGAACGCGTAGATAGAGCCGTCAAAAGAATAAGAAGATCTACGTCTTCGCCGACAACTGTTAGGGAATCAAATGTAGATGAAATGCTGATTGCCGTATTGATTATATCAGCCTAGAAAAAAGACGAAAATTTCTGCAGTAAAAACGAAAATAGGTGTGTTTGATTAAATTCGCTTTGCTAAATTCTAAAATGCATTTCGTTTTTCTCTATCACATCTGGTTAATAGACATTTGTGAAAAATATTATTTTGACATTTTGTATAATAAAATAACTGTATGCAGCTTTGATGCTGGATTTGAAACTTTTTCCTTTTCGGTAAGTGGTGTGATAGGCGATCTTAACCAATTTTGGGTCACTGAACATGAATCCGTTGACCGTTTCTACGTAACACGTAATGTTTTCTTGCATAGGTACTTCACAACGAGAGATATAAGTTATTGCTTAGACTAGCTTACAGGATAAAAAATACTTAAAAATTAGGATAATTTTGATAATATTTTCGGGGAAAAATCAAATAATATTTTCAAACAGTCCAAGAAGTATGTATTCCAGTATTTTTTGTGAGTGCAGGACAAATAAATTTATTTTTGTCAAATCATCTGATGCCGTACAAATAAATGCTCAGTGACAAAAAAATCGAAGTTTGTTTGAGGGGGGAATATTAAAGATTTGAACTTTTGGGAATTTTTACATTGGTTATAACCTAAAATCTATAAAATATATTTTAGTTGAGCAAATGGTATCTTATTTATCTTATTACATTGATCGAGCTGAACGGTTTTGAACATGTATTTTAATAAATCTAAAATCTATAAGTTTGCCAAATTTCAAGTTTCTAGCTCATCTGAAAGTGAATAAACATCATTGTTAATAAGTGGAAGATTAGACTGTCGTAGATGTGAATGATGTCACGGCTATCCAGCAAGTTTTTCTATACTTATGGGGCAGCTAGAAACACCAAATTTAGCACGCCCTTTGACTGTTGTATGTGCCAAAATTCCTACCAAATTGTATGGTTCTATCTTTCATACCATGTGTGCCAATATTACATAACGTGAGAAAAATATACAGAATTTATTTAAAATAAAAAAATCTAACTCAATCTAAGGGATAACCGATGAAGATACGTCAAAAAGTCATAAGACTAAACTTGTAGATCTCTAAAAATCCGTTACTGCTTCTGCAACAGGTTTTTTTTATACGATTTACCGTTTAGCTACTATAAGCCCCAAAAAGGTCTACACAGACCTTAAAATTGCGTCCGCCATAACAGCAAACACAAAAACTAGATGTGAAACAACAAAAATAATGACATTTTAGAAATCAGGAGACCTTCTTTAGTTAAAATCGCTCATTAAATGCTTTACCGCAAAATGATGCAGGTAGTGGCGTATCCGCATCTTCCGTGGCTTTGGCCAAAACGCGTGTCGGAGTAGACTTCGCGGCGCTCGTACGCTGAAACTATTCCATTTTACAAAAAAATTGTTACTACATAAATTATAGGAAATTTTCTCTAGTTTAATTCATTACATAACTATTTTCATCGTAAAATGTGTCGGAAAGGAGATATTGTGAAAAAACTGTTTTGGGGCGCCATTTTTCCAATATGGCGGCGCGAGCGGCAAAGATACGAGGTAGCAAAGTGAAAATTCGAAAAGAGCACGTCGAAATCTATAAAATCACAAATTTTCAAAACTCCCGGAAAACGTTCCAGGTAAAACTACCAAATGACTGGACTAATAGTCACAAGACAACTGATCAAAACGAGCAGATTTCTATTGTAATTTGTATACATATAAGCTAATAGAATCTTGGATTTGTCACTAAAATAGTCAGCTGTTGTTAAATAATTGGAAGCATGTGGAATGATTATTTCTCATAACTGGCGATCGAATTGTGAGTTAAACATAACATACAATCTGGTTTCCAGAGGTGTTGGTCTGAAAGGTAAATATTGTATCACATGCTAAACAGCACAACTTTTATATTCTAACGGAAAATCAACAAACAGCATTTCAAGTTTCCCGTATTTGAAACGCACAGTTTTGTAAATATTTATTTATTATTTATTTTGTTGAAAATATAACAGGCTCATTGTTCAATCACAACATTCTCTTATACTAGTTATACCAGTTTTAAAAAAAACTAATATTATATGTTTAATGTAATACTAAAAATATTTAAACTAACATAACTTTAAAAAATAAGAAAAAAGTAACAAGAAACACATACAATATGAAAATTACAGAATGAAGAGAACAGATCAAAACATAAGTAAAATAATAATTTTGGAGGAAATTTTTATCACAAATGTTTTTAAACCACTCATTGTTAGTATTAAATATAATATCTATGTTGCCCATTTTGTACATTATTATTATAGTTATTACAAATCTTCCGTTTTAATGCTGAATAATAATTTTAAAATATTTTTCATAATTTTTCTATGTCCCAATTTTACATATTTAACATAAAGAGGACAAACGCCGTTTTACTTTAGACTGACTTCCCATGTGTTCCTAATGCCCAGGAGAAAGGTTAAGGGTAAAGGGTCATGGTAAGTGAGAACTATGTGACTGGTAAGCAAAGCCCATTACAAAATCCTTTGAACAGCAGTCAATCCTTAATATAATATAGCCTAGTTGATCAATCCCTCCTGAAAAAAGTACGAATTCCTTACTGTTCGTCTCTACACAGAATTAATATACTACAGTCTTATTAATAATTCAGGTGTAGCATTAATTTATACCAGGAATGTAAGGCGAAGGAAGAATGCTGCTTTATAATAATTGTTGCGTAAACGAGTGATTGAGTGCAACTCAATATTTGTGAGTTGCGCACACTTTAGGCCTTGCATAAGCGTTACAAAAAATAATAAAGATGGTCAACATCGGTAACAGCAGCTCGCTTGCCATGCAAGGTTTCCTCTTTTTTTCACGAAATATAACCTAATGAATGCAATTCAATTGTAAAGGATTGCGCATACAATAGAATGTAATAAAACGAAACAAATAGGCTAATTGCCTACAAAAAAAAATTGTAAATGGACTCAAGTTATGTACATGATTGATCGACTCCAACTGCTTCTGTTGCTTAATTAATCTGTGAGTTTCAATTCGTATAGTATTAAACTGTGCATAGATTAGTTTTGCTTTATTGCCAAAGTATAAGTGGATATAACATTAAGATGTTTTTATTGGCAACGTTGTATAATCCAAAAGTACGCAATTAAAGTTAACTGGAAATATCAAGTCATTTTATTTTGCATTCTTATAAGATGTAAAGCTCGATAAAGTATAGTGCAGAATGCCTAACAAACTACATAACGAAATCCATATTTTTCATCACAAAGAGAACTACATCGTTCTGTGGGCATATTTAATTTTTCAGATCTACGGCAAAGCTGAATGCACAGGCATCTACGTACGAGTTGGCCGGTCGCGCTGGGATCTGGCGGCGGCAGCCATTGTTCTTACTCCCGAGCAATCGGGTGAAATGTCTATGCAAATGAAACCGCTAACGGTGTAATGATTCAGGTTCTCACAATTACAATGAAAATAAGCACGTACCTCATCACAAGAGATGTTGGAAATGTCCACACAACATTGGCACCTTTTCAGAAAAGTTAATTTCTCGGGTATTTGTTCATCTGCCGAAACAGAGTTCTCCTAGAAGAAATCTCCACGAGGGAGTGAATATCACCACTTAGGCCTATGTGATTTCAACTTTCATTTCTGTCTAGTCCATATACCTGTCACAGTCTGTCTGTCTATTGCAGTTTGTGTTTGTTACACAAAACTGCTACACATAATTTAACGAAAGTTCGTATTCTGAATTTACACACTTTTTGGAAGCTGCAATATCGGTAAATTAAAAAAAAAGAATAGGAGGAAGAAGAAGTAAACTTGTGAAAATTATAAACGATTTGTGCTGTCTAGATAAACTGGGCGTGGAAATTGACTTAATATTAAAGGTAGTATTATTTGACCCCCCTCAAAAAGTAATAACATAACCAGTACTCAAGTATAAAAAGGTTCGGAATCACTGGCTTAATCTTTCCAGTAGCACTATTACACTGGAGTCAACTCATCCCCTCAAGCCGCGTACAGGACCAACGAAGGCCAATGAATGACCAATGCATTGGGGCGAATATTGGTCGCCAACGCGTTGGCGTTTGACCTCTCGTCCACATCAAACCAAGGGACCCAACGCCAACTTTTTAATGTCACCGCCAGAATTCCGAACCTCAACCAAGGCCAACGAATTCGTTGGCTCTGATTTGCATCCGTACACACAGGACCAACGAAGGCCAACGAAGCGGTTGGTTGTCATTCGTTGGCCTTCGTTGGCCCTGTATGTACGCAGCTTTACAGAAATGAGTACCTATCCGAGCAATACTGGGGTAAAGGGGGGCGGTGCATAAGACCGACAACTTTAAGAGCTTACCGTTGTGTACATATTATTTTCTTTAAAAGAATCTCAAGATGGGCTTCTGTTTCTCCACGTGGAATTACCTAGGGAAATAACACTTTTACTTCTTTACTTTCCACTTGCTTTATGATATTTTTAAATTATGTCCGCGGACCATCTGCACCATCTGCAGACCAAGCATAGGTTGAGAAACGCTGATCTAGGGAAATAACACTTGTATAATTGAATTTAGCTTTTAAACTCATATTTCTTGTCATGAGATAAGTATTTCTCGCCTTTCGCTCTCTAAATAATTGTAACGCCAAGAAACATTTGTTAAACTCAGTAAAAATATCAACATTCGTGGTATTATTGTAGTTGATAATGCATTATGGGAAGTGACCGTAAAGGTAGCGAGATGACTCCTCGTCTGGTAGAGAAAAGCTCCAAGCTATAAACAGATGTCAAGCACAGGAAGATCCAATTAACTATGAACCGGTTGAGCGGTGTTTTTCCGGTTCGTGATTGTGGGGCGCGTTACCGTCTGCGGCTATCAAACAGTGGCGCTGATGCAACCATACAACGATTTCCTTAAATATGTTTACAGGCTTTACATAGCAACGTTATGAAAAGAGGTGCTGAAACTGGCTATCGTCGTTGTTCACACATTTTGACACCTCTTTAAGAAACCACCCATCCCTCACCGCATGGGCGTCGGCATGGGGGAGGGGCAACTGCCCCCCTCTGGATTGTCTTATGGATTCATTTATTTATGGTACTCTTTGCCAACCTGCAGTTGTTGCATGGAGAATAAAAAAATATAATTACTTCATAATGAGTTTAGCAAGTATTAACCAACTATAATTATAATATGTATTTATAATAATACGTCACGAAGGCCGTTGCTCAAAAGAGCGTATTCTGTTAACTTAAAAAAAAACTTTGTAGCCTCGTCGAATTCAGCTGGGGGTCAAAATACCGATCCGGTTAACTAAGTGAATATTAATGTGTTTAGCCTAATCATTTAAAATTGAGGTCCGAAATTGATTCAGTTGGTTCATAGTTAATTGGGTATGCCTGTATTTTAATCAATATGGATTATTGAAAAAAATATCGACGCATGGGTTTACAGCTCTAAGAATTCACCGCCTTTATTCCCGAAAAAATAACTACACAAAAATAGATATAGTGACCTTAGGACTTAGGACACCAAACCTCTAAATATCCTGCATGTAGTATACCGTAGTCGCCTAATGCTAAATATCTTTTTTATTTTGTTTTATAATTTTAACAGGCCATAGGCCAATCTTTCTTAAGCATTTTCTTGTTTTATGTTTCACATTTGCCTTTTTTCTAAATGACTATCTTAACGTACACAAATACTCATTCCCGGGGCAGGCTACCAGAGCTAAGGAGGCCGGTCAACTTAGACTCGTGTAAAGAGTTTGTTGCTGGTGATTATCACAAACTGTTTCTGCAGTAAATTCAATTCCACTTTGCTGGAAATGTATTGTGTAATGCTCAACTCGTTTCCAGAGGGAATAATTGTCTGAGGCAGACTTCTACAACAGCAATGATGACAATGTGTTATTCGGTACTTAGCTTCTATTGTAGCAGTTAAGGTGAATGGTACATTTGCGTTCACGAAGCTTTAAAACTTTGTCATCACAAGCACCAAATTCCCAAGTTTTGTTAATAGCAAATTGCTCTGCTATTGTTTACTCCATCAAAATAATAGAAACACTAAGAAGCTTTCGCATTTGTTTACTCTACAAAAGAGTAAAACAAACTTACATAACACCAAAATTATTCTGCATGAATACGCTCAGCATACAATGCCCACTGAATAAAATTGATGAGTTAGAGGAAGAACAAGTGTGAGTTTAACATTTGAAAATGTGATGTCCTAATGCCGTCTGGTCGTGGTAATAGGAGTATTGTAAGATACAAACATCATACAGTGGAAGAAACTGCCACGTTTACTACTACATGTCTATTAAATAAAATACTATTTTAATGGAACTAAAATAATAATTTTCTCGAACAAAGTTAATTTTTATATTCATACGACCGGTCACACTGTGATTTATTCATTAAAGTTGATAAATTAATAACGACATTTAAACAGTTTTAATTAACTTAATAATGATCCGACATTTCGTTATCTACATTCATAGAACAGTAATAGCCTCGTTTCATGATGTCGTCATGGTGAATCGTTATATTTTAATGATATTATGTAGGCTATTTACTAGCTTTGTTAAAATTAATGGGTTTATTTTCAAAAAGCAACAATTTAAAACCATGAATTAATTAATCACACATGAACATTGAATTAACAAGTACCGATATTTAAAATAATTATGCAATCTTTTATATAATTAATTTATTAACGCCGTAGCGTAGTGGTACAAACTGGAAGGTCGCGGGTTCGATCCCCGATGAGATCGTTGGAGTTTTTCAATTGGCCTAATCCTTCTGGCGACACTATGGCCCTGGGGTCGACTCAGCCTCTAACAGAAGTCCTGGGGGTAAAGGCGGCCGGTGCGTAAGGCTGACAACCTTACCACCTTCACATTCCGAATGACTAAAATCTGGGAGCCTCAACCTTCTGCAACCCACTGGGCCTCCATGGCTTGTATAGGGAACACTTTACTTTTTATAGACATAGCCTATATCAACACAGACTAAATTTTCACCTAATGCTCTAATAGATTACGGACACACCCAGCTCCTGGCAATCGACATGATTGGGGAAAAATGAGTGTTTTTCCTTACAATATACATGGATGGACTTTGGAATCTTCAAACAATACATGAAATCTGCATATACCACTGTAAAGAACATATAAGAAATTGGTAACAAATACAGTGCAATATTAAAATTCGGAAAGCGCGTTTGGAATTTTTTTTTAAATGCTGCATGTTAAGCAAATTCTTAGAAGTTGTGAACCCTTTTGCAAAAGACCACTAGACCAACTTCTATTGATTCAGGGATGAACAGTTTATTTTTAATTGTCAAAGTATTATTTAATAAACCACAGCAGGTATATTACTTCCTAATTCCACAGGCATAGGTTCATATTTTATGTGTAGAAACATTTGGAGGGTAAGAAATAGTAAGCCAATGGTATATAAAACTTGCTGGCATAAGAGCGACAGCTGGGTAAAGAAAAGCGGAGAGGGGTTTTCTTTAGCTGATATCTGGTCTCCTATTTCCAGGCCAAATTTCACGTTACCTTTTCCTTCAACAGCTGTAGAAACCATAATTATAAAAGCAGTTTTTTCTTGTGGGAATATTCTAAATGTAAGTGAAAGCTGATTTGCCCCATCACTTCTCCCAATGCTTCCCTAGGAATGTAAATATATAGTTTTTGTCTCCAGTAATATTAACACAATCAAAATTCTCATCGCTATTGTTCTTTTTTTTCAGCTGTTTTTTATTATTATTATTATTATTATTTACAATACAAGTTTACATGACCAAAGTTGCAGTCAATTCGTGTCTGAGAACTATGAGACGCTTTGTGATTGAGTTTTAACCATTATTTCAACACACGTGGATTTTGTACTAATCAGGGAACATCGACCAGGTTTAACTGTTTAATAACCAGCGGGAAACGGTCTCTGCCCAGACGACGTAAGTCAGCACGCGCACGAGATAATTTCTTTATGCATGTGAGTTGGTATATACTTATTGTATGAATATTCTGCATACTCCTAATTTTGTAATAAATAGCATTTAGAACTGAAATCTTGTGGTATATGCATTAAAGCGACTCATAATTTTTAGTGGATTTTTAATTAATATTAATTTGAACATAATTAATATGTTCTTTTTTTCTTGTTTGAAAGTTCTTTGTTGTTTATTTTTGTTTCCCCCTTCCCATTGTTTTTAATCTACACTTTGTCCTGTCAGTTTGATTGCTCTCTATGCCCCACTCTCCTTTCTCTGTTTTTATACGCGTAGAACAAACATGAAACTAATTCGTTTACATAAGTAAAAGCGTCGCTTGTAATTTAGGTATATCACGTTGATATTGAAGCTGTTTGTTGTAACCAGAATGTTGTTATTATTTATTTATTAATTCTCCAAAAAAGGAAAGCCCTAATGTACATAACGCATGCTAGAGACTTATAATAAAGCTTGAATATTACCATATAACAATCCGAGCAAAAAAAAAAAAATACATGCAACAAAAAAAGCAAACAAATTAAGAAACACAAAACAGAAAAAGATCAAATAAAGCACAATGAAAACATTCATAACATTGGAAAAGAATTTTTTTTATAATTTTCCAATGTTATATATATATATATATATATATTATTTTCCAATGTTATGAATGTTTTCATTGCGCTTTATTTGATCTTTTTCTGTTTTGTGTTTCTTAATTTGTTTGCTTTTTGTTGCATGTAATTATTTTTTTTGCTCGGATTGTTATATGGTAATATTCAAGCTTTATTACAAGTTTGTTTTTGTATATATATAGATATATATATATCTATATATATATATATATACATAAAACAATGTTTCACATCCTATCTATATAGTGAAAATGCAACTCATTTTACATTATATCGGTCACTGATAATTATAGATATTTGTAAATAACTTAATAATAATAAATATTTTTAATTCTTGGAAACAACATTTTTTTTTAAATATGATGCAAGGGTTTAACAAATTCAACTCCACAATGACTAAAATTAAGTAATAAAATTTGTCTTTTATGGTCAAGAACTGGGCAGTGAAACACTAAATGCTCAACGGTTTGAGAACATATTCACGAATGTAGTAATTTCCATCCAATCTTGCATTTATTTATATATTTAAAATCATGTTCAAAATTGACCATGGCCAGACAAAAACTGGGTCATCATGAAGCTTTGTTCCAATTGTTTTAATTTTTAGTCTCATAAACAGTTGGGAAAAAATATGTTTCTCATTAGTAGTCCAGTTGTTGCCTTGAGCCAGATCTCATCCCATTCTCTGGCGTGATGATCCTGGGCACAATATATTTGTAAATGGAAAATTAGTAACAGCAGCAGTTTTTATCAGTAAACCAGCTCTATAATTTCCTGTAATGCCAATATGTCCTTCTATCCATGACATGCAAAGATGTACGCTGTTAGCATACTCGTGTTTTCATGAATGTGGTTTGTATTTAAATGAATTATAAACGAAGGCTCTTAAATTTATTACAGTTATTTTAATTTCTTCATACGAGCTGATTTTTTAAGCTAAGAATCAAAATGCTATTTATAATTTTGATTTTAGTTCCAATTGATAAATTACTAGATCCAATTATTGCTTAGTATAATTTCGATGTTGTCCAATTGCGGAAATGCGCCTGAACATGAGCAGTCTGATTTATTCGGGAGTTTTTTACATTATTTTGTAAAATCCTAAAAAACGGCAATGTTAATTCCTGGAAAGAAATGTAGTCGTGATGGACACTCCAGCAATGTAATCTCCGATGAAAAATGCAAATTACAACTCCACACAACCCCCAACTTGATCAAACTTACGACAGTCATGATCAAAATTCTATGGCTAAAAATGATAAACCTCACGCTATCGTCATAGCTCGCACCAATATTGGGCCAATTCAATTGAAATTAACAGTTTTCATTGCTTACAGAATTAAGATATTCCTTTCATTTGTGTGAAAAACAAATAGCACATATAGTTCTTCACAGATAGAAGGATTTGAGATGCCTCTTGTACTTTTCAATCCCCTTACTTAAAGCGATCTCTGAAACACTGCATTTACAACGTTGAATGTGAGCACATTATTATAACTTATATATTAAAAAATACAAATCTTAGTATTTTGCAGTATTGCAGTAAATAATGGCAGAGTGTTAATAGTTAGCCCGAGAAATCATTATTCAAAATTACATTACTTTGTCTAGGATACCACCATACACAAAAAAAACTATAAAACAGGGAATCCACGGATGGAGACAGGAATATTCTCAATATTCATGCATCCATTTTCAAAGACACCGCGTATTCCGAGCCGGAGTGTTTTATAGCATATAATGTAAGATTATTACGTCAGAACAAAAATGAGGCAGAGTAATTCCTTGTTATTATGGAAATATCAAAATTCATGGCGAAGAAACGTTTTAAAATGTTATACTGAATCATACTACCTTCATTTTGCATTGATTAAGGACAATTTTGACGTTAGAGAACACTAAAGAATTTTATACAGATCCACTTGTTTTTAGCCAATTAAACCCCGTCTAAAAGAAGATTATTTGATGTTTTATTGAAAACTCCGCAGACTCATCATCATCATTATCATGGAATTCTTCACTTTAAGGGAACATAATATTATTATAAAAAATAACAATTTTATGTGGAAAATTTTAGGAAATGTACATCTGAATGTATATAGGAATCGGTATGAAATACGTACATCATAATCACAAGGTTTAGTATAATAATGAATAATAATATTTGAACAATTTATGTCCTTAGAATGCTGATGAACTACATTGTTGACATATCAAGTTATTGTCAGCATGGGCCAGACACTTCGTACTTTTCAGCCCCACTCTGGAGGGTCATTTAGACATCCAATTCAAAGGAATGCAGCAGTACTCAGCCTATATGGATAAACAGAAGACGCATTCTGTTCAACACATCAGTGCAATAATAATGTAGTCGGAAGCCATAATACTAAAAGAACAGGGTCGACAGTCTCTGGTTACCGTAGTTCGCCAATTGGAGAAGATCCAGGGGTCTCGTCGAGTAAAACCTTCCCCACCAATGATATCCCTACCTTGTCGTGGTGGTGGGGCTTGCGTGGTCAAATGACCCTGAGAGCTATGCCGGCGGTAGCTTAGCTACTGGTAGGGCCTCCCTTGCCGGACAGGTCGAAGGTGATGATCCAGACTAAAGGGATATCCTGGTCCTCCAGGTTGGGGGTTGGACGTAGAGCTAACAACTCATACCGTAAAACACAGTCGTTGAGAAGACCTAACGACAGAAGTCGGATGGATTTATTGGACAGACCTAGGCAATGGAAATGGACATGATTTGTGGATTGCTATTTGGAAAGTGCTAAGCCTCTGAAGAGTTGGAACAAAGAGAAGTAGACACCGTTGCCTGGCCCATATGGAACGCATGGAGGATGGCAATCCTGTGAAGAAGGTGAACTTCGGTAAACCAGACGGATGGATAAACTCAGCCTAAGTGGATAAACAGATGAAATATACCCGTACACCACATCAGTACAATGCCAGGTAGTCGAAAGTCATAATATTAGAGGAACAGGGTCGACAATCTTCGGCGATCCTTAGTTCGTCACTTGGAGAAGATTCTGGGGCCTCGATTTATCGTCGCTACTAAGATGTTTTGGGCGCATTTGTGAAATCTTCAAGTGTTTATAATTATGCCTTGCAACGATAAAGAATTTTTTTACATTCGGATTGATGTCCTTAAAACGTCTGATAATCTACATTCATGACGTAAATTATTCCATCTTCAGCTTCTCCCCCGGTCTGGAGGGTCATCTAAACCTCCGCCGCAAAGGAATGCTGCCCGGCAGAGACAAGTACTGTGCAGTACTCAGCAGAAGTGGGTCAACAGAAGAAATATACCTGTTCATCACATCATTACAATGCCAAAGTCATAATACTACACGAACAGGGTCGACAATCTTCGGCGTTCATTAGTTCACCACTTGGAGAAGATTCTGGGGCCTCGAATTATCGTCGAGTAGGATATACTGGTCTGTATACCCACTACTAAGATATTTTGGGCGCAATTAGTGAAATCTTCAAGTGTTTATAATTGTGACATGCAACGATAAGGAATTTTAAAAAATTCGGAATGATGTCGTTAGAACATCTGATAATCTACATTGATGACGTAAATTATTCTATCTTCAGGTTCTCCTCCGGTCTGGAGGGTCTTTATACTTATGTACATGGAATTCCATGTACTAATTTTATAAATGATAGGGGTACATATTTGTATCTTTTATGGTTACGTGATGTAATAAATATCACGCTGAAAAATCTTTCCTTTCTGTCTTTTTCGTATTAAAGTTTACAGTCATTTTGTCAAGGTGCTTAGTACATTAGAAAATTAATTATAAATACGTTAATTGACACTGAACAGATCAGCATTTATTCTATACAAATACGGCTCATGTTACATTCAAGACTGTTTACCTACTAAAAGTGAAAACGCTCTTTTTTCCTGATAACTTTTAAGAACATGAAAAAAAACTCCAAGTCTATAGTAGTAAGCAGGGCCCGGATTCTGATGACCGAAAATTGTTTAAAAAATGACCTATAAAATGACCCTAAATTTTAAAGGAAATGACTTAATAATTATAACGAATGACCTAAAACTGATATTTTATTTGTAAAACTTATTATCGTATACACATACATAATGGTAAAAGCTGTCAATGCATAAAGGATGTTGTAGGTCTAAAATCCATTTGTTCTTTGTTGTTCATGGGAACATCTGAGAAGAAAAGTAAGAAAATTGTATTTAAAGTAGATCCTACAAAAATGTTGAATTATTTTAACCTAGTAATTTATTTAAATGTAAGAATATACTCGATGTAAATGCATAAAAAAGACAAAATAAGGAAGCAAATTACACGAAAATAACTACATAATGACGTAAAATTGAAATAAATGCCCTAAAAATATAAAATGGCATAAAATGACAAAAAATGACCCAATAAAAGATGCATTTCTATAATCTAGAGGCCGTCATTCGAATTTATCTACAAGCTGGTAATGTCTATGCAGCATCAATAAAAAGATGACATGTCATTAGAATCCGGGTCCTGGTAATCAGACTAGTGATCAGTCCAGTAGATGGGAACTGAGAAATCTATTAACAGTTCCGCGTTATTTTCCACACACTTCACAAGAATTCAGAAACACTCACACCTTTGTGGCAGACCACTGGTGGAATCGAATTCCCGTGTAGGTGGCACCGAAGATATACAATAAAACAGTTTGAAAGAAACTGTCAGTTATACAAAATTGGTTCTTAGGATATAATAGTAAAATGCGTAGTAAGGTATGCATTAATGTTACATCAGAATACACATATATACCCGACAATTCCTCCACGCAAGCTTTTATTTATGGCAATACATTTTAGGAAAATAAGCAGGCAATTTCAAGACGTATTATCAGAGTTACTTGTACATATACACAAATGGGAATTCGCCCATTCCATTAAAATTCGTCAATTAAGGCAAGAGGTCATGCTACAGGTGGTCAACTTCACAGGTTTTATTTTAACAAGAATAACAACATAAGGAAGCAGTCTCTCCTTTCATGATTTCGCCGCATGTTCCATTTTTCCTCATACAAATCTGGTCATGGTACTTACAGTCAGAGTCAGAGCTCAGCCTTCGCGTATAAAAGAATCTAAAGGCGGTTTTCCACCAGACGGATTAGTCTAGTTTCTATTTTGTTTCTGAATTTTGTCAACAAACTATCATACAGTCTGTTTCCACTAAATGGACAGATCAAACTTGTCTAGAGGTTCTTAATTTTTATTCATAGAATACATTGTAATTATCCTGTAAGCTTCCAATAAGACTACGAATATATATTTGTATGAGTTTAAAAGCGTGGATTTAATTTCCACTATCAAATATATCTTAAAATAGTTCCTTTCTTCAGACTTCAATCGTTGCGTATACTTGAATAATGATATTCTGTGCATTTCTATTATCGCCACCGAACGTAGGCCTACTTCAGTTAATTATCTCTAACAAAAACGAAAAAGGAAATGTTCTTCTTGTAAAGTTGAAGATAAAATTGTCATGTCGTATTCCAAGCAGACATTTAATTCCATGTAAAATATCACTTTAAAACAGTTTTTCGTTTTCATTGTATAACGTTCATAGATACACATTTTTCTACTTAAAATATTTTAAGATTCAGGGGACTTAATCATGTATTTATGCTGAAAACTCAAGACAGATCTATGTAATGCACATAGTCTACATTAAAATTACCTAACTCATTATGCGCTTAATATAAAAATAACTTAGCCTAATAATACAGACATAAGGATAGATTTCAGTAGATAGTAGTTAACATTAACATACATTCTAACAGTAGGACAGTACTAACCACTTTACCGTAAAAATATTATCAATACCTTTTAATTCATACAACAATTCTTCCGCGCTGTTTTTGAAAAAAGTAAGTTTATGTTTATTTTTCTTTCGACCTTAGTGCTATGGCTAGAATTCGTTTGACAGCATGTTTACAGCTAAGACAAATAAGTTACTAAAATATATAGAAAACTATTTGATGAAAAACGTAATTAAGTGAAAGCACTTTGTTACAGCATATTGGCTCATAATGTTTTTTAGAAATGTAGTAATCCTAGGGCAAGGACTCTTGAAAACTATTGACTCGGAGTTCATACTTCAGTTCTCATTGTGTAATATTATTGAATTATCTTGAAGCCTGAAGTGAATCTAGTGTAACGAACGTGAAAGGAAGGAAAATACTTCCGCAGGAGATAATATTTGTATTGATAATCCAGAGCTAGAGTAAGTGGCACTGTTTAGTTTAAATTAGCTCTCATTTTATCATTTAACGATAGATTTACGACTGTGCAGCAGGAGCAAGTTTATCGATAAACTGCGCAGCAGGAGCTAATTTATCTGACGAAACTCGTAAACTCGAGTTGGATTTATTATATATTATTTTGATATATAAAAACAAAACTAACAGCTGCAAGATCACGGCATACTATGAATCAACCATCTATAAATCGATTCGAGTGACCATGTTGTAACCAATGCTACCAATGGTGCATATAAATTAAGACATAGTTAGCCTAATTCAGGTAAGCAAACAGAAGAACAGAATAAAATCACACGAACTGGTTTGCACAGAATTGAAATTGTCTTTTTAATCAGTGTACATTTATAGTATTTTCATTTTCAAACATTTATGTTGTATAAAATAATGTGTTTTTATTGTGTTCAACTGGCAGCGAGTGCCTTACGTGTCCTGTAACGAGCCGACGTTTCATCCGATAAAATCGCATCCTCAAATTAAGCATTTTTTAAGATAAACGATCGTCATTAGTTTATATCCGAGGAATTGCTAAACGTTATGGTCAATCACCCACGTATGAATGGAATAGTCAGTATAAATATAAAGTTTTTCTATGTACAAAAGCTTTGTTAGCTGATAATAAGCAACCATCTTCACTTGAAAATTTGAATGTGGTATTCATTGTATATTGCAAGTTATACCTTATTATTTGAAAAAAATAGATACTGTTAGTGAAGGTAGTGAAAATTCTCCAGTATTCTGTATTTTGAAACAAATTTACACGTCTTGAAATTCTTTAAATTGTACTTTTTCCTTTTCTAGTCTTCACTTTATTAGTTTACATAACCAAGTAAATTATAAACAATTAAGAAAAAGTATTTTATAAGGCATACTGAAGGTCATAAATGAATACCGTATTTGATTTTGCTGGAGTGGATTCTATAGGCGCTTTTAAATCATAAAAACCTTTGCCCTACTCATTAAACGAAGTTCTTCGTTCTATCTTTCTTTCATTCTTGGTCGTAGTTTTACCTCTCCCTTTTAGGATTTAAGCGACCTAAGCCGCCCGGGCCTTACAGGGCCGCGACCTGTCGGGAGAGGGATTATCTTTGGATCACATACCTACTTTTTTGACCAGACAAGGACATGGAGGGCCTCCCCGGATGAGTGATCAGCCCAATGCCGGGGCCACCTCCGAGACAACACGAACACATAGGACGATACACACCATTCACACACACTCAGAACAAGGCAAAGATGGGGATGAAGATGATGACGGCCAGATGATATCCGGGGACCACAAGGGCCTAAAGTTACCTGACATTTGTCTCACAGGTGAGGGAAAACCCCGGAAAAACCCTCACCTAGGTAACTTGTCCCGATCAGGAATCGAACCCGGGCCCGCTGCGTGAGAGGATTGAACGTATCCCCTGAGCCACAGCGATGGACTTAAACGAAGTTTATGACTGCAATTTCCTTGTATGGGTATATTATCTTCATTCAAATTTTCATTTTGTAAATCTTCCGAATTCCATAAATTTGGATGCTCGCGAAAAACATCAATCAAACCGACACCTCCTCCATTGTTTATGTTTTTCTTCATCCGGTCATTTTGCTGCCCTAAAGTCTGCGTCAATAAACCTGTTTCATGCTATGCTGACCTTTGATACACAAATGTAAAAACAGTTATTTTTCCCGAGCCAATCGGGACTCTCAAAACAAAACCACAACAGTCCCCTACAGCTACAGTACAGTGAACGACTGAGCTGGCGATGACTAAAGAAGCGTGTTTATAATTTGTTTTCGTTTTGTCTGTCTGGTGGAAACAAAATAAGCCCTGAACTCCTCAGAAAACTATACAGTCGCCAACAACTAGAGATTACAATAAGTTTGTAAAATGTTGCAGTTGTGTTGCGAAAGACATGAGTTTCCGTTTTGTTCGTTTGATAGAAAACCGCCTTACGAGTCATAGTTCAGAGGAGACTGATAGGCATGAAAGGCCTAAAAGCATGATTTTATTTAAGTCACACTGACTTATGGAAAATTCTTTATTTCATCCATTTTCCTGTGGTATCGGATAGTTTATAGAGAATTACAAACTCACGTAGCCTGTTGTTAAAATAACTGCATGAGTTAGAATGCAAGTAGCCTATATAGAATAAAAATCCCTTTAGACAAGCCTACAGGCTGAGGTAGATTTCGAAGTGCTTTTGGTTTAATTTATTGTCGCTGGGTAGCACTCTTCTTCTTTAGCCTTGGCATGAGAAACCCTTCAGTAATAACTGCAAAAAAGAGGAAAGAACACTTTTTCAAACATTCAAATCTCGCGTTATATAAGAACTATCAATAAACTAGTTATTGATTTGTAGAGTACTCATCAAGAGCTTTTCAAGGATACCCCACAAGACGTAGTTTAAAAATTTCGAATTTCCATCCCCCACCCCCACTCGTACCCCCAAAACCCCCGAATTGTTGGTGTCACTGTGAACTCCATAGGGAGTACTCTAATTTATTCCAACCAAGTTTCCCTCTATACTTCATAGGGACCGAGATATAAATGTTTTAAAATTTCAACCCCCTCCCCGACCACCCCCTTGGGCCAATTTTGCTCATTAACGAACTAGTCCGAACTATTGGGCCTAGAAATAACATAATAAAATTAGGTTCAAATATCTTCAAAATTACGGCCTCTATCGTGTAAAGATATAAAATATATATACAGGGTGTTTCACGAAGTTTTACCGCCAGTAACAGAGCATGTTCCTGACGTTATTTGGAACAACTTTTCTTAATAAAAGTTTTACCTATCTCAAATAATTACGTAGTAATGTAGATATTTATGAACGTCTCGATGTGAACAGAGCTCAACGTACGTACGTTGCAACAATAATAAAGAACAGTCCTGATAAATTACGGAACACGACACGTGCCGTTCATACCCGCGCGTCAAAGTGCTTGGACGTACAGGGAGGCATTTTTGAAAATCTGATGGCAAACTGAGATAAAGGGTGAAGTGTATGTTAAGTATGTGAATTAAACCCAATTTGTTTGTACTTTCAATTTCTGTGCGGATTTATTGCCGAATTTATTGCTAATTTGTCACGAATGTTGAAATTTCAAATGCATATAACAACGTAACTGCAAGTCAGATCACATTTTTGTATTTACATTTTTTGTTCCAAATATCCTCAAGAATGCACTCAGAGAGTGCACCCTGTATAGGCTATACATAAATATCACACAAAAATTTTTGAACGGGCAGTGGTTTCATACTTAGGGAGGCATGAAACGTAAAGATATGAAAGAATTTTTCGAAAGGCATGACATGGTATCGATTGCAATAGGTAGATTTCGGAAATCTACCTAAAAAGGGCAGCTGATATCAGCTTGACAAGTTTTTAGTATGTTTTTGCCAAGGCCTTTCGATGGGTCTGCTTCATCTTCAAGGCAAGACATAAATGTATTAATAATTAAAAACAGAAATGTCCACCAGTCTTATAATTTTAATAAAATAATAATTAAAAGCTATAAAATGTTACATTAAAACAACACAATAATATAAAAACCTAAAAATTCTAAAGCCCGTCCTTAGTTACTTTTAAAGTAAACGCAGAAAAAAATTGGAGTCATTAAAACAGATGCGATTTTACGAAATTAAGAACAAGTTCATTGTTTCAAATCAAATGCGCATTGACACGGAATACGGAATGGAATTAGATGTTACAGCCAATATAGTGCATTCAGTACTTATATGATTCCTGAACCAAACTGAAATTTTTGCAATAGTCTATTGTTTCCAAATAGTTAAATTTTCTCTCATGCATTTTTTAAAATAATTTTGCTATGTTAGATAACAGGGATATAGGCCTATAGTTATTAAGAATATTTTTGTCATTAATCTGTTTTAATTGTGGGTGGGAAAAAATTCCCGTTGTAAGTTATATAAATTTAAAATGCAAGAGTCTTCGAAAAATACGTGACAATTATTTTCATAATGTGTCACGAAATCCCATCTTGTTCTGTGGCAGCATTATTCTATAAATCTTTCATCAAAGTAGTTAATTATTTTTCAGTTATTGGATTAAAAAATAAGTCGGAACAGGGATTATCTGGTACACTTCATTTGAAGGATGCACTGTGACAGAGATGGTAATTGTGTGTCCAATTACTGAGGAAATATTGATTAAATTCATTTTATATTTCAGTTTTACGCTTGATAATTGATCCTTATCGTGTCATTATTCCGTTAATGGGGTGAATGTTTTTGTTTGATGACATCAGTACCTTCGATAATAGTTTGCCAAAATTTTCTTGGATCTCGAGTGTACGTCTTTAATTTTTGTTTACAATAAATAATTTAAATATAGGATAACTTTATTTAAGATAATTCAGTATTTTTGTAATTAATAAACTAAAATAAAAGACACAGTTCTTGATGGCACACGCAATTATATTATTGATCCCGTGTGGAACTTTTTGCAATTTCCTCGCATTCAGCATACAGTGCAATTGAAGAACTGAGCCGTAATATTTACGGTCATAACGAATTTACATGTTTCCCTCTTACCTCCATTTTCTGGTATTAAAACTGCAGTTAAATGTAATATTTTTACTGGTTGAGCTTGTGTTTTCCTGCTCTGTAGCGTTTCTCTTCTGATACTGATATTAATTCGCCCGAATCCCTGTATGTGGCGTTGTGTTCACTTACGTAAGGAGGTCTTATGCTAATGAGTGGGAGGGGGAAGCCGGTTTGTGCGCTATGCGTGTACTCTTTGTGGAGCAGTCTATTGCTGGAGTTCGAAGTGTTTAGTTGTTCTTTCTTTTGTGTTGTGTGGAGGCCTGTCATGGAGACATATTTCTCAGGTGAGTTTCCCTTTAAATGGATTTGTTTGTAATTAACTGATGCTCACCTGTGAATTTTCGGCCATCAAAATTTGTTAGTTTCAGTTCGTAATTTCGGGGTTTTATATAAGGGGAATTTTTGTATTGCGTTTTTCTAGTTTTTTGGTTTTGGAAATTTGCCTCCCATAAGTTTTCTAAATTAAATTCAAGGGGTGGGAGTTTGTTCTACATTTCAGTGGGGAAATAAAGATGAACCTTACAAAATGAAATGGTTTTCTCTCATTACATTGCCATATGCTGTGTAGGCTTAGCCCAACTAGATAATGACCGGTAGGCTCCGTGGATTATCATTGGCACTGTAAAACTAAAACACGCAAGGTGGCACTAATTCAGTTCCGAATTTAAAATAAAACTAGCCTAACCGAGTTTAGACAATTTCGAGTTTGATCCCTGTAGTAATGGATATAACTAGATAAATAAACTATGATCAGACCCTGTGGAGTACTTGCAAGTACATGTAAATAAATTTTTAATCTGTTAATAAATAATTTGTTGAAATTTGTGAATTTTTGAACAGGCATTTCGGGCCTGTTGTGCTAAGATTGGTAAATAATTTGTACATATATGTGTGTTGGGGTTCTTGTATATTAAATTAAAAGCCCAAGGGTCATTTTGAGTGTGGCAAAAAACCACCGAATAAGTAAGATGTTCTAGATGGTATTTCTTCAGAATGTTTTAAATTTTGCTTGAAATAATTGTTGCCTGATTCAGAATAAATCGTATCTACAAAATTGAATTTATCTTGAATTATTATTAATTTGAAGTATTAATTATTTGAATTTGATTAGGATCTGGGCCCAGTTACCAGTAAAGTATTTTCAGAGTCGGCTCACTATTTACTTAAGTACCTCTCTGACCTTGCGTCCACACTCGTTCTAATTTTCCTTCTCAGTTGGAACATCTGGCCGCTAGGGAACCTGTTAAGCAGCTTGTTAATCCCACTGAACGCAGATCCTGTTTTTACTGTCGTAGAACTGGGCATATCTTGCGAGATTGTCCTAAAAGACCACCTCGTGGGGGACAACAGAATGGGCCTTCTGGCAGGCGCCCATGACATTTGGCAGACAATGTCTGTCTTTCTACTGGTGTGGAGGACAGAGCCCGTGTGCAGGGATTTTCGGGAAACTCGTTACCCTATATTCGCACTGAGTGTGGTGATTTGGATGTCATGGCCTTGATCGATAGTGGTTCAACAATTAACATCATGTCAGACTTTATTTATCACAATGTGGGATAGAATCATAAACGTTTGCCCCTAGAAAAGGCTAACATTTCTTGCCTTGTTGCTAATTCCTTGCCTATGAATTTTTTTGGGTGGACCGTAATCAGAATCAACATTGCAGGCTTTTCCTGGAAAATAAAGTTTTGGATTGCTCCTCATTTGTCTGTACCATTAATTTTGGGGGTGCCATTTAGCGAATTTTCCGGTCTAATTTTGGATTTTAGCAAGGAACGTGTATACTTCAAACTCTCACCTGAGGTCAAAATTCCTTTTGTTAAGGATCCATTTTCTGGCGGGCTTGTGTCTTGCAAAAAGAAGGAAATTCTTTTGTCGACTGGTGCCGAAACTTTTTCGGGAACTGATCTTGGCCCACAAGGGATTTCTTTAGCTCACTTGTCACAGGAACAAAAATAAATTTGAGCGGTATTGTAGTACTTTATCCTGAGGTATTGACATCTAAATTGGTCTTACACACTTGCTCGAGTATGAAATTGAATCATTGGACCAGGTTCCAGTTCGTCGGCCGCCGTATAGATTGTCTCCGCCTAAGGTCAAAATTATGAGGCAAATAGTCCAGGAAATGTTGGATGATGGCGTCATTACTACATCTTTTCAAATTATAGCAGTCCCATTTTCTTAGTTGAGAAGGGGCAAGGGAAATTCAGACCCATAGTGGATTACAGGTATTTGAATTCTAAGATCAAAATTGAATCCGTTCCATTGCCCGATATGCATTCATCCTTTAGCTGGTTTGGGAAGGCTAAGTACTTTACCTCGTTCGACTTGAATCAAGTGTATTATCAAATTCCTTTGGCGAAGGAGTTTCGTAGGCTTACTGCCTTTAGTACCGATTGGAATTTGTACGAATTTACCAGGGTACCATTTGGATTCGCCACTGGCGCTATGGTGCTGACGAGGTTATTAGATCAAATTTTTGCAGATGTAAAGTTTGAGTTCGTTTTTCATTATTTGGATGACTTCGTCATTTATTCTAACACTTTTGAAGAGCATATCGATCATATTTGTATTGTACTTAACCGTCTGAAGGACGCAGGGTTGACAGTTAATCCAGCTAAGGTCACCCTAGCTTCTTCTCGTTTGTCCTTCTTAGGTCATGTTATATCTCCAGATGGCATTACCATAGATCCTGATCGCACGAAATCCATTAGAGAATACCCTCCTCCAACAGATGTAAAAGGAGTTGCTAGGTTTCTGGGAATGGTCAATTTTTCCCATCGGTTTATTCCTAATTTAGCAGATCGGGCAGCGTTAAATTTCTCTTGGGTCCTGAACAACAGAACGCTTTTGAGTTGCTAAAGAAGATGGTCATGAACCCTCCTGTTCTGAGCATACCGAACTTTTCTAAATCCTTCAGACTGACGCATCCTCGGTGGCGTTAGGGGTCCTGTTACTACAGTGTTTTGGTGATGGGCGTAAGCCAGTAGCTTATGCCTCTAGAACTCTCACGGCTCAAGAGAGAGCCTATTCTGCTTATGAACTTGAGGCTTTGGCAGTCCTGTTTGCCGTTGAGAAATTTAGGATGTATCTTGAACACACAGAATTTGATCTTGAGACGGACTGCCAGGCCCTAAGTTGGGTCTTGGCAAAACCCCGTGCCACTGGACGAATTGCCCGTTGGGCAGTCCGTCTGTCTGCCTTTAAATTTTCAGCCAGGCATATTAGAGCGTCGGAAAATGCAGTAGCGGATGCTCTGTCCAGGATGTTTCCAATGACCAGACCAACTTGGAAGAATCTAGGGATTGTGATATTTCCAATTTCTTGGGGCCGTTGAAGGATATAGACTCTCCTTCCTTACCTTTCCTCCTGGATGATATTCATCTTGTTACGGCAATATTGTCTGAGATGCCTTTGGCCTTCAGATCTATTGCTCAACATCAGGAATCTGATCCGATCTTAGGACCCATTATTTGTGATCTTCAAAGTGGGAAAAATCACCCTCGATATCATTTAAAAAAGGGGGTTCTTCACAGTGTTAGTCGTGGTTCTGAGAGTGGTAAGATTGTCTTGCCTGTAGTCCTAGTAGATATGATTTTTACGTTTTTTCACGAGTCTCCAGTAGGTGGTCATTTGGGACTGTATAAAACTCGTGCTAAAATCCGTGAAAATTTTGTGTGGAATGGCATGGAATCTGATATTCAAGCGCGAATTCGTGCGTACATTCGTTGTGCTATCTCTAAACCTACTCAGGCCAGTAATTTTGGTTTTTTGAGCTCTCAGCTCCCTAAAGCTCCTATGGAGCGTCTGTTTATTGACTATGTTGGCAAATTTCCTCTATCCACAAATGGTAATTTGTATGTTCTGGTTATTATTGATGCCTTTACGAAGTTCGTTTGGCTGTATCCGGTGCGGGATGCTAACTCTAGAAACGCTATTGAGTGCTTAAAGCGCGTTTTTTCTGTGGTTGGGTTTCCGCGTATCACTGTATCCGATAACGCCAGTTACTTCGTTTCAGCCAGTTTCCGCCATTTCTGCTTTGATTTAGGGATTAAGCATTGCACTACGTCCCCATATTATCCTCAAGCTTCCTTGGCTGAAAGGTTTAACAGGAACCTTAGGAGTGCTCTTATTGCCTACCATTCTCAGGATCACGCATCTTGGGACCAGAATTTATTCTGGTTCCAATTTGCGTTCAATTCTGCCAGACATGAGGCTCATGGGTGTACGCCGATTTCTCTTATGTTTGCATTTAAACCTAACAATCCTTTGGCCAATTTGTGGACAATCAATGAGTTGTTGCCCAATCCAGCCAATGCTGGACAAGTAAAGGAAGTGTGGAAGAGGGCGGCTCGGAATTTGGAAATTGCCCATGGTAGGTCAGCGGCTAGGTATAATATGGGTAGGAAACCGGTCCCATTTAGAATAGGAGACGCGGTGTGGGTTAGAAATTTTCCGCGGAGTAACGCAGCTAATCGTTTTGCCGCTAAATTGGCTCCTCGGTTCACTGGCCCCTATAGGATCGTTGCCTTCCTAACGCCAGTAACTGTATTATTACAGAATTGTGATGATGGAAGAGAAAGACGATGCCATGTTTCACATTTGAAATCTAGTTTGGCTCTCCCAGCTGAAAGGTGCAGTCGGCAATAAATTTAATGTTCACTATAATTGTAGGTGCAGATAGATCTGCTAGGTATCTTATTTAAGATATTATTTCTTGGGCCCTAGACAAAAACAAACATTGCTATTGAGGAAGGAATTAAATATTTTGCTCCCTACGGAGGACAAACGTTTTTAGGGAAGACATTTTGTATATGTAATAGGTTTTTATTTTAGTTTAGGTAAGCGCTTAGCACAGCGCATAGTTATTTAAAGTTAGTGTATTGTTCTTCATGCCTGAGCATGAGTTGAAGAGAATCTGGGGTTTGGTTCTCTCTTACTTCTGTCAGGGAGGAGGGGTCGAATTTCGTCAGACGTCCTGAAGTCCTTCTGTTAATTTCTGGCAGAAGGTCGCGTTTTTTATATTTCGCAGGGGTTGGCTTGTTGAGAAATCCTAGGACTCACTGAGCCGAACCTTGTGATTTGTTTTTGTTGGCAGGGTGTATTCTGTACAGAGTCCCTGACCTTTAGTTTAGTTTCTTTTTCCTTGAGATCCTTCCCTGGTGTCAACTCTGAAAATACATCTGCTGTAAAGTCGTGAATCTGTCTTAAACTGTACCTTTGGCGAACATTTGTAAAACGAGTATTCGCGATTTTTTGATTAAATTTTTAAACGAGTAAGTGTGTGAGAGAAAACCATTGTCATGCTTTTATTCTTTGAGCCACTCTGCAGTATGACTAAAACAAAATTAAATCTTGTTTATAAATTATTCATTAATAAAATAATTCATATAGGGTCTGACCTTTTTTTTCTTCTTGTATATATAGAATGCCAGATACTGTGTGTGTATTATTTGTGTTTCAGAAATTCAGTTAAGCTTCCGATTGAGCTGGTTCAACCTTTGAGGTGATGTAAGAGGGCGTAATTTGGGTCCACTTGTTGGTGGCTGTTAATGTTGGTCATCGTGCTTCTGGAGACGTTTTCTTGTGCCTAGTCCCCTTTTCTGGATTCCGGCAACGGAGACGTCCGGCAACCCGGTTTCTAGATAATGAAGAGGAAGGCCGTTTGTGGAGACAGGATCTATGGTGTGGATTCTGGGCTGGGGTCCATGCAGCTGCTGATGGAGAAGGCTGGAAGGATCAGTTATTAGTGATGCGAGAATACAGTTCATTGAGAGGCATACTGTTAGCCATATTGGAGTAAAACATGCTTTACTCTAAGTAAAGATTCAGCAAGTGTTTTTGCTGGCCGCACTGCTAGAGAATGGCTAAGCAAGCTGCTGATTATTTTAGTGAAGCTTTCTCGACTGAAAAGACAGTGAGACAAGATTAGCCATCAAAAACCCATAGTGTGGGGTGGCATGCATCAGTAAAGCTGGCCACTTTTCTGCTGTTTGTTCCCTCCTTTCTTACCTTCTGGTGATTCTCCTGTCGTTCCGGAATTTTCTCCATCTTCTTTCCTTAAGTGTCCAATTTGCTTCACTATTCCTGTCGTTATTTCTTCCAAGATTATTCCTTAAGCTGAAATTCCATCTGTTATGTTCCTGAACATGTGCTGAGATGTTGTGGCCTGTGCAAAAGAAACTATAATTCTTTCATTCTGTCCAGGTGTGACACGAGCTCCATGTGGTCATTTGGTTCTGCAAAATTGCGTCATGAGCCAAACGCTTGAGATGCCGAAGCAGTGGTGAGCAGACATGCTATCTTCTGCTCCTCCTGTTGGTCATCACACTTAGCTAGACCTTCTGACAGCCGAGATTCTCCAGACTTCGTGGTGGACACACGTATTAGTAGTCAGCTCCAACTTCTCATGGATCATGGTTCCCCAAGGCCCTGTACTTCATCCAGTCGTCTGGAACTGGTCTTCTGGTGTTCAACGGTTCTCACCTTTCTCCCCTTAGCGCTGGGGGGAGAAACTCCATATGTAACTAAGAGACACTCAAGAAGTGAAGAGATTGTGTTTAAAAAGAGACTGTGGTTGTAGGCCAAGAAATGGTACTCTCTTAGTTGCACGGTGTCAAATATTTTAAAAATGATTTTTGGTGTATTTGTTCCTCACACGAAGTTTGAGATGTTTGCAGTACATTTTGGTCAATTCAAAGAAAATAAAGTCGCAGGCTTAATTTTTTGGAGCAAAGGGGGGAGTACATGAGCCGTAATATTTACGGTCATAACGAATTTACATATGTTTCCCTCTTACCTCCATTTTCTGGTATTAAAACTGCAGTTAAATGTATTTTTACTGGTTGAGCTTGTGTTTTCCTGCTCTGTAGCGTTTCTCTTCTGATACTGATATTAATTCGCCCGAATCCCTGTATGTGGCGTTGTGTTCACTTACGTAAGGAGGTCTTATGCTAATGAGTGGGAGGGGGAAGCCGGTTTGTGCGCTATGCGTGTACTCTTTGTGGAGCAGTCTATTGCTGGAGTTCGAAGTGTATAGTTGTTCTTTCTTTTGTGTTGTGTGGAGGCCTGTCATGGAGACATATTTCTCAGGTGAGTTTCCCTTTAAATGGATTTGTTTGTAATTAACTGATGCTCACCTGTGAATTTTCGGCCATCAAAATTTGTTAGTTTCAGTTCGTAATTTCGGGGTTTTATATAAGGGGAATTTTTGTATTGCGTTTTTCTAGTTTTTTGGTTTTGGAAATTTGCCTCCCATAAGTTTTCTAAATTAAATTCAAGGGGTGGGAGTTTGTTCTACATTTCAGTGGGGAAATAAAGATGAACCTTACAAAATGAAATGGTTTTCTCTCATTACATTGCCATATGCTGTGTAGGCTTAGCCCAACTAGATAATGACCGGTAGGCTCCGTGGATTATCATTGGCACTGTAAAACTAAAACACGCAAGGTGGCACTAATTCAGTTCCGAATTTAAAATAAAACTAGCCTAACCGAGTTTAGACAATTTCGAGTTTGATCCCTGTAGTAATGGATATAACTAGATAAATAAACTATGATCAGACCCTGTGGAGTACTTGCAAGTACATGTAAATAAATTTTTAATCTGTTAATAAATAATTTGTTGAAATTTGTGAATTTTTGAACAGGCATTTCGGGCCTGTTGTGCTAAGATTGGTAAATAATTTGTACATATATGTGTGTTGGGGTTCTTGTATATTAAATTAAAAGCCCAAGGGTCATTTTGAGTGTGGCAAAAAACCACCGAATAAGTAAGATGTTCTAGATGGTATTTCTTCAGAATGTTTTAAATTTTGCTTGAAATAATTGTTGCCTGATTCAGAATAAATCGTATCTACAAAATTGAATTTATCTTGAATTATTATTAATTTGAAGTATTAATTATTTGAATTTGATTAGGATCTGGGCCCAGTTACCAGTAAAGTATTTTCAGAGTCGGCTCACTATTTACTTAAGTACCTCTCTGACCTGCGTCCACATTCCTTAATTTTCCTTGGTTTATAGGAAGTTAAAAATCTGTGCTTCGGCACAGAACTGACATAGAACATAAGATTAACTCCAGCAAAATCACAAGAAGCATTAATGGTGTGAATGCATACTTTCTTTAAAGATGTGAGAAATGTGTGGCGGTAGAAGAAGATCATTTTCAACATCTTCTATGACAAAGGTAAGTGATTATTCTAAACTGTAGACCCAATTCAGAAATTCGTGCGCTTTTATTGAGGGGCTATATAGGCTACATGAACCTTTACCGACCGACAACTTGCTTCCAGGCCACCGGGCGGACCGTGCGTTCTCGGCACATCGCAAAAATAATGTATCTGTAGTAAAAAATAATAATATTATAATAATAAAATCAGGTAAACTGATACAACAAAGTGACAGAATGCTTTCTTTAATCAGTGATAATTGCAATTATGATAGGCCCATGCAGAAAAGAAGTTATTTTTGTAATAGATCTCAGAGTTAAACTTCAAAAACAAAATAGGCTGGCAATAATATTAGTGATGTAATAGGCCTACGATTCGCTGAAATGTTTGTTTCAAGTTTAAAGCAGCCTTATAAGTTATGAATGAATAAAAAGTCAATCTGAAGTCTATCTGTCAGGAATTACATTCGGTTGGAACGAATATGAAAAATACATTAAAATATAATGTAGATATCGGTAGTCATCGATAGAATGCATAATATTATACGAGGGTCATTTCAGAAGCCATGGCAACTATGTTATATATTCCGAATAACCGCATATGCGACAGTTCGACAACGCCGTATCTCGTAGCTCGGCATGACACTCACGAGGATTTTTGCCACACAGAAATGCAATTTTTACATATGCTCGCTGTTCAATTTTAGTGACATTCATTTCGGAACATACTATTTTTAAGCCGATGTTAAGTTATCGTATATAATAATATTAAGAAGAAGCATTGTACTATCTGGGCATTATTATTAAAGAAACTTTAATGAATAAATGTAGTAAGTATCGTTACTTATTCTATTTTCTTTCGTATTTCGTATTTTCGGCTTAAAACCCCTTACACCGGTAAAAAGTGATTAGAAGTTGGCACTTCGGAAGTACGAATAGATGGGCTCAAGGCATAAAGAGAGGTGAAAACTGTTTGAAGAACAGCTAGCAAAGACGACAATTTTAATTCGGTTGTGACAACAGATTAAGTACGGTATGAGAAATAAGTATTGTAGAGAAAGACCATTGCTATTTGAAATAGGCGCCTCTTGTGCGCTGACACCTGTTCATTGGTGAAGTGTTTGAGGGAAGGAGCGGGGGATTAGCAGAGGCCCAGACCCAAGACTCGCACTCAACCTACCCATAACAGATCCCAGAGATGTTACGGAAGTGATTTACCTCTACCATAATGAGTAGAAGGAAAAGTGTGATCACTTCGCTCCTTTACCATTAGTCGGGATGGAGGTTTATGGTTCTGCCAGCAGGGAATAGCACCATCGTTAGTTGAGCACGGTTGAGCCTTGCCTGTTATGTTATTTGTATAGATATTAGGGAGAAAAAATAAAATCAGAAGGATTTGAAGACAGCGAGCCTACCGAGACATTTACAAGAGATGTAAATAATTTAACAGACATATTAAATTCTTGTACTCCAGCAGCGGCACTTTATAAAGAACCGATTGGTCACTAAACCCTCTATAAGTGGAGGGAAAATCTTAACGAAAGTCAGAACACCTTTGCTTCTGACAGAATTCTTGAATCCCTAAGGGTAACAATTGAGAGCACTATACAGGTCTCTGACCATTTATGGAGTGTCCTCACAAAGAAATTTATTCAAGACCCTCTAGAACGTCATTTTGGTATATTACGCTCTCTCAGCTGTGATGACCATCCATCAACTGTAGATTTTCTTAATCTTCATAGGCTGCAGTCAGGTTTTTTTCTTCAGGTACTAATTGTGAATATAAGGCGGAAATGCCATTAACATCATTGGTAAATCAAATGAGGACCCTTGCAAAACAAACAGAACAGAATAATAAGGAAATAAAATCAGGTAAACTGATGTAACAAAGTGCCAGTATGTTTTTGTTTAAGCAGTTATGATTGCAATTTTGATATGCAGAATACAAAAAAAAAGTCAAGTTCGCCTGTTTCGGGATTTAAACCGTGGAACTCCAGAATGTGAGGCCAAGACGTTACCATCTTAGCCACCTGGGTCAGTTCAACGGTCTAGTTTGATAAGCGCATGGAAAGCAATAGTGTTGTCATAGCTAACTGTATTTTAATTGCCAAAGCCTTATAAGATCACAGTAAAACTGACTATGACTATGTTGTCATGATAACTGATTTGCTTTTCTTTTTTTATAAATTCTTACGAATACGTATATTACCATAAAATAGGCACTAAATTGAGCATTACTCCGAAACAGTTCAACCGATTTTATACAAAATCAATAGATGTCTTCCCATAGACATTATAAATGTGTATACCAAGTTTCATCAAATTCCGGTAAAGCGTATTTGAGTTACCGCGTCTTTAAAATAGACACTAAATTGGGTTTTACTCCGGTACCGGTCTACCGATTTAGTCCAATATCAGTAGACGTCTTCCCATGTACATTATAAATGGGTATACAAAGTTTCAGGAAAATCCAATAAAGCATTTTTGAGTTATCGCGACATCTTATATATTAACATAAAAGGCACTAAATTGGGCATTATTCCGGTACTGGCCAACCGATTTAGTCGAATATCAACAGACGGCTTTCGATGGACATTATAAATGCGTATACGAAGTTTCATAAAAATCCGATAAAGCGTATTTGAGTTATTGCGCCTTTAAAATAGACACTAAATTGGGGTTTACTCCGGTACCGGTCAACAGATTAAGTTCAAATTCTATAGGGTACTTCTCATGGACGTCATTAATGTGTATACCACGTTTCATGGAAAACCGATACAGCGTATTCGAGTCATATATATTAAAATAGGCACTAAATTGGGCATTGGTTCAATATCAATAGGATTCTTCCCATGGACATTATAAATGTGTTTTCCAAGTTTCATGAAAATCCGAAAAAGCGTATTTGAGTTATGGCGCGTACAGACACACGGACGGACGGACAGACATTTTTCGTCCTTACACACAATCCCACAAAGTACCATACTGGCAGTCAATAATAAGGGAGGTAGAGGGTAAAATAAAACAAGCATTGGATATGAGGGTTCCTGAAAACACGTCTGACTGCATAACAGATTGGGAAAATAATTTGCTTCTTATTGGAAGTCCACATCTTGCAAAAGAATGCTTGGTTTACGACGTAGGGGGTCATATTGTACGCCAGGCATCCAAAGTGACAAAATGTCATAAATGTGTCGACCTGCTTCACGGAAAGTGCCCAGAACAAGTTCCTGCTGCAGCTCTGACCTTAATTAAAGATTGCCGATATCGACAGTTCATTCTTAACACACCCATTGGCAGATATATTTAATTTGTTTATACAGGTTGAAAATATTATTTCAAAAAACTTTCATGTAAACACAGTCTATGGGGGGGGGGGGGATATATTTTACGAGTGTTTAGATAGCTTGTACCACACTGTTATTCCAACCTCCAAAGTGGGCTGTTGTGAAGATCATGTTATGGAAATTATTCCTAAACTCGTATTACACTATATGAAGTGCCGATTCTTTTTTGTGACCAAACAAATGAGGAATGAACTAAATTCTTCTAAAACTGCAAAGTCTACCCGGAAGCTGTCTAAAGTATCTGACACCTGATCTTCGACAAGGGTGAGTGACAATATAATTTATAGAGAATATAGTTTCTTTCAGCTTGATCTCTTGAATTTTTTCCGCCTCTAGCAGACGCGGATCCATCTTGCGGAGGAACAGTGAACCTCTTCAGTGATCACACTTTTCCTTCTACTCATTATGCCTCTACTAACGTTTGCATGTGTTGTCTACTGGATACCAATGCACTCAGACGTCATCTGGTGGTCGCATCCCGTACTGTGTACACCATGTTTTCAAATGTATATAGTGCAATAACCGCATATGACGTTATTAAAAAAGTTATTCCTCAGGTTCGCGAGCGACCCCTGGTGATCCCGTAAGGGGATATTCTCAGCGAATTTGTTACCGCCAGTCCCCTACCTACTTAAACCTAAGGACACACACACACCCAGTCCTGAACCCGGGAAAGACATTTTTCACTACTGAAAAATCCCCGATCCGGCCGGGAATCGAACCCGGGCCGCCCAGGTGGCTCTGGCAGTCACGCTACCAACTCACCCACGGCGGCGGACATGACGTTATTAGGAATATATAAAATAGTTGTCATGACTTCTGAAATGACCCTCGTATCAATATTCAGTGGCTAGTTGTGTTTGAAATCTTTTATTTACATTATTATTTACACTGTCATCATTATGAAGAAATTAATCAATGAAGACGGGCTGACAATATCAAGAAATGATTGGCAATTTGTTATGTTATGTTTAATAGTTTGTGGGCCATGCTTCTTATATCCATCATAAAATTAATATTGATGTACCCGTTATTTCGGTAACGGTCAACCGATTTGGTCCAAATTCAATAGGCTTGTGCCCATAGACGTCATAAATGCGTATACCAAGTTTCATGAAAATCCGATAAAGCATATTTTAGTTATCGCGCGTACAGACACACGGACAGATGGACTGACATTTTCCCGTCCCCACAAACAAGCTCATAAAGTACCATACTGGCACTTAATAATGTAATAAAATAATTGAGTTGGTATTCCCGTGTAGACCACTTACCTACCGTATTTAATTGTGAAATTAATAATTGAAAGTTGCCTTGCTCGATTGCTATATAGCAAGCTGGATCAATAATTTATGGTTTCTTTCAGGGGTATTGCAAAATGCCTCCTCTGATCTAAAGTCCTGTATGGGTTTTCAAATTAAAAGAACAAAAAGCCACTATTGAAAGAACACCATGAGCGTAAGACAACCGAAGGAATGTTATAATTCGATTTATTAGCAGTGAAGGGTGTTTTCCAGAGTAAAAAGTTCGCAAGACGTCAAGGTGAAGATGATTGATACTCCAGAAGAAGGAAAATTACTGAAAGATTCGGAGAGGGTATTAACACGTAATGTGGTATACCATGAAATATTTCGAGATTGATTGACTGAACGATCTTATGAAAGCCTGTGGTTGCTTTTCAAATATGCCCTTCGGACAAAAATATAATAAAATTACCTAGAGCAAACGAATATGAATTAAGAGATGCCTCCTTTTTTTTCTCGAATTTAATCTAGAAGCCTCAAATTCTGTGAAGCGCCCACCAAGCTAGTAGTAGTAGTAGTAGTAATAATAATAATAATAATAATAACAATAATAATAACGGTTTTTCTCTGGAAGGAGAAAGCTCACTCTATCTATAAAATAATGCAACTATTAATTGCAGTTTATCAACGAAATATTTATAATGTACATTTAGATCGTACATAGATGTTGAGGAGCCTGTTTCGAAAAGAAAGAGATAGGCTAGTTGCGGATAGTATTCCGAACTCTAAGTTGTCGTTTCGACAGAGAGACGTTTATTACGCGATTTTGAAGGTGTTCCTAAGAAAGCTTCATACATAGGCCGCCAGCGTTTCCTCGGATTTTCAAAAAGCTTCTGATTGACAACGTTGTCACGTAGTTCACGAAGATGCTTCTCAGCGAAATAATAAAAATAACTCTTCATAGGGTGTGTGAAAACGATCTTCCAAAACTTTATAGCGGAAAAAATAAATTTCTGCGTTTTACTAACAACTCCTAATGAAGAGTCAGGAAGAAACGTGGATTCTGTGAGAAAGTCGCTTGTAGTTGCTTTTTTCCTTTTGTTAGTTTACTTATGTCGGCAATTATTTTTGTCAATCTCGTGTATTTATTACATCCCCGTCTTCAGTGGTTCTGTGACTCAATTTGTCTTCATAGAGCTTCACAAATGATTTCAGTATCAGTGTTATTTCTCTCTCACACTCACAAACACACACGCACTCTCTCTCCCTCCCTCTCTTCCTATCTCTCTGTCCGTCTGTCTCCCCCCCTCTCTCTCTCTCTCTGGCTCATTATTCAAATGTAGTAACTAATAAGAAGAAAATCTGCGATAAGATGTGGAACTAGTTATCTCAAATTTTAATTAGGCTGAAGGCTTACAGCCTAATTATGTGTGTTATATATTAATTATATGTGTTATTAATAAATAACATTGAGCAATCAAAATTAATAGTGCAATGGACCATTGCAACTTTCTCGCCATGGAGATCCTCATTTTAAATTTTAAACTTTCAGCGTAAATACTGTGACGAATATGACTATCCTACTCGCAGGAAGGATATGTCACATTAAAATAAGGTATTACATAGAAAATGAAAGATTTAGGCTCCATTTGAATATGCTCTTAATACAGAAAAGTTAATAACAGTAACAAAATTACTATATTTTATAACAACCTAGTAGTGATAATAGAAACCTGCTTTCCTTAAAATAAATACTAAACATTTTGTTTTCGTTTCAGTAATACGTCCATTACCTTCATTTATTGATTTATTTCATTTATTGATTTATTGATATTTATTACTAGTGACTCTATGAATAATTTTAATGTTATAAAATAGCCGGATAAGCTGTTACCGTTCAGTATATGCTGTAATAATTTGTATGCCCAAATGACGTTTATCAGAAAGGTATTTAACCCGCAAATGGAGGAGGAACAAAAGCAACCTTTAGTCATAAAAATCACAGAAATTGGCCTACTTAGTGCCAGTATGGTACTTGATGGGATTGTATGGTGGACGGGAAATGTCTCTCTGTCCGTCCGTGTGTCTGTAGGCGCGATAACTGGAATACGCTTATCGGATTTTCATGAAACTTGGTATACGCATTTATGACGTCCATGGGCACAAGCCTATTGAATTTGGACCAAATGAGTTGACCGGAATGACTATTAATTAACGGCCATATGCTTTTTAAGTGCCAAATCATCATTGTACTACACCAAAGCCGCGTTGCTAGCCACAACCACTGCCTCCCAGCTCAGTTAAGATGTCATATACACCTCATTCAAAGCAGGAATGGGTCAGCCATTGCATTATGCTGGATGAAAATTATATTTTTATACAGAAATAGAGAAAACTCCTAATAAATGCTGTCTTCCTCGCTGTACCACAGTAATAACACTTACAGAGATCTGTCCAAGCTTTTATTTTGCCCAAAAATTAATCCAGCCGGCTTAAATAGATATCTGCAATTTACAAAGAAAATGTTATATCTTCAGATGTTTCATGGTAAGTAAACACACGTTAATGATAAATAGGGCTCGGACTTATAGGTGCTTATAAAAACGAAAATATTAATTTTTTTATGTGCTTAAAAAGTCAGAAATATGTTTTAAAAATATGAAAATATTTTAATTAACTTATTTAACCAATATTTACAGAAGTAGGGTGAAGTAAGGTAATTTGGTGATATAGGTAATTTGGTGATAATTCTTCTAAGTCGTGCCATCAGATAAGACACATATTTTACGACATGGCTCGCGGTGCACATTTTACCTCCCTTATTCGCATACCTCTTTGTTAATTAAAACTTACAATATCACTAAATATCTTGTTCCTGTAACAAATATCAGTAAATATCAGAAAAATATAGCAGCATGTTGGCATTTCTTTGCACGTGTGTTTTCATTTCGTTGTACAACAGCAAATGTTCGTCAGATGTCATTGTTAGCACGTCCGATCTGTTCTATATAATCAATATTATTTTTTAAAGTGTGATTCGGCTGAATAACCAGTTCGTTTTTCAGTACATAGCTTACAGTATTCCCGTTAATTTTTAGCATTTTTCTTATTTGCAACTTATTTAAATTTTAAAACTTCCGACAGGTGTACAGTAGCCTCGTTCTAAAACCATAATCCTTCCCCCAAGGCCGACCTTTAACCCTTTCACTGCTAATTCCATTATATATTATGAGTTATAGAAGTGCTGAAAATTTAAAAAAGCAAAACGGGTATTTGGTAGCACGGTACTGCCCCGTCCTAAACCAAAGCCTTCGCCGTTACATCCTGACTTAAATTTTCTCATCTGAAGAGCCAATGTATTGTTTTCACTAGACAGGAGACCTCTGCAGAATCATGTACGTCATTTTGACAACCATCAGATTCCGGTCGTTAATATCAGTTACCTTTATGCTGACCTGGTCATTTCACATAAAACTTCTCAAAGCCGAATGCATACGACGACTGAACTTCTTGATAATCTTATCCGCCAAAACATGGGGAGCAAACATTAGCATCCTACTATGCATAGGCCTATAGATCGATTATTCGCCCAAAGCTAGACTATGCTCTATAATTTACAATTCGGGTAATCCTTATGATGATCAACAACGTCCAATCTTCTGCACTGAAGATTGCTGTAGGAGCCCTTCACACTAGTCCTATTGAAAGTCTACAAATTGAAGGTGATGAATCCCCTCTCCACATAAGCATAAAACTATTAAGCCTCTCATTTGGTACATAGATCTCAGTACATTCCGATGCTGGGGTCATCTCCAGCATAGCTTATTTCGATAATCAACAAAGAAGGACCATATATATAAAACCTCTTTCCCAAAGGGTTTCTAAGTACCTGAACGAGTTTGAATTAACAGTTCCTCCTATGATTCCTGGTATCTTTAGTTTAAATGTTGTTCCTTGGAGTCTTAAAACCCTTATCATCGACACCACTCTGACTAAATACTCTAAGTCAACCACAGATAGTTCCACTCATAATATGCTCTTCAATGAATTGCGTGGAAATTATCCTGATTTTAAATCAATATATACAGATGGGTCCAGAAGTTGTGATGACAACGGTTGCGCAATGGTTTTCCTTGAATCCTCCATGCTCTACAGTTTTCTTAATAACTCATATATTTTCTCTTGCGAACTGTTTGCTGTTCAATTCGCCTAATGAGTTCAATTCATATATTATATTCTGTGATTAATTGACCGCTCTGTTCGCTTAACATCACTCGCATCCTCCTCACTCTCTGGTTAATGAACTCCCAGTGTTATATAACCAGTTAGTTACATCTTGAAAAATGGTAGTATTCGCTTTGGATACATCTCATAGCGGTGTACCTGGTAATAACCTAGCAAATGAAGCCACTAAGGAAGCTTGCAAACATCCCACAAGCATGCCCGACCTCAAGATCCCTCATATGGGCTTCCTCCAACTCCTCAAAGGCACAATATTGCAGAACTGGAAAACACAAATTTCTAAAAGCAAGTTGCATGGCGTCTGTCCAATTCCCACTTTTATGCAGCCCATTAGAACCATCAGTCGCAGTGACCAGGTACTTCTAACCAGACGGCGAATTGGACACATTCTTTCCAGGGAACTTCCTCCTTGGTGCGATCTATGTGCATCTCCTCTCACTGTGGAATATCTCATGATATACTGGCTCAGCTATACTGATCAACGAACCCGGTGTCAACCTGTCCTGTCAACCTGTCAACCTCTCCATGGCTCTGGGCCAACCAATATATCACAAAGACCTCTTAAAGTTCATGAAATATACTAAACTTTGTAACTATATCTAGTTGGTTTTTGTAAATCCAATGTATTTTAGTGTTATAATTGCGATATGACTTTTTAGTTAAAGCGACATTAATATGAATATTTTTTAAAAAAATTGGCTTATAGTGTAATGGACCACTTCTGTACTATTCTTGATTGATACAACAACCAGTAATGTAAGTAGTTGTTAAAATATAAAACGAAATAAATACATCGGATAGCATGTTCCATTGTTTTGTAAAACTTCAAAACCAGTAGGTACATACAGACAGTCTTAAGGTAATGTTTTACAAACAACATGATCATGCCTGAAGTAGTCTATGATCACAGTACTCCTTAAATCTACTGTTGTATGTGACAAAACTGATTTGGATGGAAAATGCCATCCTTATGATAAACTTCGATAAATGTAAATAGGTCTCTAATGTAATGTTACTATTTGTTGCCGCAAAAGATGCTCATTTATTAATACGACATATTACAATCATAAAAATTGTATTAATTTATCATATTTCAATAATATTGTGATGCACATAACGTAACATGTGCAAGTGAAATTTTATATATGAAATTATAAGCAGTGTTTATAGGCTAAAATAGCATTTTCATATGTTTAATACTAAGATTGATTAATCTACAAGTAAATTCATCATATTTTAGACATTTTTTGTGTCTGCAATCTACAGTAAAAGAAACAAAGAACAATACTTACATAATAGCTAAAAGGAACCACCCGGAATACTACACTATTATTAATTTTAATTACACATTAGATTGTGTGAATCTTAATCTTCCTGTATTATATTTATGACATTTGTACGAGACGTTAGATTGTCTGCATCATAACTTTATTGAATAGTTATGAATGCATTTCTATATAATACAATTCATATAATACAAAATAGTGAGCCTAAAAAAAAAGATACAGTTGAATCAGATACAAAACTTCGTAGGCTATTAATATCACACGCTAGCTCCCCGTTAACGATCCTGGTACCGTTATTTCATGGAATATATCCTCGAGGTGCAAACGTTGTCATGTTATAAACCAGGCTGTCATTATTAAAACGATAACGAAGTTTGCTATCTGAATTGAGTGCGCTTACCAAGCAAGGATTTAATTTCGGACGAGTCCAATTAATTCTAAGTTATACAAGAGGAGACGATGTATTCAAACCTTTCATCTTAAAAGGCTGTAGGGCAACTTTAATCTAGAAATCTTCTGATGCCGCAAAGATTTGCGTCAAGTTCTGCCTTGAACAGTGGATGGGTTAAGTTGCGATATCAAATATGGCCTCCCATAGAAACCAAGAAGCTTTATATACCTCAGGGATATATATGAATCGTTTATTGCAGAATAGGCCTCAGTGCAAAATACCTGATTTTGACAAAACTGACAGAAAAAAGCATTTATTCTTAGGTAATGTTAACATAATTTTGTTGTCATTGTTGTGAAAACTTTTGGTGAGAGTATGGAGGGATGGGTCATTCAATATAATAAAAAAACTACGTTTGAAATTCTTGCCAATTGGCCTCAGAATTTGGCAACAGCAATAGTCTGCCATATTATAAAATATGGTAGAAGTTATGCTGTAACTTTCAGGGAAAACGAACTTCATTTCTGTCAATAAATTATAATTTTCGGAATTTATAAATAAACTTGTAAGTTTTAAAACTGGAAAATTACCATAAATATTTTGTAACTGATGAAAACGTCTGACTTTTCAGTAATGTAGAGCAATTGAAAGCAATGCATGTGACTGACACTTTGGGCGTTATAAGCTAAATTATGTGATAACTACAATGCAGGAAGGATGGGAAACGTTGCCTCCCATATTTCCTACGAAATTGAAAATCTATTTTAAGGTGCTTTTCTTCTATTTCATAATGAGACGGGTCAATTTTTGGATATGAGGACTAGATTCAAAGACATGCCGTATTTTGAAGTCGAACTTGCTTGCTTCAACATTTTTATGAGAGACCCTATTGTAACTCTTTTTGTTGTTATGCTCTATTTAAATGCATTGAAAAAGGTATTTTTAAACTTTATGAGGATTTACAATGTTATTTACATGGACAATGAGGCTCAAGAAGCTCTGTCCCTTACCTCCTTGAACAGTGTCTCATACCACCTACCAGATAGGAGGGATGGATCATTTGATCATGTTGAGGGCTTAAATGGGACTGAAGATAAACAACGCTATCTCCACATGAAATCCTATGAAGGTAGCGTGTTTTCTATAACCCTACTACAATATGTATATACTGTACTATGCCTATGGGTGTGGGGTCTCTAGTTTCCGCGGGTCTCTTTTCCCCAAAGGCCTTAGAGATGAGTGGTATTAAAGGACCATTAAAGGACTCTATGAGAGGAACCAACATGTTTGGCTATAAATGGATGTACTTTTACAGAGAACCTTTGCATAAAGAACCTCTTATGCGTATGGAGTTCTTTAAAATCACTAAATCTATGGTATAGGTATAGGACCTTCGCTTAACTACCCGTCTCTGCAAAATGTTAACATTTGGCCAGGTTCGTACTGGTGAACTTTAGGTCTGGTCTGATGACAAGCATTCCAACTGCTCTATCAATGAGCGGAATATAACTGTTGATTAAAATAGTGCAGTGATGTACAACTTCCTGCACGATAACGGCATGTATTTAACTGTCAACAAATCCGAAATGTGAGTTTCTACAATTCCATTGCGTAATATATTATTTAACTAATTTAACACTGTTTTGCAGAAAGGGAATATTAATGTTTGATAAATAGTAAGCTTTCCTGCCTAATATACATAAACCGACTGGAGTGAGATAGACCTATATGTCCAGAAAAACACTTTTCATTTGTTGCCTATACTTGAACAGTGGATGGGTTAAGATTCGATTTCGAAGATGGCCTCGCATAGAAACCAAGCAGGTCTATAAACCTCATATATATATGAATCGTAGGTCCATAACCTCTATAAACCTCAGGGATATATATATGAATCGTCTATTGCAGACGATAAAATAGTGCAAAATAGTTGATTTTGACAAAACTGAAAGAAAAAAAATTATTTTTTATCCATTTATAACAGTCAGTACCGATCAAGCATGTAAGCGGTCTAACCTCCAAATGAAAACAGCCCCAGAACTATAATTAGTGCAGGAGTCCTTGTACCAACATTTCAAAAGGAAATTTTACTGGACGCATTTTAATTTATTTTAACAAAGATTTTAAAGCAACGACAAATTCAAACTTAAACCTACATATCGTGATCGCACCCTTCTATGAAGCGAAAGAAAAATAGTAAATCTCAAAGTAATCAACATTGAACGATCAAAAACTGGAATTATTACGTTCCAGGAAATATTAATTTATTAGTTATGTGTCACTAATGGAAGATAAATAAAAATCACAGACTTCGCAATTTTAATGTTTTCAGCAGGACGTTCTCTATCAAATTGCGGCGAACACGATGTTTTCAATATCGTAGCAAAGAAGCAATCTTTGAAAAGTGAAAATCTGGCATAATACCGCAGCTTTGCCAATCTGGCTTAGGGAAAATTTGTAAGTACCATTTCTGTGCCTCTTTAATTTGCCCAACGGAACACCCAATTTGCTCTATTGCTACGACCATTCGCTCAAATATCAATCACGGAGAATAACAATATTCTTATAGCACTAGGGGTTAAACTTCAGGAACAAATGAACTTAAATTTTTATGTATTTTCTACATACAGGTATTTGCTACTTGTCCAGGAGCAATCCTGGGGGTAAAGGCGGCCGGTGCGTAAGGCTGACAACCTTACCACCTTCATGTGCCGATGTCTAAAAATCTGGGAGCCTCAACCTCCTGGAACACTCTGGGCCTCCATGGCCTGTAATAGGGAACACTTTACTTTACTTTTACATGCAGAATTTACAATGCATTTTGAGAGATTCCGTAGGAAGCATTCTTCCTTGCAGCATTTTTGTTGTGAAGGGTGAAATCGTAAAATTGGATTAACTAATTTTCATCTTCACCTCTATGTTCTAGAGAGTCAACACTGCACCTTCCCTCGTCTCTAGTGTAATCTTTAGTTTTGATGTTGACACAATGAAAACACGGCCGGCCAGCATTGTCGCAAAGTTATTCAGGTCGCTTTAACATCAAAATTCATCTAGTGGAATAAAACAGTGGAGACGCAGCAGCAGAGAGCAAGAGTTTGAGGTTCCTCTGTTGCTCATTACTCAAGCACTTCTCGTCATTAATACGTTAGCACTTAGGCATTTTTATTTTCATTAACACCATCTTACATTTCAAAGCAATAAGCTTCACTGTGCTTAAATAATGAAAGAAATTTTCAAATAAACCTTTCTGTTTAATACTAATCCATCAAGGTTCTTTTTTGTAAATATTACTATTAAAAGAGACGAAAAGTTTTCGTAAAGTAATATAAGTAGGGTTGCCAGATTTTATTGCTGAGAAACCGGGAGACTTCTAAAATTTAACCAGAAGAAGAACCAACGAAGGTACGTGTACAAAATAAAAATAATAATGATAATAATATAATCCAAAACTTTATTTAAATTAATTATTCTAAGTATTTTAAATGTGCTAATTTTTTTATTTTTACCTTTTTATGGTGAATGAATACACTTTTATGTTTTGTTTAAATACCGTTATTATAAAATATGTTATAATATAATTTCGTACTAGTTTTACATGAAGTTTTTTATTCAAACCTGTGAAAGAATTTTTAATACATAAATACCTGGCCAAATTATGCTATTATATATTTTAGGATGATAACACATTTTCACGAATCTGTAAGTTTATCTCTCATTTTCTAAAATATATTATAAAAAAAGTTTCAATTATAACTTCCACAACTTTAAATATAGTTAAGTTACATAATACTTTGCATGGCTCTTCTGTATTGGTTCAGAAATAAGTTTAAGAAGTTCATAAAAATAATTTTAAAAAGTCACATCTGTCTTCTTTCCTTCTTGCACCGCAGATGCAAATATTTTAACAATTCTGCTACAGCTGTAGGCCTACATCTGAACGACAAAAAGTATATAACAAAATTCTAATGAAAAATGTTTAAACAACGCTTTTTAGTTCAATTTTCACAATGAAAATTTAGAAAATTTCACACGAAAAATCGGGACAAGTGGGCTCCTGAAAGCGTTTTTCGGGACAGTGAATTATTTCATGCGAAACCGGGACTGTCCCGGAAAATCGGAAGGTCTGGCAACCCTAAACAGAAGGAATTAGTTGCAGAATTTTTTACAAAAACAATGATTTAATAATACTTGCAAAGTTTCACATGCGATGATGTAAGTTATACACCATAAACACGCCCAAAGTGGGATCATTGATTGAAACGAACAGATGAGGTCATTAAGACGAGGATTCATGTCCAATTCACACTGACTGCACCTGTGCACAGGAGTTTTGTTAATTGAATGCCTACGAGCATTCAGGCACTAAGGCGGGACGAGTTCCAAAATGTTGAGAGTCTAAACGCTTTACCTCGACTCGACCACACAGTAAACCACAATTTGCATTTCCGACTCCGTTCACCATCTCCAGAAGTAAAATCTCAATAGCTGATCTCTATATACATAGTTCCCTTTGTCTTCTTCTCTTTATTAAGTGCCTGTATGGTACATTCTGAGACTGTGTGGTGGACGGGAAAATGTCTGTTCGTCCGTCTGTCTGCCTGTCTGTCCGTGTGTCTGTACGTGCAATAACTCAAATACGCTTTAGCCTATTGGATTTTTATGAAACCTGGTATTCACATTTATAACGTCTAAGGGGAGAAGTCTATTGATTTTGGACCAAACCGGTACCGGTGCCCAATTTAGTGCCTACTTTATGGTAATATACTAGACTGAATTTATCGAATGCAAATCAGTTCTCATGGCAACATACTGTTTTACAGTATTCATATATGGCTTTGGAAGTAGCAATACAGTTAGCTTTGACATAATCCCAATACCCACATAGACCTATCACTTCACACATGATTATCAAACTGTAGACCTTTGTTCTTCAATAAGCCCTGCTTAATGAATTGATCTGGAGCTTAACTCGGAAATCGATTACAAAAATAACTTATTTTCTGCACATCACAATTGCAATTATCACTGATACAAAAGCATAATGACACTTTGTTACATCAGTTTACATTATTTTATTAATTAGTATATTTTTTCTTTCCCCACACTCTACCTCCTCTCAATTTTAGTCAATTTACGTAATTTACGCCTAATTTGGTTTCTATGATTATTTATGATTATTCATCCTATTTTATATTTTCTCAAACTAACAACTGCCATGGTTTAACACAGGGGAAGTCAACTACGTCTTGTGATGACGTTTGTGGAGCAAGAGCATGCGGATCCCTTGTGTGTGACGTCAGCAAGAGCGCACGGTAGTAGGGGTGTTTAGAGTACGCTAGAGCTAGGTACTAGAGGACCTATTCACTTTAGCTCTGTGGGTAGAACAACTTCTGGTTGGAAATACGGAGCATTTTTCAAAGTTATTGCAAGTACGCGATCCTGATAGTGTTCTCTCTGCAGAACATGTGTTAGTTCTGCAAAACATTCTTCTTCAGTTCGAATCGAGGTTTCAGGATGTGGAAAACCTTTCTCCAATGTTTAAACTTTTTGCTACCCCATATTCAGTTAATGTCAAAGACGTTCCTTGCCGGTATCAGTTGGAACTGCTAAACTTACAATGCGACGATCTGTTAAAGGACAAATACGAACGTAAAGTGGTCTTGGGTAACTTTTACAGAAATTTCTCTGAAACCAGATTCCCGAGACTTGCCGCACGAATATTATGTAATTTTGGATCGACATGTGTGGCCGAACAATTTTTTTCACTAATGAAATGTGCAAAGCTCAAATGAAGAAGTGCATTGTTAAATCACAACCTAAATGTAGTCTTCGATTAAATATTGCTCAAACATTACGTCCCAACATTGATAAACTTGTTAAAGAAAAAGAGACAGGAAAGTCAGAAAATTGTTACTGTAATCTTGTATCATCTAAGGTGCAGACGAGCTTGTATGGTAATTAATTCAGTTCATTTTTTTATCATTTTTACTGTAGTGAATTATGTTAATTCAAATGATAGTAGCCTATTGTCTATTTTTGTCAAAGAGCATAGATTTTGTGGAAAGGCAATTGTTCTCACAGAATAGGAAAATAGAATTATTTATAATATGTTAAACTGCTGCGCTGTAATTAACCGATAAACTATCAAAAAAATCGGTTGATGTTTCATTAACTCGGAAACACGTATTACGTAAGTTCTAACCCCCTAAATTCCCGCTGCCCGCAATACTAATGCCCCTCTCTTCCCCCCTGTTCACTGATGCCTACATTTCACATGCTCCTCCCAGAGATATAACGCGTGCAGTCAGAGCAGAAAGCAGTGACGTCACAGAGCAAGCTTCTGTCTTCCCCTGGTTTAACATAATATTTCTTTATATTTCAGGTAATCTTTAAATTATCCCATTGTACATAATAAACCTTCCATGCTGAACAGTAGAGTGTTGCTTATAATCAGAAAAAAGTTTCACGTGGAAATGTATGTGAAAATGGAATAGTTTACTCTGTATTGCATTACGACCCTTTTTTTCAGTATTTATACTTTAATATCCGTGATAGGCAAGAATGTAAGATATTTGGTGTTTGTTCTTGTGTTGGGAGCAGTGCTTATAGCAGTCTTTTCACTTCAGAAATACATGAAATGCCACTTTTCTACTGACAGACATAAAAATGAAAAATCAATAAATAAGCAAATCACAATGATTTTCAATTCATTAGATAAAATAATTCATTAACAAATATTATAAACAAGTAGACTATAATACCAATGAATGTTCATAACAATATTAGCAGGCTTAGGTACTCCATGTGCTAAGAAGAAAAACCTTTTAATGAACCACTCCATAGACATTAGATTCCATATGGCTGGTATGTTCGGAATTTATATAACTTGTGATGGTAGATCGGCAGAAGAGGAGCTATAGACTTCCTTATCCAGTGGAATATCAGCTATAAACTGAATGCCTCGAAGCGGCAGAGAGATTCCAAGATGTACTTTAGTTCATTTGGTCTCATTTTGTATCAAGACCCACAGATATCATACGAGCCTGAGGTATTTACTGGTATACAAGCAGCAATTCCCTCAGAACATCACTTAACTTAAACTTGTGTGTTCCTACAAGATCACTCGACAAAGTAACAAAGACATGTCTAAAAAAAAAAATCTTATGTGAAATTCACATAACTTCCCCTGCCCAAATAAAAGTTCGCCTCTTAGTATGATATAACTTATTATGTATGATATTCTCTTCATGTAAATTGTTGTAGAAATTAAGATGATGTCGTTAACAGAATGTATCGCATCCCCAAGGAATACATAAACCAAAAAAATCTTATTAATGCACTGTCGTAACTTTCTTTAGTTTAAACATGGCCAACACATTTTCTCACTTCACATTCTGATATAGAACAAATGACCATATTTCAAAGAACGTGTATTCAGAGTGGGTGGCTTATAAACATCCTTCAGATAATTTTTTTTTTCGAAAAATGTTTCACAGCTCTTAGTGCAAACACCCCATGCGTAAAATTAAACAAAATCATTTCGAGAAAATCGCGACAAACGAAATTTTCTTCATGTAAAGTCTCCTTAAAAATAAGAGAAAGTCATCCTCAATCTTCGTGTCACATCCCCAGAAGATACCTAACAAAATACAAAAGTTTATTTTCGTACGATTTTCCGTTAAGAGTCCCTATTAGTAAGATATAATGCTGGGAATAGTAGAAGGAGCCAGAAAACAAGGAAGAAAGAAGATGAGATGGCATGATGAGATAACCAGGGCTACCAATCTTACATGGAAAGAGATTCTTGATCGGGTACAGGATAAAAATCAATGGAAGAGACTGACACATCAAGTTACAAAAGCAAGAAAGAGACATTTCGAATAATACGGCTGGCAACCCACTGCTGTGTATGTCCGACTGGATCACAAAGGATCGCATGCGATCTGTGTACTCTACTACTATTAGTAAGAAAGTGTATTCAGAAAGCGTGGCTTACAACTACCCTTCAGAAAAAAAAATATTCAAATACGGGTTTCAGCTCTTGGTATAAGCACACCATGTACAAAATTTAAAGGTAATCGTTAAACCCTTTTGGAGAAAATCGCCAAGAACGAAAATTTCTTTATAAAGTCCTTTTATAACCAAAATAAAGTTGTCGCTAATCTTCGTGTCACATCCTCAGAAGGTACCTAACCAAAATACAAGTATTTTTTTCGTACGATTTTCCTTTCTGGAGCTATGTTGTTGACAGACACACACACACACAGACATGTTTCCGAAAGTAATAGTTTTGGATTCATGGGACCTCAAAAAGTGTACATATATTAAAATCTCACCTTAGAAACTGGAGGTCAAAAACAATACTTCCTCTACCTATAGTAGGCCAACATGTGGCACCGGCAGAGGAAGTAAAAATAAAAATAAAAATTTCAAAAACGAACACAGTTAGTACTTCCTCTAAGTTATTTAAAGCTTCTAAGGTACTTTAGAGGAAGTAAAAAGATGCTTTATGCCTACAGAATTACTATGTAAAACATGAACCATATATATATACATATAAATGGAGAGTTAAGAGGTCTTCTGCTTGAATAAGAAGTAGCGGTACCCTATCTAGCTACACCAAAATCATCTTATTAAATTCAGTATTTAAAATTAAATTATAATAAATTCGTCTCAGAAATTGCATTTTCATATTATAACTTTAAATAATTTTAAATTCATTTCAGATAATGCATTTAAAAGTGGTCTATTAACAAACCCGGCTATCTCCGGTTGAAAAAAGATAAGAGATGCTAATCTGTAATGAAAGTTCAATGTATTTCCTTCATATTTGGCGTAAGTTATGTGTTGCAAATAGAGCGAAGGCTACTGTATACCCCCCATCACCCCCCCGTGGGAATTTCCGACACATATATTTTTTTGTTGGTATTGCCATCTAGTTTCAGTTTTCAGTTGTTTGCCTCTTTTCAATTACAGCATTTACCCGAAAATCCGGAGAAAATGAGTTTGTTTTAATTTTTCTTTGTTCTTTGCTCCTAATATGCCCAGGGAATTTCTGGCTTACATATTTTTTGTTGGTATTACCATCTAGTTTAAGTCTTTAGTAGTTTGCCCCTTATCAATTACAGAATTTACCCGGAAACCCCGGAAAACTACGGAAATCTGGAGAAAATGAGTTTGATTTAATTTTTCTTTGTTCTTTGCTCCTAATATGCCCAGGGAATTTCTGACTCACATATTTTTTGTTGGTATTGTCATCTGGTTTAAGTTTTCAGTTGTTTGCCCCTTACAAATTACAACATATCCCCGGAAAACCCGAAAAACCACTTTTATACGGAGAAAATGACAATGTTTTATTTTTTAAATCTTTGTTCTTTGCTTCTAATATTCAAAGGGAATATCTTAATCATATGTTCCTTTGTTGGTATTGCCATCCAGATTAAGGTTTCAGTTGTTTTCCCCTTATCAATTACAGCAAATCCCCAGAAAACTCTGTAAACCACGGAAGCCCGGAGAAAATTACTTTGTTTTAATTTTTTAAATCTTAGTTCTTTGCTCCTAGTATTCAAAGGGAATTAGTGACTAATATGGTTTTGTGTTGGTATTGCCATGTAGATTTAGGTTATAGTTGTTTGCCCCTTATCAATTATAGCAAATACCCAGAAAACTCCGAAAACTACGGAAGCCCGGAGAAAATGACTTTGTTTTAATTTTTTAAATCTTAGTTCTTTGCTTCTAATATTCAAAGGGAATTGGTGACTCATATGGTTTTGTTTTGGTATTGCCATGTAGATAAAGGTTTCAGCTGTTTGCCCCTTATCAATTACAGCAAATCCCCAGAAAACTCCAAAAACCACGGAAGCCCGGAGAAAATGACTTTGTTTTAATTTTTTAAATCTTAGTTCTTTGCTCCTAGTATTCAAAGGGAATTGGTGACACATATGGTTTTGTGTTGATATTGCCATGTAGATTAAGGTTTCAGCTGTTTGCCCCTGATCAATTACAGCATATCCCCGGAAAACTCCGGAAACCTCAAAAATCCGAAGAAAATGAGTTCGTTTTAATTTTTTTTAAACTTTTGTTCTTTGATCCTAATATTCCCAGGGAACTTCTGACATACATATTTTTTTTGTTGGCATTGTAATCTAGATTAAGGTTTCAGCTGTTTTCCCATTATCAATTACAGCATATCCCCATAAAACCCGGAAAACCACGGAAATCCACAGAATTTCTAGAACTCAGAACTTGTGATCTACAGTCACTGAAACCGTTATTGCAAATTAATTCTGCATCAGGTGTGTCCTTTGAAGGTTCAAAAGGGTGAGTATAAGAACTACGAGATATCTGCCATAATTTTGATGGTCACATGCAAAGAAAAGGGGAATCATATCTTCTAAACATGCCAAGTGTAAGTCAAAGTTGTTTTCTTTAGTTGCGCGCTGAAATCTCAAAATCAATGACACTTTGTCCATATTACCATTCCAAAATTGTGCTGTTTTACCGAATGTCCCTTCTCTAACTTCAGTAAAGAAAGTTTGGTAGTGACTGTGGAAGGTTTGGTAAGATAAATTATCATTCACAGATGTCAAATTAGAATATGAAGTGTGTTCTGCCAGGTTTTCAATCGCCTTCATCCCTTCAGCATCAGGATTTTTTCCAGTATTCTTTGTCATGCTGTAATTGGTAAGGGGAAAATAACTGAAACCTTAAACTATATGGCAATAGCAAGAAAAATTATGCGATTCAGAAATTCCCTGGGAATATTAGTATCAAAGAGCAAATATTTAAAAAAAATTAAAACAATCTCATTTTCTGCGGATATTCGTGGTTTTCAGGGTTTACGTGGATATGCTCCAATTGATAAGGGGAAAACAACTTAAACCTTAAACCAGATGGCAATACCAACAAAAAAACATATGAGTCAGAAATTCCCTGGGAATATTAGGAGCAAAGAACAAAGATTTTAAAGAAATTTTTAAAAAGTCAATTCCTCCGGATTTCCTTGGTTTTCGGAGTTTTCTGGAGATATGCTATAATTCATAAGGGGCAAACAACTGAAACCTTAATCTAGATGGCAATACCAACAAAACCATACGAATCAGAAATTCCCTTTGAATATTAGGAGCAAAGAACAAAGATTAAAAAAATAATACATAGTAATTTTCTCCGTATATACGTGGATTTCCGGGGTTTCCGGGGATATGCTGTAATTGGTAAGGGGCAAACAACTGGAACCTTAATCTATATGGAAATACCAACACAAAAACATATGATTCACCAATTCCCTTTGAATACTAGGAGCAAAGAACAAAGATTAAAAAAAAATAAAACGAAGTCCCTTTCTCCGGATTTCCGTAGTTTTCGGTGTTTTCCTGGGATATACTGTAATTGATAAGGGGCAAACAACTGAAACCTTAATCTAGATGGTAATGCCAACAAAAAAACATATAAGTCAGAAATTCCCTTTGAATATTAGGTGCAAAGAACAAAGATTTAAAAAATAAAACATAGTCATTTTCTCCGTATATACGTGGTTTTCCGGGGATATGTTGTAATTTGTAAGGGGCAAACAACTGAAACATTAAACTAGATGCCAATACCAACAAAAATGTGTGAGTCAGATATTCCCTGGGAATATTAGGAGCAAAGAACAATAAAAAATTTAAAAAATTCATTTTCTCCAGATTTCCGGGGTTTTCCGGGGTTTCCGGCTAAATGCTGTAATTGATAAGGGGCAAACAACTAAAATCATAAACTAGATGACAATACCAACAAAAAAATATATGTGTCGGAAATTCCCACGGGGGGGGAGGGTTTCATATTGGTAGCCCATGGTCTAAAATTTGAGTTCTTCCCTTACGTGGGAAGTCGGATTTATGTAGTAGGAAATGTATTCAACTTTCATTACAAATTAGCATCTCTATTTCTTTCTCAAAATAGAGATTGCCAGGTTTGCTAATCGACCCCAACAACTAATAGACTTTCAAATCGAATCTTGGCAATTTCGCAAATGTAATGTATGAGCATGATATAAAATTATTTTGAAATATACTTGGTAACATGTACTGTATACAGGAACCATGAGGTCAGATTCATAGCAGGACAGACGATTTTTTCAAAAAAAATATTACGCGGTTTCTTAAGTCTTAAGTCTTTAAGAGAGTATTAAATAAATATTTCCCAACAATTCCCTTAGGCAGATTTCATGATCATAGAATATAAAAAATACTAATCGTAAATATTATCCAAATTACAAAGTGATTGTACAGAAACGTTTCTAGACCAGAACGGATTAAAAGATACAAAACAATACTGTAAAAGCAAATATTTATAGGCTGTCCTGTGTGACATAAAAAAATTTATACCAGTATTCTACTGCACAAAATTGGAGGGTTGCAAATGTAAAAAATTGTTGTTATAAGTAAAAAAGAAAGTCATACATGTAAAGAATTCCATCAAATAACCCGCAACTCTTGGTATTGATCATATTATCACAGCAGTAAGGACAGAACGGCCATCCACATTCGCCAACGATTGTCATTTCCGCACATTTGTTACAATGGAAGAAGTATTGCGGAAACTCACAAAATGCGATGAAGACGCCCGACTAAACTGTAAAAGGTAGCCCTCATCTTGAAACATCACATCTGTTTGAAAGCAGTAAACTGGGCTCTTCGGAAACTTTAGCTTTATGATCTCTCATCTGTAGAGAGAGAGAAAGAGAAATAAAGGTTTATATGAGGATATTGTGAATGCCTTAAATAATGCATATACCAGCTGGATGTTCTGATAGGTTCATATAGGTTTACTATTTTATAGTTCCTTACAAGACAGACGTGATAAGCAGAGATGGGCGTGTAAATGTAAATGTTCGCAGTGTGAATGTTATATTTCGGGTATGCCAGTTTTACAGCGTTTTCAAACGCTGCATCGCGACAAAAGCCCGTGATTTTATTCTGTATTCGTTATTGATAATGATTACTACATTCTTGTTACCTTACAGTGCGAACTTATTCACGTGAGGTGTAAGACGAAGTCAAATATACAGTTTCACGATAGAATCCATGGACTAGAAGAAGTTTTACGGATTTTCATTCATTCAGACGTATTATCTCGACAATATACTTCTAATTAGTCATGGAGTATACTATTTCTTTGAGTTTCACCTCCCCCATTATAGGGACATTTACGCGTCCCACGCCACCCGTCCCTTTAAGGACCGGAAGTTGTCTGAGAAGGGAGTTTCTATGGATCAAATAGGGCACGTTTTTAATACGGCAAAGTATTTTCATAGATGCCCTCGGACTTTCATCAGGGTATTTGTAAATTGCGGACAATCCACCTGGAAAGCATCAGGGTATTTGTAAATTAAGCGGACAATCCACCTGGAGAGCATCAGGCTGTTTGTAAACTCAACGCTGTTTATCCGCTGAAAGTCATCGGTTGTAATCAGACTCGAACTTCTTTACTATGCTTCTTAGATGACAGACATGGCGGAACAAAAAAGCAGAGGACAGTTGCTACTAGTATAAATAAGTTGAGTTCATTTTCTAGCGAAAGCTAACGAACTGTTCTTCATCACAGTGTGAATCCTCAGAAATTGAAAATGATGAGTTGATTTTGTTTCAAGATGAAAAAAGAAAGAAAAAATACTCTACATAAAATATATTAATTAATGTCGTTTTCCAAATATCTCAAAACTGACAGCACAGGTTATCCATAAATTGCCCGTTGATGTTACGTACCGTATTTAAATATACAAAATAAGAGTTCCCTGCCCATCATATATTGTAATTTCCACTTCTTGCAAATCCATTATACAACTCGAACACTCCCGCTGAAATCCATCAATCTGTTCGTAAAGTCAACGGCAATAAAAGGCTCATCAGAAAAAAGAAATTGGCGGATGGCATTCATCGTAAATTAATCGGACATTTCCACCGGTGGATTTACTGATGACTTTAAATAACGTGCCCATGCATATCTTTTGACTAGACAACGACATGGAGGGAAGGTTGGCGTTTTGAACATTTAACATCATAAGGTAATCACAGTACATTCTAACACTCAATAAATTATGTTCAATATCTCACAACTTTCAAATTTTTTAATCCTTAGTTATATAATAATTTTTAGTGTGAGTAATTAAACCCTAAAACCTACTGTGTATTTTGAATACACCTTGTATATCAAAGAAAATTCTCGTAACAAGATTATCTTAAATGTATAAGAGACTTTTTTTCAATTAATGTAGAGCCCATACGATTAGCAGTTACAGATTCGTCGCTTACTGAGCGCACTAACTTATGACTATGAGTAAATCTTGGCAGTGGTGACAAAACGGGTTGTCCGACAAATAGGCTCAAGTTCATTCTGGGGAGAACTTGGATAGATGACAGCTGTAACAGAATAATAAGCTTGGAAGTGTTATAATACTAGTCAGCAAGAGCCCTTTGTGACATTTTGTTTACGAGCTTGAACATTTTTGATGTGTAGGATGAACTGAACCTTATTTGTAAGAATTGTGAATTATTTCTTTTGCTATTACTTGTATAGTATGTTATGCCCACTAATCATTTTACGACAAAATTACTCTCTCGTTACTTAGTTTAATCCTCGAAAACATTCTGAATTTCTTACAGGATTACAAGGTGATGAAAGCCACGAGTTAAGGATGGCCGAAAGTCCGATTTTTATAATCCTGGCACAGTTGATACCCCGTGAAGCCATAATTACGATTCAAGGTCGTGGAAGCTTTAAGACCTAGGCCTACAAGTTTACAAGCGCCCTGCAATATTCCCGTTAGTACCACTATTGGAGTAATGCAGCCCCAGGTGATAGACGCGTAGGCTATATGCGGCGAGTCAATAATGACACAGTAAACATACTCGTATTTATTTCATTCTCCATTCCACAGTTACCTTGTTTAAATATACATGTATGTTACTGTAATGAACACTAATTCATATGTATTATACTTGTAATTACGAAAATACGTAAAAAAAATCTGATGTGAAAGTCACATAACTTCCTCTGCCCAAATAAAAGTTAGCAGTATTCACATATCCTTGTACAGAAACGCAAGACACAATTTTAAGCTAATTATCCTATAAATACCTCTTCTTTCAATGATGCGACTAAAACCGCAGGCTATATAACAAACTTAAAAAAAAAATTATCGAATATTTCCCTCAGATACTTCTTTACTCTATACATACATACATCTTACACAACAATACATCTTTCTCACTTCACATTGTTATATAGAATAAGAGGCCGTGAAAGAGCGCATATTCAGTTGTTCATCACGGAAGACAAACTTTCTACAAACAGTGGGTGAACAGTGGGTGGCTTGTAACTACCCTCAGAAAATTTTTCGAAAAAAAGTTTCAAATAAAAGTTTTAGCTCTCAGTAAAAGGAACACATGTGCAAATTTTAAAGAAAATCGTTAGAGCCGTTTTCGAGAAAATCGCGAAAAACGAAAATTTCTTCATGTAAAGTCCCCTTAAAAATAAGAGAAAATAGTCACCAATCTTATCCTCACATATTCAGAAGGTACCTGACCCAAATACGAAATTTTGTTTTCATACGATTTTCCGTTTTGGAGCTAGAGTGTTCACAGACAGACAGACACACAGAAAGTGCAAGAATGCTTTTGTTTATTCAGTGATAATTGTTGTAATCGACTTCCGAGTTAAGCTCCAGATCGGGAAAATGTCTGTCCCTCTGTTTGTTTGTCTGTCTGTCCGTCCGTGTGTCTGCACGCGCATTAACTCAAATACGCTTTATCGGTTTTTCATGAAACTTGGTATACACATTTAAAACGTCCATGGGAAAAAAACCTATTGACATTGGACCATAGCGATTAACCTGTACAGGAGTAGTGCCCAACTTAGTGCCTGTTATATGGTAATACATTAGAAAGAATTTATCAAATGCAAATCAGTTCTCATGGCAACATATTGTTTTACAGTGTTCATATACGGCTTTGGAAGTTGCAATACAGGTAAGTTTGACAAATAACACTCCCCACACATTCCTTCACAAATGCTTATCAATCTATAGACCTTTGTTTTTCCGTAAGCCCTTCTTAATGAATCGGTGTGGAGGTTAATTCGGAAATCGATTACAAAAATAACTTATTTTCTGCATATTATAATTGCAATCATCACTGATTAAACAAAATCATTCTGGCACATGGTTACAGCAGTTTACATGATTTTATTTTTCCCGTCATGGTTGCCGAGTAATCCGAACTGCCGGGATATCGAGTGCCGAGTCTATTAATTTTCAATCCAAAGCATTACATCACCAAACTCGCGTTGTAAATTCATCTTACTTAATAACATTATTCTCATCAAACATGGTAGTGCATGCCCGTTTAACACCACCATTTTATACTTTGTAAGTATATTTATAACTGCTTCTTACGTAATGTTCCATGTGGCACAGTAGGCCACGAACCGTATACAAATTAGTAGCAATAAAAGGGGTGACTTAATGTCTGAATACTCGGAATGTAGAGAGGGAATATTAAAATGGCGAAGATGCTAAGATGACAGTCAAATAACTATACATTCCAGACTATACTCAGATGTTACCTAAAGACTGAACTAATGAATTTATGTTCTGATACCACTGTACCTTGTTACAATTACTCCAATAAGTTTGCGTACATAGTAATACGAAATTATTCAATGAATTTTACTTTTGTAGGATATAGATAGAAATCAAAACTGGCAGAATGATTTAAAATTGATACGACATTGCTGTAAACGCTGATCAGCAGTTCTAGGATTTCTATGTAAATACATATTTCTATGTAAATACATATGTAAATACATATTTGTTTTCTTTAGCCTACAAATAATCCTAGGATTGCTGATCAGCATTATATACTTTTACAGAGTTATTCTATCCGACGTTTTGATCAATGATTCTGTTCTTGAAGTGGATTTAAAAGGCAGAGCATCTTACAAACGATAAAATAATAAGCTTATATAGAGTAATATTATGGTTGAAAATTTTGACTCTTGCCGTAATTAAGGTGTCAACTAGAAGTCAGTTTAGCAACGAAGCTAATTCATTACACTAAAATAAAATAACTTCCACATTCATCAACCTACTTCTTTATTTTAAGGTGTACAATGTTGATAGAAACTCTACAAAAATTTGCAAACTGTTTGGTTAAGAGCCTTTGTTGTTGGAGCCGTATTTGGAAACTGAAGATTTGTCTCAATATTATTTTTTTCATTAATTCTTATAACCACTCCATCCTGCTCTATCCTGAACTGCTCCGCAGGTTACACCTCTCTATCAAGAGCTGCTATCTCCTCCGCAGCTCAATCATGAGCTGCTATCTCCTACGCTGCTCTTTCAAGAGCTGCTATCTCCTCCGCTGATCTATCATGAGCTGCTATCTCCTCCCATGATGTAGAATGAGCTGCTACCTGCTCCGCTGCTCTACCATGAACTGCTAACTCCTCTGCTGCTCTATAATAAACTGCTACGTCCTCCGCTGCTCTATAATGAGCTGCTACGTCCTCCGCTGCTCTATTATGAGCTGCTATCTCCTCCGCTGCTCTATCATGAGCTGAAATCTCCTCCTCTGCTCTATAATGAGCTGCTATCTCCTCCGCTGCTCTGTCATGAGCTGATATCCCCGCCGCTGCTCTATCATGAGCTGCTTTCTCCTCAGATGCTCTATCATGAGCTGCTATCTCATCTGCTGCCTTCTCCTCCGCTGCTGTATCATGAGCTGCTATCTCGTCCGCTGTTCTCACATAAGCTGCTATATCCTAGGCTAATCTAAGTTGCTATCTCCTCCGCTGCTCTATCATGAAATGCTATCTCCTACGCTGCTCTATCAGGAGCTGCTATATCCTCCGCTAATCTAAGTTGCTGTCTCCTCCGCTGCTCCATCATGAGCTGCTATCTCCGCCCATGCTCTATCATAAGCTCCTATCTCTTCCGCTGCTATTTTCTCCGCTGATATATCATGGGCTGCTATCTCCTCCGCTGCTCTATCATGAAATGCTATCTCCTACGCTGCTCTATCAGGAGCTGCTATATCCTCCGCTGATCTATCATGAACTGCCATCTCCTCCACTGCTCTATCATGAGCTGCCAATTCCTCCGCTGCTGTAGAATGAGCTGCAATTTCCACCGCTGCTCTGCCATGAACTGCTACCTCCTCCGCTGCTCCGCCATGAGCTGCTAACACCTCCGCTGAACTTTTATAAGCTACTGTCTCCTCCTCCCCTCCCCACGAGCTGCTATCTCCTCCCCACGAGCTGCTATCTCCTCCGCTGCGATTTTCAAGCTGCTCTATCATGATCTGCTACCACCTTCGCTGCTCTTTCATGAGATGCTATCGCCTCCGCAGCTCTATCAAGAGCTGCTACGTCCTCCGCTGCTCTATCATGTACTGGTATCTCCTCCGCTGCTGTATCATGAGCTCCTATCTCCTCCGCTGCTCTATTATGAGATGCTATCTCCTCCGCTGCTCTATCATGAGCTGCTATCTCCTCCGCTGCTCTATCATGAGTTGCTTTCTCCACCGCTGCTCTATCATGAACTGCTATCTCCTTAGCTGCTCTACCATGATCTGCTATCTCCTCCGCTGCTGTATCATGAGCTGCTATCTCCTCCGCTACTATATTATGAGCTCCTATCTCCTTCGATGCTCTATCATGAGCTGCTATATCCTCCGCTGCTCTGTCATGAGCTATCTCCTCCGCTGCTGCAGAATGAGCTGCTAGATCCTCCGCGGTTCTTTCATGAACTGCTACCTTCTCCGCTGCTCTATCATAAGCTGCTATCTCCTCCGCTGCTCTATTATGAGCTGCTATCTCCTTCGCTGCTCTATTATGAGATGCTATCTCCTCCGCTGCTCTATCATGAGCTGCTATCTCCTCCGCTGCTCTATCATGAGTTGCTTTCTCCACCGCTGCTCTATCATGAACTGCTACCTCCTTCGCTGCTCTACCATGATCTGCTATCTCCTCCGCTGCTCTATCATGAGATGCTATCGCCTCCGCTGCTCTATCAAGAGCTGCTACGTCCTCCGCTGCTCTATCATGTACTGGTATCTCCTCCGCTGCTGTATCATGAGCTCCTATCTCCTCCGCTGCTCTATTATGAGATGCTATCTCCTCCGCTGCTCTATCATAAGCTGCTATCTCCTCCGCTGCTCTATCATGAGTTGCTTTCTCCACCGCTGCTCTATCATGAACTGCTACCTCCTTCGCTGCTCTACCATGATCTGCTATCTCCTCCGCTGCTGTATCATGAGCTGCTATCTCCTCCGCTACTATATTATGAGCTCCTATCTCCTTCGATGCTCTATCATGAGCTGCTATATCCTCCGCTGCTCTGTCATGAGCTATCTCCTCCGCTGCTGCAGAATGAGCTGCTAGATCCTCCGCGGTTCTTTCATGAACTGCTACCTTCTCCGCTGCTCTATCATAAGCTGCTATCTCCTCCGCTGCTCTATTATGAGCTGCTATCTCCTCCGCTGCTCTATCATGAAATGCTATCTTCTCTGCTGCTGTATCATGAGCTGCTACCTCTTTCGCTGCTCTACCATGAGACACTATCTCCCCCGTTGCTCTATCATGAGCTGCTATCTCGTCCGCTGTTTTATCATGAATTGCTATCTTCTCCGCTGCTCTATCATGAGCTACAATCTCCTCCGCTGCTGCAGAATGAGCTACTATCTCCTCCGCAAATGTATCATGAGGTGCTATCTCCACCGCTGCTATATCATGAGCTGCTATCTCCTTCCCTTCTCTATCATGAGCTACTATATCCTCCGCTGCTGTATCATAAGCTCCTATCTCCTGCGCTGCTCTATCATGAGCTGCTATCTCCTCCGCTGCTACACATTGAGCTACTATCTCCTCTACGGCTCTATAATGAGCTACTATCTCCTCCGCTGCTATATCATGAGTTGCTATCTCCTCCGCTTCTCTATCATGAGCTGCTATCTCCTCCGATGCTGCAGAATGAACTACTTTCTCCTCCGCGCCTCTTTCATGAGCTGCTATCTCCTCCGCTGCTATATCAACAGCTGCTATCTCCTCCGCTGCTCTATCATAAGCTGCTATCTCCTCCGCTGCTGCAGAATGATCTGCTAGAACCTCCTCATGAGTTGCTATACTCTCCGCTGCACTATCATGAGCTGCTATCTCCACCGCTGCTGTATCATGAGCTGCTATCTCCTCCGCTGCTGTATCATGAGCTGCTATCTCCTCCGCTGCTGTATCATGAGCTGCTATCTCCTCCGCTGCTGTATCCTGAGCTGCTATCTCCTCCGCTGCTGTATCATACGCTGCTATCTCCTCCGCTGCTCTATCATGAGCTCCTATCTCCTCCGCTGCTGCAGAATGAGCTAATATCTCCTCCACGGCTCTATCATGAGCTGCTATCTCCTCCGCTGCTATATCATGAGTTGCTATCTCCTCCGCTCCTCTGTCATAAGCTGCTATCTCCTCTGCTTCTGCAGAATGAGCTACTATCTCCTCCGCGGCTCTATCATGAGCTGCTATCTCCTCCGCTGCTATATCAAGATCTGCTATCTCCTCCGCTGCTGCAGAATGAGCTGCTACTTCCTCCGCTGCTCTATTATGAGCTGCTATCTCCTCCGCTGCTCTATCATTAGCTGCTATCTCCTCCGCTGCTCTATCATTAGCTGCTATCTCCTCCGTTGCTCTAACATGAGCCTCTATCTCCTCCGCTGCTATATCAAGATCTGCTATCTCCTCCGCTGCTGCAAAATGAGCTGCTACCTCCTCCGCTGCACTACCATGAGCTGTTATCTCCTCCGCTGCTCTATCATTAGATGCTATCTCCTCCGCTGCTCTATCATTAGCTGCTATCTCCTCCGCTTCTTTATCATGAGCTGCTATCTCCTCCGCAGCTCTATCATGAGCTGCTATCTCCTCCGCTGCTTTTTAATGAGCTGCTATGTCCTCCGCTGCTCTATCATTAGCTGCTATCTCCTCAGGTACTCTATCATGAGCTGCTATCTCCTCCGCTGCTCTATCATTACCTGCTATCTCATCCGCTGCTTTATCATGAGCTGCCATCTCCTCCGCTGCTGTAGAATGAGCTGCTATATCCACCGCTGCTCTCCCATGAACTGCTACCTCCTCCGCTGCTCCGCCATGAGCTGCTAACACCTCCGCTGCTCTTTCATGAGCTGCTGTCTCCTCCTCTCCTCCCCACGAGCTGCTATCTCCTACGCTGCGATTTTCAAGCTGCTTTATCATGATCTGCTACCACCTGCTCTATCATGAGATGCTATCGCCTCCGCTGCTCTATCATGAGCTGCTACGTCCTCCGCTGCTCTATGATGTACTGGTATCTCCTTCGCTGCTGTATCGTGAGCTCTTATCTCCTTCGCTGATCTATCATGAGATGCTATCTCTTCCGCTAATCTGTCATGAGCTATCTCCTCCGCTGCTCTATCATGAGCTACTTTCTCCACCGCTGCTCTATCATGAACTGCTACCTCCTTCGCTGCTCTACTATGATCTGCTATCTCCTCCGTTGCTGTATCATGAGCTGCTATCTTCTCCGCTGCTATATTATGAGCTCCTATCTCCTTCGCTCCTCTAACATGAGCTGCTATATCCTGCGCTGCTATGTTATGAGCTATTTCCTCCGCTTCTGCAGAATGAGCTGCTAGATCCTCCGCGGCTCTTTCGTGAACTGCTACCTTCTCCGCTGCTCTATCATGAGCTCCTATCTCCTCCCCTGCTCTATTATGAGCTGCTATCTCCTCCGCTGCTCTATCATGAAATGCTATCTCCTCTGCTGCTGTATCATGAACTGCTACAACCTTCGCTGCTCTACCATGAGACACCATCTCCCCCGTTGCTCTATCATGAGCTGCTATCTCGTCCGCTGCTTTATCATGAGCTATCTCCTCCGCTGCTTTATCATGAGCTGCTATCTTCTCCGCTGCTCTATCATGAGCTACTATCTCCTCCGCTGCTGCAGAATGAGCTACTATCTCCTCCGCAAATGTATCATGAGCTGCTATCTCCACCGCTGATATATCATGAGCTGCTATCTCCTTCCCTGCTTTATCATGAGCTACTATATCCTCCGCTGCTGTATCACCAGCTGCTATCTCCTCAGCTGCTGTATCATGAGCTGATATGTCCTCCACTGCTGTATCATGAGCTGCTATCTCCTCCGCGGCTCTATCATGAGCTGCTACCTCCTCCGCTGCTATATCATGAGCAGCTATCTCCTTCCCTGCTCCATCATGAGCTGCTATCTCCTCCGCTGCTGTATCATGAGCTGCTATCTCCTCCGCTGCTGTATCATGAGCTACTATCTCCTCCGCTGCTGTATCATAAGCTGCTATCTCCTGCGCTGATCTATCATGAGCTGCTATCTCCTCCGATGCTACACATTGAGCTACTATCTCCTCTACGGCTCTATCATGAGCTACTACCTCCTCCGCTGCTATATCATGAGTTGCTATCTCCTTCGCTTCTCTATCATGAGCTGCTATCTCCTCCGATGCTGCAGAATGAGCTACTTTTTCCTCCGCGGCTCTATCATGAGCGACTATCTCCTCCGCTGCTATATCAACAGCTGCTATCTCCTCCTCTGCTCTATCATGAGCTGCTATCTCCTCCGCTGCTCTATCATGAGCTATCTCCTCCGCTGCTGCAAAATGATCTGCTAGATCCTCCGCGGCTCTATCATGAACTGCTATCTCCTCCCCTGCTCTATCATGAGCTGCTATCTCCTTCCCTGCTCCATCATGAGCTGCTATCTCCTCCGCTGCTCTATCATGTGCTATCTGCTCCGCTGCTGCAGAATGATCTGCTAGATCCTCCGCTGCTGCAGAATGATCTGCTAGATCCTCCGCGGCTCTATCATGAACTGCTATCTCCTCCGCTGCTCTATCATGAGCTGCTATCTCCTTCCCTGCTCCATCATGAGCTGCGATCTCCTCCGCTGCTGTATCATAAGCTGCTATCTCCTCCGCAGCTCAATCATGAGCTGCTATCTCCTCCGCTGCTCTATCATGAGCTGCTATCTCCTCCGCTGCTGCAGAATGAGCTACTATCTCCTCCACGGCTCTAGCATGAGCTGCTATCTCCTCCGCTATTATCATGAGTTGCTATCTCCTCCGCTCCTCTGTCATGGGCTGCTATCTCCTCCGCTGCTGCAGAATGAGCTACTATCTCCTCCGCGGCTCTATCATGAGCTGCTATCTCCTCCGCTGCTATATCAAGATCTGCTATCTCCTCCGCTGCTGCAGAATGAGCTGCTACCTCCTCTGCTGCTCTATCATGAGCTGCTATCTCCTCCGCTGCTCTATCATTAGCTGCTATCTCCTCCGCTGTTCTATCATTAGCTGCTATCTCCTCCGCTGCTCTATCATGAGCTGCTATCTCCGCTGCTCTATCATTAGCTGCTATCTCCTCCGCTGCTTTATCATGAACTGATATCTCCTCCGCTGCTCTAACATGAGCTGCTATCTCCTCCGCAGCTCTATCATGAGCTTCTATCTCCTCCGCTGCTGTCATTACCTGCTATCTCCTCCGCTGCTGTTGAATGAGCTGCTATCTCCTCCACTGCTCTATCATTAGCTGCTATCTCCTCCGCTGCTCTAACTTTAGCTGCTATCTCCTCCGCTGCTTTATCATGAGCTGCTATCTCTTCCGCTGCTCTAACATGCGCTGCTACACTCTCCGCTCATCTATAATGAGCTGCTATCTCCTCCGCTGCTCTACCATGAGCTGCTACTTCCTCCGCTCCTCTAGCATGTGGTGCTATCTCCTCCGCTGCTCTACCATTAGCTGCTACCTCCTCCGCTCCTTTATCATGAGCTGCTATCTCCTCCGCTGCTGTATCATGAGCTGCTATCTCCTCCGCTGCTGTATCATGAGCTGCTATCTCCTCCGCTGCTCTATCAGGAGCTGCCTTCTCCTCCGCTGCTCTATCATGAGCTGGAATCCTCTCATCTGCGTGTTTCTCATCTGCCATCACCTCCGCCGCTCCTCTGTCGTCTCCTAAGCCGACTACTCGGCCGTCCCAATGCCGACTCCACTGCGATTTCCTCGACCGTCCTTTATACCGGGACCTCTTCCGAGTCTGCCGTTTCCTCTGCCGACTCTGCAGTCTCCTCTGCTGTCTTCTCTGCCGCGCTATCGTAATATCCTGGAACCTCTGCAACGCTATCCTATACTGCTCTCTCCTCTGCTGTTCTGTAACAAACTGTTTTCTCCCCTCCTGATGACTTCTAAATCTCTCTAAGCCGTGCCGCTCTCTCCTTTCTCGCGCTATCCTACGTCGTTCCATCCAAAGTAGCTCCATCCAAAGCTCATATACTTCTCTGGATCTATACGGATCTGAAATTTGGGTTATGTAAATCAATCGTATTATGGGTAATGCTCTGTAGATGCGAAACTAGATTCTGTTTTCGACAATTCAGAACACTCAGAATATTCGAGAACAAGGTAGATCTACAGAGAAACATTTTCAGACAATAACGAGATGAATCAAAAGGGAATGAAGGACATATTTAGTGATGAAATTCAACTCCTAGCCTATATATCCTACCACCAGACATGGATGGCCAGAATGCGTAGCTGGAAGAGCACAGTGTCGTTCTAGTTATTGAGGACCTAGACACAGAGGGGAAATTAACCTAATATATTCAAAAGGCCGGGATATCCGAAAAAGACAAACAGTTTAAGCAGAAGAAACTAGACGATGAAGATATTTTTGTTGAAAGATTTTTATTTTTCTACCGATGGGATAAGCTGTCAAAATCTACATCCCATGTTTTAGGCTAAACCCATGCTTTGCATACTTGATACATAAATAGCTACTCACCTCTTCTTAGAATTCTTGAAACTCTGTAAATATTTATAATTGAGTAATATTGTATAATACTTGTCAATATTAGCAAATAATGTGCTAGCAATTATTCTGTGATATGTGCCGTAGTTTCAGGTGAGTGACATTGATGGTGGAGTATGTTGTTGTGTTTAACAAGAAAACAAAAACAAAAAAACAAAAAACAAAAGTTCAGAAATGTATTAAACGAGCTCGTGTAAAAGTACTCATTTCAAATATTAAGAAATCTCTCCAGGGTATTGACTCGCATAATTAAGTACTTCCATAGTTTAAATCAATGATAACTGAAGATATAAAGATATCTCTGCAATATGAAGGAAAGTCAATTTACCCTGGTTATGTTGCGCCCCTAAATAAAATCAATCCATATACACTTACTGTTGGTATCCATGCTTGAGTTACGTAAACCAACAAATGAACATCTAATATTGTTTATTTTGTGTTTATTCTGTAACTATGTATGTATGGTGCTGCCACCACCAGTCCTTGTTGGTGAGTTAGTAGTTTGGAATGCTATTATAAATGAAGCTGCCATTTATCTCAATTCTTCTACTGTGTTTAATATTTAGCATAACAACAGGTTATGGGCCCAGGTGCGCAGTGTTCGAGTGAATTGAGGAGACGTAATATAATATAGTGGAAAGTGTGGAGAATCTAGTAAACTACCATATTGTGTAACAGTGCAGCGACGAATTTTGCAACGGTCAAAATGGCGGAGATGGAAGAGAAAACCTTCTATATTCCAAAGCTAACAAGAAATAACTATGTGGCGTGGATGGCGCGCGTGAAATCTGAAATGTTGATTAAAGAGTGTTGGGAAGCAATCACGGGTTATAACGATGTTGATGGAGCTCATCTAAATCAAGCAGAAACCCGTCGGCGCGAGAAAGCCAACCTCATGGCGCTATCTCTTATTATGAGATCAGTTAGTGATGATCTCATTAACGACATAGTTGATTTCAACAAGGCGAGTGAAGCATGGACCAAACTCGAAACTATTAGACACCAGAACACTCAGTATGGTGCTATGATGAAGTTACGAGAATTGGCGACCATGGTAAAGGGTGATATGACCATTCAATAGTATAGCAATACAATGATGAATATGAATCGACTGTTGAGGAAGAATGATTTGGAGATATCTGATAAACAGTTGGCTCATTTGTGTTTGTCTGGCCTTCCCCCAGAATATGAAATAACAGTGAAGACTTTGGTGACTCAGCCGGATAAGATGGACATGTCCTACATAAAGCAAGTGTTACTGGAACAAGAGGAAGAAATGAGAAAACAAAGCCTATCATCACATCAAGCATTAAAGACAACTTGGAAACCGCCGAGCACTAAAGGTAAAAAGTATACCGATGGAAGGAATTCTACCAATCAGAATAACAGTACATCTCAACGGAAGCAGTACAAAGGGAGATACTTTTGCTATGCATGTGGTGGTGAAGGACACATTGCGAAAAATTGCCCCAAGACTCAGGAACTATAAGAGAAGGAAAAAGGGAGTAGTGAACCCAAGAAAGCTTCTGCTTCAGTTACTACAAGGGAGCATGTGGTATTGCATTCGAAGAAGTATTCCCAATGCAAACACCATGTATGGATATTAGACGGTGGTGCTTCTGACCACATGACAAATAGAAGAGAGATTTTCAAGAATTTCAGAGAATGTTCAGGTACTGTTGAAGTCGGTGATGGGAGACCGCAGAAAATAAGTGGCTTGGGATCTGTTGTAATTCCTATGTCAGATGAATGTGGAGGAAAGAATGTAGAGCTTCAGGATGTGCTCTATGTGCCTGAATTACATGATAATTTGATTTCTCAAGGTCAGATAGAGGAGAAAGGTCTTGAGTTCAGATCGAAGAATGGTTTGAATAAGTTATTAAAGGGAGAAAAATTAATCTTTCAAGCACATCGAATTGGAAGGTTATATTTTGTCACTACTGTTGGAGGTGTATCAATAAAAGAGTTAAATGAGGAATGTCTAAAGAACGTTAACACGAGAAAAGCTGCAAGAGTTTCTCAGATGACGTGGCATAAGAGACTAGGCCACCCTAACCTGCAAACTATGGGACGAGATGATAACTGGTAAAAGGGACAATCCGAATAATTTTTGTGAACCATGCCTGAAAGGCAAGATGAGAAGACAAAAGTTCCCGGTCGATGAAGGTGATAAAGACAATGCAGTGTTAGATAGAATCCATTCTGGCATTATGGGTCCCGTAAAACCGCTATCACTTGGTCGAAAGCAGTATATAATATCGTTCATTGATGAGGCAAGCCGATATGTCACAACGTCAGCTATGGCGAAGAAAAGTGATGCCCTACAAGAATTCAAGAAATATAAAGAGAGAAGTGAAGTTTTGCATGGGAGAAAAATAAAAGAATTCCAGACAGACCAAGGCATGGAGTACCTGGCCAGAGACTTTCAGGAGAACCTAGTCGAAAATGGAATACTTCACAGAAGGTCCGTTACCTACACTCCACAGAAAAACGGCCTTGCCGAAAACATGAATTTAACCCTTTGTAATGTAATACGGTGTTTATTATTCGAGGCAGGACTACCTCTTCATTTTTGGGCAGAAATGCTTCAAACTGCTTGTACTCTTCGTAACCTGTGCCCGTCCAGATCATTAAGCTTCTGCAGCCCTGTAGAAAAATGGAAGGGAAGAAATTTAATGAAGAGTGATTTGGAACACCTGAGGGTGATTGGCTGTCAAGCATGGTCATGGATACCCAAGGAGCTGCGTGATGGAAAGTTCCAACCTCGGGCTAAGGAATGTGTACTTCTGGGATTTGACGATGGGATAAAAGGCTACCGCCTATGGAGTATTCAGGAGAAGAAGATACTTCATAGTAGAGATGTTGTCTTTCGTGAGCATGTTTTCCCCTTCCGGTCCTCCAATGCTCTGGAGAATGAGAAGCCAACTCTAATGGATATAATCCAGTTCCCTACAGGAGAGGTGCTAGACCCCAGTGCCACAGGAGAGGTGCTGGACCCCAGTGCCACAGGAGAGGTGCTGGACCCCGGTGCCACAGGAGAGAAGCTGGAGCTCGGTGCCACAGGAGAGGTGCTGTATCCCGGTCCCACAGGAGAGAAGCTGGACTCTGGTGCCACAGGAGAGGTGCTAGACCCCGGTGACACAGGTGAGGTACAGGACTCTGGTTCTATGAGAGAAGTACCCTACAATGATGCCACTTCAGAGGAGGGACTTAGGAGTTCAAAACGCTTGAAGCAACCTAGTAGGATGTGCAATCTGTCGTGTTGCAACTATTGTTGCAAGGTAAGAGATGGTGTAATTGATGTTTTGGAGCCACCCAGGACCCCAGAAGAGATCATGTGTAGAGAGGATAGAGACACCTGGTTGAAAGCAATGGAGGTGGAGATGAAGAACCATGAAAGGAACCAGACTTGGATTTTAGTGAAGAAGCCAAAGTTTGGAAATATTGTAAGATGCAGATGGATTTTTTCTATAAAAGTTGGAACTGATGGTGAAGTGAAACATAAAGCCAGACTTGTTGCACAAGGATTCAGTCAAAAGTTTGGGCTCGACTATTGGGAAACGTACAGTCCTGTCATACATAAAGATAGTCTGAGACTGATAGTAGCTATATCTATATGCAAAGGTTGGGAAATTGAACACGTTGATGTGGTAGCTGCATACTTAAATGGCAATTTGGAGGAAACTATTTATATGCAACAACCTAAGCTATGGGAGATGGATGGTGAAAACTACGTTTGCCTTTTAAAGAAAAGTTTGTATGGTCTTCATCAATCTGGGAAATCTTGGAATGATTTACTTCTGAAAATTCTAAAGAGTATAGATCTTAAGCAATGCTACTCAGACCCATGTGTTTTTACCCATGAAAAGGGGTATGTAGGAGTTTATGTAGACGATATGTTACTCTGTGGTGAAAAGGATTTTAAAACTTGTGGTGAAAAGGATTTTATAACTTGTGTTAAAAATCACTTGAATGATAGTATCCAAATCAAACAGCTTGGTGAGGTTTCTACCTTTGTTGGTATTAATTTTGAAAGACCTTCTATTCATGTACTGAAGTTAGATCAAAAAGATTATATCAGAGATACTTTGAGAGAGTTTGGCATGGAAGATTGTCTTGTTGTACCTACTCCAGCTGTCTTGGTAGTATCATCGCTTGAAGCAAGTGAAAGGAGTGAACCTTTTGATGATGATGTTTTTCGAAAGGCTATTGGGAGGTTGTTATACATAAGTACTTGTACAAGACCAGATATATCTTTTGCAGTTGGCTATTTGAGCAAATTTTGTAATGCTCCTACTCAAGAACATTGGGCCGCAGTCATCCGCATTTTCAGATATTTGAAGAAGACTATTGATTATAAATTTAGTTTATACTAAGGATCCGAAAATGAATCTCACAGTGTTTTGTGATGCAGACTGGTCAAATGATAAGCAAGACTCAAAGTCTGTTGGTGGTTTTGTTGTACTCGTGGCAGGTGCAGCGGTTGCTTGGAGAAGCAAAAAGCAGAGTATTGTGGCAACCAGCACTATGCTTGCAGAATACTATTCTTTATTTGAAGCATTTAAAGAAATCATATGGATCAGAGATTTATTATCAGAGCTTGGTCATCCCGCTAATTCACCTACTACCATTTACGCTGATAATCAAGGAGCGAACAGCCTGGCAGAGACAAATAAATTGTCTGAGAAAAGTAAGCACTGCTTGATGCGGTACCATTATGTTCGGGACTGTGTTGATAAATGTGAAGTACAAGTAAAATATGTGGGATCGTCAGATAACCTTGCTGACATTTTTACAAAACCATTGCCTGGTCCGAAGACTGAAATGTGTGCCAGAAACATTGGCTTATCCTATTTGTAAACTTATTGTGTAGGTTTGTTTGTTTACTGTGCCATGTTCATATTTTTCCAGTCTGTGTATTTTGTTTTATGTAGTGTCATTTGTGATTTATTGGATTTGTTGATTTCCGAGGAGAGGTGTTGGTATCCATGCTTGAGTTACGTAAACCAACAAATGGACATCTAATATTGTTTATTTTGTGTTTATTCTGTAACTAGCATGTGCCCGCGGCTTCGCCCGCGATAAAAAAAGAGCATAAAGTTAGAGCATAATAGTTAAATCATTATATTTATTAACACCTAAATCACGTGGACTACATGTCACGATTAGATAGCGTCGCCTGGTAGAAGCGATCTCAGATTCGAGTTCCTTGGCCCAGAAAATCCCTGTATAGTGAGTTTCGTCCAAATCGAACAATGTTTAACCATATTTAGGTCTATGTTGATTATCCCTCTTCCGTGTAGGTTGAAAATTTCGTATGTCTACGGGCCTTGACATTCTAAACAAATGAATCGACCAGCGTGGGCTTACAACATTCTAGCGATCGCGATGCTTTTATTACCAGGGTATGAAAAAAATAGCCAAAGCCAACTGCAATTGATTTGACATTGAAATGTATTACTGAAATCTGATGCTTCGACACCGCTAAAATAACGTTTTTTGCCAGTTTTTCACTCACAACTCGCGAACGAAAGCTAAAATTAAAAATCCGGCTTCGATACGCATTCGCCCACCTTTCAGTCCACCTATGTTTAAAATTTCAGATCTCTGCGTTCAGTAGATTTCGCTGGGCATCGTGGACAGACAGACAAACACGTCCTTTTATTATTTTAAGATAGCATGTGCCCGCGGCTTCGCCCGCGATAATTATTTCAAAAATTAAAAATTAAGAGAATAATAGCCTAGTTAAATCATTATATTAACACCTAAATCATGTGGACTACATATCACGATTAGATAGCGTCACCTGTTAAAAGCGACCTCAGATTCGAGTTCCTTGGCCCAGAAAACCCCTGTATAGTGAGTTTCGTCCAAATCGAACAACGTTTGACCATATTTAGGCTAATATTGATTATCCCTATAGTAATAATAATAATAATAATAATAATAATAATAATCCTCTTCGGTGTAGGTTGAAAATTTCATATTATGTTTGCGTGCCTTGACATTAAAAACAAATGAATCGACCAGCGTGAGCTACAACATTCAAGAGATCGCGATGGTTTTATGTCGAAGGTATGACAAAAATAGCCAAAGCCTAGTGTAATTGATTTGTTTTACTGTAAACTCATGCTTCGAAAACGCAAAAAATACACGTTTTCTGCCCGTTTTTCACTCATAACTCTCGAAGGGAAGCTAAAATAAAAATTCCGGCTTCGAGGTGCACTTTCCGACCCTTTAGTCCATCTATGTTTAAAATTTCAGATCTCTGCGTTGAGTAGATTTCGCTGGGCATCGCGGACAGACAGACAGACAGACGGAGGACAGACACTTCCTTTTATTAATATAGACTAATGGCCGAGTGCACCATTCTCCCGTTTTCTCAGCCGTTTCGTTACGGCGGTAAACGTAATACCGGGGTATTCTCAAAATCTCTGTGCACCATTGCTAAAATATCGCGGTTTGCTAATGCTTGGAAATATCGCGGTTACTCTGCTATGAATTTCTCCCATGGAGAAATTTTGTGTTGGTTTGTGTTAGTTTCTTCCATGGCCGCAAGGTTCGCTCTCTCTCTCTCTGCACGTCTGCCAGTCACGGTGGCTCTGGTAGGCTATTGGGGTCCCGAATTCAATGTATTTGTTCCCTTATTATTCAATAAAAAGATGTTCATAAGGATAAAAGGGAATATTATGTTGCGTATATATGTCGTCTGAATTCATACTTTGCATACAAGCACCATAGATACTGTACCAATCGTGAAATGACTCGATTTCGCCTACTGGTTTGGTTGAGGTGAGAAAGGGTCATTTCAATCGATGTTACAGCACAGTATTTGCAAAGATCGTTCATTCCTCAAATAGACCCCACCTGACTGTACATTTCAATAAAATAACATTGATGTTTTAAAGAATAATTCTCACACGTGTGCAATCCAAGGCAAAGCAACACCACGAAATCTCTGCTCTGAGTTCAACATAGCCTCGCTTTTATTCCCGTACAAGTAGAAATTTTAGGTGCAAAATCATGTGCATATCCATGAAAGGGCTGTTATAATTATGTTCGTATATGTGCAAGTATGATAAATTGCTTACATACCGATACACAGGCTACATCGTGATGCATGCAGCCATTCACTTAAATTTGGCCTAGGACCACTGGTTTTCCATATTTCATTTATTTTTTGCCTTATTGTTCAGTAATAAATGTTCATAAGGATACAGTGGAATATTATATTGCGTATATATGTCGTCTGAGTCCAAACTATGAATTCAAACACCATAAATACTGTACTAATCGTAATAATCGTGGTTACGCCCACTAGCCTACTCGATGGACCTGGTTTGGTTGAGGTAAGAAAGGAAGGTCATTTCAATCTATGTTACAGCACAGTATTTTCAAAGATATGCACCATCGTTCATTCTTCAAATAGACCCCACCTGTCTCCCATTATTCTTTATGTTCAATTAGCTTTTGGCGTAGATATCGTAAATATGATATATTACGCTGATCTCCATCTTGGAAAGAAAACCGCTGTTTTCTCACTTTACAGCTCCTTCACGGCCGGTTTGCATCTTACCGCGGTAAAAGTCGAAACCGAGCACGATGCAACGAAAGTATGACTTTACCGGGGTAAACTACGCAACTTTACCGCGGTATTCTGAATACCGAGGTTGATGCACTCTGCCATAAGACTATGTACGGTATGTATGGTGCTGCCACCACCAGTCCTTGTTGGTGAGTTAGTAGTTTGGAATGCTATTATAAATGAAGCTGCCATTTATCTCAATTCTTCTACTGTGTTTAATATTTAGCATAACAACACTTACCTTGAACACTCGTATATTATATAGCCAATTGCCAAATTTATGTATGCATTTAGAGATTTCTGTACTATCATTAATGCAAGACATGAACAAAGTCTCAAATGTTTTTTTACTTACCTTGTTATGGCATAGATTGCTTCAAAGAGAAGTTCTATAATGATTAAGTTACTTATGCATAAAAAATAGCATAAATAAAAACAATTAACAACATTTAATGTTAAAGAAATTATTTTTCTATCTTATAAGAATCTCTAGTAAAGCAGTGAATTTCATCACTGTCATCCCGTGAACACTAGCCTCGATAAGAAAACATATTTTATATTTATTGAATATCCAAAATTGGATTAAACCCTATTTCACCCGAAGGTATATTAGGGTTAGAGATAATGAGAAAATTAGTTAATAGTTATTTATCAAACAAGTGGCGAAAACAAGATTTTCTATGTTCCCCAAACGAGCCCGTAAGAGCGTGTGTAGCAATCCTACGAGCAAACTAAAAACCATTTTACCATGTGTATCATACAATATGTTTTAGACAGTCGTTAATATTTGTGAAATACAAATTTTATTGCATGCCGTGCAGCGATATTGGGAACTTCCAGCCGTCCTGCCACCTAGTATGCACTTGCACAGCTAGGCTATTGATTTTCTGGTGCATGGCTGCCAACATATTATGGGATGTAGTGGACAACGCTTTTGAGCGACCAAGTGACTAGTTTTGCGACTACCGTGAGAAATTCAACATATAAAAAGGCGTAGGCCTAATGAATATCAACATTATCAATTTTTATTCAACTGACTATTTTTAATATTCATATGCAAATATTTTTTTAACTCAGTAAGTATTTTTCGTAATACTGAAACCATATTTGGTTACCCTGGAATGTTATAATTTTATACCACTTAGTGGCATAATTTTCTCCTTTTAATTATTATCATCTACCGTTTCTTCTTTTACATTCGACTGTCTAAAAGGTATTTTAAAGTATCCAAGTATTGTCTACGTTATAGTAGACTATGATTTATATCCTAGTAGAGTACTGCACTTATAGGCCGTTTCCAGTGGTCACCATTGTTGACCACGGATCTTCTCAGATTCAATTTGGGGAGCATCAGTTCCATGGAAGAACTATTTGATAGGACTAGCAATCTGATCAGGAAACAATATCGGACACGACAGATTGCACGTTGGCCACAGGCCTCACCATCCTGCCATGTGTTAATGAAGACGCAAGGTTGGATTTTACCTCCGGGGTTTGTTTTTAGTTTACTGAAAAGCTATCATAGACCGGACCCTGAAATAAAAGCAACTTAGGTCGACAATCTTAAAGTGAACAAAATTGGCCCAGTAGTAAATGCATAGAGGCAGTGCTTCTCAAAATGTGGTATGTGTAACGGTACCTCTGAAGGTATTTGCAGGACTTTTAGGGAGTAAGGTTGTATTTTAAAACAATAATTAAATTAAAGAATAATATAATTGGTCTAGTAGGCCTATGCATAGATGCAGTGCTTCTCAAAATGTGATATGCGTAACGATACCCTTGGAGGTATTTGCAGGACTTTCAGGGATTACAGTAGTATTTTATAGATTACGATAGTACTGTATTTTATATAGAACTAGCTGAAAAGGCCCGGCGTTGCCCGGGCTTTGTATTTTTTAATTTGAAATTAACTTATGGAGGACTTTATGTATGTAAAACTTGAAAAAGATTTATCACACTCAAACGATTCCCTCAGAAAACGCTAGATAGGCCTATAGCTTTTTATGGTTCATAGAGGATGTCGAATGCTGCATTCCGTTGCTTCTACACATCATGCCTGGGAGGGGTTGAAATAAGAAGAAACATAAATTACATAAGATTGTATTGACTTGACGGAAAATTTTATTTCTCATTCTCATGTTACCATACAACCGTTTCGGGGCTGAAATAAAAGAGAAATGCAGTATCACTTTCATACTTTCCTCCCCTAAAACCCAGGACATAATATACTGCGAGCATAGGACTTAAAATGTTCCATCCCATGCTTAGGGCCTATGATAAACATCCCTATTTCTCAACTAATACAAAGCCTACAGGTATGGATAACTTATCAGCGGAAAGGATTATTTACAGACTCTTGATATAGCATACTCACACACTTAAGTTGTCCTCTTATACTACATCAAAATGTGAAGTGAGTAAATATTTCTTATGTCGAGGGTAGAGAAAGTTATGTGACTACATCACACTGTGCTTTATTTTCGTGGATTTCATTTTCAGTAATTATTTTCGCCAATATATTACATCGATGGAATCATAATTCGTTAAAGTCCAGCATTAGGCTATATAGTTGCCAAGGCCCTATGTAATCACAGTAAACAATTCACTGTTGCCATGTGAACTGAACAACATTCATTTTTTTCAGTAGAATATTCACAGAAATTATATAATTTTCAAGGGAAGGACTGATTTGTTTCAATTTTAATGTTGACAGCTTTACTTCCCGGGCTTAACTGGGTATGTGTGCAAAATGTCGTGTAAATTGGTAAAGAAATGTAGATTTGTATAAGGAACAAACATACATACATACATACATACATACATACATACATACATACACACTTTCGATTTGATATATTAGATACACACTTTCGATTTTATATATTAGATAAGTTATCCGCTAAAATGAAATAACCAAGCATTACATGTTTATTTTAGGAGTCACTACCAAAGAAACTGATTCGCCGGTGAGGCCGGTACATGGTAAAATCTAATTTCATTAAAGCTAATTATTTGCTGACCACCATATAGACCGCTATCAAGTTTCAGCCATTCCCTGCGCCACGTGACCCAACGATTCCCTTCCCCTGAGCAGTCAATTCTGTGAACACGCATTATTTCATAGCGCCATTTTAGGTTAATTTTGTGTGAACTTCTTAGCGATTTTATTTATATTTACAATACTCCAAGGAACAGATGTAATAACATGGATTCTCCAAACATTCTCATTATCTCAAACACAGATATCTTTGTGCTCAAACCCTGATTTTGAATAGATTTGTTTGGAAGGATGTTACAAACCGAGCAAGGCTTCCTTTGTTGAACTTGTCCTTCTGGATTCTATCAGTTTACAAATAAGTGAGTCGGCTTTGGTACAGTCAGTATCGTGCTGGCTTTCTGTGCCCAAGATGGAGAGTTCGATCCCGGCCCAGGTCTACTACATTTTTGTATGCAGGTTGATATTACCTTTGTTCGCTCGTATCAACATTTTCTCTACGCTAAGGACCTGATCAAACAATTCCGCGGCCGGCGGGTTATACGAGGAACTTGTGGACCTCTGCTGTAGACTATCAATAAATGACTTGTTAATGTAAACGTATCTACAGTACAACATGACACGCGCTACTAGGCCTATAACTTCATAAAAAATGTTGTGCTAAAATTACATCAGTACTAATTACATTAGGCAACCTTCCAAAATACGGTTTGAAACAACGTTATAAAAGTCAGAAGTTCTTAAACCATTATCTCCTACATGGATATAATGGGCTCTTTAATATTAAATGAAGCAACATTTTTTATTAAAATTATACGCTTTATCTTCTAATTTGGGTGTTTCACGCAAGAAATACGCTTCCCAGATTACAAATAAAATTATTTAAATACCCACATCAACACAGCTGCAAACTCACACAAGAATACTTCACTCATGCCAAAGTTATAAAATAAACCAGGACAAAAACCACAGGCTATAAATACCTGAATTCTAAGCCTATCGAGTGTGGTGTCGAAAGTTGTAGTCTTCGGAGATTCCATTTTATATGATTTTGATAAACAGAAATGTTTCTCAAATAATTACTAATTTTGATCCACGCCGAAAATGAAGAACGATCTCTTAGCAACAAAATTCTTTGATGGCGTACAAGAATTTAGTAACTTGGCAACATGTATACAACTTATTTTTAAAAATGTATGTCTCTATGTGGGAAAAATTTACTAAGTGCTCTTGACCGGTCTGAATCTGGAAATAACAGTTGGTTCGGTATATTTTGAACAATTCTCTGGCAGAATATCAATATTCAGATTCCTGGGATGAGAATCAAAAGTAAATTCTATGTATGAACGAAAACTAAAATTTCCAATGTTTTCTCTATGTATCTTCATGACCTAAGTGGTTTGACAGAAATATCTCATACTTAATGACCATTTCATTAAGACTTAATTATTCGCAACAACATCCAAAAGTTTAAGCACATTTAATTAGGAATTATTTAATAAATGCTTTTGTTGAATCACTTATAGGCCTAATTGCAATTATGATATGCAGAAAATAAGTTTTTTTAATCAGATTAAAATCGACCAGCGTCAGCAGAACTACAGACTAATGATATCTTGACAAACGCGCACTCACATAAAAATAAAACATAAAATAAATTTAAAAAAAAACATGTCAAATCGGCTGGCTCCGGGATTTGATCCAGGGACCTCCAAAATACAAATCCAAGACGTTACTATTCGGCCAACTCAGTCAGCTTGACTGTTTAGTTTGAGAAGCATCGGCTATGTGAAGGAATAGTGTTACTTGTCAAATCTAAATGTATTGCAAGTTCAAATTCTTAATATATGTCAACCTCATTAAAATCCGATAAAGAGTATATCGCGCGTATAGACACACGGACGGACGGACAGACGGACAGACATTTTCCCGTCCCCCACACATTCTCATAAAGTACCATACTGGCACTTAATAAAAACAGGTATCATAGTCAACTAATCCCAATTAGGAACAACAGCAAATCTAATTATGCCACATTCACCTACACAGACGGAAAAATACATAAAATTACCAAAATTCTTAACAAAATAATTTCCGGATTGCATATAAAGCAAACAACTACATAAAGAATAAAATCAGGTAAACTGATGTAACAAAGTGTTACCATCTCGGCCACTGGGTCAGTTTAACGGTCTAGTTAGATAAGTGCATATAAAGCAATAGTGTTATGTCATAGCTAACTGTATTTTAATTGCCAAAGCCTTATAAGATCAGAGTAAAACAATAGGCTATGTTGTCATGATAACTGATTTGCATTTCATAAAATCTTTCGAATACGTATATTACCATAAAATAGGCTCTAAATTGAACATTACTCCGAAACAGGTCAACTGATTTTATCCAATATCAATAGACGTCTTCCCATGGACATTATAAATGTGTATACCAAGTTTCATAAAAATCCGGTAAAGCGTATTTGAGTTACCGCGTCTTTAAAATAGACACTAAATTGGGTTTTACTCCGGTACCGGTCTACCGATTTTGTCCAATATCAGTAGACTTTTTACCATGTGCATTATAAATGGGTATACAAAGTTTCAAGAAAATCCAATAAAGCATTTTTGAGTTATCGCGACTTCTTATATATTAACATAACAGGCACTAAATTGGGCATTATTCCGGTACTAGCCAACCGATTTGGTCGAATATCAGTAGACTTTTTCCATGAACATTATAAATGGGTATACGAAGTTTCATAAAAATCCGATAAAGCGTATTTGAGTTATCACGCCTTTGAAATAGACACTAAATTGGGTTTTACTCCGGTACCGGTCAACAGATTAGTTTCAAATTCATTCATGGACGTCATAAATGTGTATACCAAGTTTCATGGGAATCCGATACAGCGTATTTGAGTTAAAGCGCCTTTCTAATATAATCTATTAAAATAGGCACTAAATTGGGCATTACTCCGGTACCGGTGAACCGATTTGGTTCAATAGCAATAGGGTTCTTCCCAAGGACGTTATAAATGTGTTTTCCAAGTTTCATGAAAATCCGAAAAAGCGTATTTGAGTTATGGGGCGTACAGACACACGGACAGACGGACGGACGGACATTTTTTTTTTTGGCCCGCCACCACCCACGGAGATCCACGACCATAAGCCATACCTCGCTCCCAACAACTGTTCGGCGTTAGTGTTCTGCTGCTCGGGTCGTTCTAATGTGTACATAGCTAGTGGGAAATGTGTGGCAGACGGACAGATATTTTTTCGTCCCCCACACAATCTCATAAAGTACCATACTGGCACATAATAAATGTAATTTCAAGATATCGCAGTCTAGTAAATCATTCAGGGGTTATTAATATTTACAAGAAATTTTGTCAAAGGCCGGTAAATAATCAGTAGCCCAAATGTTCCCTAAGCAAATAACTTAGTGAAAAATAAAATGTTCTGCCTCAATCATAATTAACTCACCATTCTACAAGAATATATCAGTAGACTACTATAAAGACGACTCGTACTCCACTCACCTGAAATAAGAAGGAAAAATTTGTTAGAATATTGCAAATGGTAGGCTACTACAGTATTTTTCATATGAGAAGCCTTTTCCTTCACCGCCAATCACGTGTACGGGCTAAAAGACTACCGCTTGCCGTAAGAGTCTTCTCTCCGTCTCGCCGTCTCTGATTGGACCGCGTATATATGCAGTTGAAGGACATAGGGCTTGTCATCTGCAAAACACTGTAAGTGGAATTTATTGATAAGACATGGATAAAAGTAGCACTTATATCTCCATAATTCAAGGAAACGAAGCAAATCCATTAAATATGAATACAATAACTAGCTGTAGGCTATACAGAACAAGAATGGCCTATATTTCAAAAACAGTAGTCACTTTATGATTCTACACAGAAAATGTAGATGTACAGGTAGGGAAAAAAGTGGATCGACTCTCGTAGCTGATTTCAGAGCCTTGTGATACGTAAATAAATGTTAGAGATGCAAAGGAAACGTTTGTTTTCACAAGCAATGCAAATTACGTGAAATAAGTCAACAGTCGACACTAGAACAAATTTCAATACATTCCCTGCTATCGTGTGAATGCCGCTAGGATATTTTAGTCGGTCCGCTTTTTTTTCCCTACCTGTACAACTACATGTAATTCACCTTCTAGATTTTCATGTAAACCACACTCTCGTAGACTTAGTACTAGAACTAGCTGTTCTATATTATATTTAAAATGTTATCTAGCCAAATAGCTCATTTAAGTTCACTTTGCTCTAGAAAAATCCATAATTGATTTCATATAATTTTCTGTTATGAGGGTCAACTAGGTCTACTATTGTGCACAGAATTTTAAAGATTAAGAAAATAATTTTATAGACATAGAGTGTGTTGGCTTAATAGTTTTTCACATGACGAGATTTTAATAATCTATATATCTTTATTTACAAAGCTTTGAAGATTTGGAAGAACCTTTATAATTTACGCCTGGATGTATATAATTATTTTACTAGGTGCAGAAATTGTGTCCATATTTAAATAATAAAATATATTCTAAATTATCTTTGTGTACGAGATACCAGGGTAGAGTCATTAACATATTTTTCCTAAAGAAATATCGTCTGCATTACCAACCTTTAAAACAAAGGTAAACCTTAATAATCTCGTATGAGGCACATTTTTACACTTTCAAGGAATGTTTCGGTCAAATTTTCAGATTTGTATCAGTCGTTTAAACTTTAATTGTGGCATCAGATTTATTGCAGTTACTATATTAAGTGCCAGAGTGGTAATTTATGAGACACTGTGGTGGACGGGAAAAGTCAGTCCGTTTGTCTGTCTGTCCTCCGTCTGTCTGTCCTCCGTCTGTCTATCCGTGTGTCTGTACGCGCGATAACTCATACACGCTTTATAGGATTTTCATGATACTTGGTATACGCATTTATAACGTCCATAGGAAGAAGTTTATCTATATTGTGATATTGAACCAAAGCGGTTGACCGGTACCGGAGTAATGCCCAATTTAATGCCTATTTTATGGTAATATATTAGGAAGAATTTATCAAATGCAAATTAGTTCTCATTACAACATATTAAGTGTCGGAATGGTACTTTATGAGATTGTGAGGAGACGGAAAAATGTCTGTTCGACTGTCTGTCTCTCCGTCCGTCTGTCCGAGTGTCTGTACGCGCGATAACTCAAATACGCTTTATCGGATTTTCATGAAACTCGGTATACACATTTACAACGTCCATGGAAAGAAGCCTATTGATTTTGGACAAAATTGGTTGACCGGTACCGGAGTAATGCCCAATTTAATGCCTATTTTATGGTAATATATTAGAAAAAATATCAAATGCAAATTAGTTCTCATTACATTTTATACTATTCAATACGGCGTTGGAAGTTGCAATTCAGGTAGCTTTGACAAATAACACCACCCACAAAGGCCATTCCTTCACATTATGCTTAGCAGACAACTCAAACATTAAGAGTTGTAATGGATTAACCAACAGAGTAAGATTACCTGGTGGAAGAAAAGGACCTGAAGATGGCTGAATAGCCGAAATATATTGACCAATATACGAAAATTATCTTATAAAATTGACAGATATAATTTTTAATTATGTTTTATAATATTGACAAATATAAATTTTAGATTTGACAAATCTATGAGCAGATATTTTAACAAAAACAATTTATACGAGGGAATAGGTGGACTTATTTTATACACGACATACAAATCCCTCGTAGGAGATAAATAACATGAAATTTATCAACACATATCAGACTAGACTTTTGTTCTTCTGTAAGCCCTGCTTAATGAATCGATCTGGAGCTTAACTCAGAAATCGATAACAAAAATAACTTATTTTCTGCGTATCATAATTGCAATTATCACTGATTAAACAAAAGCATTCGGGCACTTTGTTACATCAGTTTACCTGATTTTATTTTTATTATTTATTGTTAATACTGTCACTGTTACTATTAGAGCTCAGTCATTTCCGTAACGTCTATGAGTGATTCCTATTAGCAGCTTCGTTGCGAGTTACCTACTAGCTATCACCACGCCTACGTGGTGGCTAGACTGGGTACTGGGAGTCAGCTTTTACTCAGACTAGAAAATCCTTACACCGCGTGATTAAACTCGTAATCTTTAATTAACCCTTGGTCGGATTCCTGTGAAATTTGTGCAGGAATAATCTACACACATCAGCCCTACTGTTGGTTAAAACAGAGCCTTAAAAAAGCGGGCACAAATGTTTTTATTTTATTTTATAAACATCACCCGTTGCACAAAATTCATGGAGGGAGAAGCGAATTTCACTATGCGACAATTTTTTGTATTTTTGTGTCCCGAAAAAACTTCAAGCGAGAAAGTTTTAGTGAAATAATTGAATTTTAATATAAATGAAGTTCCAGCTCTATATCTCGAATGGTTTACGAGTAATTGAGTGGTAATTATTCCATGCGCTTTGTCGGACTGATTTGTGACGACCGTGAACTGTTCAGGAAGAAGCATATTTTGACTATGCGACAATTTGTTTATTTCTGTGACCAGAAAATGATTCAAGCATGTAAGCTTTAGGGAAATATTTTAATTTTATTATACATCAAGTACCACGTTTATATTTTGAATGGTTTACGAGTATTAGAGTGGTAATTGCTCCAGCGCTAAAGCTATAAAATATAAAATATATAGGCTATAAAATAGGCCTACTAGCAATTACGTAAAAATCCTTAAATATTTTATTCGTGGACTCAATAATAAAGGATATTTACTGGCTACTTGTATCCATACTGAAAGATTGACCCGCTGGGGAAGAGAATGAATTAAACTTTTTCCTAATCTTGTAAATCTGCACTACTTTTATTTAGATATTTGTTGAATTATTTATTTTATATTTTGATCCTTTTTGCTAGTAGCTTTTATGTCTAATTACCTTATCAAATGCCTTATTAGTTTAATACCTTGTTACGCCCTTTTCATATTTTAATATAATTTATCAACATGAAAACGTATTACAGTTAAAATGGGCGGTGAATTGCCGAGGCTTTAAGAGCATGCTATCCGGTTATAGATAGGGCAAGAAGATGGTACTTTTTAATTAAAAATTCATGGAAAAATCCTTTGAAATATTGTGTGTTTTATGTAGAATGCATTGCGAAGCAATTTGTGCGAATGTGTGTCCTTTTTTGATGTTGAGACGCCGATTTTAATGATCCTGCGCCTCTTTTTGTTGTGTTGCTCATGAAAGTTTCCCTGCTCTGGAATTCACAAACCATCCCTTAGTTTATTAGCTCTATATTATCTCTGTTGTCACATAATTTGTATACAGATCTACACTTTTGGCCGTGTTTCACCAATCATTACCTACATAACTTACCCCATATAACCCGGAGAAAATTATTATTTATATTAATGTATTGCTATGATGACAATATTAATACAAATTAATAATCTACAATAGTCTACACAATGTAATAATAATATTAGTACTGTACATATTAATATTAATATATATAAATTCCCGTAGTTGTTTTCTACCCTTATTATAAGGTGTAATTGCTATACAAATATAGGATACATACTTTAACAAATTTTCATCAAATTATACTAATATAACCTCTAGAATGAGAAATATTTTCTAGGCAACAAAATATTAGATCAAATCACCCTTTAGTTGTTGTATAGGCCTACCTATATTATATAATTTCTATTCAAATCTAGATACTTTGAGAGATTTTTACAAGATTTTAAAGACAAATGCTGTAGAATCAGAAGAACATTTTAAGTAACTTGAATAACAGAACAGTTCACATCTTAGCTGTTTTCTACCCATACGTTGTGATGTCTGTACAAATGTACATTCTTCGAACAGTTTTCTACCCTATTACATAATCTATATACAAGTATAAATACTTCGAAAGATTTTTAGCAGATTTTTAAATAGATTCTGCAGAATCAAAAGACAATTCAAGACAGCAATAATAACAGAAAAGGATCATACCTTAGCTCTTCTCTACCCCTATTTTCCAATCCCTATACAAATTTAAATTCTTTGAAGGATTATACAAAACCAGATCCTATAGAATCAGGAGAAAATTCTATTCAACAATACTATCCTTCCCTTAGCTGTTTTATACCGCTAATATTTAATCTCTATACCCGTCTACAATCTTTGGTTAGTTTTTATGAAATCTTACACACAGATCCTTCAGAAACATATGAATTATGACACAACATGAATATCACTTGAGAACGGCTCGACCGATTTGGCTGATTCTTTTTTTGTTGTGTTCGTAATTGTCAGGACAAGGTTTGTATGAAAGAAAATTTATGGAAAATCCACGGGAAAAGTCGGAAATGTGAAATGAGGCAGAGTTAGAAAGTTCTGCTTTCAATTGTTTACATAACGAAAGTTTTGTTTACGGTGTTCGCATAGGACTTTGGAAACTATATTATATTACTGGGCTTTAACAAATTCTGATACAATCGATGTAAATGTGAAAATAAATCTTGAAGAATAAAATCCACGAAAATAAAGCAGTCACAAAACTTTCTCTACCCTCGACATGGAAAACATCATTTTTTCACTTCACATTTTGATGTAGAATAAGCGGTCGTATTACAGGGACAACTTAGTTGCAGTGAGTATGCTATATCGGAAGTCGGTAACAAATTCTATCCACTGATACGTCACTCATAGCTGTAGGCTTTGTATTAGTTGAGAAATAGACCTAGGGATGTTTATCAGAGGCCCTAAGCAACTAAAAGAAGACAAAATGGGATGGAACATTTTCAGTCCTACGCGCGCAGTAAGTTATAGTATGTCCCAGGTTTTTGGGAAGGAAAATATGAAAGTGATATTGAATTTATTTTTTACTTCAGCCCCGAAACGGTTGTATGGTAATATGAGAGTGAGAAATACAATTTTCTGTCAAGACAATACAATATTATGTAACCTGAATTTATTTTTCTTCTTATTTGCACTCCTCCCAGGCATGGTGTGTAGAAGCAATGGAATGCAACATTCGACATCCTCTATGAGCCATAAAAAGCTATATCTAGCGTTTTCTGAGGGATTAGTCTGATTGTCATATGTCGTTCTTCCTCATTTCGAATTCTACATACATATTATATAAGGACCTAGAGTTTCAAAATCGAAAGTCCTCCATAAGTTAATTTCATATTACAAAATACAAAACCCGGGCGACGCCGGGCCTTTTAAGCTAGTATATATAAAGTTTATGTAATTCCTGCCATTTCTGTAAAAACAACGTGAGCGTTAATAAATATAATATTTTAATTATTTTAATGTTAAATAAAACATCTAGCAGTTGAGTAAATAATCGCGAGCGAAGCAGCGGGCACGTGCTAATATAATATAATAATTATATTCCTTAGGCGGATTCCACTGGTTGACAACAAACGTTCACACACAGGTCTAAACAGTGAATGACTATGCGCACACAATGTCGCGCTTCCCCACCACTACCAACCAGGGCAGGGCAGGACAGAACAGAACGCGCGCCAACTGCGTCATTTCCTAGGTCTGCTGACTAGCACCCCATAGACGTTCCGAATCTGTCCGACCTCTAGTTATTATTATTATTATTATTATTATTATTATGTGGTTAGAGTGATCGAATATTGACTGCTATTCCCATTCCAATTTACCGCGTGGATTGACCGAGGAGTGTTCCACGAAATCCGTTCCACTAGTCAGTATTTAAATAGAGTATAATAATGTATATTTTGCGGACACAGACCTTTTAAACTCTTAAAGAGTGAGGTTTATAATGATTCCAACTTGTCACCATGCAGATTGTTCTGATCCATCGCAATCAGCCATATTTTAACTCGAAATTGCATATTTTGAACAGAAGATAAAAACATTCTTGAAAATAACATACGTTATGACAGGTTTATCTCGTGGTATATTTTTCTTATTCTCTCGAATACCTTCTGTTTCTAAATATATTTATATTACTTTTCAAAATAAATCGGTATATCCCCTAATTTGTTGTTATTTGAAAACTAAATTTCATAAGATATCTCAGCATAGGGATAAAAACAGCCTTCAGACAATTTAATTTTGATACCTTTGTGTAGAAACCCACTAATAATTAAGAAGCTGGGTCTTTAAGAAGAATTAAAATTGCCAGGTTTTTTACTATCTTTCAATTAATTATTTTAAGTGGGTTGTGATAAATTTACTCCCTTTATAATAAAGTATTCAAACAGCAAAAAGAGCTTAAAGCACATAAAAACTTGGATCTTAAACAACAATAAATGAAAACAAGAATTTTTAAACTAATTACCTTTCTGTTTAAAAAAAAATAGAACAACGAAACAAATAAGTGTATGTATAAACGTGATTTTTGCTTTCCTGTGAAATTTGATACATGAAGGAGTAGGCTAGTTTGTGAAACTTTAAATGAGCATGGTATCAGATTTAAGTTCTCTTACTTCTAAAAAGTTATCAGAAACTTACAGTACCCAAACTTCGGTAAAATAAAGAAACTTGTTAATAACTATAGTCCAGAATTTACAAGATGTCGAACGAAGAAGGTTTGGCAGTGTTTAAGTTTAGTTGTCCTTACTTACGCCATTTTCCCACGCAATTATTGAGATTCTGCTAGCCTACTTAACTCCTCCATGCCCAATGTTTATTGCCCTTCTCAACTCACAATATTTCGCAGTAACATTCCAATCACTTTAATTAAAATCGTTTTTGTGCATTATAAGTCTACGTATTAGTTGTACAAATTAAGCAGTATTTTTAGTATAATAATTTTAAAACAGAATTTACACTTGGACAGCACGAGAATATGAAGATAATAATTACAATAATAATAATAATAATAATAATAATAATAACAAAAACGATAATAACAATAATAACCATATTACGCTGTAAAAATAATATTATAATAATAATAATAATAATAATAATAATAATAATAATAATAATAATAATGACAAGAATAGAACAGTACCATTGCCGAAATTACCTTCATGTAAAGTTTAAAAGATTCATGAAGGTGGTAGTATTAGAACGCCTGTACCATAAGGTCGATGATGAAACTTTATTTAGTATATTTCTAATCGATGTATGTGGATTATCATGCAGTACAGTTTTGTACAAACTGATTATTTGAATTTTTTCACCACTACTTAGTGCTTTACCTCGTGGATGTTTTTTTCACCGGTGACTGCATCTTTGAGCTGCCAGGTTGAGGATTATCCTCCATTTTGCAAAGTAGCACAAGTAAACTTAACTTCATGGCGCTAACATCCCAGAGAGGATAAGGTCTACCACCCGACCGCTGCGTCATCTACCATAGGCAGACGGCAGGATTGAGTGCATATGGTCAGCATGCCGACACCTACGGCCGTTAATGGTGGTTTCCATGACCGGAGCCGCTGAGTGCACCCCTACCAAACCTCCCTACCTCAGAAAAATCCGAGCCGGTACCGGGGATCGAACAGGGGCCGACGGATCTGTAGTCAGCGACGCTAACCACAAGACCACGTCGGCGGCCTAGTAGGACAAGTAAACTACTTAATTTCTAGTTCACTCACTACTCCTAATAGTGATAAATCTAACACTATCACATTAACAGTAAAGTAAAAAAAAACAATAACGATGGCGATAATAATTGATAATAAAATAGGAATAACGATAACAACAACAATAATAATAATAATAATAATAATAATAATAATAATAATAATAATAATAATAATAAAAACGGGTAAGAAGCAAAGATTCACTTCTGAAAGAAAACAAGACGTCGCAAATACACTATCACCAGACACTGCGTTTACTTCAAACTAATACAAGAACAAGCGAAAGGTTGTAAACCGTGCTGGCAGGGGTGTGTTACTGTCTCAACCAATGAGAGCCACGAGGAAAAGCTGACTGACACAGAGAGGGTGTTTATGTTTGCTCCTCCGACGTTTCAAATGGAGTATAAGCATAATATATTTTCTTACTAAAGTTCATGGACTTACTAAAGTTCCTAGTTCATGGACATTATGTCAAAGTTGGACTTAACGAAACACAAGGGTGACATAAATCGTAGGAGGAGTATCGGCTGTCTTGATTTTTGTTTAATTTAATTTCTTCGATTGCAGTTCAGATTTATTAAAAAAGAAAAAGGTATTAAGAGTTGTTTTGTCGGTATTTAGAACGAGAAGTATAGGCCTACTAAAAAGTTTCTCACAAGGCCACCCTCAATAAACACAAATCTCTCCATTATAAATGTTTGACTTAAATGCGGAAAGTGAACAATTGCAATAAATGCTTAACAACTTCTTCAATTCAATTCTTTTATTCATCCATTATATCAATACATAATATGGGATACGTCATACAATTCTAATAGAATAATTTAACTGAATGAAGATAATACAGGTAATTACACTTAATGAATATAATAAATATACATACAATTCACCCATCTAATAACACAAATATTCATCTACATAATAGTATTATTCATTACATAGGAAAGCAGATAATTGAGTCTTGAATTTGGTAAAATTTTCAATTTCTTTAATTTTGGTAGGTAATTTATTGAAGAGTTGTATTCCATTATGTGTGAGAGAATTTTCAAATAATTTTGTATTGTGACTGATTAAGGCTAAATTCGATTTTCCTGTTGTATTATGAGAATGTATTACTGAACTTGTTTTGTATTTATTAATGAACGATTTTACGTGCAAAATAACATAGAATATGTACATACATGGTAACGTCATAATGCTTAACTTTTTGAAATATTGTTTACAGCTTTCGAATCTTGGAATATTACAGATTATTCGTACTACTTTTTTTTTATTCTGAAAACTCTATTGGAAATCTTCATCCCTCCCCCAAACATTATACCCTGTAGGCAATGAAAATAAGCAAAATACGCTGTTCTAGTAATATTCATATGAATCGAATTCTTTAACGTTTTAAAGGCAAAACAAAGTTTACTAAGTTGTTTCGTCAAGTTACCAACATGGACTTTCCAATTTAAATTTTCTTCAATCCATACAACTAAAAATTTGACGTCTGCTTTTTAAACATGGGGAAGACACATATTTATGGTGAACACCGGGTATATACCTGGAATATATCTCTCCAATTTCTGTAATGGAGACTGTGATTGCAGGAATTTGAAGGAAACTTTGTTAAGACCTAGAATTGTAAATTGTTAGGATGATGTATGGAAGCCGGATATTACGCTGCGGCAACGTCAATATCACTCCTTTCTTGCAGGAGAGCTTTACTTCGACTCGTATCGCCTATGAATCCAACCCATTCAGTTCGTATTAATTCCAAAGCATAAGGAACTAATTTAATTAAACTAGCATGCGCGATGTAGGCCTATGTCAGTGAACTGTGTGAAAATACTAAGAATCAAAACTCATGGATAATAAGAAAGTTAGTACAATAAATTAGCCTACAGAATTCTATAGTGTTTTATATAAATTGTTCACTTCATTACAAGTACTTAAGCTCTTCTCATTATTAAAGTAGTAGTAATTAAATTTATCTCATTATTAAACTGCTAGAACTATACCTACATTTTCCTAACTATAAGATTACTAGTAGGCCTACTGAAAATTTCCGCATTACAAAGTTATTATTTTAAGTTAATCTTGTTATTTCAGTTTTCCTCATCACTTAAATACTATTGAATAATGTTTCACAGATAAACTGCAGTATGTTGGTCTCTTACAAATGACCCTAAATATTAAAGAAAATGACTTAATAATTATAAAAAATGACCTAAAAACTGATATTTTATTTATAAAAAAATATTATTGTACACACAAAGTTATAGTCTAATTTGTACATAATTGTAAAAACTGTAAATAACTGTAATGTTGTGAATGTTCTTTTCTCACGGAAATTTATACTGGCACTGAGGCACTGGCGAGTCAAAATTCGGCATTTCTTTTGTGGTCTGCCGGATTATATTGTTGTTTAATTGAGGGTAAACAGTAGTTTGCACTCTCAAATCCAAGCAGGTGGCAGACTCTGGTGCAAAGTCAAACTAATAACAATAGTAATGTAATACAAAATTTTGGCGTTTCTTTGATTCTCACTTCTGACTGAGACATATCAACACTTTAACGCTGAATTTTCTCTTCTTGCATTAAACAAACAACACTTCAAAGACAGCACCGCTGGCGACGAAAAAAGTTATATTGATGTTAATACATGAAAATGACTAAATATAGAAGCAAATGACACGAAAATGACAAAATAATGACCTAAAATTGAAATAAATACCCTAAAAATATAAAATTGCATAAAATGACAAAAAATGACCTAATAAAAATGCATTTCTATAATCTAGAGGCCATGATTAGGATTTATCCACAAGTTGGCAATGTCTATGCAACATCAATAAAAAGATGACATGTCATTAGAATCCGGGCCCTGGTAATCACTAATCAGGAATTACCTTCAACTCTAGCTTACTGGCACGGATTCGATCCTCGATGTGCAACCACCAATTCACAACTGATAGAAATGCGCCACTTTAACGGAAAAACGCGCGCAAACTACCGATTGACGTCAACGTGACATCAACAGAAATCAGTTGAAGTGTTTGTAGGCTTCAGTGCATTAGTCTCCCATGTGCCAGCAACATCATAATCGTCACTTTAACTCACGTAACTTGAAGATAAAATGTAGGGCGCTGGTAATATCGTGGGTCTATGACGGTACTTCATCTCGTAAGTAATCTCAAAGGATCTCCCAGAAATATTATATGATGTAGATGTAGATATCTTGATTTGTAGAGCTTGTGTAGAGCGACTCTCAAGGATATAGAACACGACATATCATTATATAAAAGCGTGTTATAATATATAATACTGTAATATCTAAGTTCCGACATGCATTTACAGTGGATACCGCTAATTGGGGGCATATCGGGTGGAACCCTTGATATCTACATGACCCATTTTACCTGGTAACACGTAAAAAACGTGTTAGGTATAAGGTTTGGCACTAACTTATGACCTACATTGCACCTCTGGTTGAAAAGTACACATTTCATATATATATATATATATATTTTCATACATATTTCTACTTTCATATGTATGTTATTAGTTATATGGATAATAAATACAATTTATGTTTACATAAACAATAAATAACGTGATACAGAGAGTTAAAGCCCTTGAAAACGGAAATAAAATGATGAGCAGTTTACTCGCGCAAATCTATCCCGAAACTTCAAATCGCTCTAACTTTGGCTGCTTGAAGACATATTAGCGGAGGTAATATATGTATATTAAATTTACTTCAAGAATATTGAATACACCATTCTTTAAGTAAATTTAAAACTACAACTTCCTTTCTTACGAGTTTCCTGTAAATGGAAAGTAAAACAGTTGGAAGGGTAAGTTTACGAAAAAGTGATGCGCTACAAATTTTTCATTTTCGCCGGCTCATTTATCGGATACGGTAACAAATACACCATTTTGTCGGGAATTTAATACACTTCAAGTTTGGAAGGAAAAAATTTTCTGTGCAACAAACCACTTTCTAGATATATGCCAAAAATCAAAAAAGGTACCTTTGAGCCTCCCCCACCCCCGCGGCACCTGAAATCGGTGGGATTTTATTAGGAGTTGTTCATATTCCTGAAACTTTTGGAACTATATGATTTAATGCAGCAAAAAATCCTAATTTTACTGGGCTTTTGTAGGGTAATGCCCATCGATGAGTTAATCCAGGAGTCCTTAGTTCGTATGTACAGGGGTGGTTGGATTATTCTTTTGACTCTACTGGTTATTAGTTATGAAACCCAAGCGATATTTCTTTTGTGGAGGCGATATCCCTTTGTATATCCCACCGTTTGGTTGATAGCATATTGTCATGGGTACTTGATCTACCAAGTCGGTAGAACAGCAGTGGTATCGCTCCATCTCAACAATGATAAATTTGAGGTTCTTTAGGAATTCAAGAATCTAGATCCTAATTGGCCTACCTATTATATGGTACACTCATGCCATAAAACATAAATAATTCCAAAATAAATTAAAATGTCAGTAACTACATTTTTTATTTCTTAAGCTGTTATTATACTGCCAAACTCGAAAATGAAAGAGGTGATGTTTGAATCAAAGCTATATTACACTATATAAACTATTTGTTTTATCAAACCCAGTTTTATGTAAGTTTTTCAAGATTGTGGAAACAAACATGGATTCCGCGAAAACTGTCGCTATTATTGCGAACTTAAGCGTGGTGACAAATTCCAATCCAATTTATCCAGTATTATGTTCAATCTTTTGGCAGTTTAAAACCATCTTGCGCGGGACAATACCCAGAAAATGGATGCCATGTGTTAACGCTAATATCGAAATGCAACGGTTAGATTAAAAGTTAAACAGTTCATAAGGCCCTTGTTGCTTTTATTCCATACCACATTGTTCTATTTAACATTTTTGAAGTCCGTTTCATAGGAATTTCTAAAGAGGAAATAGCAATTACGAGATAAGACTTGCTAAATTTAGCAGACTGGTGAAAAACTTTCATCGCATGTCCACGACAATTAACGGTTATGTAGTGGAGAGGCTGATAACAGACTAAATTATTTATTTCATTCCTAGATTCAAGGTGCAAGGGACATCTCAGCAGACAATTTGAATATAGAAAAGACAATTTTATAACGAATATTATACATAATACAAACCCAAAGTAGTGTAAGTCATATTTTAAAAATTCGTAACCTAAGTATTGCAATGCAATGTTGCGGTATAGATATGTTAGCAGGAAGAGCCGTGTAAGTCCTATTATGTTCATACACTATCAGCCTTACTAATAAAAGCTGCTTATACCTGCGTTGAACGGTTGTTTGGTTCTTCACCGTGCAAGTTCTGCATAAGCCGCATTACCAATAATAGGTGTGTAACTGCCGAGTTTACACAGTGTTTGTACGTCCAACGTCATCAAATACGTCACGCTTTTCATGACGTTCCTAGACTCAGGCTATGAAAGGACTGCTGAACGCCATCTATCGGTGTAGCGGGCAAACAACGATGGTTCGTCTGCAGACTAATTGTAGTTTCAGTATTTCATTATATTGTTTTCAGAAAGCTGTAATCATGGGTACAAGTATGGAAATATGTCCCGCAAACAAGGAACAATGTTTATAATTCCGCAAAAGTAGCCCAGAATGTTTCATAACAAGTTACCTTAAGAATGGATGCATAACCTCAAAATTCAATCTCAGACATCTACGAAGCGACCGGCTGTTACGCATATCGGAGATCTTGATTATTTACGTCAAGTTTAAACAAGGGGGCCAGGCTGTGTAAAGGTTGCACACATTCAGCCTTATGCAACAATTATTAGTACACTTTCTTTCCTCAGCTGTGTATATTCCTGGTATAAATGTTACAACTGGATTATTAGTAAGACTGTATATATATACGTGGGAGGACAATATTAGGAGAGATTATTATAATGCATCTAACAAAACCTTCTGTTTCTCTAAATGTACTATAAAACATTACTTACACCACTTTGGCTTTAACCCCCTAAATTAATTGTGGATTATAGGCCTACAATTAACGTTCAATTTACTACCCTATTAAACTAAGAAAAAATACATTTACACATTATTAACTAATAAGTATTTATAAATAATAGGTTGCTGATGAATGTTGATTCAACCTAATATAGAATCTTCTATTATTCTGCTGAACTGTCCAAAATATTTACAGCGTTTTCTTGCCAAACAATATGAACAGTTCAACATTATTTCATTAGGCCTACGCATGGAACCTGTACAGATATTTTCGATCATACAATAATAGGCCTACGCTTATTATATGTGATTTAACAGTATCTTGATGACATCCATTAAAGTACTGATTTTCATTATAAAACCGATGTGGTACTAATTAATATGGAACACTGAACAATCACGAAGCCCTTAGCGCAACAAATGAACTGCATAATAAACAAACAAACTGCATTTAAAATAAATTCAATCATGTTCGTGTTAACTTTTCGCCTTTTAAATTTGATTTGAGGTGAAAATAACAAGAGCAGCCTCTAGTTCCCTGCACGGAATCAACCGCCATTTATTGTAGAACAGAATTACAAGAACTCAGTAATAGCTGATCGCCGAGGTCAACTGACTCGTTTCTTTTTTTATGAATCTAAAAACAACAGTCGTATGCTCATAATGGTAAATAATATACTCATTTGAAAACCATACTCATAACAAAAATAACATACTCATATCTTAATAAATGTCATTATAGCCTATGCTCGTCGCATAATTTACTAATAAAGTACTTCATTTCATAGCATACCTTCAGTTAATACTCTGATATAGGCAAGTAAAAATCGAACACTAGGAGGAAGATTATATTATAGAAAAATAGGGAAAAGAGAATTTTACGAGAAAAATTCATGAAGAAACAAAATATAAACAAACAAACAAAATGCAGAAAAATGAAAGAAAGAGAAAGAAGAACATTAAGAAATAAATAAAAAATATATAAAGAAATGAATGGAAGAAAATAAAAAAAGAAAAGAAAGCAAAAGAGAATTAAATAGAAGAGCAAAAAGGAACGCTTAGAACAGAAAAAAATGCATGAAATATTCAACTTGAGGAAATATAAAAAATAACAACCAGCGAATAAATCAAGCAAACAAGGCAACAGAGAAGAGAACAAAGAAGGGGAGGAAGGAAGAACTAAAATAAAAAATTCAATGTTAAAAAGAAGAACATTAAATATTGGAAGAAAGAAAGACACCGAGAAAAGAAGATATGAAAGAAAAAAAGAAAACAAGGAAATGAAACAGTGCAAGAGATGAAAATTAGAGAACGAAATGAAGCAGAAAATTCAACTTGAGGAAATAAAAAGCAGAACAGGCCGCAAAGAAGGCAGTCAGAGAAGAGAATAAGAATTAAATATCAATGCAGGTGAGAAAGAAAGAATTAAAGAAAACGTAAAGATAGAAATAAAGAAAGAGGGAGAGGAACTAAGCAAAGAGAAGGATGAAAAGATAAAAGAACAAAAAAATGAGTGACAGGAAAAAGGAAGAATGAAGAAGGAGGAATTAAAGAGAGAAAAAATAAAAAGATAGGAAAAAGTTAAAGAGAAAGAAAATACATTTTCATTTTTATCCGACACCAATGTCATCTCCCGAAATAATTACAGAAAATCCCTAATAAAACATTACGTCCATAGCTATACGAAAAGGCGAATTGGGACTGGGGATTTTTTTTTTAAAGATAATATCTTAATAATTCGTAATTACTTAAATTTACAACAGCAAGTTTGAACTCCACATGGACAGACAACAATCTCGTAGTCTGACTAGACTGATAATGTTATCATAAAGATTATCTCTGTAATCGGGATGATCAGTGATCACAAATTGAACTTCATTTCCTACAACGTGCTTATGCAACGAACGGTATGAAAGGAAGCTCTTGTTATGTAAAATAAAAGACGAAACTTATTTCAATCCTCTTACGTAAAACGTAATCCTCTCTAGAAGTCGTTGCTCACTTAATGGTACGACCTCCAGGCACGGTATTCCCAATAGGATACTGTAGGAGTACAATCTAAATGCAAAGTCAAGAGTAGAATACTTAGTGGAGACAGACCTTTTCTTTTCCCTTGTCAAGCACTGTCACAACAGAAAGACATGGCACTCTAAGTAAAGCCTAATGAACTTATGAGCTACAAAATTACTTAACCGAAAATGTTTTGTGTGCGTTTCCTAAGTACGTTAAGAATTCTAACATCCATATATGGACATTGGACATCCATCCGTAAGATTTTAAATCTCAGTGAAAATCGAGTTACACTGACTATTTAGATTAGGGCTGTCCAACTGCAAGTTCCCCAAGGGCCGTTAAAAAAGTGCGGTTTGGAGGGCCGCATTATAAAATACTTCGTATGCAACTTTATCAGTGAGTTTTAATAGGTATGGTATACAAAGAAAAATATCAAATTACAAAAAGTGAGGTGCGGGCCTCATGTTGGACAGCCCTGATTTAGATCATGGATCAGTGATCAATCCAGTAAGTTATAAGAATTTGTGGGATTTCAACCTATCACAAGTGAATACTTCATAAAGGGCATTAGTCGATAGTCGGTATTTTATAAAAGTACGGCTTCAATTCGGACTCACGCCCTGTCATTTTGAAAATCTCACATTCCCGACACAATAGGCCTGTCACTACGCAGGAAGCGTTGAATTGATGCCCTTTCTGTATGAAACGGCGTCATTAACATGGTCATCTTACTTTCACAAAACAATTTTACTTATGCCTTTCTGTATGAATCATTTAAAGTGCCTTTCATAATTTTAAAATTTTATTTTTATCACTTTCATTTTATCGCACCTACGCCTATTTGTTTCTTTTTTTATGTAAATTCACAAGGAGAGGCCCCTTTCCATGGACCCTGGAGTCCGCGTACCACATGTTGGGAACAGTTGGTCTGTACACAAATATCTTGGAATCGTCCTTCGGGCAGAAAGTTGAACAAATTAATAAATTTAAAATTTTCACCCCCTATTGAAATTTCTAACAGGATATTTCCTTTGTTATTAAAGACATACGTTCCGAAAGACAATTGCGCGTTAAATCATATTTTGAAGAACCCCGTACAATTGAGTTATGCAATTTTAAATGTTGTGAAATTTATTATCTGACTACAAGGTAACGAAGAGTATAATTTTTGGCCACATCCACTTCACCAAGCAATAATTTGAACAACAAAAATTAGTACAAATTACTTCAGTTTCCAGTGAAGACTGGGCTAAAAATTGGAATAATCATTTAAATTCAAACATTAAATGTACAAGTCAGTAATATTCATAATTAGAGTTCGGATGTTTATGACATGTCCTAATTTTATCCTAACCTCAATTCTCGTCGCAAACACAAATTAAACATGAATTGCACATTTGTTATCCTAATCGGACCGTTTTTATCCCTATAATATAAAGCCACATGGCAGACTGACTCACTTACTCACTAAGTGACATTAATGTTTGCCCACTTCCAGATGAGCTAGAAACTTGATATTTCGTACACATATAGCTTTTAGGCTGTACACCAGAGGACAATTCCAAAAAGTTTATTTTTTTATTTTTAGCCCTAAAAACCACCGAAAAAGGGCTCGATTTCCATGGCAACGGTATTATCAAACAGTGTTCACGTAGGGCTCTGAAAGTTTAGAAGTAATTATTTCCGTAAACCTAAAGGGGTGGTCGAGATAGTAACGTCTTAGACTCGCATTCTGAAGTTTCATAATAATTAAGGTTTATTGTGGCAAAAAGGTAATAGCCAATACTCCAGACTACATACACGCACTCTATCTCCCATGGATCTTTTAAAAAACCTTTCCCGAAAACCTCAGCGGGGTTTGGGGGTGGAGCCCCCAACGAGGGAAGCTAGTTTTGAATATAAAGTCACATTTTAGTCATTTCCATGGTCTTGGTAATATTTCGGTTATATTTGTAATTTAACGTCATATTTCAGTTATAAATTCGGTAAAAGGGTACAATTATGCAGTATGTGCACTAAATTGTCGACTTAATTTTATTTCCGAAAAAGAGTCACGAATATTTTCGTTTCACTGTAACTGAAATGTGAAAAGACAATAGCAAATAATAGCACCATAAATATCCATACGCGACTGCATCGTGCCACTGTACTTCATTGCGGTAGCTGGAAGCATGAAAGCACACATACCCACTCCATGATCCCCTAAAGTTCGGTACAGGTGGGAATTATTCCCAAAAGCTTCCACCAACTCCTTGTCGTATTCTCTGGAATTTCTCCCTCGGATATTGACTATTTTCACGTATTTGAGAAATATCTAAATGACAAGAAAATCAGGCTGAATCATTTTTTATAATGAAGGTTATGTGTGACGAGTTTAGATTAGCTTGCAGTTTTTTTTTAATATATATCCTAATATTAGGGTCTTCTATTGTAGCATGTAGTATGTTATTTTCGAAATGTGTATTAAATACTGAATAGGCCTATTCATATATAGGCCTACTTGAAGAAAACGTGGTATCAAACCAACTATTTTGGCGCCGTTTACTTCTCAAAACAGTCTGGGAGTCTACGTTTAGCCGTCATTTTGGACCCCTATGCTATGAACGCTGGGAAATCTTTGATCCAATGTAACGACATGCAGAATGTGTTTAAATGATCATCCAAAACGGGTGGACATTTTCTTTTTCAAGACGATTTGACCAAATAACTTGGATAGTGGAGTACCGGCCTTAGTTCCACGCAGCGCTGCCAAATATTATCTTAATCCCGTTGTACTAATAGCATTCCCAGAGTAAAAATCCATAAGATTAGTACGCTGTCTCGTCTGCCCTGTTACAAAAAATCTATAAAACTAATAAATCCATGCCATTATATATTATACTCTTTTTACGATTCACCTTCGAAACTCAAGCCTTCCATATAGCCTGCATTTTCTACTTAATATTGAGTAGACCCAAAGTATTTATCGCATTACAAAACACAAATATTAACACAATACTTTCATCGCAAAGCATTTACACTATTTAAGCCACATTTCGAAAGCGACAGGCCTCACGATATAAATATTGGCATATATTATAAAAAAGACATTGCAAGCTAACCTAAACTCATGTCATCATCAACATAACCTTCGATTTAAAGAAAGTAACGATTCAGCCTGATTTCCTTGTCATTTAGATATTTTTCCAATAATGTTTCAAAAACATTTATATAAAACTAATTTACTACAGCAATTGTAGCCTATAGTTTTTTTTTTTTTTTTTTTTTTTTTTTTTTTAGCCCTTCGGAACTCAAGCTTTTCGTACAGCCTTGTATACGTCAAAGGTGTTGGACGTAGTGTAATAGCGCATCTTTGATTCAAATATCGTCTGAAAAGTTCTTGCTGAAGTTTTTGTCCAATGACTTTGATAGTGGAATATCGGCCTAACACACCTATTGAGACACACCCATTTCGGAGTACACGATAAAATTGCCGAATTGAACATTCGAATAACGATTTGAGTTATCAATCGAGTCAGTTTTTAGCAGTTTTCACTTTTCGGCTGCTTTCGACTAGAGTTCTTATATCTCGCATCGCAAGTATAGGGATTCTGCTTTCATCCGAGAACTTTTTCATTTGAATGACCATTCGACTCTTTATATTACTTGTATAATATTCGTTTTCTCGATTCTATAAATCACTAGATTCTGCCCTTCACTAACTGACAGTGCAATCAGTAGCATTTAGTCAGGCTCTGCAAGCCATTTCAGAACATATAGGCGAAAGCCTACTTATGCAGGCTTGCGCACACGTATACTTTTACTGAAAGGCCTGAGATAAATCTCTGTAAATTTATTGTAAACGACGTCTGGGCTTGTTAGCAACATTTTACACTCCGCTTGTCTGTTATACATACACATCTAAGTAAAAGTTGTTAAAGCAGCAGCACCTGATGGAAATTAGGTTTTAATTGTCGCTTTAAGAACGCCCTTTCACCACCAGCTTACAATTACTGGGTGTAAATTAAATTAGATGAATCCACTAATTAGTTTCTTTTTAGGAAATAGCGCACTTCAAAATTACAGCCCCACTCTTCACAAGCTCTTCTCATTCTAACCGAGATTAGAATCTACCTTTGTGCAGAAGTATACAATAATCAAGTGGTATTAAACATTTCTACAAATAAAAGGTTCTTCGTATGCTTTCAAAGGAACCGAACAGGTTCTTTGAAGGAGACGTACCGAAACCCTTTCTTCCTTGGTCATAATTTGTGCATCCCGTCTTGATCCTTATAAAACGGTTCACATTATTCTGAAGTGGTATTAAATTATTTCCTGGCAATAAGACCAGAGCTTCTTTGAATACAGCGAATACCAGCACAATGTAATTACTAATCTACCTAATTACGATTTTGACAAAGGAAAATCCCGTACTCGTTTCTTTTTCATTACGAAAGTCTGTATTTCTCTATCCAGATTTCTAGGTGCATAGTGAGTTAGATAGTGGAAATTTCCATGTAATTTACCATTAGTAAGCATATCCTATATGACTGACGGAAAGTGTGAAAACATTTTCCTAACAATATGTTCTATAAAATATCCTATTGAAAATATTTACTTCATATTCTGTAGAATGTAATTATATTAGTTATATACGAATTAAAATGCTTCAATAAAACTAGCGCTAGTAAAGTATTTTTTAAAATCTAATGTTAATATCAGATATCAACGAATTAACAATAATATCTTTAGGATATATATTGTAAAGTTTGACGTCATCACGACTTCCAACAAGCATATAAATTATCTAAGTGAATAATTTTCTGTCTATTTTCCAATTTGTGAATAAATACCATTCATATATGAACTTCGTGCTGTCTGATTTCGTCCAGACAAAGTATTCCCATAACGCTGTTCCCTTACGATCAGAGTCTTTATACGGTCGAGGCAGAAACAACTTACAGGAGCAGCTGGACCTTCATTGTCACTTCTTGTGACTGGCGTCTACCGGACAATTTTCATCGCAGATAATCACGGCTGCTATCTAGTGAGTATGATATCACACCTAAAGGTCCTACCAACTCCAGAATCTACCCACAAGAAAGTTTTATTCCAAATGACGTCCATGTGGTTTTATATAAGAGAAGAAATCTTGTTCCATACTGTAGTCGTAACCCACCACATCAAGATTTTACAATTTTAACTAGTGGTTTTGCCAAATAACTTAAATTTGATGGAACTGTGTAGGTTATACGTTGGTGTAAACGGAGTCATCTCCATTAATATCAACGGATATAAAAAGACTAGAAATAAATTGAGATTAATTAAATACGAAAGATCATAACATCTGAACTAACTATACAATATTATTATAATTTATATGATAAAAATCAGAATAAATTAACAAATAATGATATATCAATATTAGGGATGGGTCCTCGATACTTTCGATACCTCGATACTCTCGATACTTGCATGGTATCGGCATCGAACGATACTTCAGAAAACTAGCTCGATACTTTTTCGATACTTTTGTAATTCTGCAATTAAGTGAGAATGCTAGTATTTTTTAACAAAAACTTGTAAGTGGACTGTTTAAAAAACTAATTTTAGTTTTATTGTAGAGTTTAAAAATAATTATAGGCTACTGATGATCTTAAATTTTGTCTCATTAAATATGCAGACTTAATTAATTTAGTTGGTATTACACAGTTCTCTCTAATTTTAATTTTTAATGTACCTATTTATTGAAACTGGAAATGTTGAAGGTATCGAGTATCGAGGAAAATATCATGTATCGGTATCGAGTATCGAGAAAATCTGGTATCGACCCATCCCTAGTTACGTATCAAACTTTAGACCTTTGTTCTTCCTCAAGCCCTGCTTAATTAATTGATCTAAAGGTTAACTTGGATATAGATTACAAAAATAACTTATTTTATGCATATCATAATATTGCAATTATCACTGATTAAACAAAAGCATTCTGGTACTTTGTTACATCAGATTTTATTTATTTAGGTTTCTTTCAAGGTTGTAAACATAAACATTAATCATTCGAAATAAGACAGTCAAATGAAAACATTAGAGGGCTCTTAAGTTCAAAATAGACGAGAAAATTTTCAATGAAATTTCCTTGAATGACAAACTTGACACTTAAATGAAAATCCTCATGTTTCACTTAAAACGTAATCTGATATTTCCTCTTTTACAGTTCTTGAGGCGTCCCACTTATACTGTACGTCAGTAGCAATGAACAGGTTAAAGTTTGTATTTCTTCAGTCTTGCGAATTCCCCCCCCCCCCAAAAAAAAGTTAATGAAGAACTGCTGGGAAATTTGGCTTTAAGGCTTATTTCTTATTCTACCAGTATCTTACTAGAAGTACAACGTTTACATAGAGTTTCAGATTCCAATATTGTGCAAAAAGAATAATACTATTCAAATTTGCGTCCTCAATTCCTTAAACATAGTGGTAACATCAGGAATGACTAGGGCCTAAAATTGGCTCGGGAAGTATCAGCACATAACAACAATATTGATCATAACAATGATGATGATAATAATAATAATAATAATGACGATAATAATTATAATAAAAGTGAAAGTACATAGGAGTATATTTACTACGGTCCATTCACGCTTATCCTGATCAATTGAAGTAAATATAAGAAACCCTTGTATAGGCTATTATAAAAATGAATTTTTATTTTTATTTTTTGTACTTTTTTTTTTCTTGAGAACCACTCCCACTCTGATAATTATATTGTTTTTGTGCAATTTTTAGGTTTTAAGCATTACGCTAGGTACAGTAACATAGGGAATTTACAGTGTAGAATTTACTGAAGTAAGCCAAGAAATTCGACCGTAAAGAGCTTTCTTCGGTATCGCTACCTAAATCCGTGAAAGATATATATTAGGGGAATATGTAAAAAAAAAAAAAACATGTTCTCTGTGATACATCTGGGAAGATGAGGAAGAAGAAACTATTTTAGTATTGGTGAGAATGTTTTTGGTATTTTGTGAAAAGTCTGAGAAGAAGAGGAGGAAGAAGCTATTTTAGTATTGGTGAGAATGTTTTTGGTACTTTGTTATATGTCTGAGAAGAAATGGAAGAAGATATTTTACTATTGGTCAGAATGTTTTTGGTACTTTGTGATACATCTAGGAAAAAGAGGAAGAAGAAGCTATTTTACTATTAGTGAGAAATTTTTGTTCTATTGGCATTACTATGACCTATAGAAGAGGAAGAATATATTTTACTATTGGCATTACTATGGTGTCTAGTTAAACGTTTGAGGTGGTGCATATTATATATTGGAATTGGTGTTGAGGTGTTGATCGGTCAGTGAATTGTAACATACCGCCCAAACCATCCGGGTCATACCGGCCTTATATAGCAAATTTCAACAACCAATCACAGCTCATCTTACTTTAACCAATCAAACTGCTTTAAACTGCTACTGCTTTCAGCCAATCACAGAGAAGGTTTCATTTCCGTTTTGATAACCAATCAAATCTTTCCTTCTAAACTTATAATATGACATCATGATTATTATATCAGTATTTTGTATTTATATTTTAATACAATTAACTATCAAAATATAATTTAATACTATATAAAAAAACAAAGCGAATTAATTATTTCAGGCAATCACTACTATTAACTATTGCAATCCAAAACCATAACAGAAATAAGCTGACCCCAGTTTGGGCTTGACATGGTTGGTACCCTGATTCAAGTATCATAATTTAATAAATTCTAATTTAAACATCTCAATATACAGGAAATAAAGCGTACTTCTTGAAAATTAATCTCAAATTCTCATTTAATCAGAAATGGATATTCAAATTATATAATTAAACCACAAGGCTTACGAACCTTCAACTATAGCATAAGATGTGTGTACTTCTGAATTACATTTAAAATGTCCTATCATTTTGCATTAGCAAGGATAAGTTAAATTTATTCACAGATTAATTTTCAACGTGCAGAAAAAATGTAAATGTAAAATATTCAAACGTATAGGCCTAGTGCTAATGAAGTATAAAGTTATAAAAATGTAGCACGTTTAAAATATTGTAGGCCTAATATTCATTCTGTATTCCATATTTTGTATTTAGAGGTTAATTTAGTAACTTTAAATTTTGATAATAAACGTTCTTGTATAATAACAAACACTGAACTGTGTAAGCAAATAAAACTAACAAACTAGCTAACAAAGCTGTATTATACTTTAAAAATATGTTGCCTGAAGGAAAGTTAATATGAAACTACCAGAATGTTAATTTAACAGTTTGAATCAGATCCCATACAAACTATAATGTAGGCTTACATTGTACTCAACCTGTACTAGACTCATAGTCATAACATAACCTCAAGCATGGCTGGTATTCCACATCATGTTTTCCGAAATTAAACGTTTAAGGATGGATAGGAATAGTATATACGAAACAAACATGATTACAGATTAACGAAGCACAGATTAGCTGTTTTTGGAAAGAGTCTGGGATAAAACTAACTTATACTATAAACTTCCCAATATATATAAAACCATTGAACGAATTAAATAGGTTATGAGAAAAAAAAAACTTTTAAATTACCTTATAGAAAGATCATATTGATGAGTTCCTTAACGAACAGTAAATAGAGCACAAGACTGTAATGTAAATTATTATTTTAAATACGAACACTACATTCAATAAAAAGTTATATCTTATATTTTTATTGTCAGATATACTGTAAGCTATTCTTTCTACTACAACTGCTTTTAACAATGAAAGTTGTATATTATACTGTATTCAAGAAATTTGTTAACTCTGTTTGTAGTAGTGAAACATAGGTACTTTGTAAATATAACTATATTTAAGTTTCTGTACACTCAGAATTATTGTAATTGTGGCTTCTTATATGTAAGTTAAATTACGCGTCCAATATCAGTCTTGTATTGATTTACGGACAAAATAAATCTAAATCTGAACTAGCCTAAATATAATAAGGCATAATGTGGGTTGCTCTCGTTAAAAACCAAGACCTATCTAAATCACTTCGCTCATTTATATTGGAAAGTTTCCGGTTCCTTTACAAGATGAAAGTTCGTGTTTCCACTCAAGGACAAAATACAGTAAATCTAATTTGAACCAAAAACACTAAAAAAAACAGGGTCTGAGACTCGGAATTCTAAGAAGAACAAAGTACTAACCACTATTGAACTACTTGAGAAGCGTTTGTTCGAAATACCTAGCGTAATAGTGATTACAAACCATAACATCTCAAAAATATAACACATATTGTAACCACTAGTCAGAAATTACCTTCAACTCCAGCTTAGAGGCACGGATTCGATCCTCCATGTGCAACTACCAATTTACAACTGATAGAAATGCGCCACTTTAACGGAAAAACGCGCCCTAACACCGATTGACGTCAACGTGACACATCAACTAAAAGCAGTTGAGGTGTTTGTAGGCTTTAGTGCATTAGTGTCCCATGTGCCAGCGACACCATAATCGTTACTTAACTCGCGCAACCCGACGATAAAATGCCGGGTGCTAGTGATATCGTGGGTCTATGATGATACTTCATCTCGTAAGTAATCTCAAATGACCTCCCAGAAATATGATATATTGTAGATGTAGATACATTGTTTTGTGAACTTGTATAGGCCTATTTGAAAGAATTTATCAAATGCAAATCAGTTATCTTGACATACTGTTTTACACTGTTCATATACTGCTTTTGAAGTTGCAATACAGTTACCCACAACATATTCCTAAACATATGGTTATGAAATTAATCAGATGTTTGTTTATTTCGTTGATCAAGTTGAAATGAGTAGCCTACTACATTAATACTGTTATATACACAAGTTATATTAGGGTGAAATAATTAGGCCTATATACATTAAGCGGAGTTCTTTGCTAGTGTATTCTGTGAAATGTTGACATATTTTAAGAAATTCTTATATCAGTGCATACGAGTTTGAATTAAGGTTACGTATAGGGATGGGCTCTCGATACTCTCGATACTTGCATGGTATCGGCATCGAACGATACTTCAGAAAACTCGCTGGATACTTTTGTAATTCTGCAATTAAGTGAGAATGCTAGTATTTTTTAACAAAAACTTGTAAGTGGACTGTTTAAAAAACTAATTTTAGTTTCATTGTAGAGTTTAAAAATAATTATAGGCTACTGATGATCTTAAATTTTGTCTCATTAAATATGCAGACTTAATTAGTTTAGTTGGTATTACACAATTCTCTCAAATTTTAATTTTTAATGTACCTATTTATTGAAACTGGAAATGTTGAAGGTATCGAGTATCGAAGTATCGAGTATCGAGGAAAAAATCATGTATCGGTATCGAGTATCGAGTATCGAGAAAATTTGGTATCGACCCATCCCTAATCAATATGAAATTAGTATCATCAATATTTTAATTAATATTAATGATTTTATAGTAAGAAATAAAATACATCAGAACTCAATAGAAGCTAGCAGACGAAATACTAGGAAACATACAATACGGCCGGAGTGAAATGTATAGCAACTCTGTTGGAGATAGGTGCCAGCCTTTGTTAAAACTTTACTCTGCTATTCAGTCAGAAAGTGGAAGAAAGGAAAGAGTACGAGCTGAATAGGCACTTCACGAGAATGTACAGTGGAAGTTGCAAGTTGTAAAGAGGGTCCAAGAATTAGACAGTAATTCGGAGAATCGCATGAAGGGAGAAACAGTAAAGCCTCACTCTCTAGCGAAAGTGAACGCTAAGTGGAGGAACCAATAGAATTTAAGTTTAGTATAGAAAAAACAGAAATTAGCTATAAGAGTGCATATGATTGGTTTTATGTAATGATGGGAAAGATATGGCAGTTGGAGGGACGCTAGTGTCACGGCTTTTACGGAAACTCACTTGTGTCCGGGACTCTGTAACGGAGACTCGTGTCTTGTGTGTTATCGAGTGGAGCAGCAGGTCACGTTTCCTGCGTGGCCCCACTAATATTACACACATCGTCGTATTGGCATTGTGGCCAATCCGACAGTTTATATAAATATAACTTCCTTAAATAATCGAAGTATCAAATCTGTGCAGAAATAATTCTTGCAGTAAGAGCTTTATTACAGCTACTTACAAATAAAGTCAGTGATTGTATTACGTAAGTACTATTGTGACGATTACGTCAGAGGTATCAAGGATCACGTGAATATAGCGCGTCATCACCAGGTAACATTTACGTAGAAGTCGTGAGTGCCAGTACTAAACTCCCTTCAACATACCTTCAGTAAAATTAACTATTTCAATTAATTAACATTTTATAATAATTAATTTGCATTGAAGAACTTAATAAATTCACAAGTGCTTTAAGAACATTTTATTATTTAAAAGCATAAACTGTAGAACCACAAACACCCAAAATTCCCCCGAAGAAATGAGAGAGCAACTCGTAGTATACGCTGAGCTACCCGAGGTATTCACCAGGCTGCAGAAGAAGAATTCGCAGTAAGTACAATATTGTGGAGGTGGACCACAACCCAGATTGCAGCATACTGAATGGACTCCAAAACTACAGGGCATTTTAGTGTGAGGAACTGCATTATATTTATGGCGCCCAAATTCGTGAGGCGTTATTGATACGAAGAACCGTATCAAAGTGCAGGCTTTATATGGGTTAGGTTCAGCTTTCAATAGCTTGTGAACATTTGAAATTTAAATTTTATACATATTTAAATGTTATATCTTGACGACTATGTTCATAGATATAACCATGATTTTTTTAAGCAATTGTAAATATTATAGATTATAATTTGCATTGTACTGAAATGACTACATACCAGAGGCATTTCCATTAATATAAATTACTAGCGTTAGGTTAGATTCTCCTTTTATAATTGAGGGTACAAGGTGGACAACATATATTCATATTTGCAAGGGTAAGTTAGGGCTATGGCCTATATATCAATAATCAAACCTAGGTGAAACCTGAAGGTACGTAAAAAGAATGGTCAACTTTACACTAAAAGCCACGTTTATAAAGTTCAGCTAACATGAAAACATTGTGGTATTGTGAGCTTTATGAAGCATATTTGCGTAAACATAGGGCTAAATGTTGGATATCGGACGTTAATGCAGGATCGAGCTCTATGCAGGTAACATAATGTGCAATTACTTTATTTCAGTGAATAGTATAAAAACAGCCCCGTAGGTGTATATTTTATATCCATATTTTGTAAAGCACATGTGTACGTGTATAGCCTACCTCTGCTTTACAAAGATGATCGCCACAACATGTTTTCTGGCATTTTGATTGATGTTTAAACAGTCGGTTCCATTATGTTCAATGCACTGCAAACAACATACTTGGACCTCGTATGGCCCTGCTGTTATCTATCGGGAGACGCTGACAATAAGGTTCCCACTATTTACCTATTCCCTAACCAGATGTAGGTCTACTGAAAAAGAAAATAAATTTTAGGAGATTTAAAAATCAAACTGTTTTCATTTTTAGAAGATTTAAATTATTTTTAAGTATAAGATATCTTCACCAACTAACATTAGGCTATATTCTGAAAATGATGATTTGAACATTGAAAGGTCTACGTAAAAAAAATAGTTGTGCACAATAGGAATTTTATGTAAATTTTATTGTTCTAGCTGAACGGCAACCCAGTAATGTGTCCATTGTGATGAGAGCTTATGCACAAGCCCGCCTGTGTTAGTCTAGTAACCCCTTGACACAATAAAATTGTGTTTTTAAATTATTTGTCCAATCTCCTAAGAACTAAAGGATTTATTAATCATAAATTTTAACTGAATTTTAGTCTTCATTAACCTTCATGCAAAATATTGTGTAATTCGGAGTTTCACATTATGTGGATAGTCCAATCTGAATTTGTAGTACAGTATTGAGAAAAGGTATTAAATCTGGATATTATTAACGGGAAAGAATAAATTTCAGCACAAATAAGTTTCACTTAACTACTTATTCCTTTTCGGGCAATCAGACATCTATATACCATTAGTGCCTATTTTCGTATGGGTAAGCAAATTCCAATCTGATATTTACCTCTGTCAATGGCGAAAACTTCACTCAAATTGAACAACTACGCAAATTGAACTCGCGGCCTCGTGGACGCTACAGCTTTGACCACTTCGCTCAATAGAAAATAACTTGGCCAGTACAGGTGAAATTACGGTAAGAAAATCAAAACTTTAACGCAATCAACAGGTTACCTTTCATATCATCACTTGACACTTCTAAGTTGCATGCAATAACGGAATTAGGCACCTGTAAGTGTAAAAGCAACAGGTTGTTACATTGTTAGGAATTTTAAATACATACATGACCGCCACGAAATGCTTATCTCGCATGCAATGAGGTAATTTATTTTCCAGGAACTGTCTCATTCTGAGGCAAAGGTTATCTGAGGAAAGTAAACTTGTTTTCCTTTAAAGAAACACTTGGACGAATGGATAAATGAAAACCTGTCCACTCCGGGAGTAAAGGGAAAATTTCTTTACCGTACTAATTTACTAACGCTTGTTTTCCTAGAAAGGACAGAGGGACAGGAGGTATGCCCATCATCACGACGGCCAGGTAGATGAAACTAACGTTTTACTTGGTCGTGAGAGATGGATAATTGGTCCGAAGGATCTAATTTAGGCCTGGCATTCTTGAACGTGCAATAGATCTAACAACACGGGACCCAAGGTCCTTCCCGGAGGACTTCCTGTCTAGGATTTATCCACCGACTACAGTCATCTTAAATAAATATTAGTAGATATTTTAAATCTCTCCCAAAGATAAAGTCCTTTCCGGATCTAGCGGTTAGCGTTTGCTGACTAGGGATCTTGCGATCCAGATTCGATTCCGTACATCCTCGGAATTATTTGCGATATGTCTGGAAAGCAATGCACTCAAACTCATGAGTAGCTACCACTGTAACGAAGTGCCTGAATTGAAATATAATGTGCAAATTTTTCTGTGGACAAGTTGGTTACATGACTTCACAGGAGGCCAGCGCGTTAAGCCACAAAAAGTCTGGTCTGAAACTCTGATGAGTGGCCGAAACCTCGGAATCTTAGGACTATTATTAATGAAGTAAAAAATAAATCCTCGGTGGTTCGGATTCCTTACTAAGGTCATAAGTACCAACTAGTAAATTAATAGCTTCAGAGTCCACGATCCAAAACAGAATTTCATTTCCTATCCTCAAAGGGTAACGGATAGATAGATATTTATTATTATCGTCATTTATTAACACATGATTAAAATACGCTTAGACAGATTAAAGAAATACCATCAGTCATATTATTCCATTCAGTTATTTTAAAAATTTCAGTAAGATATTCCTTTATAAAAGCTTTTGCTTAAAAGTACCCTTAAAACGCGAAAATTACTAATATTTACGATATTAAAAGGAATTTTACTCAAAAGTTTAATGCCCATAACAAAATACTGTTTTAAGTCCTTATTTATCTACATCTAGGTAAGGTTAAATTACGAGGGTAAGTCGTCAAAAAGATCCGCACTCTCTTTTTTTACATGTATTGCAACAACAATACAAAACTTTCAGTTACCTCATTTTTCAACATAGTCCTCTTGCCTCTCAATGCACTTGATCCATCGTTGCACAAGCTTCCTAATGATCTCAGAAACAGATGAGTAGCAAGCCATATATGCACCGCTTCCTTCATATGCTTGCATATGGTTTGCCACTTCGACAGTCACTCTTCGGTTTTTCTGAATCATGATACACACTTGCTCAATGTTGGGGGTCACTAGTGGATGTGGATGGTCGTCCTGTTCTTTCCTCGTCCTTCACACGTGTCCGATCATTTCTGAACTTTTCAATCCATACGTACACGCCTCGCCGTGGTAAAACATTCCCCCCATATTGTGCGGAAAGTCATCCATGGATTTGGACTCCTGGTACACCTCCAGACTAATCTGTTCTTCTTTGGTGCAAACGCTGAGCGGTGTAGCCATGTGTAATGTGCAACAGGCCAATACTCAGTGGAGTCATAACGATCAAACATTCCACAAGCGGAGATAAATGAACAACATGTCGACGTGTGTGAGCACAAAATGGTACAGCCAACCTCTAAAAATTAAACAAAAAGTGACGATACTTAAAGACTTACTCTCGTATAATTATTGTGAGTGTCATATGAGAATGTATGACATTACCAGGAACAAAATCTTGGACATGTTGATGTATAAATTAGTTCAGAGAACATAATTATAAAGAGAAAACACATAAAATGCCAAATTCCTTAAATAGAGGCTACGTCCCTAAGTAACTTACATGGACTTCACTTTTTTGAATAGTGAAAACATTAGTTACTGTGACATTGTTTCCCCACAATAAAATTCCTAAGTCAAATGAAAGTCCATGGTACGCATTCAATGGGGTGCTGACTGGAATTAACTCAGTTAATTTTGGATAACTTAATATATTAGGCTGAAATGTATTCTTTCCAAGAGAGCTTGCAATCAAGAATAAAACCTAAACGTTTGCCTGAATTTCACTGCCAACATTATGAAGGCTAAATATGAATATCTTAGTTTTGTTCAAGACCAAGACCATTTGCGCTGCACCAATCTGACAGTTTAGGCAATGCATTTGTCATATTATTCTACCATCAAAAGCTAGTTGTATCGTCGGAATAAGAAATAATTTTAACATGTGAAGCAGCAGATAAGTCATTCACAAAGTTATTGAAAAGAAAGGGCATCAAATCGGTTGCTGGGGAACCCCTATATTTACTCGATGATTTTTTTTTCCATTTACATCAACTTCTTGTCTTCCCATTAAAATCTATTTTATAACTTTATTTAATACACTTAAATATTGGGTTAAAGCGAATGTGTGTGCAACTTTATATTCAAATAAAAAGAACATGGAGAAGAAAAATAAACAGCATTTTTTAAAAAATGCCTCATCGAAACTAGTTATACTTACGGTGTCTTGCCTATTTCTAAACGAATTTACCATAAATGTTATCACTGCTGATAGAGGCTCCTTCTCCGGGTATACAAAATTCCAAATTATATGGTTGGCGTCTACAAATATAATATACTGCATAATTAATCCTCCCGATCTTTTTGCATCCATTTCGACCATGTTGCTTTGTACAGAAAAAAGTTTGTAATAAAATCACACCTTGTGACGTGAAAATAGAGTGAGAACATTTATTTAAGTAGGCGCCACTCACTCTTATAAGAAATCAACCATGAACTTGACTTTAACCTTCCAAAATACGTCACATAGGTTATTGCCGGCAGCTTCAGCCGAAGAAGGGGGGGTCAAAGTTAGGAAGGTTTTTCACTTTATACTCATGTAAAATAGTCAAGCTTTTCAAGAAACATGTGAACAAAATTTTATTGAATATTAAGTACATTTGTATCTTTGTTTGAGAGACCTCTAAAAAAATACAATAAATATGAATAAGAAATAAAGTCTGTCTTGTTTAGTCTTCTTCTCCAACTGACTATGGAATTCTGCGGTCTCACAATTACTTCTATATCTGCAGTCCTCTTGATCATACACTCCTAATAACTGTAACTAAGAGAAGTATTTTAACATCCAATCTAGATGTATACTAAAAATTATTTCCTGTAGGCCTACTTTTCTTTCTATTTTGTTACTTTCTGCGTAATCTCAAAACTTCTACCATGAGAATACTTCTTAGCTTTAAGCTAATCTTTTTTTTCTTAGAAGAAAGCCTGTATATCTTATTTGATCTGAGGCCTAGACAACTAATAATAAACTCCCTTCCTGTATTAATTTATGCATAGTAAAATAATCATCTTCCTTTCTATAACAAAATCTATCTGTATTAATTTATGCATAGCAAAATAATAATCTTTCTTTCTATAACAAAATCTATCTGTATTAATTTATGCATAGCAAAATAATAATCTTCCTTTCTATAACAAAATCTATCTGTATTAATTTATGCATAGAGAAATCCAGAGCTTCGGATAACGAAATTTCAGATATATAATTACAGATTCCGTATGCCGTCTGAATTGAAACTCCGTCCATTTGAACTTCCTTTATATATATAGATATGTTTATTCTTCTTGATTAGCATTACTAGGTATATTATAGTTTTGGAATGACGCTAATCTCATTTAGAAGACGAATCCTCAACGGGGTGTCGATTTAGAGTCTTTTGTCTCAGTTTATTTACTCCTACACTGAATCGGTACACACGGGGGAAAGAATTTATGGTTCAAGGTACTTATCTGTGGTGTGATGTAATAGCTGGCTTGCTTCCTCATGCATTCCACAGACGTAACCGTCCCAATGCCTGACGTCCCCTAAACACGATCCATGAAGCATCTCCAACCGCCTCCACTCACGGTGGTAATGATATCCACGGCGATTCGTCGTTCTCTGGGTAGGTAATATGTGGCTCGTGACCCTTCAGGCCACGCGACGTCCAACCTCCGCCGTAGAATGACGACCATGCAGATCTCGAAGATCCAAACCAACAGTCTCTGCATCCACAAAGTTTTGTAGGTTGATATAAATCCACTCCACAGCTGCAACAGCCCACAACTTGCGTCGACTTAATAATGACGACTGACTATCGCCGATCCGCTTTACTTCCAGTCTCCTGATGACTTCAATCCGTTCCAACTTCTAACGGTCGACTTCATACCAGGCCACTCTGCCTGCCGTTCCTCGCCTCTGGACCTCCTTCTCTCGTGGCTGACTTCTAACTCTCATCTCCTCGACGGCCACTCCAAGACGACTCTTCGACCTCTCTCTCCCCACTTTTTTCCAACCGTCACTTTTCTTATTTAAAATATGCGCAAGCGCCGACTCCAGCGCTATCTGTAACAAGTCACTTCTTCTAATGAAATTAAAGCGTTCACTATTATACTACTATGGTAACCCGTGGTTTAACCAACGAGTATAATATACATTGTTCGGTAACTTTTCACTTCGTTACAGTCGCCACCACCTTATACAAAAAAAAAATGTTTGCTGATAACAGGAAACTTTTTTTTTTTTTCGATAACAATTTACACTGGGGAAAAGGTTTTTAAGTCTTTCACATGCCATTTCCCCATCTTCTTATTATACTTGTTTGTTAGTTCATAAGTATTTACTCCAATTCTTTTCTTGACAATGAAGGGACCCACAAACTTTGGAGCGAGACCCGCTGTATATTTTTGATCTGCGGAGCTCAGGGTGAAGTTCTTTCGTAACACTAAATCACCTGGTCTGAAACTTATTTCTCTTCTTCTCAAATTGTATGGCTTACTCATTTTCTTATATGCAGACTCAAGATTGTGTCGAATAAACACGTATAGTTCTTTTAGTTTTTCCCATCTTTTTAACCACTCTTTAGGATTTTCTTTAATAATCGACTGATTTTCGATCTTATTTAATATACTAGGTGCTTGGATTTCTCTACCAAAATTAATAAGATACGGACTACAACCCGTAGAATTATGTACTGCTGAATTCATAGCAAACACAAACTCTTTAAGGTACCTATCCCAGGTCGTATGATCCTTATCTACATAACTGGAAATCATTGTCTTTAATACACGATTAACTCTCTCTGTGGGATTTGCTTGAGGAGAATAATACGGTACAAAACATGGAGTAATACCAAAAGATTTAGTTACTGTTAGGAAAAGTTTACTGGTGTACTGGCTTCCATTATCTAAAATCAAATATTGAGGAACTCCCCACTTCAAAATTATAAGCTCATAGAAGGCTTCCAAAACTGTTTTCGTGTTAGCATATTTTAATGCTTTACATTCCACATATTTACTAAAACAGTCGTGAAAGACAACTATATACCGATTACCATTTTTCGATCGGGGATAGGGCCCTAATAAATCAGTAGACACAGTGGTCCACGGTTTCTCCTTCTTATGAAAATACATGGGTCCTGCTGGCACCCTTTGAACTACCTTATGTTTCTGACAAGTTTCACACTTATTCACATACTTTGCCACATCATTAAACATTTTTGGCCAATAGTATTTACTTGCTACTCTGCGGAAAGTTTTAGTGATACCTAAATGCCCTGCTGTAGGTTCATCATGACACTCCCTTAAAACATTATCTCTAAACTCTGCAGGTATTACTAATTTCCACCTATTAACTGTCCCGTCTAAGACTTGTTCTAATTGGTCCAAACGTAACTGATATAACTTTTCCCCTTCTAATTTCCAATCTGGCCAAAATCTTGGTTTTAACCTAACCTGTTCCTTTCTTTTAAGATACCATGGATCTTGAATTTGTTCCCAACTACCTTCATTTACTTGCTGTAATAACAAACATAATTCTTCCTCTACAGTTTTACTTGGCAATTCTTTACCACTGCTTCTAGATAATGCATCAGCTACTTTTTGTAATCTACCTGGTCGGTGAACAACTTCAAAATCATATTCCTGCAACATAAGACTCCATCTCGCTAATCTACCAGAAGGGTTCTTTAAATTATACAACCATTTAAGGGCAAAATGATCTGTATACACTAGGAAATTATATCCCTCTATATAGGGTCTGAATTTTTGTACAGCCCACAAAATTGCTAATAACTCCTTTTCTACAGTAGCCCACTTCTGTTCGGCCACAGTTAACGTACGACTAGCATACGCTATAACATTTTCTTCATTGTCCTCTCCCAATTGAATGAGAGCAGCACCAAGGCCTGAAAAACTAGCATCCGCCTGCAAAATTAATTTTTTATTATAGTCTGGGCAAGTCAAAATTGGACTATTAATTAATTTTGTCTTTAGTGACTGAAATGCTTCCTGGCACTCTACTGTCCATTGCCATTTCTTGTGCTTTTTTAGAAGCTCTGTTAGGGGTTTCACTATTTCTGAGAAACAAGGTATAAATCTACGATACCAAGACGCTAAGCCCAAAAATGAACGTACTTCCTTAATCTTAGTAGGTGCAGGATATTCTACTATACAAGCAACCTTTTCAGGGTCCACTGCTATTCCTACTGGACTAATGATATGCCCCAAATACTTTAACTCACCTCGGCAAAATTTTGATTTTTCGTAGTTTATTTTTAAATCTGCCTTTGCAAGTTTACCAAATACTTTTTGTAACAGATTCAAATGATCCTCAAACGTCTGACTCACCAAAACTATATCATCCAAATAGCAAAAACATTGTTCTCCTATCTCAGATCGTAATACTGTTTCTACTAAACGCTGGAAGGTCGCCGGTGCGTTGTGAACTCCAAATGGCATAACTGTAAACTGATATAAACCTCTGCCAGGTACTGTAAAAGCAGTCTTTTCTTTACTTGATTCCTTCAAAGGAACCTGCCAATAACCATTTTTCAGATCTATAGTACTTATATACCTAGCTTGTCTTAATTTGCTTAATACATGTTCTATATATGGAAGGGGATAACTATCTCTTTTTGTGACCTCATTGACCTTTCTGTAGTCTACACAGAACCTCCACGAAGAATCTGGCTTTTTCACTAACACTACTGGGGAAGCCCAAGGAGAATTTGATGGCTCAATCACTCCTTCTTTTAACATTTTATCAATCTCATCATGTATGACTTTTTCTAAAACTGGAGAAACAGGGTAATATCTTTGCTTAATCGGTTCAGCTGCTCCAGTATCAATAGTATGTTGAATTAAGTTAGTTCGTCCTGTACACTTTTCAAACTGTTTTAACTGAGTTTGTAGGAAAATATCTAACCTAACCTGCTCTTGAGGAGTAGGTACTGTTAACACATTATGTAACTGATCCTCCTCATCTCTTTCTGCTGTTTTCACAAACTTAAATACATTGGTAGGCTCACTTTTAAAATACCAACTTCCACTGTCCAAATCAACTACTAGTCCTAACTGTTTTAAAGCATCAAGTCCAAGAATCATATCAACTGCTAAATTAGGCATAATTTTACAGCGTAATTTAAAGTTTTTGTTTTGCAATTTTACAGAAAATTCGCTTTCTCCCACTATCTGACTATAAGTCTTATCTGCTAATTGTACCATTTGAGTATCAGTTTGTTCTACTGGTAATTCTAACAATTTACATATGAAATCACCTTTTTCTCCTACATATGACTTGTCAGCTCCAGAATCAATCAAGGCTATAAAAGTAATATCCTCGACCAATACTTCCACAAAACATCTATCTGTAGTAATAAATTCTGTTGGGTTTATATTCAAAACCGTCAACATTTTCGTTGATTGTCATAAGGACTCATTAGAATTGTCTCTCTTTACTGTAGGCATCCTACACCGTGATGCTTTATGACCAACACGATGACAATTATAACAAATAATTCTCACAGGAGCCCTACACTCACTTTTTCTATGTCCAACCCTATCACAATTCCAACACTGTAATGTCGGTTGAGACTTGGGGAAGGTCCTGCATTGCGCTTCATCCTTCTGAACCGTTTTAGCTTGTATTGAATGCACAGGGTTATATTTTCGATTCACTGAATCTATAGTCCTATCTACTTGTCTTTTATTATAGTCTTTGTTTACGCTTACATTCCTCCTAACGGATTCCTCTCCTTTCTGAGGTTGATTCAAAATAACATTTAAATTTGGAATACTCATCTGATTTTGCGGTTTGTACGCAGTTTCTTTTATTGTAGATCTCACTTGCGCAGGTGGGGGTACATATTTTTCTGAATCTAACAAGATTTGTTCATACTGGCGTACGTGAGTAATTAGTTCATTTACTGATTTAACTTCGTTAGGTCTAATGTATAACTTAACATCAGGCCTCAAATTCTTTATAAGCATCTTCAAAACTTGAGGGGGACTCATGGGAGTATTCAGCCTCCTTATAAGAGTTTGCACTGCATTAGTATAGTCTGTTATAGATTCACGCGGACCTTGCGTACGATTTCGAATTTCATCCTGAAGGGCATCTTCCTCATCTAGGGGTAAATAATATTCTTTAAAGTCCTTAAGAAATGTATTCCACGTTTCCCAATCTACTGTTCGGTTTCTGTACCACAATAGCGCTGATTCTTGTAATATTTCTGGGAGTACTCCTAATAACTCTTCATCTGTTATTTTAGATGCTTGTTTTAAGTCCTCTAACCTTTCTAAAAACAAATATACACTATCTCCAGGCTTGAATTTAATGTTCCATCTGCGAACTATGTCTAGAATATTTGGCTTTGGCGATTCTAAATTTACTGTGAAAGTAGGCGTAGTAGGAGGGATTTCTTCTGGTTCAGTCGACATTCTGGCCTTTCTTCGCATTAAAGTAATCCACGCATACACCAAATCACCATACGAATCTTGTGGGACTTCAACATTATTTTCCAACAATTCCTCCTCTAATAATTCAACACTTAATTGAAAAGCCGTAACAATTATTTGAAATGACTTTGGATTTCTCCTAGCATATTCTAATAGCCTCTGCCTTAACTCATCTCTAGTTCCTGATGTGGATAATTGTACCCTTAAACACTCTGCCTCTAAATCAGCTTTCCTTAATTTACGTATAGCAGACGTTAATTCTGCAGACTTTATCTGTACCATAGGATCTATAAATGTAGCCATGATTATTATAAAGAAATATTTTAAGATTTTTACTTTATCTTTTTAAATGTCCTATATCACTAGCACTAACCTGACGAAAATTTTTAGGAGTCAGTATACTTCGACACACACCTATCAAGTCTTTAGTCAGTCCGTCCTTCGTCATTAACACTGGTCTCTCAAACTTTCTTTATATTCAAAAAGCAACCACCCAATGTGCAATGTGGGACTCGAACCCACGATCCACAAAACTTAGTATATTTCAAACAACCACCCAATGTGCAATGTGGGGCTCGAACCCACGATTCACAAAGCTTTCTATACCAGGCCCCAATCACGTTGGGCGCCAAAGAATGTGACGTGGAAATAGAGTGAGAACATTTATTTAAGTAGGCGCCACTCACTCTTATAAGAAATCAACCATGAACTTGACTTTAACCTTCCAAAATACGTCACATAGGTTATTGCCGGCAGCTTCAGCCGAAGAAGGGGGGGTCAAAGTTAGGAAGGTTTTTCACTTTATACTCATGTAAAATAGTCAAGCTTTTCAAGAAACATGTGAACAAAATTTTATTGAATATTAAGTACATTTGTATCTTTGTTTGAGAGACCTCTAAAAAAATACAATAAATATGAATAAGAAATAAAGTCTGTCTTGTTTAGTCTTCTTCTCCAACTGACTATGGAATTCTGCGGTCTCACAATTACTTCTATATCTGCAGTCCTCTTGATCATACACTCCTAATAACTGTAACTAAGAGAAGTATTTTAACATCCAATCTAGATGTATACTAAAAATTATTTCCTGTAGGCCTACTTTTCTTTCTATTTTGTTACTTTCTGCGTAATCTCAAAACTTCTACCATGAGAATACTTCTTAGCTTTAAGCTAATCTTTTTTTTCTTAGAAGAAAGCCTGTATATCTTATTTGATCTGAGGCCTAGACAACTAATAATAAACTCCCTTCCTGTATTAATTTATGCATAGTAAAATAATCATCTTCCTTTCTATAACAAAATCTATCTGTATTAATTTATGCATAGCAAAATAATAATCTTTCTTTCTATAACAAAATCTATCTGTATTAATTTATGCATAGCAAAATAATAATCTTCCTTTCTATAACAAAATCTATCTGTATTAATTTATGCATAGAGAAATCCAGAGCTTCGGATAACGAAATTTCAGATATATAATTACAGATTCCGTATGCCGTCTGAATTGAAACTCCGTCCATTTGAACTTCCTTTATATATATAGATATGTTTATTCTTCTTGATTAGCATTACTAGGTATATTATAGTTTTGGAATGACGCTAATCTCATTTAGAAGACGAATCCTCAACGGGGTGTCGATTTAGAGTCTTTTGTCTCAGTTTATTTACTCCTACACTGAATCGGTACACACGGGGGAAAGAATTTATGGTTCAAGGTACTTATCTGTGGTGTGATGTAATAGCTGGCTTGCTTCCTCATGCATTCCACAGACGTAACCGTCCCAATGCCTGACGTCCCCTAAACACGATCCATGAAGCATCTCCAACCGCCTCCACTCACGGTGGTAATGATATCCACGGCGATTCGTCGTTCTCTGGGTAGGTAATATGTGGCTCGTGACCCTTCAGGCCACGCGACGTCCAACCTCCGCCGTAGAATGACGACCATGCAGATCTCGAAGATCCAAACCAACAGTCTCTGCATCCACAAAGTTTTGTAGGTTGATATAAATCCACTCCACAGCTGCAACAGCCCACAACTTGCGTCGACTTAATAATGACGACTGACTATCGCCGATCCGCTTTACTTCCAGTCTCCTGATGACTTCAATCCGTTCCAACTTCTAACGGTCGACTTCATACCAGGCCACTCTGCCTGCCGTTCCTCGCCTCTGGACCTCCTTCTCTCGTGGCTGACTTCTAACTCTCATCTCCTCGACGGCCACTCCAAGACGACTCTTCGACCTCTCTCTCCCCACTTTTTTCCAACCGTCACTTTTCTTATTTAAAATATGCGCAAGCGCCGACTCCAGCGCTATCTGTAACAAGTCACTTCTTCTAATGAAATTAAAGCGTTCACTATTATACTACTATGGTAACCCGTGGTTTAACCAACGAGTATAATATACATTGTTCGGTAACTTTTCACTTCGTTACAACCTCAATAACTTTGAAATGCATTAACAGTTCAAAATATGGCTACAGGCGCATCACTCAAACACTCGGATTTTCACTTCTTTGTAAATCGTACTGACCGAAGTGCATAGTTGTAGAGGTGAAATATACAAAAGCTATTCGACAGTCCATGTCAAATGAGTGAAAACACCCTGCTGGGGCTTCAAATGAGAATCAATGCGGACTCCTGTTACCGGTGAATAGCATTCCTGCTGAGTGAATTTATTGCTCTTAGGCTTCGTGAATCCCATGAATATAAAATGTACAGCGATCTTCACACATAATTTGTAAGTACAAGGGATAGTAAATACGGTTAATGTTACCAGAAATGGATTACACACAACAGTATCAACAGCAAAATACGAATAGCATCACACGTAGGTTTGTAAATATTGTGTCCTGGGTGCTTAAATTCTTGATGATGCCTTTTCATTTAAAATTAACGTGTTCGACTCCAAAATTTTACACGGAGGCTTCACTAGAAATACACGCTTTCATACCCTTAGAAGGAAAGAAGAATTCCAGGTAGTTCCGGGAGTTTATTCTGTAAATGTCAGAGTTTGTGAACGAGGAATCGTATCAGCTCACATATTCACGTTTCATTTAAATATTTTATACAAAATGTGACAGTATTTACCGGGTTCCGGGCCGAAGTAAGTATGAGACCAATAATTATGTGAGAATTTCATTCCTAGAATGAACAAAACTATTTTCTGCCAAATTTATAATTTTTTATATCGACAATGATATTTGACTATATATTTAGATGACTATATATTAAGGATGACAATAGTAATAATAACCATAATCACCATTGTCATCCTCATCATCACATGAAGACAGTACAACAATTAGCCCTGTCAAATAGAATTCACCTTCATAACTCTGGTGTCAAATCAATTCACTTCCATTACAGTTAAAAGCAGGGGCGTATTCAGAGGGGGGCTGAGGGGGCTGCAGCCCCCCCAAATGTAAAGTAATGCAATATGTTGCACTAAGGATATTTTAATTTGACAAATAGTAAACAGTTTAATTGCACACCCGAGCCATGAAATAGAAATGCCATTACTGCTTTGTCCAAGTATTTACAAAATTCAGCCTAAAATCGAAATTTTACCTGAAATTTGTAAAATATGCTCCAGAAAAATGAGGTATGCTCTATGATTTAAATAATTTTAAAGTTGCACAAACTACATAATCAACATTAAAAATAAAACAAGGTTATTACAATACTTTTTGTGAATTGAAAACTAATGAATATATTGCTTTAATATTACATAATTGGTTACAAAAAAATAGGCTATGTACTATCAACAAATTGTAGTAGGTTCTCAAAACTTTCACTTAGCCAAATAGCTGAAAATGTGTGAATTAACAGATTTATGGACAATATTTAAAATCGGACATAATATGCCGTTAGAAATGTGACAAATAGGTTAAATATGCACAAATATTTTAATATCGAGCAAATATGATGCATTATTGCAAAACTAACAAAATATTCAAAATTATACCATCAGTTTCTTGTTATTTCTTTGATACCTTGTACATTTCAACACTAGCATGTAATAGTTTGCATTATTAAAAATATGATTTTCATAACCTTCCGGACCCTGTGATAATAGTGTTAGACTTATATAGCCCCTCCCGAAAAAATATCTTGGATACGCCCCTGGTTAAAAGTACTCTTATCACTTTACAGTGTTTGAACTTGCGCTCTCGATTCTTAATAAATCACGTCCTTTATCCCTCAGTGCACCTGTTAAGTCACATGCAAAACAGCACAAACATTGCGATATCATTTATTTAGACCTAATATTTTGACACGTTAATTTAGACCTAATATTTGTTACTTTCTCCTTATATCAATAGGCTATATGTCTGTCCACACAAAGTACCGGTACCGATATACGCCACATTTGAGCTACCGCTCGGCTCCCACCACCCACTTTTCAAACCTTAGTTGTAAGTTCAACCTCAACAAGGATGTTTATTTTATTATTTGTATAGACCTTCACTTTTTCCTTGAGCAACCTCGTCTTCTGTATTTTCGCTTAGCTCTTCAATATTTCTTATCTACCTTACTGTAAGTAGTGATCTGTCCAAATCAGGTTTCAAGCGAAATAACTCTAATATAAAATCAAAGCAAATGTAAGTTCTGTTCGCCCTGCACCTTTCAATACTGCAAAATAATATAGCCTACCATGTGTTGCGAGTTCTTATGCTGACTATCAGTAATAATATTTGTGGGATAACCATATGCTAATGTAGATTACAAAGCTAGTTTATTGTATTGTAGATAGGCCTATCAATTACTGTAAGGTAGTGTAATGTTAACTTGGAAGTTTCGAAACAGTTTGCAGGGTTGTATCGAAGCAATATAAGTTATTCTGCTATTTTCTGGATGTTGTTTATTATTACAGCATCGTAAGATTTAAAACATTCGGCATTGTATCGCAATGGTTTCTGGAAATTATACTTAGGGAACCGGGTTTGGTATGATCGGTTCATAAAAATGTGCACTATTGTCCACTCTGCAAAAGAGTTTCGGGATTTTTAGCTCAAGAAAATGGATTCGGATTCTCGTGCACTATAATCCCTCTTCATAATATGCGTTATGTTATAATCTTACACATAACAATGATCCAACTCGCTTTATCCTTTCAAAAGAGGCCTTCACAGCCGACTAGTTCTACGTGCAGAATTACAATAAATTTACGATAATTACTTTTAAGGCTTAATCAATTTGTTTAGCCTATATTTATTTCAACAGCTGGTATAACTGGGAAGACGAGAGAAGAAGCTTGGATTGAAAGTGCGCAGTAGCATTCTAAAAGAGGCATTCTCGAGCATATCATGATTCATGTCTCATCTGATTAGTTATAACGGTTTTTACAGTATTTGCGCTTCTAATATACAATATAACAGGGGTGGCCAGCTACCAGGGTGTTGGGAGCCACAATTTGAGGGAAGAGTTAGGAAAAAGTCGCACATATTTTTTAAGGTTTTAATGTGAATTTTTTGAAGGTCAAATATAGAGATATAGGCCTAGGCCTAATTTTAAAATAGCAGGAAACATTATATGAATCCAAAAACTTAGATCTCATCACCATTAATGTAGCACACTAATAAACGTTCGTGTAACTTCCACAAATTGCAAGACTTTTTGTTAGCATGAACTTTTCTACTGTCCTTTGCTTGAACTGTGGTAGGTGGCCAGTTAAGGCGGTTCTCACAAGTACAGTTAAATCTACAACAGTCAGAACTGCTCGATGCTTAGATTTAATGAACTTCATCGTTGAATACAATGACTCGCACGAATAGGTTGTCCCAAAAATGGAGATCAGACATTATGTACACTATTTTATATAACTTTTGTTATGGGACCTGCTTCCAAAATGTAACCACTGCACACCCACATTCTTTCAACTGTTTTAATCCCTGAGATCGGTTTTTTGAGAAAAAAAATTAAAACGCCAGGTCAGAAAAATTAAACAATTTTCAGTTTAATCTCAGAATTTTTTAAGAACCAGAGAGAATGTAAGAAGAGTTGCATGTGGCTCGTGAGCTAGGGTATGGCTGTATACTTTTAAACTTCGCATTACAGAAGTTCATTAGGCCATATTAATAGTTACTGTTATTAGTATAAATTGATAGCCTATATCATAAATTTACTGCTATCAAATCAGTTATGTGAAGTTAATTAAATCTGATTATCCTAAAAGGTAACATCGCTTAAATGCACACATGCATATGCCTATTATTGTTTTGTTTGGTGTCATTTGTTTGCAGGTTTGTGGAGATGACGGTTGTGCGGCAAAGCTCGATCAATGTACCATGAATTACGTTCAACCAAATTAATTCAGCCTCAGAACTAAATGATCAAAGCCTTCCCAGACTTTATGATCGATAAACCCACACACCCACACTCAAACTCGCATGACATCATTTCATTTATGGGAAGTTATTAATATAAAAACAGATCAAAATGAATATATAGGCCTACCCATAGTTATTACTTCTATTATTTTTGAAGATATTTGTTTTGAAAAATACAATTTCTTTTTTTATATCTTTGTGCATTGACGAAATTACTGTATATAAGATCAGATTATGAAAACGCTTTTCCCCTTAATAAGTGGGACAATCTTAATACATGCCACAAGAAACCAAATAATGAGAGGAGAATGAAAGGCTATAACCATCGGATAAGGTGGACGGACTGTATAAATCTGTTGAATGGTGGGTGGTTCCACGTAACTTACGAGATGGACGTGACAAGCTCAGCAATCTCTGACAGGTCACGTAAGGCCGTAGGTGACAAAAGAAATCCATTTGATCTAACCACAGCTCACGTCAACATTCTTTTCACACTCAGGACAAAATTGCTTAGGTAATATGTCATGTTGGCTATATTTTTCTCATGTATTAGTGACCAATCCAGTATAATAATAATTATGTGGAACTTGAACCAACACCAAGTGTCTATCGTCACACTTTTATCACTTTAATGTTATCACTTTCATTTAATCGTAACTACATAGGCTACATTTGTTTTAAGAGGGGACATACAGTGGGTGAAATTCATAGGTGAGAAATAGGTGAATTTCATTATTTTTTTCCTCAACAATGAACTCCTCTACAAGCTTACAATCTGACATACTCTTTATTGACTACTTCCAAAATTGCATACTATTTTCAAAATTTATCAAACTGTTACACTTATGGGTAACTATCGTAAAAAAATGGCAGCCACGTTTCGTGCACTAAAATTCAGTTTCCGTGATATTTTCCAAAAATGGGAATATTTTTTAGTGATTCTTTTTTCTATGCATTTGCAAACATCATATACAAGCTTTGGAATATCTACGGTATAAGTATTTTTTTTAAATCTATTTATTTTCTTTTTCATTAAAATAAATGTATCTTTAAAAAATAAACTATTAATGTTAAACAAATGATTGTAGACATTATTGTTCACATGATATTAACAACAGAAATATTGATATTTGTAGAAGTTATCACGGAAACGGCATTTCAGTGCATGAAACGTGGCTGCCATTTTGTAACGATAACCACCCGTAACTGTAATAGTTGCATTAATTGTGAAAATAGTATGCAATTGTAGAAGTAATATATAAAGAGTACATCAGATCTCAAGATTGTAGAGCATTTCGTTGCTGAGGAAAAAAATAATGAAATTGACCTATTTCTCGCCTATGAATTTCACCGAAAGCTGTATGTCCCCCTTAAGTAAATTCATAAGGTCTGAAAACTGAAATATCCTCATACGTGTATTCATTAATAAAACAGCTACTGGGTAAGTTATACATATTATTATGTATAAGTATAAGCTGTATCTGAGCAAAAGGAAATATGAAAATAATATACAATTTTACGTGTGTTGAAGCATTATAAATACCGTACAATAGTAAGTACGCCTACAAAATTGTGTATAAGCAAAGCATTTAAAGCAAAAATAAAACAGGTTGTGAAAGTTCTGTTACCGAAAACAAACGAATTCGTTAATAGTATAGGAAGGCTAGCGATTATATATGTTTGGAGAGGAATATAAAGAATATTCAGTAAGAAAGAACAATGTAAATGATTCCAACTTTTTATTAACTAAATAGTCACTATAGGCTAAATATAATTCTAAGTGTCAGGTACAATAAATATAATTCGAGTCCGGATTTATGTTGCTCCAAAACTTATTGATAAAATCCACACCTCTCGTTATCTCACTTATGAATAATTTTACAGTAAAAGTTTCATTGACAAACTGAATTTATCTTTCCTTATAAAATGTAAAACCGGAAGGTCGCGGGTTCGATGCCCGATGAGGTAGTTGGAGTATTTCAATTGACTTAATCCTTCTGGTTGCACTATGACCCTGGGGTGGACTCAGCCTCTAACAGAAATGAGTATCAGGAGCAATCCTGGGGGTAAAGGCGGCCGGTGCGTAAGGCTGACAACCTTACCACCATCACGTGCCGAATATCTAAAATCTGAGAGCCGCAACCTCCTGGAACACTCTGGGCCTCCATGGCCTGTAATTGGGAACACTTTACTTCATAAAATGTAAATCAAACTTTAGTACAGATGGCTAGGGTTGAAGTATGCAAGATTATATTATGCAGGATAAGGGAGTGGAAATAACTTCGGACTAGAAAACTGTGGCATAATTAGTGTTTCAACAAGTGTTATTCTTATCTTAAACACGAGGCAGTTTTTTATGTATAAATGTGGATTCAAACGTTTAAATTTAATTTAATTTGAATATACTTAATATTGAACAGCATCACTGTTCAGTTATGTTTCATACTTTGAGCTTTGATGGAATTTTTATATGCATGACTCTCTTGATTTAACCCCTTTAATATTTATTCTTGTCCTTGGCGGCCTTGATAATATTTTATTCAATGCACTGCCTTCTAAACGGTGTAATTCTCAAGACGGCGGTGATTCAATGATAATTTGTTCTCTGCCGCCGTCTTTGTACCTGTCTTAACGTACGCGGCCAAGGGATGGGCACCCTATATCAACGCCAGACACAAAAAGAAGATCCTGTCCGCACAACGCCAGGCACTATTGCGAGTCACCAGAGCATACTCCACCGTCTCTATAGACGCCCTTATCACCATCGCAGGGGTAGTGCCAGCAGATCTGCTGCTAGACGAAAGGGTCGTGGCTTACGACCTAAAGAAAGGTATGCCTACACAAATAGGCCAGCTCCAGGTAACAGAAGCTACCTATAGAGACAGAACAAGCTCCCAGCTCAAAAGCCTCCTCAGATGGCAAACCATCAGCCAGTGGGAGCGCCGATGGCAGACCACTCCGAATGGGCTCCTCACAAAGAGCTTTTTCCCCAGCGTCAGGACGAGGATCCAGCAGAAGTGGATAACCCCAGACTTCGCGACTGCGCAGCTCTACACGGGCCATGGCCTCTTCCTGGCAAATTTGGCCAGGTTCAACCTGGCCGACGACAGTCTGTGTTGCTGCGAAGACTGTGAGGAGGACACAGCCTACCACGCGCTGTACACCTGCCCACGCCATAGGGAAGCCAGGCGCGAACTGATACGCATCGCCACGGCGGAAGGAGTACAATGGGCGCCGGAGCTGAGCTACTGGACCGGTAGAACGACCCACGAGGCCTTCAAGACTTTTACTCGACGTGTCATCGAAGAGAGAAGAAATTCAGAAGAAGACTAACTCTGATTCCATAGTGAACATAAACATTTTGTTGTCTTCTCTTCAACTCGCTCACGATTTCACTCTTTTGTATATATTAATTCTGTATAAGACTTTGACTTCCTGATTGCCATGTTACTGTGTTGTAAACATTCACCCTTCAGCAATTCATCATTCACCTCATTATCCTCTAAGCATGTACAGACGGCCATTTTATTATGTTGTAAATATTCACCCTCCGCTAATTCATCACTCACCTCATCATCATCTTCTATATGTATACAGATTCCTCCCAGTTTATGTAATTCTAGTGTGTTGCAAATATTCGCCCTGCATTAACTAATCATTCACCTCATCGTCATCTTCTACATATGTACTGACTGCTTCTGATTTATTGCCATGTACCATGTTGTAAATATTCACCCTTCGCTAATTCATCACTCACATCATCATCATCTACACATACACCGAAGCCTCGAAACCAAGATAGCAAATTGTATGTAAATATTAGTCTATGTATTATCTGTATTCTCCCCAGTAGTGTAGCCTCCGGCTGTGGGACTCTGGGTCAACTATGGTCAAATAAAAAAAAATAAAAAAAATAAAAAAATGCCGCCTAGTAATTAAATCTTTTATTGTTTTAAAAAACAATTTATCTTCAATTTCTTCTCATATAGATATCAAATTAATCTTTATTTTCAATTAATATATTTATTATTTTAAATAGTCAATAACTATAAACATATTTTATTTGTTCTGCTTTTATTATTTAAGATTGCTTCACAGTCTTCATCTTTATACTCCTGTCCCTGTAATGGAGTCCCGTAAAAATTTTAGTACTGATTTGTCTAACCAACAAAATCGTGTAAAGTACATATAGGAGAGTCAGAAAAAGTTGGGTAGACATCACCATATTCTGGACCGGGTGTTTTAGACGCCATTTTCCAAAATGGCCGACACCGATTTTATTTTGTATATATTTCAGCTCCTGTGACAGTCATACTCATCAATTAGGTGTCTAAATATATGTTTTTAAGGGCAAGGAATCAATTAAGATGGATTGTGAAGTTACGTGACTGCTATTTATTAAAGAAAATCAGTTATTTTGGATTTTAGATAAAAATATGAACAGAAGTGAAATAATATTCTCATAGACAAAGAAATAAACTCTGTTATGGAAAACTGAGTGTAAAACTAGCATATTTTTATCTCAGCCTATCTGTAACATTGTTCACCACATTTGCAATACTCCAGGGGTGCCCACCCCCCCCCAAACTTCATGACTCACCCCCCCCCAACTTCATTGCCCACCCCCCCCCAAACTTCACTGCTCATCCCCCCAACCTGATTGGCTGTCGACAAGGGCACCCATATGATATTTTCTAACGGGGCTTATTTTTTTAATTTATTAATATTTTGTTGCTTTAACTTCTTGGGCCACTTTGTAACATTATATTAATAATATAATAAGTGCAACAATGACGTAGCCAGAAAATAATTTCGGAGAGGGTCGAAAGTGCCGGGGGGGGGTTGGAACACCCCCCAAAAAAAGGGGTCGGGGGTCCATCCCCAGAAAGTTTTTAAATATTGAACTAATGAAAATCACATTTTAAGCTATTTTAGCACAGAAAAACTAGTTAGGAAATTTGTTTATTGTACTCTAAGACATGCCAATGTAAACAAGAAATTGTTACCTAAGTTGGTGTCCACCCCGGGAAATTTTTAAATATTGAACTAACGAAAATCACAATTTAGTCTATTTTAGCACTAAAAAACTAGTTAGGAAATTTGTCTACCATACTCTAAGACATGCCAATGTAAACAAGAAAATGTTACCTAAGTCAGGTGTCCACCCCCGGGAAATTTTTAAATGTTGAACTAATGAAAGTCACATTTTATGCTATTTTAGCACTGAAAAACTAGTTAGCAAATTTGTTTACTATACTCTAAGACATGGCAACTTAAACAAGAAATTGTTACCTAAGTTATAATACTTATTACTATTTATAAAGAAAATTTGAATAACACATGGAACAGTTTACATAATAGGCCTACTCATTATGTTATGAAAAGAAAATAACTGCTATATCATATTTCACACACCAACAAATCTTGTTTAATTAAATATTTTTTTTTAAAATACAAATATAGAATTTTATGTTTTGACTTTTGGGGGGGTCCAAACCCCCTGGACCCCCCTTTCCTAATCCACTGTTAGAAGAGACCTTTTGGAGTTATAAAACTTGACCTTTTTATTTTTAACATATAAAACGCTAATTTTGCAAAAAATTTCAACCCCCCCCCCCAGAAAATTCATAAAACTATAATATTTTGCCCCCCCCCAGAAATTTCAATGACGCAGTTTGCGAAATCAGGAAATAGAGTATTCAGGGGTGCCCACAGGGGGGGGCCCTGTGGGCACCCCTGAATACTCTGTGCATGTCAAATATTGCAATTTACATTTAACCTGCTAGAAGCACATGCTCTACAACTGCACTATTTATAGTTCAGAAGGCATTTTGTTAAGGCACAGATCTGGTTTTAGCACACCATTTGCATCTTTGCACCATCCATAATCTGTCAGCTGCAGGCTTGTGACAGGAAAATAGTTTTTTGATAGGTTTAAGCATTCCCGTAAAACAAAAAATCATCCTCGATTATGTCCATTTCTTATTGAAAAAGATGAGGGTAGCTCTACTTGTGTAATGAATAACGCTCTGCTTTGTCGAATGTTTCTTCAGACAGAGTATTATCTTCTGCAAATCGAACTAGTAAAGTTTCTGGCGATGCTTTTAGTGTAGATGGTTTTCTTCCAATCTTACTTGAGACATCACAACCTGTAAGTATGTGGGCCTTATTTAAAGTGTTGCAAAGTGCAGCTTCCAGTTACCTCTAACGTGTGTGGCACATAGCGCAAGAGGAGAAACTATGAAAGATATTTTGCAATATAATGTGTTGCCAACTAATATGTTGTTAGATAGTAGTGGCTACACAAGTAAACCTGTAAAGCATGTACTATTGACTGAACTAGAGAAGAAACTCAATCAGACGGAATACTGTTTTGAACAGCGTGGTGTAATGGATACTGCTGTCATAGTTGATTTTATGTCACAAATTCGACAACTCATAACTAACTTTTAAAAATATATTTGATCAATTGTGAACTAATGCAAGTAACTGCAAGATAATTAAACGAGTAGACTTTGTGTTTGACAGCTAAATTGAGCAGTCACTCAAAGAAGGTGAAAGAGAAAGACGAAGAAATGCTGATCCCATCGAACTGAGAAAAATCAAACAGGAGAATCTCATTCCTATACAGATGGACCGATTCTGGTCTTCAGATAAAAACAAATAGATGCTCCAATTGGCTACTGCTACTAGACTTTGAAAAAGGCAAAAATGACTGACTTCACTACAGTGCTAAGTGAAACCGTCACAGGAGACAATGACAGCAGGGATGCATTAATAGTAATGAACAAAGAAGTTGAAACTTGCTCGGACCTTCGAACCTTTGTTGAAGAAGCAGATAGCAGAATTATAATCCATCTCTTCTATACTGTTCAGTCTGGCATAACATACCTTATAGTGCTATCAAATGACACTGATGTCGTTGTTCTCATCCTTCGATATATATTTTAACTATTCAGTAATGGATTGCATAATTGTGGATCAAAGTGGGAGTGGGTGATAAAATGCGATATGTGCCTCTACACACACTTGGAAGGTAACTGGGAGCTGCACTTTGCAACACTTTAATTAAAGCCCACATACTTACAGGTTGTGATGTCTCGAGTAAGATTGGAAAAAAAACCATCTACACTAAAAGCATCGCCAGAAACTTTACTACTTCGATTTGCAGAAGATAATACTCTGTCTGAAGAAACACTCGACAAAGCAGAGGAATACTTGTTCAAGTTATCCATCATCAAAGTGTAGGACATATCAACTTCGTTATTCATTACACAAGTAGAGCTACCCTCATCTTTTTCAATAAGAAATGGACATAATCGAGAATGATTTTTTGTTTTACGGGAATGCTTAAACCTATCAAAAAACTATTTTCCTCTCACAAGCCTGCAGCTGACAGATTATGGATGGTGCAAAGATGCAAATGGTGTGCTAAAACCATATCTGTGCCTTAACAAAATGCCTTCTGAACTATAAATAGTGCAGTTGTAGAGCATGTGCTTCTAGCGGGTTAAATGTAAATTGCAATATTTGACATGCACAGAGTATTGAAAATGTGGTGAACATGTTACAGATAGGCTGAGATAAAAGTATGCTAGTTTTACACTCAGTTTTCCATAACAGAGTTTATTTCTTTGTCTATGAGAATATTATTTCACTTCTGTTCATATTTTTATTTAAAATCCAAAATAACTGATTTTCTTTAATAAATAGCAGTCACGTAACTTCACAATCCATCTTAATCGATTCCTTGCCCTTAAAAACATATATTTAGACACCTAAATGATGAGTATGACTGTCACAGGAGCAGAAATATATACAAAATAAAATCGGTGTCGGCCATTTTGGAAAATGGCGTCTAAAACACCCGGTCCAGAATATGGTGATGTCTACCCAACTTTTTCTGACTCTCCTATATGTACTTTACACGATTTTGTTGGTTAGACAAATCAGTACTAAAATTTTTACGGGACTCCATTACAGGGACTGTATTATTATTATTAATATATAATCGCTCAATTGCTCGTAATCTTCGTCCAATGGGATTGCTTTTACTAATATTGTTACAAAGCATTATTATTCAAAGATTACTTCCTTCTACGTTTTTCGTTTTCATCGCCATTTTAAATCCTCTGATAGGATTTCTAGTCCTTTCTGGACTCAGTCACCAGTGGCTATTCAACTTGAATTACATTATATTTCGTCCTCAGCGATACAAGGATTCGTCTTGAGTGACTTTTACTGCACAGAAGCAGATTTCTACATATTATTTCATCGCTGAATGGTGAAATTCTTCATTGCCGCTGCTAGACTTTCTACCAGGTTTTTATTATAGCCTGTTTGGACTTCAGGATTAATTCTTGATATGACATTCACTACGAAAAGGAATCATTATACCATGTGAGTGCTTAAAGGTTTATATTACCTTGATTTTATTAACACGCAATTAATTGAATGGCATTATCATTGCGCTTTGTGATTTGTGAATATAAGCTTCACAAGATTAACTGTAAATCACAATCACAGCATACAGTTGCTGCTTGTATATGTTTTAACTACTATTCATATTAGCTCTCGACGCTATTAAGATCGAGTGGTCCTTCGGATTTATTAATAAAACTAGGGTAAGGTGGTACATTTTCGAACATGGTACAATTCTGAACGGACTAAGATTTTTATCCACTTTTGGGTTTCAAATGTTAGCCAACCAGTTTTTAATTATATAGCGTCCATACTGATTGTTTTGTTGACTTTTATTCGCGAGAATGATGTTTTGAGTTGTCTCATTCGGCCATAAAATATTATTTTCCAATCGAAGGTAAGAACTCCATGCTTGAAAAATGGCACGTTATAACATTGCTTATAATTCCACGTTGTGTTACTGGAATATATTGTTGAGGACCAATTTTTAACTCATACCAACAAATAGCGTAGTCTTTAATACATGTCATTGGCACAACAATGGTCATTCGTGAGTGGAATTTGCAACTATGTATAATTTACAAAAACTAGCTCGAGGTACAAATACGAACAAATTTTAGGTACAATTTTGAACAGTACTTTAACCCGCGATCGCCTGCATGGAAAAGCTGTTTGGCCATCACAGCATTCTGCATGTTTATTGTTATTAACTGTGCCAGTCAAATATAAAGGAATGGCATTCACACAGCTTTCAACAGTGGTATTATTTCAACGAAGATTTATGAACTGCACTTCCTCTGGATTGTTATTACATCTCAGCAACTATGCAATACGGAATAGCAAACAGAAATCGTTCTGGAGTTGTTAAGTATTTTTATTATTGCTCTTGATGTTATGACAGACCCGCCTGCATGGTCTAGTGGTTGCTGACTACGGACCCGCAAGTCTGGGTTCGATCCCCGGTACCTCCTCAGATTTTTCTGAGGTAGGGCGATTTGGAACGGGGTGCATTCAGCCTCCTGACACCAACCGAAGAGCTAACTCATAAAGAAGTAGCGGCTCCGCTTCAGTAACCCATCAATAACTGACGTAGGAGTCGGCATGCTGACCACTTGCCCCAAACCTGTCATCTGCCTATTAAAAACGTGACACTTCATTATTACGCTCATATTATTGATAATTAATAATAATAAAATATAATATTTGAAAGAAAGCAGTTCGTTCGTTGAAAATGCCACTGTTCGAAATAGTACCCACTGGTGTTTAGAATTGTACCTACTGTGGTACATTTTCGAACGATATTCTGGAAAGTAAAGATTGATTGCCATGACCAATTTTACAGCTGTTTGACTTCCATATTTTTTTGAAGGGTCAACTACATTGCCAACTTTGAAATTACGATACAGTTGAACTTGTCTTATGTCTATTGTGTTCATAAAATAAGAATATTTGTTAAGTGTTCGAAAATGTACCACCTTACCCTATGTTAAAACCAACAAGGGTTTTATTTATGGCGGAATCGTTCATCGCTCTGTTCTCAAGCAGGATTCAAGACATCGATCCAGCTTCATCTGACGAGTGAGAGTGATACTTGAAGAAAATAGTGTCAGTGCTATCATTAAGGGTTTCTTATTCTTGTAAACCTCTTTAACGTTCATTCCCACGGGATGTTTCGTGCGTAATTTTAATACAGCCCTATTATTCTTCAGTCCGCTGCTTGCGCACGTCACAATCACTTCTTCTGAATTCTGATCAAAATTTGGTACATCTATAATAAAGTTAAGAGGATAGTGGGTGAAACTTCTATTTTATACAGTTTTAAACCTTTATACTTTATTTTTCGTACACATAGGTGTGGTTTGTTGTAATAGATAGGCCTAATGTTGTGTAGAAGATTCATTTCTGTCAGATTATTAGTTTTTGAGTTTTTCCAAAAATAATGCAGAAAAATTGGCTTTATAATTCGAAATTAAACTTATCCCAAAGCATTTCAGCAAATTATCCCAATTTTTAATAGGACCAAGCATTTCTTTTCCTGTATCTTAACTTCAAATGGAGCAAAAACAATAATATTAAATGAATGTCTCAAATGTAAGAAGTTATTTATGGTCACCATATATATCTTATTTTTTTATTGTAAAACTATTTAATATTACAAAATGCACTATTATCTTAGTCACATTCTGTGGAACTTATAGTAAAAATTTCAGATTCCTTGCTTTAAATCTGAAGAACCCATTTAGTCCTGAATATATAGACTACAAATATAGTAAAAGTGAAGGTGTAAGAAAATTACTTTTCATGATATTCTAATGAAAAATGTTTACATGCAGTCTCATCAGAAGTTATGAGCATTACAACTAATGCTCTTTTTTAATTAAACCAACTTTTTTTATTTCATAATTTCATAAATGACACATAGGTTGGTCCTGAAAACCTTTTTTAGAGATAATCTCCTGAAGGCAATTTAATTTTGTCAAAAATTGTTTATTTTCTTCGCTAGGATTCAAACATTCGTCAAGTGTGAGCTTTATAACGTCGCGTAATTAGGGGTACTAATTAAAAGTGCCTGAGGGTACTGAAACTTAAGGTACTTAAGGTAGGCCTACATAATATTTCTTTTTATATAAAACTCAAAATATTGTTAATTTTGATTTTTAAAAATTATGAATAATTCGCCACTTATGCCCCTTAAATTAGGCTACGATATATGTGGATTTCCTATTGTAGTTAAGGAAATATAAATTTATTTATTTTAATTTTTCTGCACATCGACTGACAAGCTCGCAACCGAAGAGACAATAAAGAAACTGCGGTACAACAGCTCACGGAAATTATTGTAGTGCGGCGGTATGGCCCAGTTGGGACGCCAACCTGCGGCGGTCTGGTTTGTGGTCTTAAACACAACCAAACCGTCCTCCGGTAACTCGGGTTGTTATCACAACTTCACCGATCAGCGGGCGGCAATCTGCTTTTGGCGGTACAAAGTGCGGAAGCAGATTAATTTTCAATTAGGTAATATTCAAATCGGACCAAGGGAATTTGAGAGCTTAGATCGATCACATCTTTATGAACGCATACACTCACAGTTAATAGATATTTGGCAGCAAAAATGGGCAGTTGCCCAAAACGGTAGCATCACTCGTGACTTTTTCCCAAGTATCAGAAATAGACTTAAAATGCCATGGATTAAACTGGACCACTTCGTCACACAGGTATTAACTGGCCATGGCAACTTTGCCGCTAACTTAATCCGTTTCAATCTCACAGACGACGATCTATGCGCTTGTGAGGACAGCGAACCAGACACCATGTATCATATGCTGTATACTTGTCCTCGATATCGAGAAGCTCGACTACTCCTCCACGAAGCCGCCAGGGCAGAGGAAGAAGCCTGGGCACCGGACCTCACGTTCTGGACGCTTAAGAACACCTTCCCAGCATTTAAAACCTTTGCAAAAGCAGCACTTCTTGAAAAGTCTATAGCAAATTAATACATCAAAGTAGACGGTCCTTTGGCCACTACTCCAGTCCGAACGAGGTTTTTGAGGGGTTTCACTCGTTCTTAGGCGAATGCCGGACTGGTCAATAATCCCCTCAAACAGATACACGCACTACAAATCTCTAGAATACATAACTACAAGTCACTAAAAAAACACACTCGGGAAATATTGCACATAACACCTATCCGCACGTAGGTCTATCCTACGCCAAAATACAAAGGCACAAGTACACAGCCCAAACACGTCACACCATCAACATCCCCTACGGATGTACATAAGGGCACAATAGGTATACACACATCACATATGGTTACCAAAATTTGGTTTGACCGGAGGTTTAGGCTTAATTGCTTGGCACTCCGGGGGCAAGGGTGGGCACAAAAAAAAAATCTGCTTTTGGCAGATAAATTTAGAGTGCGGACCAGTTCCGAATCACCAGAGAAGTAGTATTTACCTAGCTAATCTCATATGGCAGGGACGAGAACTCTGTCTCCGTGGTGCTTTCGAATTGGAGTGCCGGACTCTGTATAAATAACAACACAAAATATCCAATATTTAATGTCCACTTTGCAGTAAATTGATTTATTAGGCTTTATAAATGTCCGTTGCACAGATGATCCGAATCTTTAGTACTTTACACTTTCGCAGAGTGTATGATTGACGTGTGTATAATAAACTTCCTATCTGCTATATATTAAATTAGCACAATATACTTTTAATATACAATCACGTAACTTTTCTTATGATCTCTATGACGCGCTGAAATAAACTTATCTTCCGACTTCACTTATAAACTTAATATTGGTGCCTATCTGATTTTTATAGCGCGGATGCAAAATACGTAGGGTAAGGTGGTACATTTTCGAACATGGTACAATTCTGAACGGAGTAAGATTTTGGTCCTTTTTAGGGTTTCAAATGTTGGTTAACCTGTTTTCAATTACATGGCGTTGATACTGATTGTTTTGTGTATCTGTTTCCGCGAGAGTGGTCTTTTAAGCTGTCTGATTCTGAAGGAAAAATATTATTTTCCATTCGAAGGTATGTACAGTATGCTCGAAAAACGGCACGTTATAAAATTGCTTTTAATTCCACGTTGTGTTACTGCAATACGTTGTTGAGGAGCGATTGTTAACTAATACCAACGAATTGCGTGGTCTTTGATACGCATGTCATTGGCACAACATGTGTCATTTGTGAGTGGAATGTGTAACTGTGTAATATTTTATAAAAGGTTGCGTGAGGTACAAATTCGAACACTTTTTAGGTACAATTCTGAACGTAAGCAGTACAATTTCGAACATCACTTGCTCTGTTAGAAATAGATGCTTAAGCATTGCATAAGACAGCTGGTAGCTAGCAATGCATTTAAAAACATAAAGGGCTTGTTGTTTCTGCAATTCAAGTGTAAAAGGATATCTTATATCCGTCAACACCAGTATTATTTTAACGCAGCAACTCTTGCTTCCTCTGCACTCTTGTTATGATTACACCTCAACAATATGCAATACACATTAGCTTTCAGTAATAGTTTAGATAAGATGTTGTGTTCACGTAAGTATAAAGTTGTGCTGAGTATTTGTTTTATTGGTGCACATGTTATAAGTTCATCTTCCATTGGATCCTGTTTATGAACGGTAAGAATGTGCTAAGGCCTTTCAACAAAATTTTGATTTCAATATTTTTTATGTTGTAAAATATTATAATAACGATAAAATAATAACAACATAATAGCAATAACAATATAATAGTAAACAAAATAAAATCAGCAATAATAAGAACAAAATAATCATTATTATGCTTACACTATTGTCTTAATTTTTTATTTTATTTTTTTATTGTGTTTTATAAACATTATTTGAATTATGCGATTTAAAAATAATTCTTATTACTGAAAGGTAATGTATAATAATAATAATAAAAATAATAAAAAATAATAATGTGTTTTTCAAAGTGTAAATGTGATTTCATACAAACTAATTGTTAGTTTAAACAATAGGCTACGTTTGAGTTGTAATTAATAGCTATAAAAGAGAAAAAAGTACGTAAGTAAAATCTAACATACGAGTCATGGTATGATAGTTTTATATGCTAATGATGCCGGGTTAAACTATTAGTGGAGTTATTTTTTATTTTCTGTTTAATATTCAGAGGCCGCGAAAGAAAGTGGAAAGCCCAGCTCCAACAAAAGAAGACGAGTGTGGTTTTTGTTTGTTGAACTACAACAGTGCTCAGTCCATGAAGAAAGGCGACTGGATACAATGCCAGTCATGTAAAACGTGTTATCATGAATTGTGCGTAGGAACCGAAGGAAAAAAGCAGTTTGTTTGTGGAAAATGCCACTGTTCGAAATTGTACCTACTGGTGTTCAGAATTGTACCCATGCGGTACATTTTCGAACGATTTTTTGAAAATGAAACATTGATTACTATGAGAATATTATAGGAGAAAAATTCCTCCGGCACTGGGACTTGAACCCAGGACCTTTGGCTATTCGCGCCAATGCTCTACCAACTGAGCTAAGCCGGAGCTCAATTCACAGCACCAGATGGAACTTCTCTCCTATGACTGATTGCCCTAATGGTCCACCTCACAGACAGACAAGTCATGTCATATGCAGTACTGTGAGGCACACTAAGTAGTGATTTTTGTGACCGGGCTCCCACTGTTATTGTACAGTTAACATTCAAGATAGATATACAAGCATTCATGAGCCACAGATTATTGTCTCTGTTGGACACTACATGAGAATATTATAGGAGAAAAATTCCTCCGGCACTGGGACTTGAACCCAGGACCTTTGGCTATTCGCGCCAATACTCTACCAACTGAGCTAAGCCGGAGCTCAATTCACAGCACCAAATGGAACTTCTCTCCTATGACTGATTGCCCTAATGGTCCACCTCACAGACAGACAAGTCATGTCATATGCAGTACTGTGAGGCACACTAAGTAGTGATTTTTGTGACCGGGCTCCCACTGTTATTGTACAGTTAACATTCAAGATAGATATACAAGCATTCATGAGCCACAGATTATTGTCTCTGTTGGACACTACATGAGAATATTATAGGAGAAAAATTCCTCCGGCACTGGGACTTGAACCCAGGACCTTTGGCTATTCGCGCCAATGCTCTACCAACTGAGCTAAGCCGGAGCTCAATTCACAGCACCAGATGGAACTTCTCTCCTATGACTGATTGCCCTAATGGTCCACCTCACAGACAGACAAGTCATGTCATATGCAGTACTGTGAGGCACACTAAGTAGTGATTTTTGTGACCGGGCTCCCACTGTTATTGTACAGTTAACATTCAAGATAGATATACAAGCATTCATGAGCCACAGATTATTGTCTCTGTTGGACACTACATGAGAATATTATAGGAGAAAAATTCCTCCGGCACTGGGACTTGAACCCAGGACCTTTGGCTATTCAAGTCCCAGACATCTCGTCTCTAGTCATTAACGTCAAATTTGACCGATGGCAGTAGGGGAGAATCGCCCTCTTAACGGAAAAATGTTGGAAAGACGCGTACGGCAGAAAATTTAAGCTAACCAATAAGGGCATATATGAGACCAATAAGGGCACATATGAAATAAAGATAGCCAATAGAAATACAGAAAGAAAGTAATGGACATCGATGATGATATGAAGATCGAAAACTAGGAACGCGACCCAGCATCTTGTCATGCATTGAACTTCGAGTGACACATAGGGTAAGGTGGTACAATTTCGAACGCTAAACGTATTTTCTTATTTTATGAACAAAATAAACATAAGAAAAAACTATTTGTATTGTAATGATAAAGTTAGTAACCTAGTTGACCCTTCACAAAAATATGAAAGACACACAGCTGTTAATTTGGTCATAGTAATCAATATAGATATACAAGCATTCATGAGCCACAGATTATTGTCTCTGTTGGACACTACATGAGAATATTATAGGAGAAAAATTCCTCCGGCACTGGGACTTGAACCCAGGACCTTTGGCTATTCGCGCCAATGCTCTACCAACTGAGCTAAGCCGGAGCTCAATTCACAGCACCAGATGGAACTTCTCTCCTATGACTGATTGCCCTAATGGTCCACCTCACAGACAGACAAGTCATGTCATATGCAGTACTGTGAGGCACACTAAGTAGTGATTTTTGTGACCGGGCTCCCACTGTTATTGTACAGTTAACATTCAAGATAGATATACAAGCATTCATGAGCCACAGATTATTGTCTCTGTTGGACACTACATGATAATATTATAGGAGAAAAATTCCTCCGGCACTGGGACTTGAACCCAGGACCTTTGGCTACTCGCGCCAATGCTCTACCAACTGAGCTAAGCCGGAGCTCAATTCACAGCACCAGATGGAACTTCTCTCCTATGACTGATTGCCCTAATGGTCCACCTCACAGACAGACAAGTCATGTCATATGCAGTACTGTGAGGCACACTAAGTAGTGATTTTTGTGACCGGGCTCCCACTGTTATTGTACAGTTAACATTCAAGATAGATATACAAGCATTCATGAGCCACAGATTATTGTCTCTGTTGGACACTACATGAGAATATTATAGGAGAAAAATTCCTCCGGCACTGGGACTTGAACCCAGGACCTTTGGCTATTCAAGTCCCAGACATCTCGTCTCTAGTCATTTTTAGTACTCGGTCCCTCCTATTTCCTGTTTAATCTAAATCACTTAATAATTCTTACAATTCAAGTCTGGTATTAATTTGATGACTGTAAAAATGTCGGTCTTTTTCGTGAGAATCTTTTGATATAAATATCCCTTCTGTCCGATAATTATTAGTGTGTATAAATTAATTTTGATATCAATGAGTTATTTAATTAAATAGTATAACGTAGTGTGATATGTCATCTATTAGGTCTTAATGTCCTCTGTCTGATGGTGTAATTTGTTCGATTGTCTTATTTGTCGTTTTGGCGTAATTAGACATAAATGGTCACTGGTTTAGTGTGTGTGGCGTGCATTTAGGGTTCGTAAAATGGTGGGTGGTCCAAATCGTGAAACTGTCACACCTATCAATTGAAATAGGCTTATGATTGATTGTGATTTATCTTCTAAAAATTCTTATTTGTAATTGGTCCAACACAAAATAACATATGAGGGATTTAGACAGGCAAATAGGCCTAAAGAACGCTTTACTATTTTCCAACAGTGACTCGTGCTAAGGCTGGATCCAAGTACGTACGTCAGTGATAATAACAGGAATGTCTGTCTCATTTGTACCACATATCACTTACAATTTGCATGTGATACGCTAATAATTAGCATTAATATTTCCTGAAAATAAACATTATTCACTGTAATAAGCGGTATTACTGCATGAATTATGTTCTAATGAATAATAGTAAAACTCAAATCGCAGCAACGGAGAAAACTACATCACTTTGAGTGATTATATGTTCCCGCAAGCACTTAGACCTTATTAGTTGAGTATAATTAAACACGGTAATGCTACTAATTCAAAGGGTTAGCCGCTGTGCTAAATTACATCCATTGAGAACACTGAATGGATTCAGAGTTTCGCAGCAATTCGCTCCATCAACGTTAAAGCAGAACAGTTTTCAATTTCCCTTTTCTGTGTTTAGGAAACAGCCTATTATAGTACAGTTTCCCCTTACCATTCAATTCATGTCTTTACCATTAAACTATTCAATACTGTTGCGAACCGATTTTTATTCATTAAAAGAGATGTAATAACTTATATTTTTGGATTAACTTATAATGGAAATTAACGTTGTTGAACTAAAACAAAAGTTCGAGGAATGGAGCATAAGCAGGGTGTCCACAGAAATTTCAAAATAAATTTCCCTGACTTTCCATGACCAGAAACTTACATTCCTCTGACCACAAGAATCAAGACACTTTGTAAACAAAAAAAAGAAAAATCCAGCTTACTTCAGCCTCATAACGAAAATAAGAAATCATTAGCCCATGTAGTGAAAAGAAAATTTATTACCCAGCCTGGGTTGCAGCAGACTGGAGCAAAACACATGCCCCTCACATTTCGCTCTCAGGGGTAGTTATTTTCCCCGACCATTCCATATTTTTTACAAATTTTCTGACTTTTTCCTTTACTTTACAACATTCCCTGACTTACCCTGACCGGTCTCAATTTCCCTAACTTTCACTGTCTTTCCCTGACTTTCCAGAATGTGGACACCCTTAAGCCATAGCAACTGTTTTTTTTTTCTTCTCAAAGTATAGGGGTGGTACTATGAGATGATGTATGTCACGGGATAAAGTGACATCTCTAATATATGGACACATCATTTGGTAACATTGTGATGTACGGTTATAGGAATAAAAGCGATAGTATTTAGTTGTGAGTCATCGCCATGCAGAATGGACATGACAAGATGTAAACAGTATTCTTACGTCAAAATAGTCACTATCCGAGGAAGAAATGCCAGAGAATATCACAAGGAGCCTGATGGAAGCTTTGGGGAATAATGCCCATCCGTAATGACCTTCCTTTCTTACCTCAATCAAACCAGGTCCGTCCAGTAGTAGGCGTAACAAACTCATTTTCACGATCGGTACAGTATCTATAGTGTTTGAATTTAAAGTTTGAATTCAGACGACACATATACGCAATTTAATATTCCATTTTATCCTTATGAACATTTATTACTGAACAACAGGCCTAAGGCAAAAAATAAATGAAATATGGAAAACCAGTGGGCCTAGGTCAAATTTACAGTGAAGAGCTGAATGCATCACGATATAGCCTGTGTATCGGTATATAGGGTACGTAATCAATTTATCATAATTGCACGTACCCGAACATAATTATAACAGCCCTTTCATGGCTATGTACATGACTTTGCACCTAACATTTCCACCATTCGAACGGGAATAAAACCGAGGCTATGTCGAATTCAGAACAGAGATTTCGTGGTGTTGCTTTCTTTGCCTTGGCAAGGTTGCCTTGGATTGTACGGGTGTGAGAATCATTCTTTAAAACATGAATGTTATTTTATTAAGTGCCAGTATGGTACTTTATGAGATTGTGTGGGGGACGAAAAATGTCTGTCCGTCTGTCCGTCCGTCCGTCCGTCCGTCCGTCCGTCCGTCCGTCCGTCCGTCCGTCCGTGTGTCTGTACGCGCTCTAACTCAAATACGCTTGATCGAATTTTGATGAAACTTGGTATACGCGTTTATAATGTCAATGGGAAGAACCCTATTGAAATTGGACCAAATCGGTTCACCGGTACCGGAGTAAAACCCAATTTAGTGTATATTTTAAAGGTGCCATAACTCGTACACGCTTTATCGGATTTTCATGAAACTTGGTATACGCATTTTTAATGTCTATGGAAAGACGTCTGTTGATGGTGGACCAAATCGGTTGGCCGGTACCGGAATAATACCCAATTTAGTGCCTTTTTATGGTATCATATAAGAAAAGGCGCGGTAACTCAAATACGCTTTATGGGATTTTCATGAAACTTCGTATACTCATTTATAACGATAATAGCAATAAGCCTATTGAATTTGGACCTAATCGGTTCAGCAGTACCGAAATAAAGAGTAATTAACAGTCACATTTATAATAATAATTTGTTTAATTCGAAGCATTTTGATTGACTCGCGGCCAACCAATCAGCACGCTCGTATAAAGCCTCTTTCAGTTGCCATGGACAGTTGACATCCACATGAAAAACAAATGTTCCCATATGTTCGATTATAGATGAAATGCTGTTGTATAATGACTAATTATTTTGCTAAAATTGATTACAATTAAATTAAAGCATTGAATTTTACTTCAGCCTATGTCAGATTAATAATTCCTGACCTCTTAATAAATAAAAACATTAAGCTATGAGAATATGTTTACGTTGGTACCTTTGCTTCAGCTAGAGACATATCAGCATTTATCACAGGGATATCTAGAATATTATTTTACCTATGAATGAAATACATGAAATAATGTAACACAAGGAAACTAGCAGGCTTGAAACATGGCCTAATTTCGAAATACGGTGATTTTTCTTTTCTGTGACCTACGACGCGATAGTATTCTCTGGGATTTGACATTCAAGATTCGCAGTGTGGTTTGGTCTTGGGGTAAGATGCTTGTCTATTAACCAAAACATATCACGTTCGAGTCCACCTTAAAGCAAATTTTTTTTTTATTATTATCAGTTGTGTTAAATTGAGCCTATTCCATTCTTGTGTTCTATTTTGTCAATGTGCTTAAATAAGTATTACATTTTTCTTTAAAAAAACTGGGAATTCATTGTCTTTCATTGACCTACAACATCATTCCTAAAGAATAACACAAGCCTATAAATGTTATTTCACGAACAGAAACTAGCTTTAAAGTTATTGCGTTGCGTTAAAATTGCATAAGCCTATACTCAGAACAAAACTGCATACCGCTAGGTGGAACTATCCTCTTCTTATTGGCTTACTGTACTATTTCATTGTCAATGCATTTTGTATAATGTTTACATATTTTAAGAATTAATATATCAGTGTATACCAATATGAATTAAGGTTAAGAATCAAACTTTAGACCTTTGTTCTTCCGTAAGCCCTGCTTAATGAATCGATCTGGAGTTTAACTCGGAGATCTATTAAAAAAAAATATATATATTTTCTGTATATCATAACTGCAATTATAACTGATTAAAAAAGCATACTGGCACTTTGTTATATCAGTTTACCTGATTTTATTGAAATGTACAGACTGTTAGAGAGGATCACATTAATACAAATAATGAACAGAAACGCTGTAAACATTGCACTTTATTAAGTGCCAGTATGGTACTTTATGAGATTGTGTGTGGGAACGAAAAATGTCTGTCCGTCTGTCTGTCCGTCCGTCCGTCCGTCCGTCCGTGTGTCTGTACGCGCGATAACTCAAATACGCTTTGTCGAATTTTAATGAAACTTGGTATACACGTTTATAATGTCCATGGGAAGAACCCTATTGATATTGAACCAAATCGGTTCACCGATTTAGTGCCTATTTAGTGCCTATTTTAATAGATTATGGCGCCTAATAGAAAGGCGCCATAACTCAAATACGCTGTATCGGATTTCCATGAAACTTGGTATACTCATTTATGACGTTCATGAGAAGTGCCCTATTGAATTTGAACCTAATCTGTTGATCGGTACCGGAGTAAACCCCAATTTAATGTCTACTTTAAAGGCGCAATAACTCAAATACGCTTTATCGTATATTTATGAAACTTTGTATACGCATTTATAATGTCCATGGGAAGACGTCTATTTATAATAGATAAAATCGGTTGATCTGTTTCGGAGTAATGCTCAATTTAGTGCCTATTTTATGGTAATATACGTATTCGAAAGAATTTATAAAAAAATGAAAATCAATTATCTTGACAACACTGCCTATTGTTTTACTGTTATCTTATAATACTTGGAAATTAAAATACAGGTAGCTATGACAAAAAACACTATCGATTTACAAGCGCTTATCCAACTAGACCGTTAAAATGACCCCGGTGGCCGAGATGGTAACGCTTTGGCCTCACATTCTGGAGTCCATGGTTCAAAACCCGAAACCGGCCAATTTGAATTTTTTTTTGACATTTTTATGTGAGTGTGCGATTGTCATGATATCACATATCTGTACAGTTCAGGTGATGCTGGAAGATTTTAATCTCATTAAAAAAAAACTAGACCTTTGTTCTTCCGTAAGCCCTGCTTAATGAATAAATCTGGAGCTTAACTTGGAAATCAATTTGAAAAAAAAAAAAAAAAAACATATTCTGCATATCATAATTGCAGTCATAACTGTTTAAACAAAAACATACTGGCAAATTTTTCCATGTGAATGGCTTCGAAGCAGAGTAACCGCGATATATTGAGGGTTTGGAAACCGCGGTATTGTAGCAATGGTGCAAAGGGTTTCTCAGAATACCCCGATATTACTTTTACACCGGTTACGAAACAGCGGAGAAAACCGGAGAATGGTGCACTTTTATTTGGGCAGAGTAAGTTATGTGAGTTTCACATCAGATTTTTTTATAGAAGCATAAGCTATATTGCTGAATAGGCCTACTACTGACTGATTTATATTTTACAATGGTAATGACTTTATCTTCCAAACCGTTACTTAAGCAAATGATATTACTCTATAACGCTGTTAATTTAAATAAACCATACAAAACATGTTGCACAAACTTTCTCACATACATGTAGCTTATTAAGATACAACCTCCAGGTTAACAAGATTTAAGATTCTTACCGATTACTATTTGTAAAATATTCTTCTTATAGCATCACTCATACAAGTAGGAGCTGAAGAAATTATAAAAAAAAGTGCGGAAATTAAACACTTATTTGATTTAGGGCCACTATAATTATTACTGTAATTGTTATTGTTATTATTAATATTACATGTACTTTTGCATGCTTTAACTGCATATAGGTTATTGCAAGTGGTTAGAATGTATAGATTTATCAGTAGGCTCTATTTCTATTGTTCGGTGATATCTCAATACATCCGGCTTTTGCCTTTGAGAAAACCATGAACTACCCAAGTCAAATTGGTCGACCAAGAGGTTTGAGATTTGGACTCAGGACGTCTTACCTCTGCCACCTCGCTCGGATTTAATTTTTACGTTGCATTATGAGACATGTATATTGCATTTTACAGCTATAATCGTAGTATTCTTGTTACTAATATTCATATATTAAAAGAATATTCTAATATTGTGCATTGAAGTTATACTTATTTCGTTTCTATCTCGGTACCTATTTATTTTGTAAAGAAATGTAATTGACAAAAAGTGTTCATTTTAATTTTCTCTATAACTTCACTATGCTGGATTTTCATGTAATCTGTTTTCATACTGTAAAGGAGATAGCCTAGACAAATAAAAAATGGACACGAATAAACTACCTTCTAAGAAATTTTTACAGAAATCGAGTAGGCCTAAAGCAGTTTTATTAGTCATAGATAGTGATGAGCGAGACCAGTCTTGGTCTTGCAGTCTTGGTCTTGCAGAAAATGCAAGACCGAGACCAAGACCAAGACCGCATCAGCGTTAGCAAGACCAAGACCAAGACCGACCTTGCAAGACCGAGACCAAGACCAAGACCAACCCTGCAAGACTCTGGCAAGAACAAGACTTAACTGCAAGACTCTTGCTGTCTTGCTATTTTAAAAAGTTTTATAAAGCCACGTTGTGTATGCAGCGAGCCAGCAACCGCTACTCAAAGGCGCCGCAGAGTCGGTAGCCGGAGTAGTCCCAAGGCTGGTAGGCCAAGAAAGTAGAGGTTGCCTCATCGTGCGGTAACCAATGAGAGCAGACCCGGTGCGTGATGCTGTCCGTATCCAAAAACGAGCGCACCATTCAAATAATACATATGAAATTCGTATACTACCTCTCTCACCACTACGTTAAAACAAATTACTGCAATGAAAACTTACAATTAATCTGACGGATTTCCCTGAATGGCATTCCATACAGCTAGTTCCTTCAATTGGTGAGAGTTAAATTCACGATAAGCACACCATATTCATTTTTAAAATGTTTAATTGCAATAGTTCTCTAGTATTAAGGTACGAAAGACAAACAGATGTAACAAAGGTCCAAAGCCATATATGAAATTTCATTTTGCGTACAATATAAATACTGACCACATAATTTATCAATAAAACTTAAAAATTCTGCCATACAGTTATTTAATAACTAGTTTCTCTAACCTCTCACTGAGTTAAAAGAAAGCTACGACTGAGGATTTATAATAATTCTTTATTACAACCAAATGGCCATACTACGATGAATGGAGCAACGATGGAATTACATATGGCAGGGGAAACCGGAGCACCCCGAGAAAGCCTGCCCCGACCCCACTTTGTCCACAATAAATTCCACATGGATCCATCGAGATCGGATCCCGGGTCCCAGCGGTGGAGGGCGAGCGCTCTAACCATTCAGCCATGGGGGCGGCCTATGACTGAGGATTTGAAACTTTAAACAGTAGCCCCCGTAACTTAAAACGCCTATTAACATGCTCATTCCATTCTCTTTGCAGAAAATTTCAAAATAAAGTGAATTCTGAAAAAAATCAGGTTATACGCCCGGTATTCTACATAATTATTTAATGAAACACAATTAAACCGTAGATTAATTAAAACAGGATATTATTTGACGGGTATTTGCTAGTTATTACTTTACAGTTACGTACCTGATTTTACTGTAGCTATACAGGCCTACATTTTGCTGATGATAGATAGGACATCCACTGAAAACCTTTTTTTACTACTACAATTTTGTTATTGACACATGACGGTGGCGGTGTTTAAGTTATTGCTGCTGATTCACATTAAGGATGCATATCGAATGGGAAAAGATACTAAAAGTAGAAAATGCCTGGTCTAGAAATATTTGCTTGCATGAAGAATAATTATAATTATTTATGACCGAATTAATTGAAGGCCCGAAACTTGAAAGTAAGTAGAAAGTAATTTATGGGAGGTAGCGGAAATCTTTAAAGTGCAGAAATGATCTTTTCACAATGTGTTATAAATTAGAACTAGGGTATATGAAAAGAGAAATATTATTTATTGCAGCCTATGGGTTTGGGTTTCCAATGGACATTGTGTGATTTTCTATAGATTGCACAATATCTAAAGCACCTGCTTCAATGCCGTTATGTTTTGTTACTATATTATACAGTTTTAAACAGGTCAGATAGAACCTCTCTCCTATGCGGAAGTATTTTAAACATTTCATACACATCCTGTTAATATTACTTCTTGTCTCCACAGCCGTTCAAATTGAAACTTTACAATATAATATTCATAATTTTACACTTTGCTCATCTCGTGGATTTTGGGTTTAAAGTTCTGCAATAGGATAACAGAGAATATTTAAATTTACACTCAAAGTTTACTGTTCTAGCTTATATTACCATGGACGTTTCGGCAAACAGGGTGACATCACATTACTGTTTACTGCAACTAAAAGCAATTAGCTTTCGTTACTTTCGCAAGCAATAACACACATGTAATCGGTGTAACTTTAAATCATGTAAGATGCGTAAAAGAAGACTGCAAGACTCTTGCAACAAGACCAAGACCGAGTATGCAAGACCAAGACCAAGACCACTGATGCAAGACCGAGACCAAGACCAAGACCAGGGTTACCTATGCAAGACCAAGACCAAGACTGAGAGTGCAATACCAAGACCAAGACCAAGACCGCCTTGGTCTTGGTCTTGGTCTTGCATTTGCTCATCACTAGTCATAGATAGATGCATCGAAATTTGCATTTTTATTATAATCGTATTATAATCGGACTTCATGTAAAGTCTCCTCAATTTTTCAGTTATAGAAACCAACTTCTGGGGGGTTCGATAATATTTCAAGAGAGTCCTTGTTTTAAAAATGACGTAAATACAATGAAATTTACAGTAAACATGACTATACCGCTCAGTGTTTGCACCAAAGAAGAACAGCGTGCAATGATCCATTTTTTGTCGTCTGAAGGTGTACCAGGAACCGATATCCATCGAAGACTTTCCCCACAATATGGGGCAAAGTTTTACATTGGCGAAGCGTGTACGAATGGATTGAAAAGTTCAAAATAGTAGGACAAGTGTGAAGGACGAGGAAAGAACAGGACGCACATCCACATCCAGTAGTGACTCCAACATTGAGCAAGTGCGTGTCATGACTCAGACAAACCGAAGAGTGACTATCGATAAAGTGGCCGCCGTTTCACCATAGAACATACGAGTACATACCTTACTAGTCAGACGATTTTTTTTTCTGAGGGCATCAGGAAGCTTATGCAACGATGAATCAAGTGCATTGAGAAGTAAGGTGACTATGTTGAAAAATGAGGTAATTGAAAGTTTTGTATTGTTGTTGCAATAAATTTAAAAGAGAGAATGCGGATACTTATTGACTTACCCTCATATTCTACATTATTCTATAATAATAAAAGGAAGTGTTTGTTTGTCTGTCTTTCCGCTATGCCCAGCGGAATCCACTGAACGCAGAGATCTGAAATTTTAAACGTAGATGGACTGAAGGGTGGGCGAATGCACCTCGATGCCGGATTTTTTATTTTCGCTTTCGTTCGCGATTTATGAGTGAAAAACTGGCAGGAAACGTGTATTTTTCGCTATCCAAGCATCAGATTTTAGTAATACAATTCATTTGTCAAATTGGTTGTAGGTGACTTTGCCTACTTTTGTCACGATTTGGAAATAAAAGAATCGCTTCATTTTGTAAGCCCACCCTGGTCGATTCATTTGTTTATAATGCCAAGTCCCGCAGACATCTGAAATTTTCAGAGGGATAATGAATATAGTCTTAAATGGACAAACATTGATCGGTTTAGACGGAACTCACTATGCAGGGGTTTTCTGGGCCAGAGAACTCGAATCTGAGGTCGTTATTATCAGGCGAGGCTTTCTAATCGTGAATACACTTCAAAACTGGATTTTTAGCTGTTTCATTAATTATATTAATCGTTTAGTATATGAATGTTTGGCGTGCAAGTGTTAATAAATATGTTTTAATTATTTTGCTCTTAATTTTTTATCTTCCAATATTGATTATCGTGGGCGAAGCCACGGGGATCTGCTAGTAGTGGATAAAGCCAAAGTTCTATAGCTGCTTCAGCCAATATAGACCTACTGTTCCATTACATGATTGGATGCCTCTGATGGAAAAATATGTTTGTACTCGTATCAGCCACGAATAACGAAAACAAAACCCGATAGCGTTGGAGGATAGGGATTTCTCTTGGGAGCGGAATCTCATTCGGATACATAATAAAAATGCAAAATTCATATTGTATGCTATCTATAATGCTGTAGCTCTAAATTCCGAAGGTATGTTCTTTAAAAAGTATAGAAAAGTAGTTATTTTTAAATAATTAAGAAGCAGTTTGCAATAAGTTATGAAAACAGATACGCTTTTTTTTAAAAAAAATAGTAAAATTAGTGCTGGTAAGCAGGAGAGGATTTAGACAATAGATTTCTGACGAGTATTTTCATTATGTCGAATGAAGAATTCTATAGTTAAATTCTTCATATTTTCTTCTAAATAGCATTTTTTAAAAATGTAATAGGCCTACATAAGAGAAAGCTTTAAAACAATCAACATTACAGGAAATTGAGGCATAAGTACAAGTGAGACAACATTGTATTGTTTTAAAGTACTGTATAATTACATAAAATGTAGTTGAAACATATCCTAATAATTGGCCCCGGATTCTTAGGTTTCAAACTATTTTGTTCCTTGCTAGCTAACTATGATATTTTAATATAATTTTATTATCCATTTCTTAGTCATGACAGTCACAAAGTCCATTTTATAACACCTAAAATGGTTAAATAAGACGTTAGAAACTAAAAATGGCTAAAACTGCTTTTCAAGTAAAATACGAAAAAATAACAATGATATTATATTAATTAATGTAATTATTAATGTTCTACTTTAAATTACTAATAAAATATCTGCCTACATTTTGCATCTTGTTCATTGTTGCCAGTAAGATAAAATGTTGTTATTTTGTAACCCCATTGTCCAGGTAAAGGAAATCTTAACTGAACCGAAATCCCCGGTTTCTTTAGAAACAAATTAAAGACAGTCTTAAGAAGTTTATATTTGCACAGTGTTTTCTCCAGCAAGATGCCGAAAGTAAAGTATTCTAAAAGTTTATTGATTAATTGAAAAACGTTCTTTTTGAGTTTGTGGTGGAGTTGGAAATTACAGGGGTAGTATTCATCAAGTTTTGTGATTCAGAGCCATAGAAATTGAAGCGAAAATAGAATGAATAGAAGTATTTTTCAATGTGTTCATTGTATTTATTAAAGTGAAACTAAAAAAAAACTTCTAAGAATTAAAGAAACTAATATAAAGCTATTGCAATGCAATGCACTCCACACTTTACGAGAAACCACCAACGAACTATTATCGCCTCACTCATAACGTTGACGGGCGGCTCGCTTTGTTCTCATATTACAATGCTTGTTGTTACTGTAAAAGGTTTTCTCAAAAGAAACCGCTGACTGAATTCGTGTTGCCAATTCTCTCATTGCTCAATGTCATTGCCACGTAAGTGTTTTGCTGCATCTACATCTTCCCGCTCTGTTTACTAACACTGTGCAGTATGGCAACTACTCCAAGCGGCGGCGACTTCTTTGATGTTAACTGTCAACGAATTGAGCGCGGCGATAATACTTAACCTCACTGATGAAACTACACCAGCACACCACATCTATTAATACTGGTTAACAAATGTTAACTATCACAAATATCAACAAAATATAATTCACTGTGCGCAGAAGCTGTGTTTACGTCTCGACAACATAACACAGTACAGGGACATGCCGTACGGCAGCTGAATAAATAAAAACAGGATCAAGTTACAACGACGTCTTTGTTCTACCGCGATGAAAAGACAAATTGTTTTCCCATCGTGCTAGACCTCTATGTCGGCCTCAAACGTAGCGAGCAACCTCAACATGAATTGTTCCATTTAAACATGTAGCAGCCTACTATTGTGTTATTATCGCCGCACTCAATTCGTTGACAGTTAACATCAAAGAAGTCGCCGCCGCTTGGAGTAGTTGCCATACTGCACAGTGTTAGTAAACAGAGCGGGAAGATGTAGATGCAGCAAAACACTTACGTGGCAATGACATTGAGCAATGAGAGAATTGGCAACACGAATTCAGTCAGCGGTTTCTTTTGAGAAAACCTTTTACAGTAACAACAAGCATTGTAATATGAGAACAAAGCGAGCCGCCCGTCAACGTTATGAGTGAGGCGATAATACACGGAGGTGACATCGAGGTATCGACCGTGATGTAAACCTCGACCGAGAGCATAGAGACATCTTCCTCATGTTCGTACCCTAATGATGTGGGCTGTTAAACTATTGAAACAGGCTTGCCAAGTGTAACATCTAGATGACATATAGTCCAGTTAATCTTTGCATACCCAGACTGTTTCCTTTTGTTAGAAGAAAAAGTTTGCCGATAGCTCTTTATTTTTACCGAACTAATTAGCCAGTTGCCTCAGTCAATCAAAATATATTAAGAATGTCCTTTGAAGGCTATGACAGCTACTGTTCTCCAAAGCAAAGAACTTCCCTGTGAGGAATGCAAGGGATGTGACCGTTGCGCGCGCAAGCATGCCGGCGACCAATAAGAATCTGCGTAGCCACCTGTGATGGTACCCCTCACCTCCTCCTTCTCCACCGGAGCAATATATCGCCTCTTGTCCCTCTAATCAGCCGTGCACCCCGCAGGGAAGTACTCTGCTTTGGACTACAGTACTCGTCTACTCCGCGTGGAGTGAAACGCGGGGTTGCAAAATCTAGTTACAGTAAACAATAACACGTCTGAATTGATTAAAGCGAGGGAAGAACTGAGGTCATTGATAACGAGAGAATATTGCAACGTTGCTTTTGTTTTTGAAAGCGGAAACCAAGACCGACTTGGTCAGATTAATTTACATAAACAAACACAGACTTAATGGTTTAATCCTTTGAAGCCGCCTGGGTATCTAATGAAAAACTCTATTATCGCCTCAATTCGTTGACAGTTAACATCAAAGAAGTCGCCGCCGCTTGGAGTAGTTGCCACACTGCATAGTGTTAGTAAACAGAGCGGGAAGATGTAGATGCAGCAAAACACGTACGTGACAATGACATTGAGCAATGAGAGAATTGGCAACACGAATTCAGTCAGCGGTTTCTTTTGAGAAAACCTTTTACAGTAACAACAAGCATTGTAATATGAGAACAAAGCGAGCCGCCCGTCAACGTTATGAGTGAGGCGATAATAGTTATATAAATCGTGGGTCTCAACCCTCCCGCTATCACAATTTCCTTTATTTCCCCTATAAGGCCTACCTATATTTATGATACAAATTTCTGTATAATCTTAAGGGCAAGATAATTTTTCACAATAATTATTTTGCTCTAATTATATGCAGAACAATTAGGGAACTATTATTATTACAATCCCGCCGAAATAGTTGTACATCCCTACATAGGCGTAACGAGGGGGGGGGGGGGTTGGGGGTTTAAAGCGTGGGAAGCTTAAAACTCGTTATTGTGCATCTTAAGTTTTAAAATTTGCCGGGGGAGGACCCCCGAACCCCCCTCTCGCTGGGGGTATTCCATACCCCAAGATGTTATAACCCCCCCCCATATGGTCGGCCTGGTTACGCCTATGGATCCCTATGCACTTCAGAGTCCACAATCAAAGCTGTAGAAAATGTATATGGAGAAAATTGTGTATTACCCACACAAGCAAATTACAGTAAAATAAATAAAAACAGGATCAAGTTACAGCGATGCCTTCCATTCTACCGCGATGAAAAGACAAACTTGTTTGAATCGGTAATACTAAAGTAGACAATAGGACGAATTTCTGTTCAACGAATGCAAAAGTGTTTACAGAGGACCATATAAGGACAAAGATACTTACGTTCTTTGGCATTTGTAGTTCTATGAGGCACCACACATACGTGAAATCACACATACGTGAAACAATCAAAATAAAGATTCAATTAACGAAAATATTGCAATAGTAAGAACAAACTACTAACACAGACCTGAAGTGCTGCATCAGGCACTATCAATGGTGTAAAGAAATGTATAACTATCTTGAAATTGTGTGAACTAAAGTTAACTTTAAGCTTACTTCTCTCACATGTCTGACTGTGTTTCATCTAAATTTTCAACTTCGTTTCTTAAAAGGAAGCTGTTCATGCCTACTATATACTTTTATTGTTTGTCTATTATTGACTTAGAATTATTTCATGTCAGTTGTGTACTACTAGGTATTTATCCAATACTAGTGTGCCGGAATTTTGTACCGTAGGAGTTCTTTTACATGCCTGTAAATCACCAGACATGTGACTGTGAATTATGTACACATAGCCTAGGCCTAAGTGTAATAACCTGGGGCAGGATCGATCCTAGGAACTTGGAAACAGAAAACTTATGCCAGACTATTGCACCAAAGTAAACGAGACATCAGCTTAAATTCCGTGAATTTAGTTGAATTATAGCTAGTTGAATTATATAGCCACGTAACCTACGCATTTCTCTATTGCTGTCTTATATCAGCAAGCCAAGTGAGTAGAGTCGTTAAATAGCTGACTTGCGAAATGAATGAGCAATACTGCTCTACATTCGAATCGCAAAAGAACCTTAATTACTTTAATTACAATTTTCTGGTCAAAATATATCTAGCAAGCGCACAACATACTCTATATTTATTTCAGCTTTTGTGAGGAAGTTGGCTTTTTTACAGGTTCATTAACAGCGCACAGTATTTTTAAAAGACTAGCGTAAAATTGTTTATTAATGAATTAACGGGAAGCGAACTCATAACCTTCAGTACAGAACAGAACAGGACAAAACAAAAATCACCGCAATAACTATTCTTTTACACAACTTTATTTTCTAACAAGCAAGAGTCGGTCCATTTTTCTCAGCCAGCTGTACTTGAGTGATTGGAGCTAGTAGTACGTCGCAGCTTAAATCCACTTTCCTTGAGAAACTGTGCCGCTCTGACGATGTAGCAGAGTGACTGGAAAGACTACGAGGGGTTTAAACTGAATCGCAGCTTTGAAACAGCTGAAATCGCTTTGCAGCCATTGCTAAAAGGACATTTGTTGATATGGTATGAGCTAAGATTTCTTGAACTTACTGTACAAAATTCCTGAACCCCCCTGTATGTTCTTCACTTCAAGTTATTTGGTAGCAGCGGAAAAGAAAACAGAAGTAACAAACGTTTCTGGGAAGAAATCATGAAGCTTATATCAACTTGATTTCAGTGGAAGGAATTAAATGAAAGTTCTGTTCGTATTGCAGAAGATCAGAAGACAGGCGCTTTGTCAAAGAATTCAATAATCCTATCACTTTTATTCTGTTTGTTCATCTCCCACGTGTTTACACAGAATCCTTCTTTTCATGCCGCTCAATGATTCTTTCTCTCTTTGATACTGAAAAAGTTTTCAATAGTGACATTTTTAACCTGTTGCATGCATATGAAATATCTAGCAAACACAAGCGTGACAGATTTTCAACCATGATTAAAACATTCACGTCCCACATATATCTGATCTGATTTTCCCGTAGCCAATTACGATGGGGCATATAGTCTCTAATTGAAGGTACACGAAGATTGTTACGCTTATTTTCCAAGGGAGGGCAGAGGGACAGGTACACACATACATACTGTTAAATATTCACGTCCCATTTACACCCCTATAATACATATCTCTCTCTCTCGAATCCTATGCCCCCATGTTGGGGCGAAGGGCCTCCAAGTGGAGGTTTCTGTTTACAGATGTGAATTTTGTTACGCTTATTTTCCTAGAGAGAACAGAGGGACAGGTGGTAAGCCCATCGCCCCTTAACCCCCTCCGGAAACAAAGGTATAACTTGGACGTGAAAGGGCCGAGAAATTTTGTCCAGAGGCTCTAATTTAGGCTTGGAGTTCTTTTACGTGCCGTAAATCTACGACACGGACCCCCAGTTTAAAGTCCGTACCGGAGGACTCCGTGCCAAGGATTTTTACGTTCTGAAAAGCCAATGGACTGCGGCCGGTTTTGATCCCGCGACCTTCGGATCTACTAGAGGCAGGCACGTTACCTCTAGACCACCGCAGCCGACCCTATAATACATATAAGTATTACTAATTTGAAAAAAATATACGAATTTAAATTGAATACATTATAAAGAAATAGACCTATTCAGGGGCCTTGGGGGTCTTTGAAGTCCATTCTTCAGACTATTTTTTCAAGATCTCTTATATATTATTTTTCCATGTTATCCTCGGTCTTCCTAAAAGCTAATACCAATCAGGAATGCACATAAACATAGAAGCTTAATGAAATATATATTCATTAGTACTAGATCCGTACTCAATAACTTCCACTCAAGGAATCCTGCACTGTTCTTGTGGTATAGGATGTGGGAGGTTCCACGTAAAATAAGCGAAGTATGTCAAGCGTGGATGTTGACGGAGCGCGCTTGCAATACATTGACTAGAAACGATTTTGCTTTAGGTGAAGAAAAACTTGAAATTTATTTTCTCGGTCATATTTCCATTTTATTTCATATAAACAGATTATGCATATCATAGAGTAATAAGAATTAACCAATTTTGTATCCTGGAATACGCTGACTGTCAATTTATTCAATTTGGAACCTTTGGTAGAACCCACTTGATAAATATAGGCCAAAGTTCAAATTTGCGGCACTAATGTGTTAAACTACTCTAAGGGAGTCATCATAATCATCACAGGCAATACAGCCCTGTGTGGGACCTGGCCTCCACAAGCAGTCTCCGCCATCTATCTCGATCTTTTGCCATAGTTTTCCAGTTTTTAACACCAAGAGTTCTCATGTCCTTATGGACACAGTCAATCCATCTCGTTTTAGGTCTTCCTGCATTTCTCTTTCCACTAGGTGTTTCATGTAGAACTTTTTTTATTATTTCATCATCCTCCCGCCTCATCACATGACCAGCCCATCTCAATCTGGATATCTTAATTGTTCTTATTATGTCTGCGTCTTTATACAGATCATACAGCTCGTTGTTGGTTCTGCTTCTCCATTGATCCCCTTCTCGAATGCCACCATAAATTCTTCGCAGTATTCTTCTTTCGAAGACCCCAAGTGTCCGTTCATCGGTCTTTGTCAATGCCCAAGTCTCAGCAGCATACGTCAGTACGGGTCTTACCAGAGTCTTATACAGCTTAATTTTGGTGTTTCTTTTAATTACTGAAGATCTAAAATACTCTCTTAATCCAAAATAACTCCTATTGGCCAGTAGACTCTAAGGGAGTCAATGTGTTAATATTATGTTTCCATAATTATTAGCCTATCCTTGGTCTTCCTAAAAGCTAATACCAATCAGGAATGTATATAAACATAGAAGGTTAATGTAATAAATATCCATTATCCTGGATACGTACTCAATAATTTCCATTCAAAGGAACTACACTCTCCCTATATATTATACACTATATTATAACGAATCTTTCGAATCATTCGGAAAATAATGTCGGTATACCTCAGGGTCCCATCTTACTTTTAATATACATAAATGAACTCCTTAAAATTAATTTGTAGCAATAAATTTATTATTATTATTATTATCATCATCATCATTATTATTATTATTCAATGACTCAAAGTCCAATGTAGGTCTACATTTAAATTTAATTTAACCTATAGTAAAGGAGAGACACGAGAAGGAAGAAGATATGAAAAAGAAAAGGAAAGAACAAAGAATAATTTAAGATGTTTAAGTCAACACCATTTACCATACTTTTTTCTACAGTAGTGGTTTTTCGTTAATTTCCCGTTCATGCTATCATGGTGAATCGAAATTCCTAAACTCAGCGACGGTAACCTAACTTGCCTTACTAGCCTACTTACAGCACATGTGCGCCAGTTAACTTCATAATCGCCCATTTAGGATCAGAGAGACGTAACTACAAATACAGTGTTTTGAGATAAATCGATTTAAAGGTTTTGGCGTAATAAATGGATATTTTCTAATATTTTTTTGCGAAATGTTTTGCTGTAAATAAGAAGTATATTTCATTTATTGTTGTTTTTTATTAGAAGTTACACATTCTAATCATTTAGGAGGTGATAATAACTTATTTTATAAAATTATGCATGTAGTTACGTTTTTCTGATCCTTAACTTGGTGGCTATTGCTATGTAACATATGACTGTATTGCAGTCTTAAGCATCAACAGATATTACCGCAGCTGTATTTATAATGTTTCATCAGCACAATTACTGGTAAATAAACAATTGGAATGTTTATAAGCGATATCCAATAAGGAAAGCAAGCATAAGATCATTTTTCTTTTCTTTGCTTAAGCAAAGAGGACTATTATAACCCGGGCGCTTGTTCCTCGTCCCACATGTAATAATCTGTTTTGTTTTCTCTTACATTAAGAACTGTGAAATTATAAACTGAAATCTTTTATAGAATACTGACTTTGCATTCACTTTAGGGCAGTAGAGCCCAGCTTGCAAGTCAAATTAGCCAGCACAGATTCGTTTTCTCGTGCACTTTCCTTCTCCAAGTTATTAAAATCCTTTGCCATTTCTTTCCTTTTAATATGCTCTTTCTGTCCCTTTTTTTAAAATCTTCGTCTTCCTTTTCTTTTGGAGTATATGAAAATTTTAAACACTTATCACACACACACATTTTAATATACGAGACGCGTTCATAAGTTAGTTTCCCTGGGGCCGTCTACAGAAACAAAACACAATTTCGTGGACATATATATTCCAACAGATAAAGCAAGTATTCAGCTATTATTCAACATATTTGCTTCATCATGAAATAAAGGATGAATTTAAAAGATTGTTAAAACAAATAGTATTTTGCAAATATTTTAATTGACACTAAGCTTTAACAGCTGTAACAACAACAGCCATCTACACGAAATTGTTTGTTACTGCAGGAGCTAGAGCAACGTTTGGCTAAAATACAGGGAAACAAAACCAATAAAGATGGAGTGGGAAATTTAAATGTGGCCTATTTCGACAAATTCAGAATATTTTCTAATACAACCGAGTAAATTCAGTCATTTTTTCATGTCTGCAATTAATACTACTATTAATTTGAATTTTGTTGCAAAACTATAATAAAATAAAATAAGTTTTCAATTGAATCTCTGTTGCCAGCCTTAGAATTCTGGTCGTCAATGGTGACTGGAAGTTTCGTATCCAGGAATAAGAGGTGGGGGAAAGGACAGAACATTAAAGGGAAGGTTTCGAATCCAAGAAGAAACATTGTGGATAGTATCATTTATTCATTGACTTCTACTAAGGTATTAACTTTTGAAAGTACAAATAAAGGATAATAGTAAAAGATAAAATGTGAGAATACGGGATAAATGCCAAAAACAAGGAACCCAAAGTTTACTATTCGTTCAATATTTCGAATAGTCATGTATATTACTGCATTAACATTCGCTTTTGAAAGAAATATTATATAGCACTCTACATTAACAATGCAAACATAAGTTTTTGCAAATACAAAAATACAAAAAATAATAAACACATCAGGTCAGGGGTTTAACACTTGAGAGATTAGCCTACAGTGATTTACAAACTTTGATATTTTTTAATTCTTCCTGGTATTTGACCGCACATCGTGAAATTTTCTTTATACCTTTGTCAGTTTTTAACAAATTAAAAATCCTTTACAACTATGGACTAAATCAAAATTTACAATAATCTTCAAAATATTAGGTAAATACACGTTTCTGGAAATACGGGATCATCTTGGAAAAAACGGAACCCAGAATTTTCGTCCAAATTAAGTGAAAATACGGGATACTGTATTGAGATCTTATTTCAGGTTGACACATGGCATTTTTACGTAATGATGGTACCGAAAATAGAATATTGTAAAGGCAAGGTGAATTTCAGCATCGAAATATTGTGTAACACAGGCACCATGTATCTATCTTTGTCATATTTGTCATCTCGTTACCAGATTCATCCCATTCATCTTCATTACACGAGACCACAATATGGGCACGTTGCAGTAGTAACTAAAACTTCGCAGCGACATCGACTTTCAAAGGGGCGCTTTCTTACATTATAGCCTGCTAATGAATGGTCTGCATAATCCACCGGCGAAATCCCCCTGGAATGTAATTATCCCTTATCCAATCCTTCACATACTTCAGCAACACTTTCAAATAAATCTAGGCCGGACGGCGTCTAGGCCTAGATAGATATGATTTATTATCTGTTATCCGTGCATATTATAGATAAAATCGTCAAGTAATAAAAAGATTATATATATAACAGGCTTTGTCCTGACTTAATGACTGACTGACAGAGAATCAACATAGAGCCTTAACTATAATAGGTAGAGACTTAGAATTTTGACAGTACCTTTGTTTCGCACACTAAGAAGGGATTTTGAAAAAAAACAAAAAACATTTTAAATGTCAAAAAATCAAATGTTTTTGAGGATACGAATCCATATCAAGTTCCATGTACAGTTCTCATGCCAAGAGTGTATTGTTGGCAGTGATCACAAATAGCTTTGGAAGTAAATGATAACGGGACTTGGACAAATTAGAGAAGCTATCGGTATAATTCATTGGTAAAAATAAATATTGAAGAATGTAATCCACGAAAATAATGCTCAATATTATGCAGTCACATAACTTCTCTATGAGAATACCATTTTCTCACTTCACATTGCGGTCGTATTGCGGGCACAGCTTAATCCAGCTGTCTCGGCCTGAGAGTGTGTCAAGGAATACGTTATACTATATCAGAAGTCGGTAAAAAATTCTATACACTGATATGTTTCTCATAGCTATAGGCTTTGAATTAGTTGAGAAATATTGATGTTTATCATAGACCTAAGCATGTAAAAGGAGACAAAATAGGATGGAACATGTTTAGTCCTCTGCGCGTAGTAGCCAGTATTATTATGTCCCAGGTTTTGGGGAGGAAAGTATGAAAGTGGTATTTAATTTCTCTTTGGTTTCAGCCCCGAAACGGTAGTATGATAACATGAGAGTGAGACAATATAATTTTATGTTACCGGAATTTCTGTTTATTCTTCTTTGAACCCCTACCAGGCTTGGTGAGTTGAAGCACTGGGGTGCAAAATTCTATATCCTCTATGAGCCATAAAGAGCTATATCAAGCGTTGCCTGAGGGAATAGTTCGAGTCTGATAAGTCGTTCTTCCTCATTTCAAATTCTACATACCTATTTAAGCACCTAGAGTTTTAAAAACGAAAGTCCTTCATAAGTTAATTTCGAATGCCAAAATACAAAACCCGAGCGACCTTTTAAGCTAGTACAGTATAATACAATTAAAAACTAAAAAAATAATTAAGATCACACAATGAATTGACACATAAAAATGTCTTGAATCTCAATTTATGTAGCTGAAGATTAATGATGCTGAAAATACTGGAAGTTTATTTATAATCCTGCTAATAAGACAAATAGGAGATTTTGTGCACTTTGTAGTCGAATAATGAGAAATTATAAATATAGATTATCCTATATACTTCCCTCTTACCCAATTCGTTTGCTATTTGTATAAAGGGAAATAAATAAAAAGCATTCACATTTTATCGAAACTCTTCAATGTCAGGTTGCCTTCTACTGGTATCATTAAGATGCAGCTAATTGTTTATCTTTACAAATTGTTTGAATGATAAAATTAAACGGCTAGCTTAATTATATGTAGTTTCCAGGCAAAAAAAAAAATGTTAACACCCAACTTTGTACATTTCCATTGAGCTCTATTGCTGTATTGCTAAAAAAAAATGACGAAAACCAGGCTACTCTGCATCTCGGACCACCGAGGAGCGAGCGGAGGGGAAGTCGGCGTTGTGGGGCAACGCAAGGCTGCTGCTGCTGCCAGCGTCGTAGCGTTAATCCACCAAGGCCCGAGACGCAGAACAGCCAGGGCCCTATTTCATAAAAGTCTACAGGTGTGACAAATACGACAATTATGTCAAGTCTGACAAATTTGTCAATATGTCACGACAATTGTATTTTTCATAAATATTACAACTTTTCCTTACATTACAGGCAAATTAATGTGAATTGTCAGGCTAAAAGAACCCATTTCATAAACGCGACAATTTTATGTCAAACCTAAAGATTACTTTAGTACACTGTAGATGGCTCTCACATAAGTGTCTCAACATCGAATATGATACCAAATCAATCGATTATTACTATCGAAAATAATTGAATTATATTTCTATTTTAATACAAAGTCACTGAAATTGAAAGTTAGGTTAATCCATTGCCTAAAAACACTGGGTGGTTCATGTCTATTTCTTCACCACTTTCACTACTACCAATATCACTGCTACTAGTGTTCATTATTACCAAGACAATTTAGCAAGTTTATTAACAAAGTTTAAATCACAAGAAAGTTTGCCAAGTTATGCCACACATTTACATAACCTACTCTGTTGGCCTACATATGAAAGATTGCCTGTCACTTCTGTAATGACAATTCTACATTTTTTGTAAATTTGTAAATATGTCAGCAAAAATTAATGTTTTATAAATGATAGGTATCCTAAGATTTGACATATTTGTCAGACTTTTACCTGTAAACTCAAAAGTTTTGAGAAACAACAATATGTAAAATTGTCATACAAATCTACAAAATTGTCATGACATTTATGTAAAGTTGTCAGCTTTTATGAAAAACACAATTGTCAAAATGTAAACCTGTAAGACAATTTTATGTCACCTGTCACCTGTAAAATTGTAACTTTTATGAAATAGGGCCCTGGTTGTCGGAGTGGTTTTTAAAAGGTTTAGTCGATTTTTAAAAACTTGTATTTATAATGGGATTGTAGATCAACACCTCAGGAACAAAAAAGCGACATCAACATTTACTGTGGGGTCATTATTAGCAGATTGTCAGCCCTTTTAACAAAGCACCTGTTTTCACAATTCAGCGATTTTCTCAAATAGTTTTGGGTATAATTTTTACCACTGGTATAATAGAGTATTTAATCGCATGCCCAGGCGGTTTCAAAGGATTAAACCATTAAGTCGGTGTTACATTATGTTAATTGATCTGACCAAGTCGCTCTTGGTTTCCGCTTTCCAAAACAAAAGCAACGTTGCAATATATTCTCATTGTTATCACTGAACTCAGTTCTTCCCTGGCTTCAGTAAATTCACACGTGTTATTGTTTACTGTAACTAGATCTTTCAACCCCGCGTTTCACTCCACGCGGAGTAGCCGTCACAGGACATTCTTAAATTTTGATTGGGTGAGGTGCTGATTGGTGCGGAAGAAATAAAGAGTATGGGTTGCAGCTTTCAGCAAACTTTTCCTCCTAACAAAAGGAAGCCGTCTGGGTACGCAAAGAATATTGGACTATAGGTGTCACAAATATAGTCCAATTATTCATTGTTTGCATCGTGAACATATCGGTCACTGACAAACTGTCGATTGTGTCAATTTGTTATGTAAGTTAAGTGGGTCGTTCTAAAAAAAAATGCAGTTTTGGTGTCCCAGGCCTGAAAAAAACACATCTATTTGAGATATCAAGCAATTTGCTTTTTAGATTTCGCCCCAAACCCATGCGAGTTTCTGCGCCATCTTAAATAATTTCTATGTATACATCGTGGAATGTTATGTTAAAGTTAATGTCAAAAAACTTGGGGAAAAGTAAGAAGTGTTACTGTCCCACCGCATATTCTGCATCAGACATTTTTACTTTTTGACCTGAAAAGGCCCAAAATGAATCTTCATTCACGGATGAATGTTAACTTAACATCCAAATGAAACTGTTCAGAGGGTGTTTCAGAATTTAAAAAAGGGAAAAAATCCGAGCCAGGAAGTACATTTGTATCTTTGTCCCAGAAAACCGTGAAAAATGGTGATAAGGAATGTTACCAGGTCTAGTGCTCCTCCAAAAAAGATATAAGGAGTGGGGAAGAGAGTGAAATAGAGGGGGTGAAATGTTGCATCATATTTTCTCCCTAGGACCAATTGCTGACCAGACGTCAAGGAGGGGGGACGGCAAGAAGGCAAAACCGTGGTGCGTATTTTTATTCATGGTAAAGAGTGTTACCAATATTTTCTTTTTCTAATTTATGTTTTTCCGAATGTTTCAATTAGCTTTTGATTGCCGTATGACTGGAGCATGTTATAAAAATTCACGTAGCGATTAAATTTGAATAGACTTCTGTCAAAATGTTGGGAGGAATATTGTCAGTAATGAGTGTTACTTCAACCCGCGGTAACACTCATTGCAAATAGAAGTTAACTGAGGGAAAAAAGGACTTCTAAGTCACTGTGTGTTAGAAAGTTACTTGTTATTAAATCTACTTACTCAATTATAAGATTGCACTGTGATTTTACACTATATTTAGCTTGAAAAGTGCCTTAATGAAGAATTGAAAAAAAAAATTCAAGACTGGCAAAGTTTCAAAATATTCAATTTCTTCAAACTTGTGACGTATTTATGTTTGACTTTTGCTTTCAAATATATTTTCATGTTGTGCATTTGTCGAATACAGCTACATATTTCTCTATTAAGTTCCAAAATTTATTGGACCAGATCCTTATGTTCCTTATTCAATCTAGTGTTTATGTAGGGACTATACAGACGAAAAGAAACAAGTCACACGAAGAGGCTAAAAAAGGCTTTATTTTTGTATTTTTTCACATTTAACCAAATAAAAATTATTTTCAGTTCGCATGCATGATTACATCTCTGTCTATCCTCTTTCTACTAGGCCTATCAGCTGTCTTGTGTCCAAACAGGCACGTACATGTCATTTTCAGAGTGTTCCTAAAGAATATAGCTAATAGAAGAGAATGTTTGAATCGATTTAAATAAAACTTATGTTGGTACACTCATTAAACTATGGAGAATTTTGAAATTTTGCTCATTATGAACGAATGACTTACCAACCAGTTGCGGTGGTCGAACAAAAAAATCTTAGATTAGGCCTATAGCAGATTTAAATCACAAATAAAAGTGATTTTAAATTCTAAGATTTATTGAGTACTTCGATATAGTATTAAATAGATATATTAATCACTACACTTCGGACTTTTAGGTCGCTAACTAAAAATGCTGTTTTAGGTACCTAAAATAGGTTCTAAAAATTGGAAAATAGGTTCTAAAAATCGTAAAATAGTCTCTTAAAAAATCGTTAAGTTTCCAATTTTCTGAAATATCTTAATTGCAATGCAATATTATATTTATTGAAGTCACCATTAATCATTAATCATGATAAAACACAGATATTAGAAGTCTATTAATCACTATTAGACAATGTAACTAATGTTTCACTTCATTATATAATCAAATCTTTTGTTTTATATTCCTATGTAATCTACCTATTGAGTATACTTATAAGTTATTGTATTTGGAAATTAATGTACTATAATGCATGTGATGTTATATATAGCCCCTTAAGGTGAGCTTTGCTCGTTGGAGATTTCTTACCATCAATAATATATATATATATCATAAGATGAACATCACAATTGTTTTCTCGTGGTATCAAGGTGCAGTTCTTGTGATTAAATGCTGAAGGTTTTCCAAAAAAAGTTGTGTATATGAAAAAAGTGAAAATAATATTGAGGTAATGTTTTGGGGCAACACTTCTTACTAAAAATGCTGTGTCGCGTCTTTTGTAAAATATTTTCATTCGTCTCCAGTGTTTCAACAGCCTTACAACTGCTCAGTCCATTGCTATTTAAAAGACCTGAAACCAAAATGTTGAAATAGGGAAAAGAAAAGTGGTAACACTCATTATAAATACTACACGTTCCAACAACTTTAAAAACTCATATATAATCACAAACCTAGAAAACTCATGATTCCTTTGCGGTTTCGTAAACTACAATAGTGGTATATGATGGCATGGAAAACCAGTCGTTCAGAAAACCGGAAGCTGAGTGTTCAATCTGGGAGTCCCTATCGAGGAGTCAAAATGGCAATTTTTTTTACAATGGCCCAGGAGAATTTAACTCCTTGATTTATATTTTCAAGATATAAAACTTTTAATAAAGTGTTTAACTGTTTGGACACGTGAAGTCAGAATGAAAAATTCAATGCCATAGCCGGGATTGGAACCAGGATCTTCGGCTCTCCGTGCCGATGCTCTAACCAACTGAGCTACCATGGCAACGTGCCGGTACATCATTAAATTCTCCAACTGACTCACAATCCCAGAATACCACCAGGCGTTCTCAATATGAGAAACGAACCCACTGGCGACTTACAAGCTGTAAGTACTTAAAGACCCGGGCTTTATAGTAAACCACTAGTAGGTCACAGTGGCATCCCCTAGGAGTTGCAAGACCTTGTAGTTGGTGGGGATGCTTGCGTGGTCTGTTGACCCTTTGGGCTATGCCGGCGGTAGCATTGCTACTGGTAGGGTCACCCTAGCCGGACAGGCCAAAGGCGAGGGCCCAGACTAAGAAGCAACTCAGAAGAGGATGTCCAACGGTGCTGAAGGCAGATGAGGAGTGAGAGTCCCAATGGCGGAGGCAGCGGAAGAGACACCTCAAGACCTCAAGTTGGAGGCAACCCTTCTATTCGGGGTAAACAGAATAGGAACTGCTGCCTTGCAGTTAGAAGTGGGAGCTTCAAAGGCTAAGGGAAGAAACCCCGACAGAAAATCAGCCTGGTGCCTCAGGCTCAAGATGGCAGCCCCATCAAGGCACTCGGAAGCAGTGGGTTAATCACTCGCTCTTCTTAAACACTTTGATTAAAGAAACTGAAGCGAAATTACAAAGCCGGACGGAAAACCTGATGATGACTCTTGACATGAAAAGGATAACGAGAATAGGCTGCTGGAATGTGAGGACCTTGAGGGAGAAAAGCAAATTGAAACAAGTGACAAAAGAGATGAAGAATTATGGGCTGGACATTCTGGGGTTGAGTGAAGTGAGGTGGCCGGGATTTGGTGAGATACAGACAACTGATGGAATTACATTCCTATATTCTGGTGGTGAGGATGAAGAGCATAGGGATGGAGTAGGGCTGCTGATTAGTAGAAATGCAATGAGAAGTCTTGTGGAGTGGAAGCCAATTTCTGGTCGGCTATTGACTGCTAGATTCAAGACAAAAGTCAGAAATGTGACCATTATCCAATGTTATGCGCCTACAGAAAAATCAGAGTTGGAAAGGAAAGAAAAATTCTACCAAATGTTGCGGGATGCCACAATGAAGAAAAGCAAGAAGGATATCCTCATTGTTATGGGAGACCTCAACGCTAAGGTTGGCACAGAAAATGAAGGAGTGGAGCATATTATGGGTATACATGGCATTGGTGAGATGAATGAAAATGGGGAAAAGTTTGTGGAATATTGTGCCAGTCAAGATCTGGTGATAGGCGGCACGGTATTTCCTCATAGGAAATGTCACAAGGTCACATGGGAGTCTCCTGATCAAGTCACCAAAAACCAAATTGACCATATTGTGGTGAGCAGGAGATTTAGAAGAAGCCTGGAAGATGTTAGAAGCAAAAGAGGAGCTGATATAGGTAGCGACCACCATCTTGTTGTCGCCAAATTTCGCATGAAGATCGTGGCAGTACACCGAAAGTTTAACACTCGGCATAAGAAGTTCGATGTTGGTAAGTTAAAGAATCAACAGACATTGGAACAATTCCAACTTGAACTGAGTAACAGATTCCAGGTGTTGGAGTCTGAGACAGGAAAGGATGTGGAAAATGTGGAAAACGCATGGAGTAAAGTAAAAAACATCTTTTTGGAAACAAGCGAAAAACAGCTCGGTTATAAGAACTATCTGCGGAAGGAATGGATCTCTGACCAGACTTGGGACAAGATAAACTGCAGGAAGGAGATAAAGGCCAAGCTAAACATCAGCAAGACTAGGCAACAAAAGGCTCAAGCACAAGCGGAGTATTCAATAGCAGACAGGGAAGTAAAGAAAAGTGTGCGGAAGGATTATAGGATGTGGATTGATGAACAGGCAGGGAAAGCAGAAAAAGCAGCTGAGAGGGGGGATATAAAGGAGCTCTATGGCACCACAAAGATGCTCTCACAGAAAGGTTTCAATAAAACCAGGCCTGTGAAGAGCAAGACAGGTGAGATCCTCACTATGTGTGAGCACCAGTTGAATAGATGGAGGGAACACTTTACGGAGGTTTTTAATAGAGATAGGGGACTGGAAAATGAACAGCAAGGAGAAGATAATTCGGAAGAAGAAGAAGAAGAAACAGAAGGGGACCCAGGTATCAATCTTGATCCCCCAACGCAGGAAGAGATCGGGAAAGCTTTGAAACAGATGAAAACTGGGAAGGCACCAGGTCTGGACAATATACATGCCGAAGTACTGAAAGCAGACCCAGGTACTACAATCTAATTGCTACATCCGTTACTGGAGAAGATATGGGTAGAGGAGAAAATGCCGACCGACTGGAAAAAGGGACTGATAGTGAAACTACCAAAAAAAGGGGACACAACGGATTGCAACAATTGGAGGGGTATCACCTGGCTTTCCATTCCGAGCAAGGTGTTAGCACGAGTTATCCTGAATCGTATAAAGGATTCTGTAGAAAGAAGACTTCGGAAGGAACAGGCGGGGTTTAGGCAACATCGAAGTTGTGTGGATCTCATCAACACACTTCGAATCATCCTGGAGCAGAGTGTGGAGTGGCGAACTACCCTCTACCTCACATTCGTGGACTTTGAGAAAGCATTTGATTCAGTAAACCAAAAAATCATGTGGAAGACTCTAGAGGAATACAAAATACCATCAAAGATTATTAAGATCATGAAAGAGATGTATGATGGGTATGAATGTCAGGTCCTTCATGAAGGAAAATTAACAGGAAAAATAGATGTTAAATCTGGAGTAAGACAGGGGTGTGTTCTTTCTCCCACTTTGTTCTTATTGGTCCTGGACAATGTGATGAGGAAGGTAATGGGAGGGCGGAAGAGAGGTGTGCAATGGGGGATGAGAGACAGACTTGAAGATCTCGACTTTGCTGATGACATTTGCCTTATGCCACAGCGGTATCGGGACATAAAAGATAAACTTGATAGGTTGCAAAAGGAAGCGGAACATGCAGGTCTCAGGATCAACACAAACAAGATCAAAGAGATGAGGATAAACTCTGATGTCATAAACAGCTTGACAGTAAATGGAAAGGAAATTGAACAAGTTGAGTCCTTCTCATACCTTGGAAGCACAGTTACAATTAATGGAGGTGCAGAAGAAGATGTTAGAAGCCGTATCAGAAAGGCAAATGGTGCGTTTGTCCAGCTCTATCATGTGTGGAGAAATAGTAACATCTCCAGGAAGACTAAGCTCCGCCTCTTCAACAGTAATGTAAAGTCAGTTCTCCTATATGGCTGCGAAACATGGAAAGTTACGAAACAGATCAGCAAACAGCTGCAGGTATTCATAAACAGATGTCTGCGTCGTATAATAAAGGTATGGTGGCCAGATACAGTCTCAAATGAGGATCTCTGGACTAGGACCAACCAACAGCCTATTGACATTCAGATTAAGGAGAGGAAATGGCGCTGGATTGGACATACGCTAAGAAAACCAGACGGAGCTGTAGAGAGGGCGGCGCTGGATTGGAACCCTCAAGGTGCCAGGAAGATAGGTCGACCCAGGAAGACCTGGAAGAGGACAATCGAGAAAGAAATCGCAGAGGTGGATAAAACATGGGGTGAAGTAAAGAGAATGGCCAGGAACCGTAATGTGTGGAGAAATTTCGCCAAGGCCCTATGCTCCAGAGGGAGCAACAGGAAATAAGTCAAGTAAGTCAAGGTCACAGTGGAATGATAATTCTTTCACACTGGCCGTGTATAGGCTAAGATGGACACGTGAAGTCAGAATGAAAAATTCAATGCCACATCCGGGATTTGAACCAGGCTCTCCGTGCCGATGCTCTAACCAACTGAGCTACCATGGCAACGTGCCGGTACAACATTAAATTCTCCAACTGACTCACAATCCCAGAATACCACCAGGCGTTCTCAATATGAGACACGAACCCACTGGCGACTTACAAGCTGTAAATACTTAAAGACCCAGGCTTTATAGTAAACCACTAGTAGGTCACAGTGGAATGATAATTCTTTCACACTGGCCGTGTGTAGGCTAAGATGGACACGTGAAGTCAGAATGAAAAATTCAATGCCATAGCCGGGATTTGAACCAGGATCTTCGGCTCTCCGTGCCGATGCTCTAACCAACTGAGCTACCATGGCAACGTGCCGGTACAACATTAAATTCTCCAACTGACTCACAATCCCAGAATACCACCAGGCGTTCTCAATATGAGATAGGAACCCAGTGGAGACTTACAAGCTGTAAGTACTTAAAGACCTGGGCTTTATAGTAAACCACTAGAAGGTCACAGTGGAATGATAATTCTTTCACACTGGCCGTGTGTAGGCTAAGATGGACACGTGAAGTCAGATTGAAAAATTCAATGCTATAGCCGGGATTTAAACCAGGATCTTCGGCTCTCCGTGCCGATGCTCTAACCAACCGAGCTACCATGGCAACGTGCCGGTACAACATTAAATTCTCCAACTGACTCACAATCCCAGAATACCACCATGCGTTCTCAATATGAGATACGAACCCAGTGGCGACTTACAAGCTGTAAGTACTTAAAGACCCGGGCTTTATAGTAAACCACTAGTTGGTCACAGTGGAATGATAATTTTCACACTGGCCGTGTGTAGGCTAAGATGGACACGTGAAGTCAGATTGAAAAATTCAATGCTATAGCCGGGATTTAAACCAGGATCTTCGGCTCTCCGTGCCGATGCTCTAACCAACCGAGCTACCATGGCAACGTGCCGGTACAACACTAAATTCTCCAACTGACTCACAATCCCAGAATACCACCAGGCGTTCTCAATATGAGATACGAACCCAGTGGCGACTTACAAGCTGTAAGTACTTAAAGACCCGGGCTTTATAGTAAACCACTAGTAGGTCACAGTGGAATGATAATTTTCACACTGGCCGTGTGTAGGCTAAGATGGACACGTGAAGTCAGATTGAAAAATTCAATGCCATAGCCAGGATTTAAACCAGTATCATCGGCTCTCCGTGCCGATGCTCTAACCAACTGAGCTACCATGGCAACCTGCCGGTACAACATTAAATTCTCCAACTGACTCACAATCCCAGAATAGTGGGAAGCCCGTGTAATTTGGACCGCTTAACTTCAGATGACATAAAGTCATTGACTGTATTGAAAATTCTCAAAATCATATATATAAGTATTTTGGTATACTATATATCGAGTATTTTAGCGAAAATTAATTGCAAGTGTTAAGAGAAATTGTTTAAAAATAATGTTTATAGCAAAATTTGTTTCCATGTAATTTGGACCGATGTCGTGTAATTTGGACGAGGAAGGTGTGTAATTTGGTCTGGTACACACAAACACTTAAAATATACGTTATGCTATTTATTAATGGTATTCCTAACAATATAGGCTACTTAAATACTACAGTATGTTATCTAGTCATTTTTCACTTATCTACTAGGTCACTTTTCACATGGAGAACAACAAGATCAACCACAACAATGATGATGATAACAACAATGAAAATAGCAATAGTAAAAATAATAATGATGATGGGGATGATAATGATAATATTAATAATAATGACTACAATAATACTAATAATAAACATCATGTTCACATATATTGATAGTGGTAGTGAAAATGATGATAATAATAAATGATGATAGTAATAATATTAATGGTAATGATAATAATATTAATATTAAAATTAATAATAATACTAATAGTGATGAGAATAATGTATATTAAGTTGACGATAATATTAATAATAATTAAGTTTATGTTATTAAATATTTATTTTTATTATCAGTTAATATACGTTCCTGTCATCTGCTATAGTGGTCCAAAATACACACTCAACAGCAGTCCAAATTACACGCCTTGTAAAGATTACGTTAAAAAATTAATATTATAAAAACTACTATACATGAAATAATTATATTGTAGCTGAACACACCTTGGTATTCCTTCCAACACTTGTATGCAAGGAAGTTCTCTTTAGAAACCAATATACACTCCTCAATACTCTATTACACAATGAAACAAGATTACAGGAACGTGGACAATAACCTTCTTTTCTTCTTCCCCCCTCGACGGAGGGTGTTAGAGCAACGACCTTTCTGAGGGTAAAGCTGTCCTTGGCGGTCTTGCAAATGTGGTCAAAAACAAGGGCTGACCAAACTTGCAAATATTATAATTCAGGGCAGTCCAAAATACACACCGGTCCAAATTACACGGACTTCCCCTACCACTAGGCGTTCTCAATATGAGATACGAACCCAGTGGCGACTTACAAGCTGTAAGTACTTAAAGACCCGGGCTTTATAGTAAACCACTAGTAGGTCATAGTGGAATGATAATTCTTTCACACTGGCCGTCTGTAGGCTAAGATGGACACGTGAAGTCAGAATGAAAAATTCAATCTCATATTGAGAACGCCTGGTGGTATTCTGGGATTGTGAGTCAGTTGGCCCGTTGCCATGGTTGCCATGGTAGCTCAGTTGGTTAGAGCATCGGCACGGAGAGCCGAAGATCCTGGTTCAAATCCCGGCTATGGCATTGAATTTTTCATTCTGACTTCACGTGTCCATCTTAGCCTACACACGGCCAGTGTGAAAGAATTATCATTCCACTGTGACCTACTAGTGGTTTACTATAAAGCCCGGGTCTTTAAGTACTTACAGCTTGTAAGTCGCCACTGGGTTCGTATCTCATATTGAGAACGCCTGGTGATATTCTGGGATTGTGAGTCAGTTGGAGAATTTAATGTTGTACCGGCACGTTGCCATGGTAGCTCAGTTGGTTAGAGCATCGGCACGGAGAGCCGAAGATCCTGGTTCAAATCCCGGCTATGGCATTGAATTTTTAATTTTGACTTCACGTGTCCATCTTAGCCTACACACGGCCAGTGAGAAAGAATTATCATTCCACTGTTTAACTATTTAATTAAATTATCTCATAATTTTGTAATAATTTGTATTGTAATATAATAGGCCTATATTAAATATATATGATAGTTAAAATTGGTCCAGGTGTACAATTTAATATATATATATATATATATAAAATCGAAAGTGTGTATGTATGTATGTATGTTTGTTTGTTCCTTATACAAATCTACATTTCTTTACCAATTTACACGAAATTTTGCACACATACCCTGTTAAGCCCGGGAAGTAACGCGGTGAACAGTAAAATTCAAACAAATCACTCCTTCCCTTGAGAATATATATAATTTGTGAGAATATTATACTGAAAAATGAAATCTAATTCAGTTGTCAAGACAACAGTGTATTGTTTACACAGTTCATATAGGGCCTTGAAACTATATAATGCTGGACTTGAACGAATTAATATGTAATATATTGGCGAAAATAATCACTGAAAATGAAATCCACGAAAATAAAGCACAGTGTGATGTAGTCAGATAACTTTCTCTACCCTCGACATAAGAAATATTTTCTCACTTCACATTTTGATGTAGAATAAGAGATCGTATTGCAGGGACAACTTAAGTGTGTGAGTATGCTATATCACAAGTCTGTAAATATTTTTTTCCGCTGATATGTTATCCATACCTGTAGGCTTTGTATTAGTTGAGAAATAGGGATGTTTATCATAGGCCCTAAGCATGGGATGGAACATTTTCAGTCCTATGCTCGCAGTATATTATGTCCCGGGTTTTAGGGGAGGAAAGTATGAAAGTGATACTGCATTTCTCTTTTATTTCAGCCCCGAAACGGTTGTATGGTAACATGAGAATGAGAAATGAAATTTTCCGTCAAGTCAATACAATCTTATGTAATTTATGTTTATTCTTATTTCAACCCCTCCCAAGCATGATGTGTAGAAGCAACGGAATGCAGCATTCGACATCCTCTATGAGCCATAAAAAGCTATATCTAGCGTTTTCTGATGGAATAGTTTGAGTGTGATAAATCTTTTTCTTCATTTCAAGTTCTACATATATATTATATAAGGACCTAGAGTTTCAAAATCGAAAGTCCTCCATAAGTTAATTTCAAATTAAAAAATACAAAGCCCGGGCGACGCCGGGCCTTTTCAGCTAGTATATATATATAACTAGCTGACCCATCAATGCTTCGCATTGTTAGATTGATGTATATATAGGTTAAGTGAACACAATTTAAAGTCGATTCGATGTACTTCTATAAATCATCAGCCGTCCAGCCAACACGGTGGACGTATTTATATTCCACATAACTTACTCCTTCACCCGTAGTTTACTCTGATTATGTCTTAAAAAATTTAATCTTTCTATTTCAATTTTGGCAAACATATAGTAAATAGTTGGGCGTAGGGGATGCGTTCGCTCGTCTCACGCAGCGGGCTCCGATTCGAATACTGGTCGGGACAAGTTACCTAGGTAGAGCTTTTCCCGGGATTTTTCCTCACCTGTGAGACAAATGTCTGGTAACTTTAGGCCCTAGTGGTCTCCGGATATCATCTGGCAGCCATTATCATCCTCATCACATCCTCGCTTTGTTCAGAGTGAGTGTGTGAATGATGTATCTCGTCCTATATGTTTGTGTTGTCTCAGAGGTGGCCCCGGCATTTGGCTGATCACTCATCCGGGAGGCCCTCCATGTCCTTGTCTGGTCAAGAAAGTATGTATGTGAGCCATAGATAATCCCTCTCCCGACAGGTCGCGGCCCTGTAAGGCCCGGGCAACATGGGTCGCTTAAATGACCCCAAAAGTTTGGATAAAAACTAAGGTAAAAGATAGATAGATGATATGGTAAATAGAAATTAATCAGGAAATTATATCTATTGATATTGTATGAACTACCTGGTGGTAAAGGCGGCCGGTGCGTACCGCTGACAACCTTACCAACTTCACGTCCTATTGTCTAAAAATCCGGGAGCCTCAACTTCTTGGTACCCTCTGGGCCCGCATGGCCTGTAATAGGGAACACTTTACTTACTATCTTTTGCAATGCAGTCCTAGGCTGGCTATAAGAAAAGAGTTCAACTCTTAAGAATAGAACCCAGGACCTTCTAAATTTACTTCGTGCCAAAAAATAGTTAATAATAATTTATAGGAATTCTATTGATAGCCTTTCTCATAATTTTATATCCATTAGGTCTACATGAAATCCCAGTGTCATGCCAAGCCCCCTGTGTAGTTTAAAAAAATTATGTTGTCATGGGGATTGTATGCATGCAGTATGAATTCCTTTTGGTGAATTTCATAACTTTACAACCCTATTTTGGCCCTTATAGGCCCTTAGAGGCCAAAGATTTTGAAATCCTTTCTTAGTGCGCATCTAGAGCCTAGTAGCAATATGTGTACCAAGTTTCACGTTCCTAGGCTGTATAGTTTTTGAGAAACCGTGATCAGTCAGTGAGTGAGTGGGTTTTGGCTTTTATATATAGAGATTATCCGGACATCTGATTTTCTGGATTTTCTTCGGATAATTGGAGTTCTACTGTACAAACAGATACAACCAGCAGCATGTGCTCTATGGAACCGGTGTTTGAACAGCGAAAACAGGGAACAGTATAGTCGTAGCAGAATGAAATGTTTCCCGGTCGCATTTTATACAAGGTTTTCACCATCAGAATCAGTAGATAAGAGCGATTCAAACTCTTCTACAAATGAGTGCAGTTACAGATGCCGCACCTGCGATGCTTTCAGCATATCTTACCAGTAGTTTGGCACACAGTTGGGAAAAAAAGGCAAAGACAGGAAGAGTAGCCCGGCCCCAGTCTCTCTGACGTCATCAATGCTCTAAGTCTACGGCCAGACAGAAAGCGATAAAGTAGTGCGATACGTTTTAGCGAGAAGCTGTTTTTGCGATACGTTTGAAGAGAGTTGAACGATAAGCGATACTGGCCAAACAGAAGAAGCGTGTTGGAATATCGCACGATGCTACGTGTAGTAGAGAGTACGTAAATTATTCTTGCTTAGTGAGAATTTGTCGTGGAAACTAGATGATATAGGCCTACCAGAGAGAGAGTGGGTTCATAAAATTAACAGACAAAGACTGGAATATGGGGAATACAATACCTTATTCCAAAATTTATGTGAGTATCCGGAAAAGTTTTATGAGTACTGTCGGATGTCGAAAAGCACATTGATTTTGAAGGCGACTGAGAAGAAACTGGAAAAGAAGGAATTGAATTACAGAAGATCTATTTCACCAGACGAAAGATTAGTTGTAACTCTGGTAAGTTTTTATTTTAAAACGTTAAATTGCACATTTTAATTCACAAGGAACAAACACCTATCGAGGCGGAATAATAGATGGCTGTAAATAGGAGCAATGTGCATTGTCAGCTGATAAAAAAAGGATCAAAACATGGTGCACGTGTTCCTTACTAGCAGCAACTCTCGACTGACGCAGCGTGTTAAGCGATAAAATATCAAACTACTTTGACTTTCTGGCGAGTGTAGCGATTCTCGTATCGCACTCTTATGACGCGCGATTGCCTGTGTGGCCATCGCATAGAATGATCATTCATTAGAGTATTTGACTGCATAAGCGGGAAACGTGTAAGCCGCTTGTAACGTATATAACGCAACGCACGCTTTTATCGCGCTCTGTCTGGACGTCTAAGCGATTTAACTCGCAATCCCGCAAACGATATCCCGTCTACTCTCTCTAGTTATTATATAAAATCTTATAGCCTATTTAAGGCAAATGCGTTGTAACGGAAAGATAATTAGAATAAGTTGTCTTCTACAATCACACAACCGTCAATCTTCTATTAACTTAATTTTATTCATAATGCAAGGTATACTTATTTTATGAAAGAAAACATGTTTGGATTTCGTACCGACTATTTTGTCTCTAGATATTAATGTAGTTAAATAAGGCTGTCAAGAATATAGAATTTACATCCGGCTGCAGCGGCTTAAATGAATGCAAATCAATTTTCTTATTCCATTCAGCGCTAAGGAAATTTGGTTCCCTTGTTATATTCAAGAGTTTCCTGTCAACACTTTCACTAAACAACTAAACTTATAAAAGCAGTAGACGTGCAATGAAATTTAATTTACGTCCTAATAGATTCCTTGACAAAAAGAATTCGTTGAATAAAAACACTTTCTTCAACGCACTTTATTTACCTTAGTAAACTTCTGGACGGCCGTTTCGCAGGTGGTGTTCCTGCATCATCAGCAGAGTGTCACTCAGAGTTGACACTCTGCTGATGATGCAGGAACACCACCTGCGAAACGGCCGTCCAGAAGTTTACTAAGGTAAATAAAGTGCGTTGAAGAAAGTGTTTTTATTCAACTATTTGTTACACAGCGCTGAAGTCGGACACAAGAATGAATGAAAAAGAATTCTTCTCTTTCACCTGGATTTATTAGGTTTCATTAAATTGCGCATTTCAAAAGCCATACAAAGAAAAGAACCCCTGTAGTACCGGGTTCGAGAAAAGTTTAAACACGGCAAGAGGACAAGATATAACAAAGCATATCACAACCAAAATATAATAAGTATAAATATTATAATAATAGGCTAATAATTGTAACCGTACTTTGTACTCAACACAGACGACAATCTCATATATAGCCCCTGTACGATTGACAATACGCACCCTACTGTTTATACTTCCACACATAACACCTAACTTCAAACATTCATTCCCCATATAACACCTAACTTCAAACATTAATTACTCCATTAAGGAAAAAGCGACAAGGAAACCAATTACACCCATCAATAGCCAATAACAACCCCTACAGTTTGATATATTACACATAACTTTTTATTAACCCGTTCCATCATTTTAATATAAAAACCTTAATAACTCTTTTCATTTTTATCACACCCACTACAAATTAATACCATTGGAAGCCCCGTAAAATAGCCCATCAGGATTAAATAACCAGAACTATGATAACTTTCAGTTATCAGAGTTATTGATAAAAACATAAACCTAGTACCGCCTACATCCGCTTGAGCCGCCGGGTTGGCGCCTAGCAAATTTTGACATCTCAAGTAATTAATGACCGATGCAACTTGCCTGTTTTAACGACGAAAAACGGAATATATTTCAAATTGGATAGCAGAAGAAACTACCTTACCCCAATCAGAGAAGACTTAGACACGGACACAACCAATTGGAACTACTTACCCCCACTACCCCTTACAAAGATATTAGCAGAAAGCACGGACATCTCGTGATCTATTGATCACACGACAGCTTAGACTAAAGAACTTCAAGACACACTTCAGACAAAAGACTACGTTAAACATTATTAAACTCAAGTAACTTTGCAATATATTGATATTTAAACATTATAATCCGCGCGATATAAATAGAAGTTATTAGCAGCGTCGAAGCGCGTAATTTATATTATTTGGTAAAGACATTGATTTTATTATTACGAAACATTAATTGTGAACGTAAGATTGAATATTATTATCCGCGCGATACAAATAGAAACTACGAGAGAGTAAATGTGAAAGTAAATAGAAGTTTTCAACGGCGCGTACAAGTGAAGTAATTATTATTACAATTTTTAACAAGTTACAAAGTGTTACTTACGAACTTTAACGACGTACTAAATACTACTAAATATCAGAACTTACATCATCTAATAGAACTAAATCGATTAATCCAGCATTGCAGAAAATACTAAACTTTGGGAAAATATATATTAATTTGAAAAGAACACCTCAACTTTTAGTTACCATTATTCCTGACACCGCCCTTTGACTGTTATCTCGATTTTCTCTAGCCACTTCCCTAGATAAGAGTTCTCTAGTTTACAACTACCCCTGAGTACTACGCCCGGCACCCCTTATTTTAATTAGAACTCCAGAACTACTATACATCTAAAAATCCCACCTACAGTTATAAATCAACTCCACCCCGACGTACGGTTATAAATAGCTACCCAACTTAGTGGCAAATCTTCAGGAGAGCTACGAACGGTTATAAATGGCGTCCAATCTTGTGGCCTAATTAAAGAACTGTTATAAATGGTCTCCCAACTTGGCGCCTACGAATCTTCATAACCCCAGTACGGTTATATAATAATGGTAATAAATAAATGTTTGATAAATAAAAAATTTAAATATAAAAAATAAGCACAATAAAAAGGCTAATAAGTCAAACAGTTATGGAGTACATATTCAAAACATCCTTTAGGCCTATATTCGTCATTGTCAGAAAATTGCAAAGCTGACAGCAAACGCAGAATAATTAAGTAAAGTATACAAATGCAATATTGAATACATTCCACATTTTCCTCCAACACGTACATAACTTAAATTAGCATGCACTTGGTTACCTGGTAAATCACGTAGTAATGAAAGAATAATAACACTAATATAATAAAAATAATTTTTAAGTAATTCTTGGGTTCGAAAAACTTAACATTATAATAAAATTACTCTTTTCGATGTGAACTAAAAATTACATATTTAATTACACTAACCTTAGAGTACATTTTTTAACTTTTCGGATTATATCTTTTGTCTTTTTTCACTTTGCACTGTATCTCTATGTACAAGATATCTTCTCAGTCGACAAATATATTTAAAGTGGTCTCTATACAGATTATAGAGGCAACTGGGGCTCCAGAATGTTGAGACTCCCAGAATTTTAGATCCATTATACAATTATTATTCCAGAATGTTATTTGTCACCAATGATTATGCAGGACGGAAGTAGCATATAAAGTCTGGCCGTTCTAAGAAGGGAACCTCAAGTAAACAAAAACCAGTACATGTCTCACTCTAGCACATTACTCGTATGACTTAAGAGTGAGAAAGACATACAGGTTTTTGTTTACTTCAGGTTTCCTTCTTAGCTCATCTCAGGTATAGGCTACTGTGTAGATTTTAACGGTTAATTCCTTTGGTAGAAACAATCAAACCACAGGTTGTTGCCATTCTGCGAACTTAATAATTGGCCTTGCGGAACTTAATCATCTAATTAAACGTAGGCGTAATCACAAAACGCAAAATATATTTTACATTTACATTTGCATTTATCTAGGATCGAAGACCCACTCCCCATTTATGTACATATTATTTTTTCGCGTTGGCGGATAAGCAGTATAGGCTAATCCTCCACTTATTCCCCTCACTCCTTGCTCCTGCATCTGAAACCGACCTGTGTCCATAGGTTAATGTTTGTATGCCAGATTGTTTACACCAAACGAATACGAGTCAGACACATTCAGGGGCTGGTCCGGACATTCATTGTGACTCACGCCTGCCAGCCGCTCAAATGAAATGGGCATACACTGCACCCCCTGTCACCGCTCACCTAGGCCTGAGCGTTGTTCACAGACTAATGTGTGTGGCCGGACTTGAAGTCAAATCAATAAAGAGGTTGGTTCACACAGGGAATTGGAACACAGATGATAAGGAGATTCAATGCCAACTTTATAAAGAAAAACTCTAGAAGAAACGGAAAGTTTCCTTCCACTAGACTGTATGCTACCTGTATAGTTCCTGTAGCCTTCATGTGTAACATGAAATCAGAATAGTTCGCGAGTCAATGATTTTCTACATCCAGTTTAATATTTGATTTAAAAATTCGTCTTAATATCGATAGTACATCCTTTAACTTCAGTTTATTTGTGACGTGTAATTCGTGATTCGTATTTTTCTACATAAGAAGACATACAAATAGGAAAAGAATAACATACTGTTCAGTAGAAATTGAACACAATGTCCGAAATTTTGTGAAGTTAATGTAGCAACTTAAAACTATGGCGATTTCAAAGCATACAGATATTACAGATGGAAAAATGTTATTCCACGTGGATTTTCTTCTTGCTGTAAATTTGAAGAGTTTCATTTAAACAATATTTTGAAGCAACGAAATATTCCAAATTTATAACAGAATATAAGAAATACAGTGTTCTCATTTTATGAGGAAACTCCTGCCGGCCGAACTTCCCGACTGCGCGTGGGAAATCGACACTACAAAACATGCCAGCAGTGACCGGACTTGCTTTTGAGAATTGTACTCGAACTATGTGTGACTGCTGCTGCTTGCGTATTAGAAATGAAGTATAAGGTTGAATAACGAATTTTTTGGTGGAATGTTACTTGAAACAAAATAACTATGGAAGATGTTATCATAAGTAATCCCACGAGAGTTGACGAGTTTATCGGATTATATAAATAATAATTACTTTCGTGCTTTGTTGTATAAAAACAAAACTAACAGTTGTGAGATCACGGCATACTGTGAATCAACCGTCCATGAATCGCTTCGAGCTACCATGGTGTAAATCAGTGCTACCAATGGTGCATATAAGATATGGTTAACTTAATTCAGGTAAGTTAACACCAAAACAGAATAAAAGCACACGAATTGGCTTCCACCGAATCGAAATTGTGTTCTTAATCTATGTACATTTCTATTATTTCAATTTCCAAACAAGTTATGTTGTATAAAATAATCTGTTTTCGTGTCGCTTAGTGGCAACATCTGACTATTAATCACTGCACACTGATAATCGCGCCTCCGGTAACGAGAGACGGTTTTATCACGGTAAAACACCATCTTCACGATTCCTACAAGAATATTGCAAGATAAACGGCCGTGATTGGTCTATGTCCGAGGAATTGCTAAACGTTATTGGTCAATATCAAACACGCGGCGTATGAGTTGAATAATCGTAAATATCCTGACTGGAGCATTCTTACGCATGTTGCGTTTTGTAGTTGATGAAAAAGTAGCATGCAACACATTCAGTTTGTGATATACAGAAGAAGCAGAAAATACACTTTTTAAATGATGAACTTGGTATTTTTGGAGGCGGTTAGAAGTAGGCCTATGCGCCTTATTTTCCGGCATTGATGGAAGTCGCTCCCCACCGGTGCAAGTTTGGTGTGAGTTTGGGTTACGCTGTAATGAAGTTTCTTTGTAATATGAAAACACTTTAAATAAAATACGGGGTCTATTCAGCACCATTAAAGAATATAGCAAATGCTACTAATGTTATTAATTAAACATTTACACTCCAGACCTATTATTTTATCACAGGTAATCCCACGAGAGTTGACGAGTTTATCGATAGATTCGCGACTGCGCAGCAGGAGCGAATTTATCTGATGCAACTCGTCAACTCGAGTTGGATTTATTAAGACTATTCCATGAATAATATTTAACGGATTATACCTTATAAATAGTAATTACTTTCGTGCTTCGTTGTATAAAAACAAAACTAACAGTTATGAGATCACAGCATACTGTGAATCAACCGTCCATGAATCGATTCGAGCTACCATGGTGTAAATCATTGCTACCAGTGGTGCATATAAGAGATAGTTAACTTCATTCAGGTAAGCTAACAGCAGAAACAGAATAAAACCACACGAACTGGCTTGCAATGAATCGAAATTGTGTTCTTATTCAATGTACATTTTTATTATTTCAATTTCCAAACAAGTTGTATTCTATAAAATATTCTGTTTCCGTGCCGCTTACTGGCAACATCTGACTATTAATCATTGCACACTGATACTCGCGTCTCCAGTAACGAGCAGACGGTTTTATCACGATAAAATACCATCCTCGCAATTCCTACAAGAATATTGCAAGATAAACGGCCGTGATTGGTCTATATCCGAGGAATTGCTAAATGTTATTGGTCAATATCAAACACGCGGCGTATGAGTTGAATAGTCATTAGTTATATTTACGTATTCTCCCTTAAATCCAAAAGAATTAATTAATTTTTGATAACATTCTTTATATGCTCATAGCCACTCGCGATTCGATCGGTTATCGCAACTCTGCATTCGTCTTTCACTCCACTTTTTGGAATTCTATTTGCAGAAAAGTACCAAGACGATTGCACCCCTCCTCGATGCTTAGCAAATCAATGAATATGCCAAATTCGATAGACGCAGGGCACGACTGAAAATATCCCACTGTATAGATCAGCGGCCACCAACTCATTGCACAATGAGTACAGCAGTATTGTACGCTAGAATCATTTAGTGTGCACACACAGCGTGGTATCCTGCCTCTCTTGGCAGTACCGGCCTCTCAGTACCGGCATGCTCATTAGGCTTTTGATATTCACAAATCATATTGGCATATCAACAGATGATTGTTGTATAAATGTTTTATTACATTATTATTTCATTATCATCTACTTATGTTTTCTACAAAGAACATTCGTAAAGTCATGATATATTCCTAGCAAGATAAGACACACAAATTAATTCTATAGTTTTGAACGTAGTTGAAAAGTTCCTGATTTTATTCAGTTTTATAGTAATTAAATTGTAATGCCACAAATTCTGCGAAATGAAAACAAAATCTAGACTCATTCCTTTAAATGACACACTTCCACATTTATATTATTGAACATAAATATTAATACTAAAGTTATATTTGAAACAAAATTCACAGGAACTATATCTCCAGTAGGGGGCGGATTTCTATCACATGTCATATTTTTCCCCTTTGCATTATTTCAGGTTTCCGACTAAGTTAATTTAAACCCGATTCCAAGCATCTTGGTGAAAACGGAACGGCTTTTGTTGTGGATATAACTGCATATTTAGGAAATTTTCAACGTTTGTAGCATATTTAGTATGAATATGCAGATTTAGGTCATATTTTTGGCACATTTGTGAGCATATTAAAGAAATCTTGAAGTTTGAGGGAATCCTGATTCTAGTATTAAATATAAAACTATAATCATGATAAATGGCAAGCTAAATTAGATTGAATATAATACCTTCAAATAACTGGAGCTATTAATATTTTATATCAAATTGAATCTCAGATGATACTTTATTAAATCACACTTCATATGAAATAAATAAATTAATAATATAGATTAAAGATAAAATAAGTTAATATTAAATATAAGAATATTACGGGGTGTAGAAAGTACCAGACAAGATTCCGAGTATGTCACAAAGACTAGCTCGCTTGTACCATTCATTCACGGCGGGTAGCCGGCGACAGGTTTTGTTAACAAGCAGTACTTCCTTTATGCAAAAAGTGATACAAAGGCGATGAGAGCCTAGTCAAAAGGATATACTTGGAATAGGACTTGGGAAAAGAGTACTGAATGCACATTCTAAGAAAATTGAAGTAATAGCGAGAACAGGAAGACAGTGGAAACTTGAGAGTTGTATCTCGTAGCGTCTTTAAGCTTGGGTTTAAAAGACCAATCAAAAATGAGCTACTAGCTAAAATATGGTTAAAATACTATAACATAGAATTTCATTTGTTAGTATAAGAGTGGGGGATTTCTCTGAGTTGCCACGACTGTAGAACCTCGCCATTTTTAATAGAAGACTGTTCTGCCGGACTCGTACCCGAGCGGACGTACCCTCGTCAGCTAAATTGTCCGAGTGGATACAATTGTATCCCACTCGATTTTGTTATATTCACGTTGGGCAGTTACCCAACTTGGATAATTAATCTTTTATAGTAAAGATACCCAGTATTCGCGATTTGTGGTAATAGCTAAGTTACGGCTATTACCGAACTTAAATTCAGTGTGACGCAGTAAGTACTTGGTCGACGAATCAACATTACTATAATTACTCCAAGGAGGGTCATTATAACATCACGTGCTAATAAGTAGGCAGAAGCAATAACTGATAAACTTTAGTGGCTACGTTTTACAATCGAGACATTATATACAGTATCCACCACGAGTAGATTTAGTAGATATTAATTGGACTTAATATTGATTGGATAATAAATCAACTCATACCAGTATGAAATATTTTGATATCTAATTACTATAATTAGTATCGCCATTCACCAGACCCATATTTTACCCTGTAGAAACGTAAGAGTTTAAATCTTGAAGCTCGACTGACTAACCGAGGCAGGTTCAAAGAAGCTCAGCAAATGTAAGTACTGTATAAAAACATTGATACTTATAGAGAGTGGACCTTAATAGTGGCATCTCCCGACAGAAGGGGGTGAACCGCTACATAGTGGCGCGAACAACGTGGTGGCTTCGAAAAGAAAAAGGCGAATGGCGTAGGCAATGAACTAAAATTTTTTGAAAATATCAAAATACTGATAGAAATCAGATAAAGAAGAAGGGAAGTAAGGAATTAAGGAGCGGGCACTAGCTTAGAAGGGGAGTTAGACAAGAGAGAAGAGAGAAGAAAACGCAGGAAGGGCATCATTGAAATCAAGAAAACGGGAGAATATCAATCGTATTGTAATAGAGATAAGAGGGTATTTGTTGTATTATTGATAAGAGGGTATTTCTTGTTAGATATAAGAGTGCCATATATATGCCAGTGTATAAATTGTGCTATGTACTAAAGGTGAGTGCGCATGTTTTTATACCAAAGTGATAAGTGCAATGACGTTAGGATTTTCATTAGGGTAACGTTATGATAACTTTACGTAACGGAAAGGTAATTAATAACAAGATGGATAATATTGAATCACAGGATGGGCAAGACTTGCTGACCCATGAGGAAATAGTAATTGTAAATGAGAGGGAAATGGATTTAGTAGCTCGATGCGATAATGCAGAAATAGTAGAGGAAACTAACAATAGGGAAATCAGTGTAGTAGGTCAAAATAACGACGCAGAAATGATGGAGGAAACTAACAATGGGGAAACTAACGTAGAAGAGCCCTCAGCTCAAACAGAAATTGAAAGTGTAGGGACCCAAAGTAGAAGTCGGGTTATGGTAGAAGAAGGACCGCCTTCTTGGTTTGGACCGGCAATGAAACAATTAGCTGAAAAACAGGCAAATGATAATAGGAAAGCGATAGAGGAATTAAAAAACACATTAACTGAGAAGTTAGAACAGAATTCAAATGATAGTAAAAATGATAATAAAAAGTTATCTGAAAAACTAGAAAATGATAATAAAAAGTTATCTGAAAAACTAGAACAGAATTCAAGTGATAGTAAGAAGGCAGCGGAGGAGATCAAACAATCTGTAGATAGAATTTCAGAGAATTTAGATAAGGCGAATGGGCGTATAGATCAGTTAACGGAGGAGGTTAGGTCTACTAATGCTAAATTGGACGAAAGGGTCAACAATGTAGAGCTAGGACTTGAGATAGCCAAGAAAGATGTAGATGAAAAACTTCAAAGCAAAGATAAGGAAATTAATGTGAGGTTAAATAACACTGTAAAAGCTATTGACAATAAGATAGAGACAGGTCATTGTTCTTTACAGAAAGAAATAGCAGAGAAAACTAAAAGTTTAGAAGGGCAGTTAGTTGTAACTTTTTCAAATGAAATTGGGGAATTAACTAATAAAATCCAAGGTCAGATGAAAGAGATTGAAGGTAAGCTTAGTGAAGAAATAAATAAGGTGGTTCTAGTGCAGAATAATATTACAAAGGAAGTAAATAACTTAACCGATAAAATGTCGAGTGATACTCGTAGTGTACGTGACAATGCAGAAAGTAATGTGGTATACTCTCCAAATGTTCATTGTGTAAACACGGCCCATTTGCCAGTAAATAATTCTATAAATGGAGACCAACAAACCCACAGCATCTGCAATGACACAGACACCGTACGAAGCACTGTAGGCCTAGAGAATCATACTGTCTTACCCGTAGTTCATCAACTCCCTGTTAATATTACTCAGATGCTAGGAATTGATTGGTCGATCCCTCGTTTTAATGATGACAATCTGTCTGATCCCCATCTTTTTATAAGCGAAATAAAAACCTATTTTGAAGTGAAGGGAATCCCTGATAAATATAAAATGATGGTAGTTCAAAAAGGTTTGATAGGAAAATGTAGAGATTGGTGCAGTTTCATTCTATCTGAGGGCGTAGGCTATGCCGAATTTAAGAAGCTTTTTATGGAGAGGTATTGGAGCTCCAGTAGGCAAAGTAAAGCGCGGACAGAATTATATTCTGGAAAGTTTAATGAAAAGGGGCAGGTTACTATGTCTGGGCACTTTATGCATTTAATCAGGGTAGCAAAATCCCTAGAATCTTCCCTTGGAGAACGAGATGTACTTCAATTGGCAATTAAGCAGTACAGTCCGGAAATAAGAAAACATTTAATAGTAGCAAAACCAACTACATATGCTGACATGTTGAGCTTATTGACAGAATTCGAGGAAGGGGACCGAAATGAAAGAACTATAGAAAGGAGTAGGAACCCAGATCAGCCGGATCGAAACACTAGCAATGATAATGTGTGGCGCAGTGGAAATCAAAATGGGAATACTACTAGGCCTAATAACGGGTACACTGCTAACCGCGATAACAGAAATAATTACGTAAGGAATGGTCAGAGCAATAATAACCAGAACTATTCCAGGAATAGAAATGAAGGCAATAATTACCGTGGGAATCAGCAAAATAACACAACACGGGGAAATAATGATTATGATAGAACGGGGTCAAGGCCTGCGGTGACAATAAATCATATGGCTTTCCCGGAAACAGAAGGCGGAAGCGTAAATCAGAATAGACAGCTCGGTGGAATTCATAACGGCAGATATGTAAGATTCTCAGATAACGGGGATTCCAGCCAAGGAAATAGCCTAGAATCTGGTCAACAGTTAAATCCCGAGGCGAGCGAATTCCAAGGTAACAGAGATGACATAACTATGCAGGAGAATGACGATAGGCCTAGGGGAAATTTAAACTAAGCAGAGATGCATTAGAGAGTCATAATGTATCTAATGAGGGAGCGGTGCTTTCAGAACAAAGGCTCAATGAAATTATAAATGATACAGGTGATTTTTCCAGTGCTAGTGAAAGTGAAAGTAATAAAATTTTAAACCCACCACAGATAGAAGCTAAAGTTGGAAATGTAAGGGTACAAATAATGCTCGATTCTGGCTCAAAATATAGCGTCTGTAGTGAAGTTTTTTATAATGAATTAAAGGAAAATAAAATAAAATTGCAAGAACTAAATATACCGGCGCTTTATTGTACAACAGCGATTACAAAGGCTAGATACAAGGTAGACAAACAGATTATGGTACCATTGAATATTGGCAATTGGGAAGCAGAAATATACGTGCTAGTTATTAACAGATTGACACATCCATTTTTGCTAGGTTGTGACACGCTGTTGGAATACAAGGGGATATTGAATTTTGAAGAAAAATGCCTAAAGGTTAATCACAATAATCATGTTATAGAAGTTCCATTTCTAACTAATAATTTGAGGGATCATGTAAACTGTTCAGAAAACGAAATCGCAATCCAGAATGAATATTTTATTGTTGAGAGTGTGAGTACAATGCAGATGCCAGACTATAGTAATGAAGGAATAAGTGATAATTATGGTGAAGTTGTAGGCCCAAGTGACCCATCTTCTATTATTACAGCGGCAACAGATAAAGTGCTAGCTGATTATGAATTGAGCGTAGGAGTAGACGAATATGAGAACACTTACTGGGAGGAGGCTTATGAAATTGGAAATAATTGCGAGATTAATGTATTGGGAACAAATATATATGATCAGGAAAATTGCTATGACGAGTACGGAAATGAAATGAACATGAACGATAAAGACTTAGGCACTTTAAAAATCCCTAAGAGTAAAGTGGACAGCATCACGACCTTAGATAGTGAACAAAAAGAAAAATTGTTAGATGTGTTAATTAAAAGCATGGGAGTATACGATGAGTCCCCTGGATATTGCCTAGTATATGAACATAGTATAACCATGGATAATCCCCCTGTCTACCATCATAAAAGCAGACCGCTACCGCTAAGTATTCGCGATGAAGCCAATAAAGTTATAGCGAAAATGCTAGAAGACGGAATTATTGAATTATCTGATTCTGAGTACGTAAGTCCTGCCTGCTGGGTTCTTAAAAAAAATAATACATTAAGAATGACCCTGGATTTGCGCACTGCGAACCAGTACATGAAGCCTGACCGTTTTAAAACGGAGCCTATAGATCACCTTCTCGCCAAAATGGGAGAAGCTAACTATTTCTCTAGCATTGATCTAACATCAAGTTTCTGGCAGATTGGACTGCGAAAGGAGGATAGAAAATATTGTAGTTTCGTGAACCAAGGATCTGTGTATAGTTTTTGTAGAACCCCTTTCGGGATGAAAACCTCAGGAAGCGCGTTGTTGCGTGCACTTCAGATTGTGTTTCCTGAAGGCACCGGTCCCAACATTACTGCCTTCGTTGATGACTACCTTGTTCATGCAAATGATTTTGAGACGCATTTACGGGAACTGGATCTAGTACTCAGCACTTTTTTGAGAAGCGGGATGACTATAAACCCGAATAAAATAAGCCTATTCAAGGATAAAGTAAATTTTGTGGGATACATCGTATCTAAAGATGGTGTGTCGGCAGACCCCGAGAGGATAAAGGCTATATCAGATATAAGTAGGCCTAAGACAGTACGACAAGTTAGGAAGGTACTTGGGATTTTCAATTATCAGGCCAGGTTCATTCCAGGCTATGCAGAGTACGCAGCGCCATTAAGGAAGTTGCTCCGAAAACAAAATAAATTCAGGTGGACTCCTGTAGAGGAAAAAGCTTTCGAAACCTTAAAGGATAAATTTAAGAATTCGGTACTGCTTGAGAGGCCAAGAAATGACCTAGATTATATCATATACACAGATGCTTCAACCATTTCAGTAGGGGGAATTCTCATGCAGGAACATGAAGACGGGACGAGACATTTAATTGCTACCACGTCACGCGGTCTTACTCCGGTAGAGAGCAAAGGTTCAGTCACATGCCTTGAGATTATAGGGATGTACCATGCACTGACTAAATTTCAACAGTATATCTTCAATAAGAGAGTGATTGTGTACACGGACCATATTAGTTTAACTTTCTTAAATAAGATGAAGCTTGGGAACAGTAAACCATCCCGTTATGTACATGAGCTCAGCCAGTTTGATATGGAGATAAGACACGTAGCGGGGAGGGACAACGTCCTATGCGACTATCTTTCCCGACACAAGGCGGAAATACCCGAGTCAGCTGGAGGTGACAATAACGAGGTGCCTATTATGCATGTTAGAATGTTCAGAGAACCATCCCTACAGCAAGATTTTAAACATATTGCAGCATACCAAAGAAACGACCCTGAAATAGAGTTAATTAGGTTAGGCCTAGAGGAACTGGACCAGAATGGTAACGGTAATAATGGCGTATTGAAATATCAGGTAGTTAATGATGTCATATATAAGCTTTGTGGTACGGATAATAAAGAATGGAAAGTCTATGTCCCCGAAGAAATTGAGAACAAAATTATAGAGACCGTGCATGTGAAACTTAAGCACTCAGGCACAAATAGAATGCTTTTATACATTCAAAACAAGTTGTACATAAAGAATTTGGGCAGGAAAATTCGTAAGTTTGTTAGCTGTTGTGAACTGTGCCAAAAGGCAAAGCCAATGAATGTGAAGTACGATAGAAGGCCTATGACGATATCGAGGGAGGAGAGAGGGGAACTCGTAGCCCTAGATCTTCACGGACCACTAGTAGCGGGGGCGTATGGGATGAAGTACGTCCTGATTTGTTATGACATTTTTTCGCATTTTGTGAAATTATATGTGACACGCACTGCCAATACTAGCGAGGTTCTACGAAAACTCCTGCATGATTACTTCCCCAAGTATAGTCCGATTAAGGCGGTGATATCAGATAATGGAACACCCTTCATCAGCAAGAGATTCAGAGATAAGATGACCTCATTAGGGATAAAACATTATAACGTGGCTAGATTCCATCCACAAAGCAACTTAGCAGAAAGAGGATTGCGCGATATGTCGCTGTATCTAAGAGCACTCTGCCATAAACGCCACAATGCCTGGGTTCGATATATACAACCTATCGAAGATATACTGAATCATACGGTGAATCCCTTAGTCGGAGTAGCACCAGTGCGGTTGATGACGGGCGAAGAACCCAAAGTACTAATTAAAGGCCTACCTAACTCTATTCCTCAAAGTGGTCAAAATAAGAAGCTAACCGACTATTGCAGAACGGCGATAGAAAATATCAGGAGAAATGTGGTAAAAAGAATGGAGAAAGCTAAAAGGCATAAGCACACGTGGACCCCGGTAGTGGGTGACAAAGTATTGGTAAGAAAGAAAAACTTATCAAATGCAGCAAATAAAAGGATGCAGCGCCTCGAGCTCCTTTACCGCGGTCCATTTTCTATCACAAAGATCTTCAATTGGGGTTTGCTTTGAGGTGTCAGACCTAAGTAACAATAAAATTATAGGGCGTTATAATCTATCTTTTATTAGGCCTTATAAGGAACCTTAAAAGGGTAAAAACAGTATGACTTAGGGTTACATTGTTTCGTTCTGGTACTGCAAAGAGTGAAATAATTACTGTATTGTATGTATGACCGCGACTGAAATTGCGTGTGATATATCTAATGCCAGTGCAAGTTTCAAAGTGCAAAAATATGAACGAGTGGTAATAAATCAGCCAGCGAAAATATATCTCTGTTAAATATTTATAAGTGGACTTCAACAAATTATATCCGTTGATTTTTATCTTTGTTATCTATTTTTAAAAAAAAGGACGTCCGAGACACAAATCCTATCGGCGATTTATCTAGTATTATGTAGGAATAGTAATTGTAATTAAATGTATCATATTCTATATTGTTCAATGCAGTGAGTTCGATTTTAATTCCTGTCAGTTTATTACTTGTTTGTTTATCTTATATGTTAAATAGGTTCAATATCCTATTACTGCATTGAAGGAAAAGAATATAAAGTAAAATTCTGTCGTGGGTATTGTATGCATGAGTAAGGTTGTAGTGTGTACAGATGAAAGGGGTTGATAGCAGTACCAAGTCACGAGGTCACTCACTCACAGGTAGCAAGCCAAGTGAAAGGTAAACATTGTGAAGGTAACTAGGTCAAAGCTATGACCATAATAGATCAAGTCATTGCACTGTCACCTATACAACAGCAATCACGAGGTATTTAAGGAGCTGAAAAGCACTCTTTAAAAATCGCAATTTTTTTACAAAAACTCACATTTTTTCAAGAGAACTTTTGGGCATATGAGGGAATCCTGATTCTAGTATTAAATATAAAACTATAATCATGATAAATAGCAAGCTAAATTAGATTGAATATAATACCTTCAAATAACTGGAGCTATTAATATTTTATATCAAATTGAATCTCAGATGATACTTTATTAAATCACACTTCATATGAAATAAATAAATTAATAATATAGATTAAAGATAAAATAAGTTAATATTAAATATAAGAATATTACGGGGTGTAGAAAGTACCAGACAAGATTCCGAGTATGTCACAAAGACTAGCTCGCTTGTACCATTCATTCACGGCGGGTAGCCGGCGACAGGTATTGTTAAGGGTATATGTACGTGAATTATTTTGAAATTTATGTTTTTTTGTTTATAGCACTAAAAAATTGTGCTGAATTTTCTGCATCCATTGGTATATAGTTTATATAGGTTTAGAAATTATTGGTGCCATTTAAATGGACATTTAAATATGTTTACGTGCTCTGAGCTACTATTCACTATGAACTTAAAATTGAATTTCCCGGTAACTCTTATTTTTCACACATATTGTTAGATAGCTCCACAACCATTAGAGATAGAAGGCTGAAATTTTTTACACTAATTTTACATACATATATGCATAAAGTAGACTACAATGATGCCCATAGGTATAAAATTAAAGAAAATGTGTCATGAAATATTGATCAAATTTCAATATATTTTATATGCGATATATAAAAATTAATTGCATTAAAAATACTAACTTTAGCTGTATAATAGTAGTCTACTTTGTAGAAAAATATGTTCATTATATGCATTAAAAAAATAAAAGGTGTCAGAGAAACCAGAAAAATGCTATCTCTACAGGAAGTGATAAGTGCATCTGAATTAATTTTTTTCATGCTCCTATAAAACATGTAATTTAAAAATAACTTGGTAAATTTTTTATACTTTTATCAGCTAGTTATGTTATAGTAAGCCTTCTTATAAGATCCTGTAATTTTAGTACACTTTTGAGTTCATTTTCTTGTAAAATTTTAATATTTTAGAACCTGCATTTTTTTATATTTTTGTGGTAGTTCACGTACATATACCCTTAACAAGCAGTACTTCCTTTATGCAAAAAGTGATACAAAGGCGATGAGAGCCTAGTCAAAAGGATATACTTGGAATAGGACTTGGGAAAAGAGTACTGAATGCACATTCTAAGAAAATTGAAGTAATAGCGAGAACAGGAAGACAGTGGAAACTTGAGAGTTGTATCTCGTAGCGTCTTTAAGCTTGGGTTTAAAAGACCAATCAAAAATGAGCTACTAGCTAAAATATGGTTAAAATACTATAACATAGAATTTCATTTGTTAGTATAAGAGTGGGGGATTTCTCTGAGTTGCCACGACTGTAGAACCTCGCCATTTTTAATAGAAGACTGTTCTGCCGGACTCGTACCCGAGCGGACGTACCCTCGTCAGCTAAATTGTCCGAGTGGATACAATTGTATCCCACTCGATTTTGTTATATTCACGTTGGGCAGTTACCCAACTTGGATAATTAATCTTTTATAGTAAAGATACCCAGTATTCGCGATTTGTGGTAATAGCTAAGTTACGGCTATTACCGAACTTAAATTCAGTGTGACGCAGTAAGTACTTGGTCGACGAATCAACATTACTATAATTACTCCAAGGAGGGTCATTATAACATCACGTGCTAATAAGTAGGCAGAAGCAATAACTGATAAACTTTAGTGGCTACGTTCTACAATCGAGACATTATATACAGTATCCACCACGAGTAGATTTAGTAGATATTAATTGGACTTAATATTGATTGGATAATAAATCAACTCATACCAGTATGAAATATTTTGATATCTAATTACTATAATTAGTATCGCCATTCACCAGACCCATATTTTACCCTGTAGAAACGTAAGAGTTTAAATCTTGTAGCTCGACTGACTAACCGAGGCAGGTTCAAAGAAGCTCAGCAAATGTAAGTACTGTATAAAAACATTAATACTTATAGAGAGTGAACCTTAATAGTGGCATCTCCCGATAGAAGGGGGTGAACCGCTACAAGTTTCATATCATATTTTGTAATGATACACAATGTGTAAGTGGTAAAGTCATATTTTAAATTTTATTGGTCAAATTTTAATATTTTTAGGTCATAAATACATGCATATATCCTGTTTTTTAGGTCATAGAAATCCGCCCCCTATACATCAGTATTAAAGAACAGCTCAAATAAAGAACAGCTCAAATAAAGCATTTCACACTACAAAATCACTCATTAGTGGAATCTTGTTTTCTTGATTTTTGTTGTATCTTTTGACGCAGAAGTTTTCAACACCTGGAATCAATGTTTGTGCAGCAGCCAGTCTAAGTTCACATTTTAAGTTTTCATCTGACAATTGACTTCTGCTCTGGGTTTTGTTTATTTTAATTAGTGAAAAAAACTGCTAGCATATGTAGGTAGATCTGAACATAGACAAAATCCTAGCAATATGTCTATGCAGTCTGGAGAATTTAGTTCGGAGAAAATCCGTATAAAAGTCACTCAAACTTCTCTTATATTGGTATTTGTTACCACAAATGTAGGAGTCGATGGCCTACATATTGGAACACATTCTACACCCAACATAATTGGTTGAAAGCTGGTGAAATAGACGACCCACCTCTGCCGACGGAACCCTGGTTCAGAATGACATCACGTGGTGCACAGGGGTCGCACAGTGCAAGCCTGCTTGCACGCGCACAAAATACAGCGAGTTGGAGACCACTGGCATAGATACTGAGATACAGAAAGGGTTATGTACATTTTACGGCAATAAACTCATTAAAATATTATGAGCTGTCTGAACAGCGTGACGCTCGTGGCGAAATTAAAACCACCAGCCTGTCTGGCAGAATAAAGATTCATATTGCACACTCCAGCCTTCATATACCATATACTAGTGTATTTCTGTCTCCCTATCCTAAAATAGTTATGTCAACCCCTACCTCATCTTGTTACACAAGCGAAGCATATTCTGAAACAAAACGACATAATACAAAATAGAAACAGTGCTCAATAAATTGCCCGTCCATTCATCATTTTATAACCACGAAACACTAAAGCGCTTTCGCATTTAGAAAAGTAAAGTTTATAGTTCCAAGATTTTTATCGGTATTATTGTGTTGTAACGCAAGGGATATTTTTTGATGTGTATGATACTCTGCAGATGACGATGATGATAATGATAATGATAATGATAATAATCATATTATTATTATTATTATTATTATTATTAATTTTTTTCGCGCATGAGCCCATGTAGTACCACGCAAAGTACTTAAAGCGTTTCAGTGTTTTCGTTTGACTCCATATTGCTTTCGTCCTTTGGCTGTGAGCTTCCTTCCTCTCGTCGTATTATTATTATTATTATTATTATTATTATTATTATTATTATTATTATTATTATTATTATATACTCGTATACTAGGCATACTAGTAGTATCGTAGCAATTTTGTGAACAGTTGTCATCGCGATAAAAAAAACTGCTCTTCACCTTGAAGCGGAATTAAAAATACAAATTCTTACATCTTCGTCGTGCTTAATGAGTTCTAAGAACATTCTTGCAAAATTACAAGGAAATCGAGGAAAGCGTTTGGTTGAGACAGCAAAACGAACAAATTTACAGAAAAAAAGAAGAAATGCCGGTAAAGCAATAGAGTTACATAAAAACTGTACTGGAACAGGGTTATAGAAAAATTTACCTTCGACATTGGAAGTAGGCCTACTCTTCAAACTTTGATAGCATGTACCGTTTGTTTAGAATCGTTTAAAGAAGATGGATATTATATGAAACGGAAGCACTAAAACGGCCACCATCGGAAAAAGCGGAAACGTAATGAAAATCCTTACATATACGTTGTTTTTAATTACCTCAAGAACCATTAATGAAAAACTGGACGAAAATGGAATCACGCGTTTGGTAGTAACTGCGTGGCAGACAAACAGAAGAAATGCCGAACGGTCGAGTTAACAGGATCTAGCTTTGCTCGGTCTATTGTTAATTTATTATTATTAAATCGTACTAGAAGTTCAGATTTTGATTATAAAAAATTAGTCATACTTCCATGAGTATTTCGTAAAAGAAAACAATTTAGTCTACAAACAGACAAACAATATTTTAACATTCAGTTCCACTGTAAGTGGAGGTAAAAATTTGATGTAACAACAAGAAGACTGTGCATTATAAATGATGTGTTAATATTCTAATGATGTATATCTCTAACCTAGTTCTTAAGAAACTTCTGTATATCCTGCCATGGTCTTTCAAGATATATTGTAAAATCATACTCTCTATTGGTAAAATCAATTCATAGGAAGGTCATTTTGCTCTTCTAAACTAGTTCTGCTTTTCAAATTGGTCGGCTTTTCATATGTACATTACTTTCAGGATTCATAAACTTAGTGATGAGTTTTTGTAGGGCCCTATTTTTTAAATTACAAACTGACAAATTCGTACTTGTAGGTACGGAACTTTTTTGACGTTCTTTTTAACTCAACATGATCAAATATGTTAAGTAGATTAATGTGAAGTCATTATTTCACGGATTATTATACTCCTCCTCTACTGAACGAAGTTTTAGTGCAGAAATGTTCTTATTACTGTCTTGTTATTGAATGGTTATAAATAAAGAGAATGTGTTTGAACGTTATTAAACTTTTGGTACAATGACCTTAAAATATAATTAATCTTAAACTTGTAGCTTTCGTAAACTTTCAGTAGCCTCCAGAAAAAGCGTCGATGACTTTTTGAACGCAAATGATATTCATATTTGATATTTGTGTCAATGTGGGCAGGAATAATGAGTCGATCAGAGATAAGTTCATTATTATGTAATACAAAATAATTCATATGTCTAAACTTAAAAGAAGGAATAGAACAGCGAGAAGGTTTTGAGTGCCCGCCATATCTATTATTTGTTTAAATGATGATAATGATAATAAAAAAGCGATAAAGCACAAACATTTTGCTTCCATGCAGACGAAACCATAAAATCCGTTCTATCTTTATAATCAAATGTAACCACAGATTTCAGCGATAATCACACTGAAACGTTTGTTACACTACCTGTTAGTGGCAGACACTCTATAAACTAAAGACACTGCAGTGTTGGCAGTAAATGCTGGAAACGAGCAGTTAAATTAAGACATGAGGGTATGTTATACGACGGAGATAAAGGAATATTTAAAAGGAAGAGGTCGTTACTATCTGAAATAATATGAAATGCAAACACGAAACCTTCTGGAACTGCGTCGTTGCTATAAACCCCTTACTTCTTTAATATTCATTTTCAGCAAATACATTTTACCTTTCAAGCAGAACAAAGAGTGTTATAAATCATTCGATAATAAACAGCATAGCGCGGCATTATTCGCGTTAAACCTTTCTAGTGCCAAGTTATGAGGAAAGGTTAAGAACAAAATGCCATGCTAATTTTTGTTTTAAATGAACTCAAAGAAAACATCAGCACTCATATATTTAGTAGCAAATTATTGAAAAAGGCTCATAGACAAATACCAGTACTAAGAATAATTATTAAAATGTAGGTATGTTGTTAAACTATAGTTCGAATAAAAAATTTACATAAAAATATTTTATAAGCAAGGAATACTTTTGAATTGGTTTTTCGTAACAATTATAGCAGAAATAAATAATCGGTCACGCAGAGAATTTGTCTGAGAATAAATAGGCCTACGTTGAATATTAGGATTATAAATAATATATTTCCCTGGGGGAAGATTTTTTCATTACAAAATGCAAATTAAATTTCTGATGAAAACTTCAAATGCAAGTCTAAAAAAATCAATGACTTATCACAATAAATATAATGCTATGCTAATTGTTTTATTTCTGTCGTAGGTTTATTAACGTACTCGTAACATCGTAGCAGAAAGCAGGCCTTAATTTTGTATATCAATTATATTAGCTTGTATACAGAGTCAATCACAACTCTACCGACAAACATTCATAAGTTGGTTAGATATATAAGCATTCATGAGCCACAGATTATTGTCTCTGTTGGACACTACATGAGAATATTACAGGAGAAAAATTCCTCCGGCACTGGGACTTGAACCCAGGACATAGGAGAGAAGTTCCATCTGGCGCTGTGAATTGAGCTCCGGCTTAGCTCAGTTGGTAGAGCATTGGCGCGAATAGCCAAAGGTCCTGGGTTCAAGTCCCAGTGCCGGAGGAATTTTTCTCCTGTAATATATATATATATATATATATATATATATATATATATATATATATATATATTCATAAGTTGTTTAGGGATGTTCTCTGGGTATTTTTGATCTAAGGAACCCATGGTCTCCGGTGGCACAGTACCGAGTAATTGCATTGCTTTCATTTCTAACCTAACTACCTTTGTACAAAAGTACACGCGGTCTAAAATAATTGTTCAAAATGCCTCCATGATCACGACAAACTTCTCAGCGACGCCTCGTGAACTGTCGCACACGCTCCAGCATCCCAGGAGATTGGTGCACTTCGTCAACGTCTGTTACAATCCTAGCAACCAGGGCCTTATTTCATAAAAGTTACAATTTTACAGGAGACAGGTATCAATATTTGTTTTACATGTTAACATTTGACAATTGTGTTTTCTGTAAAAGCTGACAACATTACATAAATGTCTTGACAATTTTGTAGATTTGTATGACAATTTTACATATTGTGGTTTTTCACAACTTTTGAGGTTAAAGGTAAAAATCTGACAAATATGTCAAATCTTAGGATATCTACCATTTATAATACATTAACTTTTGTTGACATATTTACAAATTTGCAAAAAATGTAGAATTATCATTACGGAAGTGACAGGCAATCTTTCTTATGTAGGCCAAGTCAGTAGGTTATGTACATGTGTGGCATAACTTGGCAAACTGTTTTCTTTTTTTGCGATTTAAACTTTCTTGTTAATAAACTTGCTAAATTGTCTTGTTAAAAATGAACACTAGTAGTAGTGATATTGGTAGTAGTGAAAGTGATGAAGAAATATACATAAGACCACGCAGGGTTTTTTAGGCAACTTTCAATTTCAGCGACTTTGCATTCAAAGAGCGATATAATCAATTGCTTAGGCTTCGTATTCGATGTTGAGATCGATTATAGCACGCGTATATGAGAGCCATCTACAGTGTACTAAAGTAATCTTTAGGTTTCCTGTCTCTACAAAACGAGGGAGATTCCAGTGAAACAAGAATGTCTTACAGCCCTTGATTCAGATCATATACCAGTGATGATAACTTTCAACTCTCCCATTTCTCGACAATTTCGTAACCCTCCATTGTTGAAAACAACAAATTGGGACGAGTTCACAAAACGGATTCATGTATCCATATCTGCAAATCCACTTATTCATGAACCCAATGATATAGAGATGGCAGTGAAGATGTTAACTGACACAATTGATTATAATGTTGCTTCAACTACATCTGTTTTCCCTACACCACAGCCCAGTGACTCAAATCATGTACTTACCCAGCTCATCCAAGCTAAAAGATCAGCAAGAAAGAAATGGCAGAACTTCAGAGATCCACAAGCAAAAAGAGCTTTTTATCGTTATCAACGAGCCATTCGACGCACATTTGAGAAACATAAAATAGACAGCTTTGCTAACAAGGTCGAGAGTCTACAGCCTAGTGGAAAAGAATTTTGGTCCTTAACAAAACACCTATTAGGCAAGAATACTTCAACGCGTATAATACCTTTACAACACCCACAAGGTCATATGGTATACGATTCTAAAGGGAAAGCTCACATTCTTTCAGCCTCATTCCAAAATCGTTTCAAACCTCATATGTATCCATCAGATCCTATTTTCAGCGAAGAAGTCTTACGAACAGTAAACGATCTGTCTAAACAAACTTCTGCAAAAGCAATACCAATTGTCTCCCCAAACGAAGTCAAAAACATCATAGACAAACTACCACTGCAGAAGGCACCAGGTCCAGACGGAATTAAACCAATAGCTATAAAGAAATTACCTAGACGTGCTATTGTCCACTTAACAAAAATTTATAACTCATGTTTTAAGTTAACGTATTTTCCTGAAGTGTGGAAACATGCCATTATTATACCAATTTCTAAGCCAGGAAAGGATCCTGTAAATCCACAAAATTACAGACCAATTAGCCTTTTGGACTATCTGGGCAAAATTTTTGAGCGGCTCCTTCTAACACGCCTGAATCAATACCTAACGGATCCTGCAAGAATACATCATGAGCAATTTGGTTTCAAACGCCACCATAGTACTAGAGAACCACTGCACAGGCTTACATCCCATATCCAAGAAGGTTTTCGACGCAAACTTCACACAGTTGCTACATTCCTGGATGTTGAACAGGCGTTTGATACAGTGTGGCACGAGTGTCTTTTATACAAACTCATAAAATTGAATATTCCAATTGACTATGTATTAATTATTGCCAAGTACCTCCAGAAAAGAACATTCAGCGTCCGTTCCGGATTTTCAATATCTAGTTCTCGGGCTATTTTAGCTGGAGTTCCACAAGGTTCGGTCTTAGCTCCTACACTATATTCTATGTATGTTCAAGATTTACCTCGGCATCCACATTGTTCTCATGCTCTCTATGCAGATGACACTGTTATCTATACAAGGAACTTCAACATTACTTACGGCTGCCAACGGATGCAAGAAGCTCTTGACCTCATTACACAGTGGGCCTCGAGATGGAGAATTAAAATTAATGGAACCAAGTCGCATGCAGTAGTCTTCACCAGAAGATTTCCTCATCTCACAGCCTCACTCAGCACTCAACAACAAACTATTCCATTCAGTGCTTCTGTTAAGTATCTCGGAATTCTCCTTGATAAAAGATTGACGTACAAATCACACATTTCAAACATTAGAGACAAAGCTTTTCAAAGATTCATGCTGATATATCCTCTTTTTAAAAGTCATGTACCACTGAAAACAAAAAAGCTTTTGTACACCTCGTTAATCAGATCATATATGCTATACGGATGTGAAATTTGGTCACAAGCACACCCAAGACACTTGACAAAATTAGATGGAATCCAGAGAGCTGTCTGTAGAGTGATTACAGGTGCTGACTACCTCACACGGAACGTCGAACTGTATGATTATTTGGAGATTATGAAATTCACTGATCATGTTCATAGTTTGCAAGAAAGATTTTTGACATCTCTAAAACATCATATCAACCCCCTAATGAAAGAACTTGCTCAATTATTGTTTATGTTACAACTTGTCACTTCTAGTGATATAAGTTGTCAATATTTTGTGTATAATAATTTGTTCCAAGGTTATCAATACGAATTCATGTATAAGGCAGGGGTCCAATTTGAGACCTGGCACTTTTAAATAAACGCCATTTAGTAATAAAAATAAAAATAAATAAAAAAATAGTCGCGTTTATGAGAAGGATTCTTTTAGTCTGACAATTTACATTAATTTGCCTGTAATGTAAGAAAAAGTTTTAATATTTATGAAATATACAAATGTGATGACATCTTGACAAATTTGCCAGACTTGACATAATTGTCGTATTTGTCACACCTATAGGCTAGAGTTTTATGAAGTAGGGCCCAGGTCCATATTAGATTAGACAGGAGTCACGTACACTAGGCTCTTCATGTCACCCCAGAAGAAATGTTGTCAGGGATTTTTTTTATCAACAAACTGGTTCTGAAATGTGTAATTTATGAAAGACATTACAAAAGCATAGCCTAATGAGATTGTCTCACAAATAAAATCATAATATTAAATTGCAATCGATCGATTGACATTACCTTATGTTTTGACTATACAAATGGTAAATCGTACAAAACTTAACATTGAAGAGTTACAGCCTTACTAATAAAAGCTGCTTATATCTGCGTTGAACGGTTGTTTGGTTGTTCACCGTGTAAGTTCTGCATAAGCCGCATTACCAATAACGGGTGTGTAACTGCCGAGTTTACATCGGGTTTGTACGTCCAACGTCATCAAATACGTCACTCTATTTGTGACGTTACTAGCTCCTGGCTATGAAGGGACTGCTGAACGCCATCTATCGGTGCAGCGGCAAACAACGATGGATCGTCTGCAGACAGTAATTCTAGTCCCAGTATTTCATTATATTGCTTTCAGAAAGCTGTAATCATGGGTACAAGTATGGAAATATGTCCCGCAAACAAGGAACAATGTTTATAATTCCGCAAAAGCAGCTCAGAATATGCGTAGCCTCAAAATTCAATCTCAGACATCTACGAAACGACCAACTGTTACGGATATCGGCCATCTTGATTATTTACGTCAAGTTTATACAAGGGTGCCAGGCTGTGTAAAGGTTGCACACATTCAGCCTTATGCAACGATTATTAGTACAGTTCTTCTCCTCAGCTGTGTATATTCCTGGTATAAATGTTACAACTGGATTATTAGTAAGACTGTTAACCTTTAACTTCAGATAACATAATTTAATCTAAAACAACAGTCTTGAAAATCATTCATAGTTAACGTTGCGGCGGGTCGGTTTTATAAGTGTGGGCGCCAGATATAGTGCAACTATATCAAAATGATGATGATGACCCTCCGGTAGCATCAAGCCGGTTACAAGCAGATTTCGTCTTTTCTCAGGGCGGGAATGGTAGGCTTGCAGATCGATGACACTTCTCTTTTATAAATGATGATGAATTTAAAATTTAATATCAAACTTTTATTCGTAATACTTATCAGATTCCAAATGGCAGAAATACAACTTGTACAATAATTAATACAATGCTCGTTAATTATTACTGGTGAGTATTTTAATAGCAAACTGATGTAGTGAATAATTTTTAAAGTCCAATTTAATATTCACTCGCACGTTGCTGAGTATGAAAAATCCCGTGGTTGAAAAATTTTCTAAGTGGGATAAATTATATCCCTCAAATGTTTAAGTATGATAAATTAATGTCCGAAAATATTCTAAGTGAGATATTTTCTTCCGCGAACAATCGCGGTGCTGTGGGACCAACTGTCCCAAAAGACTTGTGATCGCAGAGTGATGGCTCTTACTCTAGCATAAATCTTAACTGAAAAATCCATATAAGGACCGCCCTTTACTCCCATACTTTCGACCCCACGTGACACTTATGCTACATATAATTGGAAGCTAACAATTTTACTATCAGCCAATAGTATAAGATTGACTTTCTTAACTGTACCTTTCCAAAAGAAACCCATTAAGTGTCTGATTATTCTCTCCTCTGAGAAGGCCTATGCGATACCATCAGTTTGCTATTGTGCTAGCGAATATGCATACACACACTTAGTTTCATAAAAAAGACTATTATCTTAACATAAATCTTAAAATTACCAGTCCTTTAGAAATATCAATGAAGTTTCTGTCTATACCGTTAGACCATTGTTTAAGGGTTGATACCTGGCTGACACTCATGTTAGGAATGGGAATTCCAGCTAACTCTTCAGCCGTTCCCTCACATTGAATATTGCTTATTCAGAAAAATGCACTTATTTATAAATTCTGTTTGTTCATTATTATCAACATTAGGTAAATTATTAACAATTGCAATGCAATTTTATCCTAATTCTGCTTATTTTGATACCAAACACGACTATTGGCATTTTGATATTACTTTATGAATAATAATTATCCTTCATTTAATCACCTACTGTTTTAATATGAGTATATTTTAATTAATATTATTTAGTCTTGGTGGGCTACTCAGAACCGTATTAACGTTAAACAAAACAGTTGGATTTTAACCCAATGAACTGTGGCTGGAATGTTCTTTTTTCACATTTTGAGCTCACTAAAACTCTGAACTATGTCTTTAACCATACTTGAAAATGGTGTTTGAATTAATAGAATTAATAGACTTAGAACCAATGTGATGTTTATCACTTTTGTTGTAAGAAATATTAGTAAATACCGACATACGACAACAACTACAATTTACACATCTGCCCATTCTTATAAGATAAATGCAGGAATGTAGAAATGTCGCCGAATTTTTGTGAAAAATTCTGGGAGTTCAGTAACTATAATTGTTATTTTCTCCCATAGTGGATCTTTATCTCTACAGATTTTATCTCCAGCTTGTGCGAAGCAACTAGCCCAAACAAATTGGTCCAATTGTGTTTCCTGTAAGTGGACTTTAGTCAAGGTCGGAAAAATCAGTTATACCTAATATATATAAGTATTGTTTAGAATACAATTAGCTTTCTTCCTATATAAGCTTACACTCATTGACTACAATGAACAACTACTAGTTTATTTGCCTGTCTTATCTGTCCACTAATTTATAACACTGCATTTGTGCCTAAAATATATTGTCCCTTTAAGTTCCTTTAAAACGCAAAATATGTATCCCTTAGAAATCTGAAAAATCAATAATTTAAACCGTGACAGTATCTATTATTCTGGATTGTGTTCGTGTTTTATTTTTTACTAAAGATATGGAATTTGAAATGCATTATTTTATAATTATAATTCATCAGTAAAATTGTGGGTTTGTATACACAATAGATCGGTTCAATAATAATAATAATAATAATGATAATAATAATGATAATAATAATAATAAAACCTATAGCAGGATAGACCTATGTCCTTACAGTATTTTCACCTACACAATTAATACACATTTTTTCGGTACGATTATTATCCATGTAGGTCTGCTGAAGTCGTAATATGTTGCTATCATTCATGAAAGTGATGTGGTCTCGTACAAATCCTTACAACCTCGTTATCTCAGGATTGTCAACAGACACTTTTTTTTCAATAGCTATCTCCTATTATTCGCGGACGAGTGGAAATATGAAACCAATTAAAATTTGTAACTGAAAAATTGCCGAGCTGAAAGACAGCTAGTTTCATAAAGCCCGAATATAAAACGTCAATCACAAAATATAAAGACTGGAAACCTACAGTGAAATATTCTTAGCAATATAAATATTTCTAAAACTCGCCCCCAAACATCAGAAAACTTCTCATTCTTCTTCTGAGCTGAGACTATGTCTAGACCCCAAATGACCTTGCACATCTTAATAACTATCCTTCTAACAGTTCCCTCTAGTTCCTGATTCTAAATCAGTCCAATTTCCTCTGTACTTCAGTCCCATCGGCATAACATCATCTTCCTCTCGATCCTGTTACTTCATTTTGAAAAGTAGGAATTAATGTTACAATAAAACACTATTTAACTAGCTTCTTTTCCATAATATCAATCAAATATGTTGATCTTACCTTATTCGCACCAATTTCTTTTAACGAAGCTTAGTCATGGTAACCTGTCTGCTGTTAACATTTTATATTTTTAAATAATGTAATGTTAATCCTGCGTTACTATACGATAAATAGAAAAAATCACCTAACACAGAAATCGTCGAACTCAGTCACCAACATAAAAAACATGATAATCAATATGGTACATAAAGCAATTCAGTAAGCCGCTGCCAGACTTTTTTAAATATATATTTTTATTCAAAATTTAAATATAATTGACCATATATTAATATTAATAGTAATACATAATAATATCTCATTGTTCCTAACTTAACTGTCACTGAGACTGGCAAATGAACTTGACAGAACGGTGTGATGGTAGGAAGTCTGTCAGTGGCTTTCCTTTATGAAGGCTTGCAGCCCCTGCAATTCAAGAATTTCTTTTGTGGGCACACTCCTACTTTATTTGTATAATTTTGTTGGTGTTGGGGCTTTGCAGCCACCAAACCCCTGCATTATTTCGATATTACAGCGCAGAGGCCATTGTACAGTTGCAACAAACACATCGCACTGTCCATGCGAATCAACGCACTGCGACAAGGGTGTGCCTCATCTGGGACTATAAAGCTATAACGACCTCTTATGTAGCTATTAGACCCTTTCAATATCATCCATGACTTAGCCTTCCGGCCTCGTAAATAAAGAGGGCAGTGGTTTTTAAATGCTGCATGATCTCGTTGTTTATAAATTTGGAAAGAAAAATACAAACTACAGAGAAGCAATTTCAACAGAACAGCTAGGAATTTTTATGGGGAGAAAATAACGAATACAGAGATAAGACATTCCATGGGCGAACACAATACTTGGAGGACTGGGAGAGAGAGGGGAGAATGGGAAAGACTTTGATGTGATAGGAGCAATGCCATGGAGACACCTACGAATATTACAAGTTGTATGTGCAGAAGTTGAGAGTAAAAACTACTTTACCTTCAATAATATAATCCGGCATACCACAAAAGGAAATGCGGACTTTTGACTCGTTGAGTGGGGACAATGAAAATAAAGAGCACTATAACGCTGCACTAAAATCGGAAAGACGTAAGGTCGATCCTGATTAAGTCATTGAGATTTTTCGATTGTCTTAATCCTTCTGGTGGCCATGGGGTCGACTTAGCTTCTATCTGCCGATGATTAAGGTTGACAACCTCACCACCTTGGCTTGCCAACCTCCCTAATGTCTTCCTCCAGGGACTCTAAGGTCCTTCAAAGACCAGGAGGTACTATATTTTACTTGATTATTTGTATTGGAAGTTTAACAACTCAACTTTCGATTTCTATTAATCATTTTGTTATACTTGCTGTTCCTGTTATTCTCGTAGCCTATAGGTTAAGGAGAAATACCATTTAACATCCCTAACAGTAACAGTAACAGATTAATGATTGGAGCACGTGCTACCACCCAAATACTCATGTTTGAGTTCTTCAAAAATTTCTGCCTGCACAAATGTCATGTAGACAAAGAAGTATCACCAGTGGCACTACGGAAAGGGTCTGTTGCCATTTTTCGAAATCATACCTGCGGACCATGACTTCTAGTTTTACGAGGGGCATACTGAAAGTCGTGAGCAACATTTTTTCACAGCCTTAATCTTTATTTGTAAGTGAAACCAAGTAGGCCTATATCATCTCAATCTACAAGCCTATATTTCATTTTTCCGCACAGTCTCCGTTTTTTGCACACATGTTTCCCATCGTTCTGCAAGTTCAAAAATACCCTTGCTATAGAATTCCGTTCCAGCTAATACCCTTGCGATAGAATTCCGTTCCACCTGCAAAATTTGCAGTTGGACATCGTGCGGTGCAAGAAATGATTCACAGCTTTGGTTATCGGAAGGTTTGTGCCCGTTGGGTCCCACATTTGTTGACGGAGGACCACAAACATCAGAGACGAACCATTGCCCAAAACCTTCTTCAGAGATTTCGAAATGAAGGTGATGAATTTTTGACGAGTATTGTGACTGGAGATGAAATCTGGTTCCATCATTATGAACCTGAAACAAAACGACACTCTAGAGGATATTCGGCAAGCAGTGCGCCAGTGTGTACGGAGAGCTGGAACGGAATTCTATCGCAAGGGTATTTTCAAACTTCCAGAAAGATGGGAAACATGTGGGAAAAAAACGGAGACCATGTGGAAAAGTGAAAGTAAGGTCTTTAGATTGAGATGATATACTTGGTTTCACTTACAAATAAAGATTAAGGTTGTGAAAAAATGTTGCTCACGATTTTCAGTATGTCCCTCGTATGTTTCTCTTGATTTATTTACATATTATTAAGAGCCAGTATGGTACTTTATGAGATTGTGTGGGGGACGAAAAAATGTCTGTCCGTCTGTCTGTCTGTTTGTCCGTCCGTCTGTCCGTGCGTCTGTACGCACCATAACTCAAGTACGCTTTTTCGGATTTTCATGAAACTTGGTATAAACATTCATAATGTCGATGGGAAGAACCATATTGATATTGAACCAAATCGGTTCACCGGTACCGGAGTAATGCCCAATTTAGTGCCCATTTTAATAGATTATAGATTTAATAGATTAAATTTCTATGAGAAAGGCGCCATCACTCAAATACGCTGTAACGGATTTTCATGAAACTTGGTATACCCATTTATGACGTCCATGAGAAGTGCCCTATTGAATTTGAACCTAATCTGTTGACCGGTACCGGAGTAAAACCCAATTTAGTGTATATTTTAAAGACGCGGTAACTCAAATACGCTTTACCGGATTTTTATGAAACTTGATATACACATTTACAATGTCAATGGGAAGACGTCTATTCATAATGGATAAAATCGGTTGATCTGTTTCGGAGTAATGCTCAATTTAGTGCCTATTTTATGGCAATATACGTATTCGAAAGAATTTATAAAAAAAATGAAAATCAGTTATCTTGACAACATAGCCTATTGTTTTACTGTGATCTTATAAGGCCTTGGAAATTAAAATACAGGTAGCTATGACAAAAAACACTATTGTTTTACATGCGCTTATCCAACTAGACCGTTAAAATGACCCAGGTGGCCGAGATGGTAGACCTTTCTTCTTCCGTAAGCCCTGCTTAATGAATAAATCTGGAGCTTAACTTGGAAATCAATTTTAAAAAAACATATTCTGCATATCATAATTGCAGTCATAACTGATTAAACAAAAACATACTGGCACTTTTTTACATCAGTTTACCTGATTTTTAGTTAATGCATCAATATTTATTTAATCTGATCTTTACTGTACACGTATACTCATTGATGCTGGTAGCCTAATCTTTGTCATCGACAACCTGAAGGTGTTGCAGGAAGAAATACAAATAAAAAATAAGATAAGTGTTTCTGTTTTCTTGCTTCACAGGAAGAAGCTGAGCAAGGCACTTTCTTCCAGCCGTTCAATCTGACAAGATGATTGGAAGTGAAGGAAACTAACCCATTAATTGAATGTGATGGAAGAGCTTCGACAAGTGGAAGAAAAATAAATGGAAGACACAACATAAGATAGAAGAAGTTCATGAAGGCGAATAGAAACACTGTACGATGGAAACTATAAATAAAGTAAAAGCTTTAAGGAGGAGAAAAAGAAACTAGAAAGGGAGTTACTGAATTTGAGGCAGTTATATAGCTATACAGAGTGTTCCAGAATTCAGCCTATGAAATTATCATACAGATCATAATATACAATATACAGATCATGAACCACAGACTTTGTTTTGTTAACTTAATTCTTATGGAACCTTTGTAATGAGAACACAGCTGCGCTTGGTTTATTAACAGTAAGTTACTGTAAGTCTATAAGTATATTATAATATGAATTTTTTCAACTCCTCAACAGATATGATATAATTAATAAATAGAACTATACAATATTGGCCTCTAACGTAATCGATTTAGGATACCTCTAGTTTTACGGAAATATTAAACGCTCTTAAGGGGAGATGGTAGTTACCGCTAGCAAAATGATAGAAAATATAGCGTTTGTTCAAGAACAACAGTCAGTTTTAGTTGAATTTTGTTATGCTTTTCAAGTGCATTCTGCAGTTTAAAATAAGCAGAAAATGGTTATTCTAGAACTCGCTGTTTGGTAGGAAATAATTTTTTAACACATAGGTGATAATTTTGTTTTACAGTTACTTCCCTTGACATAGGTACGCTTTATTCAATTTTTTGTAGCTTAGATTTTTGTGAAATTTTGGGAACCTACTAACAATAGGTACTACTATTTACCCTAGCACAATCAGTCTAATATGTACAATATTACTGCATGAAAACTTAACGACTTTTTTTAAAAATAAAAATAGTTGAAAATTCTGTATAGTCAAGACTTTTCCCATAATTCTGCTAAGAGAGATTTGTCATTCATCTATAATGAATTCCTGAAAGTTTCATTATTTTAGCATGAATAGCTTTTCATAAAATGGTACCTGAAGTACAAAAAATGTAATTTTACAGGAGAGCGAAAAGAAAATGACGTGCTGTATGGTATTTTATCCATTTTATAGAGTTCCAGGTCGCTCTGCTTGGCTTAATAATAATGCAACATATAAGACCTATATATCAAAATGTTCACAAAACTATGCTCTATTACATGAGCCTAAGAAAAAATCGATTTTTTGACACTGATAACTACCATCCCCCCTTAAGTCTGAATATGAAATTCCAGTAACAACACGAACGAACACAAATAACATAACCAGACACTTGCATAAGTATCTTCAATCCCTTTTCTCTTTCAACGGACTGGAATAGGCTAAAGCTAAGAAGCGGGTGCTCTCAAAAGATTTGCATAAGGAATTTTACGCATAGCGTCGCTTTGGTCACTGACAGATCCTTATACATAAAACAACATGATATTCTTTACTTTTGTTCATGTATATCAATAGCATGTACTATAAAAAATCACGTACACTATAAAAATCACGTACCTACTTAAAAATGTAATATCATCATTATCATCATTATCATCATTATCACCATTATTATTATTATTATTATTATCATCATCATCATCATCATCATCATCATCATTATTATACTAGTGGTTCTGTTAAATGTTCGTTCAGACTTGTACGTAACTAGCGGTATATTTCACACTTAGCGAAAGCGAAAATCCATTAAAAAATTCAATTTCAATGGATTCCCCCTCTTCATTTCATAACTGCAAAAATGTTTGCTATGTAGGGCAAAGCATTTAATGGCCATAAAATAGTGAAAAAATGCAAATTAAAAATGCATTTATGACCTAAAAATAGTGGGAAAATTACCCAAAGTTTTAAAAAAAATTACCAATAACTCTACCATTATTACTTATAATTAGATTTTTAAACATCTTAAACAATTTACGGCAGTGCGTTACATATGAATTGACATTATAAAACACACTTATTTTGTTATTAAAGAAGTAAGTAAATTTATACTACTTGGACACCCTTAGCAAAAAATAAATTCTTTCTGAACTGGCATGTCCATCAAATTGTCCCTAGCAAATATGTGCCATTTAAAAAGAAAGAATGTTATTGCTACAAGACAAACTGCTGTGGTGTTTACAATAAACCTGAATTAAAATGAACTATGAACACTTGGCGGATATTCTCAAATAAAAACTATTTTCTGTTGTCTGAAAGTAACGATTTGTACATGGAAAAGCTCCTCTCTACCTCCACCGAAACATGACCTAAAATGCCAAAAATGACCTTAAAATGCCGAAAATTATCCAAACAGTGGCCAAAAAATGACACATCTCTTGAAAATGACGAAAAATACAAAATAAAGCAAAATAATGCAAAAACAGATTGCCTTTATTTAATCAATTATTTCATGATACACATTTATATAGTCTATATTGGAGCTATCTTTTAACCTTCATATAAAAAAAATGCAAAATCATCAAATGCCTTGCCCTAATATTATGGTTACCGATGACTGAGTAATACGAGGATGAAGGGTGGCGATCTGATATTTTCACTGCGGTAAATGCACTTCTTAGACGGGTGCGATCTTCAGAATTCTGAACAGTGCAGCGTTTTACTTCCAGGGGGTGATCGGATCGCAGCACCTACAGTTTCGACGTTGAAGATTTGTTCTCGTATGCATGAGAAAACGTATCAGTGGTTATCAGTTAAAATTAATTAAACCTGGGCACGCAGGGAGATTTTAATATAAAGCAATTGAATAGTTACATTATCCATTCAATTAAAACCAAAAACTATAGAATTATGGAATTTTGTGTCGCACTAAACTCGATTTTCAAGGAGAAACTATAGTGAAAATTCATTATTGTTTAAATAAGACGTTCTTACTGTTTGCACGCTATAGGGTAAATCCAGGTGAGATGGCCACGATTTTTTAATTGCTCGATTACTTGAAGGATTTTTAAGATAATTAATGTACAAAATGTTCAATTCAGTCCTTGGATGTACACATTCTTATAACATAATGCTTTATGGAGAAAAAAAATATTTAGGGTGATAAATCCCAACATTTTTAAAACTGGTATGTTTGCCGTCTCACTCGAGGTGTCAGGGAGGGATTGCCATAGGACATAGGAAAAGTTGGCCACACCATTTTCGAAGCTAGAAAGTACAGGTAACAAAGTAGACAGACTAGATTGCTCTACTTCTGTAAAAATAAATATATTCTCTATTTAAGAAAACAGAATCAATTCTTAGTAACTGAAAAGTTCTGATACATTTCTGAAAATATAACTAAATTCTACTGCGTGCCACTACATCCGATGGCGAGGAAGGGCCTACCATCTATCTTCTACGTCATTTATCTCCATCGTTCGATTTCGTTAGTAGATGACAGGATCAAGAGCACCTGGTCGGCATGCCGACTTCCATGCCACCGGCATGGCCGGTGTTAGTTTTCTTCACCAGACCCGTACTGTTGTTCTTTTTCAAATAGGCTTAGAATCCCAGTTGTCCTAACGAGGCTAATTGCATCCCGTTCCAGATTCCACTTGCTTAGAAAAATCCGAGATAGTGCCGGTGGTGGAACTCGGGTCACCAGAACCTTAATCAGCAATAGATATTGGGAGAGGTCTCCAAACATGAACAATTTTAATGTTTATTATATCAATTATCACTCATCAATCTTCCACAGATCATAAATTTGTAAATATGAAAATAATATAAGATTATGGAGCCACCTTCAGCATTATAAACACGAGTCCAATCTACTTTTTAAGCACATGAATAATTTTGAAAATGAATTGAATAATTTATTTGATTAGGGATACTCTGTCACAGTCGTTTTTGTTTACATATATCTTTCTGGATTGGATTTTCAAAATTGTTTCAATAAGGTATACATATTAATATGTTCGCTTATTTCATTTCCCGAGCAATAAAAGTAAATAAGTAATTGAGAATCGAAGCCTTGAGTTTCTAATTTGATGGAAATTTGTCTCAAGTGAAAATCTTTACAATTCGTGTTAGGAAAAATCAGATCTTGAAATATGGCTCTTAAGTTGCTGGCCAACTCTCCCGGAAAAAAGTGGGCCATCTCTCCCATTTGTAAAAGTGAGATGGCCATAGTCAGTACTATAGTTCAAAATGGAGAGGTTTAGAACAGAACATGCAATGCAAGTTCGCTCACCTCACACAATAAGTATGGTTTAACTGATTAGTGATAATGTCGGACTTCTGCTTATTTCATTCAACATACACAAAATAAATGACCTGTTAGAAAACAATAATGTTAAATTAATCGCGGTTTTGTAAATATAAAAAGCGTAGGTGTTCAACAATCAACTCTTAGTGCCAAAAGCTTGCCGCCTGCAAAGTTATATTCAAATACGTGTATTGGCCTTGAAATCAGAGCGATTGGTCATCTCCCCGCGTGGCCGTCTCTCCTGAATTACCCTAGATATTAAACTTAGCCTATCAGTCATCAGTTTCCAGGATCAGTGCACTATTTATACTATATCACAATTATTTAACGTTAACTATTTTGCAGTCTGATAGAATAGTGGTAATTTAAGTGAAAATAAGCTGTAGGCCTATGGTATATTAAGGGAAACATTGAATAACATCTTCACATAGTACAGTATACATATTTCATTCTAATATTTTAAACATTTCGCCTTTACTGTGCATAAAGCAATCATTCAGAAAATAATGTCATCAAGCATTATTATCTGTATGATAGAATGAGTATGATATATTGCAAACTGTTTACTTAATAAGTAAGGCTACATTATGGCTTGCTTAAAATGTTGGCATAATATTGTTCTATCGCCCCTTAGCATGAATCACTTGAAAACTTCACTAACGTATCTGTGTTGCGTGAGGCCTAGGGGACTAATTCAGGCGCACTGAAAAATACAACATGTGAGTTGCGGAAAGTAACATGAACTACATGTGTACATTAATTAAAACAATGTATTGGAAGGTTAAGCACAATAACCGTTTAATAACATAGCCTACTGGTGTCTACCAAAAATAATAAACTGTCCTACAATTTTCTGAAGTGTTATAGCCCTAATATGTTATTTTGAATCGTAAACATTGTTTAAACAGAACTCTCTCTGTGTATGTGAAGTTCCATTTTAAGGACCAGATCCGTTAAGGGTTAATAAAAATGTGCTAGCATGTTACAGTAATTATTGAGGACACCACGAGATGTTAACTGTCGTTCTCTTTCCTTTCGTACAAATAAATAATTATCCATTTCCTTCGTTTCAACCACTACAAATTTATTATTTTTATTGTTATTTATTTATTTATACTGGCGAAGATAAGGCCATAAGGTCTTTTCTTCCACTGCACCAGTAAAACTACACATATCGTAAATAATACATACTACAAACAATACAAGAATTGATAAATTATAAATTAAAACTAAACATGCTACAGACAATAAAATTACAAGGATTGAATTACAAGTTTGATAAACTAAACTAAAATAGAATTAATTACTAATAAAATGGATATTCCATTTATTTCTAAATTGTGTACATTTCGACAGTCTCTGATATGACAAGGCAACGAATTCCGAAAGCGAGGGATTGATACACTGAAGAATAGAATAATTATGTATGCCGGGGAATAAGCAGTGGATTTTGGTTATGCGTTCGTGAGGTCGAAAGGAGATTAAAACGAGATTTTAAATAAGAAGGAGAGGAAGATAGTACCCAGCAGAGATTAGACCTTATGGGGACAAAACATGGACGAAAAAACTGATTGGATTAATCAAATGGCTGATAGACAAGGCAGATCAAGAAAAAAAATGTAAAGCGTGAGGGTGTCAAGGAAGGGAGAGCGGAAACAAGTTGGCCGAAGAACTGTTTCGTGACTGAAATGCCAAATACCGGCAAACTGAACGAAGCTCTTCCATTCTTCTTTCTTTTTTTTCTCTTCTTTCTTTTTTCTCTTCTTTCTTGGCAGTAAAAATGTAATTTTAAATGTAAACTTAGTTGCAGTTGTAGTGGTTGTAACCTACTGGATACCAGTAGTAGTAGTATTATTTTGATCTGTATTTAGCTGTAGAATTAGATATTGTTTAATAAGTAGTATTGTAAATTTGAATGACTGTGTCAAAGATAATTATTAAATTGTTAAATTGTTAAATTTTTAATCTGTATTTGTATTTTGAAAAGGAAAATAAACTTATCAAAACAAAATCATAACAGATTACGTTCTGGTTTAGTAACTTAGACTTACTTACTCAATGGCAATAGAAAATTCCTAAGCAAGCTAAAGGAATATTATCTATTTTATGGAACCCGAAGGTTCATTGCCGCGCTTACCTGAGTCCGCCATTCAACCCTATTCTGTGCTAACTCCATCCAATCATCCCCCATAAATCCTACTTCCCATAACTCCGTTCTAAGATTGTCCTCCCACCTACGTCTAGGTCTTCCACGTGGTCTTTTCCCTTCGGGTCTCCCAGTCAATACTTTTGAGATATGTCTTTCCTCCCCCATGCGTGCAACATGTCCAGCCCATTTCATCCTTCGCGATTTAATTACCCTTACTATATCTGGTGATGCGTACAAGTCCTGAAGCTCATCGTTATGCAATTTTCTCCATTCCCCATTGTCATCCTTCTTGGGCCCAAATATTTTTCGAAGCACCCTATTTTCAAAAACTCTCAGACATGTTCTTCCTGATCAGTTAGCGGCCATGTCTCACATCCATATAATACAACAGGCAGGATAATAGGACATAATATGCAGATTTTATATTATTTTATTTTTATTTCATTTGTTTAACTGCAAATACTATTATTCCTACTAGTACTATTATAGTGTACCTATTGCTCATTCATAATTCAAAATAACATCAATACCTATTTCTTAAATAATTTGGTCCATAAAGTAGATACCGGAAGTTTAAATGTTTTGACAAAACACAAACATAAGCCAACACACTATTTACTTTCGCTCAAAACATTACTTACGACCTTCATTTTCCCCCTATTCATTCAAAGTCTGCAATTCCTTATCTTAAGGGGAGGATTTTTCCACATTATTCTCACTTTCTATAACTTCAAGAGGTATATACATTCTCACTTTCTATAACTTCAAGAGGTATATACATTTACTTATAATGAATCAATCTTTTATGCAAATGTTTCTGGTACGTTCAACTGTTTCAAATAGCGATTTGTTTCAAATAAATTATTGCCAACCAAAAGAGACTGATTTCCGCTACAGTACAAAATTACCACAAAAGTTTTTCGATTACTAATTCTAAGCACAAGCGAACTTAAATCACTTTCGTTTTAAAATTCAGATTCAAAATAACATAAAATTTCGTACGATTTACTAACGTTATAAGAATTTAACAGGCCCAAACGAATAACAAAACTCGCTAACGCTTTTGTTAACTTTGTGCTTGCCTGTTAAGTTCTTCATAATGGTCTTACATCGTATCAGCTATTCTGTCATTAATTAATTTTGTTATTGCAATACAATAACAATACAGAAAATATCCCGTAAGAATTTTAACGAATTACTTTAACACGTTCCTCTGAAATGGTTATTAGTTTGACTAACACTTTATACCAGAGATGGGGAAAATGTATTCATTGCCTCTAATGGATTAACAGCATGAAACATGTATTAAGTTGGTATTCTGTGTGCGGTGAATCTAACCCAGACCATCCATCGGATTTTTAGTTAAAACTATTAACACCAACTGTGGTCTGTTACCCATAATTTACCATGCCCATGTTAAATCAAAATCTCGAGCTTCTTAAAGTTTATAAAATTAATCATTATTTTAGCATTTTAATTAGACATCATAGTACAGTTGTCTATAGTCTATTTGCTACAATCTACGGTTTCAATCCATAACCTATTACTTTTTGCTATGGAGAATATAATCTTCAATAGGTAGCATGATCTAATATCTACTTTGTTATCCTATTGCCTAGGTGTTACAATAATTTATGAGCTTGTTGGCACTGACTATCAGAGGCTTGGCTGTCGGTTTTATTTATAGAGCTTTAATGGTTTTATAGTAAACATCATCCAGTGCTGTAGTTAGGCCGTTACTGGTCGGTACTGTGCAGGCCATGAGTGTACCGACGAAACGTTATGTTTGCATTTGAAACGAAAATAAGATGAAAAGCAAAATATAAAGTAATAAAATCAGGTAAACGGATGTAACAAAGTGCTGAATGCTTTTGTTTAATCAGTGATAGTTGCAATTATGATAAGCAGAAAATAAGCTATTTTTAATCGATTTCAGAGTTAAGTTCCAGATTGATTCATTCAGCAGGGTTTACGGAAGAACAAAGATCGAGTTTGATAAGCATAAATTATGTGAAGGAATAAGTCACTGCCATACCTGGCCATACAAATACGAGTGTCGTCCACAAAATAAGTTTCACTAGGGCCGTTTATACAAACAAAACAAAATTTCATGGAAATGTTTATTGCACCAGATATAGGAAGTGATCAGCTATTTTTCAACATATTGGCCACCGGAAATGAGTCATTTGTCATACCGTGGGACCAACTTTTGAACACTTGTGTCGTAAGTCTGCCGCCTGGGATTTAAACCACTGTGTGTCAATCACCTCTGCTTCTCTGTCATTCTCTGTCATTTATTGAGGTGTAGGAAAAGATGGAAATCACTGGGAGCGAGGTCCGGGGTGTAGAGTGGATGTTGAAACATCTCCTAGCCGAACTTTTACAGGAGACTTGCAAGGAGGTGTCCACCCTACAGCTCGGACCGCGCACCCAGAGATTTTCATCTTTTCCTGCCCCTCAAGAAATGACAGTGAATGACAGAGAATGGTAGAGATTGACAGAGAAACGGAGGAGGTTATCACAAAATGGTTCAAATCCCAGGCGGCAGACTTCTATGTCACATGTATTCAAAAGTCGGTCCCAAGTTGTGACAAATGTCTCAATTCCGGAAGCGAATATGTTAAAAAATAGTTGAACACTTGCTGCATCTATTACAATAAATGTTTCCATTAAATTGTGTTTTGTTCCCATTAATGGCCTGTGGGAAAGTTACTTTATCGACGCGCCTCGTGTATAATAAATCTTTGCTCAAAGTTATTTTGCAGAGATTTATTTCATGGAATATAACAACTTTATTGGATTATTAAGACTCAGCCATAATATTGTAATTCTAAATTATTAATCAATAGATTATTTGAAACTTCCGCGCGAAGTATCTGCGTAAATAATTATGTTCTTTTTCAAACAAAAATATGAGGGCTTAATTGAAGGTCCCGCAGACCCCGCGATGCGGGGGGGGGGGCCGAGGTCGTAGGGGCCCAAAATGAAAATCGAAAAAAAAGAATGTAATTAGTTTGACATAATCAGGAAAAACATGAAAAAGCACTAAAAGATAAAAGTTCAGTGAACACGCCGGAACATATCAACTATCAGCGAACAGAGTACTGAAAAAATAATTTTGAAATATAACACGAGCCAGTCTTTTTCGCTGCGCCAAGGGTCGCCGATAATGCATATACTTAAGTTACGGGTACATTCGTGAGCGTATTTATTTATTTTTCTGTTACTTTTTCTCAATACATTATTAATGAGGCAGATACAGTGTTGCTTAGATATTACAGCAAGTCAAGTATGGTGGTAGAAGTGAAACCTAATTTTTTCCGGTCTCGTGATGCTTACATTGTAAGACTAATTATAGTCTAGTTCGAGCAATTAAATTATAATTAATTAAAACATATTTACATAGTAGGCCTACCACGTCACAGATGCGATTAAGTGGATTTAGTATGTTAAGTATCGAGCGTGAAGAAACACCAATAATTGAAGTGAGTGAAGGAGTGAAACTTTCGTTTCAAATTACACTTCATCGCATCCCATTACCCTTACAGATTCTACAGGGTTCTACAGTAGAGCCTACAGTGTGCCTTTGCCATATTTTGGTGGTGTATCTAGCATGTGCGAAATAATAGTTCTACTAATTTATTTCCTGATTCCCTTCACTACTGCTACCGGTACTAGTACAGTACTACAGTACGAATAAAATACGGTAACAATAATACAGGCAAATTATTGTAGGTCTACTGTCTACGAGGTCCTTTCAGGCTATCAGATTTTATATTTCTCAGGGCCATATACTTGAACATGAATCTTTTGTTAGGGAGGCCCAACCTTTCTCCTATGAATAACTCATTTTGCATATATCGGTGGATATCAAGAAGTACAAGTAAAGGTAGAAATAAATCTACTACAACAAAAATTAATGATGCCCCATTTGCATATTTGGTGGATAGGATTAAACCATAACTTACATTTCGATAAAATATGGTTTAGGCTAATGTTTTAAATTTCAAGTCACTCTTTCTACTAACCTCTTGATAGAATATGAGTTAATGGGGGAGGTAATAATAAAAATCTTAAATGGCTCTATTATTTAACCAGAAGAATGCTACATTGTGTTCCTGTACATTGTAGGGATACTTGTAACGATAGCAGGATCTATTTCGGGATATATTTTATTTACACGATCATTATTGAATCCAAACCTATTAAGATAATTCTCAATTACATTTTGTTTGAAAGAAGAAACAGAATTCCTACGAATGAGACGGAGGCAAAGGGAATAAATTAATCTTGACTTTTATTCAACTGAGGCCATGATCAAATTGGAACTGGACCGGACCAAACAATGACATGAGAAACTCACTGGAAGTTCACATATTCCACAAGTTATGCATAAACCCTCTATAGACTGGAAATGAGTTCTCTGTAGAAAACAGTGAGGCAGCTTTCATTTCAGCAAATGTGCTGAAAGAGTAAAGACATTAGTGGAATGCAGCAAAGAATAAAATATGCACATTTGTGCGCTATTCTGTCTTTAATTAATTTTATTTGATTTCATAATCTTTCCATTCTTGTATGAAATATACCTCGTTGATATTCTGATTCATCTTTCCTACCAAAGATGCAGGTTTATTTTCTGCCAAAAGAGCTTTAGAAATAAGCAGATTACGAAAAAAAACTTGAAAAAATTACCCTCCCAGTAACAAACCTAAAGCAAAGAAATTGATAGAAAGGTTAATAAATTGGAGACAGTAGTTGAAAAAATATAACCTATCCTAATAGATTACATGACTAGAGTCACTTTTCTAGAAATTATCTCCTTGATTCTTGTATGGTATTTCGTATGTATCACGCTGATCGAATCTCATATGTAGCTAAGTCATACTTACAAGGCCGTCACGGTGGCACATGCTTAGCGCGTGGGCCTGGCATGCTAGCGGTCCCGAGTTCAAATCTCGGGGCTGGCAGGCGTGTCATTTGTGGTGGACAAAACCGAGATCTTTGGGGTTTTTTCTCGAGGATCCTCCCGTTTCCCCCTCCACCAACATTCTCCGCTTCTACTTCCTTTCCCCCTCATTATCATCCCGTTCCCCTTTACTGGTTTTCGGGCCAGCTCCTGCTGCGGGCCTCCCCCGTCCTGCCCCGTTGCTTGTGGTCAAGAGTTGCTGGTGGTGTCCCGTACCTTTGGGGCTCTCAGAGGGACCCTGGGTTAGTGGCGCACGTCATGGTGTGCCGCGCCTACGGGGCTCTTGTAGGAGGGACCCTGGGTACGGTGCACGTGGAGTGGTACCTGGTCTTAGCTGGATGTAGGGGAGCTCCGTGGGGGCTGGTGGTAGAGTCTGTTGACAGGGGGCCTTAGGGCATGCACATCATTCCGTCTACTAGGGGGTGCAAAAAGGGCCCGCCTATGTGGCCTACTGGGCTCAGCCCCTGAACCATACCATACCATACCATACCATACCATACTTACAAGGGAGCCGTAAGAACCTACCCTCAAATTTTTCACATAGGCAGGTCACAGACACATGCCAAAAATTAGCTTTTCATATAAACTTTTAGTGGGTGAAAAATAATTGCGAATCTCGTAAATTCGAAATATTGATAAGCCTCTTACAGCTGTGGGCAGTCTTGCGAACGCTTGGCATCGGCTGTCACAGTGTTCCCGAATCCCGCGTCAGATAAATGCCCATGTATATTTTGCCTTATCTCTCCCTTTCCTTATCACTACGGGAGGGGATAATATTATAATAATGAATAATATCCTCCTCTGATACACGTTTGTATTCCGGTAGTTCTCATTAAGTGATTAGTACCTGAACACGTGGTCAGAATGAAAAATTCAATGCCATAGCCGGGATTTGACCAGGATCTTCGGCCCTCCGTGCCGATGCTCTAACCAACTGAGCTACCATGGCAACGTGCCGGTACAACATTAAATTCTCCAACTGACTCACAATCCCTGATTAGTACCTGGATAATTTTTTAGGATTAGCTAAGTGAATCGTGTTTACATTAATTCATTTTATTTTTTACTTTGGCCTATAAAGACGAGTACAATTATTACGTAGTATATTAGTCCGAGTTCTTAACACTCAAAGACTTTCGTCTGACAATAAATGTCAACGTTGAGAATAAGTTTATTGAAGCAATGGTATTGCGATTCGCTGTGCACGGTAAATATCTTCAAATATCACGCAAATTGAGTGGTCACACTTCTATAACACCTAAACACACTTAACAATCATAAGCAGGGCCCGGATTCTGATGTCATGTCATCTTTTTATTGATGCTGCTTAGATATTGCCAACTTGTAGATAAATCCTAATCATGGCCTCTAGATTATAGAAATGCATTTTTATTAGGTCATTTTTTGTCATTTTATGTAATTTTATATTTTTAGGGCATTTATTTCAACTGACACAAACTCTGTCTCAAGAACCTCTCCAAAAAACTAAAAGCAAAGGGAAACGAGATCATAATAGGAACATTGAATGTAAGATCGCTTAGTACAATAGAAAGAGAGGAAGAACTAGACCACGCATTAGCTGATGTCAAATTTGAAATTCTAGGCCTGAGTGAGGTGAAGAGAGAGGGGGAAGCTATAATCGAGAAGAACAATGGTGATATACTATACTACAAAGGAAATGCCCCGGGCCAAAAAGGAGTTGGATTTATAATAAAGAGGCACATAAAACACATGATACAAGCCATTGTAGGAATATCAGAAAGGATAGCTGTCCTAAAATTGAATTCGAAAGATTGCCCAACAACAATAATTCAAGTATATGCCCCAACAGGGAACAGCAGTGAAGAAGAGTGCGAGGAATTCTACACTGCCCTAGAAAACACTCTAGAAATGCACAGAGCATCAAGAACCATAATTATAGGCGATTTTAACAGCAAAATAGGAAAGAGAATCTATGAAGAGAAAACAGTAGGCCCTCACGGATATGGACAAAGGAACAAAAGAGGCGAAAGATTGGTCCATTTCACACAGGAACACGAACTAAAAGTGGCCAATAGCTTCTTTAGAAAACCCCCACACATGAAATAGACATGGCGTTCACCGGATGGCTATACAAAAAACGAAATTGACTTTGTGATTACCAATCAAATTCAGGAAGTAAGAGATATTCAAATAAGCCAAAGCATAAAATTCAGTACAGACCACAGACTAGTAAGAGCAACAATAAGACTGAAAAAAAGACAGAGGAAAAGCAAAAACTCACAAAGATTGAGAGCGAACCTCTTAGACAGGGAGGAAATACATAAAGCATTACAAGATAAAATATCTCAGATGAACCTAGGACCAGACAAAAACACACAGGAACAATATAACATATTAGAGCAAACACTGAAGGAGGCAAGCACGACCTCCGAAAGGCAAACAGAACCAAGGTCGCACAAAACGAAACTATCTCAAAACACCCTACAACTAATTGAACTCAGAGCAAGACTACAACCAAACAGAGACAAATCTGAAGCCACCAAACAGGAATATGCAGAACTAGATAAAGAAGTAAAGAGAGAAATTAGAAAAGATGTAAGACTATATCGCTCAGAACTAGTGATGAGCGAGACCAGTCTTGGTCTTGCAGTCTTGGTCTTGGTCTTGCAGAAAATGCAAGACCAAGACCAAGACCAAGACCGCATCTGCGTTAGCAAGACCAAGACCAAGACCGAGTGTGCAAGACCAAGACCGAGTGTGCAAGACCAAGACCAAGACCGAGACCAAGTCTGCAAGACTCTGGCAAGACCAAGACCGAACTGCAAGACTCTTGCAGTCTTGCTATATTGAAAATGTTTTAAATGCTCGATTGTGTACGCAGCAAGCCAGCAACCACTACTGAAAGGTGCCGTTACCGTTACCGGTAGAGGTGGGAAAATAAGCTGTTTCTAGATAAAGGTTGTAGCCGAAACTGTTACGCGCACATAACAGTTTTATGAAACGGTTGCAAAAGACCGGTTTCACTTGCATTTTTGTTGGAACTGTTTCGGCTAGGCTGGCAAGGACGAGAGGGGGAGCAGCCGAGACTAAAGACTTGGGGCCCCGGCCCGGCCGACCAGGTTTTATTTTTTACTTTCTAATTTACTATAAAATTAAATGTTTTATAAGTCAACAAACAGCTTAAGCTATGTTTTATGTGTTTATTTTTTATCTGCATTGTCCTGTCGCATAACGGTGACACGGAATTAATCAGGTAATCTGAAACGGATTATTCTTGGAGAAAAATTATTTTTTTTAAAGTAGAAGCAGAAATCCTTTTGGACTCAACAGTAGGCCTCACTAACGTTCGGCATTTAAAATAATAATTTTCAAATGATTAATTTTGATACATAGAATACATATAAAATTGGTACATATCTCTGCAAAATTATCCCCGGGATTCCTAGGAAATTCATTACCTCTTACAGCATTGACGTTTTTGAAGATATCTTTGCTAGACAACTGAATTATAATAGTATTATTGATACTTTTGCAAAGTAAAAAGCTAGGAAAGCTATTTTTTTAGACGGTGGATTCTTAAGACATTCTTTTAATAATTACTTTGTAGTATAGCCTATTACATGTCTCAGTAACAATAACATTTTTCCTTTTGAATACTTTATTAGCTCAACCTTTGTCTGATATCGGCATAAGATAGACTGTGCCATAATATAATAAAAAATCAGGTAAACTGATATACAAAAGTGCCAGATGTAGTTAATTGGTCTTTTTTTTTCAGAAACTATATAGTTTTAGACCGAACTCTTGAGAAAGTTCGTTAAACACATGTGAAGGAATAAGTGGGATAACAACAGAACGAATGCCTCACATCTAAAGCAAGATGTGATATAATAAATTTACAAACATCTGACTGCAATGTGGTGAAGGCCCTCAGTGATTAGCTAAGCGGCTTTGTAGTATAGTGATGATTTTCCATTTAATAAGCATGTGACCGTTAATTAGTCGTTACTCCGGTACCGGTCAAGCGATTTGGTACAAAATTAATAGGCTTCTTTCTATGGACGTTATAAATATGTATATCAAATTTCATGAAAATCCGATAAAGCGTATTTGAGTTATCGCGCATACAGGCACACGGACAGACTGACGGACAGACACGGACGGACAGCCATTTTCCCGTCCCCCACATGATCTCAGAAAGTACCATTCTGGTACTTAATAAGAGTTCTTATGTCATTGTGTCAAGTTTTATTGTCAATCGTATATGTTTATCTTATCTTCAGTTTATGTTGTTCAAAACAAGCAAATTTTTCATAGTGATTAAACATAGTTGGGTACCGATATATAATTTAAATGTTGTTATTTATAGTTGAAAAGTAAGACACTAGTTGTACAGTGATTAGTTTTTATGATTATTGATAGCATTTTGCCAAAACACGTATTATTACCTCTGTGTGCACAACTGAAAAGCTTTTAAACTTACATGGTTTTATTTTTTGTAAAATATGACTAACTTTTTAGTGATTAACAAAAATATCATATGTCTTCAAGTAATAGGATACTTACATACCATTACATACATTATATAATAATTATGTAATATTTTTATACAATCTTTTTGCTGCATACTTTGGGTTTCAGTGGTGAAATTAATATTTGACGGGGCCCGGGAAATTTTTTCCTGAGGTCCTTTGCTTTCTCTCCACGGCCCTGCAGAGAACTTGTTTTAAACTACTTCTTGGGGTAGGAACAATACATTCCTCCCTCATAGTAAGAAATAGCAAAGAGGAAAATTGTCTCCAAGGACAATTGTAAATCACATACCTTCATTTGAAAGATATGCTACGCCGACCCTTGAGAAATTTATGACATGGTGTAATGCCGACACTAAAGTCTGTTTGTTGTAAGTTGGCACGGATCAGAAAATTGAGACAGAAGATGTTTGGCAGAAGTCAGTAATTGAACAGAAAGAGATAGAAACATATTATTGTGAAAGGTTACTCACTCCACGAATTTGTATAATCAGGACTTAACATAAACACCATTTACAGTAAGAAGCCGCCACGTCTCTTTCCTAAAAGACAATATGACTGCTTAAACACATCTGGCGATTACTTAAACCTCGAAATTCTGGTTTTCCCCCATTTTTTCTATACACCCTAGTGGAGTGAGTAACTAACTTTTGGCTACCTGCTGAATAGTGGCAGGGTAGTTTTATGACTTCAGTGCCAACATAACCCACACAGCCCATAGTCCTTTGCGGTCTTTCTAATTACCTTAACTTGGAAAAACTGTTACAATGTTTTCTCACATTGATACAAGCATAATAATGAATCTTCTTGATTAGTACTTTAAATGAAATTACTTAATAAAAAAGTGAAATACATTGAAATTCTTAACCAATACCTAAATTAATGTTTACATGTAATAGAAAATGAACAAGTCACTATAAGAAAATAAAATGCAAAGTAAAAATCCA